>JBBDGP010001372.1:0-1260287 GCA_037952835.1 Lithobates septentrionalis
CAACTCCTGTTACGGGACACGTGTTGCTGAGGCTTCCGTCAGTCAAGGAAGGAGCTGTGGAGAAGGTGGCTGTCTGACCGATGCGTTCAGACAATTTTTAGTCCGCAGCCCCAAGGTATGATCGGTTCCAGCAACCATTGCCAGCGTCTGTTTTACATGGTGCAGGAATACCTAGGGCAAGATCTGAGTTGGACACCTTTCCCACCAAAAATCCTCTGGGTTACTGGGTCTTGAGGTTGGATCACTGGCCAGAGCTTGCACAGTATGCAATTGAGCTACTGGCCTGTCCTGCATCCAGCGTTCTTTCGGAACGCACATTCAGTGCTGCTGGAGGCTTTGTAACCGATCACAGGGTGCGCCTGTCCACCAACTCGGTCGATTGACTGACCTTCATAAAAACATCAGTCTTGGATCACCACCAGCTACCAAGCGCCTGATGCTGATGTAACCGAATAATTTTTTTTGAAATGTCAGATCCCTTCAATACTGCCTATGCTGATGCTGAGTGACTATCCTGTTATGCTGAGTGACTTTCCTCTTCCTCAATGATCATGCTGATAGCTTGTAAGAATATTTTTGATTCTGGGCGCCGCCACCAGTGGCTAAGGCCCAATTTTTCAGCCCCTGTTTAACAGGGGCGTGTAATTACAATTCTGGTGCAATATTTTGCAGGATGGCTCATTCCTGCTCTCCAACTAGAGTATCTTTTGAGGGGTTGCAGTGTTGTGGCACCAGTGCCTAAGGCCCAATTTTTCTGCCCCTGTTCAACGGGACATGTATTACAATTCTTGATCTAATATTTCACAGTAGGGTCCATTCCTGCACCCACCAAGAGTAACTGTGAGGGCTTACAGTGTTGTGGCAACACCGACACCTAAGGCTCCAATTTCTGCAGAGTATATAGGGCAGGCCCCTACTTTCAAACATCCAACTTGCAAACGACTCCTACTTGCAAACGGAAGGAGACAACAGGAAGTGAGATGAAATCTACCCCTAGGAAGGGAAAATCCTCTCCTGTAAGAGTTTAATATGGGAAAAACGTGTCTCCTCTCCACTGATGCTTTATCAACAATCCTTGTTTCACTAAAAACCCCAAATTGTCAAACATTTGTCATTGGGACAGAAAGTGAGGTGAAATCTTCTGAAGAGGTGCACAGACAGCAAAACAAATGTCACAGGGGTGATAACCCTTCCCTCTGTTTTCCAAAAAGCTTAAAATAGATTTTTTGGCTAGAGCTACACTTTAAAAATGTACCAGTTCAAAATTACAAACAGATTCTACTTAACAAACCTACTGTCCCTGTCTTGTTTTGCCACTTTACAGGCATACTATAGACACCCCCCAGGTACGATATTTAAAGGAATATTTCACTCTTTTAATTTTATTTTTTTTCACTTTAAGCATCATTAAAATCACTGCTCCGGAAAAAACGTCCGTTTTTAAAACTTTTTTTTGCATTGATACATGTCCTGGGGCAGGACCTGGGTCCCCAAACCCTTTTAGGACAATACCATGCAAATCAGTCTTTAAAATTAGCACTTTTGATTTGGGGTGGGGGGGGGGGGGTGTTCGGCTCATCCCTACTTTTGGGGAGGAGGCTGTGTATAGATTTGAGTATAAGGACTGAAAGGCATCTAGAATTTTCACCGGGTTGGCTGAGAGGCCGTGGCCGGGTATTCTGATTTGGGGCATTGAGTTTGGTTGTATTCTGGGGGATAATTTGGCTGCTAGCATGGGGCCGATCTTTGTCCTTTTGTGTGTAGTATTTGTTTTTACTCCACCTTATGCTTTTCTCCACCTGTGCTGTGAGGGCTAACGTTCCAGTTTGATTTTATCTAGTTGTGGTATGTTATTTGAAGGGTTTTTTTTTATGTTGGGATCTTAATGCTGCATACTCCCTTTCTAGTCTCTCCACTTCAGCGGTTCTCTCCCTTTTGATTTGAGTGGACGTTTTTATGATCTCCTCCCTAATGAAAGCTTTGTGAGCTGCCCACACAACTTCCATTGAGATCTCCTGTCGTGTTGATTTTGAAGTATTCTGTTAGTGATTTTTCGAGCATAGTGACCCTAATAGGATCCGTTAGAAGGGATTCATTCAATCTCCAAGGTTTCAGGCCTGATTTTGGACTAGCAAGTAGTAGGGACATGCTTACTAATGCGTGGTCTGAGGGGATCGTGTCTCTGATTCGTGATTGAGTACCTCCAGGTGGATGTGATCTATTCTGGTGAATGTGTTATGAGGAGCTGAAAAATGTGTGTAGTCTCTGGTGGCTGGATTCAGTTCCCTCCCGACATACGTCAGTCAGTCCCTGAGTGTGAATCATTTTAGCTATTTTGTGGCTGGCCTTGAGGGGGCGTGTTAATTGTTGACCCTGTGGTTTTGCTCTATCTAAGCCTTGATCAAAGTCAATGTTGGAGTCTCCTCCAAAGATTACTGTTCCTTCTAGCATGGGGTTAAGGATGCAGAAAAGGCGGGCTTGTCCTTTTTATTAGGAGCATAGTAGGACACTAGGGAGTATATTTGTCCCTCTTTCGTGCTTTTGACTAATATGAACCTGCCTTCCGTGTCTCTATAATCAGAGGTCCAGTTAAATTTGCAGGATTTTGAAAAGAGAATGGTTACACCTTTTTTTTGTTTTGTTTTTAGCATTTGCTAGAAAGAATTTAGGGAACTGCCCGTGGATGAACTTAGGACTGTACTGAATCGGGAAGTGCATCTCCTGTATCATAATAACGTCTAGTTTGTGGAATTTGTATAAATTGAAAATTTTCTTGCGTTTTTAGAGGCGAGTTCAAGCCTTGCACATTGTGGGAGGCGACCTTTTAAAGAGTAAGGTGTGTCACTAGTCATGGGAGCAGAGGGGAGGACTATGGAAACATTCACCATCACTTACCTTTGGAAGTCTTCGTTTATGTTCGATGGTGCTTGTGGAAACCTCATTGGGCCTTTTTGAACATTGCCTGTTCAGAATCCATGGTGCGTGGTAATCTGCTAGAGATATAGTGGTTAATGATGCTATGATAGACAGAGCCGGAGGGTAAGCGAGAAGTAGGAAAGAAGAAAGAAAAGAAGGTCTTCTCCCAGATGAGATGGTGGATCCCAGGGGGGAGAAGGAATCCCCGGGATCTAATGAGTCCAAAAATTTTTGGAAAATGTCCGAGCTTGACACTCGGATCTCCTAGCCCCTGGAAGCCAAATGGGTTGCAGGGGTTAGGCGGAGGCACATGTGTACTGCCCCAGACCAGGGTGCTCAATATACAGAAAAGAAAAACAATGCAGGTCGGCTACAATACTTTCAAACACATGTATTCGACCGGAGGGTGAGCTGATGTAAAACATTTAAACCTGGGAACCTGAACACATTGGGGGAACAAAACAATGTAAATTGAACCTTTGACTTTGGGAAGCTCGCCCCGTCAATTCAAACAGCTGAAAGGGTTTTTAGTCATTCTGGGTGTTCATAATATCCAGGAAGCATAACCTCCATACTGTAGGAGGAAGTGCAGGTCCCCTGGGAAGAGGAGGGTACTAGGTGGTGGTGGGGAGGGGAGTGGGAAGGAGGGTAAAGAAGGGGAACAGGGGAATCGAAAATGGGAAACTGAATATTTTACGGGTTGAATTTCCCTATAGCAGAGATATGCAGATTGCACAGTTTCTGCGTGACAACAGCGTCCATTATGAAACCTGTAGAATAAAACATAAGCCATAATAAAGGGATTGCAGGCTAAGGGGGGGGGGGGGGGTAAGATTAAAGAGCGTGCTGTAAAGTGCATTCAAGGGGAATCACCGGTAGCGTGGGAGTGGGTTGGAAACCTGTAATTTTGGTGGGCCTTAAGTAAAGAGCCATAAGAACTGACAATCATTAAGGCAAGTGGGTAAGTCCAGGATCAGTTGTTGAGTCTTTCAAGTGGGGCCATTGTCCCCTGATCTTCTCGACTTCTGCTTTGACCATAGGGGGGTCGAAGGACTGACGGGTGGGGGGTCTCTTAGTTGAGCTGGTAGCCGCAGAGGACGTGTCCATTCCAGTTTCTTGTGAGATGATTTTCAAGCGTAGTAGAAGCTTTTCTCCCGCAGCAAAGTTGGAAAAAGCGTGGTTTTGGCTTTTATATGTAAATTTTACTGCAAACGGAAATGCCCATTTGTATGTTATGTCTTTCTGGGCCATGGCGGTCAGCAGGGGCTTTAGGGTGCGTCTTTGTTGATGGTTGAAGGTACAACATCTGCAAAGATCTGTATCGCGTGGCCTTGACATATCACCTGGGCTGAAGAGCGCGCCTGTTTCATAACGGCTTCTTTCACGGTATAGTGATGTGGTTTGACAATTATGTCTCTCGGCAAGCCGTCCTTCCTGGGGGACTCAGGGCTCTGTGGGCCCTGTCCAAATTCAAGGCGCTGTGGGCTGATGTTGGGCAACAGAGGTTTAATCAAATCTTGGGTCACCGTGGAAACATCTGTCACAGTCTCTGAAAGTCGCCTGATCCTGAAATTTGTATCGTCTGGACCTGTTTTTTGAGGTTGTCTATGCGAGATAAAGCGGTTTCTAATTGGTCTTGTAAGGTTTGAATCATGTCAGTATTTTGGTTAGATACTGCGGGGGTTAGTTCCAGTTTGTTTTCTATCACCTCCATTCTTCTACCTATGTTTTGCCAGTCAGATTTAATTTCGCCCGTTATTTTAGCTGCCGTTGTAGCCAATCCTCTTTCCAGGAGGGTAGAAAGCTTGTCAAATATCCGCTGTTGAGAGGCAGTGATCCTGTGGTTGCAGGCCTGCTGTGGGGGAGTCAGTGTAGAATGGCTTGTTAGGTCCCATGGGGGAGAAGGCCTGATCTGCCATAGTGTGGTAGAGATTTGCTGGCAGCTCCCAGGCAAGAGAGGGGTGTATGTCAGGGTTGCTGGGGTGAGGACTTGCCTGTATTCTGGGACATCCTCTGTGCTGAAGGCATGAGGCTGCTTGCTTGCCTCAGCTGCGGCGGCCATCTTGGTACACCCGGCGCGTGATGACCCCTAAAATTGCGGGCCCAGGTCGCGGCGAGTGGCCCCGCGTTCATCCGTGGGGGGTCACCGGAGGTTTGGGCAGTGGGTACCCTTTTTGTGTGCCCTCCTAGGGGTGCACACCTGCTCTAGAAGCACCGCTGGTCTGGCAGTGTGCGGAGGATCAGACGCTCGTGGCCATCTTGGATCCCTGGAAGACTTATTTTTAAAAGCACTTGTCATTTCTTTCTCAATTTCTTCCCACATTTTCTTCCTACCATTTTCAGTGTTAAGCCCATAATCTGTTGCTTTGGTGTCACCGTCTTGTATTACAGCTATGGTTGGGGCATTAACCCAGTTCCATGCAGTTGTGTGTCCGATTATTCTATCAATAATCAGGTGCATGTCTTCTTGTGTGTAAGATCTATATCTTCTTTTGTGAGACTGGGATAGATTTTGTTTGTGTATGGTGGAGGGTTAAATGGAAGGACGGGGGCAGTTGGGTCTGGTCTCCTTTTTATCTGCCTTTTCCCTGTACTTCCTCTCATAATCCTCCCTACCTAAACTTTGTTGGGTTTCTTTTGTTTATTATTATCCCTCTGGAACCAATACAAGTACTCATCCGTCCATGCTCACAGAAGTACTCATCCATCCCATCCATACTAATCCATGCTCATAAGTACTCATCCATCCATCCCATTCATAATCGCTCAGAAATACTCATCCATCCATCCCATCCATACTCATCCATGCTCATAAGTACTCATCCATCCATCCCATCCATACTCATCCACGCTCAGAAATACTCATCCATCCCATCCATACTCATCCATGCTCAGAAGTACTCATCCATCCCATCCATACTCATCCATGCTCAGAAATACTCATCCATCCATCCCATCCATGCTCAGCAATACTCATCCATCCATCCATACTCAGCAATACTCATCCACCTATACTCAGCCATCCTCAGCAATACTCATCCATCCATCTATGCTCAGAAAACCTATACTCAGCCATACCCAGCCATCCCATCCATACTCAGCCATACCCAGCCATCCACATTCATGGCTCAACCATGCTTAGCCATCCCCATTCACAGCTTACCCATGCCACATCAGTTCACATCCATACCATGACAGTGCCTCAAAGTGTAATAGGTAGTCAAATTAGATTTGACATATATGCCCCTAGAACACCCGATGGTGCTCCCTGCATGTTGGACCTCTCTATGTGGCCAGGCTGTGTAAAAGTCTCACACATGTGGTATCGCCGTACTCAGGAGGAGTAGGAGAATCTATTTTGGGGTGTAATTTTTGCCATGTGCATGCTGTGTTAGAAATATTGTATAAATGGACAACTTTGTGTAAAAAAAAAAAAAAAAAAAAAAAAAAAAAGCGTTTTTATTTTCTTTCCACATTTTCCAAAAACTTGTAGAAAAAAATGACATGTTCAAATAACTCAATTTGCCTCAAAGATTATACGTTGGGTTGTTTTTTTTTCAAAATTGGGTCATTTTTGGGGCATTTCCATTGTCCTGGTGCTCCAGGACCTTCAAAAGTGTAAGAGGTAGTCAATAAATTAGATGTGTAATTTATGCCCCTAGAACGCCTGATAGCGCTCCCTCAATGTTGCATGTGGTCACGCTGTGTAAAACACTCACACATGTGGTATCGCCATACTCAGAAGGAGTAGTAGAATGTATTTTTGGGTGTAACTTGTGGTATGTATATTCTGTGTATGAGAAATAACCTGATAATATGACAATTTTGTGAAAAAAAAAAGAAAAAAAAATCTTGATTTTGCAAAGAATTGTGGGAAAAAATTACAACTTCAAAAAAACTCACCATGCCTCTTTCTAAATACCTTGGAATGTCTACTTTCCAAAAAGGGGCCATTTGGGGGTATTTGTACTTTCCTGGCTTGTAAGGGTCTCAAGAAATGAGATAGGCCGTCAGTACTTCAGGTGTGATCATATTTCAGTGATTGGCACCATAGTTTGTAGACTCTAACTTTCACAAAGACCAAATAATATACACTGATTTGGATTATCTTTACCAAAGATATGTAGCAGTATAAAATTTGGCCAAAATTTATGAAGAAAATTCTTAATTTGCAAAATTTTATAACAGAAACAAAGAAAAATGTATTTTTTTTTACAGAATTTTCGGTCTTTTTTTATTTATAGCGCAAAAAATAAAAAAACCCTGTGGTGATTAAATGCCACCAAAAGAAAGCTCTATTTGTGTGAAAAAAAGCACAAACATTTCATACGGGTACAGTGTTGCATGACTGAGTAATGGTCATTCAAAGTGTGAGAGCGCTGAAAGTTGAAAATTGGTCTGGTTAGGAAGGGGGTTTAAGTGCCCAGTTGTCAAATGTGTGTGTATATGTATGTGTATGTATGTGTATATATATATATATATATATATATATATATATATATATATATATATATATATATATATATATATATATATATATATATATATATATATATATATATATATATATATGAAAAAGTCCAAGAGGTTGCTGTGCACTTAAAAACTTTCGGTTGCTTTATTTCACATAGTCTTGAAAGAAAATTATTAAGCAAGCATAATCATTCCAGACAAAATCGTGGCAACAAATGCCTATACAATTCAGATATGAATGGATTACGTTTCGGCTAGTATGCTTACGCCCTTCCTAAGATCCGTTAAAGCACATCTGAGGGTTTCACTGCAATCATTCATTTAAATACAGATTAGTAGAATACATCACACATGGAATCAATATGGTTAATCAATTCAATCCGTATTACATTCAGCACTTATGTGTATATATGTTTTCCACCATAAACACAAGATCTAGCAAATAGCGGCCAATATCTCTATCTCCCCAATTCTTTTCTTCGGTGTGTTTTATGAACCTATAGAAAATACATATATACATGAGACAAATATGTCCACATATGCAGTTCTTTTTCTTCCTTTCTTTGTCCAAACAATCAGTTATAAATATTTATGAAATTAGACAAACAAATAAAGATCCAGATCTACATTTAAACCATGTGGGGCAATAGTATTTAAAAAATGTATCCAGTATACCTCTCTATTCCTCAGTCATTTCACGGTTTCCTCCCCTCCTATTTTTCTCTATTCCTTCTCGGACCATATACTTTAATTGTGATACATTGTGTCCAAATTCTAAAAAGTGTCTAGCCAGCGGTAATTGTGTTAATTTGTCACGTATTGAATACTTATGTCTTGCTATCCTATCCTTTACTTTTTGTGTCGTTTCTCCAACATAAACCAAACCGCATGGGCACTTTATAGCATATATCACGTATGAAGATTGATATGTATAGTATCCACGTATAGGGATATTGAAACCCCTATGTGGATGTGTAAAGCATTTATCTTTAATCATAGATTTGCTTTGTATGCATGACAAACAAGCGTATGATCCCACATTTTTTGGTCCCAAAAAGGTTGTTTTTGATGTTATAGATAAAGGTTGGTCCGATTTTATCAATCGGTCCCGTATTGTTCTACCTTTTCTATAGGAGGGCATAGGTGGATTCCAAAATTCTTGTACCATAGGATAACTAGTTCTTAAAAGATTCCAATGTCTCTTAACTATTTGAGAGATTTTGTTGGAAAAGGGATGGTAGTGCATAATGAAAGGAATTCTTCTTGTTTCTCTTCGAGGTGTCCTAATACAACCAGTATTAGACCGTTCCATGTCAACTAAGGCTTGAGGATATCGTCTGTTAGTGAGTTTGATTTTCATTTCATTAAGTCTCGTGTCATGGCACAGCGGGTCACTCACGATCCGCTGTACCCTCATCATCTGACTCTTTGGGATAGATGAAAAAAACATTGGGAGGATGAAAGCTATTGAAATGTAGCAATTGATTACGATCTGTGGGTTTCACGTACAGGTCAGTAGTGATCTGCATATTTCTCAATTTAAGTGTAGTATCTAAAAAAGGAAATCCTGTTTTTACCAATTTCAATATTGAACTTGAGGCCAGGTATTAAATAGTTAATAGATAAATAAAGAGATAAAAATGGCGCTGCCCTACTAATCTGATGACATATTAGTATTGGGTCTAGGTAGGCGAAAATATATAGGAATTTATGTCACTGACAATGAAGTAAAAAATAATAAATAAACACTCTATATATGTAGACAACTTAGAGTGGCAGAAATTAAGCTATTGTGCAAGTGTGGTGTTCAAACATGTATTAATGTGCCAAAGAAATGAAGATAGTAGTAAAAAATTGTAACAAAAGAAAAAAAAAGGGATTTTGTAGTTGTGCAAAAGTATCGGGACAAAATGGCGCCTTGTTCAAAAATTTTTTTTAAAGTGAACCAAAACCAATGTGTATAAATGATTAACAGTGCAATACTGATGGTTCTAACACAAATTATAAGTGAATTGGTGACATACAATAGGGGATATCCTCAAAATTCAAAAGTATTGTGACACTTAGCGCCTATAGTGACTTCAGTGTGGAGAAGATATTTGTTGTGTAATTGTGCTATATACTCTTTAGGTATGCCATGCATACAACAATCCCGGATTGCTAATACAAAGATGTAAAGTTAAATATTTACTAAATCATAACTGGTGATAATTATTTTCTACCGAGTACGTATTTATATGCATAACTCCATGTAAACACCACAAAAGTTTTTATAAAACACTGAACTGAATAAGTCAATATGTAGTTTTTCACTCCTTGGAAATTTTTATCCGTGACTTCTGTGCTTGTAGTTCAACAGTAGTGACTTGAGGTGCTCTCCCCCCAGTGCTCCCCCACTCACCAGAATTAATCACCCCTGCAGGGGTACCGAGCGATAGAGTGGGTGCCTTGGGATGTTTGTTGGTGTCTCCTGTTGGGTTTACTGTTGCTTTATACGGTGCAGTTCTTTCCAAGCACTCCTGGGTCAGCTGTGTATCTGGACGTGACAGACTCACTCCACACCTCCTTGTCTACTAGCCTCTCCAAGATACCGGGGCCAAAAGGAAAAAAGACAAAGGAGCTTCCTTCGTGAAGTATGTCTGAACAATTTTATTATATATAATCCTTCATCCAGTCCAGTAAAAAAGATGATGGTAAAACATGTAGCAATTAAGAGCAAAAGTGTAAAAACGAAACTCCTGTATGCAAGGCTGGAACGGACCACAAGTTATGGGCGTGCGTTCCAACCGTGCGTTCCAGCATCCACTTCCTGGTCTGACGTGTGAGCGTGACTCCGCCTTACGCGTTTCGTCATCGGACGTTCTCAAAAGCTTTTGAGAACGTCCGATGACGAAACTGGACTGGATGAAGGATTATATATAATAAAATTGTTCAGACATACTTTACGAAGGAAGCTCCTTTGTCTTTTTTCCTTTTGGCCCCGGTATCTTGGAGAGGCTAGTAGACAAGGAGGTGTGGAGTGAGTCTGTCACGTCCAGATACACAGCTGACCCAGGAGTGCTTGGAAAGAACTGCACCGTATAAAGCAACAGTAAACCCAACAGGAGACACCAACAAACATCCCAAGGCACCCACTCTATCGCTCGGTACCCCTGCAGGGGTGATTAATTCTGGTGAGTGGGGGAGCACTGGGGGGAGAGCACCTCAAGTCACTACTGTTGAACTACAAGCACAGAAGTCACGGATAAAAATTTCCAAGGAGTGAAAAACTACATATTGACTTATTCAGTTCAGTGTTTTATAAAAACTTTTGTGGTGTTTACATGGAGTTGTGCATATAAATACGTACTCGGTAGAAAATAATTATCACCAGTTATGATTTAGTAAATATTTAACTTTACATCTTTGTATTAGCAATCCGGGATTGTTGTATGCATGGCATACCTAAAGAGTATATAGCACAATTACACAACAAATATCTTCTCCACACTGAAGTCACTATAGGCGCTAAGTGTCACAATACTTTTGAATTTTGAGGATATCCCCTATTGTATGTCACCAATTCACTTATAATTTGTGTTAGAACCATCAGTATTGCACTGTTAATCATTTATACACATTGGTTTTGGTTCACTTTAAAAAAATTTTTTGAACAAGGCGCCATTTTGTCCCAATACTTTTGCACAACTACAAAATCCCTTTTTTTTCTTTTGTTACAATTTTTTACTACTATCTTCATTTCTTTGGCACATTAATACATGTTTGAACACCACACTTGCACAATAGCTTAATTTCTGCCACTCTAAGTTGTCTACATATATAGAGTGTTTATTTATTATTTTTTACTTCATTGTCAGTGACATAAATTCCTATATATTTTCGCCTACCTAGACCCAATACTAATATGTCATCAGATTAGTAGGGCAGCGCCATTTTTATCTCTTTATTTATCTACTGATCTTTACAATTAGACCCTTAGTGGCACTAATTTGAGATAGGCAGCAGCCCTTAGCTTGTCCTAAGCGCGGATCTTTATACATCTACATTAAATAGTTAATGTACTTATCAAACAAAAATAGGCTTTCCATGTTGCCATCTCATATAGCGAAAATATCGTCCACAAATCTATACCAACATTGGCAATGTTTAAGAAATATATCATTCACATAAATAAAAGATGTTTCAATCATATTCATAAAAGAATTCACATATGGGGGTGCAACATTTGAACCCATCGCTGCCCCATTTAATTGCAAAAAATGAGTGTCCTTGAAAAGGAAATAATTCTCCTCAAGGACAATTTTCAATAGGTCTAGCAAAAACGAAATATGTTCGATTTTGTAAATACCTGACTGGGTTAACAACCGCTGGCATGCCTCTATTCCCAAATCATGAGGAATAATAGTGAACAAACTAGAGACGTCCCATGATACTAGGATGGAATCTGGTGACAATTTTATATCTTGAATTTTAGACAAAAAGTCTGTAGTATCTTTTATATAGGATTTAGTATTCAACAGTAGGGATGAGCCGAACACCCCCCGGTTTGGTTCGCACCAGAACCCGCGAACGGACCGAAAGTTCGCACGAACGTTAGAACCCCATTGACGTCTAGGGGACTCGAACGTTCGAAATCAAAAGTGCTCATTTTAAAGGCTAATTTGCATGGTATTGTCCTAAAAAGGGTTTGGGGACCCGGGTCCTACCCCAGGGGACATGTATCAATGCAAAAAAAACTTTTAAAAACGGCCGTTTTTTCGGGAGCAGTGATTTTAATGATGCTTAAAGTAAAAAAAAAAAAGTGAAATATTCCTTTAAATATCGTACCTGGGGGGTGTCTATAGTATGCCTGTAAAGTGACGCGTGTTTCCCATGTTTAGAACAGTCCCTGCACCAAATGTCATTTTTAAAGGAAAAAATCTCATTTAAAACTGCTTGCGGGTTTAATGTCATGGCAATATGGATGAAAATCAGTGAGACAAACGGCATGGGTACCCCCCCAGTCCATTACCAGGCCCTTTGGGTCCTGTATGGATATTAAGGGGAACCCCGCACCCAAATTAAAATAAGGAAAGGCCCTATATACTCTGAACAGCAGTATACAGGCGGTGCAAACAAGACAGGGACTGTAGGTTTGTTGTTAAGTAGAATCTCTTTGTAATTTTGAACGGGTACATTTTTAACGTGTTTAGCTCCAGCCAAAAAATCTTTTTTAAGCTTTTTGGAAAACATAGGGAAGGGTTATCACACCTGTGACATTTGTTTTGCTGTCTTTCCTCCTCTTCAGAAGATTTCACCTCACTTTTTTGTCCCAATGAAAAATGTTTTTTGAAAATTTGGGTTTTTTTGTGGAACAAGGATTGGAAAGCATCAGTGGAAAGGAGAAATTTTTTTCCCATATTAACTCTTACAGGAGAGAATTTCCCTTCCTAGGGGTAGATTTCATCTCACTTCCTGTTGTCTCCTTCCGTTTGCAAGTAGGAGTCGTTTGTAAGTTAGATGTTTGAAAGTAGGGTCCTGCCCTATATACTCAGCAGAAATTTGGGCCTTAGGTGTTGCTGTGGCCAAAACACTGTAAGCCCTCACAGGGCCCTGCTGTGAAATATTAGATCAAGAATTGTAATTACATGCCCCTGTTGAACAGGAGCTGAAAAATTGGGCATTAGGCACTGGTGCTGGTGCCACAACACTGCAACCCCTCACAGACACTCTAGTTGGAACGCAGGAACGAGCCCTGCTGCAAAGTATTGCATCAAAAATTGTAATTACACGCCCCTGTTAAACAGGGGCTGAAAAATTGTGCCTTAGGCACTGGTGGTGGCGCCCAGAACCAAAAATGTTCTTACAAGCTATCAGCGTGATGATTGAGGAGGAAGAGGATAATTACTCAGGGATAGTCACTCAGCATCAGCATAGGCAGTCTTTGAAGGGATCTGAGATTTCAAAAAAAATTATTCGGTTACATCAGCATCAGGTGCTTGGTAGCTGGTGGTGATCCAAGACTGATTCATTTTTATGAAGGTCAGCCGATCGACCGAGTCGGTGGACAGACGCACCCTGTGATCGGTTACCACGCCTCCAGCAGCACTGAATGTGCGTTCCGAAAGAACGCTGGATGCAGGACAGGCCAGTAGCTCAATTGCATACTGTGCAAGCTCTGGCCAGTGATCCATCCTCAAGACCCAGTAACCCAGAGGATTTTCGGTGGGAAAGGTGTCCAAGTCTGATCTTGCCCCTAGGTATTCCTGCACCATGTAAAACAGACGCTGGCGATGGTTGCTGGAACCGATCATACCTTGGGGCTGCGGACCAAAAAATTGTCTGAACGCATCAGTCAGACGGCCACCTTCTCCACCACTCCTTCTTTGACTGACCGAAGCCTCAGCAACACGTTGTCCAGAAACAGGAGTTTGTAACCTCCCAGTCTCTGGGAACGCGTTGCACAGACCTTTCTGCAAGGCCTCCCGAAGATGTTTCATCCTCTGCGATGGCAAGATAAGGTCCGCAACCTTAACCTTGTAACGTGGATCAAGGAGGGTTGCCAGCCAGTATTGGTCCTTCTCCTTGATACCACGAATACGAGGATCCTTACGCAGGCTTTGCAGGATCAGGGAGGCCATGCAGCTTAGGTTTGCTGAGGCATTCGGTCCGGAGTCCTCTGGGTCACTAAGGACAACAACGTCCGCAGCCACCTCCTCCCAGCCACGTACAAGTCCATGTGTTCCTTGGGACTGATCCCTTAAAGACTGCTGCTGATGCTGAGTGCCAGGCTCCACCTCCATACTGACACAATCTTCCTCCTCCTCCTCCTCGTCCTCTTCCTGTGTGATCAGCGGGCACGCAGGAACACTGTCTGGATAAAGGGGGCCTTGAGAGCTAAGGAAGTCCTCCTCTTCCTGCCTCTGTTCTGCCTCAAGTGCCCTGTCCATTATTCCACGCAGCGTGTGCTCCAACAGGTGGACAAGGGGGACAGTGTCACTGATGCATGCACTGTCAGTGCTCACCATCCTCGTGGCCCCCCCGAATGGTGACAGGACAGTGCATGCATCCCTGATCATGGCCCACTGGCGTGGGGAAAAAAACCAAGCTCCCCTGACCCTGTCCTGGTGCCATAGTCGCACAGGTACTCATTGATGGCCCTCTGATGCGTGTGCAGCCGCTGCAGCATGGCCAACGTTGAGTTCCACCTGGTGGGCATGTCACAGATTAGGCGGTTCTTGGGCAGGTTAAACTCCTTTTGGAGGTCCGTCAGCTGAGCACTGGCATTATATGACCGGCGGAAATGCACACAGACTTTCCTGGCCTGCCTCAGGACATCCTGTAAGCCTGGGTACCTGCCCAAGAACCGCTGCACCACCAAGTTAAGGACGTGAGCCAAACAGGGCACATGGGTCAGTTGTCCCTGTCGGAGGGCAGAGAGGAGGTTGGTGCCATTGTCGCAAACCACCATTCCTGCCTTAAGTTGGCGTGGCGTCAACCACCTCTGAACCTGCCCCTGCAGAGCTGACAGAACCTCTGCCCCAGTGTGGCTCCTGTCCCCCAAGCACACCAGCTCAAGCACCGCATGGCATCTTTTGGCCTGCGTACTTGCGTAGCCCCTTGAACGCCTACGGAGCACCGCTGGTTCCGAGGAAGAGGCCATGGAGGAAGAAGAAGAGGAGGGGGTGGAGGAGAGAGGTGTGTCACAATCAGCATTTTGGAGGCGTGGTGGCGGAACAACCTCCAACACTACTGCACCTTGTCCTGCATCCTTCCCAGCTGCCAGCAGAGTCACCCAATGCGCCGTGAAACTTAGGTAACGTCCCTGTCCATGCCTGCTGGACCATGAGTCAGCGGTAATATGCACCTTACCGCTGACCGCCCTGTCCAGCGAGGCATGGACATTGCCTTCCACATGCCGGTAGAGAGCCGGAATCGCCTTCCGTGAGAAAAAGTGGCGTTTGGGTACCTGCCACTGAGGAACCGCACATTCCACAAACTCACGGAAGGGGGCAGAGTCTACCAACAGAAAAGGCAGCAGTTGAAGTGCTAGCAATTTTGCCAAGCTAGCATTCAACCGCTGGGCATGTGGATGGCTGGGAGCAAACTTCTTTCGGCGGTGCAGCAGCTGGGGCAGGGAAATTTGCCTGGTACAATCGTACGTCGGTGTACCAAAAGCAGATTGCCCACAAGTACTTGGCTGTGACACACCTAATTCTACACCTTCATTCCTCTCACTGCAGGTCTCAGAGAGGACTGAAGGTCTAGTGGGGTTGGAAATCTCAGCTGATGAGGAGCAAGGAGAGATCCTCTTTGTTCTTTGGTGTGGGTCTTTTAGATACACTTGCCAACGAACTGCATGGCAGGTCAACATATGTCTGGTCAAGCATGTGGTACCCAAGCGGGAGATGTTTTGGCCACGCGAGATACGCTTGAGACATATGTTGCAAATAGCAGCGGTGCGATCTGATGCACTCGTCTCAAAAAAGGCCCACACCAAAGAACTTTTTGAATAACGCGCAGAGACTGCAGCGCCCTGCACATGTGGAGCTTTGGGGTGTGATGCAGTCAATGTGCTGCCCTTAGGCTGGCCCCTGGAGGGCATCCTGCCTCGTTGGTGATGTGCCGCCTCCTCCTCCTCCTCCTCCTCCTCTCTCCTATCAGGCACCCACGTTGAGTCAGTGACCTCATCATCCCCTCCCTCCTCATCTCTGGAGCAAACCTGGCAGTATGCTGCAGCAGGGGGAGCATGACTGCCAGATTGCTGTCCTTCTTGGGCACCCCCTCTGTCCATGCTCATGTTACTGCCTTCATCGAGCTCAGTATCATCATCAGAGCCTTCCAAACGCTGGGCAACCTCCTGGAGCATGTACCCAACACTGTGGTCAAACAGTTCGAGGGAATCCTCAGGAGGACATGGTGGAGCTAGGGAAGGAGTCACTGATGACATTGAGCTGAGGGAAGAGGCCGCTGCTTTGCCAGACAAAGCACCCTGGGCATGGGTGAGAGAGGATGAGGAGGATGAGGATGGCTTGGTCATCCACTCGACCAAGTCTTCCGCATGTTGCGGCTCAACACGGCCAGCTGCCGAAAAAAAGGCCAAGCGTGTCCCATGGCCACGTGCTGATGAGGATGCACCGTCTCCACGACCAGCACTAGACACAGAGCCTGCTTGCCCTCTCTTATTGGCTTGTGACTGTCTGCCTCTCCTTCTTGGCCTTCCAGACATACTAATGGCCTGTAGCTGCACTAAGCTGGGATAGAACACCTGTAATTTTCTTCAGGTAGCTTTATATACTGTAACCAGACAAGCCTGCCTGTCAGTAGGAAGATAACAGGAACGGATCTAGCTGAACACTGTGAGCTGGACGCACTGCACTAAATGTAAATAGCAGGAACGGATCTAGCTGAACACTGTGAGCAGGACGCACTGCACTAAATGTAAATAGCAGGAACGGATCTAGCTGAACACTGTGAGCAGGACGCACTGACTGCACTAAATGTAAATAGCAGGAACAGATCTAGCTGAACACTGTGAGCAGGACGCACTGACTGCACTAAATGTAAATAGCAGGAACAGATCTAGCTGAACACTGTGAGCAGGACGCACTGCACTAAATGTAAATAGCAGGAACGGATCTAGCTGAACACTGTGAGCAGGACGCACTGCACTAAATGTAAATAGCAGGAACGGATCTAGCTGAACACTGTGAGCAGGACGCACTGACTGCACTAAATGTAAATAGCAGGAACAGATCTAGCTGAACACTGTGAGCAGGACGCACTGACTGCACTAAATGTAAATAGCAGGAACAGATCTAGCTGAACACTGTGAGCAGGACGCACTGCACTAAATGTAAATAGCAGGAACGGATCTAGCTGAACACTGTGAGCAGGACGCACTGCACTAAATGTAAATAGCAGGAACGGATCTAGCTGAACACTGTGAGCAGGACGCACTGACTGCACTAAATGTAAATGGCAGGAACAGATCTAGCTGAACACTGTGAGCAGGACGCACTGCACTAAATGTAAATAGCAGGAACGGATCTAGCTGAACACTGTGAGCAGGACGCACTGACTGCACTAAATGTAAATAGCAGGAACGGATCTAGCTGAACACTGTGAGCAGGACGCACTGCACTAAATGTAAATAGCAGGAACGGATCTAGCTGAACACTGTGAGCAGGACGCACTGACTGCACTAAATGTAAATAGCAGGAACAGATCTAGCTGAACACTGTGAGCAGGACACACTGCACTAAATGTAAATAGCAGGAACGGATCTAGCTGAACACTGTGAGCAGGACGCACTGACTGCACTAAATGTAAATAGCAGGAACGGATCTAGCTGAACACTGTGAGCAGGACGCACTGCACTAAATGTAAATAGCAGGAACGGATCTAGCTGAACACTGAGCAGGACGCACTGCACTAAATGTAAATAGCAGGAACGGATCTAGCTGAACACTGTGAGCAGGACGCACTGACTGCACTAAATGTAAATAGCAGGAACAGATCTAGCTGAACACTGTGAGCAGGACGCACTGCACTAAATGTAAATAGCAGGAACGGATCTAGCTGAACACTGTGAGCAGGACGCACTGCACTAAATGTAAATAGCAGGAACGGATCTAGCTGATCACTGTGAGCAGGACGCACTGACTGCACTAAATGTAAATAGCAGGAACAGATCTAGCTGAACACTGTGAGCAGGACGCACTGACTGAACTAAATGTAAATAGCAGGAACAGATCTAGCTGAACACTGTGAGCAGGACGCACTGCACTAAATGTAAATAGCAGGAACGGATCTAGCTGAACACTGTGAGCAGGACGCACTGACTGCACTAAATGTAAATAGCAGGAACAGATCTAGCTGAACACTGTGAGCAGGACGCACTGCACTAAATGTAAATAGCAGGAACGGATCTAGCTGAACACTGTGAGCAGGACGCACTGCACCAAATGTAAATAGTCTAGATAGAAGATAACAGGAACGGATCTAGCTAAACTGAATACAGTGTGTGTATGTATATATATATATATATATATATATATATATATATATATATATATATATATATATATATATATATATATATATATATATATATATATATATATATATATATATATATATATATATATATATGCAACACCAGGGATGCATATATATACACAATACACTGTAAGTGCAGCTAACTGACTGACTGTTCTGCCTAATCTATCTAACTCAAATCAAATGACACTGTCTGTGTCTCTCTCTCTATCTCTCAGCACACCGGAACACACACTACACAGGGCCGCCGTGCAGGCGGCCTTATATAGTGTGGGGCGTGTACTAAATCCCCTGAGCCATAATTGGCCAAAGCCACCCTGGCTTTGGCCAATTACAGCTCTCTCTACTGACGGCGCTGTGATTGGCCAAGCATGCGGGTCATAGTGCATGCTTGGCCAATCATCAGCCAGCAATGCACTGCGATGCCGCAGTGAATTATGGGCCGTGACGCGCCACACGAATTTGGCGCGAACGGCCCATATCGTTCGCAATTCGACGGATGGTCGAACAGCCGATGTTCGAGTCGAATATGGGTCCGACTCGAACACGAAGCTCATCCCTATTCAACAGTAATGGTGTTAAGCATTTATCAAGATATTGAGCCAAGTGACAGATTCCATACCCGATACTATGGGACGTCCCGGGTTTTTTTTAGGATCTTTATGAATTTTCGGTAACATATATAACACTGGTGTAACTGGGTGTTAACATATCAGAAACTCCATGGTTTTGTCGTCAATGATTTTATATTTAACTGCATTGGTTAAGATTTTTCTAATTTTTTTTGTACTTTAAAAACCGGGCAAGAATCAAGTTTTTTTTGTATGTAAGAGTATCACCAAGATGTTTCATCACTTCATTTTCATACATAGGGGTGTCCATTACCACAATAGCTCCCCCGTTGTCAGCCGGACTGACCGTGATATCACGCCGGACTGACGGTGATATCACGCCGGACTGACAAGGAGTTTAGTGCTACGATGTCATCTCTACTCAAATTGTGAGGTATATGGTCTCTCTTCCTTCTATCACACACAAATTTTTTAAAATAATTTTCCACTTTCTCTCTCTCTCTCTCTATATATATATATATATATATATATATATATATATATATAATATACATACATATACATACATACATACATACATACATACATACATACATACATACATACATACATACATATATATATATATATATATATATATATATATATATATATATATATATATATATATATATATATATATATATATATATATATATATACCTCAACTGCGGCACACAAGGTAGGTGGTACCCTAGTGCTTTTCGATTTTAAACCCATATTTTTAATTGATAATATAAGCGATTCTTTGTTTGTGGCAATGGACCCACCTGAAAAATGTGCTTTAAATCTTAGTTGCCTGTAAAATCTATATAGATCCTGCTTAAGCACAAAATCATCCATCCTTTCTTTAGGGCAAAAGCCCAAACCCTTATTTACACTCAATTTAACTTCAGACAAAACAATGGAAGAAATATTATGTACCAGATTTTCATCTAATGTCTCTGACGGTTCTGACATCTGGTAATTACACCTCCTCTTGCGTCTTTTCTTTGTTCTCCTGCCGCCCTATAGGCATTTGTTGCCACGATTTTGTCTGGAATGATTATGCTTGCTTTATAATTTTCCTTCAAGACTATGTGAAATAAAGCAACCGAAAGCTTTTAAGTGCAGCAACCTCTTGGACTTCTTCTTTATATATAAGGTCGGCGGGAGGACCTGATTGCTAGCACTAAATCGAAAGCTGGGTGCGGTTCTCCTCTATGATAAAAAAATAAAAAATAAAAATATATATATATATATATATATATATATATATATATATATATATATATGTATATGTACTGTTTCTAATATACTTCAGGCGGTTTACACAGTACCGTGCACCCATAGTGCAGTTGCTACTACTTTTCTGGTGGCGTACACAATGCATACAGTGCACCCATAGTTGCTATTAGACTTGTGGTGGTGTACACAATACCGTGCACCCATAGGCAGTTGCTACTACTTTTCTGGTGGCGTACACAATACAGTACACCCATAGTTATTACACTTCTGTTGGTGTACACAGTACCGTGCACCCATAGTGCAGTTGCTACTACTTTTCTGGTGGTGTCCACATTACACAATACATACAGTGCACCCATAGTTGCTATTAGACTTGTGGTGGTGTACCCAATACCGTGCACCCATAGTGCAGTTGCTACTACTTTTCTGGTGGTGTACACAATACAGTGTAGTGTGGTGTTGCAAAACAAAATCCACATCATGTCCAGAAGGCCACCAAGGAGAGGCAGACGCTCACAGGCCACTAAAAGAGGGCAAGCAGAGATTACTACCTGTAATTCCTGGCCTAGTCTCAGCAGACCAAGTGGGTTTTGTCCCGGGGAGGGAAGCCAGAGAGAATAGCATCCGCACCTTAAACATACACCATTGGCTTACTTCCTCGGAAGCGAAGGGATTCCTGCTGTCACTCGATGCCGAGAAGGGGGTTTGACAGGGTGGCCTGGGACTATATGCGGGAAGTGCTGAAGGGCATTGGTTTACTACCACACATGTGTAACTACATCAACGCTCTATATGACAATCCTTCGGCAAGAGTAAAAGCAAACGGCCTCCTGTCAAACGCCTTCCCAATAACCAATGGTACCCGCCAGGGATGCCCTCTATCCCCTCTCATTTTTATCTTAATTTTGGAACCCCTTTTAAATACACTGCGAGCGAATACGGATATTTAAGGAATAACTATAAATCGGAGGGAATTTAAGGTAGCAGCTTTCGCAGACGATATCCTGCTAACACTCCAATCACCTCACATTACGCTGCCTAGCTTACTGAAAGACATCAACCATTTTGGGGTCTTATCAAATTTTAAGATAAACTATCCTAAATCACACGCTCTGAACATATCCCTCCCCCGCAGGTGGTCATTCACTGCCAAGACTCCTTTCCCTTTCAGTGGAAAGGCACCGCCATTACTTACTTAGGCATCCAAATTACTAAGCGACTTACAGACCTATATGACCAGAATTTCCTCCATGCCTTCTCGAAAATTCAGACAGACCTAAAGGAGTGGGCCACCCTTAACGTTTCATGGTTCGGACGCTCAGCCCTGATCAAAATGATTGTCCTCCCTCGCCTCCTGTACTTAATGCAGACCATTCCAATACATTTACCCCCTGCATTCTTTTGTTCATATAAAAAGGCTTGTACGACCTTTATTTGGAAGAGCAGTCCTCCAAGAATCAAATACTCACGTCTGACCTGCAGCAAGGTTAAGGGTGGGATTGCACTTCCAGATCTCCACAAGTATTACATGGCCTGCCATTTAACTAGGGTGGTAGACTGGTGTACCAACAGAACAGGGAAACCTTGGGTGACTCTAGAAAACTCTTTTATGCCTGGCCATCTACACAACCTCCTCTGGCTCTCATCCAAACATTGGACACAACCAATCAAGAAACATCCACTCATTTACCCGTCACTACTCGCCTTTACCTCTGCTATGACAGCCTCTCAACTATCCTCACGACCAGGGCCTTTGACCTCCCTGAGGGGAAACCCAGACTTCCCCCCGGGGTCATCAGACACATTCTTAAAACAAGAATGGCCACATGGAGAAGTCCAAGCTCACCACTTCTTTCATTCAGACTGGCTACGATCATATGATAATCTCAAATCCATATCCCTCACAAAAAACTTTCCTTTTTGGACATATAGACAGCTGACACACTTTCTCTCCTCGGCAATCTCCAATAATACATGGTCGAGAAAACTAACTTCATTTGAAACCCTATGTACCCAGAACACGTCTCAAAGACACCTAATATCCACCATCTATTCTCTCCTCCAAGAAACGCCACACCAATCACAAACCGAAACCCTTCGCTCATCCTGGAATAAAGACCTACACATAGATCTCACTGAGGAAGATTGGGAAACCATTCATATTCATACCCACAAAGGCTCACTAAATGTCGCTATCCAAGAGAATGGATACAAAATACTTACCAAATGGTACAGAACACCGTCTCGCATACATAAATTCTCGCCCTCAATCCCAAATACGTGCTGGAGGTGTAATAAAGAAGTGGGCTCTATGATCCACATATGGTGGGAATGCCCGATCCTTCAGCTTTTCTGGAGGGAGGTTCACGACATAATACGAGTCACTACATACACCCTGGATTTCGAACCAGCACAATATCTCCTCCATCATACAACCTTACCTAAAAGATCCTACCGCAGATCGCTGGCCATGCATATGGTAAATGCAGCCAGATTATGCATTCCTGTAAAATGGCGATCAACCAGCCCCCCGACAATCAGAGAATGGTTGACAAAGATTTCTAAGATAGAGGAGATGGAGGAATTGATCTATATCTCACAAGACCGCATACAAAAATTCACCAATCTATGGGCTTGCTGGACACATTTCAAAAGCACTAATTGCTATAAGTCGTACTTCCCAATATAATATTTCCCCTCTCTTGAGAGATGAGAAAGGCTTCGGAAGCCCCTTATTGCGGGGTGGATTCGCTGGGGAGAAGGGGCGGCCCCCTATCCCCCCTTCTTTACCCTAATACTCTACGTATATCCTTCTTCTTTGTTCTTCCTCTTTTTTCCTTTCCCCCCACTGTTTTTCCCTATCCCTACAGCTTCCCCTTCTAAATCTTTATACTACTCCCATTTCACCCAAGGTGTATATACCCCTCTTATTCATACCTATACATAACCTCTCCACAAAATCAGACTGTGACAACACATCACAGTCTAAGACCTAATAGAGACAGACCTTCCCGTTTTAGTTCCACACAAGTTTCATACTCCTACTCACTTCGTGACTGATCCTGGTGTAAATGGACCACACGAAGTACTCCTGATTCCTATAGTACTTGTATACAGAAAATGTCTCGTAGTAACGTATTCAGCTGGTTCTTCTTTTATACATTCTTATTATCCTACCATACGCTTGTATTTCCCATGACTTCAATGGCATTAACACTTATTGTAACACTATTGTATAAAATGTCATGGAGCATCTGTCAAAATCTGTTTAATTGTCTATACATGTAATTGTGATTATTTCTCAATAAAATCTTCTTTTTTTTGTGGAAAAAAAAAAGAGGGCAAGCAGGCTCTATGTCTACAGTCCACAGTGCTGGTCATGGACATGGTGTATCTTCTGCTGGTGGCCGTGGGGCACGCTTGTCTTTTTTTTCTGCTGCTGGGACAGGGGCAGAAAAATTTGGCCTTTGGTGGTGGTGCCCCAACACTGTAACCCCTCACAGATACCCTTGTTAGGCGCAGGAACGGGCCCTGCTGTGAAATATTAGATCAGAAATAGTAATTACATGCCCCTGTTAAACAGGGGCAGAAAAATTGGGCCTTAGGCAGTGGTGCCCTAAACCAAAAATATTGTTGGAAGCTAGCATCATCAAGATTGAGAAGGAATAGAATAGTCACTCATCAGCATAGGCAGTCTTCAAGGGATCCCACATCCATAGAAAAATCAATCCGTTACAACAGCATCAGGTGCTTGATAGCTGCTGCTGATCCAAATGCTGATTCATTTTTATGAATGTGAGCCTATCAAGGGAGTCTGTGGACAGGCGCACTCTATGATCCATTATAAACCCTCCAGCAGCACTGAATGTGCGTTCAGAAAGAACACTGGATGCAGGACAGGCCAGTAGATCAATTGCATATTGAGCTAGTTCTGGCCAGTGGCCCATCCTCAAGACCCAATAAACCGGTGGATGCTCTGTTGGAAAGGTCTCCAAGTCTGCTCTTGCCCTTAGATATTCCTGCACCATGTAATGTAAACTCTGGCAATGGTAGCTTGAACCGATCAGACCTTGGTGCTGAGGACTGAAAAATTGTCTAAAGGCATCGGTCAGCTGGCCACCTTCTCCACTGCTCTTCCTCTGACTGAACGAAGCTGTCATGGTTATGCAGTAATCTTTGTCAGCTTACCTCTCCTACATGTGTTCACCTTTAGAGGCCAGCCACTCTCACCTGGCTACTTAAATAATCTTTCCTCAAAGCATGGCTATACCCCAGCCCCTGTCAGGGAACTCTATTTTAACCTGTGTACTGCAAGCCTGCCTTGCTGATCAACCTTTGTGTGTTCATCTTCCGTGTGCATCTTGCTGTGTCTTCTACATCTGATTCCAGTTACCGATCTTGGCTTGTTCTTGACTATCCCTTCCTGTTTGTGACCCTGACCTTTGGCGTGTTCTATGTTTATCCTTGTCTGCTAGACGCCCCAACCTTTGGCTTATTCCCTTACTATCTCTGTCCTCCAGTAGCCTACTCTTGGCGTGAGCTGGGAGACCCTGGGGGTCGTGACCTGGAGCCAGTTGCAGCCCAGTCCATCCTCACCACTAGAGGCTCTGGTGAACACCTGCTGGCTCTTAGACGCCCTGGGGAATCTTATGCTCTAGCCTCTGTGGGACCTGTGTTGGTGTTCTAGCAGACCTGCCTTCCTTAACCACCTAAACTCCCATCGGCAGCAGTCAGCCGTAGGGTCCACTACCATTGTGGTACACTCCTGACCCCAACGGTGTGCATCTGTCACCTGGCCTCAGGTGACCTGACAGAAGCCTCAGCAACATGTTGTCCAGCACCAGGAAATTGTAACCTCACAGGGTCTGAAAATGCATTGCATAAACCTTTCTTCAAGGCCACCTGAAGATGTTTCATCCTCTGCTCCCTCTGCGAAGGCAGGATGAGTTCTGCAACCTTACCCTTGTAACGTGGATCAAGAAGGGTTGCCAGCCAGTAATGATTCCTTCTCTTTGATACCACGAATCCTAGGGTCCTTATGCTGCATGGCCTCCCTGATTCTGCAAAGCCTGTGAAAGTTTGCAAAGGCATTCAATTCTGAGTCCTCTGGGCACTATGGATCACATGATTCGTAACAACCTCCTCCCAGCCATGTACAACTCCTTGGGTTTCTGGGGACTAAAAAACATCCCTTGAAGACTGCTGCTGAGTGTTATCCTCCATGTATATGCTGACACAATCCTCCTCCTCCTCTTCCTCATGTGTGTTTGGCGGGCCTGCAGGAATAATATCTCGATAAAGGGGGCCTTGAGAGGTAAGGAAGTCCTCCTCTTCCTTACACTGTTCTGCCTCAAGTGTCCTGTCCATTATTCCATGAAGCGTGTGCTCCAACAGGAAAACAAGAGGGACAGTATCACTGATGCATGAATTGTCGCTGCTCACCATCCTCGTGGCCTCATCAAATGGTGACAGGACAGTGCATGCTTCCTTAATCAGTAGCCACTGACGTGGCAAAAAGAAGCCAAACTCCCCTTGACCCTGTCCTGGTGCCATACTCACACAGGTACTCATTGATGGCCCTCTGCTGCATGTACAGCCGCTGCAGCATTGCCAACGTTGAGTTTCACCTGGTGGACATGTCACAAATGAGGCAGTTGGTGGGCAGCTTGCATTCCTTTTGCATGTCAGCCAGCCGAGCACTGGCATTGTATGACAGTTGGAAATTACCACAGACTTTTCTGGCCTGCCTCAGGAGATCTTGTAAGCCTGGGTACCTGCTCAAGAACCACAAACTCAGGATGTGTGCCAAACATGGAACGTGGGTCAAGTGTTCCTGTCGGAGGGTGGAGAGAAGGTTGATGCCATTGTCGCATACAACCATTCCTGGCTGAAGCTGGCATGGCGTCAACCACCTTTTGAGTCTGCCCCTAAACTACATAGAGGGTTCTTTACTGTAAGAGTGGCAAGGATGTGGAATTCCCTTCCACAGGTGGTGGTCTCCGTGGGGGGCATCGATAGTTTCAAGAAACTATTAGGTAAGCACCTGAACGACAGCAACATATATACAATGTAATACTGACATATAATCACATACATAGGTTGGACTTGATGGACTTGTGCCTTTTTTCAACCTCACCTACTATGTAACTATGTAACTCATGCACTGCATGGCATCTTTTTGCCTGGTTGCTTGCGTAGCCCCTTGAACACTTACGGAGCACCGCTGGTTCAGAGAACAAATCTGCAGAAGAGGCCATAGAGCAGTGGTTCTCAACGCCTGTCCTCAGGACCCAGTAACAGGCCTGTTTTGCAAGATAACTGAAATACATCACAGGTGATATCATTTGCTGCTCAGTGATTGCAGTATTCTAGTCTGCATCTCCCCAAGGTAATACTTAAATTCTGGCCTGTTAGTGGGTCCTATGGACAGGAGTTGAGGACCACTGCCATAGAGGAAGAAGAAGAGGAGGGGGTGGAGGAGAGAGCTGTGGCAGAATCAGCACTAGCATTTTGAAGGCATGGTGGCGGAACAAGCTCCAACAATACTGAACCCTGTCCTGTATCCTTCTCAGCTGCCAGCAGAGTTACCCAGTGCGCCGGAAAGGAAAGGTAACATCCCTGCCCATGCCTGCTAGACCATGAGTCTGCGGTAATATATACCTTACTGTTGACCGCCCTGTCCAACAAGACAAAAACATTTCCTTCCACATGCCGGTAGAGAGCTGGAATGGCCTTCCATGAAAAGAAATGGTGCTTTGGAACCTGCAACTGAGGTACAGCACATTTCACAAATTCACAAAAGGGGGCAGAGTCTACCAGTTGAAAAGGCAGTAGTTGCAGTTGCTAGCAATTTGGCCAAGCTGGCATTCAAACTAGCATTCAGACTGTGAGCATGTGGATGGCTGGGACCGAATTTCTTTTTACGGTTTAGCAACTGGGGTAGGGAAATTTGCCTGCTAAAATCAGATGGTGGCGTACTGCTAGCAGATTGGCTGCAAGTACTTGGGACACCTATTTTGCTATACCTTCATTTGAAAACCTGCACTGAGAGGAAAAGACTGGAGTAGGCTTGGAGATCCCAGATGAGGAGCAAGGAGAAGTCCGCCTTTTTCTTTGATGTGGGTCTTTCAAGTGCTGTTGCCAACGGATATTGTAATTATGAATATATTTAATTTATACTTAATTTATATTTAATTTATTTATATTTAATGTATATTTAATTTATATTTAATGAATATATGAATGAATATATTTAATTTTAACTTTTATCTATGTAGGGCGGAACATATTATCTTCCCAGAAATCTCTGTTAGACCAGACAAGTCGGTGCCTAGGCTTGTGTATACAAACGATGGGATCCAAACCTCATTGTTTTACACATGCTGGGATATGCAATAAAGGGATGCCAACCCGTAATCAATACTTAACTTCCCGGGAAAATTCAAGTTAAGAATTTGCATTAAAAGGGGCTGATTTATGCAAAGTATAGGGATTGGAGATGTAGCCAGTCCTTAACCAGGAATAGGGAAGCGAAGTGCACCAATCAGAGCCACGCTATGCCAACCAATGAGGCATCAGCATATAATGATATACACAGACACTTTTATGGGAGAGCAACCATCAGAATGGAACCTTGGTGCAAAGGGTAATTATGGGATAGGTCTGCATTTTACTTGTAACTAAATATGTTTGCAGATTAATGTTTTCAGGAATATACTCTGTATTCCTTCATGTAATTCTCTTATTTTAACCTAATATTTTCTTCTTTGGTGTAGACTATAGATAGATGGTTGTGTATTAGATAGACTTTCAACTACTCACCAATAAATGTTGTTATTGTGTTAAAGCTTTCACTCATGGTCAAAGAACTCTCATTTAACCCAAATCATATCTGAGAGATATTAAATCTCAAATATAGTATACAGGAAAAAGACTGCATGGGAGGTCGTCATACGTCTGGTCAAGCATGTGGTGCCCAAGCGGCTGCTGTTGTGGCCACGCTTGATCGGCTTCAGACATAGGTTGCAAACAGCAATGGTGCAATCTGCTGCACACGTGTCCAAAAAGGCCCACACTGAGGAACTTTTCAAAATCAGTGGGGAGTCAGCAGTGCCCTGCACCTGCTGAGCTCTGCGGTGTGATGCAGTAGGGTGGCTGCCTTTAAGCTGCCCTCTAAAGAACATTCTGCCTCATTGGAGTTGTGCCCCCTCCTCCTCTATTCTATCAGGCACCCAAGTAGTGTCAGTGACCTCATCATCCCCTCCCTCCTCATCACTGGAGCAAACTTGGCAGTAGGCTGCAGCTGGGGGAACATGATTGCCAGTTTCTTGTCCTTCTTGGGCACCCCCTCTCTCTCTAGGCTCACGGTACTCCCTTCTTCAACCTGGGAACCAACATCGGAGCCTTCAAATCGCTGCGCATTCTCCAGCAGCATATACCCAACACTGTGGTCGAATATTTCGGGGGACTCCTCCGTGCAAGATGGTTGGGTTATGGAAGGAGTGACTGTGGACAAGGAGCCGGTGAAATAGGCCACTTTGGCAGCTGCATAGGAAGGAAAACTACTCTAAGTCTGGGTGACGGAGGATGAGGACGAAGGACGGCTTTGTTATCCACTCCACCATGACCAACACTGTTGACTGTAGACACAGAACCTGCTTGCCCTCTTTTAGTGGCCTGTGAGCATCTGCCTCTCCTTGGTGGCCTTCTGGACATGATGTATTTTTTGTTCAGCAACACTGCACTACATTGTATTGTGTACACCACCAAAAAAGTAGTAGCAACTGCACTACGGCTGCACTGTTTTGTAACTACAATTTTTGATCTAATATTTCACAGCAGGGCCTGTTCCTGTGCTCAACAAGAGTATCTGTGAGGCTTTACAGTGTTGTCCCACCACCACCGCCTAAGGCCCAATATTTCTGCCCCTGTTTAACAGGTGCATGTAATTATAATTCTTGATATATTTCGTAGCAGGGCCCGTTCCAGTGCCCACCATGAGTAACTGTGAGGGCTTACATTGTTCTGGTACTACCAACACCTAAGGACCAATTTTCCACAGAGTGTATAGGGCAGGCCGTATAGTATATACAGGCGGTCCCCTATTTTCAAACATCTGACTTACAAACGACTCCTACTTACAAACGGAGGGAGACAACAGGAAGTGAGAGGAAATCTACCCCTAGGAAGGGAAATTCTCTCCTGTAAGAGTTAATATGGGAAAAAGGTGTCTCCACTGATGCTTTATCATCAATCCTTGTTTCCCTAATAACCCCAGATTTTCAAAATCCAATTGTCATTGGGACAGAGAGTGAGGTGAAATCTTCTGAAGAGGGGCACAGACAGCAAAAAAAAGTTACAGGGGTGATAACCCTGCCCTTTATTATCCAAAAAGCTTAAAAATAGTCTTGGGCTGGAGCTACACTTAACAAATGTACCTGTTTCAAATTACAAACAGATTCAACTTAACAACAAACCTACAGTCCCTATCTTGTTTTTAACCCAGGGACCACCTGTATACTGCTGTTCAGAGTATATAGGGCCTGGGGGCCCCACACTTTTTTTTTTTTTTTTTTTTTTTTATATTTGGGTGTGGGGTTCCCCTTAATATCCATACCAGACCCAAAGGGCCCAGTAATGTCCTGGGGGGGGCAACATTACATTACATTACAGCTGCAACCAGTTTTAAATGACTTTTTTTCCTTTTAGAAATGTCATTTTGTGCAGGGACACCCCCGGGCACGATATTTAAAGGAATATTACACTTCTATTGTTTCACTTTTTAATCATTATTAAAATCACTGCTCCCGAAAAAAACTGACATTTTTAAAACTTTTTTGCATTGATACATGTCCCCTGGGGCAGGACTCGGGTCCCCAAACACTTTTTATGACAATAACTTGCATATTACCCTTTAATAGCACTTTTGATTTTTCATGTTCGAGTCCCATAGACTTTAACGGGGTTTGCGTGTTCGCACAAATTTTTGGTCTGTTCGCATGTTCTGCCACGAACCGGGGGGGGGGGGGGGGGTGTTCGGCTCATCCCTATTAGTAAGAAGCTGGGAGTCTGCATTTGCTAATTTTCTTTCTAAAGGCATAACCAACTCTTCCATCTCTGCCAACTTTATTCGCAATGACTCTAAAAGTTTGCTCTTCATATCACAATCCATGCTGCGCCTCTGAAGCTGTTCTTGTAGCTCACTGTTTCTTTCTGACAAATTGCCTGCTGTAGCCCACATTTTATCCATTTAAAAACTGGAGGTTGTTGCAACCTTTAGAAGGTTTTCACTAATTTTCTCTATGTCCTCCCCGACACGTCTCCTCTCTGCTTCCCACTTCCCCCCATTTGCTCAGATATAAATTTAATTCTGCACAACACTGCAATTTCATTTGCCAACCTCTTTCTTCACTTTCTTTGTTAGCTGTTTACCCAATAATCTGCTATTATGTTGCTGACACTGAGGCAATAGTACATTACACTGGCTTTTAAGAGGTTCATCTGCACATGAATGATAACTGGCAGAGGCATATTTTTTAACATATGTATGTATACACAAGTTCCATTTCACAACTAAACAATCCACACTGAAAGGAAATAGTAGGTATTCTGGGCGACCACCCTTCTATAGGTACACCAACAGGACCCTCAGATATCTGGAGACACCGAATGAAACGAGAAGCAGGTTGTGCATTCATAAAATGTCTACCTTTTTATTAGGTGCGTATACAGCTTATATATGGTTCAGCTTACCAATCAAATGAGGAGAGGGGGGAGTGGTTAATAAATGATATGTTGGTATAAAATCTATGGTTATATAGGTCTGTGACCCCTAAGATACATATATTATGAGGTTACAGGAGTCAACAGACCATCTGGTTATGAGTCATAAGTCATGCATACTGTCCCATGGCCTACAGAACAGGGAACAGGAAAAGACAAACGAAACCATAATGATATTTATAGCGTATAGTGCTGTGCAAGCATTTCTCTGTGCATTCTTTCATAATTGCAGGTTCAAGCTAAAATGACAAGCTTGACAAGATCTTATAAACTATAATAGCAAAGCATAACAAAATGGAGTCACAATGGTCTGGGCATATTACACACACAATACACAATTCTACTAGTACTAACGTTACAACACTGCACTGAGCAACAAACCAAACTCAATTGCCTTTAGCTCTTACAAATCACAAATAAACAAAAAAACAAATCGCTCTTCTAGCATTCAATATTCTTCATTCATTACCACTTTTACCTGATATCATTCAAAATAATTAAAACGTTTGCATATCCATAGAAAAGACTCGCCACACTTGCAGCCCTTTCCTGTTTCTTTTGCGTTATCAGCTGATTTTACAATGAAAGCTTCATAGAAGTCCTGCTTGTCCTTATGAAACTGTGAAACTCAGCACTTCTGCCCTGTAGGTTCTATGTGGCTTTTAGGATTACCACACGCAAATTTAAAATGTGCTCTGTTTAGGGTGTCTGACTTCCAATAAAAGGACGACTAATTCTTATGCCGCGTACACACGGTCGGACTTTTCGTCTACAAAAGTCCAACGGACGCTGACGGACTAAAGCTGGCTGGTAATCCGATCGTGTGTGGGCTTCTCCGGACTTTCAACGTACTTTTTTAGCCTCAAATCCGACGTACTTTAGATTTGAAACATGCTTCAAATCTTTACTTCGTAACTACGACGGACCCCGAAATCCGCTCGTCTGTGTGCTAGTCCGACGGACAAAAAGCCACGCTAGGGCACCTATTGGCTACTGGCTATGAACTTCCTTATTTTAGTCCGGTGTACGTCATCACGTAAGAATTCGACGGACTTTTGTGTGATCGTGTGTAGGCAAGTCTGTTCGTTAGAAAGTCCGCCGCAAGTCCGTCGAAAGTCCGCCGAAAGTCTGCCGGAAGTCTGTCGGACAGGCTGTCTGACTTTTGTAGACGAAAAGTCCGACCGTGTGTACGCGGCATTAGAATAAAGGTTCGATTTACTTACAATAGGATATCAATAAATTACAGTTATAAATAAGGAGAGGGAAGATGGGGTAACAGGGGAGGAAAGGGGTCTTACTAGTCTAACACATACACTCACATACATGCATTCTCTCAGAATCTCTCAGACCAGGGTCCTTTTTATCCAGACTTGAGACCCACACCCCGGCTAGAGGGGTTGGTAATCACATTTGAACCAAAAGTCATAAGAAGTTCATTCCTCTCCCAGGTTCTTCTTGAGAAGTTAAACACACGTGTTCATCCAATTCATCACCTCTCGGGCCCCATGCTGGCCAGGTGTGATGGAGCAGTTGAATAGCCTCAGGAGTCCCAGTAGGCAGATGATGATAAACAACCTTGTACATTCTGCTAGCCCTGTTTACTGAGGGCTGGCTGTGAATGATGTAATTTGCCTCACATCAAAGTCCATCCAAAGTCATATTGTCAGATCCATGTTATTCCCATGTCTTATCAGCATTCATATCAATTTTTGCATAACTACAGCACCCTCAGATTTTTTTTCCCTCTGTAGTGTTGCCCAACACTGTACCCCACTGGATGGACGAACCCTTTAACTCTATAGGTCTGACTTACTGAAGACCCTCATCAACCCATGAATGTTAGCTGAACAACACAAAACTCTACCTTGCACCATACATTTAAATGCCTTTGATGATTGGGAGGGGTGAGGGGGCATGACCAATGGTGATGCTATGAAATCCAGTGCGCTGGCCTTTTTTGTACTTTAGCCAATGCAGCCAGTGAAGTTGGGTTTCCTGATATAAGTGTGTTCTAGGTCAGTGGGAAATGTACTGGGCCACAAAGTTTTTATGATTGCCTTTTAATAAAAGTGTCCTTAACATTTGTTTATGCTTCTATCTGTTCTTGTTACAGCTCAGCAATTGTACACCGCCATTATGTTGAAAGAAATACAACTATTTGCAATTTTCTTGATGATGGTAGCTTTGGGCTTTATCAGTAATACTTATTTAAGGCAAATAAGCTATCACATATTGAATTCTCTTGTTCCTAATGAATCAAAATTAGTAATCATGGACAACACTAATGGAATGTCAAGTTCTTTTAGTGCAAACACCATTCTAAGAGAAGGAAATGGAATCTTATTTATGGAGACCACGGACAGAATGGATCCTCCATCCCTGGTACTGTGTGCTATTGAATCGGCTGCCCGAGTCTACCCTGACCGACCGGTGGTTTTCTTCATGAAAGGACTGGAGAATATTAACACAGAAGAAGATGAGAAGAGAGCAAGACAGCACTTTCCAACCCTGTCATCTTTTAGCAATGTTTACCTCTTGCCACTTAGAATGGATCAACTATTGGATGAAACACCCCTTAAACCATGGTTTGATAAGGTACATAATAAAAAGTGGGAAAAGCCATTACAGAAAAAGATTTGGATGTTTGTAGGTTGAAAGCTCGATAATATTACTCTGCAGGAAGCTTCTTTACAGGAGAATGAAGCTCTTAAATGTATTAAAGAATAACTTCAACTTTAAATAAACAGTTTGGGCTAGCTTGGTTGAAATTAACACTTACAACTATAGAATGGTCTGGATGCTGGTGATGCTGTAATACATTGTGGTAGCTGGTGCTACATATAGTAAGTGGTGCTGTCTTCCTGCACGGGTACCAGACACTCATTACATTATCTACCTCCCCACTTCAGCCAATCAAACAATGCCTTTTATTCATTGATAAAAATAAAAGGCTGTTCTTGAAAGGCCAAGATGCCAACTCTTTCTCTTTCTGGCAACAGGGAGGAAGGGTTAGGAATTTGTGCAGGAAGAGAAAACTACTTTCTGTATGGAGCACAAGCTACTACAGTGTATAACAGTATTCCCAGCAGGCGGACCATTCCTCAATGATAAGCATTTGATTTAGCCACACTGGCCCAAACAATCTATTTTAAGTGAAAATAAAGCTGAAATTGTGGTTTAAAGTAAACTTGTCCTAATGAAAATACACTGGCTACTGGGGATGAAAGAAATGCAGAGTCTTATTCTTTCTGAAATTTTGGAATTTTTGTAAAAATGCATTTGAGTCAATGGGTAAGGCGCAATTAAGGTGGTTTTTAAGGATGCAATGGGTTTATATAGCTTATTAGTGTTACAGATAAGGATGAGCTCAACATTTGGTCTGAACACAAGTTCAAAGCAAATTTTGGCTGTTCAGGAATTTTTCTAAACGCTACACCTTTGACTTGTTTGGCAGGAGCTGTATGGCATGCATAGTGATAGGATACTTCTGGATCTTACAAACTCTAGTCCTATCTATTGCCTTATTATTGTTAATCGTACCTTTTATTTTTATTGCCGGCACTTTTCCATTTGTCACACCCAGATCTGCGCAGGGAACTATGTATATACAAAAGTGACTCAACACAGATTAGATCTACACACTGTTCGATTTATTGGTCCAGGAACAGAATATTTATAGTATACATTCAAGATCTAGCCCACCCATAGGATATTACCAATCCAAGCCATGCCAACCCCCCCCCCCCCCCCCCATGTACAGACAGTTTTTATAACAACTTTTATAACACTACACAGGCTATCACATCACTTTGATCAAGGCATTAATTTTGTGGTTAACACAAACCTAAACAAGACTTCCATCTTCTCATTAGAAACATCTCTCTTACGTCTAACTTCAGAGCAACAATATATTTAAAGGAATAATAACCCAAAACAATAAATATAGATTAAGGGGGCTCTCAACCACCTTTTTTGTCATGAACGTGGCAACTACACTCCCTGTTGTCCCAATATGCCCTTTAACATCAACCTGGATTACTCCTCTCATAAATGTGTTATTATCTTAAGCATCTATAAAATAGAGAACAATAAACCCATTAGAATTAGTAGATATCAAGATCTCAGCTGTATAGCAATTTTCCATGAAAATAAAGGGGAAGGGGTGTGACAGGCCATAAAAACAAGGGGGGGGGCATGACAGTCTGTAGGTTAATGAAAATTAGTCCTCATCAAAAAATATAAAAGAACACAAAAAAAAAATACAAAATAAAGTACACATCATTTCACTCCTTTAATTTCATTTCCTACACTTTTAAAAATACCTCCAAGGATTTTGATTCTGTAGTCATCCATGTAAACAGAAGAGACCCCAAAAACTTGCCTCTTTGTAAGGACAGAACTTGACATCCACAGACAGACTGGAACTAATGCATTGGGCTAGGCTTGGGTCTTTGGGCTGGCACTTCAGATCTCTTTCTTGCAGTGTTCCCTTGAATTCTTTTTTTGCAGCAGGAGTCCCCCTTATACCTTCAAATTCAACAAGTGGAGGAAAGATCATACTAAAATGATGGCTTGAACTCCTCCCATGACATCCTGTGGCATTAGCACAACAAAGATTTCTATGTAAAAGATGTAGTCATTTCAAAAAAGATTTCCATGTAAAAGATGTAGTCATTTCTTCAAGTAGCGGGCATCTGGATAGAGGCATGAATGGGGGGGGGTTCATTTCTTCACATGAATGGGGCTGGAGGAGGTGAAGTCTCTCCATCCAACATGAATAACCACAGAATCACCTGAACTTTTTAAAATATAGCCTTCCTTACCCATTGGAGGTGTAATATTCTTTCATTAATTCAAACATAAGTGTTTCCTATCAATGGTTTTTATTCTATAGATTCAATATATTTAATTTAACATTTTTCTCAACCCCCAATATTGCAGCAGGATTCAATAAAACATAACATCTTTCGTTCCTTATTCCCTCTGGGCCCAAGTGGAGGCCAAGGGTCTCAAAACAGAACATTTTACTCAAGCATATAAATGTATCTGACTATCATAAACAAAATAAAATTGTACTGAATAAGCAACATTACAATATTAACACTTTCCAACTGAAATTCTGAGACTTCAAAAAGTAAGATGTCCAAAAAATACTTTAACCCTTTCCCATCCGCGCTATAGCTGAATGATGGCTACAGCACTGTACTACATTGCCGGGAGGCCGTCAATAGACGTCCTCCCCTTTGTGCACTCCCGGTCTGTTATCATGAGTCAATGAGACTCGGGTGATCACAGCTCGGAGTAAGGGGCCGATCCCAGCCACTTACCATGTGATCAGCTGTCAGCCAATGACAGCTGATCACGTGATGTAAACAGAAGATTGGTAATCATTTTTTTTTCTCCTCACGCTGACAGCGTGAGGAGAAAAAAAAGCTGATCACCGGCTTCTGTGAAAGGGACATTGGTCCTGAAGAGGAAGAGGCGCAGCCACCTCACCTGTGCCCACCAGTGCCGTCTGCCAGTGCCACCTGCCAGTGCCCACCAGTGGATATCAGTGCCACATTTCAGTGCCCACAAGTGCATTTCAGCGCCATCAAACAATGACAATCAGTGCCTCATCAGTGCCAGCTAGCAGTGCTGCCTATCAGTCTCACCTACCAGTGCCCATCATTGCCAATCACTGCCACCCATCAGTGCCACCTATCAGTGCCACCTTTCAGTGCCCTTTAGTGCCACCGATCAATGCCCATCAGTGCCACCTCTCAGTGCCACCTATCAGTGTCCATCAGTGCTGCCTTATCAGTGCCCATCAGTGCAGCCTAATGGTGCCCATCAATGCCACCTATTAATTCCCATCAGTGCAGCCTATTAGTGCCCATCAGTGCAGCCTCATCAGTGTACATCAATGAAGAAGAAAAATTACCTGTTTGCAAAATTTTATAACAAAATATAAAACTGTTTTCTTTTTCAAAATATTCGGTCTTTAATAATTTTCTTAACAATAAATAAAAAACGCAGTGGTGATAAAATACCACCAAAAGAATATGACCACTAAAGAATGTATTTGTGTGAAAAAAAAGATAAAAATTTCATCTGGGTACAGTGTTGCATGACGGCGCAATCGTCACTCGAAGAGTGACATTGCTGAAAGCTGAAAATTGGTCTTGGCAGGAAGGGGGTTTAAGAGCCCAGTAAGCAAGTGGTTAAGATTGTATTCAAACTTCCCCAACAAAAACATTAGCACTACACAAATTCAATATATATAACACTTTATTTTGGTCCTGATTGCTTAATTTCTCAATCTCTCTCTCATATAAAATGTCACCCTTTCCCTCTCTCCTACTCTTAGGTAGGATTAGAAACCCCTCTTTACCTTATACACATTTTAAGACATACACAAAATAACCTTGCCTTAAGTATTCAGATTTTGGCACTTATATGTAAACAGTTTAAACACAATTAAAAAAACATTTGTACAAATAAACTATTCCCTCTGTTTTGTAACAGGCTGTCTTTGTGCAATGCCAAGTTCCTATTGCCTTGCACAACTCTTTTTTTTTTTTTTTTTTTTTTTTTTTTTTTTTTTATATGTACCACCTTAGGTTCTTTTATATATAAAAAAAAAAAAAACTATAATGCAATTTTTATTGTGCACATTGGAGTTAGCCCAGGGCAATTATATAAATCTGAAGTATACAATGCCCCCCAAACCTGCAACAATGTGAGAATAAGCAATTCCACAATAAAAAAAACAAACGAAAAAAAATAAGTTACTTAACCACATGCCGACCAGTGCACAACGATGTACGTCAGCACAATGGCACGTCATCGGGAGCAGTGATCGCTGTCATGTTAATGGTAGCCCACCCCTCCACAGTTAGAATCACTCCCTAGGACACACTTAACCCCTTGATCATCCCCTAGTGTTTAACCCCTTCCCTGCAAGTGTCATTTACACAGTAATCAGTGGATTTTTATAGCACTGATCGCTGTATAAATGACAATGGTCCCAAAATAGTGTCAAAGGTGTCCGATGTGTCTGCCATAATGTCGCAGTCAGAATTAAAATCACAGATCGCCGCCATTACTAATAATAATAAAAAAAAAATAATAATAAAAATGCCATAAATCTATCCCCTATTTTGTAGATGCTATAACTTTTGCACAAACCAATCAATATACGGTCATTGTGATTTTTTTTTTTTTTTTTTTTTTACCAAAAATATGTAGAAGAATACATATCGGCCTAAACTGAGAGAAATTTTGTTTTTTTATATATTTTTTGGGGATATTTTTTATAGCAAAAAGTAAAAAATGTTGTGTGTTTTTCAAAATTGTTGCTCTTTTTTTGTTTATAACGCAAAAAATAAAAACTACAGAGGTGATCAAATACCACCAAAAGAAAGCTCTATTTGTGGGAAAAAAAGGACGTCAATTTTGTTTGGGTACAACGTCGCACGACCCTGCAATTGTCAGTTAAATTGACACAGTGCCGTATTGAAAAAAGTGCTCTGGTCAGAAAGGGGGTAAATCCTTCCGGGGCTGAAGTGGTTAAAGTCATACTTTAACTGAAAAAATAAGTTAAACCTGTATTTTTTCAGTACAGTAGAACATTCTTCTTAATGTTCCCCTTTTCAGTTATTCACACCCTTTGTATATACAGTCATGCTCAAAAGTTTGCATACCCTGGCAAAAATTGAGAAATGTTGGTATTAATATTGAAAATATGACTGATCGTGCCAAAAAACTGTCTTTTATTGAAGGAGAGCGATCAAATGAAGCCATTTGTTATCACATTTTTTTTGGATCCTTTTTAAATCATAATAACAGAAATCGCCAAAATGACCCTGATAAAAAAGTTTACATACGCTGGAATGTTTGGCCTTGGTACAGACACAGAAGGTGGCACACACAGGTTAAATGGCAATTAAAGATTAATTTCCCACATTTGTGACTTTTTAAATCACAATTAGTGTCTGTGTATAAATAGTCAATCAGTTTGTTAGCTGTCACATGGATGCACTAAGCAGTCTAGACACTGAGCCATGAGGAAGTAGAAAAGAACAGTAAAAAGACCTGTGTAACAAGGTAATGAAACTTTACAAAGATGGAAAAGGATATAGCAAGATATCCAAAGCCTTGAATATGCCTGTCAGTACTGTTCAATCACTTAAGAAGTGGAAATTTAGGGGCTTTTTTGCTACCATGCCAGGGCCAGTAGACCAAGAAAGTTTGCAGCCACTACTGGCGGAAGAATTGCTCAGGATACAAAGAAAAACCACAGGTAACCTCAGAAGAAATACAGGCTTCTCTCCAAAAAGACGGTGTGGTTGTTTTTAAGGAGCACAATTCAACAACACTTGAACAAAAAAGAGCTTCATGGTTGAGCTGCCAGAAGGAAGCCTTTACTGCACCAATGCCACAAAAAATCCAATGAGGCATGTCCAGGTGTTGTTGGGCATATTGTAACCATGCTTCTTTCTGGCAACTTGACCATGCAGCTCTTTTTTTGTTCAAGTATCATCGTATTGTGCTCCTTAAAAACAACCATGCCATCTTTTTCCAGAGCAGCCTGTATTTCTCCTGAGGTTACCTGTGGGTTTTTTCTGTGTATCCAAACAGTTCCTGTGGCAGTTGTGGCTGAAATCTTTGTTGATCTACCTGACCTTGGCTTGGTATCAAGAAATCCTGAAATTTTCCACTTCTTAAGTGATTGAACAGTACTGTCTGGCATATTCAAAGCTTTGGATATCTTTTTAAATCCTTTTTCATCTTTGTAACGTTTCATTACCTTGTTATGCAGGTCTTTTGATTGTTCTTTTCTACCTTCTCATGGCGCAGTGTCTAGCTTGCTTAGTGCATCCGTGTGAGAACTAACAAACGCTTTGACTATTTATACACAGACACTAATTGTGATTTAACAAGTCACAAATGTTTGAAATTAATCTTCAATTGCCATTTTAACCTGTGTGTGCCACCTTCTGTGTCTGTACCAAGGCCAAACATTCCAGGGTATGCAAACTTTTTATCAGGGCCACTTGGGTGATTTCTGTTATGATTTAAAAAGGATCCAAAAAAATATGTCATAATAAATGGCTTCATGTGATTGCTATCCTTAAATAAAAGACATTTTTTGATAGCATGATCCGTCAAATTTTCAATAATAATGCCAAAATTTCACAATTTCTGCCAGGGTATGCAAACTTATGAGCAAAACTGTAGATCTCAAAATTTCTCACTGTTTCCCTTGTGGTTTGAGACTGGCTGCAACAAATTAACTTCCTCTTATTAAAACCTTATTATAATTATTTCTTTTAAAATGTATAACTGCAATTTTGTTAACCCTTACAATCTACTTTACTATCTGTTCAGACACTATTAAATACATGTGATTTAGTAGTGACGTCACATTTTCAACATATGATTGCAATTAAACAGTGCATTGGGCATTGGCTTAAAAATACATGCCCTACACATTCTATAAAATGTATCAATAGTTGCTGGAAACCTCTCAACAATAAACATGTAATAAAAACAGTAGCGGAACTACCAGGGTCGCAGCAGTCGCACTTGCGACTGGGCCCGGCATTCTGGCACTGTGGGAGGGGCCCCAAGCTGGCAAGAAGGACAGCATGGACGCTGAGTGAAGAGCCCACTCCCGGGCGCTCTTAATCTGTGAGGTGAGAAGGGGGGAGGCAGGGACACACACTGAATTTCTGCATCTTCTCCTGCCTGACAGCAGAGACTGTTATTCTCAGTCGTTTGCACGATGTGCCGATCCCCCAACACTGCGCAGTTCCAGTCACTCCAACTTTGACTTATCTCTTTTTCTTCCTGCAACTAATAATCACTCCCCTCCAGCCCTCAGCATGTTCTATTTGTGTCACTTCACCTTTGTCTTTGGTCCCATTTGATTTGCTCATCTTCTCCAGCAGTCTGCATCTCTCTCTACCTGGTCTGCACAATCATGCAGTAAGTTAGCAGCAATCCCCCTAAACTTTTTTTTTCCTGTTACCTTTATCCCTTCTCTTCTCCTATCTGCTGAATCCCCCCATAAATCTGCACTACACACATCCCTGCAGCAGCCCCCCCCCCCAGCTCTGGACATTCCACACTCCCATATATCTGACACCCTTTCCATGCAGTGGCGGCCCGTCCATAGGGGGCGCCTGAGCGCCGCCCCCCCACCCTCCAGGCAGCAAAAAAAAAAAAAAAATTTTTTTTTAATACTGGCCCTTTAAAAAAAAAAAAAAAAGGAAAAAAAAGGTCCGTAAGTGCACTGTGTTCGGACGCCGGATACAGTGCCACGCCGGACACAGTGCACTTATAGGAAGCGCCACGTCTATGCAATCACGAGATTGCAGACGTGGCGCTGCATTTGCGGGCGTTTAGCCCGCCTTGTGGCGTTTTCTGATGCGCCGAGTAGCTTCCGCTCGGCCATAGCAATACATACTACAGGCGCCGGGCGGAAGCTACTTGGCACTTCAGATTTGATTGACATCTGCCCTGAGTCAGATGTCACTTCCTGGTTCTCTCTCTCATTGCGCCCAAGAGAGGAAGCAGGAAGAATGCTGGTGCCAGTGTGAGGAGGAGGACACCGCAGGAGACCCAAGGTAAGTACCGCTGTGTGGAGAATGGGGGGACACCTGCTGTTGGGGGGCTCTGATGGGGACAACTGCTGTGGGGGGGCTCTGATGGGGGACACCTGCTGTGGGGGGGCTCTGATGGGGACACCTGCTGTGGAGGGACTCTGATGGGGACACCTGCTGTGGGGGGCTCTGATGGGGACAACTGCTGTGGGGGGGCTCTGATGGGGGATACCTGCTGTGGGGGGGCTCTGATGGGGGACACCTGCTGTGAGGGGGCTCTGATGGGGGACACCTGCTGTGGGGGGACTCTGATGGGGGACACCTGCTGTGGGGGGACTCTGATGGGGGACACCTGCTGTGGGGGGCTTTAATAGGGGACACCTGCTGCGGGGGGCTCTGATGGGGGACTCTGATGGGGGACACCTGCTGTGGGGGGACTCTGATGGGGACACCTGCTGTGGGGGAACTCTGATGGGGACACCTGCTGTGGGGGGACTCTGATGGAGACACCCTGCTGTGGGGGACACCTGCTGTGGGGGGCTCTAAAGGGGACAACTGCTGTGGGGGGCTCTAAAGGGGACACCTGCTGTGGGGGGCTCTGATGGGGGACACCTGCTTTGGGGGGGCTCTGATGGGGGACACCTGCTGTGGGGGGGCTCTGATGGGGGACACCTGCTGTGGGGGGACTCTGATGGGGGACACCTGCTGTGGGGGGGCTCTGATGGGGGACACCTGCTGTGGGGGGGCTCTGATGGGGGACACCTGCTGTGGGGGGGCTCTGATGGGGGACACCTGCTGTGGGGGGACTCTGATGGGGACACCTGCTGTGGGGGGACTCTGATGGGGACACCTGCTGTGGGGGGCTTTGATAGGGGACACCTGCTGTGGGGGGCTCTGATGGGGGACTCTGATGGGGGACACCTGCTGTGGGGGGACTCTGATGGAGACACCCTGCTGTGGGGGGCTCTGATGGGGGACACCTGCTGTTGGGGGCTCTGATGGGGACACCTGCTCACCTGCTGTGGGGGGGCTCTGATGGGGACACCTGCTCACCTGCTGTGGGGGGGCTCTGATGGGGACACCTGCTGTGGGGGGTTCTGATGGGGACACCTGCTGTGGGGGGACTCTGATGGGGACACCTGCTGTGGGGGGACTCTGAGACACCTGCTGTGGGGGGCTTTGATAGGGGACACCTGCTGTGGGGGGGCTTTGATAGGGGACACCTGCTGTGGGGGGCTCTGGTGGGGGGCTCTGATGGGGGACTCTGATGGGGGACACCTGCTGTGGGGGGACTTTGATGGGGACACCTGCTGTGGGGGGACTCTGATGGGGACACCTGCTGTGGGGGGACTCTGATGGAGACACCTGCTGTGGGGGGACTGATGGAGACACCTGCTGTGGGGGGACTCTGATGGGGACACCTGCTGTGGGGGGACTCTGATGGAGACACCTGCTGTGGGGGGACTCTGATGGGGACACGTGCTGTGGGGGGACTCTGATGGGGACACCTGCTGTGGGGGGACTCTGATGGGGACACCTGCTGTGGGGGGACTTTGATGGGGACACCTGCTGTGGGGGGACTCTGATGGGGACACCTGCTGTGGGGGGACTCTGATGGAGACACCTGCTGTGGGGGGACTCTGATGGAGACACCTGCTGTGGGGGGACTCTGATGGGGACACCTGCTGTGGGGGGACTCTGATGGGGACACCTGCTGTGGAGGGACTCTGATGGGGACACCTGCTGTGGGGGGACTCTGATGGAGACACCTGCTGTGGGGGGACTCTGATGGAGACACCCTGCTGTGGGGGGCTCTGATGGGGACACATGCTGTGGGGGGATACTGATGGCAACTCTGATGTAAGGGGACAGAGGCTGCATTTTGGGGGGGGGACAGAGGCTGCATTTGGGGGGGGGGGGACAGAGGCTGCATTTGGATTTGGGGGGGAGACAGAGGCTGCATTTGATGTGACACAGGCTGCATGTAAGAAGGGACTGCTGGGGACACCTGATGGCATCTGGTTGTAGGCGAAGTGGCTAGTGACACACTCGGGGCTCCCACTGATTCTGCATTATGGTGAGTTGAACTATTTCATTTTATATTACAATGTAATAATAGTAATAATGCGCTTCAATCATCCTGACACCATAACAACCATGGTACCGGGATGATTGAAGCCCTAACACCAGGTGTTTGGAGTATCTTTATCTGCTGATTGTTAAACTTTGTAGAATACACATTTCTTTTGTTGTGTAGGATCTAGGCCTGCTGTCCCTCTCTCCCTCTCCCTCCATCCCTCGTTCATCTCAGATGCTAACCACACCACCTTAGAGCCACGCCCACTATTTCGCTGAAACCACGCCCATTTTCACCAAGTGGGAGGGGTCAAAAAGGAAGGGCGGGGTCTGGCGCCCCCCCATCCTAAAACTTCACCAGCCGCCACTGTTTCCATGCCAGTTTACTCCTCTAACTGTACTGTTCCTATACTGTAGCCTTAGCATGTTCTCTGCACTCCTTCAAGAACACATACTCTTACTACTTAGAACCCCACATAGTCACTATTTTCTTATCGCTAAGGCCCCTTTTCCACGGGGCGGGCTCTGCCAGAAGTCCACCTGCTCAGCGGGTGATCTCTCCACTGATCCCGCCTGAGCAGGCAGATGGCTGGTCCGTGTCCAATCCACTTATGCAGAGCGGCCACAGACAAAGCTTCTTCTTCTCGATAGGCAGTCGGATGTAAATGGATCGTCTGTCCATTTACACCCGACTGCCATGTAATCCCATCCACCAAATGAATGGGGAACTGATCCCCATCCGTCTGTTTTTAGCAGATCAGATTGGATGTAGGCAGATGTAAACAGACACATGTCAGTTTACACCCGCCACTTCATAAGAGGAGAATGGAGGATCCAGTTGGGTCTGCCTGAAAAACTGACAGTTTGACTCAATCAGTCCACTCATGTGAAAGGGGCCTAATAGTGGACTCACATCAGTGTGCTGCAGTTTGGGCGCAGTGTGATTGTATGAAAAGTTTACATGCGTTTTCACGAAGGTACATCAAATTTCTACATGCTGCATATTTGCTGTGCTTTCAGAAAACTCGATGCTTATTAGAATTCAATGGGAGCGCAGCTACAACTGCATGTAAAGCACACATACAATCCCGCTACGGCCAAACTGCAGCACACCGATCTGAGCCCACTATAAGGCTAGGTTCACACCTTTGCATGTCAGGAATGTGCACAAAATTGTGGCGTTCCTGACACAAACAGAAACACACTGGCCTTTAGTAGACACACAGCAGTGCCATTAATTGTTAATGGCACCCCAACACATCTGCTAACCCATGCATTTTTACACGCACCAAACCACATGGAGCCACATGGTGTCTATCTCAAAAGTGAGCTATCAGGGGTCTGTTTAGAGCCCTGATGTTTCACCAAATGGCTGTTAAACATGTAAAAAAAAATCAATACAAAATTCTGTTTAACAACTGTAAAAAAATAAGGGCTTGCTTTGGTCTCTGAAGAGCAATCCACATTGAGATTGCTCTTCATAGATCATTTGACATGCAGTAAGGAAGTGTTGTATTGGCACTGCCTGCTTTAACCCTTTCAATTCTGCACTAGCATGCCCTAACCATGTGCATTGCACGCAGTTGCGGGGCGCTTGCAGAGCAGCACCATTCACTTGAATGGGTTAGGTTCAGCAGGGAGTAAAATTCATACTGCATGCCACAGCATGCCACAGCGGTCAGTGGGAAGTGCCCTGGGCCCGGAGGGAAGGGCCCCTGGACCGATGGAAAGGGGGGGAGGGCAGGGGGGGCCCTTCCTGGTTTCTTGCACCAGGGCCCTGAAGGTTCTAGTTACGCCTCTGAATAAAAACATACTTTAAATCTATACATATAACTTCTCTTCATTAAACCAGTCTCAACATTTACTTTCCCCTCCAGCAAGTCTAAGACCGGCTGTGTAAATGTACTAATATGTATTCTAGGGTGATGTGTGTGTGTATATATGTGTGTGTGTGTATATATATATATATATATATATATATATATATATATATATATATATATATATATATATCAGTGCACTGTCAGGTGTAGAACCAAATAATGTTATCGGATTAAACAACCTGCAAAACTTCATGTAAAAGTGCACACATAAAATAATATTTTATAAGAATCCACTTTATGCTATCGACTACTTTAATTACTCAACTTCTAATATTGAATGTACAGTACAAAGATGTCAATATTATACAGTATCTCACAGAAGTGAGTACACCCCTCATCTTTTTGTAAATATTTTATTATATCTTTTCATGTGACAACACTGAAGAAATGACACTTTGCTACAATTTAAAGCAGTGAGTGTACAGCTTGTATAACAGTGTAAATTATCTGTCCCCTCAAAATAACTCAACACACAGCCATTAATGTCTAAACCACTGGCAACAAAAGTGAGTACACCCTTAAGTGAAAATGTCCAAAATGAGCCTAATTAGCCATTTTCCCACCCCGGTGTCATGTGACTCCTTAGTGTTACAAGGTCCCAGGTGTGAATGGGGAGCAGGTGTGTTAAATTTGGTGTTATCACTCTCACTTTCTCATACTGGTCACTGGATGTGCCATGTGGAAGTTCAACATGGCAAAGAACTCTCTGAAGATCTGAAAAAAAAAGAATTGTTGCTCTATATAAAGATAGCCTAGGCTATACGAAGATTGCCAAGACCCTGAAACTGAGCTGCAGCACTGTGGTCAAGACCATACAGCATTTCAACAGGACAGGTTCCACTCAGAACAGGCCTCGCCATGGTCGACCAAAAAAGTTGAATGCACGTGCTCAGCGTCATATCCAGAGGTTTTCTTTGGGAGATAGACATATGAGTGCTGCCAGTAGGGATGAGCTTCGAGTTCGAGTCGTACTCATGTTTGATTTGAACATCGGCTGTTCGCCAGTTCACTGAACAGCGAACAATTTGGGGTGTACGCGGCAAATTAGAATGCCGCAGAACACCCTTTAAAAGTCTATGGGAGAAATCAAAAGTGCTCATTTTAAAGGCTTATATTCATGGTACTGTCTATGTCCCCTGCCCCAGGGGACATAGATCAATGCAAAAAAAAGTTTTAAAAACTGCCGTTTTTTCGGGAGCAGTGATTTTAATAATGCTTAAAGTAAAACAAAAGTGTAATATCCCTTTAAATTTCATACCTGGGGTGGTGTCTATAGTATGCCTGTAAAGGGGCGCATGTTTCCCGTGTTTAGAACAGTCTAGAGCAAAATGACATTATAAAGGAAAAAAAGTAATTTAAAACTACTCGCAGCATATATGAATTGCCGGTCCGACAATACACATAAAAGTTCATTGATAAAAACGGCATGGGAATTCCCCACAGGGGAACCCCGAACCAAAATTTTAAAAAAGACGTGGGGGTCTCCCTAAATTCCATACCCTTCAGGTCTGGTATGGATATAAAGGGGAACCCCGGCCTAAATTTAAAAAAAAAATGGCGTGGTTCCCCCTCAAAATCTATACCAGACCCTTCAGGTCTGGTATGGATTTTAAGTGAAACCCCGCGCCAAAATTTAGAAAAAAATGGCGTGGGGTCCCCCCAAAAATCCATACCAGACCCTTATCCGAGCACGCAACCTGGCAGGCCGCAGGAAAAGAGGGGGGATGAGAGAGCGCCCCCCCTCCTGAACCATACCAGACCACATGCCCTCAACATTGGGAGGGTGCTTTGGGGTAGCCCCCCAAAACACCTTGTCCCCATGTTGATGGGGACAAGGGCCTCATCCCCACAACCCTTGGCCGGTGGTTGTGGGGGTCTGCGGGCGGGGGGCTTATCAGAATCTGGAAGCCCCCTTTAACAAGGGGACCCCCAGATCCTGGCCCTCCCCCTGTGTGAAATGGTAAGGGGGTACAAAAGTACCCCTACCATTTCACAAAAAACTTTTAAAAATGACAAGACAGTTTTTGACAATTCCTTTATTTAAATGCTTCTTCTTTCTTCTATCTTCTTTCTTCTATCTTCCTTCGGTTTCTTCCTCCATCTTTTTCTTCTTCTGGTTCTTTCTCCGGTGTTCTCATCCGGCATCTTCCTCCGCGGTGTCGGTGTCTTCTTTCCTTCTTCTCCTCAGGCCGCTCCGCATCCATGATGGCATGGAGGGAGGCTCTCGCTGTGTGACACTTCTCTCTTCATCTTTTTCTCTTCATCTTTTTCTCTTCATCTTTTTCTCTTCATCTTTCTCTCCATCTTTTTCTCTTCATCTTCTTCTCTTCATCTTCTTGTCGTCTTCGTCGTCTTCGTCGTCTTCGTCGTCTTCAGCGTCTTCGTCGTCTTCTTCGTCTTTGTCTTCTTCGTCTTTGTCTTCTTCGTCTTCGTCTTCTTCGTCTTCGTCGTCTTCGTCGTCTTCGTCGTCTTCGTCGTCTTCTTGTTCGTCGTCTTCTTGCTCTTCGTCTTCTTGCTCTTCGTCTTCTTGCTCTTCGTCTTCATCTTCTTTTAGGGCCGCTCCGCAGCCATGATGGCATGGAGGGAGGCTCCCGCTGTGTGACGCTTCTCCTCTTCTGACGGTTCTTAAATAATGGGGGGTGGAGCCACCCGGTGACCCTGCCCCTCTGACGCACGGGGACTTCCCTGTGGCATTCCCGTTGATGTCAGAAGGGGGGCGGGTTACATAACAGGTGACCCCGCCCCCCTCTGATGTCACTGGGAATGCCACAGGGAAGTTCCGTCAAGTCCCCGTGCGTCAGAGGGGGGCCGGGTCACCGGGTGGCCCCCCTGTTATTTAAGAACCGTCAGAAGAGGAGAAGCGTCACATAGCGGGAGCCTCCCTCCATGCCATCATGGATGCGGAGCGGCCCAAAAAGGAGATGAAGAGAAGAAGATGAAGAGAGAAGCGTCACACAGCGGGAGCCTCCCTCCATGCCATCATGGATGCAGAGCGGCCCGAGGAGAAGGGAAGAAGACGTTGCGGAGAAAGATGCCGGACGAGAACACCGGAGGAAGAACCAGAAGAACCAGAAGAAGAAGAAGAAGATGGAGGAAGAAACCGAAGGAAGATAGAAGAAAGAAGAAGCATTTAAATAAAGGAATTGTCAAAAACTGTCTCTTGTCATTTTTAACATTTTTTTTTGTGAAATGGAAGGGAAGTACCCCCTTACCATTTCACACAGGGGGGGCGGGATTGGGGGGTCCCCTTGTTAAAGGGGGCTTCCAGATTCTGATAAGCCCCCCGCCCGCAGACCCCCACAACCACCGGCCAAGGGTTGTGGGGATGAGGCCCTTGTCCTCATCAACATGGGGCAAGGTGTTTTGGGGGACTACCCCAAAGCACCCTCCCAATGTTGAGGGCATATGACCTGGTACGGCTCAGGAGGGGGGGCGCTCTCTTGTTCCCCCTCTTTTTCTGCGGCCTGCCAGGTTGCGTGCTCAGATAAGGGTCTGGTATGGATTTTTAGGGGGACCCCACGCCATTTTTTTAAAAAAAAATTGGTGTGGGGTTCCCCTTAAAATCCATACCAGACCTGAAGGGCCTGGTATGGAATTTAGGGGGACCCCTCACGTCATTTTTTTTTAAAATTTTGGTTCGGGGTTCCCCCGTGGGGAATTCCCATGCCGTTTTTATCAATGAACTTTTATGTGTATTGTCGGACCGGCAATTCATTAATAGCCGCGCGTAGTTTTAAATGACTTTTTTTTCTTTGAAATGTCATTTTGCTGTAAGACTGTTCTAAAAACGGGAAACATGCGCCCCTTTACAGGCATACTATAGACACCAGGTACGAAATTTAAAGGGATATTACACTTTTATTGTTTCACTTTAAGCGTTATTAAAATCACTGCTCCCGAAAAAACCATACACCGCACACTGCATCAAATTGGTCTGCATGGCTGTCGTCCCAGAAGGAAGCCTCTTCTAAAGATGATTCACAAGAAAGCCCACAAGCAGTTTGCTGAAGACAAGCAGACTAAGGACATGGATTACTGGAATCATGTCCTGTGGTCTGATGAGACCAAGATAAACTCATTCAGTTCAGATGTTGTCAAGCGTGTGTGGTGGGAACCAGGTGAGGAGTACAAAGACAAGTGTGTCTTGCCTACAGTCCAGCATGGTGATGGTAGTGTCATGGTCTGGGGCGGCAAGAGTGCTGCCGGCACTGGGGAGCTACAGTTTATTGAGGGAACCATGAATGCCAACATGTACTGTGACATACTGAAGCAGAGCATGATCCTCTCCCTCTGGAGACTGGTTCATAGGGCAGTATTCCAACATAACGACCCCAAACACACCACCAAGAAGACCACTGCCTTGCTAAAGAACCTGAGGGTAAAGGTGATGGACTGGTCAAGCATGTCTCCAGACATAAACCCTATTGAGCATCTGTAGGGCATCCTCAAATGGAAGGTGGAGGAGCGCAAGGTTTCTAACATCCACCAGCTCTGTGATTTCGTCATGGAGGAGTGGAAGAGAACAGTTTCAACCTGTGAAGCTTGCAACTGGAAAAACTGTGAAACTTAATGCCCAAAAGGGTTAAGGCAGTGCTGGAAAAGAATGGTGGCCAACCAAAATATTGACACTTTGGGCCCAATTTGGACATTTTCCCTCAGGTGTGTACTCACTTTTGTTGCCAGCGGTTTAGACATTAATGGCTGTGTGTGGAGTTATTTTGAGGGTACAGCAAATTTACACTTTTATACAAGCTGTACACTCACTACTTTACATTGTCAGTGTTGTCACATAAAAAGATATAATAAAATATTCATGAAAATGTGAGGGGTGTACTCACTTTTGTGAGATACTGTATGTCTTAAAATAAGGTGTTATTAAATTAAGAAATAAGTAAAACATTTTGTTCAGATATGATGTTCAAATCCTAGCTGTGCATTCTGTATACACACTAGTGTCAGTCCAAGGCAATTCCAGCAATTTGATGCACAAAATGCCCTCAAGACCTGCACCAATGTAAGCACTGGCAATTCTTACAAAAATGATATATTAGGGGCTCAAATGCAGATCAGACTTTTAAGAAGTATGGCTGTGAAACTCAAATATATCACTAGTAGCGATATTATGTTCGGTTTTATGTTCGGGTCGAACATGAGTTCGACTCGAAAATTGGCTGTTCGCCCGTTCGCTGAACAGCGAACGATTTGGGGTGTTCGCGGCAAATTCAAAAGCAGTAGTTAGTAGTGATAGTAGCGATAGTAGGCTTACATTACTTTTTTTCCTTTTAGAAATGTCATTTTGCTGTCAGACTGTTCTAAACACGGGAAACATGCGCCCCTTTACAGGCATACTATAGACACCCCTGAGGTACGAAATTTAAAGGAATATTACACTTTTATTGTTTCATTTTAAGCATTATTAACCACTTGAGCCCCGGACCATTATGCTGCCTAAGGACCAGAGGTCTTTTTCCAATTTGGCACTGCGTCGCTTTAACTGCTAATTGCGCAGTCATGCAATGCTGTACCCAAACGAAATTTGCGTCCTTTTCTTCCCACAAATAGAGCTTTCTTTTGATGGTATTTGATCACCTCTGCGGTTTTTATTTTTTGCGCTATAAATGGAAAAAGACCGAAAATTTTGAAAAAAAATGATATTTTCTACTTTTTGTTATAAAAAAAATCCAATAAACTCAATTTTAGTCATACATTTAGGCCAAAATGTATTCGGCCACATGTTTTTGGTAAAAAAAATGTCAATAAGCGTATATTTATTGGTTTGCGCAAAAGTTATAGCGTCTACAAACTAGGGTACATTTTCTGTAATTTACACAGCTTTTAGTTTATGACTGCCTATGTCATTTCTTGAGGTGCTAAAATGGCAGGGCAGTACAAAACCCCCCCAAATGACCCCATTGTGGAAAGTAGACACCCCAAGGAAATTGCTGAGAGGCATGTTGAACCCATTGAATATTTATTTTTTTTGTCCCAAGTGATTGAATAATGACAAAAAAAAAAAAAAAAAAAAATATTTACAAAAAGTTGTCACTAAATGATATATTGCTCACACAGGCCATGGGCCTATGTGGAATTGCACCCCAAAATACATTCTGCTGCTTCTCCTGAATATGGGGATACCACATGTGTGGGACTTTTTGGGAGCCTAGCCGCGTACGGGGCCCCGAAATCCAATCACCGCCTTCAGGATTTCTAAGGGCGTAAATTTATGATTTCACTCTTTACTGCCTATCACAGTTTCGGAGGCCATGGAATGCCCAGGTGGCACAAAACCCCCCCAAATGACCCCATTTTGGAAAGTAGACACCCCAAGCTATTTCCAGAGAGGCATATTGAGTCCATGGAATATTTTATATTTTGACACAAGTTGCGGGAAAGTGACACTTTTTTTTTTTTTTTTTTTTTTGCACAAAGTTGTCACTAAATGATATATTGCTCACACAGGCCATGGGCATATGTGGAATTGCACCCCAAAATACATTTAGCTACTTCTCCTGAGTACAGGGATACCACATGTGTGGGGCTTTTTGGGAGCCTAGCCGTGTACGGGACCCCGAAAACCAATCACCGCCTTCAGGATTTCTAAGGGTGAAAATTTTTGATTTCACTCTTCACTGCCTATCACAGTTTCGGAGGCCATGGAATGCCCAGGTGGCACAAAACCCCCCCAAATGACCCCATTTTGGAAAGTAGACACCCCAAGCTATTTGCTGAGAGGCATGGTGAGTATTTTGCAGCTCTCATTTGTTTTTGAAAATGAAGAAAGACAAGAAAAAACTTTTTTTTTTTCAATTTTCAAAACTTTGTGACAAAAAGTGAGGTCTGCAAAATACTCACTATACCTCTCATCAAATAGCTTGGGGTGTCTACTTTCCAAAATGGGGTCATTTGGGGGGGGTTTGTGCCACCTGGGCATTCCATGGTCTCCGAAACTGTGATAAGCAGTCAAGAGAGAAATCAAAAATTCACGCCCTTAGAAAGCCTGAAGGCGGTGCTTGGTTTTCGGGGTTCCGTACGCGGCTAGGCTCCCAAAAAGTCTCACACATGTGGTATCCCCATACTCAGGAGAAGCAGCAGAATGTATTTTGGGGTATAATTTCACATATTCCCATAGCATGTTTGAGCAATATATCATTTAGTGACAATTTTGTGCAAAAAAAAAAAAAAAATTGTCTCTTTCCCGCAACTTGTGTCGCAATATAAAATATTCCATGGACTCGACATGCCTCTCAGCAAATAGCTTGGGGTGTCTACTTTCCAAAATGGGGTCATTTGGGGGGGTTTTGAACTGTCCTGGCATTTTATGCACAACATTTAGAAGCTTATGTCACACATCACCCACTCTTCTAACCACTTGAAGACAAAGCCCTTTCTGACACTTATTGTTTACATGAAAAAGTTTTTTTTTTTGCAAGAAAATTACTTTGAACCCCCAAACATTATATATTTTTTTAAAGCAAATGCCCTACAGATTAAAATGGTGGGTGTTTCATTTTTTTTTTTCACACAGTATTTGCGCAGCGATTTTTCAAACATCTTTTTTGGGGAAAAAACACACTTTTTTAAATTTTAATGCACTAAAACACACTATATTGCCCAAATGTTTGATGAAATAAAAAAGATGATCTTAGGCCGAGTACATGGATACCAAACATGACATGCTTTACAATTGCGCACAAACGTGCAGTGGCAACAAAATAAATACATTTTTAAAAGCCTTTAAAAGCCTTTACAGGTTACCACTTTAGATTTACAGAGGAGGTCTACTGCAAAAATTACTGCCCTCGATCTAACCTTCGCGGTGATACCTCACATGCATGGTGCAATTGCTGTTTACATTTGACGCCAGACCGCCGCTTGCGTTCGCCTTAGTGCGAGAGCAGGGGGCGACAGGGGTGCTTTTTTTTTTTTTTTTTTTTTTTTTTCTTTATTATTTGCTTTTTTATCTTATTTTTAAACTGTTCCTTTCATTTTTATTTTTTTTTAATCATTTTTATTGTTATCTCGGGGAATGTAAATATCCCCTATGATAGCAATAGGTAGTGACAGGTACTCTTTTTTGAAAAAATTGGGGTCTATTAGACCCTAGATCTCTCCTCTGCCCTCAAAGCATCTGACCACACCAAGATCGGTGTGATAAAATGCTTCCCCAATTTCCCAATGGCGCTATTTACATCCAGCGAAATCTAAGTCATAAAATGCTCGTAGCTTCCGGTTTCTTAGGCCATAGAGATGTTTGGAGCCACTCTGGTCTCTGATCAGCTCTATGGTCAGCTGGCTGAATCACCGGCTGCATTCTCAGGTTCCCTGTTGAGACAGGAGAGCCAGAGAAAAACACGGAAGATGGTGGGGGGGGGGATTCCCTCCCACGGCTTGTAAAAGCAGTCTAGAGGCTAATTAGCCGCTAGGATTGCTTTTACATGAAAGCCGACCGCTGGCTGAAAAGAATGATACCAAGATGATACCTAAACCTGCAGGCATCATTCTGGTATAACCACTCAAAGTTGTGAATGGCGTACCTGAAGACAAAAAAATGGTTAACAATAAAGCACAGTAAACGGTAAAGTATAAAAAATTGCATACCTGAAAAGCAAACATGATAAAGCATAATAACAATAAAACATTGCAGAATAGAATACAGTAAAAAAGAGCAGAACAATAGAGAGAGAGAGAACAATAAAACGACAACTATTTTTTTTTATTTTATATATATATATATTTTTTTTTTTTTTTTTTTTTTTTACACTTTTTTTGTAACTAACTTTTATAACTGTAACCGGTTCCAGGTTCGGGTCTCTCAAAATGCGATGGCATCTTGGGAGACCCTGTGAAAGTGTGCCTAGTCTGTGCAATGCTGTACCCTACGCTAATACTCAACTAGTGTATGGTAGCGTTCAAAACATTCACCAATGCAAAGACCAGGATTGTCAGGACAGGAGGGACAATAATAGCGGGTGTCACGCCTATATCCGCGCTAGCTGCAGACACAATATCTTTTTTGGGGGCGTTCGCTGGGTAGGGGTACTCGGGAGGACATAAAGAAAATGCCTCTCATGCAGCCGACTGCATTTGGTTGGGGATGTGAATGGGGGAAGTACGGGCGCTGCAGAAGCTGTGGGTTCCCAATTAGGATTGGCGAATGCAGCAGGAAGGGCACTATGGGCACGACGGGCCTGTGTTTGTCTTTCTGGTGGCAGCGGGACACTACTTGTGCTTGCCACCTCACCAGCTTGAACTGCACTTATGGGACTCGCCACGTCACCAAGTGTTACTGCAGTGCTGGTTTGACTACGACCGGGGTGTACTAGGCCGCTGGCGCTTGCCAGTTCACCAAAACGCTACCAAAAAATCTGTTAGCGATCGCAGGGATCAGGCCTGACTCTGCGAACGCTGCAGTTATGCGTTTTAGTCTTTTGTAAGTGACAGTGATCGATCGATACTGCACTTGGGTGGGCTGGGCTGGGCCGGGCGGAGGGGCAAAACGCAGGTGCTAGCAGGTATCTGGGCTGATCCCACTAACACTGCGTTTGTGAGAACCCTAAACTGCTGGGGATGCTAGTATAGATCTGATCGGATCAGATATTGATCCGTTCAGATACTATACCACTAAGGGTGGTGTACGGTGCGTGCGTGGGTGTTAGCGGTACTGGCGCTAACCTGACGCTGCCTGGGGCTGGTGCTTGCCAGTTCACCAAAATACTACCAAAAAAACTGTTAGCGATCGCAGGGATCAGGCCTGACTCTGCGAACGCTGCAGTTATGCGTTTAGTCTTTTGTAAGTGACAGTGATCGATCGATACTGCACTTGGGTGGGCTGGGCTGGGCCGGGCGGAGGGGCAAAACGCAGGTGCTAGCAGGTATCTGGGCTGATCCCGCTAACACTGCGTTTTTGGGAACCCTAAACTGCTGGGGACGCTAGTATAGATCTGATCGGATCAGATATTGATGCGTTCAGATACTATACCACTAAGGGAGGTGTATGCTGCGTGCGTGGGTGTTAGCGGTACTGGCGCTAATCTGACGCTGCCTGGGGCGACGCATATCACCGCCGGGCGATCAGGGGGCTAAACCTTTATTCGGTAATAAACGGCGGGTGCCCTGACACTATAAAAAATAAACAAACTAACCAGCGTCAACCGTAACAGTTATACGGTGATCAGTGGTGAAAGGGTTAACTAGGGGGCAATCAAGGGGTTAAAACATTTATTCGGTAGTATATGGGGGTCCCTGACGCTATAAAACGCTGACGGCGAACCTAAATATTTATGTCCCTAACTAGCGTCACCAGCGACACTAATACAGCGATCAGAAAAATGATCGCTTAGTGACACTGGTGACAGGGGGTGATCAAGGGGTTAAAACTTTATTAGGGGGGGTTAGGGGGGTACCCTAGACCTAAAGGGGGGTAATACTCACTGTCCCAACACTAACTGTCACAAACTGACACCAATGCAGTAATCAGAAAAAAAAAAAAAAAACTGCTGGTGTCAGTTTGTGACAGGGGGGGGGGGTGATTGGGGGGGGATCGGGGGGCGATCGGGGGGGGGGGGGATCGGGGTGTTTTGTGTGCCTGGCATGTTCTACTGTGTGTGTGTGTGTTGGTGCACTCACATTGATGTCTTCTCTCCTCGGGCCGGAACGGAAATTACCGAGCCGAGGAGAGATGACATCATTTCCTTTGCTGCTGTTTAGCATACAGCAGCAAAGGAATGATTCGATTGGCCGGCGGCGATCGCGAGGGGGGGGCCACGAACGGATGGTCTCCCCCTCACCACCGATCGCCGGGGCACAAAGGACGACCGCCTCGGGCACCGGGGGGGTCCGATCGGACCCCCCACCCGCGGAAGGCAAATCACGTACACTGTACGTGATTTTGCCTGTCCGTGCCACTTTGCCGACGTACATCGGCGTGAGGCGGTCGTCAAGTGGTTAAAATCACTGCTCCCGAAAAAACGGCCGTTTTTAAAACTTCTTTTTGCATTGATACATGTCCCCTGGGGCAGGACTCAGGTCCCCAAACACTTTTTATGACAATAACTTGCATATAAGCCTTTAAAATGAGCACTTTTTATTATGCATGTTCCTGTCTCATAGACTTTAACGGTGTTCGCGCGTTCGAACAAATTTTTTGCCTGTTCGCATGTTCTGGATGCGAACTGAAATGGGGGGGTGCTTAGACAGCAGGTAAATATGTCTCATCGGTGCTGCATATCATTGTAGCCTATTGGTGCCCATCAGTGCTGCATATATGTGCCGTCAATCAGTGCCTCCTCATCAGTATGTAAATATGAGATCTGAGGTCTTTTTTACCCCAGATCTCATATTTAAGAGGACCTGTCATGCTTTTTTCTATTACAAGGGATGTTTACATTCCTTGTAATAGTAATAAAAGTGACACAATTTTTTTTTAAAACTGTGTAAAAATAAATAAAATAATGTAAAATAAATAATAATAAAAAAAAAAAAAATTTTTTTTAACCCCCCCCCCCATCCCGACGAGCTCGCGCGCAGAAGCGAGCGCATACGCGAGTAGCACCCGCATATGAAAACGGTGGTCAAACCACACATGTGAGGTATCGCCACGACCGGTAGAGCGAGAGCAATAATTCTAGCCCTAGACCTCCTCTGTACCGCAAAATATGCAACCTGTAGAATTTTTTAAACATCGCCTATGGAGATTTTTGAGGGTAAAAGTTTGACGCCATTCAACAAGCGGGCGCAATTTTGAAGCGTGACATGTTGGGTATCAATTTACTTGGCGTAACATTATATTTCACAATATAAAAAAAAATTGGGTTAACTTTACTGTTGTCTTATTTTTTTTATTCAAAAAAGTGAATTTTTTCCCAAAAAAGTGTGCTTTTAAGACCGCTGCACAAATACGGTGCAAAAAAAAGTATTGCATTGACTGCCATTTTATTCTCTAGTGTGTTAGAAGAAAAACCATATATAATGTTTGGGGGTTCTAAGTAATTTTCTAGCAGAAAAACCTGTTTTAAACATGTAAACACCTAAAATCCAAAACGAGGCTGGTCCTTAAGTGGTTAACCGCTGCCACCAAACTGATAGGATACTTCTGGATCCTACAAACCTTAGTCCTATCTATTTCCTTATTATTGTTAATCTTACCTTATTTTTATTGCCGGCACGTCTCCGTTCATCACACCCAGATCTGCGCAGGGAACAGTGTATATACAAAAGTGAATCAACACAGATTAGATCTACACACTGTTCGATTTATTGGTCCTGGTACAACATAAATATAGTATACATTTAAGATCTCGCCCTCCCATAGGATATTACCAATCCAAGCCATGCCCCCCCCCCCATGTACATACAGTTATTCATAGCATTTCTCACCTGTCAATGTTCAGACAGTTTTTATAACAGCTTTTTTAACACTACACAGGCTATCACATCACTTTGATCAAGGCATTAGCTTTGTGGTTGACACAAACCTAAACAAGACTTCCATCTTCTTAGTAGAAACATCCCTCTTCTACCTTCAGAGCAACAATATATGTAAAGGAATAATAACCCAAAACAATAAATATATATTTTATATATATATTATTAACCACCTCTTTCACATAGGAACTGTAGAAATAATGCTGCTAGCCATGACAGCTTCTTTCCTGTTAATAGTTGCTACCAGACTTTATTGCCTGGGGTCCCCTGTTTCATCCATACCAGACCCTCATCAAGGATAAGGGTCTGCAATGTATTTTTAGGGTGAAAGACACAATTTGTTTAGTGTGGGGTCCCCCATTAACATCTACAGTATCTCAGACCCTCATCCAGGATATGCATCTGGTATAGATGAAGAGAGTCCCCTGCCTCTTTGTTTACAAATAGAATATGCTGCAGCAAAAATAACATTTAAATCACATTTAAATTGACTCGTCGTTGGTGGCACCGCCTCCCCCTTGTGACGTCCTGGACCAGTGCATATTGGGTCAGAGACGTCACAAGAGGGCGACGCCACCAGGTGATGTTGCCAGGTGGCCCCGCCCTTACTTACATAAGAACTGTCAAACAGCAGAGGATGCATTTGACGATCGGCTGTCAATGAGTGCAGAGCATTTTTTTTTTCTGGCTGCGTGATTCATGATGGATTTACATCAGGGGACACTGTTTTTTAATTTTTTAATATAGGAACTGTTATATAGTTCCCATATCCCTGTATGTTGTGTTCTTTAAGCTGCGCATCCAAGAGTCTTTTAAAAATATCAATGCTCCCCACTGACACCACCACTTGTGGAAGAGAGTTCTTACCGCCCTGACAGTGAAAATCCACTGTGCTGCTTAAGATTAAACCACTCCTCCTCCAATCTCATTGTGTGGCCCCGTATCCTCTTACACCCCTGAAATTGAATAGCTTTTTTCCTCTTCTGGGGTCACCGTTGAGGTATGTGTAAATCGCAATCATGTCCCCTCTCAAGCGTCTTTTGTCCAGCAAGAATAAATTTAGTGCTTGTAGTCGCTCCTCGTATTTGAGGTCCTCCATCCCCCTTATTAATTTAGTTGCCCTTCTTTGGACTCTTTCCAGCTCCAGAACATCCCTTCTGAGGACTGGTTATCAGAACTGCATGGAGTACTCCAGATGTGGCCGGACCACAGTTTTATAAAGTGGCAGGATTATAGTTTTGTCTCTGGAGTATATCCCCTTTTTTTTGCATGCTAATATTCTGTCGGCTTTGGTAGCTGCAGCTTGACGTTGCATGCCATTTCACAGTCTATCTTCCACTAGGACCCTCAGATCTTTCTACATCCTTGATTCCCCCAGAGGTTCTCCTCCTAGTGAGTAGTTTGCATTTATGTTCTTAGCCCCCAAGTGCATTATTTTACATTTCTCCACATTAAACCTCCTTTGCCATATAGTTGCCCACTCCCATCATTTTGTTCAGCTCTTTCTGTAAAATATTTATATCTTGATGTGAAGTTATATTCCTGCTTACTTTTGTGTCGTCCGCAAAAACTGAGATCGAGCTATTTATCCCATCCTCTATATCAGTTATGCATAACTTAAACAGAATTGGTCCCAAGAACCTTTGGGTGCCCCACTTACCACTCCAGACGAGAGTACAGGTTATTTATCACTACCCTTTGGACACACCCCTGTAACCAGTTTTCTATCCAAGAACAAACCTTAATTGTAAAAACTGTCTGTGTTTTTATTACTTTTTGACACTTTTTTGGTGAATGGGGCGCCGGGATCTGGGGGCCCCATTCACAGACCCCCACAACCACAGCCCAGGGTTGTGGGGAAGAGACCCTTTTCCCCATCAACATAGGGACAAGGTGCTTTGGGGTGGGGGGCTCAAAGCAACCACCTTCCCCCCCATGTTGAGGGCATGTGGCCTGGTAAGGTTCAGGTAGGGTTGCGCTCGCTCGTCCCCCCAATCCCTTTGCTGATCTACCAGGCTGCATGCTCGGATAAGGGTCTGGTATGAATTTGGGGGTGACCCCCCCGCCATTTTTGTTTTACTATTGTTTTACCAGCAAATGTTTTTTTTTATTAGCTGTCAGAGGGAAAGCCTATTGACAGCAGTGGACTCATCAGTTAAGGACGTCACGGTCGGCTTCCTGGCCCCGCTCCTTAACAACCAGTTTTTACCCAAAGCTTTGCCCAAGCAGGGCGCAAAATGCACTGTGCAGCACGCAGTGCATTACAGGGCGTTTGGCGGGGCGAACACCTGCTGAACACCCTGCAAATTCAGGTGTTCCCCAAATGCGGTGGCCCAAACTCATGCTTAGGCCAAACCATAGTAGTAGGCTGTATACATTGTACAGCTGTGCCACTTCACAGGCAGGGTAAAGTGGTATTAAAAGTTTGTTGTTTTTTTTTTTTTAAATAAAAAACATGTTGGACTTACCTGCTCTATGCAGTGGTTTTGCACAGAGTAGCCCCAATCCTTCTCTTTTCGGATTCCCCGGCTGGTGCTCGTGGCTCTTCCCTCTTGACCAATGCCCCTAATAGCAGGCTGCTTGCTATGGGTTCACTGGTGTGTGCTCTATCCCGAGCCCTGCTCTATGCATCTATAAGGCCGTCCCAATCTCTCACTGGCTGTGATTGCCATTGGCTCCCGCTGCTGTCTCAGTCAAAGAGGAGAGGGAGTCCCTGGACAGCCAAGGCTCTCGTGCACGTCGCTGGATTGAGAGGGGGCTCAGGTGAGTATCAGGGGGGCTGTGGGGGGAGCATAGAATGCATGAAGGTAAAACAACCTTCAGCCTTTACAACCACTTTAAAGGCATCACCCAGGCACCTTATTTGGGGTTTGTTCATTTTTTTTTAAAATTGCTACTTTCCAAACATAAGTTTAAAAACATATTTTTGCTTTTGGTACATGTTCCCCCCCCCCCCCCCATGTTTAACAATCTCTTGCCTATTAGCCTAGAAAATGTCAATGACTTTTTTTTACATTCATCTTCTATTGCCTGCAGTAGGGTGCAGATATGGCATCCATACTTTACTCATGTTCTGCAAACCTGCCTTGAACAGAAACCAGGCACTTTCAGTTTATCCCTAGTTACAGAAGCCCCATTCAATTACCCCTCATTAGCCTCATTATGCTATGTTTTTTTTACTAAAAAAAAAAAAAAAAAAGAAAATGTAAAATACACAACTAAAACCCTAAAAAAAAAAAAGGAAAAAACACGCAGAACACAAAATAAAATAAATAAACTACCATAAGTCAGAACCAGGCCAACCCCCAGGCAAACAGGATGGCCACCCACAAGCTGTAACAGAGAAGCTGGGAAAGGGGCAGAGGGAGGGTAATTAACATGGTATTTTAAATGTGAAAAAATATGCTTATGTCATGATCTCATGAAATGCTGTACTTTTCTGGATTACCAGGTAAACCCTGAAAAAGAAGTCTACTGGACCCATGTTAGCTCAGATGCCTGTAGGTTTGCTCTAATGTGGAAATACGGTGGAATTTACATGGATGCTGATGTCATCTCACTTCGTCCAATACCCCAGGACCATTTTCTAGCAGCCCAGGATTTCACAACTACTAGCAGTAGTGTTTTTGGCCTCTCCTCACATTACCAGTTGGCGTGGCAGTTTATGGAGAACTTTGTTGAGAACTACAGGGGAGAAATATGGGGGCACCAAGGGCCAGGGGTTTTCACTCGTGTTGTGAAGAAATTGTATGGCATGCCGGTATTTACCTCTACGGATGATGTCATGTGTGGAAACATCAGTTATTTTCATCCTCAACGTTTCTACCCCATCTTGTATCCAGCATGGAGAAGGTACTTTGAAGTCTGGCAAAATGTGCCAACATTTAATGATTCCTATGCCTTACATCTTTGGAATTTCATGAATAAAGAAGGTAAATCCATGGTACCTGGAAGCAACACATTGGTGGAACATCTCTACCAGAAACAGTGCCCTATTACTTATGGATATATCTTGAGAAATGAGAAAACTCACCTGTAACTTAAATTGAGGGTATTTGGCTCATTTAAAACTTAACTCAATTTTTGTTAATAAAAAAAAAAATCCCTCTGGGTGATCAATGTACATTGCAGGGATTTTGACTAACTTTATTGCAGATCCCTCCTATTTTCTTCTGTTTCTGTGTTTCACCATGTCCCTTGTAGACATATTCAAAATGAAAGGGTCTGGTTCATTGTAACTGAACTTTCCCTGTTCTGATGAGAAAAACTGCAGTGCCTGCATCCCTTTAGAATGATTTAACCCTTGGGGAATATCTTGCCAAAAATAACATTCCTATTGCAGGGGTCCCTAAAAATGACTTATAATGCAGACTTCTGAGAAATTCAGTGAGCCAATCACACAAGCAGAAAATTGCATTTCTTGGAGCAATTTGTATACCAACAGTGTACAGCACACACCCATATATGTAATTTCTTGTGTGATTGGCTCACTGATTTACCGAACACCTCCAAGTAGCCATATTGCACTTAGTTTTACAGACAATTATAACAGCTGCAGATTAAAAATGAAAGGTAATTTTTATTAGCATTAAATTAAAAGCATGGTCTTTGGAATGGGAGGGGAGAGGTAAAGCCAGAGAGATGAGAATTATTTGATAGTGGCTTAGAAAACGAAGGTTCACATTTAATCCATTATCTCTTGCATCAAGCAGAATTAACATTTGCAGTTTAAAGGTTTTCCTTTTTCTGAGTATTCCTAAAATCTCCCTTATGAACCAAAATATTCATGTCTTCCATGGAATGGTCTAGTTATGAGAAATTATGCCCCACAGGTGGCACACCTTTCCCCTGTATTCTGTGGATAACACTTCTGTCCCCTGCATCTTCCTTCTCTTTATTTATAATGTGTGTGTATAGATTCATTCTTTTTTGTGTCCTGTTTTTCGCCCTGATTGCACTTGTTTGATTGAATGAACTACACCTCATAAATGGAGGTGCAAATGCATGATCCTGTAATAATAAAGGTGAAACTTTTTTATTGTATATTCCCATACTTCCCATTCATCCCAGATTCTGCAGGACTGTCCCGAGATTTTAAGTAAGTTCCGTTGCCCCGCAGATCTAGGCTGGAGTGCTGGAATCCAGAGTTCCAGTTCCTGTAACAAATTCCAGCACTGGGCTCCATTCAGTGGTGGTATCCTCAAAGTGAAAATCTCTGCTCCCCCCCTCCAATCTTCAATACGGTCATTGGTTGCTAGGACTGCCGTTGTCCTAGAAACCGATCACACACTTTGCAGGCCATCTCCCAGCTCTGACCACTGCCTCAGGCTTCCTGTCTCTTAGCAGCTTCCCCCTTTGAAGAGGAGCCATGAAGTAGCTTCAAAAAGTGAAAGGACAGAGACCGGAGCCATCCTCTACACTGCCTATGCAAGCCCAGCCAGTGATTTAGTTAGTATCATTACCTCTTTATACCATCCACTACCCTTCCTATTCCATCTCCCCTTTAACCCCTCCATCAGCATCACTCCCGCTCCAACCCAACTATCAGCCGGATGGTCTGCCAATCCCTCTCCTGCTAGCTTCCACTGCCAGCAACACTCCATCCAAGCCAGGCAGCGTGCTACTCCCTCTCCTGCTGTCATCGCTGCTCAATGCCTCCCCACCTGTCATTTCAATTACTTCCCTCACTCTTCTATCTGCCACTGCTCCCAGCCATTTCTACAGTCTCTCCTGCTGTCACCACTGCTTGATGCCTACACGCCTGTCATTCCAATCACATCCTTCATGTTTGCACTCGCACACTTTGCCACTTACACTCATTTCCCTAACATGCAGCAAACCTACATAGCCGACAGTATTGAATCCCCTTACCAGCTGTTACAACTGCCCCATGCCTTCCAGCATCTTCCCTCTTCCCCCTTCGTTGCTCCCCCCCCACAGGCTCTTCCAGCATCCTCTTCCATTTCCACTCACCAGCCAACATTGAAATCCATCCTCTAGCCCAGCCCTTACCCCCCACTAACCTGAAGCATTGTTTTCACTGTTTCTCTTTAGCCACCAACCAATTTTCCCATAACCCTTCCATCCCCTTCCACCCCCTCCAGAGAGACTTCAATACCTTCCAGTTCAAACACCCCTTCCCCCACTCCAATCTGCCCCCACTTACCCTTTCCCTAACCCTGCCCCACCTCCACTTACCTTTTCCCCATCCCAAACCCCAACCCACACCCTAGCCCCACCACCGCCATCCACCTATAACCCCCTCACACTTCCAGCCCACTTACTCATTCTGCATCAGAACAAAGACAGGGGGGTACACTGATGGGGGGCACAGTGACAGGGAGAGCAGGGTGAGGGAGAAGATTTGTGCTAGAAATGGAGATTGGGGGGACGTGTGCTTGAAGAGAGGAAGAGAGAGATTTGGTTGGAAAGAGGGATTGGAGGAAAGAAGGATTTGTGTTGGGGGGGAATTTGGGGAGGGGGATTTTTACTGGAGAGGCGGGGGGTTGTGCCATGAGGGAGGATTTGTGGGGTGGAAGAGGATTTATTTTGGGAGGAGGAATTGGAGAGAAGGAGGATTTGTCCTGGGGGTGAATTGAAGGGGAAAAGGATTTGTTCTGAGAGGGGGGAACTAAGGTGTGTGGGGATTTGTGCTGAGATGGGGAAGAAGGGTGGATTGTGCTGAGAGGGGGGATTTGGGTTGGTGGAGAAAAATTTGTCCTGGGTCAGGGGAAGATGATTTGTGCTGGGAGGGGGGATTTAGGTTGGAGGATTTGTGATAGAACTGGGGAGAAGACTTGTGCAGGCATGAGGGATTTGAGGGAAAGAGGATTTCTGCTGGGGAGGATTTGGGGGAGAGTCTTTAACCCAAGATTGGGGGTAAGTTGTGCTGGAAGAGAGGACTTGAGAGAGAGGATATGTGGTAGAAGTGGGAAGAGATTTTTTGCTGGGAGGGGGATTTGGGGGCAAGATTTGCCCTGGAGGATTTTGTAGAGGCGGAAGAAGGATTTGTGTTGGGATGGAGGGGTTGGGTGGCTTTGTGCTAGAAGCAGGGAGAGGATTTGTGCTGGGAGGGAATTTGGGAGTGGGGTATTACATAGTTACATATAGTTACATAGTAGGTGAGGTTGAAAAAAGACACAAGTCCATCAAGTCCAACCTATGTGTGATTATGTGTCAGTATTACATTACATATCCCTGTATATTGCGGTCATTCAGGTGATTATCTAATAGTTTCTTGAAGCTATCAATGCTCCCCGCTGAGACCACCGCCTGTGGAAGGGAATTCCACATCCTTGCCGCTCTTACAGTAAAGAACCCTCTACGTAGTTTAAGGTTAAACCTCTTTTTTTCTAATTGTAATGAGTGGCCACGAGTCTTATTAAACTCTCTTCTGCGAAAAAGTTTTATCCCTATTGTGGGGTCACCAGTACAGTATTTGTAAATTGAAATCATATCCCCTCTCAAGCGTCTCTTCTCCAGAGAGAATAAGTTCAGTGCTCGCAACCTTTCCTCATAACTAAGATCCTCCAGACCCTTTATTAGCTTTGTTGCCCTTCTTTGTACTCGCTCCATTTCCAGTACGTCCCTCCTGAGGACTGGTGCCCAGAACTGGACAGCATACTCCAGGTGCGGGCAGACCAGAGTCTTGTAGAGCGGGAGAATTATCGTTTTATCTCTGCAGTTGATCCCCCTTTTAATGCATGCCAATATTCTATTTGCTTTATTAGCAGCAGCTTGGCATTGCATGCCATTGCTGAGCCTATCATCCACTAGGACCCCCAAGTCCTTTTCCATCCTAGATTCCCCCAGAGGTTCTCCCCCCAGTGTATAGATTGCATTCATATTTTTGACACCCAAATGCATTATTTTACATTTTTCTACATTGAACCTCATTTGCCATGTAGTCGCCCACCCCATTAATTTGTTCAGGTCCTTTTGCAAGATTTCCACATCCTGCAGAGAAGTTATTGCCCTGCTTAGCTTAGTATCGTCTGCAAATACAGAGATGGAACTGTTTATCCCATCCTCCAGGTCGTTTATGAACAAATTAAATAGGATTGGTCCCAGCACAGAACCCTGGGGGACCCCACTACCCACCCCTGACCATTCTGAGTACTCCCCATTTATCACCACCCTCTGAACACGCCCTTGTAGCCAGTTTTCAATCCATGTACTCACCCTATGGTCCATGCCAACGCACCTTATTTTGTACAGTAAACGTTTATGGGGAACTGTGTCAAATGCTTTTGCAAAATCCAGATACACCACGTCTACGGGCCTTCCTTTATCTAGATGGCAACTCACCTCCTCATAGAAGGTTAATAGATTGGTTTGGCAAGAACGATTCTTCATGAATCCATGCTGATTACTGCTAATGATATCATTCTTATTACTAAAATCTTGTATATAGTCCCTTATCATCCCCTCCAAGAGTTTACATACTATTGATGTTAGGCTAACTGGTCTGTAATTCCCAGGGATGTTTTTTGGGCCCTTTTTAAATATTGGTGCTACATTGGCTTTTCTCCAATCAGCTGGTACCATTCCAGTCAATAGACTGTCTGTAAAAATTAGGAACAACGGTCTGGCAATCACCTGACTGAGTTCCCTAAGTACCCTCGGATGCAAGCCATCTGGTCCCGGTGATTTATTAATGTTAAGTTTCTCAAGTCTAATTTTAATTCCGTCCTCTGTTAACCATGTAGGTGCTTCCTGTGTTGTGTCATGAGGATAAACACTGCAGTTTTGGTTACTGAAGCCCCCCGATTCACTCGTGAAGACTGAGGAGAAGAATAAATTCAATACCTCTGCCATCTCCCCATCCTTTGTAACCAGATGTCCTTCCTCATTCTTTATGGGGCCAATATGGTCTGTCCTCCCTTTTTTACTGTTTACATACTTAAAGAATTTCTTGGGATTTTTTTTGCTCTCCTCCGCTATGTGTCTTTCATGTTCTATCTTAGCCATCCTAATTGCACCCTTACATTTCTTATTGCATTCTTTATAAATTCTGAATGCTGTGGATGATCCCTCAACCTTGTATTTTTTGAAGGCCTTCTCCTTTGCTTTTATATGCATTTTTACATTGGAGTTAAGCCATCCAGGATGTTTGTTCGCTCTTTTAAATTTATTACCCAATGGGATACATTGGCTAATGCCCTTATTTAATATGCTCTTAAAGCAAACCCATCTCTCCTCTGTATTCTTTGTTCCTAATATTTTATCCCAATTTATGCCTTTTAGCAAGGTTTGTAGTTTAGGGAAGTTGGCTCTTTTGAAATTCAGTGTCTTTGTGTTCCCTTCATGTCTCATATTTGTGTGATTTATACTGAAACTAATTGACCTGTGATCGCTGTTACCTAAATTGCCCCGTATTTCCACATCTGTTATCAGGTCTGTATTGTTGGTAATCAGTAGATCTAGTAATGTTTTATTTCTAGTTGGTGCGTCTACCATCTGACCCATAAAATTGTCCTGCAAGACATTAAGGAACTGGCGAGCCTTAAATGAATGCGCGGTTCCCTCCGCCCAGTGTATGTCTGGATAATTAAAATCCCCCATTATGATAACACTTCCCATCCTTGCTGCTAATCCAATTTGTGATAGGAGATCCGTCTCCACTTCCTCCCTCAGGTTAGGGGGCCTATAGCATACTCCCAGTATTATTTTCCCCTTAGCTTCATCCCTTTGGAGCTCTACCCATAAAGATTTCACCTCCTCCCTAGCCCCCTCAGTGATGTCATCTCTCACATTCACTTGTACATTATTCTTGATATATAGGCATACCCCTCCCCCTTTTTTACCCTCTCTATCCTTGCGGTATAGGGTATACTCTTGAATGTTTGCCAGCCAATCATGAGAGCTGTTGAACCAGGTCTCTGAAATTCCCACAAAATCCAAATCCTCCTTGTACAACAGTATCTCTAGTTCACCCATCTTGTCCGCCATGCTCCTGGCATTGGTGAACATGCCACATAGTTTAGACCGGTCGCATATTGTCCTCGTATTGGGTGTTTCAAGATTGCAACTTGGACTTGCTACTATACTCACCTTGCGTTTTTGTGCTTTGGTTAACCTACCACTAATGCCAGGATGAGGAGTTGTTCTAGGAGGGGGGCATTTGGGGCTGGAAGAAGATCTGTGCTGGGAAAGGGGACTTGGGGGAGATGATTTGTGTTAAAAGTGGAGAAAGGATTTATGCTGGGAGGAGTAGGATCTGTACTAAAATAGAGATTTGGGGGGCTTCTTGAAGGGGGGAGAGAATATTTGCTGGGAAAAAAATTGGGGGGTGGGGTTTGTTGTGCTGGGAAGGGGGATTGGTGAGGGAAAGATTTGTTGCGATTAATTTAGAGAGGGGGAATTGGGTGGGAGAGGATTTTTATTAGAATGGGGGGTTGTGCTAGGACAGAGGATTTGGGGGGTGTAAGAGGATTTATTCTGAGATGGGTACTGGGGGGAAGAAGGATTTTTTTCTATGAGGGGGAACCATGTGCTAGTAGGGGGGATTTTCTTGTCAAGGATTTGTTCTGGGAGGGTGAGAGAGGATTTGTACTGGGGGGGGGGGGGGGTGAGTGTGCAAATTAGTGTTTCAGGAGTCCTACTATGCATTACACACAAAAAAAGGGAGGGGAAAAAAGGATTTTATGATCCAGAAGACTCCGCTTAATTCATTGTGGAAAGTAACAGATGAGGGAAGTACCCTAACAACATCTGCGTATAAGTAAAGCTAATTGCAGGACACCCGGGGGATCTAATTAGGATAGCAGGGTGTGTTCCTCTGAATTAAAGGCATATCACAAAAAGAGGGACCCAAAGGGGAGGAACGGGACAGATACCAGTTCCACCCAGGGAAAAAGAATTCATCAACAAGGAACCAGCAAATTAGCAAAAATATGACAAATTTAATATTGAAATTTGAATAATTCCACATGTACACCAAACACAAAATCAAAGAATATGACAATAAGTGAACCCAAAACCTGACACTAAGAAAATAAAATAGACAACGTTGTCTAAAAACAGAAAAACACACAGATGGCCACCACTAAACACACACAAAGATACCCAGCTGAATTAATGAATGAAAGAAAACCTAACATAACATAAAAAGTCTCATGAGTATCCCAAAAGGGTAATAGGTCAAAGCTGGGAGATGGGTGTGTGCAGCCGTATGGTTGAGGGGAGTCCGCCTAGCAGGATGCCGGTGACAGGCCTTGTGTGAGCCTTGAGGTATGTTACATGGAGGTAGCTGGTTGAGGCACTATCAGCTGAGTATAATACAATGGCTAGTAATATAGATAAGCGGTTGTGTAGAGACTGTGCATAAATGAAGCTATAGATGTGCCTGCATCGGTAATGATCACCGCATGTAAACTGAACAATAAGTGGGAGACTGTGGTGACAGCAGTCACGATTAGAGCATGAACAGATACAGTCTCACCAGTCCAGGGATACCAGAGTTCGGCAGGCATATAGGTCATTCCAGTCCTACTTGAACCATCTCAGATAGTACGGAACAGCTGCATCCAGATCAGGCCGACTGGATAGGGCTTCGTAGATCTGTGTACTCAGTTACCAGCAACGGTAGTGAGGAGCGGAGGCGTGTCAAGACGTGCCGCCTGAGTGCGGCGCGGGTCAGCGTCCACTTCCTGGTTCCATTCAGTACGGCTTCACATGAGGGCGGACGGAATACCCAGGGCTGATGGGTGGGTCCGTGTGTACGCTAGATGGAGCGTGATGGTGTCAGGCTGACGCGTTTCATCCGTCACAGGGATTTCTTCAGAGTATGCGCCCTTGCCAGAGCGAACACCTTATATAGCCCTCCCACTTACAAACGTGGATACATTAGCTATCGGTTGGCCTGGCAACGGCACAACAAATGGACTGCCATTCAAACCGGAAGACAACAAGGATAATGCAAATAAATAGAACGGGCCGGTCCGTGGGTGCACCACCTCTGTAAATTACATAAGCGAAAAAAGAAAAGGAGAGAGAAAGGAGGGAATAAGGACAGAGAAAGGAACAAAACTAAATAAGAAAATAAAGAATATTTAAAGAGAGCAATCAGGCATGTATAAATAGATGTGTCATCTACATAGAAATGAAAGAGGAGGGGTAATGAGTATGAATAGGGGACTAGGGGGTAAGGAACACTGACAAATTACACTCATTGTTTAACCCACGGGGGGACATACTGTCAAGGGTATATATCCACATTTTTTCTTTCTGGCAGAGAATTCTGTCGAAGTCACCCCTTCTAAGGGGAAGATTTAACCTGTAGATACCCTTGACAGTAAGCCCAGTGGGGTCCCCCCCGTGGAACTTGAGGAAATGTAGGGGAATGGGGCGCTCGTCGTCTTTGCTGAGAATGCTTTGGACGTGCTCACCGATTCTGATCTTCAATTTCCTTTTGGTCTTACCCACATATTTTTTGCCACAAGGGCATGTGAGCATATAGACTACTCGTGTGGTATTGCAGTTAATAAAATTGTAGATTTTAAACTGTCTCTTACCGTCAGAATCGGTGAACACGTCCGTGCATTCAACATACTTGCAAATAGCACATCTACCACACTTGAACATACCTTTTAGAGGGGGGAGTTGGGTAAGCCAGTTTTGGGTAGGGGATCTTTGGTATTCGGAGTGGATCAAGTGATCCCGCAGATTCCGAGAGCGTCGGGCGGTGAGAAGGGGACGTTCTCCCACTATCTCACCTAGAGCAGGGGTATGCATTACACACTCCTTTCCCCTGCATTCTGTGGATAACACTTCTGTCCCCTGCAATCTGTGCATTACATACTCCTGACCCATACATTCTGTGGATAATACTCCTGTCCCCTGCACTCTGTGTATTACATACTCCTGACCCCTACATTCTGTGGATAACACTCCTGTCCCCTGCATTCTGTGCATTACGTACTCCTGTCCCCTGCATTCTGTGCAATATGTACACCTGTCCCCTGTATTCTGTGAATAGCACGCCTGACCCCTGCATTCTGTGCATTACATACTCCTGTTCCCCCCTTTCTGTGCATTACATACTCCTGACCCCCTGCATTCTGTGAATAACATGCCTTTCCCCTGCATTCTGTGCATTACATACTCCTGCCTCCTGTGCATTATATAATCCTGCCTCCTGCATTCTGTGCATTACATACTCCTGTCCCCTGCATTCTGTGCATTATGTACTCCTGTCCCTTGTATTCTGTGAATAACAGGCCTGTTCCCTGCATTCTGTGCATTACATACGTCTGACGCCCATATTCTGTGAATAACACGCCTGTCCCCTGCATTCTCTGCATGACATACTCCTGACCCCTGCATTCTGTGGATAACACTCCTGTTCCCTGCATTCTGTGCATTATGTACTCCTGGACCCTGCATTCTGTGCATTACAGACTCCCCGCTCTCTCTGTGTCATGTACTCCTAAACCCAGCACTGACTACAGCCCTCTGGGTACTAACACTCAGTAAAACCTGTATCCACCATCAGGAGCTCTGGTGAATACCGGTTAGTGCTCAGACTCTAAACCTCAGGTGAGGTTTTAAATCCTTTTATTACATAAGAGGCATCGACATAAAACACAATAAAAACAATTTGCCAAATTCAAAACATGCAGGCACACGGTTTGCATACCACCTGCGTTCCAACTAACAGAAGTCCAGCGAACTTGGGCAAAAAATGCTTGTAATATGTGTTTTAATAGTTTCCTTGTTTACTTTCACAGGTTGAATGTAACATCCTTACCTTTCATTGATTGATTGCTAGAGGTTACTGCACATTATTTCTGCTCACTGATTGGTTGCTAGAGGTTACTGCACATTATTACCACTCACTGATTGGTTGCTAGATAGAATATGCTACAAACTAACACAGCAGTCTCCTTGCCAGAGTAGAAGTGTTGTCTTGTATTGCAGCAGAATCTAACATGTGGCAGAAAAGATGGGGTTATCGAAGCCAACCAGGATTACATTCAAAACCGTACTGTCAATGGTCATAGCAATCAGAGAGGCAGCGATGACTGATAGTTTAGCAGCTAAAGCACTGAACGTTTAACTTAACCGTGCAAATAAGCCCATTGAGAATCAAACAATATACCAGCTGTCCGCTCATCCATGCTGACGAGTGTTATGCACAGGCAGAGCTGTTAATGTTAATAGCAAGCAAAGAGGCAGAGAAGGGCGATACTAGATTAGTAGTTTAAACAGTGGAAAACGTCTGCTCAGCCATGCACATGTGCTCATTCAGATTATAACTCTGGCTTTCTGCTCATCAATGCCACCTTAGGAATGTCATTGCCTCATTCCTGCGATTCTCCCTCACTCATCCAGCCCCTGCCACTGCTTGTCAGTGTGTCCCTCCTCTCGGCCAGCTTCACTGTCCATTTTAGACATCACTGCTTACTGCTTTCCTTTTCCTGCAGTTGCACAAGTTACAGGGTGTGATTGGTAGGATGTTTGGCCCCACAACAATGTCTGGGCCTGGGACAGCTGCCCATTTTGCCCTGCCTTAAAGATGGCCCTGGGTGCAGTTTACCCTCCCTTCTGTAGAGAGGTGCTGTGATGCTGGCTGTTGTACAGAGGGAGTAGAGGATTGTCCCTCTGCAGACTCCATATATTTGACCAGAGGAGCAGTGGTCTGATTGGACACTGCAACACTGGGTGACCTCAGTGGCCATCTTTAACGGAGGCAATGCTAATAAATAGCAAAGCTCCAATGTATTTGTGTCAGGGCTGGGCTCAGCCCTTCCTTCTCTAAGCTGGCCGCTCAGCTGTCGGCTAATTGCCAGCTCCTATCTCTCCACAGTTACTCAGCTGTTGATATCCTGCTTGTCAGTCCTGCTTACTTAAGCCATCCATTCCAGAGGATCTCTGCCTTCACCTTGGTCAACATCGAACATGCGATCCTGTTCAAGACTTGCTTTGCTGACATCCCTTCTGGCTCCAGATTCTGCTTGCTGTTCCACTACATTGATCCCCAATTTCTGGCTTGGCTGACTATCCTTTCCGGTTACTGAACTCTGGCTATGTTTTGACTACATTTGTTCCTTTTATTATTAAACATGTGTGATCTAACTGTGCATCTGTCTCAGCTTGATTTCATGGTTTCTGACAGTAGGTGAAGGCCATGAATTCAGAAGATGCAGTCAATCCACTTGGTAATATTTTTTCCAAATTGGATGAACTGGATCACTGCATGGATCAGTTTGCCATGGCATTATAAACACTCCTGAGTCGCACGGCTCACCTGGAATCTCCCACTGTGGCCACCCCGGTACAACCTATGTTGCAGGCCAACCCTGCTGCTGCTCCAGTCTCTGTGCAGGCACCTGCCTCGAGTATTACCTCTATAAGAGGTATGTCTGGTTCCGCTCCGCTTCCCCAGTGATTTGGGGGTGATCCATTTCAATACAGAGGGTTTCTCAGCCAGACTGAGATATACTTTGAGATGCTGCCCCAGGTGTTTCCCACGGACAGAAGCAAAGCAGTTTGCGTGATATCTTTGCTTTCTGGGAGAGCCTTGGCCTGGGCAAGCCCTCTATGGGAGATGCAAAAACCTGTTGTCTTGAGCTACCCTGAGTTTGTGGCTTTGTTTAAAAGGGTATTTGATGTTCCCGCACGCTCTGTTGCGAAGTGCCTCATGTCCATCGAACAGAGTACGAGAACTGTTGCCGACTACGCCATTGAATTCCGTACTGTGGCAGCAGAGGTTGCGTGGAACAATGAGGCCCTCGTGGCTACTTTTTCTCATGGTCTCTCGGATACCATCAAGGATGAGATAGCAGCCCGAGATATACCCACTGAGCTGGAGAAATTGATCACGTTTGCCATCCTCATTGACTCCAGACTCAGAGAAAGACTCTATTTTAAGGAGCGCTTGCAAGAGCCTCCTGTATGTTTGTCTCCGAGCTTTGCAGTCCCACCCGTGCCTCCCCCACCTCCCATGCCTCCTGGTACCGAGTCAGTCAGTGAAGGTGAACCCATGCACTTGGATTTCACGTGTCTCTCTGTGGATGAGAGAACCTTTAGGAGGAGGGAGAGATTGTGCCTTTATTGTGGCCAGGCAGGTCACTTTTTGAAGTCTTGTCCTACCTGTCCAGGAAACGCCCGAACCTTCAGGTCCTGTCCCGGACAGACCTTAGGTGGCTTTGTTTCATCCCCAGTTATCCAGAATAATAAGTCCCTGGTTTCGGTCACCCTTTCTTGGGCTGAGTCGTCTGTTGAGATACAGGATCTAATCGACTCTGGGGCTGCAGGCCTGGTCATTGATGCTGCCTTTGTATCAAAGCACTAGATTCCGCTGCAGCTGCATGACACTCCACTTGCAATTGAGGCTCTTGACTGGAGACCTTTACAGCCTGCCCATGTGACTCATAAGATGGTTCCTTTGTCCATGTCCGTAGGGGCTCTTCACCATGAGATAATCCAATTCCAAGTTATTTCCTCACCTAAGTTTCCGCTGGTTATTGGTTATCCTTGGTTACAGAGGCACAACCCCTCTTTTGATTGGCTCTGTGCTGAGGTTCTCTCCTGGTCACCACAATGCAGTGGGACATGCTTCCAGAAGGTAGCCAAGGTCCTGTGCACCTCTTCACTTTCCTCCCTGCTGGAGGAGTACCGTGATTTTATCGATGTCTCTGACAAAGGTCAGGCCAGTAGTTTGCCTGCACACCAGCCGTATGATTGCGCAATTGACCTTCAACCTGGTGCCATACCCCCTCATGGCCGGGCTTACCCTTTGTCGGTCTTGGAGAATAAGGCCATGGAGGAGTGTGTTTTAGACGCTCTTTCTCGAGGTTTCATTTGCAAATCCTCGTCTCCTGCTGGTGCTGATTTCTTCTTTGTGAAGAAGAGTGGCAAACTAAAACCTTGTATTGATTATAGGGGTCTCAATCGTTTCACGATTAAGAATGCCTATCTGATTCAGTTGATTATGGAATTATTTGACCGCCTCAAGGGAGCAACGGTTTTCATGAAGCTTGACTTGAGAGGGGCATACAATCTTGTGAGGATTAAGGAGGGCGACGAGTAGAAAACTGCGTTTAATACCAGAACAGGCCATTTTGAGTACCTCGTAATGCCTTTTGGCCTTTGTAATGACCCAGCAGTTTTCCAGGAATTTATTAACGATGTCCTCCGAGATTTGTTGCAGTTATATGTGGTGGTTTATCTTGATGATATCCTCATATTTTCCAAGTCCCTGGAGAGCCACCACACAAATGTCTGTCATGTGCTTCAGAAACTAAGAGAGAACAATCTCTATTGTAAACTGGAGAAGTGCGAGTTCCTGAGTTAAACAGGTTAACAGGTTAAATTCCTGGGTTATGTCATTTCCACTGCTGGTTTTTCGATGGACCCAGATAAACTTTTGGCAGTTCTACAGTGGCCCCGAGCCACGGGTTTATGTCCTCTTCAGCGTTTCCTGGGCTTTGCAAACTATTATCGGAAGTTTATTTGTAACCTCTTATCTCTGGTCAAGCCTCTGACTGATATTACCAGAAAGGACGGTAACCCACAGAGCTGGTCTCCGGAGTCCATTAAGGCCTTTGAGAGTCTCAAGGCTGCCTTTGTTTCTGCTCCTATGTTGGCACATCCTGATCCTACATGACCTCTTATCCTTGAGGTTGATGCTTCTGAGACTGGTGTTGGCGCCCTTCTGTCTCAACGTCCTACCTCTGAGAGCGCTATGCATCCTTGTGGCTACTTTTCCAAGAAATTGTCACCTGTGGAGTGCAATTACGAGATTGGTGACAGAGAGCTGTTGGTGATCATTTTAGCCTTGAAAGAATGGAGATATCTCCTCGAAGGTACCACTGTGCTGGTTCTCATTCTTACTGACCATAAAAGTCTCACATTCTTGTCTGAGGCTAAACGCCTCTCTCCCAAAAGGGCCCGATGGGCTCTTTTCCTGTCAAATATCAATTACATTGTCTCATTCTTACCCTGTACTAAGAATGTAAGGGCTGATGCCTTGTCACAACAATTTTCCTCCACTTCCAAGTTGGAGTCGGTTTTGGTCCCTGTGATTCCTCCTGATCATATTCTGGCTACGGTTCGCACCAGTCTCACTTCTCCTTTGGGTGACAAAATTCTTGCTGCTCAGGTCCATGCCCCTCCTGAGAAACCTTGTGACCGCTGCTTTGTCCCAGAGAGTCTCAATACTGCCGTGCTCCAGACTTGCCATTCTCCCAAGGCTGCTGGCCATCCTGGGAAGAATCAACTCTTTTGGGTCATTTCTCAACAATTCTGGTGGCCTATTCTATGTGCTGATGTAACTGACTTCATAGCTGCCTGTTCCATGTGTGCTCAGAGTAAGACTCCACGACACCTTCCAGTGGGCCTCCTACAACCCATACCCAATGGAGAGAGGCCCTGGACCTACCTGTCTATGGATTTCATTGTGGAGGGCAACACAGTTATCCTTATGGTGGTTGATTGCTTCTCAAAGATGTGTCATTGTATTACACTTAAGAAGTTGACAACTTCTAACAAACTGGCTTCCATTTTTGTTCAGGGGATCTTTCGCTTACATGAGCTACCCAAGGTGATTGTCTCATACAGGGGGAGTCAGTTTGTGTCCCGATTCTGGTGAGCCTTTTGTGCACAGTTGGGAATTCAGATTGCTTTCTCCTCTGCGTATCACCCGCAGTCTAATGGGGCCCCAGAACAAGCCAATCAGTCCTTGGAGCAATTCCTACGTTGCTATATTTATGACCATCATAACAACTGGTCAGACCTATTACCGTGGCCAGAGTTTGCTCATAACAGTGCCTTGAATTCTGCTTCTTGATTCTCCCCGTTTATGATGAATTATGGTTTTCAACCCTCCATGTTGCCTGACTCGTTTGTTCCACAGAGTATTCCTGCATTAGAGGAGCATCTACCTGGTTTTCATTCCGCTTAAGCACAAGTCCAGGAGGCTTTGCGACATGCTAATGATAGGTACAGACTCCATGCTGACTGCAGACACCTGCCAGCGCCTTCCTACCAGGTTGGGGACTTGGTCTGGCTGTCATCTCGCAACCTCCGACTTCGTGTTCCCTCTCTGAAGGTCGCACCTCGGTTTATTGGGCCTATCCGTATTCTTCGCGGGATTAACCCAGTGGCTTGCGCATTAGACCTTCCTTCTAATTTGCGTATTTCGAATGTATTAAAACCTTTGGTCTGCAACCGCTTTACCACCTTGTTGCCATGTCCTCACCCTGTACAGGTTGAGAACCAAGAGGAGTATGACATACAGTCCATTGTTGACTCCCGTAGGTTCCGTGGTTGCATACAGTACCTGGAACGCTCTTGAGTCTAATCCTCGGACGCACATGCCCCTGTCCTCCTCCGTGATTTCCATAGACATTTTGCCCTCAAGCCTGGTGGTCCTCCGAAGGGGAGGGGTCGTTAAGGAGGTGGTACTGTCAGGGTGGGGCTCAGCCCTTCCTTCTCTGAGCTGGCCGATCAGCTGTCGGCTAATTGCCAGCTCCTATCTCTCCACAGTTACTCAGCTGTTGATGATGTCCTGCTCGTCAGTCCTGCCTACTTAAGCCGTCCAGTCCAGAGGATCTCTGCCTTCGCCTTAGTCAACATCACCGAAACTATCTCCTATGATCCTGTTCAAGACTTGCTTTGCTGACATCCCTTCTGGCTCCAGATCCTGCTTTCTGTTCCACTACATTGATCCCTGACTTCTGGCTTGGCTGACTACGCATTCCAGTTACTGAACTTTGGCTATGTTTTGACTACGTTTGTTCCTTTTACTTTTATTATTAAACATGTGTGATTTAACTGTACTTCTGTCTCGGCCTGATTTCATGGTTTCTGACAATTTGGCACATATTTTGTGCGTGGCTAGAGTAGGGAAAGAACGACACTTGCCAGGGACAGTGGATTAGCCCTAGGGAAAGGTTCCTGTTCGAGCAGGGACAGATTAGGGACACCAATGCCAACTCTGCTATCTTCTGTGCTGTGCTGTGTCATGGGACTTGCAGCAGTCCCCTAAGTACTGCTTGTACTGCTACTTTGCCTATTAGCTACCCCCACCCCCAACACAGAAGCTGTTCTGTAATGTAATCTATGCCAAGCTAACGATCTTTATGTTGAAATTCTGCCAGTATACTGCTAACATTGCTGAGAACACTACTACTTCCGCACCTGTGTTGCCAGTGTCACTGTGTCCTCTGATACCATACTATGTGAACAATATTAAATGTTTTGCCACAGTCCCTGCAGAAACATTACTAGTGCTGGTGATTGCCGTCTGTTTCCCTGGAACTCAACAAAACAATAACAAAACAATAATTGTGGAAACTTTCCTTGACTCTGTGAGCCATTCCTCTAATTTGGGTACCAACCAACTGGCCCCACTCATAGACTCAGCACAGGTGACAGCTTCCTGGTGGGTTTGCTCAAGTGGTTTTTGACTAGGATCCGAACATGCCTGAGCTCATCCCTAATTGCTAATATACAAGTGCTACCAAATGCAGTTGAAAATTCAGAAGCTAGCCTTAAAATGATTGCAGAAAAGAATCTGTTTCTAGAGCAGCCTTTCTCAACCTTTTTAGCGCAGGGGAACTTAAAATGATCTTTACATCCTAGTGGAACCCCTACTAAAATTAAATAATTGGGGTCAGATGGAAGGATGATCCCTATAGTGGTGGTCAGAATGCCACCCTTATAGACAACTAAAAAATGATCAGTGGTGTCATGCTGCTAGCTATGCCAAGTGGCATTGGACTTGGAATTATGCAAGCACCATCAGATGGGAACCAGCTCAGCCACAGCTTAAGGATCCCCTAGTAACCTTATGAGGAACCCTTGTTTTCCATGGAACCCTGGATGAGAATGGCTGTTCTAGAGGAATGCATGACACAGATGTAGTTGGGATAAGGCTGTGCTACTACCATTATCCGCAACCCAATAAAACAAGGGCACAACAATCCCACTCCCCATTGAAGGAGCCTAGACCGCCTTGCTAGAGCATTAAACCCTGTCACTGCCAGTCAGTGCTTACCTAGCTGGTTGTTTCCCAGTTCAACCTGGAGGGACAGTATGTTTTCCTAATCTCAATATCCATTGCTTTTGCTGAAAAACACTTGGAATACAAAGGCATCATATGCAAACCAGGAAAGGTTGATATGCAGCTAGTACTAATGGTAGGTTAACAAGGTTGTTAAACTTTAACAAGGCATTTTATGGAAAGGTTTGAGCTCATAATTCTAGTTAATGTATGAACCAGGTATCTGGCAATCTAACTAAGGTATGGAAATCTTATGTTTGAAAATATTTCCTAGTCTTTTTGACATGCTGTGTAGAGTGTTGCTTACACCTTTACTTGAGGCTATACAATGTAATTCTAGATGCAGTTTATTTCTAAGTAGCATATCCTCAATAAACAACAAACAAATTCTTGCGAGCTACCATGTAAAGGTCCAAATAATTATAAAAGACAGCTGCTAGCATTGATCACGTCCCATATGCTCGTGCCAACCCATTAAATAAACTAATGAAATGCTGCGCTATCCAAATGTGATCATGAACCTGTCACATTCAATATTACCACTGTTGACTTCCAAATATTATAATATAAAATGTTGAAATCCTATGCAGTTAAATATTATACATGTATTGCAATCCTATGCAGTTGGAAATTGCAATCCTGTGCGATAATACCAGTGATAAACCTATGTGATTAAAAATTGCAATCATCTCCTATGTCTCTGAACTCTGGTATGCTCTTACTGCTGCAACTCCAGCTACAGTAGAATCGCATTACTGAAAACTGTCTCCTATGTCTCTTAACTCTGGTATGCTCTTACTGCTGCAACTCCACCCAAAAACTGAAACACTGCTGTCTGCTTTTCTTATGTGTCTCTAATAATGCTGGTATGTTTTTCTTACTTAACTGTCTGTAGACCTGTCCAGATTACAATGCTTTATTATCTCCCTTGTCTTACCCAAAATTATGGCCCGTTTAACTTTAGTGCCCTCTTGCTAGTCTGTTTTTGAATTATTAATTTTGCCCTGTTAACCAGCCAAGCTTTATTACCTCCTGAGTGATAATTGAAATCCACCCACACCCCACCCCTATCAGTATAAGTATAAGCTTCTCTTGGGGGAAGCATTTGCAGGGGGTACACATTTGCAACTTGGCTCTTTCTCAAAGTGGCGATTTCTATAAGTGGAATGCACTTCTGACTCTGCACTTCAGCGAATGCACAAAGCGAATTGACACAAGATAAACACTTTGAAAACTACCACACAGACATCAGGTGACCTTGTTTACTCCTTTAGCTCTTTCTCCATGTAACATGCATTCTCTACCACTCCTTTTGACAACTCTGTCCTCTATCCTAAAACTATCTCTCCTTCACCCCTCTTCTCCCCCCAACAGCATATACAGTGCCTTGCGAAAGTATTCGGCCCCCTTGAACTTTTCAACCTTTTGCCACATTTCAGGCTTCAAACATAAAGATATAAAATTTTTATTTTTTGTGAAGAATCACCAACAAGTGGGACACAATTGTGAAGTGGAACGAAATCTATTGGATTGTTGAAACTTTTTTAACTAATAAAAAAATGAAAAGTGGGGCGTGCAAAATTATTCGGCCCCCTTGCGTTAATACTTTGTAGAGCCACCTTTTGCTGCGATTACAGCTGCAAGTCGCTTGGGGTATGTCTCTATCAGTTTTGCACATCGAGAGACTGAAATTCTTGCCCATTCTTCCTTGCAAAACAGCTCGAGCTCAGTGAGGTTGGATGGAGAGCTTTTGTGAACAGCAGTTTTCAGCTCTTTCCACAGATTCTCGATTGGATTCAGGTCTGGACTTTGACTTGGCCATTCTAACACCTGGATACGTTTATTTGTGAACCATTCCTTTGTAGATTTTGCTGTATGTTTGGGATCATTGTCTTGTTGGAAGATAAATCTCCGTCCCAGTTTCAGGTCTTTTGCAGACTCCAACAGGTTTTCATCCAGAATGGTCCTGTATTTGGCTACATCCATCTTCCCCTCAATTTTAACCATCTTCCCTGTCCCTGCTGAAGAAAAGCAGGCCCAAACCATGATGCTGCCACCACCATGTTTGACAGTGGGGATGGTGTGTTGAGTGTGATGAGCTGTGTTGCTTTTACGCCAAACATATCGTTTTGCATTGTGGCCAAAAGGTTCGATTTTGGTTTCATCGGACCAGAGCACCTTCTTCCACATGTTTGGTGTGTCTCCCAGGTGGCTTGTGGCAAACTTTAGACAAGACTGTTTATGGATATCTTTGAGAAATGGCTTTCTTCTTGCCACTCTTCCATAAAGGCCAGATTTGTGCAGTGTACGACTGATTGTTGTCCTATGGACAGACTCTCCCACCTCAGCTGTAGTTCTCTGCAGTTCATCCAGAGTGATCATGGGCCTCTTGGCTGCATCTCTGATCAGTCTTCTCCTTGTCTGAGCTGAAAGTTTAGAGGGACAGCCAGGTCTTGGTAGATTTGCAGTGGTCTGATACTCCTTCCATTTCAAAATGATCGCTAGCACAGTGCTCCTTGGGATGTTTAAAGCTTGGGAAATCTTTTTGTATCCAAATCCGGCTTTAAACTTCTCCACAACAGTATTACGGACCTGCCTGGTGTGTTCCTTGGTCTTCATGATGCTCTCTGCGCTTTCAACAGAACCCTGAGACTATCACAGAGCAGGTGCATTTATACAGAGACTTGATTACACACAGGTGGATTCTATTTATCACCATCAGTCATTTAGGACAACATTGGATCATTCAGAGATCCTCGCTGAACTTCTGGAGTGAGTTTTCTGCACTGAAAGTAAAGGGGCCGAATAATTTTGCACGCACCACTTTTCAGTTTTTTAATTGCTAAAAAAGTTTACAATATCCAATAGATTTCGTTCCACTTCACAATTGTGTCCCACTTGTTGGTGATTCTTCACAAAAAAATAAAATTTTATATCTTTATGTTTGAAGCCTGAAATGTGGCAAAAGGTTGAAAAGTTTTGCAAGGCACTGTATATATCACCCTCACTTCTGTCCTCTCCTTATTAAGGCACCCACTAACTCCTGCTAATTCTAAATCCACACACACTAAAAATCTCCAAGACCCTGGGGCATGTCCCTTCATATAAATCCCACTCCCATATTACCTCCCTCACCCTCTTGCTTCTCCTAACCTCTGGAGATATATCCCCAAACCCTGGGCCTCCATCATTTAACTGTACCCCATGCACCCATCACCCTGCACCCTCTGGCAGCAGCCGCAATCAACACAATTTAGTTCCCATTTCTATTCTTCCCAAGACCAGACTGCCTTTCTCTTGTGCCCTTTGGAACTCCCGCTCTGTCTGCAGCAAACTCACCTCTCTCCATGACCTCTTTATCGCCAACTCATTTAACCTACTCGCCATAACCGAAACCTGGCTCCACGAATCCGACACTGCGTCTTCTGCTGCCCTATCCCATGGTGGTCTTCTCTGGACTCATTCCCCCAGATCCAGTGGATGTAAGGGAGGAGGTGTCCGAATCCTCCTAGCCCCATATAGCACCTTTCAGGTACTTCAGCCACCTCCCTCTCTGGCACTCTCCTCTTTCGAAGCACACTGTATTCGTCTTTTCACTCCAATCTCTCTAAGGATAGCCGTGATCTACAGGCCCCCTGGACCAGTATCAACCTTTCTTGATGACTTCTCTGCCTGGCTACCCTACTTTTTTTCTTCTGAAATCCCCACAATCAAACTCGGGGACTTCAACATCCCTATTAATACTAACACTGCTGCCACTTCCAAACCTCTCAGCCTAACATCCTCCTTTGACCTGAAGCAGTGGATACATGCTCCTACTCACTCAGAAGGCAATATCCTTGACCTCATTTTCTCTCACCTTTGCACTCCATGCAACCTCTCTAACTATCCATTGCCTCTCTCTGATCACCACCTTATTAGTTTCACTCTCTCCCTTTCCTTCACCTCCTCTCCCTTCAACCGCCTTAAAGTTACCCGCAGAAACCTACGTCATCTCAACCCTTCTCTTCTCTACTCTATCAACAACCTCTATGACAAAATCTCACCCCTATCCTGCACCAACCTAGCCACTTCTGTCTACAACACTTCACTTCTAGCCTTACTGGACTCACTGGCCCCCCTCACTACACACAGAATCAAGCCCCGATCCCTTCAACCTTGACAAATAGATGATACTAGAAGTCTGAAAAAACGTAGTCGTGCTCTTGAGCGCCTGTGGCGTAAGACTAAGTCTCAGAGAGATTTCAACCAATATAAATCTGCCCTCCAAAAATATAATTCCAGCCTCCTCTCTGCCAAGCAGACCTATTTTACCACTCTCATTAGCAACTTATCACCCCATCCCCGTCAACTCTTCTCCACCTTCAACTCTCTACTTCGCCCTCCACCCGCTAACTCACTCACTGCCCAGGAGATCGCCAATCACTTCAAACAGAAGATTCATACAATTTGCGCGGAGATCTCTACTGTTCCGATACCCTCCATGCTTTACACTTCATGCCCACAGGCACAATCATTACTTCCCTCTTTCAACCCCACCACTACAGACAAAGTTGCTAAACTACTTGCTAATGTCCACCTTAAAACCTGCCCTCTGGATCCTGTTCACTCACAAATGCTACATTCACACTCTGGCCCTATGCTACACTCTCTAATCCACATGTTCAATCTCTCCCTCTCTTCTGGCATCTTCCCCAACTCTCTAAAACATGCACTTGTCAGACCCATAAGCCCTCACTGGACCCATCCAATCTTAACAACCTATGCCCCATCTCCTTGCTCCCCTTCTTATCCAAACTCCTCGAACGTCTGGTCTACAACCGACTGAGCATCCACCTCGCTGATAACTCCTGCTCGCCTCCAGGAGTTTTCCAAAGCCTCTCCAATCCTATGGAATGCCCTACCCCAATCTGTCCGCTTATCTCCTACTCTCTTAGCTTTTAGATGATCCCTGAAAACCCTTCTTTTCAGAGAAGCCTATCTTACCCACACTTAACAACAACTGTATTTTAATTTTTTCCATCAGGTCATCCCCCACAGTTATTACCTTTTTTGTTTCCACTTGACCTTCCTTCTAGATTGTAAGCTCTAACGAGCAGGGTCCTCTGATCCCTCCTGTATTGATTTGTAGGAGATACTATAACATACAATACCATTAAAAACAGCTATGTGCAACTAGACAGCCGAGTTCACTTTATGCAGAGATAGTGGAGTTGATATTTTCTTTATGTAAAATTTTCGCAGGCCATGTTGGCCGTGATATGTTTCTATTTTTCAATATTTGTGGAATGTATATTGTATTTGCTACCTGTCAAACTAAATAAATATTATTGGAAAAGAAAAACAGCTATGTGCTATCAACATCTTATGCCTCTGAATACAAAAATCAACTAGCTCTACATCATTAACTCCTAAATCATTCCTGGAATTTCAATGGCTCATAGTGCATATATATACACAGGATACTCAGTATATTCATTGACATTACAAGGTAACCTATATAGTATTATATAACAGAAGTTATTATGTGTAGTGGCGCGCAAAAATACAATCACTACATGCATCCACACATACCTGACCCTACACTCCCCACCTTCAAGGGCCAATCTGATTACGACTTATATACTATAATAAAAATAAAATTAAACTAAAATAAAGTATAATAGAAAATAGCACATAACAATCTGCATACACATGCACACACACACACGTGTAACTGAGTACCCATGTGCTGTTGTTCTAAAAAATTCCCCTTCACATTAGTACCTAAAAACTATACGAACATCATACCTACTCAAATTTACCTGGTTCAACACCCACATAGGAATGCGACTAGGAACTCACAGAATACCTATCCACCCCCTATTTACCCCCCTTTTTTGACACCCTAAAAAATATATATATATACACAATTGGGGACTACCAAAGTACCTAACATCCCCTATGTACCATATTACAACTACCCCCCTTCCCCTAAAGAGGGGTTATAAGGTAACCCATTGACGGATCAAAAACACATCAACTAATATAACCCCAACAAATATATAGATAACCCAATTCCAAACCATTGTCAGTGAGACCCAAACCAAGGGGTTGAGACATCAACTATTACTAAGGAAACACTTTAGATAAAACTCCTTGTTTAGCCCCCCTGGCGTCAAGGACCCCGACTGATATATCCACCAGGACTCTTTTTTACTGATCTCTCTTATATAATTAGACCCTCTCCAATGTCTTTTGGGGGCTTCTATACCCCAAAATTGCATCCCTGCTGTATTTTTATTATGGACATCCCTAAAATGTACCGATAAGTGATGTTTTTCAAAACCCTTTCGGATATTTCTAACATGTTCTTCCATCCAAACTTTTAGCGCCCTTTTAGTTCTTCCTACGCACAATAAGTTACATGGGCACTTAATAACATATACCACCCCAATCGTATCACATGGAAGGAAATCTCTAAAAGTGTCTAGGTGCTGAGTTTTTGGATTAACAAAACTCTTCACCTTCCTAATATTTGAAACCCTAATGCAACTATAACACCTACTACATCCATGGAAGCGTTTAACATCCCAAAGCATTAATTGTTCGGGCATGGGTGGCTCAACGATGTTATGTACCAGTTTATCTCTCAAGTTCGGGGCTCACTTATAAACAATCCTTGGTTTCTCTGGCAAACTATCTTTTAACTGTGTATCCTGCTTCAGTACCCCCCAATATCTACTGATGATCTTTTCCACATCTCTGTTTTGTAAATTATAATCTAAAACAATACAGGTGCCTATATTTTAGTTATTTTTGTCGCTTACTTCCTTATCTGCTAAGAGATGTTCCCTTTCTATACTTTTAATTTTGTCTTTCTCTATTTTAAAAAAGTCAGGTTGGTAGCCCTTCTCTATGAACATCTTCATTAGTGTGTCTGTTTTCATCTCAAAATCATCATTATTTGTACAATTCTTTTTGATTCGCATAAATTGCCCTCTGGGGATGTTATTAATCCATGGCCTATGATGACAGCTGGATGTGGGTATGTATGAATTACGATCTGGGGCCTTAAAATATGTTTTTGTTTCTATACCTCGGGTGTACTTTTAATCTCTAGGTCAAGAAAGTGTATAACTTCACTACTAATATCCCATTCATTCATATTCTGTAAAAAAACCTTCCATTTCTACCTTAGACCCTTTCCATATTATCAATATATCATCAATGAAATGTCTGTAAAGTAATATCCTTGAGTCCAAATTATACAAAACACCCTCCTCCTCCCATTTCGCCATATACAACTTGGTGACACTAGGCGCAAACTTGGAGCCCAAAGCGATACCTTTTGTTTGGAGGTAGAAGGTGTTTTTGTACCAAAAATAATTGTGTTTTAAACAAAAATCAAAACATTTCAAAACATATCGACGTAATCTCCTTTTTCATATGGATATTCTTTTTTAAGGCCCACTTGACTGCTTTCATAGCTCCCTGATGATCTATGTTAGTATGGGTAGGGGTGGGTAGTGGGGTCCCCCAGGGTTCTGTGCTGGGACCAATCCTATTTAATTTGTTCATAAATGACCTGGAGGATGGGATAAACAGTTCCATCTCTGTATTTGCAGACGATACTAAGCTAAGCAGGGCAATAACTTCTCCGCAGGATGTGGAAATCTTGCAAAAAGACCTGAACAAATTAATGGGGTGGGCGACTACATGGCAAATGAGGTTCAATGTAGAAAAATGTAAAATAATGCATTTGGGTGTCAAAAATATGAATGCAATCTATACACTGGGGGGAAAACCTCTGGGGGAATCTAGGATGGAAAAGGACTTGGGGGTCCTAGTGGATGATAGGCTCAGCAACGGCATGCAATGCCAAGCTGCTGCTAATAAAGCAAACATAATATTGGCATGCATTAAAAGGGGGATCAACTGCAGAGATAAAACGATAATTCTCCCGCTCTACAAGACTCTGGTCCGCCCGCACCTGGAGTATGCTGTCCAGTTCTGGGCACCAGTCCTCAGGAGGGACGTACTGGAAATGGAGCGAGTACAAAGAAGGGCAACAAAGCTAATAAAGGGTCTGGAGGATCTTAGTTATGAGGAAAGGTTGCGAGCACTGAACTTATTCTCTCTGGAGAAGAGACGCTTGAGAGGGGATATGATTTCAATTTACAAATACTGTACTGGTGACCCCACAATAGGGATAAAACTTTTTCGCAGAAGAGAGTTTAATAAGACTCGTGGCCACTCATTACAATTAGAAGAAAAGAGGTTTAACCTTAAACTACGTAGAGGGTTCTTTACTGTAAGAGCGGCAAGGATGTGGAATTCCCTTCCACAGGCGGTGGTCTCAGCGGGGAGCATTGATAGCTTCAAGAAACTATTAGATAATCACCTGAATGACCGCAATATACAGGGATATGTAATGTAATACTGACACATAATCACACACATAGGTTGGACTTGATGGACTTGTGTCTTTTTTCAACCTCACCTACTATGTAACTATGTATATACCAAGGACACATCAGCCATGGACATCAATATATATGTATCACCATTACATCCCTTCAGCAACTGTAAAGTATGCTTGGTGTCTTTCAAAAAGGCCCTGGTGTTTTTAACTGAAGGCTGTAGATGTATATCGATGTGTTCCCCTAATCTGGAGGTAAGCGACTCTATCCCACTTACAATGGGTCTCCCCGGGGGGTAGTTTTATTCTTGTGTATTTTTGGATTATAGTAGGTAATCTACATGCCGTGGGTACCAAATATTTAATTTCATACTTGTTGAGTTTCTCCCTTTCTACCCAGTATTGAATCAAAGTAGCCAACTCACGTTTAAACTGGTTGATAGGATTAGATGCCAGTATTTGATATGTGCTTCTATCCCCAAGATCGTTACACATTTCTGTCTTATATTGGTCAATAGAAAGTACCACAATCCCCCACCCCCCTTATTGGCTGGGCGGATCACAATGTCTCACCTCTACTCCAGAGATTTGAGACCTATTTTTGTATCCCTTTGTTCATACATTTTTTTATTAGGTTGTTGTTCAAAGTCAGTAGTGACCAGTTTTTTAAAGAAAACTATATATTTGTTGTTAGCTATTGTCGGGTTAAAAACAGATCTATTCCTTAGATTTGTGAAGTTACCTTCCATTGCTGCCCTTGACCAGTGTAGTCCAAATGTCACCTACATTCCTTTTCTGTAATTCCCCCCTTTTACACTTCAAACCCCAGAACTTAACAACCCCACCTAAAATGATGAGACCACACCTTTTATTTATGGAGTAACATGGCCACAACAGCCTCTTTTATTAAAGCAACTCCAGATGGTCTCTGACGGTGACCCACCTTTCCAAAATATATATATAAAATATATAACTATATAACCACGGATAGCCAACGCAATGTGGGATTTTTCAAAAACTAATAGGCCTCCAGCTGTAGCCGCTCGGAGACAACCGCTTCCCGCAGCGCCACCAAACCCAGTATTCCCTCCACCATTCAGGAATACACCGGAGGGGAACATGCTAGTGATGAGCCCCCCACCCCTTTAAATCCATCCGTTTACCGCCCCCGTCAAAGACCACCAGAATAAAGCAGCCCCAAACCAGAATGACTAACTCTGCTGTCATGACGACCTGTTCCTGTAAGAAAGAAAAAACACCACAACAACTACTCACACACATTGCACATATATCCATATAACATTATAGGGAGGGAGGGCGGGAAAACTGCCTCCTCTGCTGCACTCTCCTCACACTGACCCCCTTTTACTCCTCCCCTTCTTTAAATACCACCACTCCCCTTTCTCACAAACTTACTTTTTCTACCTCCCCTTTTCCCATACTACTTTTTCCCAACTTTTTAACCCCTTCTGTGTCTCCCTTACACACTGTCATGGCGGCCCTACACTACCCCTCCTTTCAGTCCCTCTCGTTCCGTGCCTCACTTGACCAGTGTAGTCCAAATGTCACCTACATTCCTTTTCTGTAATTCCCCCCTTTTACACTTCAAACCCCAGAACTTAACAACCCCACCTAAAATGATGAGACCACACCTTTTTTTATGGAGTAACATGGCCACAACAGCCTCTTTTATTAAAGCAACTCCAAATAAATACTCCAATAAATAACCAATAAATAACCAATAAGCAATCAATGACATATCAATAACGTAACTGTTAACCCCAGTCTGATGGTCTCTGACGGTGACCCACCTTTCCAAAATATATATATAAAATATATAACTATATAACCACGGATAACCAACGCACTGCGGGATTTTTCAAAAACTAATAGGCCTCCAGCTGTAGCCGCTCGGAAACAACCGCTTCTCGCAGCGCCACCAAACCCAGTATTCCCTCCACCGTTCAGGAATACACCGGAGGGGAACATGCTAATGATGAGCCCCCCACCCCTTTAAATCCATCCGTTTACCGCCCCCGTCAAAGACCACCAGAATAAAACAGCCACAGCCCGAAAGCGTAACCACCTTACGTTTGAGGGCACCTCCACACCCTCAGGGCCTGTTGTATCCCCTCCTGCAAACCCAGGGACCATAAATCAATCCCTACATCAGAGAGATGAACACCATCCCTCCTCAGGTATAATCCCACATTCGTCTCCAACTCCCTGTGCCGAACAACAATGCCACCCAACTGTCTGACAAATCTCCCCACCACCTTATTAATTCTAATACGTGTCTTATTAATGCTCGCCACCGATCTAGCCCAGCGCCATGTTGTTCGAGCCACTATGTCAGACCAAACTAGAAGGGAGCCCGGGAACTTAACTCGTAGCTGCAAAAAATCCTTTTTAATGTCCGCCATCAGATCCCTGACTGACCGGACCCCCAAGTCATTCCCACCAGCATGAATCACAAAAACATCAGGGGGTCTGTCCAACCGAACATACCTCTCCACATCATCCATAACTCTACCCCACAACATCCCTGATCTACTTAACCAGCGTATGTACGCCTCCCTCCTGGAAATCCCCAGTTGCCTGCCCTCCGGACGTACGTCACCTCTCCTGGCCCCCCAGCAAACATAGGAGTGACCTACGATCCAGACCAGGCATACCGGGCTTCCATCTGCAATGAAACAAAACACAAGATTGCTAGCCTCTTACACTCAACACTACCAACAATCAACTGTTACCCACAACACCTGTCCCTTATATATTGCGTGTCCTATTATTTGTTGCTTTTTTTTTTATTCAAGTACCAAATTAGGTCTGATATAAGACCTGAATCTCCTAGACTCCCATCTCCCGAGCCTGCGCACAGCAGCCTCATCCAACCTGCATCTGGCAGCTTCGGTAGCTGCCCCTATGCGGAAGGAGTGTGAAGCATACTCTGACCCAACCAAACCAACCCTTTGTAAACATTTTCTAAAAATCACTATAAATTGAAACTGTGACAGATAAGACCCATCCTCATGCCTCAGGAATGGCCCCACCCCCTCACACCTGACCAATCTAAATTCCCGTACCGCCTCCACTGGGCACACCCTTGACCCTGGTAAGGCAAACCGTGACACAACCACCCCTTTACCTTGCTGGTCAGTTTTGGACCTCCGCAGCCGCAAACATACCTTGTCTCCTTCCAACCGCACATCCTGATCCAACAACCCCCCCCCCCAACATGCTTACACAGGCTAATCAATTCCCCTATACGAAAAGCCCCATAAAAAGCCAATGAAAACGCCACTGTAAACAGACGGATTTCATAATGCGATAAACAAATGAAATCCAACATTTCACATATGGAAACCAAGTTCGCGAAAGTGACCGGCCGTCTCGCATCCCTTCGTTTATTCTGCTTCCGATAGCCTTTTAAAGCCTGCCGCACCCAAAAATCCTTAGTCCAATCATCAACCCCCATTAATTTAAACAAAAATGACAAGCCTGCTAATTTCCGATCAATCGAAGATACTGCGCACCCACTTTCCATGTTCCTAGCCACTAAGCTCAAAACCAATAACCTTCCTTCCGATCCAAGCGTCACCACGCCTGCACCAACATAGACTACTCCTTCCATACCTTACTGTAGGCCGTCCAAGTGGAAACACTTACTGACTGCCTAATCCATCCCGCGGTGACTCCAAAGGCAGCTCCCACATCCAATCCGGGCAAGGAACTCTTTCCTTGTCTGCACCTGGCGCCAGTTCCCTGAACCTGTCCCACTGAAAACGAGACAAGGAGTCAGCCAACGCATTGTCAACACCCGGAACATGAACCGCATAAATAAAAATGTTTAGACTCAAACACCAGCTGTCTCAACAGCCGTATGACCGGCTGCGAAGATGCTGACATATGGTTCACCACCTGCACTACACCCATGTTGTCACAATTGATCCTCAACTTCAAATTCCGGCATGCCTCTCCCCATAATTCCAAGGCTAATACCACTGGAAACAATTCCAGCAGAACCAAATTTCCGAGGAACCCTGCCTTCTCCCACGACGGTGGCCAGGGCTCTGCGCTCCATCTCCCTTGAAAATATGCACCAAAATCTGTGGAGCCAGCCGCGTCAGTAACCAATTCCACATCGAAATTGCTCACCGGGCCAGACATCCACACTGCTCTCCCGTTGTATGAGGCTAAAAACTCATACCAAACTTTCAAATCCTCTCTATGTTCCTTCGTCAGTTTTATAAAGTGAGTTGGCATTTTAACTCCCGCTGTGGCTGCTGACAGCCGTCGGCAAAAAACCCGCCCCATGGGGATAATTCTGCAAGCAAAATTCAACTTACCCAACAGCGACTGAAGAGCTCTCAACTGCACCTTTTTCAATCCGTGGATATCCCGAATTTCCTTCTGCAGCTCCTCCAGCTTACCTCTGGGCAACCTGAATTTCATAGCTATCGAGTCTATCACTATCCCTAAGAAGCTAATTTCTGACGTGGGGCCTTCCGTCTTCTCAGCCGCCAATGGCACTCCGAACCTGCCTGCGATGTGTTGCAATGTGGAAAGCAGAATCGCACACACAGCGGAAGCAGGGGGGCCTATACACAGAAAGTCATCCAAATAGTGAATAACTGAGTCTAGGCCCGAAACCTCCCTAACCACCCATTCCAGGAATGAGCTAAACGCCTCAAACATGGCGCATGAAACTGAACAGCCCATGGGCAAACACTTGTCAACGTAAAACTGTTCTTGCCAGTGACATCCCAACAGCCGGAAGCTCTCCGGATGCACTGGCAAAAACCGGAAAGCCGATTCTATATTGGCTTTTGCCATGAGGGCCCCTTTTCCGTAGCGCCTCACCCATTTGACCGCCGCATCAAATGAAGTGTAAGACACTGTACACTCTTCCGGGTCAATGAAATCATTGACTGAACCCCCTTTTGGGAAGGATAAGTGGTGTATCAAACGAAACTTGTTGGGTTCCTTCTTGGGTACCACCCCTAACGGTGATACCACTAAGTCCGGCCGTGGCTTGGTGGCAAACGGCCCCCCCATGCGCCCTAACGCCACTTCCTTTTGCAATTTTACCCCCACTACTTCCTGCTGCAGTAATGCCGATTTTAGGTTCCTTGCCATAGGCGGAACCGTCGCCAATGAACATGGCATCTTAAAACCCTCCCTAAACCCTGACTCCAACAACCGAGCTGCTCCCCAATCCGGATACTTACTTAGGAAAGGCAGCATTTTTTCCAACCTCACCGGCGTCATCCCTCTTCGGAGTAGAGTCACTGGCACACTTCCCTCTCTTAAAACATCTTGACAACGTGTGGGCGCCCCCGCACCCTGAGCATTCATGCTTAAACTTACATGCCCCCCAAATTTACAGGCACCCTCATTGTACTGCCAGCACACTCCCCACTTTTTCCCGGCCGGCGGTCCTGAGGAATGTGTACCCCCGGCCCCCCCTTGAAAAGGCTGAGGTGGGGTCCTCGCAGATGACATAAGCCTCATCCAGAGGCTAATATCCTTATGATCCCAACGTAAGGACGGTCGTACTGCCTTCCGCTGTCTGAACTGCTCGTCCTATCTCAGCCAAGCAGAACCCCCATACACCCTATGCGCCTCTCCAATAGCGTCCATGTAGCAGAACAACGCCGAGCAATGCTCGGGGCTCTTCTCGCCAATGACGCTCGCCATGATGGCGAAGGCTTGTAGCCAATTCACAAATGTACGTGGTATCAGCCGATACCTCAGTTTTTCTTCATCCTCCTTCTTGGAAGAATCGGGTGAAAAGTTAAATTTTTCCAACCGAAGTAGGGAAAAAATCTCCACATACTCACCTGTTTGAATCTTTTCCCGGACCTCCTGTTTCAGATGTGCTCCCAAGGGGCCCTCGAAGCAGACATAGACCTCACACTTCGCGGCGTCCACTAACCTGACCACGTCTGACCTTTCCGCCTTTTCTGCGGACCCTTTCTCTCCTGCCTCCTCCGCCCTTACTCCGGCCCCTGATTGGCTGGGCGGAGGAATCGCCAAGGGTACCACTACCCCCCAAACCCCATTACTCCTGTCCCCTAACTCAGTTCCCGGTGCCGTCCGTGGGGCCACTTGAGGTGGCTGCACCTGTCCCCCTTCGAACCTACCACTGGCAGGATTATTCCCCGCCAAATGCTGTTCCGGCCTGTCCCCCCCCGACTGCAACCCAGAAACCCCAGGCACTACCACACCTGCTGACACCAGCCCTGTCAAACCCTGTAATGCCCCAGACAATGATAACGAAGTGTTAGACTTACCAGGCTGACCAGGCGCTCTCCCCACAGCCGTCGCGGCGTGCTCCCTCGCTGGCAGTTCTGGTTCATCTTCCTCCGACACCTCGCCTTCCGACCGATCGTCAGACTCTACGCTTGGTTGACTTGTAAGCCGCCCGGGTGGTGACGCCCCAGAGGCCGTAGCGTAAGCTGGTGATGGGGCCCTCCTCACCCCCGAAGGACCGCTTCCATCAGACAGGCGTCGCTGACCTGTCCTGACCACCTGTGTTCTTCCACGCTTGTCCCCTCCTCCATCCGACTTGTTGCTCTTCTGGATAGTGATCAACCGACCATCTCCAGCACTGACTCTAGCAGCTTGCTCCGTCGTTAAGCTCCGCCCCCTCCCGATATTCACCTCTTCTCTCGCATCACTTGTCTGGACACCGCCTGGCTCTTCATCCCTCCTCACTGCTCTCCTCGGATGTCCACCCCGTGCTGTGGATGCACTGTGCTGCGCTCTTCTATCCTCTGGCGGGGAACCGGCGCCATGTTGGCCCGTGGCCCCGCCTCCCGAGTGCAGCCAGCCACGTGTAGACCTCCCGGGAGCCGCATCCACCTGTAGCTGCCTTCTTTTCCCTGGTGGGGCCGATCGATCCTCCCTCGGGCTCCTAGGTGTACGAGCGGGCCGAGATGCAGGCCCTGGCGAAAAACGCACCGGAGGCCGCGACCTCCGCGTGCGGTAGGACACCTCACCCGACGCTCATCCTCTCCAATGTCTCCTATTTGATTTTGCAGCCACTTGGGTCCCTTCTGTTCCGCTGCTTTCCTCAACTTCTCTAAAAGCACTTCAATGGCTGCCATTGTGGAGGAGCAGATGTGTAAAACTGCCTCCTCTGCTGTACTCTCCTCACACTGACCCCCTTTTACTCCTCCCCTCCTTTAAATACCACCACTCCCCTTTCTCACAAACTTACTTTTTCTACCTCCCCTTTTCCCATACTACTTTTTCCCAACTTTTTAACCCCTTCCGTGTCTCCCTTAGACACACTGTCATGCCTGGCCCTACACTACCCCTCCTTTCAGTCCCTCTCGTTCCGTGCCTCACTTTCTCCTTGGTTTTGTACATAGTACTTTTTCATATTCAGCTTCCTAATAAACTTTTGAATCCCTATATAGGTGTCAAATTCATTGAGTCCTTTTTTAGGCGCATATTTAATCTCCTTATCCTTATCCTAATCCCAGTAGTCCCACCCGTGCCTCCCTCACCTCCCATACCTCCTGGACCTGAGTTGGTCAGTGAAGGTGAACCCATGCACTTGGGTTTCATGTGTCTCTCTGCGGATGAGAGAACCTTTAGGAGGAGGGAGAGATTGTGCCTTTATTGTGGCCAGGCAGGTTACTTTTGAAGTCTTGTCCTACCTGTCCAGGGAACACCTGAACTTTGAGGTCCTGTCACTGACAGGCCTTAGGTGGCATTGTTTCATCCCCAGTTATCCAGAAGGATAAGTCCCTGGTTTCGGTCACCCTTTCTTGGGCTGAGTCATCCATCGAGATACAGGCTCTAATCGACGATGGGGCTGCGGGCCTGGTCATTGATGCTGCCTTTGTATCGAAGCACTCGATTCCACTGCAGCTGTGTGACACTCCACTTGCAATTGAGGCTCTTGACGGGAGACTTCTACAGCCTGCCCATGTGACTCATGAGACAGTTCCGTTGTCCATGGCCCTAGGGGCTCTCTACCATGAGATAATCCAATTCCAAGTTATTTCCTCACCTAAGTTTCCGCTGGGACATGCTTCCAGAAGGTAGCCAAAGTCCTGCGCACCTCTTCACTCTCCTCCCTGCCGGAGGAGTACCGTGATTTTAGCGATGTCTTTGACAAAGGTCAGGCCGGTAGTTTGCCTCCACACCAGCCGTATGATTGCGCAATTGACCTTCAACCTGGTGCCATACCCTCTCATGGCCGGGCTTTGTTCAAAGTCAGTAGTGACCAGTTTTTTAAATAAAACGATATATTTGTTGTTAGCTATTGTCGGGTTAAAAACAGATCTATTCCTTAGATTTGTGAAGTTACCTTCCATTGCTGCCCTTTCTCCTGGGTTTTGTACATAGTACTTTTTCAAATTCAGCTTCCTAATAAACTTTTGAATCCCTATATAGGTGTCAAATTCATTGAGTCCTTTTTTAGGCGCATATTTAATCCCGTTATCCAATGTTAAGGTCTCTTCCCTGGTAAGGATGTTGCCACTAAGGTTGTATATCCCTTCCCCTAATCTTCCCTTCTTTTTTTTGTTGTAACCTTCTTCCTGCTCGTATACCTCTTTTTCTATATTTCTTTGCCCAGGTTCCCCCGGCCCTTCTCTAAAAAAGAGCATCCCTGTGGGTTTCCCTGGTTCGGTGCATCATATAGTGTTTGGTACCTGTTGTAGGTTGGTATTTCATAATAATCCAAAGGGTCTTTCTGAAACCTAGGTCTCTTTGTTTCTGCTCCTGTGTTGGCACATCCTGATCCTACATTACCTTTTATCCGTAAGGTTGATGCTTCTGAGACTGGTACTGGCACCCTTCTGTCTCAACGTTCTACCTCTGAGAGCGCTATGCATCCTTGTGGCTGCTTTTATTATTAATCATGTGTGATTTAACTGTACATCTGTCTCGGCCTGATTTCATAGTTTCTGACAATTTGGCACGTATTTTGTGCGTGGCTAGAGTAGGGAAAGAATCACGCTTGTCAGGGACAGTGGATTAGCCCTAGAGAAAGGTTTCTGTTTGAGCAGGGACAGATTAGGGACACCAATGTCAACTCTGCTATCTTCTGTGCTGTGCTGTGTCATAGGACTTGCAGCAGTCCCCTAAGTACTGCTTGTACTGCTACTCTGCCTATTAGCTACCTCCACCCCCAATGCAGAAGCTGCTCTGTAATATAATCTATGCCAAGCTAATGACCTTTTATGTTGAAATTCTGCCAGTATACTGCTAAGATTGCTAAGAACACTACTACTTCCGCACCTGTGTTGCCAGTGTCACTGTGTTCTCTGATACCATACTATTTGAACAATATTAAATGTTTTGCCACAGTCCCTGCAGAAACATTACTAGTGCTGGTGATTGCCAATTATTACATGCCATCTGTTTCACTGGAACTCAACAAAACAATACAATAATTGTGGAAACTTCCCTTGACTCTGTGAACCATTCCTCTAATTTGGGTACCAACCAACTGGAAACACACAGATGCTCAGTACAGGTGACAGCTTCCTGGTGGGTTTGCTCAAGTGGATTTTGACTAGGATCCGAACATGCCTGAGCTATCTCTAATTGCTAATGTACAAGTGCTACCAAATGCAGTTGAAAATTCAGAAGCTAGCCTTAAAATGATTGCAGAAAATAATCTGTTTCTAGAGCAGCCTTTCTCAAACTTTTTAGCACAGAGGAACTTAAAATGATCTTCACATCCTAGTGGAACCCCTACTAAAATTAAATAATTGGGGTCAGATGGAAGGATGACCCTTATAGTGGTGTCAGAATGCCACTGTCAGGAGCCAGGGAGCGTCTCCGCTCGCCCGGCTCCGGGGCGCATGCGCGGTGGACTGGCGCTTGGCCGAACACCCGTCCGCGGCCTGATGGTGCGGCGCGCGCGGGTGCACGGCGGTCCCCGTGTGCGCGCCGTAGCCCGTGCGGGTGCCCGGTAGCGCGTCACACTGACGCGCTCGCCGGGCAGGGGGACTATTTCTGATGGCTCCAGCGCCCAGTCGGGTTGCTGGTTCGTCGTCAGCTCTCCCTGTTTCCTTGTGCCTGTGATATCCTGATACCTGCCTGTCTCTGTGTACCAAACCCTGGCTTGTTAAATACCACTCTACCGGATTAACCCACTACCTGCCTGTCTCTGTGTACCAAACCCTGGCTTGTTAAATACTACTCTACCGGATTAACCCACTACCTGCCTGTCTCTGTGTACCAAACCTTGGCTTGTTAACTACTACTCTGCCGGATTGTCTGATACCCTGACCTCTGCCTGTGTAACGGACTTGTCTCCACCTGATTGCCTGATACCCCTGATCTCTGCCTGCATTAACGGACTTCCTACTGTTAGATCTGCCTGCTTCATATTAACCTCTGTTTATAATTACAGTTTGCCTCTGCCTATGCTCAGTCCTCATTCCTGGTCCCGCCTACAGATTCCAGAGCACCCGCTTCCTATCTCCGGACCTCCTACCTCCCGGAAGCCCGTGCCTCCGCGTGCCCCCAGCTCTCTGTACCCATTTCAGGGGTCTGGGTGCGCGTGGTCGTAAGGGCGAGCCGCTCTCGGCATCTCGGCCTCGGTGAGTATTAGTCCGTGACAGCCACCCTTTTAGACAACTAAAAAATGATCAGTGGTGTCATGCTGCTTGCTATGCCAAGTGGCATTGGACTTGGAATTAAGCAAGCACCATCAGATGGGAACCAGCTCAGCCACAGCTTAAGGATTCCCTAGTAACCTTATGATGAACCCTTGTTTTCCATGGAACCCTGGATGAGAATGGCTGTTCTAGAGGAATGCATGACACAGATGTAGTTGGGATAAGGCTGTGCTATTACCATTATCCACAACCCAATAAAACAAGGGCACAACAATCTCACTTCCCATTGAAGGAGCCTAGATTGCCTTCCTAGAGCATTAAACCCTGTCACTGCCTGTCAGTGCTCACCTAGCTGGTTGTTTCCCAGTCCAACCTGGAGGGACAGTATGTTTTCCTAATCTCAATATCCATTGCTTTTGCTGAAAAGAATTTGGAATACAAAGGCATCATATGCAAACCAGGAAAGGTTGGTATGCAGCTAGTACTAATGGTAGGTTAACAAGGTTGTTAAACTTTAACAAGGCATTTTATGGAAAGATTTGAGCTCATAATTCTAGTTAATGTATGAACCAGGTATCTGGTAATCTAACTAAGGTATGGAAATCTTATGTTTGAAAATGTTTCCTAGTCTTTTTGACATGCTGTGTAGAGTGTTGCTTACACCTTTACTTGAGGCTATACAATGTAATTCTAGATGCAGTTTATTTCTAAGTAGTATATCCTCACTAAACAACAAACAAATTCTTGCGAGCTACCATGTAAAAGTCCAAATGATTATAAAAGACAGCTGCTAGCATTGACCACGTCCCATATGCTCGTGCCAACCCATTAAATAAACTAATGAAATGCTGCGCAATCCAAATGTGATCATGAACCTGTCACATTCAATATTACCACTGTTGACTTCAAAATATTATAATATAAAATGTTGCAATCCAATGCAGTTAAATATTATACATGTATTGCAATCCTATGCAGTTGAAAATTGCAATCATATGCGATAATTCCAATCATATGCAATAATTCTAGTGACAACTTATGTGCCTATACAAAACTCTATATAAAGTGCATCCACATTGATTAACTACTATAAATAACACATTTATCGTGCTTAAAGTGCTCTTGTGCAAGACTGTTCATGCATTAATGTGCTTTAAAAGGAACGCAACATAAAGTCCACTCCTAATTAATTCTTTCTTCTGATTCTCATTAATGATGATAAAATAACAGGTGCTCATGTCCACTCTTGTGCTCCCCCTTTGGTGTATGCGCGCCGCTCACCTTAGAGCGTGTGACCTTGCACCTAAGCTTGGTCAAAACACGCTTTTAAACCACCTCTGGGTTTACTGTCAGCATTCAGATCCTTGGCTGGTTGCTTGCACATGTATCCATATAGAAAACAGAGGAAGCTTGATAGTGTGATACCGTTTTAAAATTTATTTAAAAGTTAACAATCTTCCCTATAAATAGGGTACTCACATTTTGTAGGTGCTAAAGTGCACCATCCTCTATAAGCCAGAAATAATAAAAAACGCTGTACTGATGTGTCCTCTCCTCTGCTGAGACCACTAAACCGTCTCACACACCGCCCTGTCCCCTCCCTAACGCGTGTAGATACCGGGAAATGACGTATCCTCCTCAGGGGGAATTCTATTGGACGGTTGAACTGACAGTCATTATATAGTGTCATCGACGCCATTTTGTTGAAGACCGCGGACATTCTATTTATTAATGTATTATCACGGCCATTTTCTAGTGTATTAGAAAGTTCTATACTACCCATAGTGCGTGCCGTATATTGTGACAGCGCATCTTATCACAAAGCGGCGCACTATAAGTACAAACATATAAAGCGGACGTTGATTTAAATATTATTGCTTTTCCTTCACTCATCAGCCTACCTATCGTACTATTACACTTAATTCATCCCTCTCCAAGCTGCATTCAGGATGGTGTGTAAGGACAGGACATATCTACTCAGCGATACTATAACATACAATACCATTAAAAACAGCTATGTGCTATCCACATCTTATGCCTCTGAATACAAAAATCAACTAACTATACATCATTAACTCCTAAATCATTCCTGGAATTTCAATGGCTCATAGTGCATATATATATACACATGATACTCAGTACATTCATTGACATTACAAGGTTACCCATATAGTATTATACAACAGAAGTTATTATGTGTCGTGGTGCGCAAACATACAATCACTGCACGCATCCACACATACCTGACCCTACACTCCCCACCTTCAAGGGCCAATCTGATTACGACTTATATACTATAATAAAAATAAAATTAAACTAAAATAAAGTATAATAGAAATTAACACATAACAATCTGCATACACATGCGCACACACACACATGTAACTGAGTACCCATGTGCTGTTGTTCTAAAAAATTCCCCTTCACATTAGTACCTAAAAACTATACGAACATCATACCTACTCAAATTTACCCGGTTCAACACCCACAAAGGAATATGACTAGGAACTCACAGCATACCTATCCACTCCCTATTTACCCCCCTTTTTTGACACCCTAAAAAAAAATAAAAAAAAAATAAATATATATATATATACATACACAATTGGGGACTACCAAAGTACCTAACATCCCCTATGTACCATATTACAACTACCCCTCTTCCCCTACAGATGGGTTATAAGGTAACCCATTGACGGATCAAAAACACATCAACTAATATAACCCCAAGCACATCTGCCTCAAACTTATAAACATATAATAGGACATAGTGGATAACTATCAGTACTAGACTATATGACTACCCACATGGATCAATTCCGACCTAATTCCAAACCATTGTCAATGAGACCCAAACCAAGGGGTGGAGACATCAACTATTACTAAGGAAACACTTAAGATCAAACTCCTTGTTTAGCCCCCCCGGCATCAACGACCCCAATTGATATATCCACCAGGACTCTTTTTTTACTGATCTCTCTTATATGATTAGACCCTCTCCAGTGTCTTTTGGGGGCTTCTATACCCCAAAATTGCATCCCTGCTGTATTTTTATTATGGACATCCCTAAAATGTACCGATAAGTGATGTTTTTCAAAACCCTTTCGGATATTTCTAACATGTTCTTCCATCCAAACTTTTAGCGCCCTTTTAGTTCTTCCTACGCACAATAAGTTACATGGGCACTTAATAACATATACCACCCCAATCGTATCACATGGGATGAAATCTCTAAAAGTGTCTAGGTGCTGAGTTTTTGGATTAACAAAACTCGTCACCTTCCTAATATTATTTGAAACCCTAATGCAACTGTAACACCTACTACATCCATGGAAGCCTTTAACATCCCAAAACATTAATTGTTCGGGCATGGGTGGCTCAACGATGTTATGTACCAGTTTATCTCTCGAGTTTGGGGCTCACTTATAAACAATCCTTGGTTTCTCTGGCAAACTATCTTTTAACTGTGTATCCTGCTTCAGTACCCCCCAATATCTACTGATGATCTTTTCCACATCTCTGTTTTGTAAATTATAATCTAAAACAATACAGGTGCCTATATTTTAGTTATTTTTGTTGCTTATTTCCTTATCTGCTAAGAGATGTTCTCTTTCTATACCTTTAATTTTATCTTTCTCTATTTTAAGAAAGTCAGATTGGTAGCCCTTCTCTATGAACATCTTCATTAGTTTGTCTGTTTTCATCAGAAAATCATCATTATTTGTACAATTCTTTTTAATTCGCATAAATTGCCCTCTGGGGATGTTATTAATCCATGGCCTATGATGACAGCTGGATGTGGGTATGTATGAATTACGATCTGGGGCCTTAAAATATGTTTTTGTTTTTAAAGCTCGGGGTGTACATTTAATCTCTAGGTCAAGAAAGTGTATAACTTCACTACTAATATCCCATGACAACATTATATTACACTCATTGTCATTCATATTCTGTAAAAAACCTTCCATTTCTACCTTAGACCCCTTCCAAATTATCAATATATCATCAATGAAACATCTGTAAACTAATATCCCTGAGTCCAAATTATACAAAACACCCTCCTCCTCCTCCCATTTCGCCATGTACAAATTGGTGACACTAGGTGAAAAATTGGCGCCCAAAGCGATACCTTTTGTTTGGAGGTAGAAGGTGTTTTCGTACCAAAAATAATTGTGTTTTAAACAAAAATCGAAACGTTTCAAAACAAATCAACGTAATCTCCTTTCCATATGGATATTCTTTTTTAAGGCCCACCTGACTGCTTTCATAGCCCCCTGATGATCTATGTTAGTAAATAGCAAGGCCACAGCTGTGGACATCACTATATCTGTATCACCATTACATCCCTTCAGCAACTGTAAAGTATGCTTGGTGTCTGTCAGGAAAAGCCTTCCTGCAAGCGTTTTAGTAATAGGAAGATTAAAAGGATGCCTGTGCTCAGAGGTGCATGCGCAATAGCGCTAATAGCGGAGCACGGGCGCGCGCCGGAGCGCACGCGCGCCCCCTATGACACCACTTGACGCCAAAGATGTACTATAAAAAGGGGACTTTTCCATTGCTACCTTGCTGTCCGGTCCACAGCGTTCCTGAAGACCCCTGCTGCTTGTTACTTGTGATCTGAACCCTGAAACCTGTTACCTGTTTGGACTGCTCTTGACTACCCTGTTTGCTGCCTGCCCCGATCTCCGCTTTGGACTTTGACTACTCTTCTGGATTGCCCTTCTGTACCTGATCTGCCCGCCTGTGTTTTGACCTGGTCTGCCTGTACCCTGCTGTCTGCATCCTGTTGCTGGACTACAAGACACCTCCCTGCTGTCTGCATCCTGCTGCGGGACTACAAGACACCTCCCTGCTGTCTGCACCCTGTTGCTGGACTACAAGACACCTCTCTGCTGTCTGCATCCTGCTGCGGGACTACAAGACACCTCCCTGCTGTCTGCATCCTGCTGCCGGTCTACAAGACACCTCCCTGCTGTCTGCATCCTGCTGTGGGACTACAAGACACCTCCCTGCTGTCTGCATCCTGCTGCGGGACTACAAGACACCTCCCTGCTGTCTGCACCCTGTTGCTGGACTACAAGACACCTCTCTGCTGTCTGCATCCTGCTGCGGGACTACAAGACACCTCCCTGCTGTCTGCATCCTGCTGCCGGTCTACAAGACACCTCCCTGCTGTCTGCATCCTGCTGTGGGACTACAAGACACCTCCCTGCTGTCTGCATCCTGCTGCCAGTCTACAAGACACCTCCCTGCTGTCTGCAACCTGCTACGGGACTACAAGACACCTCCCTGCTGTCTGCATCCTGCTGTCAGTCTACAAGACTTCTCCCTGCTGCCTGCATCTCACTGCTGGACTACAGGACACCTCCCAGCTGACTACAGGATCCAGCCCTCTGCTCCAGTTTTCCAGTCAGGCACTTGTGCCCCTTTGTATTCTCAAGCCCCTGTCATCACTACCAGGGGTTCCCGAGTCGGAGGTATACGAGAGGCCGTTCCCTGCATTCCGGGCTCCACCTATCAGGTATGTGACAGTGTCTTTCAAAAAGGCCCTGGTGTTTTTAACTAAAGGCTGTAGATGTATATCGATGTATTCCCCTAATCTGGAAGTAAGCGACTCTATCCCACTTACAATGGGTCTCCCCGGGGGGTAGTTTTATTCTTGTGTATTTTTGGATTATAGTAGGTAATCTACATGCCGTGGGTACCAAATATTTAATTTCATACTTGTTGAGTTTCTCCCTTTCTACCCAGTATTGAATCAAAGTAGCCAACTCACGTTTAAACTGGTTGATAGGATTAGATGCCAGTATTTGATATGTGCTTCTATCCCCAAGATTGTTACACATTTCTGTCTTATATTGGTCAATGGAAAGTACCACAATCCCCCGCCCCCCCTTATTGGCTGGGCGGATCACAATGTCTCTCTTCTCCTCCAGAGATTTGAGACCCATTTTTATATCCCTTTGTTCATAAATTTTTTTAATAGGTTGTTGTTCAAAGTCAATAGTGACCAGTTTTTTTAAATAAATCTATATATTTGTTGTTAGCTATTGTCGGGTTAAAAACAGATCTATTCCTTAGATTTGTGAAGTTACCTTCCATTGCTGCCCTTTCTCCTGGGTTTTGTACATAGTACTTTTTCACATTCAGCTTCCTAATAAACTTTTGAATCCCTATATAGGTGTCAAATGCATTGCATCCTTATTTTAGGCTCATAGTTAATCCCCTTATCCTTATCCTAATCCCAGTAGTCCCACCCATGCCTCCCTCACCTCCCATGCCTCCTGGTACCGAGTCGGTCAGTGAAGGTGAACCCATGCACTTGGGTTTCACGTGTCTCTCTGCAGATGAGAGAACCTTTAGGAGGAGGGAGAGATTGTGCCTTTATTGTGGCCAGGCAGGTCACTTTTTTAAGTCTTGTCCTACCTGTCCAGGGAACACCTGAACTTTGAGGTCCTGTCACTGACAGACCTTAGGTGGCGTTGTTTTATCCCCAGTTATCCAGAGGGATAAGTCCCTGGTTTCGGTCACCCTTTCTTGGGCTGAGTCATCCGTCGAGATACAGGCTTTAATCGACTCTAGGGCTGCAGGCCTGGTCATTGATGCTGCCTTTGTATCGAAGCACTCGATTCCACTGCAGCTGCGTGACACTCCACTTGCAATTGAGGCTCTTGGCGGGAGACCTCTACAGCCTGCCCATGTGACTCATGAGATGGTTCCGTTGTCCATGGCCGTAGGGGCTCTCCACCATGAAATAATCTAATTCCAAGTTATTTCCTCACCTAAGTTTCCTCTGGTTATTGGTTATCCTTGGTTACAGAGGCACAACCCCTCTTTTGATTGGCCCAGTGCTGAGGCTCTCTCCTGGTCACCACAATGCAGTGGGACATGCTTCCAGAAGGTAGCCAAAGTCCTGTGCACCTCTTCACTCTCCTCCCTGCTGGAGGAGTACCGTGATTTTAGCGATGTCTTTGACAAAGGTCAGGCCGGTAGTTTGCCTCCACACCAGCCGTATGATTGTGCAATTGACCTTCAACCTGGTGCCATACCCCCTCATGGCCGTGCTTTGTTCAAAGTAAGTAGTGACCAGTTTTTTAAATAAATCTATATATTTGTTGTTAGCTATTGTTGGGTTAAAAACAGATCTATTCCTTAGATTTGTGAAGTTACCTTCCATTGCTGCCCTTTCTCCTGGGTTTTGTACATAGTACTTTTCACATTCAGCTTCCTAATAAACTTTTGAATCCCTATATAGGTGTCAAATTCATTGAGTCCTTTTTTAGGCGCATATTTAATCCCCTTATCTAATGTTAAGGTCTCTTCCCTGGTAAGTATGGTGCCACTAAGGTTGTATATCCCTTCCCCTAATCTTCCCTTCTTCTTTTTTTGTTGTAACCTTCTTCCTGCTCGTATACCTCTTTTTCTATATTTCTTTCCTCTTTGCCCAGGTTCCCCCGCCCCTTCTCTAAAAATGAGCTTCCCTGTGGGTTTCCCTGGTTCGGTGCATCATATAGTGGTTGGTACCTGGTTGGTATTTCATAATGATCCGAAGGGTTTTTCTCAAACCTAGGACTCTTTGGTTTCGGTAAGTCATATTGTCCCTCATTATAGGAATAACCTCCATAAGGAGGAGGCCCCCCTTGATGGTAATAGTCCCCCTGATGTGCGCCCCTAAACTATGGTGGTCCTCCTCTTTGTGGAGTCCTCATCTGTTGTTCTTGTGTATATTGACCCATTCCTGGGTATCCTCTATAGTAGGGTGCCCTTTATGGTTCCCTCTTGGGTTATGATTGATATCCCCGTTGGGCCCTATTCCAATTACTCCTGTTGTGGGGGGGACCTTGATAAGGTGGTCTCCCTCCATTTGAATGGGATCTTCTATTGTCATAATAATTATTATTATTATGATAAGGTTTCTTATATGGTTGTCCATTATAACCACTTGAGTGCTGTTCTCCATAGTAAACTAGTGGTGGTTCCCTATTGTGTGGTTTACCAGGCGCTTGTGAAGAATTATATTTTCAGAATTCATGTGGGGTGCACTCTCCTATCTGTTTTTTCTGTGCATGATTCCCTTTCTCACCTTGGGGATATATGGGGGGCTGGGTTATTAATTTGCCCCACATTAGCCTGCCATCTAAACACCTGCTTGTTTTGGTTATCACCCAAATCCCGCAGGTGTTTTATCTTTTTATTATTCTTATTTTCTGTATCTTTCTTTTGCATACTTTTGTGTAATTCTCCCATATGTTTTATATATTCAGCAGTGTCTTTATAAGGCTTGATTTTATCTTTAAACTCCTTAATCTGGCTTTCTATTGTCCTAATTTTCCTCTGTTTTCTTATAATTAAGAATTCCATTACTTCCCTACCTTTCCCATTAAAGAACGCATACCATTCTTCAATGTCTTCTTCTCCCGTTAGTCCATCATTAATAGGTATATCCCATATGAGCTTTCTAGGTACCATATTATCTTTTAGATATTTCTCCATCGTAGAAATATCCCACCATATGTATCTTTTTATCCATATTGTGGCCCAATTTTCTAAAAAGATGCACTATATCATTATCTTTATTTGCTGTTTCTGAAAACAGTTCCTCCAGATCTATTTCTCTATTATCAAAAAATGAAAACAAATCCATGGTTGCTGCTAATAAGTATATGAGAAAAAGAAAATCTAAACAACAAACAAATTTGTGTAAAGGTCCAAATGATGGATTTCGCCCTCAACACTCCACAGAAACTGCTCTTTTAAAACTCACAAATGACCTACTAACTGCAAAAACCAACGGACACTATTCTGTACTGCTATTTCTGGACCTTTCAGCTGCCTTTGACACAGTTGACCACCCCCTCCTCCTCAAAAAACTTCCCTTGGTCTCAGTGACTGTGCTCTTCAGTGGCTCTCATCCTACCTATCCCAACGCACCTTCAGTGTCACTTACAATTCTACTTCCTCCACTCCTCTTCCCTTCTCCGTTGGGGTCCCCCAAGGTTCTGTTCTTGGACCTCTTTTATTTTCAATCTACACCTCTTCCCTGGGTCAACTGATAGCCTCTCATGGCTTTCAATATCATTTCTATGCTGACAACACACAAACCTATCTCTCCGCCTCTCAACTTACTCCATCAGTCTCCTCGCGCATCATTAACTTACTAACAGACATATCTGTATGGATGTCACACCACTTCCTCAAACTCAACCTGTCCAAAACCGAACTTATAATATTTCCTCCCCCACGTGCCTCTTCCCCTGACTTATCTGTCAAGAGCAATGGCACAACCATCCACCCATCCCCACATGTCACCGTGCTAGGTGTTATCCTGGACTCTGAACTCTCCTTTTGGTCCCACATCCAATCACATCTCTAAACTACGTCCCTTTCTAACCAATAAAACCACAAAGCTCCGGATTCACTCCCTGGTTATCTCTCGCCTTGACTACTGCAACTCCCTCCTCATTAGCTTACCTTTAAATAGACTATTCCCCCTTCAGTCCATCATGAATGCTGCTGCCAGACTCATCCACCTTACAAACCGCCCAGTGTCTGCTACCCCTCTCTGCCAATTCCTCCATTGGCTGCCGCTTGCCCAACAAATTAAATTCAAAATACTAACAATAAGTTACAAAGCCATCCACAACTCTGCCCCCGGCTACATCACTAGCCTAGTCTCAAAATACCAACCTAATCACCCTCTTCATTCCTCCCAAGACCTCCTGCTCTCTAGCTCCCTCATCACCTCCTCGCATATCCGCCTCCAGGACTTCTCCCGAGCCTCGCCCATCCTCTGGAATTCGCTACTCCCATCTGTCAGACTGTCTCCAAATGTATCCACTTTTAGACGATCCCTGAAAACTTTCCTCTTCAGAGAAGCCTATCCTGCCTCCATCTAACAACTGCACTATTTTCTCCATTAGCTCTATTAGCTCATCCCCCACAGCTATTACCCTTTTGTATAACTTGACCCTCCCTCCCAGCCAAGGATATGAATGCTGACAATAAACCCAGAGGTGGTTTAAAAGCGTATTTTGACCAAGCTTAGGTGCGAGGTCACACGCTCTAAGGTGAGCGCATACACCAAAGGGGAGCACAAGAGTGGACACGAGCACCTGTTGTTTTATCATCATTAATGAGAATCAGAAGAAAGCATTAATTAGGAGTAGGGAGGAGCTTCGAGTTTGAGTCGAACTCATGTTCGACTCAAACAACGGCTGTTCGCAAGTTCGCCGAACAGCGAACAAATGGGGGGTTCGTGGCAAATTCGAAAGCCGCAGAACACCCTTTAAAAGTCTATGGGAGAAATCAAAAGTGCTAATTTTAAAGGCTTATATGCATGGTATTGTCATAAAAAGTGTTTGGGGACCTGGGTCCTGCCCCAGGGGACATGGATCAATGCAAAAAAAAGTTTTAAAAACGTCCGTTTTTCGGGAAAAGTGATTTTAATAATGCTTAAAGTGAAACAATAAAAATTTAATATTCCTTTAAATTTCGTACCTAGGGGGTGTCTATAGTATGCCTGTAAAGGAGCGCATGTTTCCCGTGTTTAGAACAGTCTGACAGCAAAATTACATTTCAAAGAAAAAAAAGTCATTTAAAACTACTCGCAGCTATTAACCACTTGAGCCCCGGACCATTATGCTGCCTAAGGACCAGAGGTCTTTTTCCAATTTGCCACTGCATCGTTTTTACTGCTAATTGCGCGGTCATGCAATGCTGTACCCAAACGAAATTTGCGTCCTTTTCTTCCCACAAATAGAGCTTTCTTTTGATGGTATTTGATCACCTCTGCGGTTTTTATTTTTTGCGCTATAAATGGAAAAAGACCGAAAATTTTGAAAAAAAATTATATTTTCTACTTTTTGTTATAAAAAAATCCAATAAACTCAATTTTAGTCATACATTTAGGCCAAAATGTATTCGGCCACATGTCTTTGGTAAAAAAAATGTCAATAAGCGTATATTTATTGGTTTGCGCAAAAGTTATAGCGTCTACAAACTAGGGTACATTTTCTGTAATTTACACAGCTTTTAGTTTATGACTGCCTATGTCATTTCTTGAGGTGCTAAAATGGCAGGGCAGTACAAAACCCCCCCAAATGACCCCATTTTGGAAAGTAGACACGCCAAGGAAATTGCTGAGAGGCATGTTGAACCCATTGAATATTTTTTTTTTTTTTGTCCCAAGTGATTGAATAATGACAAAAAAAAAAAAAAATTACAAAAAGTTGTCACTAAATGATATATTGCTCACACAGGCCATGGGCCTATGTGGAATTGCACCCCAAAATACATTCAGCTGCTTCTCCTGAGTATGGGGATACCACATGTGTTGGACTTTTTGGGAGCCTAGCCGCGTACGGGGCCCCGAAAACCAATCACCGCCTTCAGGATTTCTAAGGGTGTAAATTTTTGATTTCACTCTTCACTGCCTATCACAGTTTCGGAGGCCATGGAATGCCCAGGTGGCACAAAACCCCCACAAATGACCCCATTTTGGAAAGTAGACACCCCAAGCTATTTGCTGAGAGGCATGGTGAGTATTTTGCAGCTCTCATTTGTTTTTGAAAATAAGGAAAGACAAGAAAAAACATTTTTTTTTTCTTTTTTCAATTTTCAAAACTTTGTGACAAAAAGTGAGGTCTGCAAAATACTCACTATACCTCTCAGAAAATAGCTTTGGGTGTCTACTTTCCAAAATGGGGTCATTTGGGGGGGGGGGGGGGGTTTGTGCCACCTGGGCATTCCATGGCCTCCGAAACTGTGATAGGCAGTGAAGAGTGAAATCAAAAATTCACGCCCTTAGAAAGCCTGAAGGCGGTGCTTGGTTTTCGGGGTCCCGTACGCGGCTAGGCTCCCAAAAAGTCTCACACATGTGGTATCCCCGTACTCAGGAGAAGCAGCAGAATGTATTTTGGGGTGTAATTTCACATATTCCCATGGCATGTTTGAGCAATATATCATTTAGTGACAACTTTGTGCAAAAAAAAAAAAAAAAAAAATTTGTCTCTTTCCCGCAACTTGTGTCGCAATATAAAATATTCCATGGACTCGACATGCCTCTTAGCAAATAGCTTGGGGTGTCTACTTTCCAAAATGGGGTCATTTGGGGGGGTTTTGAACTGTCCTGGCATTTTATGCACAACATTTAGAAGCTTATGTCACACATCACCCACTCTTCTAACCACTTGAAGACAAAGCCCTTTCTGACACTTATTGTTTACATGAAATTGTTATTTTTTTTTGCAAGAAAATTACTTTGAACCCCCAAACATTATATATTTTTTTAAAGCAAATGCCCTACAGATTAAAATGGTGGGTGTTTCATTTTTTTTTTCACACAGTATTTGCGCAGCGATTTTTCAAACGCATTTTTTGGGGAAAAAACACACTTTTTTAAATTTTAATGCACTAAAACACACTATATTGCCCAAATGTTTGATGAAATAAAAAAGATGATCTTAGGCCGAGTACATGGATACCAAACATGACATGCTTTACAATTGTGCACAAACGTGCAGTGGCAACAAAATAAATACATTTTTAAAAGCCTTTAAAAGCCTTTACAGGTTACCACTTTAGATTTACAGAGGAGGTCTACTGCAAAAATTACTGCCCTCGATCTGACCTTCGCGGTGATACCTCACATGCATGGTGCAATTGCTGTTTACGTTTGACGACAGACCGCCGCTTACGTTCGCCTTAGCGCGAGAGCAGGGGGCGACAGGGGTGCTTTTTTTTTTCTTTATTATTTTTTTGCTTTTTTATCTTATTTTTAAACTGTTCCTTTCATTTTTTTTTTGTTTAATCATTTTTATTGTTATCTCGGGAAATGTAAATATCCCCTATGATAGCAATAGGTAGTGACAGGTACTCTTTTTTGAAAAAATTGGGGTCTATTAGACCCTAGATCTCTCCTCTGCCCTCAAAGCATCTGACCACACTAAGATCGGTGTGATAAAATGCTTCCCCAATTTCCCAATGGCGCTATTTACATCCGGCGAAATCTAAGTCATAAAATGCTCGTAGCTTCCGGTTTCTTAGGCCATAGAGATGTTTGGAGCCACTCTGGTCTCTGATCAGCTCTATGGTCAGCTGGCTGAATCACCGGCTGCATTCTCAGGTTCCCTGTTGAGACAGGAGAGCCAGAGAAAAACACGGAAGACGGTGGGAGGGGGGGCATTCCCTCCCACGGCTTGTAAAAGCAGTCTAGAGGCTAATTAGCTGCTAGGATTGCTTTTACATGAAAGCTGACCGCTGGTTGAAAAGAATGATACCAAGATGATACCTAAACCTGCAGGCATCATTCTGGTATAACCACTCAAAGTCGTGAATGGCGTACCTGAAGACAAAAAAATGGTTAACAATAAAGCACAGTAAACGGTAAAGTATAAAAAACTGCATACCTGAAAAGCAAACATGATAAAACATAATAACAATAAAACATTGCAGAATAGAATACAGTAAAAAAGAGCAGAACAATAGAGAGAGAGAATAGAGAGAGAGAGAACAATAAAACGACAACTATTTTTTTTTATTTTATATATATTTTTTTAACACTTTTTTTGTAACTAACTTTTATAACTGTAACCGGTTCCAGGTTTGGGTCTCTCAAAATGCGATGGCATCTTGGGAGACCCTGTGAAAGTGCGCCTAGTCTGTGCAGTGCTGTACCCTACGCTAATACTCAACTAATGAATGGTAGCGTTCAAAACATTCACCAATGCAAAAACCAGGGTTGTCAGGACAGGAGGGACAATAATAGCGGGTGTCACGCCTATATCCGTGCTTGCTGCAGACACGACATCTTTTTTGGGGGGGTTCGTTGGGTAGGGGTACTCGGGAGGACATAAAGAATATGCCTCTTATGCAGCCGACTGCATTTGGTTGGGGATGTGAATGGGGGAAGTACGGGCGCTGCAGAAGTGGTGGGTTCCCAATTAGGAACCCACCACAGCGGGACACTACTTGTGCTTGCCACCTCACCAGCTTGAACTGCACTTATGAGACTCGCCACGTCACCAAGTGTTACTGCAGTGCGGGTTTGACTACGACCGGGGTGTACTAGGCCGCTGGTGCTTGCCAGTTCAATAAAAAGCTACCAAAAAAACTGTTAGCGATCGCAGGGATCAGGCCTGACTCTGCGAACGCTGGAGTTATGCGTTTAGTGTTTTGTAAGTGACAGTGATCGATCGATACTGCACTTGGGTGGGCTGGGCTGGGCCGGGCGGAGGGGCAAAATGCAGGTACTAGCAGGTATCTGGGTTGATCCCACTAACACTGCGTTTTTGGGAACCCTAAACTGCTGGGGACACTAGTATAGATCTGATTGGATCAGATATTGATCCGTTCAGATACTATACCACTAAGGGAGGTGTATACTGCGTGCGTGGGTGTTAGTGGTACTGGCGCTAACCTGATGCTGCTTGGGGCTGGTGCTTGCCAGTTCACCAAAATGCTACCAAAAAAACTGTTAGCGATCGCAGGGATGAGGCCTGACTCTGCGAACGCTGCAGTTATGCATTTAGTGTTTTGTAAGTGTCAGTGATCGATCGATACTGCACTTGGGAGGGCTGGGCCAGGCCGGGCGGAGGGGCAAAACGCAGGTGCTAGCAGGTATCTGGGCTGATCCTGCTAACACTGCGTTTTTGGGAACCCTAAACTGCTGGGGACGCCAGTATAAATCTGATCAGATATTGATCCGTTCAGATACTATACCACTAAGGGAGGTGTACGGTGCGTGCGTGGGTGTTAGCGGTACTGGCACTAACCTGACGCTGCCTGGGGCTGGTGCTTGCCAGTTCACCAAAACGCTACCAAAAAAACTGTTAGCGATCGCAGGGATCAGGCCTGACTCTGCGAACGCTGCAGTTATGCGTTTAGTGTTTTGTAAGTGACAGTGATCGATCGATACTGCACTTGGGTGGGCTGGGCTGGGCGGAGGGGCAAAACGCAGGTGCTAGCAGGTATCTGGGCTGATCCCGCTAACACTGCGTTTTTGGGAACCCTAAACTGCTGGGGATGCTAGTATAGATCTGATCGGATCAGATATTGATCCGTACAGATACTATACCACTAAGGGAGGCGTATGCTGCGTGCGTGGGTGTTAGCGGTACTGGCGTTAATCTGACGCTGCCTGGGGCGACGCATATCACCGCCGGGCGATCAGGGGGCTAAACCTTTATTCAGTAATAAACAGCGGGTGCCCTGACACTATAAAAAATAAACGAACTAACCAGCGTCATCCGTAACACTTATACGGTGATCAGTGGTGAAAGGGTTAACTAGGGGGCAATCAAGGGGTTAAAACATAGGGTCCCTGGCGCTATAAAACGCTATAAAACGCTGACGGCAAACCTAAATATTTACCTCCCTAACTAGCGTCACCAGCGACACTAATACAGCGATCAGAAAAAGGATCGCTTAGTGACACTGGTGACGGGGGGTGATCAAGGGGTTAAAACTTTATTAGGAGGGGTTAGGGGGGTACCCTAGACCTACAGGGGGCTAACCCTAACTGTCCTAATACTGTAACTGTCACAAACTGACACCAATGCAGTAATCAGAAAAAAAAACTGCTTATTGTCAGTTTGTGACAGGGGGGGTGATTGGGGGGTGATTGGGGGGCGATCGGGGGGGGGGGGATCGGGGTGTTTTGTGTGCCTGGCATGTTCTACTGTGTGTGTAGTGTTTGTGCACTCACATTTCAGTCTTCTCTCCTCGGCGCCGGAACGGAAAATACCGAGCCGAGGAGAGATGACATCATTTCCTTTGCTGCTGTTTAGCATACAGCAGCAAAGGAATGTTCCCATTGGCTGGCGGCGATCGCGAGGGGGGGCCACGAACGGATGGCCTCCCCCTCATCTCCGATCGCCGGGGGACAAAACAGGACCGCCTCGGGCACCGGGGGGGGTGTCCGATTGGACCCCCCACCCGCGGGAGGCAAATCACGTGTATGTATGTGATTTTGCCTGCCCGTGCCGCCTTGCCGACGTACATCGGCGTGAGGCGGTCCTTAAGTGGTTAATGAATTATCGGTCCGACAATACACATAAGGGTTCAAAGAATAAAACGGTATGGGATTTCCCCACAGGGGAACCCCGAACCAAAATTGTAAAAAAAAATGGCGTGGGGGTCCCCCTAAATTCTATACCAGGCCCTTCAGGTTTGGCATGGATATTAAGGGGAACCCCGCACCAAACTTAAAAAAAAAAGCGTGGGGGTCCCCCTCAAAATCCATACCAGACCCTTGAGGTCTGGTATGGATTTTAAGGGGAACCTCGTGCCAAAATTTTAAAAAAAATGACGTGGGGTCCCCCAAAAATCCATACCAGACCCTTATCCGAGCATGCAACCTGGAAGGCCGCAGGAAAAGAGGGGGGGACGAGAGAGCGCCCCCCCTCCTGAACCGTACCAGGCCACATGCCCTCAACATTGGGAGGGTGCTTTGAGGTCCCCCCAAAGCACCTTGTCCCCATGTTGATGGGGACGAGGGCCTCATCCCCACAACCCTTGCCCGGTGGTTGTGGGGGTCTGTGGGCGGGAGGCTTATCAGAATCTGGAAGCCCCCTTTAACAAGGGAACCCCCAGATCCCGGTCCCCCCTATGTGAAATGGTAAGGGAGTACCCCTACCATTTCACAATAAAAGTGTCAAAAATGTTAAAAATGACAAGAGACAGTTTTTGACAATATCTCTTATTTAAATGCTTCTTCTTTCCATCTTCTTTCTTCTATCTTCTTTCTTCTATCTTTCTTCAGTTTCTTCCTCCATCTTCTTCATCCTCTGCTTCTTGCTCTGGTGTTCTCATCCGGCATCTTCCTTCCGCGGCGTCTTCTTCCCTTCTTCGTTCTCGGGCCGCTCCACATCCATGATGGGAGGCTCCCACTGTGTGACGCTTCTTGTCTTCTGACGGTTCTTAAATAACGGAGGGCCATTTGGTGGCCCCCGCCCCCTCTGATGCACAGGGACTTGACAGGGACTTCCCTGAGGCTTTCCCCGTGACGTCAGAGGGGGTGGGATCACCCGTTGCGTAACTATTGGCTACTGGCTATCAACTTCCTTATCTTAGTCCGGTCGTACGTCATCACGTACGAATCCGTCGGACTTTGGTGTGATCGTGTGTAGGCAAGTCCGTTCGTTCGAAAGTCCGTGGGAAGTCCGTCGGAAAGACTTCAGACCTTTGTTGCCGAAAAGTCCGCCCGTGTGTGCAGGGCATAAGAGAAATAAATGAGATAGAATGGCATGAAAGTGATTTCCTCATTAGCAATGATGTGAAATATTCATATAGTTTAAGTGCCCATTCACCTCAGAAAATTCTGTGTGCGTTTTCTGTATCCGGTTCAAAATGCGTAGTTCTCTGATTTCGTGAGACTGTACCTGATTTGGAACAAAGTCCCTCTATGCTCTGTCCCTCTTTGCTCTTAATTTGTCCCTCATTTTGGTCTGATCTATATAGTTGTATATAAAATGCACTTTTTATCTTTCAAAAAGTGTTTTCCAGTACTAAACCTTTCATCCAATTTCTAAATTGCTGCATTTGTAAATTTAAAAAGTCAGTATAAAGGAATGGTAGTGGTAAAAAAAGCCCTTGTGGGTTTAATTAATCCTTATTTTTTGTTTAATTCTCCTTTAAGAGGGCGTAGCATGGGGCTGTTTCCTATACCTACATACTTTTGTTAATAGGTGTCCCTCCTTCCCATCTCGGAAACTAGGGAGATAGCAGTGGCACGTATCAGTGTACATATGTGCCACCTATCATTGCCCATCAGTGCCGCCTATTATTGCCCATCAGTGTTGCCTATCATTGCCCATAAGTGCTGCCTATTAGTGCCCATAAGTGCCATCTATCAGTGCCCATAAGTGCCGTCTATCAGTGCTCATAAGTGCCGTCTATCAGTGCTCATAAGTGCCGCCTATTAGTGCCCATAAGTGCCGTCTATCAATGTCCATAAGTGCTGCTTATCAGTGCCTATCAGTGCAGCCTATCAGTGCTTATAAGTGCTGCCTATTAGTGCCCATAAGTGCTGCCTATTAGTGCCCATAAGTGCTGCCTATCAGTTCCCATAAGTGCTGCCTATCATTTCCCATAAGTGCTGCTTATCGGTGCCCATAAGTGCTGCCTATCGGTGCCCATAAGTGCTACCTATCAGTGCCCATCAGTGCCGCCTATCAGTGCCCATCAGTGCTGCAAATTAGTGCCTCCTCATTAGGGATCAGCCGAACACCCCCCTGTTCGGTTCGCACCAGAACATGCGAACAGGAAAAAAGTTCGTTCGAACACGCGAACACCGTTAAAGTCTATGGGACACGAACATGAATAATCAAAAGTGCTAATTTTAAAGGCTAATATGCAAGTTATTGTCATAAAAAGTGTTTGGGGACCTGGGTCCTGCCCCAGGGGACATGGATCAATGCAAAAAAAAGTTTTAAAAACGGCCGTTTTTTTCAGGAGCAGTGATTTTAATAATGCTTAAAGTCAAACAATAAAAGTGTAATATCCCTTTAAATTTCGTAGCTGGGGGGTGTCTATAGTATGCCTGTAAAGGGGCGCATGTTTCCCGTGTTTAGAATAGTCTGACAGCAAAATGACATTTCGAAGGAAAAAAAGCCATTTAAAACTACCCGCGGCTATTGCATTGCCGACAATACACATAGAAGTTCATTGATAAAAACGGCATGGGAATTCCCCACAGGGCGACCCCGAACCAAAATTTTAAAAAAAAATGACGTGGGAGTCCCCCTAAATTCCATACAAGGCCCTTCAGGTCTGGTATGGATATTAAGGGGAACCCCGGCCAAAATTTAAAAAAAAAATATGACGTGGGGTTCCCCCTAAATTCCATACCAGACCCTTCAGGTCTGGTATGGATTTTAAGGGGAACCCCGCGCCAAAAAAAAAAAAAAAAACGGCATAGGGTCCCCCCAAAAATCCATACAAGACCCTTATCCGAGCACGCAACCTGGCAGGCCGCAGGAAAAGAGGGGGGGACGAGAGTGCGGCCCCCCCCTCCTGAACCGTACCAGGCCACATGCCCTCAACATTGGGAGGGTGCTTTGGGGTAGCCCCCCAAAACACCTTGTCCCCATGTTGATGAGGACAAGGGCCTCATCCCCACAACCCTGGCCGGTGGTTGTGGGGGTCTGCAGGCGGGGGGCTTATCGGAATCTGGAAGCCCCCTTTAACAAGGGGACCCCCAGATCCCGGCCCCCCCCTGTGTGAAATGGTAAGGGGGTACTTACCCCTACCATTTCACTAAAAAACTGTCAAAAATGTTAAAAATGACAAGAGACAGTTTTTGACAATTCCTTTATTTAAATGCTTCTTCTTTCTTCTATCTTCTAAATTCCTTCATCTTCTTCTTCTTCTGGTTCTGGATCTTCAGGTTCTTCCTCCAGTGTTCTCGTCCAGCATCTCCTCCATGGCGTCTTCTTCTCTTCTTCTCCTCGGGCCGCTCCGCATCCATGGCATGGAGGGAGGCTCCCGCTCTTCTCTTCATCTTCTTCTCTTCATCTTCTTTTCGGGCCGCTCCGCATCCATGCTGGCATGGAGGGAGGCTCCCGCTGTGTGACGGTTCTCCTCTTCTGACGGTTCTTAAATAACAAGGGGCATTCCCCGTGATGCCACAGGGAAGTCCCGTCAAGTTACCGTGCGTCAGAGGTGGGCGGGGTCACCGGGTGGCCTCGCCCCCCTGTTATTTAAGAACCGTCAGAAGAGGAGAAGCGTCACACAGCGGGAGCCTCCCTCCATGCCAGCATGGATGCGGAGCGGCCCGAGGAGAAGAAGGGAAGTAGACGCCACGGAGGAGATGCTGGACGAGAACACCGGAGGAAGAACCAGAAGATCCAGAAGAACCAGAAGAAGAAGAAGATGAAGGAAGATAGAAGAAGCATTTAAAGGAATTGTCAAAAACTGTCTTTTGTCATTTTTAACATTTTCAACAGTTTTTTAGTAAAATGGTAGGGGTAAGTACCCCCTTACCATTTCACACAGGGGGAGGGCCGGGATCTGGGGGTCCCCTTGTTAAAGGGGGTTTCCAGATTCCGATAAGCCCCTGCCCGCAGACCCCCACAACCACCGGCCAGGGTTGTGGGGATGAGGCCCTTGTCCTCATAAACATGGGGACAAGGTGTTTTGGGGGGCTACCCCAAAGCACCCTCCCAATGTTGAGGGCATGTGGCCTGGTACGGTTCAGGAGGGGGGGCGCTCTCTCATCCCCCCTCTTTTCCTGCGGCCTGCCAGGTTACATGCTCGGATAAGGTTCTGGTATGGATTTTTGGGGGGACCCCACGCCATTTTTTTAAAAAATTTTGGCACGGGGTTCCCCTTAATATCCATACCAGACCTGAAGGGCCTGGTATGGAATTTAGGGGGACCCCCCACGTCATTTTTAAAAAAAATTTTGGTTCGGGGTTCCCCTGTGGGGAATTCCCATGCCGTTTTTATCAATGAACTTTTATGTGTATTGTCAGACCGGCAATGCATTAATAGCCACGAGTAGTTTTAAATGACTTTTTTTCCTTTGAAATTTCATTTTGCTGTCAGACTGTTCTAAACACGGGAAACATGTGCCCCTTTACAGGCATACTATAGACACCCCCCAGGTACGAAATTTAAAGGGATATTACACTTTTATTGTTTAACTTTAAGCATTATTAAAATCACTGCTCCCGAAAAAACGGCCGTTTTTAAAACTTTTTTTTTACATTCATCCATGTCCCCTGGGGCAGGACCCAGGTCCCCAAACACTTTTTATGACAATAACTTGCATATAAGCCTTTAAAATTAGCACTTTTGATTATTCATGTTCGTGTCCCATTGACTTTAACGGTGTTCGCGTGTTCGAACAAATTTTTTGCCTGTTCGCATGTTCTGGTGCAAACCGAACAGGGGGGTGTTCGGCTCATCCATACCCGGCAGTTTTCCATGAATTTATTAAGGATGTCCTCCGAGATTTGTTGCAGTTATGTGTGGTGGTTTATCTCGACGATATCCTCATATTTTACAAGTCCCTGGAGAGCCACCACACAGATGTCTGTTGTGTGCTTCAGAAACTTATGCCGCGTACACACGAGCGGACTTTCCGGCATACTTGGTCCAGCGGACCAGAGTCTGCCAAACAATCCGCCCGTGTGTAGGCTCCGGCGGACTTTTCCGGCGGACTTTTTCCCAAAAGCCCGCCGGACCTAGATTTGAAACAAGTTTTAAATCTTTCCGTCTGACTCAGTGTCTGGTGGAAAGTCCGCTCGTCTGTGTGCTGGTCCAACGGAAAGCCGCTCGTGTGTATGCTGGTCCAACGGACCAGATACGACGCGAGGGCAGGGTATTGCATTTCGCGCTCGCTGCAATAGGAAAAACAAATGTTCCTATTGCGGCGAGTGCGGGGCATACCAGGCCCTTAGGTCTGGTATGGATTATAAAGGGAAAGCCCTACGCCGAAAAAACGGCGTGGGCCCCCCCCTAAAATCCATACCAGACCCAGATCCGAGCACGCAGCCCGGCCGGTCAGGAAAGGGGGTGGGGACGAGCGAGCGCCCCCCCCCCTCCTGAACCGTACCAGGCCGCATGCCCTCAACATGGGGGGTGGGTGCTTTGGGGGAGGGGGGGCACCCTGTGGGCCCCCCCACCCCAAAGCACCTTGTCCCCATGTTGATGAGGACAAGGGCCTCTTCCCGACAACCCTCGCCTTTGGTTTTCGGGGTCTGCGGGCGGGGGGCTTATCGGAATCCGGGAGCCCCCTATAAGAGGGCCCCCAGACCCCGGCCCCCCCACCCTATGTGAATGAGTATGGGGTACATGGTACCCCTACCCATTCACCTAGGGAAAAAGTGTCAATAATAAAACACACTACACAGGTTTTTAAAATAATTTATTAAACAGCTCGGGGGGATCTTCTTCTGGCTTCGAGGGTCCCTCCGGTTCATCTTCTCCCGGCGTTCGGTTGGTTCTTCTCCGCTCTCTCCGGCCTCTTCTCCCGATGTTCCAGTTCTTCGGCCGGCTCCTCCACTGTCTTCAGGTAGCTCTCTTGCCAGCGGAGGTCCGGACTTCTGGGCTTCACCCACCCCCCATGTTGAGGGCATGCGGCCTGGTACGGTTCAGGAGGGGGGGGGCGCTCGCTCGTCCCCACCCCCTTTCCTGACCGGCCAGGCTGCGTGCTCGTTTTTTCGAGGGGCTTTCGAGGGGCTTTCCTTTATAATCCATACCAGACCTAAGGGCCTGGTATGCCCTGCGACGGGGCTCGCAAGGTGTCAATCTCGCCGATAAAAGCGGCAAGATTGACTTCCTTTTCTAGTCCCGTCGCACCTGAGTCACGTTCAAAATGAACTTGGCCGTGTGTGGGCAAGTCCGTTCATTCTGAAAGTCCGCCGTAATTCCGGCGAAAGTCCGTCGGAAAGACGGGCAGACTTAGCCCGCCGGAAAGTCGGGTCATGTGTGGGCAAGTCCGTCCGTTTTAAAGTCCGGCGCACCTGGCGGACAAAGTCCGTCAGAAAGTGTGCCGGACCAAGTATGCCAGAAAGTCCGACCGTGTGTACGCGAGATAAGAGAGAACAATCTCTATTGTAAATTGGAGAAGTGCGAATTCCATCATATGTGATTTCCACTGCTTGTTTTTCGATGGTCCCAGAGTAACTTTCAGCAGTCTTACAGTGGCCCCGACCCATGGGTTTACGTCCTCTGCAGTGTTTTTTTAGCTTTACCAACAATTATTGGAAGTTTATTCGTAACTTCTTGTCTCTGGTCAAGCCCCTGACTAACCAAAAAGGACAGTAACCCACAGAGTTGGTCTCCGGAGTCCATTAAGGCCTTTGAGAGTCTCAAGGCTGCCTTTGTTTCTGCTCCTGTGTTGGTACATCCTGATCCTATGTTACCTTTTATCCTTGAGGTTGATTCTTATGAGACTGGAGTTGGCGCCCTTCTGTCTCAATGTCCTACCTCTGAGAGTGCAATGCATCCTTGTGGCTACTTTTCCAAGAAATTTTCACCTGCGGAGTGCAATTACGAGATTGGTGACAGAGAGCTGTTGGCAATCATTTTAGCCCTGAAAGAATGGAGACATCTCCTCGAAGGTACCACTGTGCCGGTTCTCAATCTTACTGACCATAAGAATCTCACATTCTTGTCTAAGGCTAAACGCCTCTCTCCCAGAAGGGCGCCATGGGCTCTTTTCTTGTCAAATTTCAAATACATTGTCTCATTCTTACCCGGTACTAAGAATGTAAGGGCTGACGCTTTGTCACAACAATTTTCCTCCACTTCCAAGATGGAGTCTGTTCTGGTTCCTGTGATTCCTCCTGATCGTATTCTGGCTACGGTTCGCACCAGTCTCACTTATCTTTTGGGTGACAAAATTCTTGCTGCTCAGGTCCATGATCCACCTGAGAAACCGTGTGACTGCTGCTTTGTCTCAGAAAGTCTCCGTACTGCTGTGCTCTAGACTTACCATTCTCCCAAGGCTGCTGACCACTCTGGTAGGAATCAACTCTTTTGGGCCATTTCCCAACAATTCTGGTGGCGTGGTCTATGTGCTGATGTAACTGCCTTCATAGCTGCCTGTTTTGTGTGCTCAGAGTAAGACTCCACGACACCTTCCAGTGGGTCTCCTACAACCCATACCCAATGGAGAGAGGCCTGGACCCATCAGTCTATGGATTTCATTGTGGAGTTACCCAACTCCCAGGGCAACACAGGTATCCTTATGGTGGTTGACCGGTTCTCGAAAATGTCTCATTGTATTCCACTTAAGAAGTTGCCCACTTCTAAGGAACTGGCTTCCACTTTTGCTCAGGAGATCTTTTGCTTACATGGGCTACCCAAGGTGATTTTTTCAGGCAGGGGTAGTCAGTTAGTGTCCCGGTTCTGGCAAGCCTTTTGTGCAGAGTTGGGAATTCAGCTTGTTTTCTCCTCTGCATATCACCCGCAGTCTAATGGGGCCACAGAATGAGCCAATCAGTCCTTGGAGCAATTTCTATGTTGCTATATTTCTGACCATCATAACAACTGGTCAGACCTCTTACGGTGTGCAAAGTTTGCTCACAATAGTGCCTTGAATGCTGCTTCCTGATTGTCCCTGTTTATGGCGAACTATGGTTTCCAACCTTCCATGTTGCCTGACTGTTTTGTTCCGCAGAGTATTCCTGCGTTAGAGGAGCATCTCCGTGGTCTTTGCTCCACTTGGGCACAAGTCCAGGAGGCTATGCGACATGCTAATGATAGGTACAGACTCCATGCTGACAACAGACGCCTGCCTGCGCCTTCCTACCAGGTTGGGGACAGGGTCTGGCTGTCATATCGCAACCTCCAACTTTGTGTTCGCACCTCGGTTTATTGGGCCTTTCCGTATTCTTTGCAGGATTAACCCAGTGGCTTACACATTAGACCTTCCTTCTAATATGCGTATCTCAAATGTATTTCATGTCTCCTTTTAGTCTGCAACGGCTTTGCCACCTTGGTGCCACGTCCTCACCCTGTTCAAGTTGAGAACCATGAGGAGTATGAAGTACACTCCACTGTTGACTCCCGTAAGTTTCATGGGTGCATACAGTACCTGGTGCATTGGAAAGGGTATGGTCCGGAGGAATGCTCTTGGGTCCCATCCTCGGACGTACATGCCCCTGTCCTCTCCAGTGATTTCCATAGATGGACGTTTTCCCCTCAAGCATGATGGTCCTCCAAGGGGGAGAGGTCATTGAGGAGGGGGTACTGTCAGGGCTGGGCCTAGCACTTCCTTCTCTGAGCTGGCCGCTCAGCTGTCGGCTAATTGTCAGCTCCTATCTCTCCACAGTGACTCACCTGTTGATGATCATGCTAGTCAGTCCTGCCTACCTAAGCCACCCAGTACAGATGATCTCTGTCTTCGCTTTGGTCACTTCTCTAGAGATGCTCTCCTGTGTTCCTTTTAAAGAATTTCTTGGCTGACATTCCTTCTGGCTGCCTGACATTTTAGTTTGTCTGACTATGCGTTCCGGTTCCTGAACTCTGGCTATGTTTTTACTACGTTTTCTCTGTTTACCTTTTTTTTAATTATTATTAAACAAGCGTGATTTAACTGTACTTCTGTCTCACTCTTATTCATGATTTCTGACATAAACAAACTAAAAAAGACCGAAATTTTTGAAAAAACAAAGTTTTTCTTTGCTTCTGTTATACAATTTTGTTTTCTCCTTCACTGATGGGCACTGATGAGGCGGCACTGATGGGCACTGATGAGGCCGCACTGATGAGGCGGCACTTATGGGCAGTGATAGGGTGGCACTGATGGGCACTGATGAGTTGGCACGGATAAAGTGGCACTGATGGGCACTGATGAGGAGGCACTGATATGTAGAATTGATGGGCAGGGCAGCCATCAGAAATTTTGGAGCCCCTTACACAAATTTAGGCCTGGGCCCCCAGGGCCTGACCACTAACATTCCCTAGGGCCCACCCACTGGCCGTCCCACCAAATCCAACCACTGGCCACCCCACCGAGTCCCCATCCACACCCAGTATCATCCATCCCTCTTGGAGGGGGATGCATTGTGGAGACTGGAGGGATGGATGGTGCTGGACGTGGATGGGGATGCATTGAGGAGAGGGATGGATGGTGCCGGGTGTGGATGGGGATGCATTGTGGAGATTGGAGGGATGGATGGTGCTGCGCATGGATGGGGATGCATTGTGGAGACTGGAGGGATGGATGGTGCTGGCCATGGATGGGGTTGCATTGTGGAGAGGGATAGATGTTGCTGGGTGTGGATGGGGATGCATTGTGGAGACTAGAGGGATGGATGGTGCTGGGTGTGGATAGGGATGCATTGTGGAGAGGGATGTATGGTGCTGGGCGTGAATGGGTATGCATTGTGGAGACTGGAGGGATGGATGAAGCTGGCCGTGGATGGGGATACATTGTGGAGAGGATGGATGGTTTTGGGCATGAATGGGGATGCATTGTGGAGACTGGAGGGATGGATGATGCTGGGCGTGGGTGGCAATGCATTGTGGAGAATGGAGGGATGGCTAGTGCTGGGCGTGGATGGGGATGCATTGTGGAGACTAGAGGGATGGATGGTGCTAGGTGTGGATGGGGATGCATTGTGGTGTCTAGAGGGATGGATGATGCTGGGCGTGGATGGGGACGCATTGTGGAGAGGGATGGATGGATGGTGCTGGGCGTGGATGGGAATGCATTGTGGAGACTGGATGGATGGAGTAGATGATAGGTGGAGGTGAATATGATGGAATTGCATTGTGGAAAATGGATGAGGTGACTCTGGGTGGGGATGAGAGTTACATAGTGAAGAGGCTCTCCACAATGTAACTCTCATCTCCACCCAGAGTCATCCTCATCCATTTTCCACAATGCAACTCCATCATGCCACTGATCCCAGCTTGTCAGCCTTGGCCCTCAGGTGTCCCATCCAAGGAGAAGGATATTAAATACATTCTAAATATACAGGCAGCACATACTAAATTGTTGTGACTTACCCTCCAGGCTGCTTTCTGGTATCTATCTGCATGCACCTGATAGGGCTGAGTGTATGCAGATAGACACTGACAAGCTGACCACACCCCCTGCCCCTGTCCCGGCCAATCACATTGTAAACCAACCTAGCAGCAGCCAGCATGCTCCGCCTCAGCAGGGAAGTAAGAGTAACGAGTGCTGGCCGTGATAACCTGCTGGGGGGGGGGTTGTTAGTCAAAAAGGCGGCGGCCGGCGGAGGCTAGGGCTTCATGTAATGCTTCTCTCCACTTCTCTACAGCTAGTGAAAGTGAAAGGAGGCTCTATAGCGGCCGGGCGCTGCACAGGCTAGCGGCAGCGCAGGTGATAGATTAATTTCATGTGCTGCTGTAGGTGAAGCGGGCCCTGGACAGCCCCCCTTATGTGAGTATTGCCTGTACTCTGATAGGCGGCACTAATATGCAGCACTGATGGGCATTGATAGGCGGCACTGACAGGCGGCACTAATGGGCACTGACAGGCAGCACTGATGGGCACTGACAGATGGAACTGATGGGCACTGACAGGCGGCACTGATTGGCACTGATAGACGGCACTATTTGGCACTGATAGGTGGCACTGATTGACACTGACAGGTGGCACTGATGGACACTAATAGATGGCACTGTTGGGCAGCACTGATGATGAGGTACTGACAGGTGTTACTGATGGACACTGGCACTGTGGGCACTGATTGGCACTGTGGTGGGCACTGATTGGCACTATGATGTGATTGATCACAGCTGATCACGTGGTGAGGAGCCTCCGTCAGAGAGGAGATGATCAGAAGAAATGGACAGCACCTGAGTTACCGTATTTATCGGCGTATAACATGCACTTTTTACCCCTTAAAATAAGGGGAAAATCGTGTGTGCGTGTTATACGCCGATCCCCGCTATTTTGTGATCTGTCGGAGTGATCGTCGCGATCGCCGCCGACATTCACATAGCTTGTATTTTTAAACATGGCGCCGCGGAGTTTGGAGGGACTCGGCGGCGCTCGTTCAGCTGAACGAGCGCCGCCGAGGACACAGTGACTGGGCGGAGCCGGGTTACACATAGTCGAGGGTTCTCGGCTTTTCTCGGTGCCGTTCACAGTCACGCCCAGTCCCGCCATTGGACCTGTGTTATGTCCATCATAGGGACTGGGCGTGACTGTGAACGGCGCCGAGAAGAGCCGAGAACCCTCGGCTATGTGTATCTCGGCTCCGCCCAGTCACTGTGTCCTCGGCGGCGCTCGTTCAGCTGAACGAGCACCGCCGAGTCCCTCCGAACTCCGCGGCGCCATGTTTAAAAATACAAACTAAACGTTTGTATGTCGGCGGCGACAAGGTTGCACTGACCACTGAGGCAAGGCTGCACTGGGGCAAAGCTGCACTGGGGACAAGGCTGCACTGGGGCAAAGCTGCACTGGGGACAAGGCTGCACTGGGGCAAAGCTGCACTGGGGACAAGGCTGCACTGGGGCAAAGCTGCACTGGGGACAAGGCTGCACTGGGGCAAAGCTGCACTGGGGCAAAGCTGCACTGGGGACAAGGCTGCACTGGGGCAAGGCTACACTGGGGACAAGGCTGCACTGGGACAAGGCTGCACTGGGGGCAAAGCTGCACTGGGGGCAAAGCTGCACTGGGGCAAAGCTGCACTGGGGACAAGGCTGCACTGGGGACAAGGCTGCACTGGGGACAAGGCTGCACTGGGGACAAGGCTGCACTGGGGACAAGGCTGCACTGGGGCAAAGCTGCACTGGGGCAAAGCTGCACTGGGGACAAGGCTGCACTGGGGACAAGGCTGCACTGGGGCAAAGCTGCACTGACAAGGCTGCACTGGACACTGGGGAAAGGCTGCAGATGAACACTGATGAGGCTGCATTGATGGGCATTTAAATGTAAGTTTTTTTTCCTTAAACTTCCCTCCTAAAAGTTTTTTTCCTTAAAATTCCCTCCTAAACTTGGGGTGCGTGTTATACCCTGGCGCGTGTTATACGCCGATAAATACGGTAAATATATGAGTGTCACAGCAAAGGGTCTGAATACTTAGGACCATGTGATATTTCAGTTTTTCTTTTTTAATAAATCTGCAAAAATGTCAACAATTCTGTGTTTTTCTGTCAATATGGGGTACTGTGTGTACATTAATGAGGAAAAAAAATGAACTTAAATGATTTTAACAAATGGCTGCAATATAACAAAGAGTGAAAAATTTAAGGGGGTCTGAATACTTTCCGTCCCCACTGTATATATATATCTCACAATACTAATTTGAGTTTCAGTGAATGGCCTAGTTTTATGATATGTTTAACCACTTGCCTACAGGGCACTCCCTCCTGTCCAGGCCATTTTTCAGCTTTCAGCTCTGTCACACTTTGAATGACAATTGGGCGGTCATGCTACACTGTACCCAAATGAAATTGTTATCATTTTCTTCACAAAAATAGATCTTTCTTTTGGTGATATTTAATCACTGCTGGTTTTTTACTTTTACTAAAAAAAAAAGACCAAATATTGTGAAAATTTTTTTTTTACTTAGTTTCTGTCAGTAAATTCTGTAACTAAGTAATTTTTCACCTTCACTGATGTGCACTGATAAAGCAGCACTGATGGGCACTGATAGACTGAACTAGTTGGGCATTGATGAGGTGGCACTTATGGGCACCGATTAAGTGGCACTGATGAATAGGCACTAATATGCCACACTTATGGGCACTGATGAGCACTGATAGGCGGCACTGATGGGCACTGTTGTAATCGAATGTGATTATGAGTGTTATTGTGAAATGCCTATTTCTAATATAATCGCATAGATATAAGTGCTTATTTTCTTATAACCAGCTATTAGCCTTAATCATGCTCAAATTAGATGTCTGCCAGCTTCTCCCTTCATGTGAAACAGAACTGCAAGAGTTAAAGAACAAAGAACAAAGTTAAGAAGAACATTGCACCTATTTTCAGGCCTATGAGACTACACTCAAGAGAAACAGGAACTGAAAATAAGACACCATATTTAGCTATGATAGTCTGCTATCTCCTTATACAGATATACCCCAGCAAAGCTTACATTTCGTCACAATATTGAATATGTATAATTTGTGGTTTGTACACGCTTGTTTTATTTGATATTTGATTTGATAACGAAATATCCGGCTCTCGGTATATCATCCTGAGCCCAGGAAGTAAATGTCAGAAGTACCAAACTTACTGAACGTGTCCGTGTCAGTGATTTGTGGTCCGAGTGTGCACACTTTTACAGTGAAGGTTAATTTGGCCAGGGGGACAGAAACAAGAGTACCGAGTGGTTCTGTTCGGTCCAAAACATTTTGGCGCCCAACGTGGGGCTCGAGATTGGCCCAAGAGGAAGCCGTACTTAGAGGACACTGAAAAAGGACCAAAATACGGGCAGAGTAGAGCCTGATCAACTCTGGAGAAAACGGTAAGACACTTTTTAATAATTTGTCTGCTGTTTGATCCGCATCCGTATTTGGTTAATTTCTGTCTCCGCATCGGCTTCCCGCGGTCCACAAAGACAGGTATATATCTTGTCTCGAGCCTATTTATATAGTACGAACCTGCAATTGTTTCTGACCCGCCTGTATTTGGAGTATATTGTGTTTTGTTTTGTCGATCGATCGTGTTGTGTGACGGCTTTTGTGAATGAGGGATTGATTATATGTTCACGGATGGAATTGACGTGGTTAAACTTCTCTTGAGGATTGATATCAAGAGAGGGTGTCGGGACGCGGTAAACTCCTCCTGGGGCAAATAATTGTGTGGTAAAGCATGGGTGCGGTAAAGCACGGGTTACCAGGAAAGGGGGCGTCAAATTACGCCCAGCGGTGGAGTGGGGATCCCGTGAGGATCTGATTAAGTCCAGAATTCACTCCAGTCATCACATCAATTGTTGGTAATGTCATGTCCTAGATGTGTCTGTGGACTGTTATTTGGCATTAATGAGGAGGCCTGGGGCTTGGTCACAAAGGTAGAGCCAGGTTATAAGAGATCTATTCTCGGTTACAAACCTCTAGTGCCAGAGGTCCCCCAAGTAATGGTATTCAGATTGAATGTACATTATCCAGTGAAATTTTCAGTTGGTAAGAAATTGGAAGTTATTGAGGCTGAGGCTAGGATAAGAGGACAGGGAGGTAAAAGTTGTCCCCTGCAACCTCAGCAGCCAGAAGATTACGAGGGGGCAGAGAAAGCCAGAGTGAGGAGTTTGGGTACTGAGTTGGGACGTGTAGAAGACGTTTAAAATGGTTTACTGAATACCAACTGTTGACTGTGTTTTGTCTGGTTTGTTTCATGTCTCCCCTTTTGCAGATTTAACAGAGATCTCTTCCTCATCTTCCACATCACCCTGTCACTGCATATCTTTACTTCTTTTCTGTTTTGCCTCAACCTTTCTTGCTTTCCTCTCCTCCTATTCAATCCAAGAGTTGTGTGAAATGGGAAATAAGTTGACTAGGCCCACAGAGGGAAGTTTGGCTTGTGATTTGGTACTAGAGCGGGAGGGAGAGGATCCTGTAAAAAAGGGAAAGAAATTAGCGAAAGTGTGTGGAATTTGGGTGGGAGATTACAAGTAGATGAATGGTGTACTGTTTTTTTAAACGTAAATAAGGTCTGTTGTCAGATTATGGGTTGCTACGAGCAGCAGATGCTTGGTTTAAAGTTGCAAATGCTATTCATGAAGAAAAGGGTGGATGGAACCAAAATGGTTGCATCGTGTACATGTACAAGAAAACTAGAAAAAAGGAAGCTAAGTAGTCAGCCACCGCCCTATAAAGGCGTCTGGTCCCCAGGAAGTAGACACTGCCCTTCGTCTACCGCCCCTCTGTTCTAAGTGACACCTCCCCCTGTGGCAACACGCCCTATGCAACCGCCCACACCGAAATCCACCCACATGTTTCCAGTGATGGAGCATAGTAGCAACCATGAATGAATGAAGCTACCATCTTGGAGACCCCCATTGTCCCCAATCCCCACACGTTGCTAGCAGGAATACCACCCACAGCCAAATACTTTACAGTGGTGGACCTGGCAAACGCCTTCTTTAGTGTACCGCTTAGTCCCTGCTGCCAGTACCTTTTCGCTTTCACCCATGAGGGGCGGAGCTACACTTGGACTGTCATGCCCCAAGGGGCCCAGAACTCCCCTACTCAATTTGCCAAAGCAATGGCTCTCATCCTGGACACATGGATGAGACTACACCCAGATGTTGTACTTCTCCAATATGTAGATGACCTCCTGCTGTGTGCAGATTCCTTCGGTGACGCCTCCATATTCTCAAAAAGTCTCCTCCACTACCTGGTTGAGCAAGGTTGCAAGGCCTCAAAACAGAAGGTCCAGTGGTGTAGAGAGGAGGTGATTTTTCCAAGGTACCTAACATCTCACTGAAGAAAGAGTAGCTGCAATCAAGGGCATCCCTTTGCCTCAAGGTCAAGCAATCCCTTTATGATGCCCTGAAATCTGACCCTTTCCTGCTTTCTCCAGAAGATGTGGACAGTTTTGAAGCTCTGAAGGAGATCCTCTCAACAGCCTCTGCTTTGGGACTAAAAGACTTTCAAACTGTTTATCTCAGAGAGGCAAGGCCATGCCACAGGAGTTTTGGCTTCTCGAGGGGGGGACCCTCCTGCCTCAGAGCCGTCTTTGCAGCCCAAATTCTCTTAGACAAGACTGCGGACCTCGTCTTGGGTCACCCCTTAATCCTCCTTGCTCCTCATGACATCACTGCCATCCTGAACCAGATCCAACCCAGACACCTGTCTTCACAAAGGCACCTCAGACTCTAGTGTGCCTTACTTCTCCCTGACAACATCACCATTCTCCGATGTGATACCCTCAACCCATCCACTCTACTTCCCCTTCTCGAGGGGGGAACCTCTGTGGAAGATGATTACCACTATACCGCCCATGACTGTTTTGAAGTGATGAAGATGGAGACATCACACCTACCGACAGTCAGTGAAACTGCCCTTGAAAATCCTGACCTGATAATGTTTGTGGATGGTTCCAGATATGCAGATGATGCTGGGCGGTACCATACAGGATATGCAGTTACCACAGAAGATACGGTCCTCCAAGCCTCAGCGTTACCCCCCTCCATGTCTGCACAAGAAGCAGAGTTGCAGGCCCTAACTATGGCATGCAAGTTGGCAGAAGGAAAACGAGCTAACATCTACACAGACTCAAGATATGCTCTGGGAGTGGCCTGTGACTTTGGGATCATCTGAAAAACTAGAGGACTCCTGTAAAACACAGCACAGCTATCAAAAACCTGATGGATGCCTTACTGCTCCCAACGCAGGTGGCCATACTTAAAGTGAAAGCACACGGTTTCCCAAGAAGCACGAGGCAATTATCTGGCAGATACTGCCGCAAAGCAAGCTGCAGATGGAATGCGAGAAGTGGTCAGCAGAGTTAATGCACCTATCCTGGATGACCCAATAGACAGCCCTGAAGGGACAACACAAACGACCATGATTCTACAAACCCCTCCTGTGAGCAGAACTCACCTCAAGGAGCAACAAGAGGCAGCTGACAAAGAAGAAAAGGAAATGTGGGTCATGAAAGGAGCCATAGAAGTTGAAGGAATCCTAGAGTTAAACAAAAGACCGTGCCTACCACGATCAATGTTTCCTGCAGTGGTACAGTGGGCCCATGGGGCCTCCCACCTGTCAAAGACTCTGATGAATGCCCTAATCAACAAGTACTACCTAGCACAAGAAAAGCAGCCTAGGTTAACGAAATAATTTCAAAGGGTATAGGTACCATCATCCCAAAAATGTCAAGATCAAAAGAAGAAGGGGGAAGGGTGACGGCCACAGTTGCTGCTCCTGTCAGCCAATGTCTCCACCCCCCAACAGGGAAGAGAAAGGGACTATTACGGTACTACATATAGGTATACAATAGAAGTGAAGAGTAAACAGGGATTGAAAATTTTATAAAAGTTCATTTTTAATATAAACAACATTCATAAAATTACAATACCGCATACAGTTGCGATTGTAAACAATAACGAACATTACATATAACCATAAAAGAAAAGGTGGGGATACCACAAAGTCTGAACCAGTGGATTCCGCACAAATTTGATGGCAGATATGTATACAGCTTAATTTCTCGACCGGTTTCGCGGTTAGCACCGCTTCTTCAGGAGAACCATATCTACAATATAACATACAATAGTTGTAACAAATACAAACGCATCAGCAAGTACATAAAAGATTATTGCAGCAGATTTAACAGTAATGTATCAGAACATTCCATACAAGACATAAACATGTAAGGACAAGCTCACCCAATCAGGAATTCTCTGTGGGTATGCGAGACCCCATAAAATTCCCCCTGCGGCGGACACAGGGGATGACAGACAGCCTCTGGTAAATAAATATTAGATTAGTAGATTGTACAAGTCACCATACCACAAGTAGGGGTGTAGGTGCTCGTAACATGTCTCTCAAGGGTCCAAAGTAATAGTGCAGTGGAGGAATTGGTGTGATATTACCTGGGGACGTGAAGTGCTGGAGAACCAGGAGACGGGAACCAAGGAGGAAGGGAGGGCGGAAGGAGGGAAGGGGAGAAGGAAAGGGGAGGGGGGAAAACAGGGGGGGAGAAGTGAGGGGGAGGAGGGAAAGGGAGGGGGGGGGAGAAAGGTGGCCAGGAAAGGGAAAAGGGAAGGGGGGGAGAGAAGGAGACAAAAAGGGGGAAGGAGAAGAAAAGGGAGGAGGGGAGGGGAGAAAAGAACAGGGAGGGAGGGAAAGAAGAAAGAAGGGAAGGGGAGGGGAGGGAGGGGAAAAGAAGGAGAATAAGGGGGGAGGGGGGAAAGGGAAGGGAGGAAAGAGGAAGGTGGAGAGGACAGGAAGGAGAAAAAGGAAGGGGGGGAAGGGTGGAGGGGAAAGAAAAGAGGGGGGAGGGGGGGGAGGGGAAAGGGGGAAAGGGGAAAATAAGGGGAAAAGGAGGGGAGGAAGGTGGGAGGGGGGGGGGGGGAAGGGGGGAAAAAAGGGTCGGGGGGAAGGCCAGGGTGCAAAAAGAGGCCCAGTAATCCCATCCATGCAAAGGAAATTAAAGAGATGGAAAAGACTGCACACTGACAGTAGTAGGGCTGGCACTCACCACCTAAAGATTAAAGGTTTATATGACGCGTGAGCTGGGATGGATGACAACTTCCCATTAGAAGGACCGAGGGTCAGTAGGATCATACAGAGCCATGAAAAACATCAGCATTACAGACCCCCTACGACTAAGGCCGCAACTGCATAACCAAAGAGTCACAACAGCTGAAAAGAAAATTAATATATAAAAAACATTACCATGCACATTGGTATAAAGGGGATTATCCTGTACATGCCATGGTGCTGCTGATGCAGACCATGGAGATCAATTAATGCAAGCAGAGGGTATTAATAACATGAGGAAAGAAACAATAACTACCATAGCTAGGTATACAGAAGCCCTCTCAAGGCTGGGAGGCACTAGCATCAAACAAAAGTTGCCCAGTATGAAGTAGAAGTGGGTAAAGTGTCCAGAATGCTCACTGCATGCAAAGTTGTGCAGTGAGCGCCGAACAGTGTTACGCTAGTACAGAACCTGAGGGTAGACAGTGAAGGGGGACAGGCTAGCAGGTGGCAGGGGGAGAGAGGGGACTCACCTGTAACGAGCGATCCTCGGCCAGCGCAGCGTCAGGAGGCTATGAGGCTCGTATAGCGGCCATTGCTGACCGCTATAAGAGCTCCCCAACCCGGAAGTCAGGGACGGCAAGGAGGGCGGTCCCTGACAGGCCCGGGTCTGTTCGCCCGCACTGCGCAGGTGCACAAACATGTGCTACTGCGCAAGCGTGCGCTCCTGTCAAAGGGAAGCGAGTTCCCAGACACGGAGACACAAGCAGCCCAAAGGCTGCCTGGGCAAACATGCGTCCGCCGCAAGTAGAAACGCCGGGGCTCGACAGTAACTGACAGAACCTGATTGTAGAGGGAGAGGTTGTCCTTTTACAGCAAAATTGTAGAAATCATGATAACATCTGGTAATACATAAAGGGAAAAAAAACACTATAAACTTACAAACATAAATATTGTGAGTGTCATTCAATAACAGCATCAGGGGTGGTCATTAGCAGAAAAAACATGTCTGTTGATACCCCCTAACAAAAGAAGGAGACAGGAAACAGTAACAACCCAAGGGGGAGGAGGGGGGAAAGAAAAGGGGGAGAGGGGGGGGGGAGAGGGGGAGGGGAGGGGGGGAGGATAGAAGGGGGGAGGGAAAGGAGGGGTAAAGGGAGGGGGGATGGAGGAGGGGAAAGGGAGGTGGAGGAGGGAAGGGATATGGAAGGGAGAGGAGAGGGTGGGGGGGGGGGAAAGGGTGGGGCAAGGGGGGGAAAAAAGGGGAGGGAAAGAAAGGGGAGGGGAAAAAAAGAAGCACAGGACCTCACAGAAAAGCCTTGTACGAAACTGACTCGTTGAGGCCGGGGGGAATAGTAGCGTTAAGTCGCTCGATCCACAGGGATTCCCTTTGGAGTATCGAGCGATCCCAATCCCCACCCCTGGGACTGGGTTGGATTACCTCCAGCACCACAAATTTGACGACAGAGTTGTCAAATATGTGGTGCAGGCCAATATGTCGGCCAATAGTGGTCAATTTTCCATTTTCGGAATCATACAAATGGTCGCCAATTCGCTGTCTGAGTTCCCGGATCGTTTTACCCACATAAAAGGCTTTACACACACAATTCATTAAGTAAATCACCCCTTTAGTGCCACAATTGGCGAAGGTACGTGGGGCCAGGGTTTCCCCATTGGGTAAAACAAAGTGTCTACCTTCGTGGACCCAAGGGCACCGGGGACAATCCCCGCATTTAAATGTGCCGTTGGGTCCACTCCTCAAAGGTCTAGTAGGAGTATAATGACTAGCGGTCAGTTGATCACGTAGCGATCGAGCTCTACGGAAGACCACTTCTGGAGTGGGTCGGATGTATTTGGCCAGAATGTGGTGCTCAGCCAGGAGGTGCCAGTTTTGGGTTAGAATGTTACGAAGTAGGTTGTGATGTGCCGAATAGGTCGTGATGAATCTTACAGTTTCTGTTTGGGGGGAAGGTTCCCTACCTTTGAAAAGTACGGAGGTCCGGGAGCGTGACATGGCCTTGTTGTATGCTTTACGTAAATTTGTAGAATTGTAACCACGTAATAAAAGGCGTTCACGTAATGCCCCGGCCTGAAGTTTAAAGTCACTGTCGCGTGTACAGTTTCTACGTAACCGTAGGTACTGAGCGTATGGTATACTCCGCACCAGGGGGCTCGGGTGTGCGCTAGTGGCGAACAAAAGGGTGTTGCCAGCAGTTGGCTTTCTGTAAAGGTCCGTACCTAATGTTCCATCCGGATGCTTAATAATCATTAGGTCTAGAAACGGGATCTGCTCTGTATCGATTTTGAAAGTAAATTTGAGATTTAAATCGTTAGTGTCGAGTTTACGCAGGAATTGTAATAATTTGTCTCTGGGACCCGTCCATACCAGGAATAGGTCGTCAATATAGCGATACCATAAAAGAATATCGTTTAAAAATTCCGAATAATGGTCATGAGCATAGATATGCCTCTCCCAGCCGCCTAGATATAAATTGGCATAAGCTGGGGCACACGACGTCCCCATTGCAACTCCCTGTATTTGCAAAAACAATTGGTTATTGAAAGTAAAATAATTTTTCGTTAAAATGAAATACTGCAATGCTAATACAAACTGATTTAGGGACCATGTAGTTGTGTCTTGTTCAAATAAAAAGGAACCAGCCGTCCGTACGCCCTGCTCGTGGGGGATACTTGAGTACAAGGCCTCAATATCAACAGCCACGAGCAGGGCGTCCGGAGGGATCTGGTTTCCCTCAAGGCGTTGCAATAGGTCCGTGGTGTCTCTAATGTAGGACGGGAGGCTACGGACATGAGGCATTAAAAATGCATCAACAAATTTGCTGGCGTTATCTGTTAACGAGCCTATCCCCGAAACTATAGGTCTTCCTGGGGGGGTCTGCATGTTCTTGTGGGTCTTGGGTAAGGAGTAAAAGGTAGGGATGCGGGGGAATTTGGGGACCAGGAACTCCAAGGTATCTTTGTCAACGAGGCCTGTGATGTAGGCCTCAGTGCAAAGAGCCCGAAGTTCCTGTGCAAAGGAAGAAACTTGGGTAGAAGTGATGGGTCTATACCAGTTCTTGTTGTTGAGGATGGCGAGGCACATTAGTTGGTATTGGTGGTTGGTCATAAGGACAATGTTCCCACCCTTGTCCGATTGTTTTATAACGACGTCTGGTCGTCGCTGCAAGGATCGAAGAGCTCGAGTTTGACTAGGGTCAAGGTTAGAGGGAAAGTCAGGCCATTTCTGTTTCTTAAGGTCACTGATTGTTGCTCGAAGAAAGGCCCAAATCTCTGGGCAGGTATTGAGATCGGGAAACCTGCGTGATCGTAAACGGAACGACTTGGGCAATGGTGTTTGTTTAGGAACAACCATTGGACCGGACGTATTGGGTAAAGAAGAGGTAGCAACCGGGAACGTCCCTGTTGCGGGTTCAGATAGAGAGATAACACCGGAGACTCCATAATCTTGTGAAGACGTGGGGTCCCCGGTATCGCCCTTGTCGAACAGGAGCATCAGATCGCAAAGCGCCCTAAACTCCTCCATAGAGAAGCCCTTGGTACGCTCCGCGAGCTCATGCTCCAAGCCGAGATTAGCACGATCCTTATCATAGATATATCTGAAAGTCAAGTTGCGTGCAAATAGATACAAATCCTTAATTGTCTCAGTGACCCTAAGTGCATCAAGAGGACAAAAACCTAGTCCTAGCTGCAATAACGAGATTTCATCGTCATTGAGTGTATAGGGGGTGAGATTTATGACATTGAGGTTGGTGTGGCGTGAGGAGGAGGGTTCTGTTGGGGTAGTGAGGGTTTCAGAACGTACGCATCTAGGTTGCTCTGTTGTTTTTTCAAATCTAAAAAAATAGCATCCTCATTAATTTTAGTGTATTTATTTGTCATTAAAGCCGAGTTTAGGATTTTGGGAATCGTGCCATGCAATGTGGAGTGGCCAGTTGCCCCTTCTGGCGGGGCATTGGTATCATGTGAGGTTTGTGTTGTGGGTGCATGGGTGGATCTAGGGCCTTTCGGGCCTTTTTTTATCTTTTTTGGGGTTCGTTGGTGGAGTATTACCTCCAAAACGAAGTCTCTTACGTGAAGAATTCAGTGCAGATGAAGTGTTAGGTTGAGTGGTGCTTAAAGAGGATATAGTAGAAGAGAGCGAATAATCTGATTCAATGTCCGTAGTGAAATTTCTACCTAGCCCCAGGTATCACCCCACTTACCAACAACTTCTGCAGATCATGCGCTATCTGTGCCAAATGCAATCCTGGAAAGACAGAAAAGATACCTTTGAAGCACCTGGCAAAGGCCCAGTACCCCTTCCAAAGGATACAGATTGACCACATCCAGATGCCGAAGAGTGGACGGTATGAATACGCATTGGTCATCGTCTGCATGTTCTCCGGATGGCCAGAAGCTTACCCTGTCAGCAACATGACAGCCAAGACTACAGCAAAAATACTTTTAACAGAAATAGTGTGCAGATATGGTGTTCCAGAGGTTATAGAGGGTGACCAGGGGTCGGCTTTCACGGCCTCAGTAACCAAAGAAATATAAACAGCCTTAGGGGTCACACTAGCTTTCCACACTCCATACCATCCTCAGAGTAGAGGGAAGGTGGAAAGGCTAGATGGCACGATAAAGTCTAGAATGCTGAAAATGTCTCAGGAAACGGGAATGAGTTGGCCAGACAGCCTACCCATTGCCTTGTTCAGTGTCAGGTACACCCCAAGGGGAAATCATGGTTTGTCACCCTATGAGATATTGTTTGGTTCAGCCCCCAGACTGGGTTGTTACTTTCCACAACAGTTGCAACTGCAATCTGATGTATTAACTGGTTATGTGACTATTTTATCTTGAGAATTAACCCGTATCCATGCGCAAGTGTTTTCTTCCATTCCAGATCCTGAGTTAGACACAGGATCGCACAAGTTGGTCTGGGTGATGAAGTGACTGGGTCCTGATAAAGAAGTTTTTGAGGAAACACACCCTTGAAACCAGATATGATGGTCCTTTCCAAGTCCTTCTGACAACCACCACATCAGTAAAAGTGGCCGGAAGGAACTTGTGGATACACGCCTCTCACCGTAAGTCCTGTGCCCGAGGAGGAGGCTGAGGAGACCAAGCCATGATCCCGTTTATCCTTTTTATTGTGATTGTTGCTCAGGCCCAAGAGGTGGCCATAAAACAGAAAAATGGTATAACTCAATTCTGGTACAACTCATCCAACACACATGTTGCCACGTTTATATCCCCTTATAGTAAGATACTTCCAGGTACAGATTACAGAATCCGATCCTATGAAGGAACAATAGGTCACATGACTGTGGATGTATGTGTTACCAACGACTACTGGGGCGACAACTGTGATTACTGGGGAGCAGTGGGTTGGAACACTGGGGACACAAACTGGGGGTATAAGCCTGAAATCGCCCGAAATAAGAAAGACAAGAATGGGAAATCACTCCTAGACAGAATGACAATCAACAAGCACACAGATCAATACTTCACAAAAGAGTTTAGACTAACCATTGAGAATCCCAGCCCAGGGGACAGTGGGACCTATGTATTGGGTCTGTGGTGGGCAAATGGGTATCCCAGCTTTAGGAAACCTTTTCAACTGAAAGACATATTCAATAACCCAGAGTGGACAGTTCCCCAATCTACATCCAATTCGAACCCCCTAAAGCCTCACATGCAAACATTAGGAGACATGGTAGTCATAGCAGACCCTACCTTTGAGGACACCATGGCTGCTGAGACCGGTTTTTCAGATGTCAACTTATGGCTCGAATGGAAAAACGCGAGCTATTCCTGCGCTACCAATTTGGAAAAAAGTGTGGTAATCGTATAAACTTCTAACTGCAATTCGAAAGATGTATAAACCATATGCACCCGGACAGCTGCATGCACCAAAATCAGGGCCCAGACACAAGCCCGGAGTAAAATAAATTAAAAAGAGAGAGGGAGGGGTGCTGCGCTAACCAGAGGGTCTATACTCATTAATTTCTTATAATTGTGGGATCAAAGGCCTCAGTGTAATAGAATAAATACACGTATAAAAATCGCATGAGTTGGAGTGTTTAAACGCATAGGTGAAAGTGGTATCTAGAAAATAGGGGCAGGGGTGGTTTGCTTATGGTGATAGAAATATAAACAATATGTATAAATTGATCCAAACAGGTGGTGAATGTAAACAATAAAACATGTGGCTAAAAATCATTCAATCCAGTATATCCGATATGTTAAAGTGCTAGTGCTCTTGTGCCTTAAATAAACTAAAATAATACAATGTAATACAGACCGATGAATATAATAAAGTGCATGAATAGAACAATATTGCACAAAAAAGAATCAATATATCAAGTGAAAAATAAGAGAGGCATAATCGCCAAATCCTAGTGTTGCAACAAGTGCAAGGTGAAAACTCAGTGTGAATGATCCAGTGAATAAATGTAATCCAATATACTTGCTAGTGTCCAAAAAATTATATCAAGTGTCCAAAGAACAACGTGCAACCAAGGACAAATCTTATCAATGGTACACAGAAGAAAGTGCTCAAACACAGCAATAAATAACAGTGGGGTGGTGATATGCAGACAAAACACTCTGTGTCCTCTTCATGCAGCATGCGCTAGTGTAGGTAATGGCCCCTTACCTAGCGGTGCTAGGTCAACCGCATATAAGTTGTTTAATCGCAAGGTCCTGGGTCTCTACTGCGTCTCTGTGTCCACGCTTGCGGACTCTACAGGATCCTAATTGCAGGCTGGATGTATCTAGTTATGGTCCTGGAACAGTGCGGCTCCTAGCTCCTCCACATCTCATCTCTTTCAGCACCTAAAATCCAACATAATCATACTGCCAGGGAGGTTAATGTGCAGATTCCCGTATTCCCCGGAGAGAGAACGGCACAGCACCGGGGAATACGGGAATCTGCACATTAACCTCCCTGGCAGTATGATTATGTTGGATTTTAGGTGCTGAAAGAGATGAGATGTGGAGGAGCTAGGAGCCGCACTGTTCCAGGACCATAACTAGATACATCCAGCCTGCAATTAGGATCCTGTAGAGTCGGCAAGCGTGGACACAGAGACGCAGTAGAGACCCAGGACCTTGCGATTAAACAACTTATATGCGGTTGACCTAGCACCCCTAGGTAAGGGGCCATTACCTACACTAGCGCATGCTGCATGAAGAGGACACAGAGTGTTTTGTCTGCATATCACCACCCCACTGTTATTTATTGCTGTGTTTGAGCACTTTCTTCTGTGTACCATTGATAAGATTTGTCCTTGGTTGCACGTTGTTCTTTGGACACTTGATATAATTTTTTGGACACTAGCAAGTATATTGGATTACATTTATTCACTGGATCATTCACACTGAGTTTTCACCTTGCACTTGTTGCAACACTAGGATTTGGCGATTATGCCTCTCTTATTTTTCACTTGATATATTGATTCTTTTTTGTGCAATATTGTTCTATTCATGCACTTTATTATATTCATCGGTCTGTATTACATTGTATTATTTTAGTTTATTTAAGGCACAAGAGCACTAGCACTTTAACATATCGGATATACTGGATTGAATGATTTTTAGCCACATGTTTTATTGTTTATATTCACCACCTGTTTGGATCAATTTATACATATTGTTTATATTTCTATCACCATAAGCAAACCACCCCTGCCCCTATTTTCTAGATACCACTTTCACCTATGCGTTTAAACACTCCAACTCATGTGATTTTTATACGTGTATTTATTCTATTACACTGAGGCCTTTGATCCCACAATTATAAGAAATTAATGAGTATAGACCCTCTGGTTAGCGCAGCACCCCTCCCTCTCTCTTTTTAATTTATGGCTCGAATGGATGAGGTACAATGCAGGGAAACATAACAAGACTAATTGCTACGTGTATGGGGGGGGCTAAACCACATCTAGGAACAGTCCCCCTTAACATACCCCCAGTACATGAGACCTGTGTCCTTAGTTTGTTTACCAACACAGCTACAAACCACTCTCTATGCGAGCATTGGAAAAAGGAGTAACCCATAGTCACTAAAGCCCCTAAACCAGCAGAAGGTATTACCATATATCCTGGCAATTATACATGTTATGGGAAGTACCATGGGGTGGGAAAACCCCTTGGGAACTTCACCGAGGGTTACTGCGAGTCTTATAGTAAGGTGTCTGCAGATCTAGTGCAGAACCAAGTCCAGTCTCTAGGAGATATGTACTGGATTTGTGGGGACATGAAAGTTAGAAGTAGAATGACAGGACAGTGGACAGGAGAATGTGCACTAGCTAAAGCCATAATGCCCCTGCATATTCTCCCACAAACCCCAGAGCCAGAAGCCAGTGATGCACACAAATCAAAAAGAAAACGTAGGAGTGCCCCAGCAGGAAGCTTTGACCCCCATGTATACATAAACGCCATAGGGGTCCCAAGGGGGGTCCCAGATGAATTCAAAGCAAGAGACCAAGTAGCAGCAGGTTTTGAGTCGCTGATACCCATTATCACTGTAAACAAGAATGTAGACTGGATAAATTACATCTACTATAACCAGCAAAGATTTGTCAATTACACCAGGGACGCACTCCAAGGTCTGGCCGAACAGTTAGAGGCAGCATCACACATGACTTTCCAAAACCGTATGGTCTTAGACATGCTCCTAGCTGAAAAGGGGGGTGTGTGTAAGATGATCCCCGAGACAAGTACATTCTGCACTTACATCCCAGACAACACCGGCCCAAATGGTAAAGTGACTTTAGCCATCCAGAAACTAGAAGACCTGTCCAAAGAATTAAAACAGAATTCAGGGCTCACCAACCCCTGGGACCAGTATTTTACCTGGATAAAGGGAGGGTGGCAGGGACTACTGACCCAGATAGGGATAGCCGTCCTGACAATAGCTGCCATAATCTGCTGTGTCTTCCCCTGTATTAAGAAGTGTGTAGAAAAAGCTGTTGACCAAAATACCCCCACATTTGTGAACCAAGAGATCCCAGATGACGACGATGTCTATGTAAGGCTTGATGAAACCCATGATAATAGTTATGCAACACACTCCGTTACAGTCACCCTTCCCCGAGATGCAACACCGTAGGGCTATAGGGACAGATAGCACCTGGCGGCATTTCACCAGCTGTATCAAGGGGGGTGGTGAGCTAGTCACAGCCCTATCTCTACATACAGCTTAAAAGAGTTGCAGGCAGTGAAATGAGCCAGGTGGTAATCACAGGTTGTTCTCCAGTGTGAGGGACAGTTTTAAGAAAATACGCATTTCAAGGGGGGACTGTAATGGAATGTGATTGTGAGTGTTATTGTGAAATGCCTATTTCTAATATAATCGCATAGATATAAGTGCTTATTTTCTTATAACCAGCTATTAGCCTTAATCATGCTCAAATTAGATGTCTGCCAGCTTCTCCCTTCATGTGAAACAGAACTGCAAGAGTTAAAGATCAAAGAACAAAGTTAAGAAGAAGATTGCACCTATTTTCAGGCCTATGAGACTACACTCAAGAGAAACAGGAACTGAAAATAAGACACCATATTTAGCTATGATAGTCTGCTATCTCCTTATACAGATATAACCCAGCAAAGCTTACATTTCGTCACAATAATGAATATGTATAATTTGTGGTTTGTACACGCTTGTTTTTTTTTATATTTGATTTGATAACGAAATATCCGGCTCTCGGTATATCATCCTGAGCCCAGGAAGTAAACGTCAGAAGTACAAAACTTACTGAACGTGTCCGTGTCAGTGATTTGTGGTCCGAGTGTGCACACTTTTACATTGAAGGTTAATTTGGCCAGGGGGACAGAAACAAGAGTACCGAGCGGTTCTGTTCGGTCCAAAACACTGTTAGGTAGCACTAATAGGCGGCACTGGTGGGCACTAACAGGTGGCACTGGTGGGCACTGATAGGCAACACTGGTGAGCACTGATAAGCGGCATTGATAGGCAGTACTGATAGGCACCGATGGGCATTGATGGGTGGCACTGATGGGCGACACTGATGGGCATTGATGGACAGCAGTGATGGGCATCAATGGGCAGCACTGATAGGCGGCACTGATAGCCAGCACTGACTGGCATTGCTAATGGGCACTGATTGGTGGCACTTGTGGGCAATGGTGGGCATTGATTGCTGGCACTGGTGGTGACTGCTGGCACTGGTGGGCAATGGTGGGCACTGATTGGTGACACTGTTGATGTTATATTGTAATCAGGGTGCTGATGATCAGTGCCCTGATTACATGCCTAGATATCCCCCTGCGTGAAGATCCTGCTGATCGGCTCTCCTCGCCACACACTCTGTCAGTGTGAGGCGAGGAGCGCCGATTACCGGCATCTCATGTGTTTACATGTGACCGGCTGTGATTGGACACAGCCGATCACATGGTTAAAGAGCCGTGGGCGCGCGAGAGCGGCCGTTCTGGGACGCCATCATCTGATGTCCCAGAATGAGAGCCACACCGCCCCACCGTCATTTGAAGGTGGGCGGGCGGCAACTGGTTAAACAGGAGATGCATTAGAGATAATTCTTTGCCTAAGGCCCCTTTTCACACTGGGGCGGTGGGTGCATGGGCGGTAAAGCGCCGCTATTTTTAGCAGTGCTTTACCATCAATTTTGCGGCACTATTCGGCCGTTAGCGGGGCACTATTACCTCCCCGATAGAGGCCGAGAAAGGGTTAAAACCACCGCAAAGCGCTGCTGCAGCAGCAATATGCCGGAGGTATAGCGGCACTGCCCCATTGATTTCAATGGGCAGGAGCAGTTTAGAAGCGGTGTGCTTCTTCACCGCTCCAAAGATGCTGCTTGCAGGAGTTTTTTTAACATCCTGCAAGCGCAACGCTCCAGTCAGAAAGCACTCGGGCTTTCACACTGGAGAGACAGGAGCGGCTCTTTACAGGCACTATGCAGGCACTATTTTTAGCGCTGTAGCGCCTGTAAAGCGCCTGTAAAGTGCCTCAGTGTGAAAGGGGTCTTAAAGATAGTCTTGGATAATATACTGTTTAGTAGGAAGTGGATGGAAGGCGCCTGATCAGACGCCTACATCAAGAAATGTATGGTTTATTTATGTAAAAGAATACAGACATATAGTCATATAACTATAAAATCATACAAATACTACATAATATTATAAAAAAAGGAAAAACAGGTAACAAAATAAGTACTAGGAAGTTAAAATTGGGGTGTGCCCATATTGAGGCAGGTATTTAAGAAAGGCTGACGCGTTTCGAGGAAAACCTCTTCATCAGAGCCAGGAGAACTGGAGCACAGTCTGTATGGGCCGGTAGGCCGACATGTGTACATGGGGAGAGGTGGTGTGGCTAGTAGGAGGATGTGTCCTGTGATGGACAATTGATTATTCCAAGTTCCATTCCCAGGTGTTCTAGATGGGGTATAAATAAGAACAAAATATATCGTACACTACAGACTGGAGACGTAAGATAAGTTTACATTGAAAAATGCATTCATAAAATGATAAAAAGTATATAATATAAATATATTAGAAATAAAAATTACCATATCAGTACAAAGAATTAATGATAGGTAGTGGGATTTTGAAGCACAGAACATGATTCTAGTCTAAACACATACAAATGAAAAAATCTACGCATACATAAGTGTACACTCCTACTAGCCACACCACCTCTCCCCATGTACACATGTCGGCCTACCGGCCCATACAGACTGTGCTCCAGTTCTCCTGGCTCTGATGAAGAGGTTTTCCTCGAAACGCGTCAGCCTTTCTTAAATACCTGCCTCAATATGGGCACACCCCAATTTTAACTTCCTAGTACTTATTTTGTTACCTGTTTTTCCTTTTTTTATAATATTATGTAGTATTTGTATGATTTTATAGTTATATGACTATATGTCTGTATTCTTTTACATAAATAAACCATACATTTCTTGATGTAGGCGTCTGATCAGGCGCCTTCCATCCACTTCCTACTAAACAGTATATTATCCAAGACTATCTTTAAGACCCCTTTCACACTGAGGCACTTTACAGGCGCTTTACAGGCGCTACAGCGCTAAAAATAGTGCCTGCATAGTGCCTGTAAAGAGCCGCTCCTGTCTCTCCAGTGTGAAAGCCCGAGTGCTTTCTGACTGGAGCGTTGCGCTTGCAGGATGTTAAAAAAACTCCTGCAAGCAGCATCTTTGGAGCGGTGAAGAAGCACACCGCTTCTAAACTGCTCCTGCCCATTGAAATCAATGGGGCAGTGCCGCTATACCTCCGGCATATTGCTGCTGCAGCAGCGCTTTGCGGTGGTTTTAACCCTTTCTCGGCCTCTATCGGGGAGGTAATAGTGCCCCGCTAACGGCCGAATAGTGCCGCAAAATTGATGGTAAAGCACTGCTAAAAATAGCGGCGCTTTACCGCCCATGCACCCACCGCCCCAGTGTGAAAAGGGGCCTTAGGCAAAGAATTATCTCTAATGCATCTCCTGTTTAACCAGTTGTCGCCCGCCCACCTTCAAATGACGGTGGGGCGGTGTGGCTCTCATTCTGAAGAGGTTTTCCTCGAAACGCGTCAGCCTTTCTTAAATACCTGCCTCAATATGGGCACACCCCAATTTTAACTTCCTAGTACTTATTTTGTTACCTGTTTTTCCTTTTTTTATAATATTATGTAGTATTTGTATGATTTTATAGTTATATGACTATATGTCTGTATTCTTTTACATAAATAAACCATACATTTCTTGATGTAAGCGTCTGATCACGCGCCTTCCATCCACTTCCTACTGAACAGTCCTTTCCAGACCACCCCTGGTCAGCTAAGGCAGCGGGACACGCTCCATCATCTCCCCCAGTCCTACCTCTGACTACAATACTACCATTGTTTCACAGCAAACGATCTCACAAGCGCAGGAGTATTTTTCACCATATCTTGTTCATACTTTTGGATAATATACCAAGCTCTGTACATAGTACAACATTTTTGTCCGTGTGTTTTTAGGAAGTTGAGTATAAGATATGTTAGCTGGAGAAGAAGTCCAATGCCGCATACACACGACCGGTTTTGCCATCGGAATAAACTCTGAAGGTTTCTCCGACGGAACTCCAACGGAATTCCATTCAAGCGGTCTTGCCTACACATGGTCAACCCAAAGTCTGACCAAAGTCTGACTGTCCAGAACGCGGTGACGTACAGCACATACGACGGGACTAGAAAAAGGAAGTTCAATAGCCAGTAGCCAATAGCTTCCGTCTCGTACTTGCTTCAGAGCAAGCATCGTTTTTGGTCCATCGGAACAGCATACAGATGAGTGGTTTTCCCAATAGGAATTGGTTCCATCGGAAATATTTAGAACTAATATTTGTAATATAGATAGAAAATAGAACTAATATTTAAATATTTGTTCTATTTCTAGGTCCATCAGAATTTTCGAAAAAAAAAGTCAGATGAGGCACACACACGATTGGAATAGACGATGAATAGCTTCTGTTGGACATTCCGCTCGTGTGTACATGGCTTAAGGTGTCAATATCCACAATTGCCTGTTTTTATAATCTGCTAGTCAATAAAAGCTGTTAGTAGCTCAATGAAGGGTTATTTAGTTTTACGTTGATATTTTAAAACTAAAGTTTGAGGTTATAATCTTAGCATCTGTTTTATGCACAATATGGACAGGTAGGATTATATTTTGTGTTATCACCAATTGTATTTTTGATATTATTTTGCACTAAATGTTAGTAAATAAATAAATATATTTTTGCACAATATTGGGTCACATTCTTTTGTCTTAGCGTGGATAGAAGAATTTGAGTTGTCTTATTGAGTTGTGGAAACACGTGACAATCTCCTTATTTTAGATTGACACTTATTTCCATAAATATAAAATTGTTTTAAAATTTCTGTATAAACATCTGACATATTATGGTGACCTTGACGTTATCTGCCAAAGTTTGAAACAAAGGGATATAATTGTGTAAATTATATATATTGTTGTTACTGTTTCTTTTTTTAAGTGGTTATTGCTATTGTCGGTTGCAATATTGTAAATGGCCAGTGGCGGCCCATGCATTGTGGGCGTACGGGCACTGTCCCCCCATCCCTGCTGCCACCTCCCTATCCATGCGCCCGACCCCTTTATGGATGCCGGATGCATGGACGCCTATGGCGGGGGCAGGAGCGGTGTAATTTTTGAAGCACCTGATTAGAGCCAGAGGCTTTAATAGGCTTCAAAAAAGAGTGGGCTCGCGCCACAGAGAGTGCACCCTGATCCCACCAAATTGTGTGACCATAGTAACTGAATATTCGCTATTTTTACACCGCATTGCCTCTCCGCCAATCTGGAGGCAGGCCAGTGAGACTTGTTTCCTGATTGGCCAAAGCGCCAGGCATTCCTATTGGATGCTCAGCGCTTTGGTGGAAGTGGGACAGAGCGGAGGAAGCTGACTGGAGAGGAGACGTTGGAGAAGAGGACACCAGGTCAGCACTGGCCCTCCTGCACGGGGTATCCCGTGATCCATCCGTGGGGGGAGGGTATGTGAATGGGGTGTCCTGTGGGGGGGGGGGGGTGTAAGCGGGGTGTCCCGCGATCTATCTGCACGGGGGGGTGGGAGCGGGGAGTCCCGGGAGGGACACTGGCAACATTTGATGGACACACTGGCAGCATATGATGGGCACACTGGCAGCATATGATGGGCACAGTGGCAGAGTTTGATGGGCCCACTGGCAGCATTTTATGGCACAGTGGCAGCAAGAACACTCTCCAGAAGGTAGGTGTATGTGTGTCAAAGTCAACAATCAAGAGAAGATTTCACCAGAGTGAATACAGAGGGTTCACCACAAGATGTAAACCATTGGTGAGCCTCAAAAACAGGAAGGCCAGATTAGAGTTTGCCAAACAACATCTAAAAAGCCTTAACAGTTCTGGAACAACATCTTATGGACAGATGAGACCAAGTTCAACTTTTACCAGAGTGATAGGAAGAGAAGAGTATGGAGAAGAAAAGGAACTGCTCATGATCCAAAGCATACCACCCCATCAGTGAAGCATGGTGGTGGTAGTGTCATGGTGTGGGCATGTATGGCTGCCAATGGAACTAGTTCTCTTGTATTTATTGATGATGTGACTGCTGACAAATGCAGCAGGATGAATTCTGAAGTGTTTCGGTCAATATTATCTACTCATATTCAGCAAAATGCTTCAGCACTCATTGGACGGAGCTTCACAGTGCAGATGGACAATGACCCGAAGCATACTGAGAAAGCAACCAAAGAGTTTTTTAAGGGAAATAAGTGGAATGTTATGCAATGGCCAAGTCAATCACCTGACCTGAATCCGGTTGAGCATGCATTTAACTTGCTGAAGACAAAACTGAAGGTAAAATGCCCCAAGAACAAGCAGGAACTGAAGACAGTTGCAGTAGAGGCCTGGCAGAGCATCACCAGGGATGAAACCCAGCGTCTGGTGATGTCTATGCGTTCCAGACTTCAGGCTGTAATTGACTGCACAGGATTTACAACCAAGTATTAAAAAGTGAAAGTTTGGATGATTGTTAATCTGTCCCATTACTTTTGGTCCCTTAAAAAGTGGGGGGCACATATATAAACTTTTGTAATTCCTACACCGTTCACCTGATTTGGATGTAAATACCCTTAAATTAAAGCTGAAAGTCTGCAGTTAAAGCACATCTTGTTCGTTTCATTTCAAATCCATTGTGGTGCTGTATAAAGCCAAAAAGATTACAATTGCGTCGATGTCCCAATATTTATGGACCTGACTGTGAAAACATATAAACATGTTTTGTAAACATGCAGAGTGGTGGTCCAAAGTTCATGTGTGAACAAAGATAAATCAGTGAATGTGAAATTCAGACAAACATAAAATGAACTCCTAAGGGAGTGTGCCCATATAATACGTGACTTGTGAGTCTTCAATGAAATTGGTGATGGTGTAAACAATATAAGTCTGGCTGTGAGGCTGTTGAAACAAGAAAATCTTCTGTCAAAAGAATGTAGCTGGGTACTCTTACCGGATAGGGTGGACCCACTTACCAGCGGTAGCGGGTCAGTCATGCTTGTATTGGCCGAACGCCTCAGGGTTAAGAGTTGGCAGGAAGGTGGTCACTCCAAACGGGGTAGTTCAACTCCTCAGCAGTAGGAATCCAGATGAAAGTCCCGGGATTCGGATAGCTCTCCAGAAAAACCATGGTAGGAATAAGAAAAAATGGAGAAGCTCCATATGGTGCAGGTCAAAAACATGAGAGGTTTATTTTTAAAAAGTACAATACATCATAGTAGATGAGTACAAAAATGCTGGTGATCACAAGTTTTAAAATGATAAAAAGCAATGTGGGAAGCAAGCCCGAAGCGTTTAATCTCAACGGACTTCAACTGGGGCCTTCAGAAGGTTCCTGTATTGGGTGGAGGTTCCACGTTTTTTGGAGACCTATCCGAATCCCGGAACTTTGGCTGGATTCCTACTGCTGAGTGGAACTACCCCATTTGGAGTGACCACCTTCCTGCCAACTCTTAACCCTGAGGCTTTTGGCCTATACAAGCCTGACTGACCCACTACAACGGGTAAGTGGGTCCTCCCTATTGGACGGCTCTCCTATTGGGTGGAGGTTCCATGTTTTTCTGGAGAGCTATCCGAATCCCGGAAATTTGGCTGGATTCCTACTGCTGAGGAGTGGAACTACCCCGTTTGGAGGGCCCACCTTCCTGCCAACTCTTAACCCTGAGGCGTTCGGAATATACAAGCATGACTGACCCACTACCACTGGTAAGTGGGTTCACCCTACCCGGTAAGAGTACCCAGCTACATTCTTTTGACAGAAAATTTTCTTTTTTCAACAGCCTTACAGTCAGACTTATATTGTTTGCACCATCACCAATTGCATTAAGGACTCACAAGTTACAGCTTGTATCTGATGCCTCTGTGTGTTTATTTACCAAGAAAGGTTTGCCCTCTATAATTAATCATCTAGAAAAGTATGAGGAAGTAATGACCGACATAAAATTGATTTTATTCCATGGGTATTTGAGCAAAAACATAGATATTTCTTTAAATCTCTACGAGATCTGGGCATTGATAAATGGGCTGAAGTCCTCTCAGAAATAAAAAACTGATTTTGGTCCATATAATTCAGTTACTGCTGCAAGAAGGGCCATGTTTACCTTAAAATGTCAAGTGAATCAAAGCCCCAGGGAATTTTTTGTCAGTTCTTAAAAATGCCTACAGTTTGGCTGAGAAAAAACCCAATTTTGAATGCCAGGAATTCACCCAACTACTTTATGAAGCTTTGCCAAATAACCTAAAACTTGTTCCAGCCCGGGATTACCATCCCATGAAAAGCCTGTATTGGATATTGACTGAGAGTACCACCCTTTTTGCTATTCTCAAAAATAGTGATTAATCCCATGATAGATTTAAAAAGTCCACTCAGGTAACAGCAGAGACTCATATAAAAAGGGAACAAGGACAGTTTGAAACTCCAAGAAGAATTATGCTGAAGTGGTTAAAACCCCCAGTCCTCCTGTTCAGAAGAAAGTTAGACCCGATTCAGATGATAAAAAGATCCCTGGAGTTTCTGAAAACCCCAATAAAAAGAAACCATTTATAAAAAGACAGTTCAATCAGTATGGGAGAAATCAGAAAACTTATTACAGAGATTAAAAGCCTGATCAGAAAAAAAATCAAAATGGTTCTGAATCAGATGTGTATGAAAAGCCCCAGACTTCTAATTTCCAAAAACCACCCACAAGGGTTCCTTGGAAAAATAGAAGTCATTTATATGACCGTATGGATCAGATGCAATATCAGTTTGGGGTGTTGGCAGAACAGATGGAAAAACTTTCCAGTGCTCTTACAACTAAACCCAAAAATCATTTTTTAGGAGAGGGAATCCCTGTTCAGAACCCAGTTCAATAACGGAGTGTGAGGAAAAGGTTAATGTATCCAATTATGAAAATGCCTTGAATTTACCAGTAAGGAAAAGTGAGCAAATCGACCCAAATTCCTGAAGTGAAATTATAGAGCGAAAAAAATTTTCAGGGGAAAGGGTCCCACTGAGAAGAGACACAGGCGGACCATGCTGCCTAATAAGGGATACATTTTATTAGAAAAATATATTTAATACAAAAGGGGCCAAGACCAGGTACCCAACACCAAGATCATATTAAAAATAGACAACATTGTCTGTTTAAGAGCAGCTGCATCACGCTTCAACCATGCATGCACACACCTGTAACAAGGCTATTGTTAATGGGATTAAGTAATATTTGTGGATCAGACTAATGATTTCAGTGACATGTACCATACATAACAAAGTCCGTCCAGTCACTGTATTTAAATAATAACCCTTTTAACAAAAGACCCCTGTTTAGAGGGTAGTTGATTGAGTCAAGTTGCTAGTCCCACAGAGACAGCCTTAATTAGAGTTGTAACAAGACATAGCAGTCAGTGTGGAGAGATGATTATTGTCCACAGTTAGTATGCAGTCCAAAGACATAGAAATACAGTTTCCCAGAATGGAATTGCATGTATTCACAGGGTCTAACTGTTGGAAAACAATAGCTCAATGACGTTGTTTATGAAGTTGGCTAATACTGGCTGAAAAGTAACAAAAAGCAGGATGCAAAGTAAAAGGAGGCAGTTAAAGGACCTATGGTCCGCTCACCCGACCATTCATGGAGCGATATAATCACAGCCCTGTACTATCTTCCTCCGGTCCGGGGGGCTGAATGTGCCGTCCTGTATGCTCCGTTTGTTGAGCAGGGTTCGTGGGGCTCCAGTGAGAAGTTTGCTGTCAGCACTATATAAGTGTCAAGTCCTCTGGGCCACCATCCGCTTGTATCAGCCAAAGTAGTCACCGCTGGCTTCAGGCAATCAACTGCACATGCACAGGCATGATGAAATACGTCATCCACGACACATAGAGCATCTCTGTTGTGATGCCAGGTTCTTTAACTGCCTCCTTTTACTTTGTATCCTGCTTTTTGTTACTTTTCAGCCATTATTAGCCAACTTCATAAACAACGTCATTGAGCTATTGTTTTTCCAACAGTTATAGGGCGTACACACGGTCGGACTTTGTTCGGACATTCCGACAACAAAATCCTAGTATTTTTTCCGACGGATGTTGGCTCAAACTTGTCTTGCATACACACGGTCACACAAAGTTGTCGGAAAATCCGATCATTCTAAACGCGGTGACGTAAAACACGTACGTCGAGACTATAAACGGGGCAGTGGCCAATAGCTTTCATCTCTTTATTTATTCTGAGCATGCGTGGCACTTTGTCCGTCGGATTTGTGTACACACGATCGGAATTTCCGACAACGGATTTTGTTGTCGGAAAATTTTATCTCCTGCTCTTCAACTTTGTGTGTTGGAAAATGTCCGATGGAGCCCACACACGGTCGGAATTTCCGACAACATGCTCCGATCGGACATTTTCCATCGGAAAATCCGACCGTGTGTACGGGGCATTAGACCCTGTGAATACATGGGAAAAAAGGGGGGTTGAATCGCGGTAAAACAAATTGGTGATCATACACATCATCACCAAACCAAATAGACCTAAGTGAAGAGTTCCCCTTTAGTGTATACATAATATACAAAACACATGTCAAATGAATAATCAATCCAAAAAAATGTTCAGAGTGGTAATAAAAAGTCCATATATAAAAAAATAAATCACCCAAGTGATATAAAGATATCTTAAAAAAAGTCCCAAAAAACATAAATTCTTGCTGTGGGAAGAAAAAAGCGTGCTTGCTCCACCACCGTGAAATCAGACTAGCCGCTTACCAGAAACTCATGATCCCCCGTTACAGAGGATCAGAGAAAGCTGTTTGTTAATACTGCTTCGAACCACGACCAATGGATCAGAGACCATATACCGAGATGGAATATAAAAAGAGGAATACCATCCAAGTAGGTCATATGGGTTGCCACCATCCCTGGTATAAGGAGAAAGAAAAATAACCCCTCAAAAGATAGGTGGGACTTTAAAGGCAACAAAGTAGTAAAAAACTATTTTATTGGTACAAATATACAAAAATACAAATAAGAAAAAGTCTAATACAATTCACTAAATACACAATAGAATAATAGAGAAATGAATATACTGATGTAGAATTTGAATGTATATTCGTGTAGTCTTCCGCCTGGGCCTACGCGTTTCGGGACTACCTATAGAGTCTCTTCATCAGGGGCAACTTGTAGGAGGAATTACACTACATAATGAAATATAAATTAAGATAATTAGAGATCATATGTATTAAGCATATTGCCTGCATCCTAAACCACTCTGTATAATTTGACGTCAGAAAAACAAAAAACAGGGGTCTCCGCTCCTCCTCTGGATCTTGAGGTTTCCTGTCTACTCTCCCCAATAATTCCCATTATGAACCATTACTAGGGTAAGCTACATGCATTAGATTATTCTCACTTCTACGCCCCGCCTGGACGCGGATCCGCATGGTGGATATGCGGTTCTGCGTCCACGCTGTGGCGGTTATTATTACATGTTTTTTTCTTTGGTAGATGGACACCAGCCTACTGGGTTTTTTTCTTTTTTTCAGACACCCCCCTTTTGGTTCTTCTTTATTCGGATTTCTCTGGGATAGTGTTGCCCCTGTTGAGCTTGCTCCTCTGGGGTCACACGGGGGGACCAGTGTGGATAAGGCGGGGCCAGATACACGCCCGACTCCTTTTTGGTTTCTCGTGGCGTTCTGTACGTACTCGCCTCCGAAACTTTGACAGTGAGCTTTCTTTACTGAATATACTTGGGTATGTGTTTTATCTCTCTTGTATTTTTTATTTTTTGTTTTTCTGACGTCAAATTATACAGAGTGGTTTAGGATGCAGGCAATATGCTTAATACATATGATCTCTAATTATCTTAATTTATATTTCATTATGTAGTGTAATTCCTCCTACAAGTTGCCCCTGATGAAGGGACTCTATAGGTAGTCCCGAAACTAGTAGGCCCAGGCGGAAGACTACACGAATATACATTCGAATTCTACATCAGTATATTCATTTCTCTATTATTCTATTGTGTATTTAGTGAATTGTATTAGACTTTTTCTTATTTTTATTTTATTATATTTGTACCAATAAAATTGTTTTTTACTACTTTGTTGCCTTTAAAGTCCCACCTATCTTTTGAGGGGTTATTTTTCTTTCTCCTTATACAGAGATGGGACATCGAAGACTGCAGGGTCAGGCTAAGGATGTTCACACTGACAGGTACTCCGACATCAGCCCACAGCATTGCAGATATAGTCATGGAAGGAAAAAAGGCTCCATATAGTGTAAAATCATTGACTTTATTGGATAAGTAAAAGGTTAAACTCACATGTTAGTAGACAATAGTAGGCATGTAGTGTAGTCTGGAGCGCCGGCCAGAAGCTCACAGACAGCTCGTCCAACTGAAAACAACAGCAGCAATGGGAGGTGACGAGAACACGACGCTCTGTCCTACGCGGCGTTTCGTGATAAAGTCACATCATCCAGGGGCCTGTGAATACATGCAATTCCATTCTGGGAAACTGTATTTCTGTGTCTTTGGACTGGATACTAACTGTGGACTATAATCATCTCTCCACACTGACAGCTATGTCTTGTTACAACTCTAATTAAGGCTGTCTCTGTGGGACTAGCAACTTGACTCAATCAACTACCCTCTAAACAGGGGTCTTTTGTTAAAAGGGTTTCTATTTAAATACAGTGACTGGACGGACTTTGTTATGTATGGTGCATGTCACTGAAATCATTAGTCTGATCCACAAATATTACTTAATCCCATTAACAATAGCTTTGTTACAGGTGTGTGCATGCATGGTTGAAGCGTGATGCAACTGCTCTTAAACAGACAACGTTGTCTATTTTTAATATGATCTTGGTGTTGGTGGTGGGTACCTGGTCTTGGCCCCTTTTGTATTAAATATATTTTTCTAATAAAATGTATCCCTTATTAAGCAGCATGGTCCGCCTGTGTCTCTTCTCAGTGGGACCCTTTCCCCAGAAAAAAATTGTTCTCTCTATAGTGTTTTAGGCACAGAGACCGCAATTATTATTATTGGTGAGCCTGCAAATTTTTGGACATCACACAGGTATATTAAACACCCAGTGTTGTGTTTACTAATAGTGAGTATTGATCTCCAACCAATTTTTCTAGCTGAAGTGAAATTAACCCATCCTATGCTGGACAGCAAAAAGGAAGAGAGACCTGTTTGTGAATTTATTTTACAGCCAAAGAAATCCTTGGCTGTGAAAAAGCTGACAAGCAACCTCAGGAATGTGACTTGTGTCAAAAAGGAAGGGGTCCTGCTTCCTCCGTGGGTAATATACACAACCAGAAATGATATATATAATGACAATCAGCGCAAACACCTAAGCCCTCGCCCAAAATGCAAGCTGAACACTACAGGTAATCACAATAAAGCCTGAAACATGACATGAAACAAAATAAGTGCAGCGCAATGATGTTAAAACAATGAATAAAAAAAGTCCCCAAAGATTCAATCCAGGCAGATGAAATCTGTCAGATCAGATCTTTACATCAATGGTCAAAGGAGATGCGATCCCAGTGTAATCTATTCGCTTACCAGATGCTGTGGACCCCTGCACAGCAGAGGTCAAACTCACGTGTATCCACTCAGGGATGTTGGTATACTGGAAGCTGTCACTGGAGCCGAATCCCGAATCCTGATGTCCACGCATAGGCACGAGTCTCCACAGGAAGGACCCCCAAGCACTATAGGAATCTGGAGCGGGATATCCTCCCAAGTATCTCCCCGATGTCAGCCAACAATGCTGAAAGTCCCTCTCACTGATCGAACCAAAGCTGCACAAAGTCCACAATAACCTCTGAATAGAAGAGAGGTTAAACCTCACCTATCCAGGACAAAAATATTGCTCACCCTCCCAACAAGATGTCAGGAGGTAAGGATGGCGGCTCTGGAGTTCCCGGCGTCCTCCTTTTATGGCCCGTGCTTACAACTAAGGCTATGCCCCTGTTGAAGACCCCTAGGTCGAAACGCGTCGGGTACATACACCACTCTCTTTGTTGCCCATTTGTTTTTATCCACCGTGATCACGCTTTTATTTGTGTATGGTCGTTTTTGTCAATAAAAACACCCTTTTTTATCTGCACCATGTGGAGGCACATTCTTTTTGTTTCCACATTTACCGCATGAGATCCAGTCCCTCCAACTGCTCCTTTCGGGGGACCGTTTGTGAAACTTCTGATGCATGCTGGGACGGTTCGGTGTGAGGACGGTTCGTTGTGAGGACCCATCCGGTTGCCGGCCGAGATCCATACAGACCACAATCCAAGAGATTGGCGATTCCTGAGCTCCCATTCCACGTCATTTGTGACAAACTGCGCATGCGATTCCCTGTCGCTGACATGGGAATCCACAGGATCTGGTAAGAGGCTTTTTTTGCACTTTCTCTGAATGACCCATTGGGACCCGGTTTCTCGGTTGGGAAGTCGCTGTATGATGCCAGGTGTTTTCTGACAACCATCAGACCATCACCACCCCTTGGAGTACTTATACCTCCTGTGCGGTTGGACATTTACATCCATCTATGGACGTTTGTGTTTCAAGGCACCTGTGGTCAATTAGTTATTTCTTGACTGTTTCACCATTTTAAAGACCTATATTCATTTGTACATGCGCTGCATTTTTCCATATGCCTATTTTGTTGTTTTTGTCAAACTGTATGCAGCAGCTTTCATTCATTTTACTGGTTAGCGCGGTGTTTTCTATTTACCTCTGACAAACCTACAAGTTAGTGTAGTGTGTCCACCTCACAGTGTTCAGCTAAACCTACAAGTTAGTGCGGTGCGTCCTGCTCACAGTGTTCAGCTAAACCTACAAGTTAGTGGGGTGCGTCCTGCTCACAGTGTTCAGCTAAACCTACAAGTTAGTGGGGTGCGTCCTGCTCACAGTGTTCAGCTAAAACTACAAGTTAGTGTGGTGCGTCCACCTCACAGTGTTCAGCTAAACCTACAAGTTATTTTTTTGCGAGCTCTCCACAGTGTTCACCTAAAGCTACCTGTAGAAGGTTGGTGGTGTTTTCCTGATCCTATCACTACCGCAGGCAGCTAAAAAAGCTACAAGTTAGTTTTTTGCGAGCTCTGCACAGTGTTCAGCTAAAGCTACCTGTAGAAGGTTGGTGGCGTTCTCATACTACAGGCAGGCAGTTGATTTTGCTAGCTGCAGTATCAGTACATATATATATATATATATATATATATATATATATATATATATATATATATATCCCAGCTTAGTGCAGCTACAGGCCATTAGTATGTCTGGAAGGCCAAGAAGGAGAGGCAGACAGTCACAAGCCAATAAGAGAGGGCAAGCAGGCTCTGTGTCTAGTGCTGGTCGTGGAGACGGTGCATCCTCATCAGCACGTGGCCGTGGGACACGCTTGGCCTTTTTTTTGGCAGCTGGCCGTGTTGAGCCGTAACATGTGGAAGACTTGGTCGAGTGGATGACCAAGCCGTCCTCATCCTCCTCATCCTCTCTCACCCATGCCCAGGGTACTTTGTCTGGCAAAGCAGCGGCCTCTTCCCTCGGCTCAATGTCATCAGTGACTCCTTCCCTAGCACCACCATGTCCTCCTGAGGAGTCCCTCGAACTGTTTGACCACAGTGTTGGGTACATGCTCCAGGAGGATGCCCAGCGTTTGGAAGGCTCTGATGATGATACTGAGCTCGATGAAGGCAGTAACATGAGCACGGACAGAGGGGGTGCCCAAGAAGGACAGCAATCTGGCAGTCATGCTCCCCCTGCTGCAGCATACTGCCAGGTTTGCTCCAGTGATGAGGAGGGAGGGGATGATGAGGTCACTGACTCAACGTGGGTGCCTGATAGGAGAGAGGAGGAGGAGGAGGAGGAGGCGGCACATCACCAACGAGGCAGGATGCCCTCCGGGGGCCAGCCTAAGGGCAGCACATTGACTGCATCACACCCCAAAGCTCCACATGTGCAGGGCGCTGCAGTCTCTGCGCGTTATTCAAAAAGTTCTTTGGTGTGGGCCTTTTTTGAGACGAGTGCATCAGATCGCACCGCTGCTATTTGCAACATATGTCTCAAGCGTATCTTGCGTGGCCAAAACATCTCCCGCTTGGGTACCACATGCTTGACCAGACATATGTTGACCTGCCATGCAGTTCCTTGGCAAGCGTATCTAAAAGACTCACACCAAAGAACAAAGAGGACCTCTCCTTGCTCCTCATCAGCTGAGATCTCCAACCCAACTATACCTTCAGTCCTCTCTGAGACCTTCACTGAGAGGAATGAAGGTGTAGAATTAGGTGTGTCACAGCCAAGTACTTGTGGGCAATCTGCTTTTGGTACACCGACGTCAGATTGTACCAGGCAAATTTCCCTGCCCCAGCTGCTGCACCGCCGAAAGAAGTTTGCTCCCAGCCATCCACATGCCCAGCGGTTGAATGCTAGCTTGGCAAAATTGCTAGCACTTCAACTGCTGCCTTTTCAGTTGGTAGACTCTGCCCCCTTCCGTGAGTTTGTGGAATGTGCGGTTCCTCAGTGGCAGGTACCCAAACGCCACTTTTTCTCACGGAAGGCGATTCCGGCTCTCTACCGACATGTGGAAGGCAATGTCCATGCCTCGCTGGACAGGGCGGTCAGCGGTAAGGTGCATATTACCGCTGACTCATGGTCCAGCAGGCATGGACAGGGACGTTACCTAAGTTTCACGGCGCATTGGGTGACTCTGCTGGCAGCTGGGAAGGATGCAGGACAAGGTGCAGTAGTGTTGGAGGTTGTTCCACCACCACGCCTCCAAAATGCTAATGATTGTGACACACCTCTCTCCTCCACCCCCTCCTCTTCTTCTTCCTCCATGGCCTCTTCCTTTGCTTTGTCCTCGGAACCAGCGGTGCTCCGTAGCCGTTCAAGGGGCTACGCAAGTACGCAGGCCAAAAGATGCCATGCGGTGCTTGAGCTGGTGTGCTTGGGGGACAGGAGCCACACTGGGGCAGAGGTTCTGTCAGCTCTGCAGGGGCAGGTTCAGAGGTGGTTGAGGCCACGCCAACTTAAGGCAGGAATGGTGGTTTGCGACAATGGCACCAACCTCCTCTCTGCCCTCCGACAGGGACAAATTACCCATGTGCCCTGTTTGGCTTACGTCCTTAACTTGGTGGTGCAGCGGTTCTTGGGCAGGTACCCAGGCTTACAGGATGTCCTGAGGCAGGCCAGGAAAGTCTGTGTGCATTTCCGCCGGTCATATAATGCCAGTGCTCGGCTGGCGGACCTCCAAAAGGAGTTTAACCTGCCCAAGAACTGCCTAATCTGTGACATGCCCACCAGGTGGAACTCAACATTGGCCATGCTGCAGCGGCTGCACACGCAGCAGAGGGCCATCAATGAGTACCTGTGCGACTATGGCACCAGGACAGGGTCAGGGGAGCTTGTTTTTTTTTCCCCACGCCAGTGGGCCATGATCAGGGATGCATGCACTGTCCTGTCACCATTTGAGGAGGCCACGAGGATGGTGAGCAGTGACAGTGCATGCATCAGTGACACTGTCCCCCTTGTCCACCTGTTGGAGCACACGCTTCGTGGAATAATGGACAGGGCACTTGAGGCAGAACAGAGGCAGGAAGAGGAGGACTTCTTTAGCTCTCAAGGCCCCCTTTATCCAGACAGTGTTCCTGCATGCCCGCCGATCACACAGGAAGAGGAGGAGGAGGAGGAGGAGGAAGATTGTGTCAGTATGGAGGTGGAGCCTGGCACTCAGCATCAGCAGCAGTCTTTAAGGGATCAGTCCCAAGAAACACATGGACTTGTACGTGGCTGGGAGGAGGTGGCTGCGGACCATGTCGTCCTTAGTGACCCAGAGGACTCCGGACCGAATGCCTCAGCAAACCTACGCTGCATGGCCTCCCTGATCCTGCAAAGCCTCGTATTCGTGGTATCAAGGAGAAGGACCAATACTGGCTGGCAACCCTCCTTGATCCACGTTACAAGGGTAAGGTTGCGGACCTTATCTTGCCATCGCAGAGGGAGCAGAGGATGAAACATCTTCGGGAGGCCCTGCAGAAAGGTCTGTGCAACGCGTTCCCAGAGACTGGGAGGTTACAAACTCCTGTTTCTGGACAACGTGTTGCTGAGGCTTCGTCAGTCAAAGAAAGAGCGGTGGAGAAGGTGGCCGTCTGACCGATGCGTTCAGACAATTTTTTGGTCCGCAGCCCCAAGGTATGATCGGTTCCAGCAACCATCGCCAGCGTCTGTTTTACATGGTGCAGGAATACCTAGGGGCAAGATCTGACTTGGACACCTTTCCCACTGAAAATCCTCTGGGTTACTGGGTCTTGAGGATGGATCACTGGCCAGAGCTTGCACAGTATGCAATTGAGCTACTGGCCTGTCCTGCATCCAGTGTTCTTTCGGAACGCACATTCAGTGCTGCTGGAGGCTTTGTAACCGATCACAGGGTGCGTCTGTCCACCGACTCGGTCGATCAACTGACCTTCATAAAAATGAATCAGTCTTGGATCACCACCAGCTACCAAGCACCTGATGCTGATGTAACCGAATATTTTTTTTTTGAAATCTCAGATCCCTTCAAAGACTGCCTATGCTGATGCTGAGTGACTATCCCTGAGTAATTATCCTCTTCCTCCTCAATCATCACGCTGATAGCTTGTAAGAACATTTTTGGTTCTGGGCGCCACCACCAGTGCCTAAGGCACAATTTTTCAGCCCCTGTTTAACAGGGGCGTGTAATTACAATTTTTGATGCAATACTTTGCAGCAGAGCTCGTTTCTGCGTTACAACTAGAGTGTCTGTGAGGGGTTGCAGTGTTGTGGCACCAGCACCAGTGCCTAAGGCCTAATTTTTCAGCCCCTGTTCAACAGGGGCATGTAATTACAATTCTTGATCTAATATTTCACAGCAGGGCCCATTTCTGCACCCACCAAGAGCGAGTGAGGACTTACAGTGTTGTGGCACCAGCACCAGTGCCTAAGGCCCAATTTTTCAGCCCCTGTTTAACGGGGGCATGTAATTACAATTCTTGATCTAATATTTCACAGAAGGGCCCTGTGAGGGCTTACAGTGTTGTGGCCACAACAACATCTAAGGCCCAAATTTCTGCTGAGTATATAGGGCAGGCCCTACTTTCAAACATCTAACTTACAAACGACTCCTACTTGCAAACGGAAGGAGACAACAGGAAGTGAGATGAAATCTACCCCTAGGAAGGGAAATTCTCTCCTGTAAGAGTTAATATGGGAAAAACATTTCTCCTTTCCACTGATGCTTTCCAATCCTTGTTCCGCAAAAAACCCCAAATTTTCAAAAAACATTTGTCATTGGGACAAAAAGTGAGGTGAAATCTTCTGAAGAGGAGGAAAGACAGCAAAACAAATGTCACAGGGGTGATAATAACCCTTCCCTATGTTTTCCAAAAAGCTTAAAAAAGATTTTTTGGCTGGAGCTAAACACGTTAAAAATGTACCCGTTCAAAATTACAAACAGATTCTACTTAACAACAAACCTACAGTCCCTGTCTTGTTTGCACCGCCTGTATACTGCTGTTCAGAGTATATAGGGCCTGGTGGCCCCACACCTTTCCTTATTTTAATTTGGGTGCGGGGTTCCCCTTAATATCCATACAAGACCCAAAGGGCCTGGTAATGGACTGGGGGGTATCCATGCCGTTTGTCTTACTGATTTTCATCCATATTGCCAGGACCCGACGTTACATTAAACCCGCAAGCAGTTATAAATGAGATTTTTTCCTTTAAAAATGACATTTTGTGCAGGGACTGTTCTAAACACGGGAAACACGCGCCACTTTACAGGCATACTATAGACACACCCCAGGTACGATATTTAAAGGAATATTTCACTTTTTTTTTTTTCACTTTAAGCATCATTAAAATCACTGCTCCCGAAAAAACGTCCGTTTTTAAAAGTTTTTTTTGCATTGATACATGTCCCCTGGGGCAGGACCCGGGTCCCCAAACCCTTTTTAGGACAATACGATGCAAATTAGCCTTTAAAATGAGCACTTTTGATTTCGAACGTTCGAGTCCCATAGACGTCAATGGGGTTCTAAAGTTTGTGCGAATTTTCGGCCCGTTCGCAGGTTCTGGTGCGAACCAAACCGGGGAGTGTTCGGCTCATCCCTAATGGTGAATATCTATTTATGTAAAACCCAAGTAATCGTTAATAATAGATCTCCTGGTCTAGCCTTAGATTCTGATTATTATACGTTTGGGTTTCATAATGCAATTATTGGTCTAATATCTGAACAATATCTAACCGAATAGCAAATAGTCCAACAAACATTTAAATCTTCTCCAGAAGGATTGTTTATTATAAATTCAGCATATCCTTTCAATCCCGAAGAAAGTACCTGCAAGGTGGAGGAAGCCTCCATTACTTTTGATCATACACTTAAAGAGCAAGGAGCAGAGGAATATCGTCAGTACACTGAACAGACTAATAAGTCAGATCATGATCTCACTGACATGATTGAAGAAACCTATGAAATAGGTCAACCTGAGATTTTCCCTGGATTTCTGGATATGGTCCAAGAGCAAATATTGTTAGCTGATCTATGTTATAATGACATTGAGCATCAGGTATTAAAAGAAGTGATTTTGGAGTTCAAGGGTATGTTTGCAAAAGATTCCTATGATTGTGGTCTAACAGACATACACTAGGATTCAGACTGATCCTGCAGCACCTCCTGTTTATATCAAGCAATACCGTCTTCCCCTAGCTTGTTACATAGTTACATAGTAGGTGAGGTTGAAAAAAGACACCATCAAGTCCACGATTCCTACGATTCGCTAGCGGAAATTATTAAGAATCTCAGGGAAAGGGACGTTATAAGATTGGTGCACAGTTCTTATAATAATCCTATACCTGGGATCCTTAAACCAGATGGTCAATGGCGTTTATGTGCTGATCTCAAACAGCTAAATGGATGAGTATATATGTCCGGCTGGCCCGTGCCATATATTGACTAATGTTTGGTACAGATGCAAGGTGCTACCCTGTTTCCCCGAAAATAAGACCTAGCGTGATTGTCGGTGATGGCTGCAAAATAAGCCCTACCCCCCAAATAAGCCCTAGTTAAAGACCTTGTAGGTCTTATTTTCAGGGTAGGGCTTATTTTCAGGGAAACAGGGTAGGGCTTATTTGGGGGGTAGGGCTTATATTGCAGCCATCACCGACAATCACGCTAGGTCTTATTTTCGGGGAAACAGGGTAAGTACTTTACTACACTAGATTGTGCTCAAGGATATTGGACTGTTAAGGTAAGTCCTGAAGACCAGTACAAGCTGGCATTTACATTTGGTAAGGAACAATAAACCTGGAACAGAAAGCCATTTGATTATATTAATTCTGGACATGAATTTGCTGTGTTTTTACATAAAAAAGCTATGCCTGATGCCAGTGAAAGAGGAAATTTGACATATGTGGATGATATCCTGATAAAAAGTAGTACGTTTGAAAAACATACCCAAGACATTAGACATGTTCTTAATTAGTTGAGAGAGGCAGGAATTAAAATTTCATTACAGAAAGCCCAATGGTGCCATTCCAAGTTAAATTTCTTAGGACATGAGGTTACTTCTGAAGGCTTCAATCCTCAAAAGAAGAAAGTGGAGGCTGTGATGAAGTCAAAAATTCCTACCAATATCAGTGAACTGAGATCATTTTTGGGTATGATGAATTATTCACGTAAGTTTATTGATAACTATGCAGAAATCAGTAAACCACTGTTGACATTACTCAAAAAGGATGTACCATGGTTGTGGGGAGAGGATCAAGAGCAGGCCATGAATGAGCTTAAAAGAAAACTCACCTAAGCCCCATGTCTAATATATACAGAGGGGGGTAAACCTTTCTATCTAGAAACTGGTTTTACAAACCTCAGTATCAGTGCCAAATGTCAAAAACAAGACAATTTAAACAAAAGCTTTGCCTATGCAAGTCCTTGTCACCTGTATAGGTAAAATTTAGTGACTGTGAAAAAGCATTACTCGCCGAAGTCTGGGCCCTTCAAAACTTTAGAAGTTACATTCAGGGTGAGAAAATCATCATTGAAACTGCACATCAACCTCTACAATTTACAAAGTAACCAAATTTAAGATTGTAATTTGTCAAACAGCAGAATCATTGCTTGGACATTATCTCTACAAGGATGGAAGTTCGGTATTAACAAAATAAGAAGTGCCCAGTAGCTCAAGGACTTGCCGAACTTCATGATTGCATGGCTCCTTCTCATAAAAAAGAGCTGTTAGATAATTTCCTAGAGGAACAAATCTCTTCCCCTCACAAAGCATATGATGAGGATTACTGTCCTCTACTCCCCTGTGTATACAATGATGGTTGTGCTTATCACACTATTGTAGGGAATGAGAGAAAGCTAGTGGCTGGTACTGGAATCACATGGACAAATGAATTCCCAAATGTATCAGTAAAATTTAGCATTGGTGCTAAAAGTAGCCGGTTACATAACGGGTGACCCCGCCCCCTCTGACATCATGGGGAAAGCCATAGGGAAGTCCCCGTCAAGTCCCCGTGCATCAGAGGGGGGTGGGGTCACCGGGTGGACCCGCCCTCCTTTATATAAGAAGTGTCAGAAGAAGAGAAGCGTCACACAGCGGGAGCCTCCCATGGATGCGGAGCAGGCCAAGAACGAAGTGGGGTAGAAGACGCCGTGGAGGAAAATGCCGGACAGGAACACCAGAGCAAGAAGCAGAGGATTGGAGGAGGAACCAAAGGAAGAAGAAGATGGAGGAAGAAACCTGAGGAAGAAGGAAGGAAGAAGACCCGAAGAAGATGGAAAAAAGAAGAAGACTTTAAAAAAGGAATTGTCAAAAACTGTCTCTTGTCATTTTTAACATTTTTGACACTTTTTTGTGAAATGGTAGGGGTACTTTTGTACCCCATTACCATTCCACACAGGGGGGGACGGGATCTGAGGGTCCCCTTGTCAAAGGGGGCTTCCAGATTCCGATAAGTCCCCCACCCGCAGACCCCCACAACCACCGGCCAAGGGTTGTGGGGATGAAGCCCTTGTCCTCATCAACATTGGGACAAGGTGTTTTGGGGGCTACCTCAAAGCACCCTCCCAATGTTGAGGGCATGTGGCCTGGTACGGTTCAGGAGGGGGGATGCTGTCTCGCCCCCCCCCTCTTTTCCTGCAGCCTGCCAGGTTGCATGCTCGGATAAGGGTCTGGTATGGATTTTTGGGGGGACCCCATGCCATTTTTTTTATTTTGGCGCGGGGTTCCCCTTAATAACCATACCAGACCTGAAGGGCCTGGTATGGAATTTAGGGGGACCCCCCCACCATTTTTTTTTAAATTTTGGTTCGGGGTTCCCCTGTGCCGTTTTTATCAATGAACTTTTATGTGTATTGTCGGACCGACAATTCATTAATAGCCGCGAGTAGTTTTAAATGACTTTTTTTCCTTTGAAATGTCATTTTGCTGTCAGACTGTTCTAAACACGGGAAATATGCACCCCTTTACAGGCATACTATAGACACCCCCCAGGTATGAAATTTAAAGGAATATTACACTTTTATTGTTTCACTTTAAGCATTATTAAAATCACTGCTCCCTAAAAAATTGACATTTTTAAAACTTCTTTTTGCATTGATCCATGTCCCCTGGGGCAGGACCCAGGTCCCCATACACTTTTGATGATAATACCATGCATATAAGCCTTGAAAATGAGCACTTTTGATTTCTTCCATAGACTTTTAAAGGGTGTTCCGTGGCTCTCAAATTTGCCGCGAACACCCCAAATTGTTCGCTGTTCGGCGAACTGGCTGTTTGAGTCGAAAATGAGTTTGACTCGAACTCAAAGCTCGTCCCTATACAAGACTGTCCAAATTGCTATAGAGCATAATATCACCAAATTTGTTATAGCTACAGATTCCAATTATGTACGCAATAGTTTTGTTGAGTATCTGCCTACCTGGAAAAGAAATAACATGTTGCGGTCTAACAATAAACCTGTTAAACATGGCAAATTGTTTTGCACCATTGATGAATTGGTCAATATTAATGGCTTAACCATTTATTGGAAGAAAACTAAAGGTCATTCTAAAACCCAGAACATGGACAAGGAAGGTAATGATTTAGACGATCAACTTGCCAAACAGGGTCCCATTAATGGAGAAAATGTAGAGATAGATCATTTATTGGGAAAGATACCCATTGAAGCTGTCACTAGACACCAAGCCAAAGTACAGACTGTAAATAATGTGGTCCAATGGAGCCAAGAATCTACCAGTGAGGATCTTATTAATAGCCAAAAAGAGGATCCTATACTTGAGATCTTATATAAGCACATTGAAGATCCTGGTAATAATCCCATTTCGGAGGATGATTATGCCCAAAAAGAGGATCTCCTATTATTAGTAAAGACCATATCACAATTCAGCATTCAAGATGGTTTACTAATGAGAACATCAAAGCATGGTATTCAACACTGGGTAGTTCCTTCTGTATTTAGAGACCTAATGTTACAACATGCTCATGATGCACCTACAGCAGGTCACCGAGGTGAGAAGATTGCCTATGAACTGCCAAGAGATTATGCATATTGGCCTCACATGTTGAAAGAATTCCAAACCTATTTGTTCAATCAATTGAATGCTTGTCTTCTAGGTCTCAATTGAGGATGCTGGAAGGTAATGTCGAAGAAGAGACTTGATAAGAATATAAAGAGAATGTGAATGTAATGATTTGACATTGTGATAATTCTCTCAACTTACAGATCTTCATATCTTATTCTTCTTTGCATTAATGTTGATCATATTTAGCATATCTAGAAAGGGTAAATCTTAATGAATAAGAATATGTATTTATACTATCTATTTATTTAAATAGAAAACAAATTTACAATCTAGACCAGATCGTTGATTGGTAAAGACAACGATGACTACCAAAGACACAGAGATCATATGGATGGTGTTGATCCTTGGTGCCCAACTCCAGACTGAACCTATCAGCAAACAGGGTCCTTCATCAGGAGTTATGATGCAAGACGCTCCAGGATTCTTATTGATGGAAAAAAAAGATTTAGTCTCAAAAGATCTTTGTGAGCTTGGATCCGAGGATATCCATCAAGAAGAATTATAATATATCCCATTTTCAACTTGTGGAGATGCAAGAATGGTATATTGCACATGTAAACAGGGCTTGGGGCGTGGCTTGGATCTGTTCTAAGATTGACGCTTAATTGCAAAGCTCCTGTTCCACGAGGTCCAGCTATCTGACTACAACAGCTACATACTAGATCTAGAATGGGGAGTACAACCCGGAGCGCCTCAGCAACTCTTTCCCGCTCGCCCAGAGACCAAGACACACAGCTAAGTCACCACATCCCGGAGATATTCCGGACATGGTCTCAGGGAGCCATGATGGCGCCTCAGGCCTCCTCACACGAGTCTCGCTCCTCCAGCAGAGACACTCATAGAGACCGAAGCCACAGAGACAAACGGCACAGGGGATACCCGAACTAAAATGTTAAAAAAAATGGTGGGGGGGGGTCCCCCTAAATTCCATACCAGGCCCTTCAGGTCTGGTATGGTTATTAGGGGGAACCCCGCACCAAAATAAAAGAAATGGCGTGGGGTCCCCCCAAAAATCCATACCAGACCCTTATCCGAGCATGCAACCTGGCAGGCTGCAGGAAAAGAGGGGGCGAGACAGCACCCCCCCTCCTGAACCGTACCAGGCCACATGCCCTCAACATTGGGAGGGTGCTTTGAGGTAGCCCCCAAAACACCTTGTCCCAATGTTGATGAGGACAAGGGCCTCATCCCCACAACCCTTGGCCGGTGGTTGTGGGGGTCTAACAAGGGGACCCCCAGATCCCGGCCATGCCCCCTGTGTGAAATGGTAAGGGGGTACAAAAGTACCCCTACCGTTTCACAAAAAAAGTGTCAAAAATTTTAAAAATGACAAGAGACAGTTTTTGACAATTCCTTTATTTAAATGCTTCTTTTATCTTCCTTCAGTTACTTCCTCCATCTTCTTCTTCTGGTTCTTCCTCCGGTGTTCTTGTTCGGCATCTTCCTCAGAGGCGCCGGCGTCTTCTTCCCTTCTTCTCGGGCCGCTCTGCATCCACCATGATGGGAGGCTCCCGCTGTGTGACGCTTCTCCTCTTCTGACGGTTCTTAAATAACGGAGGGCAGGGCCACCAGGTGACCCCGCCCCCCTCTGACGCACGGTGACTTCCCTGTCCGCCCCCCTCTGACGTCACGAGGAATGCCACAGGGAAGTCCCCGTCAAGTCCCCGTGCGTCAGAGGGCGGTGGGGTCACCGGGGACTAGAATAACTTATAAATATAGAATACAACACAATATATCTTATTCCTCTACCTGTACAGCAGGAAGATATATTCCGTTATACCACTAAAGGCAGACAATATCTATCTGGAACATCTCCTCCTTACCTGTAGAAAACAAATGTAGCAAACGCATACCACTTAGCGTACTTCACCCCAGCACATAAAGATGGAATTGAAAACACACTTTCACAAATATATTTTACAAGCCCCACGTCCCAGGCTTCTGAACAGGACTGGAGACATAGCCAGAGGTCACACCTGCTCACTACAAATCACTTATTCTATACTGATCCCTGATACCTCACTGAGAGACATCCCTGGATGTATTTCACATAACCTTAACCTTTGCAAAAATTCATAGGCTCCCATCAAGGAGGGCATTCCCATCACTAAAGCCAGGATCTCCCAGGATCTCCCTTGGAGACCAGTCTTAAGCATGCAGAACTTATTCTACTAAGCCAGAAATTCAATAGGACTCAATGCACTGGTTATCCTCATGAATGACAAAATAACATGGGGCAGGGTCCTATGGGGTACAGCCTCACGAGTCCAGGTTCCTTGACCATATCCTACACGTTTGAGGATTTAAAGTTGGCCTCTAGGACTGGTGAAGCTCTATATTTTATGAGTATTGTAATGTTATGCTAAGTTGGTTCAATACCAGTTTCAATTTTTCAGGATTTCTTGTTTAGACAATGTATGTTGTTTTAAAATGTAGAATACCCAGGGGGGCGTGTCCGGATGTAGTGGGAGAAAGACGTGTTGCTCTGGAGCTCCGCCGATCCTGATCTAATCCGTCGCCATCCTGCATGAAATACAACCTGGAGAGCCTCCAAATGCTCCCTAACAGTTACCGGACATCATCCTCACCAGCCCCAGCGGAAATTGTGGCCGATTGTGTCTCCATCGGGCCGTGGCTGACATTATACCTCAGAGACCTGCCGCCATCTTGAGGCCTACGGAGCCTCCGTCATCCCCGGGCTGGAGTGCCGCGATCCACGGGGTGAGAGGCAGCTGAATAGCACACATAGCTGGAGGTTGTCCCTGGGAGACAGCTGGACTGTGTGGGGGGCCTGAACGGCCACCTGAGAATCCATACAGGCTGATTCCGGGCGCCCGCAGCCTGCTGATCAAATCCATCGCCATCCTGCATGAAATACAACCTGGAGAGCCTCCAAACTCTCCCTAACAATCACCGGACAGCATCCTCACCAGACCCAGCGTAAATTGTGGCCGATTGTGTCTCCATCGGGCCGTGGCCAACATTATACCTCAGAGATCCGCCGCCATCTTGTGGCCTACTACAACAGACACATCCTCCACGCTCAGGTACTGTGCCCCAGCAATACTGTACTGTCTTCCCTGTGCCATCATCTGTGCCCCAGCAATACTGTACTGTCTTCCCTGTGCCATCATCTGTGCCCCAGCAATACAGCATTGACTTCTCTGTGCCCCAGCAATACAGCACTGTCATCCCTTTGTCACCATCTGTGCCCCAGCAATACAACACTGCTATACCTGTGCCATCATCTGTGCCCCAGCAATATAGCACTGCCATCCCTGTGCCATCATCTGTGCCCCAGCAAAACAGCACGGGGCGTGTGAGACAAGCCAGACGTGCTGCTGTGGAGCTCTGCACATCCTGACTCAATCTACAGCCATCCTCAGCAGTGAACATTCCGGTGAGACTCCAGATCAGCCCTATAGTTTCCTGGGCACCCCCTGCATCAATCCCAGCCCAAATTGTGGATCGCGGCTGGCTCCACACAGCAGTGACCCGCTGCCATCTTGCGGCCTACGAGGCCACATACATCCTCCGCGCTCGGGTGCCCCGATCCACGGGACGAGCGGTGGCATCGTCATCACCCACCTGGAGCAGCTTCTCCGGTGAGGGCGGACTGGGGGTGAGCCATCGGAGGGCCGCCTGAGGATCCCCGGAGACAGGCTCTCCGCACCCGTGGCCCGCCGCCGTCTTGTGGCCTACAAGGCAGCCTACATCCTCCACACTCGAGTACCGCTATCCGACGGACGAGCGGCAGCTCCATCCTCATCCACCTGGGGCAGCTCCTTCAGAGGGGATAGTCCGGGAGAGCGCCATCGGAGGGCCGCCTGAAGATCCCTGAAGGCTGATTCCCCACACCTGCAGCCCATCACCATTTTTGGTCCTTTAAAGCCAGTAACATCCTCCCAGCCTGGGCACTGTGATCCGGCCATCATTTCCTCCTCCCCTCCTGCTAGCATCCCTGTGGGGGAAAGATTGAATCATACTGCAGCTGGGGAGTGGATAATCTGTGCAGGGGTGGACGTGCCCCACTGGCGATTTGCCCCCGTCAGCACCTTCACATCCTCCATCCTACCCCGTGGACCCCAATGCCCCCTAGGAACCTCCTTCATCGCGGGGCGGACCTCGGATGGGTCACCCTAGGACCCGCTACACAAAATCTGGTCCGAAGGCCTCTCGTACCCCCCCACCGGCGACCAAATCCTCTACGAGGCGGCCCGCTGCCACTATGGCGGCAAATTCGCAGGCGGACGCGGAGCCGGGGGCAGCGGTGGCCCCCACCGGGGCGGAAATCCTGGCGGCCATTACAGCGTGCAAGGAAACTCTGACAACCAAAATCAACTTCCTGACCATAGATGTCGGTCTCATCCGTCAGGATATGGACAAATTCCGGTCCCGTATCACAGAGGTGAAGGACAGAGTCTCCACGGTGGAGGATACAGTCCGGGCAGATTCTAGGGAGGTGAGGGCCCTGCAGCTCCAAGTGAAGGCACTCCAGGAGCATGCTATAGACACTGAGAACCGCCTCGGGCAGAATAACATCCGCATACTTGATTTCCTGAGAGAGCTGAGGGTCCCAGAGCAGCTGAGTTTACTGAACAACTACTGTCCACTCTGTTCAGCCTGGGTGATATGCCTCCCACCTTCGTGGTGGAAAGAGCCCACAGGGTCCCACCGCTCCCTCCGAGACCAGGGACCCCTCCTCGCCCCTTCCTGCTGCGGCTATTAAATTACCGCGACTGGGATCGCATTCTGGCAGCAGCGCGTGCCATGCCTGAAATTAAATACGAAAATACCAAACTGCTCTTTTTCCCGGACTTCTCTCAGGAAGTACAGCAACGCCGCAAGTCCTGATGTGAGACGTCGGCTCCGAGAAAGGGGAATACGCTTTGGTCTATTATATCCCAGCAGGCTGCGAATCACTGATGGTGACAACACGCGTTTCTTCGACACCCCGGAGGCTGCTGCTGCATGGCTAGATACCCGCTGACAACATACTACCATGGAACCATAGTTGATTACAACATACTGGGAGCAGCTAACTATCACAATCCCCCTGAACAGGACTACCTCCTGTCCCTTGTTGACTCACAGTATTACGCACCATCCATCCCTAGGTCTTTTCTCACTGCTCTAATTCACCATTACCCCAATTGGTTGTTCAACGCCCTTTGTTACATAGACTACCATCCGCTCCTGTCTGCGGAGCTCCAACGGCAACCACCAATTTTGTTTTTCCTCTTTTCTCTTTTTTTTTTTTTTTTGACTGTGCTACTGTCTGGAACCTGCTTCCCCTACCTAAGAGCTTCCACAAGTGTTGGAACACAACACTGAACTGTTGCTAATTAAAGTTTAAGGGTTTACTGTTTTTGAGTTTTGGGTATAGGCCAGATCTGATTACTCCCCAAATTTTCTGGGGATGTCATCAGATGAGGGCAGGTTTGACACCACAGTGTCATCACGGGTATTGTTTATCAGTGTTATATCTATTCATGTTCGTTTGTCTATTTGGTCTTCCATAGGCCATGATTCCACCTGGTACAGGCTCCCTGGGTCCTTGCTGCTCCTGAGCTGTGCACGTGCACCTGCTTCACTCCTCCTTTCTTCCCCCGCCAGACCTCCGCACAATGACAGGACGTGACGCCCCCACCTTCAGTGCGCTGTCCTGGAATGTCCGGGGGCTCAATTCTAAATTTAAGAGAGGGGTACTCTTCAAGTACCTCAAATTGCACTCCCCGCATATAGTAATTTTACAGGAAACGCACCTTATGGGCAGCAAACTACTGGCGCTGAAAAAGATATGGATCCAGAGAGCCTTCCATGCTTCCTATTCCACATATGCCAGAGGGGTCACAATCCTGATTAGTAAATCCTTCCCATGTGTGATGGAACATGTTCACACTGACCCCCAGGGTAAATATGTACTAATAGTGTTCACTGTCTGGGGTGTCCGGTATATTGTAGTAGGTGTATACATCCCCCCTCCTTTTTCCTCCTCCACCTTATACACCATTCTAGAGAAAATCACTCCATACTGCCCTGCTAGACTGTTATTAATGGGTGATTTCAACGCCATTCTGGCCCCGGACCTGGACAGACCTATCCCCCCCCAAACAATTCTCTACTAACTTGCTCTCATTGGCAGAGGCGCTAGGTGTATCTGAGGTGTGGAGATGGAAACATCCCATGACCAGAGCATACTCCTGTTTCTCCAATACACATAAAACTTCCTCCGGCATTGATCTCGCCTTTGCCAACCCGACTATGCTGACAGATGTACTTGATGCCTCATACTTGCCCAGCGGACTCTCAGATCACTGCCCCCTACTCCTTACCGTTCGCTCCCCGTCCTCCCGTTCCTCCTCCCTTTGGCGCCTGGGGACCCATTGGATCTCTCATGCTGACCTGGCAGACACCATTCCACCATGCTTAGTGGAATACTGGGATCTTAATACGGGATCCTCCTCCACAGCGGTGACCTGGGATGCCTTTAAGGCTTTTACCAGAGGGCAATACATTTCTTCTATTGCTGGGATACGGAGAGAACAAGCGGCTACCACTACTGCCCTACAGACCACTGCGCAATCCCAATCAGACATCTATGCAGCTGACCCCACTGACGCAAACTTTGACTCCCTCAATGCAGCGAAACGTGAGCTACACCTCCACCTCACCGAAGTTACCAGACTTGACCTTTAGCGCAACAAACAACAGTTCTTTGAACAAGGAGACCGCAACGGTCGCCTTCTGGAGATGCTGGCACAACATGACAGACCCCTGACGGTGATCTCTAGTGTGGTGTCCCCTTCGGGAGGGTCGGCCTCTTCCCTGCCAGATATACTTGAAGCCTTCCGTCAGTACTACAGCTCTCTCTATACTTCAGTGCTACCATCAAACTTCCAGTCGCGGGACCTCGCACCTTGGCTGGACCCCTTGGCACTTGGCTGGTTGTCTGATGGGGAGAGAGAATCCCTAGTGAGGCCGATTACCCCGGAGGAGGTACTGAAAGCGATTAGGTCCTTTCCCGCGGGAAAGTCTCCGGGCCCAGATGGACTACCCATTGAGTTCTACAAAACTCATGGGGACCTATTGGCCCCCAAATTGGACCAGCTCTATTCCCAATGTTTGACTGATGGTGCCCTCCCAGCTTCCATGGGCCATGCCCATGTCATTCTCATTCATAAAGTGTCTAAAGACCCCACATCCTGTGCCTCCTACAGACCAATCGCCCTACTTAATACAGACTTCAAGATCCTCACCAAATTACTAACCACGAGACTACAGCCCCTACTACCATCTATCATTGAGACTGACCAGACTGGTTTCATGGCCAATAGAGCGACAGACATTAATTTGAGGCGTCTGTTCACCAACATACACACACAACATCTCAATGAAGGATCTAGAGTGGTGGCCTCCCTGGACATTGAGAAGGCCTTTGACACGGTCGAGTGGCCTTTTCTCTGGGAGGTCCTCCGCAGGATGGGGTTCCCCCTGATCTTCATTGAATGGATGAAGGTCCTCTACCGTGACCCCACCTCGGCTATTAAGCTGGGAGGGGGCCTGTCACAGTCCTTCCATCTATCCAGGGGCACGCGGCAGGGCTGCCCTCTCTCTCCGGCCTTATTTGCCATCGCGATGGAGCCACTTGCCAAGGCCCTTCGCACCTCTCCTCACATTAGGGGACTGCAGGTTGGCTGGCTGGAGGAGAGGGTCGCCCTGTATGCGGATGACCTCCTACTCTTTCTCAATGACGCGGGTCCATCACTCGAGGGAGCCCTACAGGTCCTCAACTCCTTCTCCTCTGTCACGGGCCTCAGGGTTAACTGGACAAAATCTCTCCTGTTCCCCGTGGATCCTGCAGCCCGTGACACAGCTCCCACGGACATCCCTCTACAATGGGTCGAGAATTTTAAATACTTAGGGGTGGTGGTCTCCAGGCAGGCTTCTGAGTTCTTACCCCTCAACTTGTCCCCGGTGGTTGAGGAGACTCGGCAACGGCTGAAGGTGTGGGAATCGTTGCCTCTTTCACTGTTGGGACGCATAAATTTGTTTAAAATGAAAATACTCCCCAAATTTACATACTTATTTCGCCAATCTCCACAATGGATTCCTAAATCCTTTTTCATAAGACTACATCGCCTCCTCGCCTCTTTCCTATGGGGGTCCCAATCCCCCAGATACAGCTGGTCAACACTGATACGCCCGACCTCCCAAGGTGGCTTGGCGTGTCCGGATCTATACAAGTACTATCTGGCCGCTCAGCTAGTAACAGCTGCTTGGTGGCTCAATCCGGACACCTCCAACCCAGCTACCCAGGTCGAGACGGGAGTGCTGGGATCCCTAGAGGCGCTCAAATTTTTGCTTTTTCGAGGCCCTCGAGCCCCTTATCCACTGACACCCTCCATGCGCACCACACTGCGTGCATGGGGGGCAGGTCTCAAAATAGAAAAATACCCTCAACAGGCAATCTCACCCAATGCTCCCCTTTGGATAAACCCAACCATGGAGCACATCTATAAACTACCTGAGCCTCATGCCTGGACCAAATTTAACATTAAAACGGTGGCACAGATTATCTCCAATCAATCCCTAGTCCCGCTCTCCAAACTAAACTCCGATTTTAATATACCACAGTCCTATTTTTTCCGATTCCTTCAACTCTCCCATGCCTTCAGTCACCAATTCTCCAACTCCCCTCCTCAACTAGTCCAATCTTCACTGGAGGACCTTCTTAGATCAGATTGTGCGAAAAAACCCACTTCTCAATTATATTCACACCTGACTGTCACCTCCCTCCCGACTATGAAAAAGCTAAAATCTAAATGGTCCCATGACATCCCCAATTTTGACAACGATGACTGGGATGACATATGGGATTTCCCATTTAGCTCCCTGGTCTCTCTGAGAGATCGCCTGATCCAATTCAAGATAGTCCATCGGGCATATTTTACCCCTCACAGACTACACAAAATGAACCCCGACTCCCCTCCCGGATGTTGGAGATGTGGTGGGACTCCTGGGGACTTCACCCACATCTTCTGGACCTGTCCGGCAATTGTCGGATACTGGAGGGAGATATTGGACTTTATCACACAAATCACCTCTGTGCCACTACAACCATCAATGTCAATCTGCATACTAGGCCTGGTAGAACAACTAATTCCTACGGTGGCGGGACGCACACTGGTGGGATTGCTCCTGTTCTATGCCCGTAAAGCTATAGTCCTTAGTTGGCGGAAACCAACCCCCCCTCCTCTCTCCCTGTGGAAACAATTAATTAACAATAGCTTACCTCTGTATAAAGACACATATGACAACAGAGGCTGCCCCAACAAATATAGCAAAGTCTGGTCTAAGTGGCTGACAGATCCCTCCACCGCTCCAGAGGCCTCTCAGTAGACCCCAATCACAAAGTAGCTCCCAAGCGGGTGCCAGGTTTACACAATAATCTACAATATGCTATTTTAACATGTACAACTGCACATAGCACCACCTCATGACCCAGTAAACTGTACCGCTATGACTGATTTCATAATATATTTTTCATGAATAAGGTGACAGCGTGATTCCTGCAAGGATCACATAGACATCATATTAGACCAATGTATGTTTAACTGTTTGTTCTCTTTATCTGTTTTTGTTTCTCTTTTTAAAAACCAATAAAAAGAGTTTGAAAAAAAAAAATGTAGAATACCCAGTATCCACTCCTTACATGTGGTACTCTGTGGCAACCTGTTTCACAACACACATTTACCCTCTGTTGGATAGCAACATGGTCTAGTGTCATATTTCTGGAGTTTCTCTGTCAATGTTACTGCTTTTATGGGTAACAGTGTTTTGGTATTATCCAGAGTTTGAATTGGATCTGTCATAAATCCGTTACATATTTGTTTCCTATTCCCAAAGATCATCCAGGCTAATCCTTGAAATTCCATGGTTTTAAAAGGGTTTCTTTCTGATTGATTCAACCAAGCATTTGCTTTCCTGGGGGCGGTCTGGAATGTCGTTTCAGCTCTTGGCTTTGGACCGTCTATTGCTATAATGCAAACTTGAAAGGGGCCATGGCTGACAGGATGATTGACGGTGGGTGACAAAGATCAAAGGATCAACAGGCACCTAAAGATTGACATGGACAATGCTGCCCTTATAGGCCAAAGTATAGCAGAACAGACAGTAATATAATCTGTTGAGAAAGACTGCCCCATAAATACTGTGATTCGTCAAAAGTCTAGATGGGATGGCAATGGGGTTGGGTTTGAATGGTGTATGATCGAAGTATAAAAGACTGAGCAAGGAAGAGAAATAGCCCCTTTTCCCTTTGGATCACGGCTTGGGCCTAAGCCTCATGGCTCTGGCCCTCTCTTCAACATCTGAGCATAGCTGATGATACAAAGCCTTGCGGAGAGCCTTGTGATAAGTATCCTTGATGTTCTTGTATTATATGTTCTGATTATAAGCTTTGTAATATTGTAATGTCTTTTAATACTTTCATGTTAGCGTTTCCTGTCTTCTTGGGAAATAAATACGTTTTATTAAGCCGTGTGCTTGATTTCATAGCTAACCTTGTATTATAGTGATATCATCAGTAACATGTGGTCAGCGTTTTAGTAGACTAACTAACTATAGGGATTAGACAAGTTAATACAAACGTACAATAATATTTATTGTACCGTTTACTTCACCCTCCAAAGACATCAGAGAGAGAAAACACGTCTCCTCACACATCACTATCAGGAAAAACTTTATGTTGTCAAAAAGCTTTTTTATGAGTTTTGGAACAAAAGCGGACACCTTTTAGCCCAAGAATTACACGCAAGAAAAGCCAAAACAACGGTCCACAAGTTGCAATCCCCGACAGGTGACGTTTACATGAAAAACGCCGACATAGCTCATGAATTTGAGAGATTTTACTCAACCCTATACTACATTGACAAGGCGAATACATCGGTCCACTCACCTGAGATGAGGCACAACAAAATCATGGAGTTCTTAGACAAATTCTGCCCCAAAGCAATCTAATCTGACTCTGCTGACACGCTTGAAGGCCCGATCACCGCACTAAAATGGAAAGAAGCAATCAAAAAACTAAAATCGAGAAAAAGAAAGTCCTGGCCCAGATGACCTGTCGGCTACATACCGTATATACTCGAGTATAAGTCGTTCCGAGTATAAGTCGAGGCCCTAATTTACCACAAAAAAAATGGGAAAAACTTATTGACCCGAGTATAAGACGAGGGTGAGAAATGCACATCTACTGTAAGTGGAAAAGAGGGTCAACAATGCCCATTTGCAGCATCACTGTGCCCATTTGCATGCTTCACTGTGCCCATTTGCAGCCATAGGTCCCCTGAACTTCAAACTCGGAAGTTAAGGGTTCCTAGATGCCCCCTAGCTGCAGCCAAAATTTGGGGTCTCTGAACCCAAAGGGTCCCGAAATGACATTGCTGCAGATAGACACAGTTGACCGAATTTGGGGCCCCGTATCTCGGGGCCACTTAGTGCTAAGAACCCCAAATTTGGTGTGCAAACCCAATGGAACTAGCACCATAACATTTCCAAAGCTGGGGTTTCTAGCACCAAGTGGCTCCGAGATACAGGGCCCCAAAAATCAGTTCAGAAAATGTCAAGCACTTTTCTGCAGCAGAGAATGATATTTTCCGAACCAGTTTTGGGGCCCCGTATCTCAGGGCCACTTAGAGCTAGGAACCCCAGCTTTGGATATGTTATGGTACCAGTTCCACTGGGTTTGCACACCAAATTTGGGGTTTCTAGCACCAAGTGGCCCTGAGATATGGGGCCCCAAATTTGGTTCAGAAAATGTCAAGCACTTTTCTGCAGCAGAGAATGACATTTTCCGAACCGATTTTGGGGCCCCGTATCTCGGGGCCACTTAGTGCTAGGAACTTCAGCTTTGGATATGTTGTGATACTTGGTCCACTGGGTTTGCATAGCAAATTTGGGGTTTCTAGCACCAAGTGGCCCTGAGATACGGGGCCCCAAAGTCGGTTCGGAAAATGAAATTTTTTGCTGCAGAAAAGTGCTTGACTCGAGTATAAGTCGAGGGGGGCACTTTCAGCACAAAAAAATGTGCTGAAAAATTCGACTTATACTCGAGTATATACGGTACTACAAAACATTTGCAGAAACACTATGCACTCCATACTTAAAAGCATTTAATTCTATATCCCATTCCAACCCACTCTCTCCAGGAATGCTTGAAGCTCACATAACAGTAATACCAAAAGCAGATAAGGATCCATCACAAGCAGCAAACTATAGGCCAATTTCGCTCTTTAATGTGGACATGAATTTTTTTTCCAAAATCTTAGCTAATAGATTACTACTTCTACTCCCTTCCATTGTCTCCCGAGATCAAGTTGGATTCGTCCCTGGAAGAGAAGCCAGGGATAATACTTTAAAGGCTATCAACTTACATTATCACATCACATCCTCAAACCAAAAAGGCTTTTTCCTTTCCCTGGATGCAGAGAAGGCATTCGACAGGGTAGCATGGGATTACATGGCAGCAGTACTACAAGCACTGGGCATAAAACAGTATATGATCAGTCTTATAATGTCCCTATATGCAAAACCCTCGGCTCAGATTAGAGTAAATAACACCTTGTCGAGTGCCTTCTCCATCCATTTTGGAACATGGCAGGGATGCCCCCTGTCTCCTATTCTCTTTATCCTTACCCTTGAGCCTTTACTTTGCTCCATCAGGCAGAACCCAGACATCCAAGGGATCAGAACCAACCGGAGAGAATACAAACTAGCTGCTTTCGCAGATGATATCTTATTGTTTCTCTCAAATCTACAATACTACGTTACCGGTATTACTAAATGAATTCCGACGCTTTAACTTGATTTCCAATCTTAAAATCAACTTCAAAATCAAAAGTCTTTTGCCCTCAATATATCTTTACCGCAATCCCTAGTCACACAATGCAAGGAAAATTTCCCCTTCCAATGGCAGACAGACTCAATTACCTATCTTGGCATACAACTGCCCGCCAAATTTACAGACTTATACGCAAAGAACTACCTACCAATATTGAACAAACTGACCACTGACCTTAAAACTAGAAATAGACCAGAGTTCTCATGGTTCGGAAGGGCGGTGATATTAAAAATGAACGTGTTACTAAGAACGTTGTATATTTTACAAACAGTACCAATTCAGATACTGCAGGCCTTCTTCAAAATCTATAGATGCCTTGTGGAGGAATGTAATGTACATAATTATAATCATAAAAATGCCTATTTTCTTATGTGTATATTATGTTTCTATGCAACTCATTATTTATTATATAGTATACAGATTAGCTCTGCTTTGGAACTGAAGATGGCACCTATCCCCTACTACCTCCACATTGGAAGAATGAGGAAGTGAAAACAGAACAAGCTTCAACCAAGCTTCAAGCATCAAGTTTCTCCATTCCTCTTGTATTTCAACTAATGAGATGTACCTATTAGACTGACATAGCAATGACGTATAATCTATTATTAGCTCTGCTTTGGAACTGAAGATGGCGCCTATCCCCTACTATCCCCTATTCGGAAGAATGAGGAAGTGTAGACAGAACAAGCTTCGACCAAGCTTCAAGCATCAAGTTTCTCCATTCCTCTTGTATTTCAACCAACGAGATGTACTGTACCTATTAGACTGACTAGCAATGACGTATAATCTATTATTCTTTCTAAATAAAACATTAGCACCGCCCTGCAATAAACAGAAGTGTGGAAGTAACCGAGCTGAACACATGTCAGAGTGTTTGCTTCCAGCGTGCATGCACATTTACACTTTCTAATTAGAAACAGCAGCAGATAACCTTGAACGCGATTGCGGTTCTTAACCATTACAGTTGGCACCCAAAGCGTGGTGCTCCAGGCTTCGATCAAAGGGAGACTGAGAGAGGGACCAAGTGGTTGGCCGAGACAGAGCAAGTGTGTCTGCGCAACCCTAACAGTATGGTAAGCATATTTATTCCTACCACTGTATGACTTGTCTCTGTCTGGGCTGGCTGGTTGGTCTTGTTGGCTCTCTGAGATCGTTCAGAGGCAGGCAACCTATTCCTTGCCTGGGGCTGTTTTAATGAACCGGTTATTTGGTCTCTGCTGACTGTGTATTATTTTTTCAGTGTCTGTCATCCTGAAGGATTGCAACTCAGCAGTCTGAAAGTGCATTTGCATTTGTGTGTCCTGACCCAGATGAGTTGTGGCCTCTGGGAAGACTGGAACCTTGCAACAAACGTCTACGAACAGTGACTCAGTGTGGGAGACCCCCCCTGAGGGTTTAGCTCAGCTGCTGAAGCTGCTGAAGCTTCACAGTGCAAAGGTTGGCAGGTGTAATGTCCTGTCCTGAGTGTATTTGTGGATTACTGTTTGCCATACACAAGAGGGGTTGGGGACTGGTGAAGGTGAGAGAAGGTGGCTACCCGAAGGATCAGTTGGACCACAAGCCATCGCTCCCCACCAACCCTGACATGCTTGTTCCAAGATTAAACATACATTACCCGGTGAAAAGGGGGTTTGGGCAGACCCTCGAAGAGATAGAACAGAGAGCAGCGAGGGAGGGATATCAATATATCAGTTGTCCTCACTCCCCCCTCAAGCCGCCGACCAGGACTGCGGCAGATGAACAGAACAAAGTAAGAGACCTTGGATACCAGCTGGGAGGCCCAGAGAGAGGACGGGAAGATGGGTCAGAAAGTAACAAAGCCAGAGAAGGGAATGCTAGCTTTTGATATTGTGAAGAGGAGAGAGGGCAGTGAAGCAGTTAAAAAATTGTCCAAAGTTGCAAAGGTTTGTGATTTGAAAGACTGTGTTGCTAGACTGCAAGCAGAGGAATGGCGTGTACTGATAAGAGAACAAAGGGGAATTCTATGTGAAAACGGCTTATTGGATGTGGCAGAAGCTTGGTACAGAACAGCAAAAGCATTGCACAAAGAAAATTGGATAGAGGAAGTTAAGAAAGCTGGCAATTGTATTATGTATGTGTATCACAAAGTTGATGATATGTTGAAACCACCGCCCTATGCAAGAATCTGGAACAAAGGAGAGGAGGGACAACCCTGCCCTCCGTCTAACGCCCACTCCCTTCTCACTACTCCAGCCCAAGCACAACCCACTGTGACAACTTTCTGTGGCAGCCATCTAAGTGCACCCAGACCCTCACTTCCTGCCCAGCCCAGTGCACTTCCTGCTGGTGGCCATCTTAGTGCACCCAGACCCTCACTTCCTGCCAAGCCCAGTGCACTTTCTGCCAGCGACCATCTAAGTGCACCCAGAGCATCACTTCCTGCTCAGCCCAGTGCACTTCCTGCCGGTGGCCATCTTGGTACACCCAGTAGGCCCAACCACGCCCTATACCCAGTTATCCCTGTTCTAAACCAGGATGGTTCCTACCACACACCTGTCTTCCCCAATACAGAAGCACTACCTTCACAGGCCAGATATGTTAATGATGAAGAAGCGTCCGAGTGGGAAGACCAACAACAGGCAGCAAGGCCACCCGCTGATTTAACCCCCAATCCGTAAGGAACAGTGCCCCCTACCAGCCCCCACCCCAACACCAGTCTCCGTTACCAGAAGGGGCACCAGTGATGTATGTCGCTTTTACCCCATCACAAGCAGTGGCCTTAGTGACAAGTCTGCCTGACCCAGAGAAACAGCCAATGCCCTTCTACCGCAGGATAGTGTAGATACAAGAAACTTACTCAGCTGCCTGGAGAGACTTGATCAGCCTATGCCAAATCAAAGCAGGACATGTCTTTTGGCCGGTCATGCAGGCAGCCTTCAATGATGCCTGCCTGACAAGTGCCACTTCCTACACCTTGTGTGTCGAGTTCTGTGCCCAACTCCACGACTGGGCAAAGGAGAAATTGGCGGATCAGACCACCACAATCCAAGATATTTCCCAAGGTAAAGGGGAGTCTGTGGAGAAGTATCATGCTAGACTCATACAGGTCTTTGATGATCTGGGCTTCTCCCACTATGAAAAGGCAAACACACACATGTTATCAACTGCTTTTGTCTCAGGGCTCAGAGAGGATATCGACCTGAATATCGCTCAATGAAAATGTCCAATTTACTGGTGGTGGCCAGAGGGATAGAAAACCAAAAAGGAAAAAAAACAACGCCCCTCATGGTAACCTATGATGAAGATCCCACCTACACTCGTCCACCACCACTGCCCAATACCAGGGAAAGGGTCATCTGTTACAATTGTGGGAGACAGGGACACTTCAGAAGAAAATGCAGAGCCCCAAGACAGCCCAGACAAGACAGGGATCCCCATGAAGGGCAACGTGGACATCAACCACCACGCCCAACACTCGCTAGGAAATGGGCAAACCCGTGTCACCCCTTATGGCATTGTCCTCAAATGGGACTGGGGGACCCCTAGCACAGATCAAGTTACCTATACAAGGAAAACCTACTACCTTTCTCATTGACACGGGTACAGCCAGAAGCGTGTTGAGGTCTGAGGACCTGCCTGATAATTCTTTCCTTTCCACTATTTATGTTTCCTGCGTGGGAGTGGATGGGGTGCCCCGTTCCAGTCCACTTACTGAGCCACTCCAAGTGGGGACATTTCCTGATTTGCTTGCCAGATTTGTGGTGTCCCCTACATGTCCCTTGAATCTGCTAGGAGCTGGTGCGCTGTCCAGACTATAGGCTTCAATCATCTTCACGCCTGAAGGGGGGTGAAGTTACATACTCCCCTATCCTTAGAAGACTCATCTGCTTTGTGTTCTCTGTCTCTCATGATGACACTTGAAGCAATAACTCCAAGTGCAATACCACAGGAAGTACTTGACAGAATCCCTGCGTGCCTATGGTCCACAGGACTGGAAGACATTGGTCACTTAAAAGTGCCAGCAGTTTCAGTCAAGCTCAAAGAGGGCGCATCATTGCCCCCGGAAACCACAATACCCACTTAAGTTGGCTCAATCAGCAGCTATCTCAAAACATGTAGCTGCTTTGGTCCAGAATGGGGCCTTGATCCCCTGTACCCCACCATGTAATACACCTCTTTTTCCTGTCAAGAAGAAAACACCTAAGGGAGAACCTGACAGATACAGGGTGGTGCAGGATCTGCGAGCAATTAACGAAGTCACAGTGTTGGACACTCCAACTGTGCCAAATCCACACACCTTATTATCAGGTGTACCTCCAACAGCTGAATACTTCACTGTGGTGGACCTGGCAAATGCATTCTACAGTGTACCCCTGCATCCTTCCTGCAGGTACTGCTTCGCTTTCTCCCATGAAGGACAACAGTATACCTGGGTAGTTATGCCATAAGGGGCGTAAAATTCTCAGAGTCAGTTTGCCAAAGCCATAGCCCAAAGCTCAAGTCTGTGCCATTTAGCCTTTCAAGCGAGGCCCTGGACAATTTTATTCTGCTGAAGCATTGCTCCTGCTTTGGGCCTTCCAGATTATGGGAAACCCTTCAAACTGTTTGTGTTGGAAAAGAAAGGCCACACCACAGGGGTCCTAGCTCAAGAACATGGAGGACGGACTAGACCCATTGGGTACCATTCTTGCCACTTGGACCCCATGGCAAGGGGTAGCCCTTCCACATCCCCTGCTTCTTCTGGCACTGCATGACATTGCTGCCATCCTGAATCAGGTGCAACCCAGACACCTGTCCACGGCCAGACATCTATGGTTGCACATCTCCCTCCTCCTTCCTGACAATGTGACCCTCCAAAGGTGTCTCACTCTCAACCCTTCTGCCATTTTTCGAGGGGTGACAGGAAGAAGAAGAAGGTGAAAAAGGAGACCCCTGTACTACTCCACATGACTGCCTTGAAATGATGCACATGGAAACCACACATTTCCCTACAGTGAGTGAAACTCCTCTGGAAAACCCTGACTACTAGGGATGAGCCGAACACCCCCCGGTTCGGTTCGCACCAGAACCTGCGAACGGACCGAAAGTTCGCACAAACGTTAGAACCCCATTGACGTCTATGGGACTCGAACGTTCGAAATCAAAAGTGCTAATTTTAAAGGCTAATTTGCATGGTATTGTCCTAAAAAGGGTTTGGGGACCCGGGTCCTACCCTAGGGGACATGTATCAATGCAAAAAAAACTTTTAAAAACGGACGTTTTTTCGGGAGCAGTAATTTTAATGATGCTTAAAGTAAAAAAAAAAAAAGTGAAATATTCCTTTAAATATCGTACCTGGGGGGTGTCTATAGTATGCCTGTAAAGTGACGCGTGTTTCCCATGTTTAGAACAGTCCCTGCACCAAATGTCATTTTTAAAGGAAAAAATCTCATTTAAAACTGCTTGCGGGTTTAATGTAATGTCGGGTCCTGGCAATATGGATGAAAATCAGTGAGACAAACGGCATGGGTACCCCCCAGTCCATTACCAGGCCCTTTGGGTCTTGTATGGATATTAAGGGGAACCCCGCACCCAAATTAAAATAAGGAAAGGTGTGGGGCCACCAGGCCCTATATACTCTGAACAGCAGTATACAGGCGGTACAAACAAGACAGGGACTGTAGGTTTTTTGTTAAGTAGAATCTGTTTGTAATTTTGAACGGGTACATTTTTACGTGTTTAGCTCCAGCCAAAAAATCTTTTTTAAGCTTTTTGGAAAACATAGGGAAGGGTTATCACCCCTGTGACATTTGTTTTGCTGTCTTTCCTCCTCTTCAGAAGATTTCACCTCACTTTTTGTCCCAATGAAAAATGTTTTTTGAAAATTTGGGGTTTTTTGTGGAACAAGGATTGGAAAGCATCAGTGGAAAGGAGAAATGTTTTTCCCATATTAACTCTTACAGGAGAGAATTTCCCTTCCTAGGGGTAGATTTCATCTCACTTCCTGTTGTCTCCTTCCGTTTGCAAGTAGGAGTCGTTTGGAAGTTAGATGTTTGAAAGTAGGGTCCTGCCCTATATACTCAGCAGAAATTTGGGCCTTAGGTGTTGTTGTGGCCACAACACTGTAAGCCCTCACAGGGCCCTGCTGTGAAATATTAGATCAAGAATTGTAATTACATGCCCCTGTTGAACAGGAGCTGAAAAATTAGGCCTTAGGCACTGGTGCTGGTGCCACAACACTGCAACCCCTCACAGACACTCTAGTTGGAACGCAGGAACGAGCCCTGCTGCAAAGTATTGCATCAAAAATTGTAATTACACGCCCCTGTTAAACAAGGGCTGAAAAATTGGGCCTTAGGCACTGGTGCTGGTGCCACAACACTGCAACCCCTCACAGACACTCTAGTTGGAACGCAGGAAGGAGCCCTGCTGCAAAGTATTGCATCAAAAATTGTAATTACATGCCCCTGTTAAACAAGGGCAGAAAAATTGGGCCTTAGGCACTGGTGCTGGTGCCACAACACTGCAACCCCTCACAGACACTCTAGTTGGAACGCAGGAACGAGCCCTGCTGCAAAGTATTGCATCAAAAATTGTAATTACACGCCCCTGTTAAACAGGGGCTGAAAAATTGTGCCTTAGGCACTGGTGGTGGCGCCCAGAACCAAAAATGTTCTTACAAGCTATCAGCGTGATGATTGAGGAGGAAGAGGATAATTACTCAGGGATAGTCACTCAGCATCAGCATAGGCAGTCTTTGAAGGGATCTGAGATTTCAAAAAAAATTATTCGGTTACATCAGCATCAGGTGCTTGGTAGCTGGTGGTTATCCAAGACTGATTCATTTTTATGAAGGTCAGTCGATCGACCGAGTCGGTGGACAGACGCACCCTGTGATCGGTTACCATGCCTCCAGCAGCACTGAATGTGCGTTCCGAAAGAACGCTGGATGCAGGACAGGCCAGTAGCTCAATTGCATAGTGTGCAAGCTCTGGCCAGTGATCCATCCTCAAGACCCAGTAACCCAGCGGATTTCCGGTGGGAAAGGTGTCCAAGTCTGATCTTGCCCCTAGGTATTCCTGCACAATGTAAAACAGACGCTGGCGATGGTTGCTGGAACCGATCATACCTTGGGGCTGCGGACCAAAAAATTGTCTGAACGCATCGGTCAGATGGCCACCTTCTCCACCGCTCCTTCTTTGACTGACCGAAGCCTCAGCAACACGTTGTCCAGAAACAGGAGTTTGTAACCTCCCAGTCTCTGGGAACGCGTTGCACAGACCTTTCTGCAAGGCCTCCCAAAGATGTTTCATCCTCTGCTCCCTCTGCGATGGCAAGATAAGGTCCGCAACCTTACCCTTGTGACGTGGATCAAGGAGGGTTGCCAGCCAGTATTGGTCCTTCTCCTTGATACCACGAATAGGAGGATCCTTACGCAGGCTTTGCAGGATCAGGGAGGCCATGCAGCGTAGGTTTGCTGAGGCATTCGGTCCGGAGTCCTTTGGGTCACTAAGGACGACATGGTCCGCAGCCACCTCCTCCCAGCCACGTACAAGTCCATGTGTTTCTTGGGACTGATCCCTTAAAGACTGCTGCTGATGCTGAGTGCCAGGCTCCACCTCCATACTGACACAATCTTCCTCCTCCTCCTCCTCCTCCTCCTCCTCTTCCTGTGTGATCGGCAGGCACGCAGGAACACTGTCTGGATAAAGGGGACCTTGAGAGCTAAGGAAGTCCTCCTCTTCCTGCCTCTGTTCTGCCTCAAGTGCCCTGTCCATTATTCCACGCAGCGTGTCCTTCAACAGGTGGACAAGGGGGACAGTGTCACTGATGCATGCACTGTCACTGCTCACCATCCTCGTGGCCTCCTCAAATGGTGACAGGACAGTGCATGCATCCCTGATCATGGCCCACTGGCGTGGGGAAAAAAAAACAAGCTCCCCTGACCCTGTCCTGGTGCCATAGTCGCACAGGTACTCATTGATGGCCCTCTGCTGCGTGTGCAGCCACTGCAGCATGGCCAACGTTGAGTTCCACCTGGTGGGCATGTCACAGATTAGGTGGTTCTTGGGCAGGTTAAACTCCTTTTGGAGGTCCGTCAGCCGAGCACTGGCATTATATGACCGGCGGAAATGCACACAGACTTTCCTGGCCTGCCTCAGGACATTCTGTAAGCCCGGGTACCTGCCCAAGAACCGCTGCACCACCAAGTTAAGGACGTGAGCCAAACAGGGCACATGGGTCATTTGTCCCTGTCGGAGGGCAGAGAGGAGGTTGGTGCCATTGTCGCAAACCACCATTCCTGCCTTGATTTGGCGTGGCGTCAACCACCTCTGAACCTGTCCCCCAAGCACACCAGCTCAAGCACCGCATGGCATCTTTTGGCCCGCGTACTTGCGTAGCCCCTTGAACGGCTAAGGAGCACCGCTGGTTCCGAGGACAAAGCACAGGAAGAGGCCATGGAGGAAGAAGAAGAGGAGGGGGTGGAGGAGAGAGCTGTGTCACAATCATTAGCATTTTGGAGGCGTGGTGGTGGAACAACCTCCAACACTACTGCACCTTGTCCTGCATCCTTCCCAGCTGCCAGCAGAGTCACCCAATGCGCCGTGAAACTTAGGTAATGTCCCTGTTAATGCCTGCTGGACCATGAGTCAGCGGTAATATGCACCTTACCGCTGACCGCCCTGTCCAGCGAGGCATGGACATTGCCTTCCACATGCCGGTAGAGAGCCGGAATCGCCTTCCGTGAGAAAAAGTGGCGTTTGGGTACCTGCCACTGAGGAACCGCACATTCCACAAACTCACGGAAGGGGGCAGAGTCTACCAACTGAAAAGGCAGCAGTTGAAGTGCTAGCAATTTTGCCAAGCTAGCATTCAACCGCTGGGCATGTGGATGGCTGGGAGCAAACTTCTTTCGGCGGTGCAGCAGCTGGGGCAGGGAAATTTGCCTGGTACAATCTGACGTCGGTGTACCAAAAGCAGATTGCCCACAAGTACTTGGCTGTGACACACCTAATTCTACACCTTCATTCCTCTCACTGCAGGTCTCAGAGAGGACTGAAGGTCTAGTGGGGTTGGAAATCTCAGCTGATGAGGAGCAAGGAGAGGTCCTCTTTGTTCTTTGGTGTGGGTCTTTTAGATACGCTTGCCAAGGAACTGCATGGCAGGTCAACATATGTCTGGTCAAGCATGTGGTACCCAAGCGGGAGATGTTTTGGCCACGCGAGATACGCTTGAGACATATGTTGCAAATAGCAGCGGTGCGATCTGATGCACTCGTCTCAAAAAAGGCCCACACCAAAGAACTTTTTGAATAACGCGCAGAGACTGCAGCGCCCTGCACATGTGGAGCTTTGGGGTGTGATGCAGTCAATGTGCTGCCCTTAGGCTGGCCCCTGGAGGGCATCCTGCCTCGTTGGTGATGTGCCGCATCCTCCTCCTCCTCCTCTCTCCTATCAGGCACCCATGTTGAGTCAGTGACCTCATCATCCCCTCCCTCCTCATCACTGGAGCAAACCTGGCAGTATGCTGCAGCAGGGGGAGCATGACTGCCAGATTGCTGTCCTTCTTGGGCACCCCCTCTGTCACTGGAGCAAACCTGGCAGTATGCTGCAGCAGGGGGAGCATGACTGCCAGATTGCTGTCCTTCTTGGGCACCCCCTCTGTCCGTGCTCATGTTACTGCCTTCATCGAGCTCAGTATCATCATCAGAGCCTTCCAAACGCTGGGCATCCTCCTGGAGCATGTACCCAACACTGTGGTCAAACAGTTCGAGGGACTCCTCAGGAGGACATGGTGGGGCTAGGGAAGGAGTCACTGATGACATTGAGCCGAGGGAAGAGGCCGCTGCTTTGCCAGACAAAGTACCCTGGGCATGGATGAGAGAGGATGAGGAGGATGAGGACGGCTTGGTCATCCACTCAACCAAGTCTTCCGGATGTTGCGGCTCAACACGGCCAGCTGCCGAAAAAAAGGCCAAGCGTGTCCCATGGCCACGTGCTGATGAGGATGCATCGTCTCCACGACCAGCACTAGACACAGAGCCTGCTTGCCCTCTCTTATTGGCTTGTGACTGTCTGCCTCTCCTTCTTGGCCTTCCAGACATACTAATGGCCTGTAGCTGCACTAAGCTGGGATATATATATATATATATACACTACCGTTCAAAAGTTTGGGGTCACATTGAAATGTCCTTATTTTTGAAGGAAAAGCACTGTACTTTTAAATGAAGCTAACTTTAAACTAGTCCTAACTTTAAACAAATATACTCTATACATTGCTAATGTGGTAAATGACTATTCTAACTGCAAATGTCTAGTTTTTGGTGCAATATCTACATAGGTGTATAGAGGCCCATTTCCAGCAACTATCACTCCAGTGTTCTAATGGTACAATGTGTTTGCTCATTGGCTCAGAAGGCTAATTGATGATTAGCAAACCCTTGTGCAATCATGTTCACACATCTAAAAACAGTCTAGCTCCTTCCAGAAGCTACAAAACTGACCTTCCTGTGAGCAGATTGAGTTTCTGGAGCATCACATTTGTGGGGTCAATTAAACGCTCAAAATGGCCAGAAAAAGAGAACTTTCATCTGAAACTCGACAGTCTATTCTTGTTCTTAGAAATGAAGGCTATTCCATGCGAGAAATTGCAAAGAAATTGAAGATTTCCTACAACGGTGTGTACTACTCCCTTCAGAGGACAGCACAAACAGGCTCTAACCAGAGTAGAAAAAGAAGTGGGAGGCCGCGTTGCACAACTAAGCAAGAAGATAAGCACATTAGAGTCTCTAGTTTGAGAAACAGACGCCTCACAGGTCCCCAACTGGCATCTTCATTAAATAGTACCCGCAAAACACCAGTGTCAACATCTACAGTGAAGAGGCGGCTGCGGGATTTTGGGCTTCAGGGCAGAGTGGCAAAGAAAAAGCCATATCTGAGACTGGCCAATAAAAGAAAAAGATTAAGATGGGCAAAAGAACACAGACATTGGACAGAGGAAGACTGGAAAAAAGTGTTGTGGACGGATGAATCCAAGTTTGAGGTGTTTGGATCACAAAGAAGAACGTTTGTGAGACGCAGAACAAATGAAAAGATGCTGGAAGAATGCCTGACGCCATCTGTTAAGCATGGTGGAGGTAATGTGATGGTCTGGGGTTGCTTTGGTGCTGGTAAGGTGGGAGCTTTGTACAGGGTAAAAGGGATTGTGAATAAGGAAGGCTATCACTCCATTTTGCAACGCCATGCCATACCCAGTGGACAGCGCTTGATTGGAGCCAATTTCATCCTACAACAGGACAATGACCCTAAACACACCTCCAAATTGTGCAAGAACTATTTACAGCAGAAGCAGGCAGCTGGTATTCTATCGGTAATGGAGTGGCCAGCACAGTCACCAGATCTGAACCCCATTGAGCTGTTGTGGGAGCAGCTTGACCGTATGGTACGCCAGAAGTGCCCATCCAACCAATCCAACTTGTGGGAGCTGCTTCTAGAAGCGTGGGGTGCAATTTCTCCAGCTTACCTCAATAAATTAACAGCTAGAATGCCAAAGGTGTGCAATGCTGTAATTGCTGCAAAAGGAGGATTCTTTGATGAAAGCAAAGTTTGATGTAAAAACAATGTTATTTCAAATACAAATCATTATTTCTAACCTTGTCAATGTCTTGACTCTATTTTCTATTCATTTCACAACGTATGGTGGTGAATAAGTGTGACTTTTCATGGAAAACACAAAATTGTTTGGGTGACCCCAAACTTTTGAACGGTAGTGTATATATATATATGTATATATATATGTATGTACTGATACTGCAGCTAGCAAAATCAACTGCCTGCCTGTAGTATGAGAACACCACCAACCTTCTACAGGTTCTCTGTGAGGTGGATGCACCCCACTAACTTGTAGCTGTGAGCAGGACACACTGCACTAACTGTAAATAGTCTAGCTGCCTGACTGTGGTACTAATAGGATCAAAAGAACACCAGCAATTTTCTTCAGGTAGCTGTATTTACTGTAACAAGACAAGCCTGCCTGTCAGTAGGAAGATAACAGGAACGGATCTAGCTGAACACTGTGAGCAGGACGCACCCCACTAGCTTGTAGGTTTAGCTGAACACTGTGAGGTGGACGCACCCCACTAACTTGTAGGTTTAGCTGAACACTGTGAGCAGGACGCACCCCACTAACTTGTAGGTTTAGCAGAACACTGTGAGCAGGACGCACTGCACTAACTGTAAATAGTCTAGCTGCCTGACTGTGGTACTAATAGGATCAAAAGAACACCAGCAATTTTCTTCAGGTAGCTGTATTTACTGTAACAAGGCAAGCCTGCCTGTCAGTAGGAAGATAACAGGAACGGATCTAGCTGAACACTGTGAGCAGGATGCACTGCACTAACTGTAAATAGTCTAGCTGCCTGACTGTGGTACTAATAGGATCAAAAGAACACCAGTAATTTTCTTCAGGTAGCTGTAAATACTGTAACAAGACAAGTCTGCCTGTCAGTAAGAAGATAACAGGAACGGATCTAGCTGAACACTGTGAGTAGGACGCACTGCACTAACTGTAAATAGTCTAGCTGCCTGACTCTGGTACTAATAGGATCAAAAGAACACCAGCAATTTTCTTCAGGTAGCTTTATATACTGTAACAAGACAAGCCTGCCTGTCAGTAAGAAGATAACAGGAACGGATCTAGCTGAACACTGTGAGCAGGACGCACTGCACTAACTGTAAATAGTCTAGCTGCCTGACTGTGCTAATAGGATCAAAAGAACACCAGCAATTTTCTTCAGGTAGCTTTATATACTGTAACAAGACAAGCCTGTCTGTCAGTAAGAAGATAACAGGAACGGATCTAGCTGAACACTGTGAGCAGGACGCAATGCACTAACTGTAAATAGTCTAGCTGCCTGACTGTGGTACTAATAGGATCAAAAGAACACCAGTAATTTTCTTCAGGTAGCTGTAAATACTGTAACAAGACAAGCCTGCCTGTCAGTAGGAAGATAACAGGAACGGATCTAGCTGAACACTGTGAGCAGGACGTACTGCACTAACTGTAAATAGTCTAGCTGCCTGACTGTGGTACTAATAGGATCAAAAGAACACCAGCAATTTTCTTCAGGTAGCTTTATATACTGTAACAAGACAAGCCTGCCTATCAGTAAGAAGATAACAGGAACGGATCTAGCTGAACACTGTGAGCAGGACACACCCCACTAGCTTGTAGGTTTAGCTGAACACTGTGAGGTGGACGCACCCCACTAACTTGTAGGTTTAGCTGAACACTGTGAGCAGGACGCACCCCACTAACTTGTAGGTTTAGCAGAACACTGTGAGCAGGGCGCACTGCACTAACTGTAAATAGTCTAGCTGCCTGACTGTGGTACTAATAGGATCAAAAGAACACCAGCAATTTTCTTCAGGTAGCTGTATTTACTGTAACAAGACAAGCCTGCCTGTCAGAAGGAAGATAACTCGAACGGATCTAGCTGAACACTGTGAGCAGGACGCACTGCACTAACTATAAATAGTCTAGCTGCCTGACTGTGGTACTAATAGGATCAAAAGAACACCAGTAATTTTCTTCACGTAGCTGTAAATACTGTAACAAGACAAGTCTGCCTGTCAGTAAGAAGATAACAGGAACGGATCTAGCTGAACACTGTGAGCAGGACGCACTGCACTAACTGTAAATAGTCTAGCTGCCTGACTGTGGTACTAATAGGATCAAAAGAATACCAGCAATTTTCTTCAGGTAGCTGTAAATACTGTAACAAGAAAAGCCTGCCTGTCAGTAGGAAGATAACAGGAACGGATCTAGCTAAACTGAATACAGTGTATATATATATATATATGCAACACCTGGGATGCATATATATACACAATACACTGTAAGTGCAGCTAACTGACTGACTGTCCTGCCTAATCTAGCTAACTCAAATGAAATGACACTGTCTCTCTCTCTCTCTATCTCTCAGCACACCGGAACACACTGCACAGGGCCGCCGTGCAGGCGGCCTTATATAGTGTGGGGCGTGTGCTAAATCCCCTGAGCCATAATTGGCCAAAGCCTCCTTGGCTTTGGCCAATTACGGCTCTCTGTTCAGGCGGCGCTGTGATTGGCCAAGCATGCGGGTCATAGTGCATGCTTGGCCAATCATCAGCCAGCAATGCACTGCGATGCCGCAGTGAATTATGGGCCGTGACGCGCCACACGAATTTGGCGTGAACGGCCCATATCATTCGCAATTCGGCGAACGACCGAACAGCCGATGTTGGAGTCGAACATGGGTTCGACTCGAACGCGAAGCTCATCCCTACTGACTACACACTTTTTGTGGATGGCTCCAGATATGCAGATGAAGGAGGCAAGTACCACACAGGTTATGCTGTGACCTCTGAATCTGAAATCATACAAGCAGGAGCATTACCACCAACTATATCTGCTCAAGAAGCAGATCTCCAAGCACTCACTACAGCATGTAAAATAGTGGAAGGTAAAATAGCCAACATCTACACAGACTCAAGGTATGCCCTTGGAGTAGCTCATGACTTCGGTATCATTTGGAGGGCCAGAGGGTTTCTGACAGCGTCCGGAACACCGGTGAAACATGGCCCAGCCATCAAGGATTTAATGGATGCACTACTCGTGCCTGACCAAGTGGCTGTCTTGAAGGTTAAAGCACATGGCAAACTGAATTCTCAAGAAGCCAGAGGGAACCACTTGGCAGATATAACTGCTAAACAAGCAGCAAAAAAACAGCAAAAAACGGCCGAAGTGGCCGAAGAGGAGAGTGAATCCTTAGTGTAAATGCTTTTGGCAGTGCATGTGCCATCTGACCAGCAATACCTAGCCTCTACGCAAGGGGCTGTTCACACAGAAGAAAATTTGGAATGGATCGATAAAGGAGCTGATCACGATGGAGATCTGTATTTGATGAGAGGGAAAATTTGTTTACCAAGATATATGTATCCAACAGTTGTCCAACGGGCGCATGGACCTGCCCATCTCTCTAAGAACTTAATGAATTCACTGATCAGCAAATACTACTGGGCCCCAGGGATAACCACCTTAACCAGAAATTACTGTGACTCATGTGCAGTATATGCAAAATGCAATCTGGGGAGAACAGAAAAGACACCAGAAGCATTTGGCGAAACCCCTCTATCCGTTCCAGAGGATACAGATTGATCATATACAGATGCCAAGAAGTGGCCGATATGAATACGCCCTAGTAGTGGTGGACATGTTCTCCTGCTGGCCAGAAGCCTATGCCGTTACAAACATGACAGCCAATACCACGGCTAAGAAACTACTGAGTGAGATAGTATGTAGATTTGGGGTCCCAGAGGTGATAGAGAGCGATCAGGGCCCAGCCTTCACAGCAACCCTTACAAAAGAGATTTGGGCAGCACTGGGGGTTCAGTTGGCTCCACACACCCCATACCACCCTTAAAGTAGCAGGAAGGTAGAAAGGATGAATGGGACACTAAAAAACAGGATGTCAAAGATGGCCCAAGAGAGTAACATGAGTTGGCCAGACAGTTTGCCCATTGCCCTGTTCAGTGTTATACATACCCTCCGGGGGAAACATGCCCTATCCCCTTATGAAATTTAGTTTGGCTCAGCCCCCAGACTTGGTTGTTACTTTCCACAACAGTTACAGTTGCAATCTGATGTGTTAACTAGCTATGTCACATGTTTGTCTAGGGAATTAACCAATATCCATTCTCGAATGTTTCCCTCCATTCCAGATTCAGAGGCAGACTCGGGAACCCACAGTCTTCAGCCAGGAGACTGGGTATTAGTGAAGAAATTCACAAGGAAAAATTCCCTCAATCCAAGATATGATGGACCATTCCAGGTGCTGCTGACCACAGCTACATCAGTCAAGCTAGAAGGGAAAAGCACCTGGATACACGCCTCCCACTGCAAGAAAGCCCCGTCTTCTGAAGACAAGACTCTGCCTGCACCACAATGATCGTGTTGTATATCCTTTTTCTAATAGGTTTGGTAAAAGCTTAGCAGATGGGTATCACCAAAACAGGTACTCAACAGGCAGCCATCACTAAGATGGATGACATCACCACATTTTGGTACAATTCATCCAACACACAAGTGGTTGTGTTTAACTTTGATTTCTGTAGTATAATACTTAGATATTGCAACAGGTATGGACCAGGTTGGGCAAAGCGGGCTTGCATGGCGATTCACCCAGATCAGATATACATATGCATAACGGATGATTATTGTGGACAAAACTGTGACCATTGGGGATCAATGGGATGGAGTACCGGAGCAGGCTGGGGGTATCAACCACAGAGCGCCTTAAAAAGGAAAGATCACATGGGGAAGCCCCTCATTAAGTGTATGTCCATCTGAAAGTCAGGGTGTAGTGATGAAGGAGACAGACTTGTCTCAAGCATTGAGAATCCCACCCCTGGTGATGTGGGACTTTACTGGTTAGGCAGGTACCCATAGTATGGTGTTCCGATAGAAAGATTTTACCTAAAAGACATGTATAAGGTATCAAAACCAATAACAAATCCCCCTAAACCTTCCACCATTGCTATAAAAGGCATGATAGCAATGGCAAATCCAACCTTTGAAGAGACAATGGCAGCTGAAACCGGGTTCTCTGACACTAATCTGTGGCTTGAGTGGATGAGATTCAGTGCAAACCAACATAACAGAAGTAACTGTTATGTTTGTGGTAGTGCCAGGCCACACTTAGGGACAGTCCCACTCCAGATCCCACAAGACAGTGAGGAATGTTTCCTCAGCCTGTTCACTAATACATCCACCAATCACACTGCGTCCGAAATGTGGAAAAAGGAGTATCCTATAGTTACCAAAATCCCAAAGCCTGGAGAGGGCATCACTATATATCCCGGGAACTACACCTGTTACTCTAATTACCAGGTTAAGGGAAGGTTCCTGGGTAACTTCACCAAAGGATACTGCTCTACCTACAGTGAGGTCCCGGGGAAGTTAACACAGAACCAAATCCAGTCACTTGGTGAAGCGTATTGGATTTGCGGGGACCTAAAAATCAGGACCAGATTGGAGGGAACCTGGACAGGTGAATGTGCCCTTGCAAAGGTCATTATGCCCCTCCATATCCTAACAGAAGATATCCCTGATACATACACTGACCCAGCACACAGTCAGAGGAGGAAGCGAGCAGCTCTCTCCGGAAGCTTTGACCCTCATGTGTACATAGATGCCATAGGGGTTCCAGGGGGGGTCCCTGATGAATTCAAAGCCAGGGATCAGGTAAAAGCTGGTTTTGAGTCTTCGATCCACATAATAACTGTCAACAAGAATGTAGATTGGATCAACTACATATACTATAACCAACAAAGATTCGTGAATTACACTAGGGATGCCCTTCAGGGAATTGCTGACCAGTTAGCCCCCACTTCCTACATGACATTCCAGAACCAGATGGCCTTAGACATGGTGTTAGCTGAGAAAGGAGGTGTCTGTAAAATGATAGAAAAAACGGGATCCTGTTGCACCTACAGTCCTGATAATACTGGCCCAAATTGTAAGGTTACTCTAGCTATAAAGAAATTAGAAGATCTGTCACTGGAGTTGAAGAAGAACTCAGGTATTACAGACCCATTGGATCAATATTTTAGCTGGATGAGTGGGTGGCAGAAGGTGCTTGCCCAGATAGGGGTAACGGTATTAATAATCCTGGTTCTTTTAGTCCTGATTGTATGCCGTATTCTACCTTTCGTAAAGAAGTTAATGAGCAAGGCTGTAGACAACAGCAAACCTACATTTCTCCACCAAGAAGAGGAGGACCCCCTTATGATGGAAGATGACAAACCCTTCACTCCTCTACAGTCACTCCCTGTCCAAATCTCACAATCCTATAGGGTTATAGGGATAGATAGCACCTGACTGCCCTTCTCTAGCTGTATCGAGGGGGGTAGTGAACTAGTTGCTGCCCAACTCTATATACAGTCTAAAAGAGTTGCTGAGGAGAATGGGCCAGATGAGTAGGACCTTTAGATAAGGGACAGAAGAAAATAGCTATTCTAGGGGGGACTGTGGAGGAATGTAATGTACATAATGATAATCATAAAAATGCCTATTTTCTTATGTGTATACATGTTTCTATGCAACTCGTTACTTATTATATAGTATACAGATTAGCTCTGCTTTGGAACTGAAGATGGCACCTATCCCCTACTACCTCCACATTGGAAGAATGAGGAAGTGAAGACAGAACAAGCTTCAACCAAGCTTCAAGCATCAAGTTTCTCCATTCCTCTTGTATTTCAACTAATGAGATGTACCTATTAGACTGACATAGCAATGACGTATAATCTATTATTCTTTGTGTATCAAACATTAGGACCGCCCTGCTATAAACAGAAGTGTGGAAGTAACCGAGCTGAACACGTGTCAGAGTGTTTGCTTCCAGCGTGCATGCACATTTACACTTTCTAATTAGAAACCATAGCAGATAACCTTGAACACGATTGCAGTTCTTAACCATTACAGCCTTAGCTCCAACTTCATATGGGGAGGACACAAACCCAGAATAAAATACACACAATTAGCCTTGCCTAAGGAGGTATCGGTCTCCCGGACCTCTTGAATTATTATAAGGCAGTCCATCTGTCCAGAATACTCGACTGGAACCTACACGTATCATCAAAAGATTGGATTTGTCTGGAAGATTCATTTTCGAAATGACACCTGGCATCAGTACCATGGATACTAGATTGCCATATCAGCCCTTAAATCACACCCTCTCATCAGGCCAACAACACAATGCTTTAGCAAGATATGCAAACAATCCTCCCTTTCGATGGTACCAGGCCCATTATCTCCAATAAGAATGAACCCTGACTTCCCCCCAGGCATGACTGTTGAATTTTTAACACAACACTGGTCAGAGGAAAAGGTCCTAGCTCATCATTTCTTTGACCAAGGTAAACTCTACACAGCACCTCTCCTCTCTACACGATTGGACAGACCCCCGATACCACCATGGACATACCTCTTAATTGCACAGTACCCAGTAACTTTAGACAGGAAATCCTCATGCTCTAGACAGCTGAAGCCTTTTGAACACCTCTGTTCCCAGTCCTCCCCCCAAACACACTTGATTTCTGTTACACATTCCCTTCTTTTCATGGACTGCCATCCCAACAACCCAGCGATGTGTAAAGTCTGGGAGAAAGACCTATCACTATCTCTAACACTAGTAGATTGGGGTAACATTTACCTCAACATCCACAAAGGGTCCATTAATGTATCAACTCAGGAAAACGGATACAAAATCCAATTCCGTTGGTATTGCACACCTGAATTACTACACAAATTCAACCCAGCAATCTCAGATTCCTGCTGGAGATGCAATACACAACCAGGCATATTGATTCACATTTGGTGGGAATGCCCACAAATCCAATCATTTTGGAAAGAAGTACATCACATAACCTCCCTTGTCACGTCATATAACTTGGAATGGGCACCAGCTCAATTTCTCCTACACCATTCAAATTTATCTTATCACACCTTCTACAAATCCCTGGCAATGCACATGGTAAATGCGGCAAAACAGTGCATACCAATACATTGGAAATCCCAAACCATTCCGTCACTGAAAGAATGGTTCTGCAGAATCAAAAGATTTGCCGAGGAATTCATTCACATAGCACGGGACTCCCCCCAGCAAATTTGGCATAAAATGTGCATGCTGGAAACACTTCTAAACCACACCGGAATACTCCCTCTTAAACCCTCCAACCAACCAAAACTGAATGTAAAACATACCGAAATCAAGAAACTAGACTTCCTACAATTTAAAAGCACCATTCTCTCCTCACAACTCCATAGAAACCTACATCTCCGGGGGATAACCCCACGAGGAAGGAAGCAAGAGATGGTACCCCAGAGGTAGTAGCCCTGTCCCCCATATCACCCACCCTTTCCTATAGGTCCCTCCCCACACACCCATGGACAGCTCCCTTCCTCACTATCAAAAACCCCTAAGCACGGGCACACATAACATAACCCCCCCACTCTTTAGGTTACATTCCCCTTACCCTCATACATTCCACCCCCCCTTTTTGTTTTTCCTCTTCATAACTAGTGAACCTAACAGGTTACCAGTAACTACATACCACATACTCATCATACCCGATCCTCTTCCTACATTTTGAAAACACTTACGCACACATAGAGATGACCTAGATGATCAAGAAAAAAAACGACTGATTGAACTCTCACAATATTGGAATTGTTTCTACATACGGGTGACACACCCACTTCTTCAGACCCTACCTTTGGATGACACAGTGTAGTATGGGTCTATATTCATATATAACTTTAGTTATTGAATTACAAGAAACTTAGTAATAGTTTTAAGGTGATTACTTATTACTTACATATATATATATATATATGTATATACATATGTATGTTTCTGAGCTCACATATGGTCACTCACAGATGGTCACATTGTCTCGGGACCATTATGGCTAGTCTTTTGTTAGTACCAGATAAAACTAGCTTTTTCGCGCCTTTCATCTAGCCTTTAAAAGGTTAGACAATAGAGAAGAGCAGTGGACTTCTTCTAGGGCATGAATGTGCCTAGACTTTGAACAGACCATCGGCTTCCAGAACTTTCTGAAGATTTCAGAAGTTGAGGGGTCCCCTGGATTGAATATGCTGTATTTATCCTGTATCGTATCATCTGTAATACATCTTTAATCGAAGCTAAGTAAATCTCTTTTATTACATTCTTTGTGTATTGTGTGTTTTAATCCCTGCATTTACTGACCACATATCTGAAAGGGTAAATATATGAATGAACCTATGAATAAATGTAACACAGAAGTTAACCCCTTGTCACATAATGGTGCTGTGAGCAGGATATTTAACCCTTTGGGTGCTGGTTTGAAGTGCAGTGATTAATCCTAGTAATACTAGTAATACTGTTGTGAATTGTAATGTTTTTTGACAATTGGGAAACTGTATTATTAGTGTGCACTGTGATGGGAGGTTTGTTGCTAGCTTTGCTTTGGTGGCAGTTAGTGGCAGATATGTTTGATTTAAATTGGATAAATTTAGCAAAGGGGGTAGATGGTCGAATGTTTCCACTCATTGTGTGCTTAGCGAACCCCCGGCAAGCTTTCAAATTTTTGAGATATAGAACAGATGAGCTGATGACCGCGTTAGGTGGATGAGTGGCCCTTTTGCTGTTTCTCATATAGTTGTTCTTTGAGGTTTGAAAACGATGAGCAGAAAACAGGTAGGAAGAGGAAAAAAATGACCTGTGTTGATGCTTAGATTGTGATTACTGGAGTAATATATGTGTTGAATTTAAATGTTGAGCTCTTTTGTTGATTGTTTAGCTAGCTATTGGTGAGGAAAAGTTGCTTGTATGGATGATATGTAAAAATTTATTTGGCTACTGATGTTTACGTGAGTATGTTTAACATTAGAAAAGTTAAGTAATGAAACTAAGGCAAAAGTTTTGATAAAAGTGAGTTTTTTGTATGTTTGACTGAAAAGATCAGTAGTAGCAGGAATGGCTGCAGTCTGCGTCTCCTGTATTTGTGAGAGCTTGCAGCATTCCCCTCTCCCTCCCCTCAGACGATGGACAATGGACAATAGTCCAGCATGTTGTGAAAGGAACACCTGCAGCTGTAGACTGCTTGTGTTTGTGAGAGCCTGCTTGAATGGAGACGACCCCTTAAGAGAGGTAGATTTCCCCTTAACCCCCCCCCCCCCTTTAAAAGACTACGTCTGAATCCTGAATAGAAGTCATGATTATTATAATTTTATTGGTGAATGTAATAGTGTCATGTTCTAGGATACAACACTAATGTTTTTTTCATTAATACAGAAGGAACCAGATCTATTCCTAGAAGTTTCGTAGATCTGTATGGTACTGCACAAGAGGTTGCAATAGAAACATCAATATGAGTTTGGTGATGTATAATGTTTGTGCACAAATGTGATGAACACCATATAATGTTCTTGTGATTGTTATTTCAACCATGGTGAATTAATGACAACTTTGAATGGACGTCCTTTAAAGAAAATCCATGTGGTGATAATTAATTAACTAAGTAAAATGAGCTCAATTAATGTGGGTAATAAAAAGTGCACTCATGAATAACTGAAATAATGGCCATATGTTTTATAGTTTGTGGAAAGTGTTGGTTAAATGTGTTTGTTGCTATTTGTTACTTTTTAGGAGTGAACTTTAATAATATCACACTAAAACCTTTTATTTTGTTTAGTTCCTAGACAATATTAAACAGCATCAATCCACCTGTCTGATATGGTTTGATGTCCAAGAACTAAAGATGAAGATTACAGTCAAAAAGAGTTGTTTTTATGCAATATGCAAATGTACTGAAAGTTTTCATTGGAACTGATTGTAAACCAGAGCAGCTAATACTCTCGATGCTACATGATAGATTTCTAAGGGTTTTCTCTGATTGAGTTCAATATAAAATGATATAGAACAAATAATGTTTGAATACTGACAGCGAGATTGTTTTGATATCTGGAATTATATAATACTTGTAATGGTTTGAAGGGTGTAAGAATACCCAAACGTTTACATATTGTTCCTTTCTGTGTATATGTAAGCTAAATTATGGCATCATCTACTTCTGTATATTCTGCCATAATTATTTTGGTGGAACTGTAAGGCATTACCACTGTGGGAGTGTGCCTGGGGTTTTACATATAAAGTACATTTTCCTACATGATTGACCGTTTAAATTTAAAGTAATCATTTTGTTTATCAAGGGAAAAAAAAGTACTTTTATGTCTACTTATAATTGTGCATTTAGGTTAATATTATTGCAATGAACACAATTTTTAGGTCTTTCAAACTTAGGTGTTCTAGTGGTATATATACGGTCAGTTATATCTGACACTCAGTGATTCTTTGATCACCCTGTTCTATACACCTGATTGAGTTTTTATAAAATGTTCTTGGTAAAGAAAAAGAGTTAAAAAATAGGTTCTCAGGTTTTGTTTTCCTCAATTCTCCTTGATTGCTTGGGGTGGGACTGACATGTAGAGTACCGTGACACATATGCATGGGCATATTATATGCACATATTGGGATCAGTGTAGACAAGAGCCGGTTAGCCTGCCAGAATGTCTTTAGAGTGTGGAAGGAGATCAAAAGTGCATAGAGGAAACACACATGAAGTAGTTTAAAGTTGGACCTATAGTTTGAGACAGAGTAGTGTATAGTTCAGGTGGGGGGTGAGTAATATACCTGTAATAATAGTTCACCTTTAATGTAGAAAGCTTTTCAGTGTTTTTCAGTGTTAAGCCAGGTCACTAACGATCATCAATTTGCCTGTTCAGAAATCTATAATGGGCTATATGGGCATTGTTGTTAATTACGGAATGTTGGACTGACATATTTGGTAATGCACCTGCATGATGTCAACTAGAAGCATTATGGAGAAAGGAGACAAACACTTTTGACAGCAGCAACGGTCTATAAAGTCTTTGCTAATGATCAGCAGCTGAACTGTTGGTGCAAGTTCCACCTGTTCTGAGGGTCGAGTACCGCTATGGTTAAGTCCCTGAATCTGATGGTGAATTACTTGAACTGCTTTATCTGCTCTGATGGTCATGTGCCTGAACTGTCTGTAAAAGTTCCAGTTACTATGTGGTTATGTGCCTGCACTTCTATGACTTGTGAGCTGCAATAGTCTGAAGGATATGGACTTTGTATTCTACAGTTCTTTCAGTTCTACAGTGTTGCAAGTGCTATGCTGCAGCTGCGATCTAGTAACCGAATGTCTAAGACTCTGCTGTGCATCACCAGATATGCAGGACTTTGACAAGTATCTATGCTTTTAACCACTTCCCGACCAGCGCATGCCGATGTACGTCAACAGAATGGCAAAGCTGGGCAAATGGACTTACAGGTATGTCCACTTGAATTCCCCGCCATGCCATTGCGTGTGCGCCGGCCGGGAGCTTCGTGAGTCGGGTCGTGGGTCCCGCGGACTCGATCGCCGCGCTGATACCCGCGATCGCCTCACGGAGAGGACGAACGGGGAGATGCTGATGTAAACAACATCTCCCCGTTCTGCCTAGTGACAAGTGTCACTGATCACAGCTCCCTGTAATCGGGAGCTGTGATCAGCGTAGTGACACTGCTAGCCCATTCCCCCTACAGTTAGAATCACTCCCCTAGGACACACGTAACCCCTCCCCGCCCCCTAGTGGTTAACCCCTTCACTGCCAGTGTCATTTACACAGTAATCAGTGCATTTTTAATCGCACTGATCGCTGTATAAATGACAATGGACCCAAAAATGTGTCAAAAATGTCCGACATGTCCGCCATAATGTCGCAGTCACAATAAAAATCGCTGATCACTGCCATTACTAGTAAAAAAAAAATTATCAATAAAAATGCCATAAAACTATCCCCTATTTTGTAAACGCTATAACTTTTGTGCAAACCAATCAATAAACGCTTATTGCGATTTTTTTTTACCAAAAATATGTAGAAGAATACGATCGGCCTAAACTGAGGAAAAATTTTTTTTTATATATTTTTGGGAGATGTTTATTATAGCAAAATGTAAAAATAATGCGTTTTTTTTCAAAATTGTTGCTCTTATTTTGTTTATAGCGCAAAAAATAAAAATCGCAGAGGTGCTCAAATACCACCAAAAGAAAGCTCTATTTGTGGGAAAAAAGGACGTCAATTTTGTTTGAGAGCCACGTCGCACGACTGCACAATTATCAGTTAAAGTGACGCAGTGCCGAATCGCAAATAGTGCTCTGGTCAGGAAGGGGGTAAAATCTTCCGGGGCTGAAGCAGTTAAAATCTTGGAAAGGAAAGTTTGATGCGCATGCCTGTACTTTCAAAAGGAAGTTTGGTGTTATTCTGTTAGTTCAACATATAGTTGTTTTTATAAGTTTGGACATTTTTTATATTTTTCAGCCCTAACATAGCAGAATGAGATTTCCTGGACAGGTAAATCAGACAAAGAAAGTGGGTCAAGAGATAGAACTTTAGATAGATAAGACGAGGTGTGGAAGGATGTAAAACTGTTATACATTGATTTACATGTGGAAAATACCGAAGGGTTGGGATATATGGGAGATGGACCATATTTATTAATGAGGAGTGTTTTGCATACATACTCGTAATACTGGAAATGTGAAGGATGAAATTAATGAAGCCAGAAATGTTTATATTAGAGTACAAGCGAAAAGACTACCTTGAGTAGAACATCTTGATATATCTATAAATAATCTTGAGTATTATAAACTAAACTAAGAATCTTGTAAATCAAGGGGTGCAATGTAGTATGGGTCTATATTCATATATAACTTTAGTTATTAAATTACAAGAAACTTAGTAATAATTTAAGGTGATTACATATATAAATGTATGTTTCTGAGCTCACAGATGGTCACTCACAGATGTCTAGTCTTTTGTTAGTACCAGATAAAACCAGCTTTTTCGTGCCCTCCATCTAGCCTTTAAAAGGTTAGACAATAGAGAAGAGCAGTGGACTTCTTCTAGGACATGAATGTGTCTAGACTTTGAACAGACCATTGTCTTCCAGAACTTTATGAAGATTTCAGAAGTTGAGGGGTCCCCTGGATTGTATATGCTGTACCCTATATAGATAAGAGGAACATATTTCAGATGAAATACATTCATAATGTTGGGACATACCAGGACAATTTTCACGTTAGGATACAGACTCCAGAGATAATTACATATCAATTTTTATTATGCAAGTTATTGTCATAAAAAGTGTTTGGGGACCTGGGTCCTGCCCCAGGGGACATGGATCAATGCAAAAAAAGTTTTAAAAATGTCAGTTTTTTCGGGAGCAGTGATTTTAATAATGCTTAAAGTGAAACAATAAAAGTGAAATATTCCTTTAAATTTTGTACCTGGGGGGTGTCTATAGTATGCCTGTAAAGTAGCGCATGTTTCCCTTGTTTATAACAGTCCGAGAGCAAAATGACATTTCTAACGGAAAAAAATCATTTAAAAGTGCTAGCGCTAGTGCCGGCTATTAATTAATTCATAAAAATGCCTATTCCCATTGCATCAGAGGGGGGCGGGGTCACCCATACATGTCACTGGGAAACCCCGGCGTTTCCCCTTGTCAGAGGGGGGGCGGGGTCACGTGACTGGTGGCCCCACCCTCAGCTACATAAGAGCTGTCAAGCTTGTGCCACGTCATTGGCTGGGTGCCTCCGATGGAGGCAGGATCCTGTGCGTGTTCCTCGCTGGAGTCGCTGGAGATCATCCATCGCTGGAGATCAAGAATTGGATTACATCGCTGGAGTAGGAGCATGGATTTATTGGATTACATCGCTGGAAACTCTTTTTTATTTTTTATTTTTAATAAAGGACTTGTCCCAAGCCGTCTCCTGAGGTTTTTTAACATTTTGACACTTTCTTTTTGTGAAATGGTAGGGGTACAATGTACCCCTTACCAATTCACATAGGGGGACTGGGATCTGGGTGTCCCCTTTGTTAAAGGGGGCTTCCAGATTCCGATAAGCCCCCCTCCCGCAGACCCCCACAACCACCGGGCAAGGGTTGTGGGGATGAGGCCCTTGTCCCCATCAACATGGGGACATCCTCCCCATGTTGAGGGCAAGTGGCCAGGTATGGTCCAGGAGGGGGGGCGCTCTCTCATCTCCCCCTCTTTTCCTGCGGCCTGCCAGGTTGCGTGCTCGGATAAGGGTCTGGAGTGGATTTTTGGGGGAACCCCACACCATTTTTTTAAAATTTTGGCGCGGAGTTCCCCTTAATATCCATACCAGACCTGAAGGGCCTGGTAATGGAATTTGGGGGACCCCCACGCATTTTTATTTTAAATGACCTTTAATGACTTTTATATTTATTGTTGGGACCAACAATTCATTAATAGCTGGCACTAGTGCTAGCACTTTTAAATTACTTTTTTTTCCTTTAGAAATGTAATTTTGCTCTCGGACTGGTATAAACACGGGAAACGTGCCACTTTACAGGCATACTATAGACACCACCCATGTACGAAATTTAAAGGAATATTTCACTTTTATTGTTTCACTTTAAGCATTATTGAAATCACTGCTCCCGAAAAAACGGCCATTTTTAAAACTTTTTTTGATACATGTCCCCTGGGGCAGGACCCAGGTTCCCAAACACTTTTTATGACAATAACTTGCATATTAACCTTTAAAATTAGCACTTTAGATTTCTCCCATAGAATTTTAAAGGGTGTTCCTTGTTCCATTTTTCTTGCGACTCAGGACGCAATTTTGAACTTTTTCACTTATGACTTTGCACTTGGGTGGAATAACTGTTTTTGCACATAAGTTTGTGAATTTATTGCTGTTTTATATAAATGGAATGGTCAATATTTTACCTATATGTCGCTGTTTGCGGTGCAGCATAGCGACTTTCTAATTCACTTACAATAATTTTGATGGTGTTTATTCATTTATTTATCTACTTATGATAATCATATAGTAATATAGATCAAGTATTTAATGCAAGCGCACAATTTTTTTCTTTATGTGAAAACATATGCAGAGTGGGAGAAATATAGTGCTAATATAGCTTTTTGGATTGGACCTATCAAACTAAACTTCTCTAAGACTCTGTGTAGGTACCCCCGGTACCTATCGAAGGCCTTCTCTGCGTCCAACGTGAGGAGCAGAGAAGGCCTTCTTGATTTTTCTGCCAGATGTATGAGGTTTATCATTCTCCTAGTTGCATCTGTAGCTTGGCGGACAGACACGAATCCCACTTGATCGTAATTGATAAGTTTTGGTAGCAGGTTTGACAGTCTGTTGTCAATTAATTTAGCATACACTTTGACGTCAACATTTAAAAGGGAAATTGGTCTAAAGCTCTGTGCGTTAGGCTCTTTACCTGGTTTGTGCAAAGTGACTATCATGGCCAAAAGCATTTCAGGTGGATAGGAAGCTTTGGACATCGTGGCATCAAAGACCTGTTTTAGGTATGGGGATAATACCGCGTTGAATAACTGATAATATTCGGATGAGTAGCCATCAGGTCCCGGCGACTTGTTCTGAGGCAAGCTTCTAATCAGTTTCTCTATTTCTTGGATTGTGAAGGGTTGATTTAGTGTGGATAGATCTGTTTGTGAGAGTGTGGGTAAGTTTACTGACTTAAGGAAGTCAGATATCATATCATCCATTGGCTGATGTGTATTGGGGTAGTTTTTAAGGTTATAAAGCGATTCGTAATAGTCGCTGAAGGCGTCTGCTATTTCTTTTGGGTTGCAGACTATTGCCGCGTACACACGAGCGGACTTTACGGCGGACTTTGCCCGGCGGACTGGATTTCGTCGGACAATTCGATGTGTGTGGGCTCCAGCGGACTTTGTTTTCTCAAAAGTTGGACGGACTTAGATTTGAAACTTGTTTAAAATTTATCCGTTGAAATCGAGTCCGGTCGAAAAGTCTGCCATCTGTATGCTAGTTCGACGGACTAAAAAGCCACGCTAGGGCAGCTATTGGCTACTGGCTATGAACTTCCTTGTTTTAGTCCGGTCGTACGTCATCACGTACGAATTCGACGGACTTTGGTGGATTGTGTGTAGGCAACTCCGTTCATTCAGAAAGTCCGTCGTAAAGTACGTCGAAAAATCCGCCGGGCAAAGTCCGCCGTAAAGTCCGCTCGTGTGTACGCGCCATAAGTCCTCTGTTTTTGGGTTTTTCATTTGTGGGATTCTTTGTTTGGTTACCTTTTCCTTCAAGTGATTGGCTCGCAGTTTCTCCGCCTTATTCCCACAGCGGTAAGTGTGGCTTTCAATGAGCGAAGGCGGCTATCCTGCTGGGATATCAAGTGTGTACATAGTTCTTGTCTAGTAAAAAACAGTAGTTCTCTGATTTTTTTGTGTGGTGGATTGTTTGTTGAGGTTTTCTAAATGTTGAATTTGAGATATGAAGTATTTGAGCCACTTTGTCCGCTGCTTTTTTATTTTTGCACTTAGTTGGATAAGCAGACCTCTAATATAGTCCTTATGGGTGTTCCATAGCGTGAAGGGATCATTGACCGAAGGGGCTTTGAGTTCAAAGAACTCCTTGAGGGCTCTGAGAATAAATTTTGTGTTTTCGGGTTGAGTAAGGGTGTAGATGTCATTGCGCCATCTATTTGCCCTGGTTTCGGTACAGCACTCCCCCACACTGATGGAAATAGGTGCATGATCAGACCAGGTAATAACATGTATCTCTGATTTGACAATCTTTTGGAACATAAACTTATCAACCAGAAATAGAGCAATACGTGAGTAAGTATGGTACACATTGGAAAAAAACGTAGTCTTTTTCTGTGGAGTGATGGCATCTCCATACGTCAAACAATCCAGAAGAAGAGATAAACTGGGCTAGCATTGCACTGCAATGTTGAATTCGTGGAGCTTGAGAGATCCAATTCTTTATTTGGAATTGTATTAAAGTCCCCACATATAATCACATGACCTTGTCGTAAGGAAGATACTTTTTTTTCCAGATTTTTTTTAAAAAGGGTAGCTGTTTTGTGTTTGGGAGGTAGAGGTTAACCAACGTGTATTTGACATTATTGATTTTGCAGGTGAGAATTATACAGTATCTCACAAAAGTGAGATAGCATTGCACTGCGTTGTTGAATTCGTGTGGAGCTTGAGAGATCCAATTCTTTATTTGGAATCGTATTAAAGTCCCCACGCATAATCACATGACCTTGTCATAAGGAAGATACTTTTTTTTCCAGATTTTTTTTTTTAAAAGGGTAGCTGTTTTGTGTTTGGGAGGTAGAGGTTATCCAACGTGTATTTGACATTATTGATTTTGCAGATGAGAATTATACAGTATCTCACAAAAGTGAGTACATCCCTCACATTTTTGTAAATATTTCATTCTATCTTTTCATGTGACAACACTGAAGAAATGAAACTGCCAAATTGTAAAGTAGTGAGTGTACAGCTTGCATAACAGTGTAAATTTGCTGTCCCCTCAAAATAACTCATCACACAGCCATTAATGTCTAAACCGCTGGCAAAAAAGTAAGTACACCCCTAAGTGAAAATGTCCAAATTGGACCCAAAGTTTCAATCTTTTGTGTGGCCACCATTATTTTCCAGCACTGCCTTAACCCTCTTGGGAATGGAGTTCACCAGAGCCTCACAGGTTGCCACTGGAGTCCTCTTCCACTCCTCCATGATGACATCACAGAGCTAGTGGATGTTAGAGACCTCGCGCTCTTCCACCTTCCATTTGAGGATGCCCCACAGATGCTCAATAGGGTTTAGGTCTGGAGATATGCTTGGCTAGTCCATCACATTTACTCTCAGCTTCTTTAGCAAGGCAGTGGTCATCTTGGAGGTGTGTTTTGGGTTATTATCATGTTGGAATACTGCCCTGCGGCCCAGTCTCCGAAGGGAGGGGATCATGCTTTGCTTCAGTATGTCACAGTACATGTTGGCATTCATGGTTCACTCAATGAACTGTAGCTCCCCAATGCCGTCAGCACTCATGCAGCCCCAGACCATGACACTCCCACCACCATGCTTGACTGTAGGCAAGACACACTTGTCTTTGTACTCCTCACCTGGTTGCCGCCACACACGCCTGACACCATCTGAACCAAACTAGTTTATTTTGGTCTCATTAGACCACAGGACATGATTCCAGTAACTAGTCTGCTTGTCTTTAGCAAAATGTTTCCTTGCTTTCTTGTGCATCATCTTTAGAAGAGGCTTCCTTTTGGGACAACAGCCATGCAGACCAATTTGATGCAGTGTGCAGCGTATGGTCTGAGCACTGACAGGTTTACCCCCCACCCCTTCAACCTCTGCAGCAATGCTGGCAGCACTCATACGTCTAATTCCCAAAGACAACCTCTGTATATGACGCTGAGTATGTGCACTCAACTTCTTTGGTCGACCATGGTGAGGCCTGTTCTGAGTGGAGTGGAACTTGTCCTGTTAAACCACTGTATGGTCTTGGCCACCATGCTTCAGCTCAGTGTCAGGGTCTTGACAATCTTCTTATAGCCTAGGCCATCTTTATGTAGAGCAGCAATTGTTTTTTTCAGATCCTCAGAGAGTTCTTTGCCATGTTAAACTTCCAGTGACCAGTATGAGAGAGTGAAAGCAATAACACCAAATCTAACACACCTGCTCCCCATTCACACCCGAGACCTTGTAACACTAACGAGTCACATGAGACCGGGGAGGGAAAATGGCTAATTGGGCATAATTTGGACATTTTCACTTAGGGGTGTACTCACTTTTGTTGCCAGTGGTTTAGACATTAATGGCTGTGTGTTGAGTTATTTTGAGGGGACAGCAAATTTACACTGTTATACAAGCTGTACACTCACTACTTTACATTGTAGCAAAGTGTAATTTCTTCAGTGTTTTCACATGAAAATATAGAATAAAATATTTACAAAAATGTGAGGGGTGTACTCACTTCTATGAGATACTGTGTATATATATATATATATATATATATATATATATATATATATATATATATATATATATATATATATCACAATACTAATTTGAGTTTCAGTGAGTGGCCTAGTTTTAGGACTTTAGGAGATGTTTTAACAGGAAATGCATTAGAGATAATTCTTTGCCTTATACACAGTCTTGGATAATATACCAAGCTCTGCACACAAGACAACATTTTTGTCTGTGTGTTTTTAAGAAGTTGAGTATAAGATCTGTTTGTTGGAGAAGAAGTCTTAAGCCTCGTACACACAAACAAATTTTCCGCCCAAAAAAATGCAGACTTTTGTGCGAAGGGTGCTGGCCCCAAACTTGCATACAAACGGCACACAATTGTCAGCCAACAATCCCGAACGTAGTGACGTACTCGACGTACTACGAGCCGATAAAGAGGAAGTTCAATTGTCATGCGCTACCCTTTGGGCTCCTTCTGTTAATTTCATGTTAGTAGAAGTTTGGTGAGTGTTGATTTGCGCTTTTCAGTTCGTGCTTGTCAGTTCGTTTATGAACGGCAGTTTGTCAACTAGCCATGTTGCATTCTCATCGGAGAGATTGTGCTATCATTGGGCTTGGAGTTATTGCTTTGACCCAAGTCCAGTCTAGGAACAGGAGGAGGAGTTCTTGGACCAAGAATTGGTTGCTTAATCGTGACCAATTCTCTCATATGCCTTTGCTGCGGGAGCTCCAGGAGAATAATCCTGATAATTTTAGGAAGTATCTCCGGATAACAGACCCCTGCTTTCACTGTCTCTTGGCATTGCTGACCCCCTATATTAAGAAGCAGGACACATGCATGTGGCTTGCCATTACTCCCGAGCAAAGGCTCATAGCCACCTTGCGGTACTTGGCGACGGGAAGAAGTTTCCAGGACCTCAAGTTTACGATTGGGATCTCCCCCAGGCTCTGGGACCCATTATTCCAGAGACCTGTTCTGCCATTATTCAAGTCCTGCAGAAGGACTATATTCGGGTAAGTTTTAGCCTTTAACATCACATTCTATGTATTTAATGTTTGATAATGTATTGTATTCATTTCTTAATTCCATAATTACCATTGTCCTCAAATTCAGGCAGAGTGCAAGAGGCCATTTTTTTGGGACACAAACTTATTTGGAACCCCCCCTCCCCCAAATGCTAAGTCAACCGATACCAACACTCTATCTGAAAAACCCATATACACTATACCTCTTTTGTGGTCATATTTCTGGATGAATTCACCAAAGCATGTAGTGGAAGGGCCTGCCTGATTACCTTCAAATTGTAACGCAGAAAGTTTTTGTTTGATATTATATTGATAGGTAATTTATGAATGGCAAACTGTGCATCACTATTGGGCTGCCAATAGTGTAAGTAAGGAGGGGCTGGCCAAAGTATCACACATTATTTATGCATTCATCTCTCATGGAAGTGGAGAGGGTTACCTGTACAAAACATCTACCCATTACCTCCCCCCACCATAATATTTTTCTAATGGGCCACCAGAGGGGGTGATGAATCTGATAAGTTGACCTTACTCTTTTGTCTTTAAATACTCATTTCAATTTTATACTTATGTTGGCCAAGAATGTTTTTGTCAAATCTGCTTGCAATGTTATGTGCAGAAGTAGTAATTTCTTTTTTCTTTTTTGACTCCACAGTTTCCTTCCAACCCCCAACAATGGCAGAATGTTGCAGGCCAGTTTTAGCATCAGTGGGATTTTCCCAACTGTGGTGGTGCTATCGATGGGAAACATGTGACGATTGTCCCACCACCCAACTCGGGCTCATTTTACTACAATTACAAGGGCTTTTGCAGCATAGTGCTGTTAGCTGTTGTTTTTGCAACGTATGAGTCCCTTTTTTTAGATGTCGGGAAGAACAGCCGCAACTCGGATGGAGGTGTCATAATGCAGATGGAGTTCTACCATCGGCTCCAGAATGGCAACCTAAATTTGCCACCTGCTCAGGGCCTCGATTTTGTTTTGTGGCAGATGAGGCCTTTGCTCTGGGGGAACATGTTATGAAACCCTTTCCTATGAGGAACCTCACCTGAGAGCAGAGAACTACAGGCTCTCTTGTGCCAGAAGGGTGGCTAAAAATGCCTTTGGCATCCTCTGGAGTTGCTTCAGGCTCTTTTTAACCCCCATCAACCTGGCCCAATATAAAATAAACTATGTTGTTTTAGGCTGTTGCATCCTCCACAATTTTTTATGGAGAAATGCTAGCAGCTACCTTTCCTCACGGCCAGCCGATGTTGACGCCGCAGTGTCAGGCCCAGCTGAAGAGGATGCAGCTCGTCCGTCGGTGGGCAACATGACGGCTTTCGAATCTGCCTGTGCTGGGTTGCCCTCCCAAAATGCCCGAGACATCCGCCAAAAATATATGGGATATTTTGTGGGTAGGAGGCAGTGTCTTAGCAGCAAAATGTAGCTGATCAATAATCATAATTTTATTTAATCATAAACTACTATTTAATTTGAACTACTGTTGTCTGTGTTTCTTATATGTATAATAGGTTATCAAATGGCCTTTTTTTGTCCATTTTAGACAATAGTGCAAACGTACCTTATTTGCTACATGAGGCGACAATCTCTTCTTCAGCTAACTATTATGTTGTGCTGTGGGTCTACTACACACACACATTGTTTTTGTTCTTAATGTATCTAATGCATTAAGTTTGAAAACATTATGCTTTTTCAACTCCCTTAATTTCTTTGAGGCCATAAAAATGCCTGAGTTTGGCACATTTTAGAGCATATTGTCACTGTAACTACACCAACTTAACAAATACACTGATATTGAGCATTGAAATAATAAGCCACACATTGTTTATTAAAAAACATTATACTGAAAGCACATTCACATGTGCGTTTTAAGTTTTTTAAACAAACTAACATCTTGGTGTATAAACATGTATAAACATGTATGCTTGCCATTATTTTTGGGCTAAACAGGCATGCTTGAAAACATAAGATACAAATCCCCAACTGAAGAACTTACAAAGTTCGAGCTTGTTAAAGTGAAGGTCATATGAGACATTAGTATCACAAGGCTGTGTTGATGTTGCCTTCCTCAGATGGGGTAATCTCACCCCTCTAAAAGCCAAAATTTGAAGCCACGTCCATGTAGAGGCATAACTGTTAAATGTTTCTTATGACCCCCTGCCAAAAATGTGTGTAGGTACAAACAAAGCCCCAAAACACACAGTGTGTCAACATGTGCTATCTCCCATCACAGGGTATAAATAGCCACATTTTGGGGGTGCAACCCCTTCCTCATAACTAAAGTAGGTAAGATGAAGGGGTTGCACCCCCAAAACACACCCATTGATACCCCATTAGAGGAGCTAGCACATGTTGACCCACTGTGTGTTTTGTGGCTTTAGCAAACTAGATGTAGGGAAAGATACACATTTTAGACATGGGATCATGAGGGAAATAAGAATATTTTGTCACCATTTGTGGGCATCTTCAAATTTTGGTTTTGCGATTCTTAAAAACACATAAAGATTACAATGAACATTGTTTCCCAACTCTACTTCTCCAGGTGCATTCCCAGGTCATGTTTTCTATATTTTTTTGCTTTTGTCACAGGTGATGATGTCATTTTCAAGGTTAGTAATTCACACAGTAGTTTTTATACTGAGTAAAATACAGAAAACATGACCTGGTGGTGCACCTAGAGAAAGCCTAGGTTCACATTGGATCTATTTGGCATGCGATTTGAGAGATAAAATCCCATGACAAGTCACAGCCTATTGGAGGCAATGGCACTGTTCCAATCGGTACGACTCCGAATTAGCAGCGCCACACCAATTTGCAAAAGTAATTTCTGCACCCCTTTTGCCGATTTCAGGTGCAACTTCAATAGACATCTGGGCATGAAGCCACACAAATGTCTATCAAGTAGCACCTGAAATCACGCTGACCTTGCTACTTAGAAATCGCTCTACTTCACTTGACATTTCAAAGTAGCATCAATGTGAACCAGGGCTTACATTGATTTTTGCAATCGCCACATAAGGCTTTGTTGCCCAAACCGATTTGCATCCTAAATGAACAAAGTACGTATTTGTACTTTCCTGCAAACAAAATACAGCATTCCTAAAGAAGCAAGGACAGACACAAAGTTGGTTCCTGCTTTTTTAGATGTAACTTGACTAACAGCCACATTTCTTAGAAAACTACATAATTTACAGGCTGTTTGGCCTAGAGAAAAATGGGGAGGGGGGGGATCTTCCCCAGGGACTTTTGAGGTGCTATTCAATAGACAGTATATTCAACAAATTCTGTACAATCATATAGGATAAAATTAATATTTATTGATATTGAATCATATTAAAATATTCATGTCATACTTCAGGAGTAAGACATGTTAATAAGAACACTATGACATAAACAGTATCACCCAAAAGGATTTTTCGATTGTATCACAATTAGACCGTGCAACAAGAAGCAATTACTGAAAGATGCCAAAACAATCTGCCATTCTCGACATGTTTCGCTCTAAATGTGAGCTTCTTCAGGAGTTTAAAGGCAATGATTGTGACGGACTCTAAATGATAAAGAAATAAACAAAAATCAATACATACATTTAAACATAAAGTAGAGAGCATCTAATCAATTTTTTCTCGAATATGCACAAATTGCATTATTAGGATAGAGATTGATACAGGGAATTTAAATACACGCATATAGGTTTCAATATTGAACACTTTGATCAAGTATTAAAAGAACAATCACAATTTGTACATCTTACCAGGCTTTGAACCGGAAAGTTCTCATATATGAGGGACATCAATGCCATACTGTGACCACAGGGGAATATAAAGTTTACGAAGCGGCCCTTTAAAAAGGAAAATACATTCAAAAATTGCCAAAAAATAGAAAAAGGGGGGGGGGGGAGGGGGAGGGGGGGGGGGGGTCGCAATCAAGTTCTTTCAAGGTATAGTTTTTGTAATTTCAAAGGGATATATATCCTGAGGGTAGAGCCAATTTAAGATATGTTACCTGAAACATAAAAGTATATCGGCAAATGATGTCATATAGATGGGAATGGCGTCATAAATGAGTGAAAAAATTGGTGAAAAAGTTCCACTGATAGCTGCAAGGAGGAGCGATCACCAGCAGAAATAATTTCTAAGTATAAAGGAGAGAAAACAATGAAGGGTCAATGGAGAATTCAGAGTGTGCCTACATGTCGGCTGATGGGAGTCTCCATTCTTTTTTTCTGTATGAGGGAAACATGATCCCTAATTCGACAGAAAAAGGGCCTCTTAGTTTTCCCGATGTAAAACATTTTACATTCGCATAGCATAATGTACACTATACCAATTGATTGACAAGTTACTGCAAACTTTGGTTTGAACAAATCCCCGTTGGGCAACAGAAGGCTACGAGTGGCTAAAATGTATCTGCAGTAGGAACAACAGTGGCAGGGTCTGCTGCCTTTGTCAGCATCTTTGATTTTAACAACACGATTTTCATAGTAGCTCTGTACCAAAGAGTCCCTCAGGGATCGACTTCGTCTGAAAGTGATCTCCGGGTATGAATTTAGATGTTTAGCCACTTTTTCGTCTCCCATTAGCAAATACCAATATTTGTTGAGAATATCACGGATCTGTTTATGCTGACTGGAGTAAGTAGTGATGAGCCTGACGCCGGGATTAGCTTTTTTAGGTCTAATGTTGTGTAAGAGAGAAACTCTATTATGATTTTTAGCTCTGAGGTATGCTTTTTTAAGGCACTTTTTGCTGTATCCCCGGCCTCATTGAGCGTCCGCATCGCGGCGGTGAGAACGGACGCCGCCGCGATGGGGGTATATAAAGGCGGTTACACACCGCCCACAGCTCTGTTACCGGTGCGATCCTACAGAGGCAGCGTGATGCTCTCCTCAGTCTGTATGCCGGACCACTACCTGTGAAGTAAGTTTTCCCTGTGTGACACTGTCATTAGTTGACAATCAGTTACACTCTGAATTCTCCATTGACCCTTCATTGTTTTCTCTCCTTTATACTTAGAAATTATTTCTGCTGGTGATCGCTCCTCCTTGCAGCTATCAGTGGAACTTTTTCACCAATTTTTTTCACTCATTTATGACGCCATTCCCATCTATATGACATCATTTGCCGATATACTTTTATGTTTCAGGTAACATATCTTAAAATGGTTCTACCCTCAGGATATATATCCCTTTGAAATTACAAAAACTATACCTTGAAAGAACTTGATTGCGACCCCCCCCCTCCCCCTCTTCCCCCCCCCCTTTTTCTATTTTTTGGCAATTTTTGAATGTATTTTCCTTTTTAAAGGGCCGCTTCGTAAACTTTATATTCCCCTGTGGTCACAGTATGGCATTGATGTCCCTCATATATGAGAACTTTCCGGTTCGAAACTAGCAGCAGTATTGTCGATCTATTGAAATCTGTATGCCAGATTAATGTGCTACAGCCTGGTAAGATGTACAAATTGTGATTGTTCTTTTAATTTCAATAAATTTTTATTGGTATGAGAACAATAAGGAAGTTACATACACCTTTATCCTATTGGCAATGTATACATACATTAATACGTTATAAGTACAATATGCCCGTGTTACAATCAGCTGAATTAGTGCATTTGGTGCAAAACTTAACGAGACTAGTTCTGGGACAAGTTGTCCCGCTATTGGTTTCATTTATCTTATTTAAATAACAAGAAAATCATATAGAAACTGTGAGCTAAAGAAACTAAGCTCTAAAATAAATAATCAATAAAAATAAAAGTATAAAAACAAAAGTATAAAGAGTATAACAAGTATAAAGAGTATAAAGAATATGCAGCAGTTTGACATCCTATCTTAACTAGTTTATATAAAATCAGGGGATTGAGTTTCTGCTTTTATATATCTGTGAGTACCATGCAGTCCACTTGTGCCACCTTACATTTACCTTATGATAATTACCTTGAGCTGCAGCGAACATCAGCTCGTAGGTAGCATGTGTGTTGGTCATTTCAACTATTTCTTTAAGTGAAGGAGGTGATGCGTCTTTCCATTTCCTTAATATTGTCAATCTCATACTCAGTAGTATGTGGGTAGCTATGGTTCTAGTATTGATTGGTATATTTTCTATTCCTATTGATAAAACTGCTAATGCTGCGTCTGGAGTTACTACTGAGCATGTGAGTTCTGATATTAGGTTGAATACTTTTTTCCAAACTGCATGTAGAACCCGGCATTCCCATAGTATGTGATGTAATGTACCCCTACCTCCACAGTTTCTCCAGCACAGAGGAGAGGCCTGTTTCGCAAATTTGGATATCAGTTGTGGGGTTAGGTACCATCGGAGTGTTATTTTATGTGTTGTCTCCCATAATTTGACGCATTTAGTTGCAATAAAGGTATTGCGGAGTGCTTTTTTCCATTGTTCATCTGTAAATGATATACCTAGATCTCTTTCCCACGCCTCTATGTTATTAGTCTTTTTGAACTCTTGTTTGTTGTTAAGTATGTTGTAAAAAAGTGAAATACCTTTTATGTTGGTATTAGGATTGGTAAGATATAGATACACCCTCCACGGAACCTTTATAGATGTTACTGGAACTCTATGTAGATAGTGCTTTATTTGAAGGTATCTATAGTGGTCAGTGTCATCCAAACCATATTGCACTTGAAGAGTCTCAAATGATTTGAATGAGGAACCGACTCTGAGGTCGTCTAGTGTCAAAATACCTTTGGTTATCCAGTGTGATACTTTTAAATGTGGAATGTTTAGTGGAAGGCTAGATGTGGCAATCGGTATGGGCTTAGTCATCTGACTAGAGAAGTCTGATGTTAAAAAGGACCTCCATGTTGTTAGTGTAGCTATCATTGTAGGAGACAAATGTGAGTATACGTAAGGTTGGGCGTGGCAGGTCAATAGGGTGTCAGCTAGATTACCACTCGGAAGTTGAGCTTCTTCCAATTCTACCCATCTATGGGCCTGGACAGGATTTAACCAAGATTTTGCTTGTGATAAGATTGTTGCTGTATGATAATCTTTTAAGATAACATGACCTATTCCTCCCGCATCTCTAGCATTAGTTAATTTCTTATAAGCACACCTGGCCCTTTTTCCTTGCCAAAGGTATCTATTTATCATAGTTTGAGCTTTAGAGAAAAATGTGTTGGGAACAGGGACTGGCAACGTCCTGAATAGATAGAGAAGCTGTGGCAGAATGATCATCTTAAACGCCGCCAGTCTACCTGTCCACGAAAGTTCCATTTTGTCTATATCTAGAAGTTTTTTGTTCAATGAACCCAGGAATGTAGTGTAGTTGGCTGCGACTAGATTACTTGTCAATGCTGTAAGTGTTATCCCTAAATATTTTATCCCTTCATTATCCCATGTGTATGGAAATTTGTCACTCAATTTCTTTTGAAGAGATGCGTCAATGCCTATCCCCATGATATATGATTTACTCTCGTTCACTTTATAGTAAGAAATCTTATGAAACATGTCTAAGGCCTTATGTACCGAAGCCAGGGAAGATTCCGCATTGGTTAGAATCATGATTATGTCGTCAGCAAATAGGCTGATCTTATGTATTGAGTTATTTATACGGAAACCGGTAATATTGGGGTTTGTTCGGATATATATAGCTAAGGGCTCCATTAGTAGGTTGAAGATTAGAGGGGATAAGGGACACCCCTGTCTAGTCCCGTTCGTGATACTGAATGTCTTAGACATTGTTCCAGATGCAAGCACTTGGGCAGAAGGCTTAGAATATAGTGCCAATATCGCAGAGAGTATATTACCAGAAAAACCAAACCTTCTCAATACTTGGGCGAGGTATTGCCAATGGATGCGGTCAAAGGCCTTCTCTGCGTCCAAAGCTAGAAGCAGAGAAGGTCTTTTATGTTCTCTCGCCAAGTGTATAATATTTGTCAGTCTTCGGGTAGCGTCGGACGTCTGACGTCCCTTGGTAAATCCTGTTTGATCAGGATGAATGAGAAGTGGGAGGAGATTTAATAGTCGGGATGCTATAATTTTTGCGTAAATTTTCAGATCTATATTGAGGAGTGAAATAGGTCTAAAGTTTGGGGGTATATTGGGTTCTTTCCCTGGCTTAGGTAGTGTTACTATTATTGCATTTAACATTTCTGGAGGAAAAGAGGCAGAGGCAGCAGCAGCATCAAAAGTGTGTTGTAGATATGGGCATAGTATATGTTTGAAGGTTTTATAATAGTCTCCTGAGAATCCATCAGGACCTGGAGATTTGTTACTTGGTAGGGAGTCTATAGCAGCATGTATTTCTTCTATGCTGAATGTTTGGTTTAGAGTTTGAAGTTGTTTTTGTGATAATGTAGGAATGTCTAGTTGTTGTAAAAATGCATTAATTGCATCAGTAGTGGGTTGAGGGGTGTCCATGTCATCTTTCAGATTGTACAGGTTACTGTAATATTGACTGAAGGTGTCTGCTATGTCCTGTGGGTGGTACAGTTTATGTTTGGTAAGGGGGTGTAAAATGTATGGAATTTTTGTTTTGTACCTAATGCCCTTAATCCTGTAAGCTAAAATTTTGCCTGCTTTGTTGCCCGTGGCGTAATATGTCATTTTAAGCTTTTTTGAGGACTTTTCAAAATTTTCTAGTAATAACAATCTCAAGTCATATCTTAATTGTGTAAGTTGATGTGAGGTTGAGTAGGAGGTATTTTGTTTGTTACTGGATTCTAACAAAGAAATTTTGTCTGTCAACTCTTCTATGTGCCGCTGCCTCTGCCTTTTAACCCTCGCCCCCAGTTGTATGAGGACACCTCTCACATATGCCTTATGGGCATTCCACAAGGTAAAATGGTTTTGCACGGAGGGTGCGTTGATGCTAAAGTACTCTTTCATCTGGTCTTCTATTTTTTTCCTGAAGTCCGGTTGTTGCATTAGGTAGGAGTTTGATCTCCACAAGTAGGATGTATTACATACGGCATCATCTTTTAGAGATATGGTAATGGATGCATGGTCTGACCAAGTAATGGTATTGATATCAGTGGATATTACTTGGGCTAATGTGCTTTGATCCACCAGAAAAAGATCAATTCGGGAATAGGAGTTGTGGGGAGAAGAAAAGAAGGTATAGTCCCTCTCTCCTGCATGCATACACCTCCATGCGTCAAGAAGTTCCTGCTTATGTAGTATGTCCATGAAGGATGGGTTTGAACGTCTTGTTCCGGAAGATGAATCCAGATGTGGGATTGGGGTTGCGTTAAAGTCTCCACAGATGATCAATCTCCCCCTCTGGAGGGTCTTCACTTTTTGTAGCGTTTTGTTAAGGAATCGTAGTTGATGCTTATTGGGGGCATAAATGTTAGCGATGGTATAAGTGATTGAGTTAATGTCGCATATTAATAGGAGATACCTTCCTTTTGGATCTTTAATTTCTTTGTGAAGCGTGAAAGCCACAGAATCTCTTATTGCTGTGAGGACCCCTTTGGTTTTGTTATGGGAGTTAGCAGAAAAAATGAAAGGGAAGCTCCTATGGGTACAGGAGGGTGCTGCTGTGGCAGAGAAGTGCGTTTCTTGTACACAAACCACATCTGACTTGTGGGTGATTGCCTCTGTCCACATGGATTTCCTTTTGGCAGGATGATTCAATCCTTTGGAATTAATAGAGATAATTTTTATGCCCATGGTTGTAGGGAAAGTATGCTAGAGCGTTTGGAGACGAGGGGACATTTTTGAGGTCTTGCTGCCCTCATGTGGTGTTTTCTGGTGTTGCAGAGAAAAACTTCTTTCAGTGAAATAAGACAAGAGAGGTACTCACGTATACTGCTGAGGTTGTTTTCATTTTGGGGTGACAGGGAGATTGTGTTGTTCCGGCTGCGTCTTTGTGTATCCATCCGCTGCAATTTTAGGTGACCGTATGGTGGATGATTCAGGTAGGGATGAGTTGTGAGGAAAGTTTCATTTTCGTACAATTCGATGGAGTAAGGCATGGCTGTTTCGAAGCTAACACGCATTTTGGCTGCTGTATTGTTAGAGAAAACAAAAAAAGGAAAAAGGAACAAAAGAAGTAAACATGAAACGAAAAGGCAATATATTCGCCAAACTTGTATGGGGTCGGCATTTTTCAAGGCCGAGCCCAAACCTGAGAACACAAACGTTTAAGGTACAGCTTGGTGCTGTTCAAGTAGGTAGGGGAGATAGTTCAGGCCTGAGAGCACTTAGACCAATTTCCAGGGATTGGTAGGTTTTAAGTAACCATCCTGAGTCAGGAGTGTGACTTTGCGTTTTTTGTAGTGACCGTCTTCCACGCAGGTTCCACTGATCTAGGCACGTTAGCCGAGGTGGTCTCCTGTTCTGGAACTATTTTCCACTCCTTTAGAAGAGAGAGGCCTCTCTCTAGCGAATTCACCACATGGGTGCGTCCATCTTTAGTGACTGTGAGTTTAGTAGGGTATCCCCATCTGTATGTGATATGATGGTTTCTCAATGCTTTAGTAATGGTGTTTAAATTTTTCCTTTTTTGCAAGGTGTGTTGAGAAAGATCAGCATAAAACTGCAGATGTTGATATTGCGCGGGGATTTGATCCTTCTGGCGCATTGTTAACATCAGTTGCTCTTTGGCATGATAGAAATGTAGTCGCATAATCACATCTCTAGGGATGTGTTCCGATAGGAATGACGGTTTTGGCAGGCGGTGTATTCTGTCAATGGTGATCTCCAGATCTGATAGATCAGGTAGGAGAGATTTGAATAGTGAGGTGGCATAGGATCTTAAGTCAGATTGCAGGACTGTCTCAGGGATCCCCCTAATTTTTAAATTGTTCCTCCTGTTGCGGTCTTCAAGGTCTGCGATTTTGTCTTTTAACCAATCTGTGTCTCCTTCCCTTTCCTCATGGGAATCCACTAAGTCGTTGATGGTGACTGCGTATTCTCCCATCTTTTGCTCTATGTGTTCAACCCGTGTTTCTACAGCTTGAAGATTGGTATTAAACTTATGCATACACTTCATCATGTCTGATTGCAGTGAACTTCTCAGCGACAAGAGCATATCTTTCATCACTGTATCAATCACTGGCTGATGCATGGTAGGAAAAGTCTCTATAGAGTCAGGGAGCTCACGTGTGTCATCCCCTGAGTCTAGGCCTGGACTTTCCGCCCCAAGGGATCCTTCTCCATCCAGTCTAAATTTAGCCTTAGCAGGGCTGCCCGTTGGCGGGGAGGGAGAGTATGGGTGTGGGCTGTCTGAAGGTGATCTATTTTGCCTAAGGCTGTTCTGTGAATTCAGATGGCTGGCGGGGATGTTTGCTGGGGTAGAGGATGACCCGGCGCCATCTTGCCTACCTTCCTGTTGTTTCATGCCATAGAAGTCCGTCAGGCGCTGTGGCTTTCTTTGCTCTTTTCTTTTCCTGGACATCCTCTCTGTCTTGTCCCAGGATGAATCGCTAGCCGTGGATCGCAAAAACGGGACCCGATGGCGTGTTTTGAGCCGCTATATCCCTGTAGTTCGCCGGAGCTCCGGACTTATGCTGCCATCTAGCTCAAGCGCAGGCCACGCCCCCCTGTGATTGTTCTTTTAATACTTGATCAAAGTGTTCAATATTGAAACCTATATGCGTGTATTTAAATTCCCTGTATCAATCTCTATCCTAATAATGCAATTTGTGCATATTCGAGAAAAAATTGATTAGATGCTCTCTACTTTATGTTTAAATGTATGTATTGATTTTTGTTTATTTCTTTATCATTTAGAGTCCGTCACAATCATTGCCTTTAAACTCCTGAAGAAGCTCACATTTAGAGCGAAACATGTCGAGAATGGCAGATTGTTTTGGCATCTTTCAGTAATTGCTTCTTGTTGCACGGTCTAATTGTGATACAATCGAAAAATCCTTTTGGGTGATACTGTTTATGTCATAGTGTTCTTATTAACATGTCTTACTCCTGAAGTATGACATGAATATTTTAATATGATTCAATATCAATAAATATTAATTTTATCCTATATGATTGTACAGAATTTGTTGAATATACTGTCTATTGAATAGCACCTCAAAAGTCCCTGGGGAAGATCCCCCCCCCTCCCCATTTTTCTCTAGGCCAAACAGCCTTTAGTTTCTGTTCACTACTTAATCATGGGATGTGGTGCTTACAGTTGACTATCTCTGTCCTCCCTATATTCTACTATTACATAATTTACAGGTAAATGTGTAACTAAAACTGGTGAAGGTATTCAAGTTTTTGGGTGAAATAGTAATATACAAAACAGGGATATTTGTACAATGTGTGAAAGCACACCTTCAAGCTTTTTGTACATGACAATTCTTTTGGACAAGCTACCCCACCATATTCAAGAATTTGCGGTGTCCAAACCACCCTGGGAAATGGACAAAGTTAAAAAAGGAGTTGGCAACTCGATGATTCCTCTTTTTCTCACCCAAAATGTAAATAGGAAACAAGCTGATGTGTTTCATCTAAAGCATAATTACTCATCTGAGGAAGGCTGCAAGTAGGTTTGATCCCTAAAGTGAAATCGTACATTCAAATATAACAGTTGCAACTATTAAAAAAATGTGCAAAGGGTTAGTCAATTTTAAACTGTACAAACACATGTACAACAGAACTAAAAAAATAAAACATGTTTGTTTTTTAAATTTTAGCTATAATATCGATGATGTTGATAAATCTGCTTTGGATATCATGCATGTTTTCTTTCATTTTCTCCAATTCCCTATTGCAAACCAAGAGCTCACTGAAGTATTTGTGCACTTGCACTGCTGAACGGAGTTTGGTCTTCCATAACTCCCACATCACCTAAAAAATATAAAACACACCTTGTATTAGAAATATGCAGGCATACATCTATTACTTGAAGCTGTGGTCTCAGACACTGATCTGTGGTCCACAGTTTCAAGAACTTCACACAGTACTTCCTGCACATCAGCATCAACATCTTCTTCAGGGTTTGTGGTGAGTTGACTTTCTGGATATTCTGGAGGTGCTGGGTTACTGGTGTCCTCACACAGCTCAGATGTTCCTCTTCTTTTCTCCCCTATGTGAATCCAAAAAAGGTATACTTAGCAGACAGATAGGTTAGGCTAGAACTAGTAATACGAAACATTGTTTGGAAGTGTCTTTTAATTGTCTGTTTTGACACATGTCCAAGCTAAATACATGATTTTTTCCCTTTCCAAAGCTGGAATACTTATCTGTTTTGTGCAAGTTTCACACATGGAGATACCCCTAGTATTCACTGGAGCACCTGCGTGGGACACCATAACAATGGTGTTATGGTGTCCCACACTGGTGCTCCTGTGTCCAGCTGCTGAGTGTGCTCTACTGACACTGAATATAGTTGACATTTCATTAGTTATGAATACTATCTAGACAACAATCGAATGAACTTATGTTAGATCAAAATAGGCCATAACAAATGCATTTAACGTGCATCTCCCAATAACAAAGTATTAGTGGTCGATCAAAACGATTCCTGTGTCCACGAAAATAAAACTTACATAGTTACATAGTTACATAGTAGGTGAGGTTGAAAAAAGACACAAGTCCATCAAGTCCAACCTATGTGTGTGATTATGTGTCAGTATTACATTACATATCCCTGTATGTTGCGGTCATTCAGGTGATTATCTAATAGTTTCTTGAAGCTATCAATGCTCCCCGCTGAGACCACCGCCTGTGGAAGGGAATTCCACATCCTTGCCGCTCTTACAGTAAAGAACCCGGTACGTAGTTTAAGGTTAAACCTCTTTTCTTCTAATTGTAATGAGTGGCCACGAGTCTTATTAAACTCTCTTCTGCGAAAAAGTTTTATCCCTATTGTGGGGTCACCAGTACAGTATTTGTAAATTGAAATCATATCCCCTCTCAAGCGTCTCTTCTCCAGACAGAATAAGTTCAGCGCTCGCAACATTTCCTCATAACTGAGATCCTCCAGACCCTTTATTAGCTTTGTTGCCCTTCTTTGTACTCGCTCCATTTCCAGTACATCCCTCCTGAGGACTGGTGCCCAGAACTGGACAGCATACTCCAGGTGCGGCCGGACCAGAGTCTTGTAGAGCGGGAGAATTATCGTTTTATCTCTGGAGTTGATCTCCCTTTTAATGCATGCCAATATTCTGTTTGCTTTATTAGCAGCAGCTTGGCATTGCATGCCATTGCTGAGCCTATCATCTACTAGGACCCCCAGGTCCTTTTCCATCCTAGATTCCCCCAGAGGTTCTCCCCCCAGTGTATAGATTGCATTCATATTTCTGCCACCCAAATGCATTATTTTACATTTTTCTACATTGAACCTCATTTGCCATGTAGTCGCCCACCCCATTAATTTGTTCAGGTATTTTTGCAAGATTTCCACATCCTGCGCAGAAGTTATTGCATTTTAAACTGTAGAACAGTAAGGAAAAGAACACGGACCAGCACAAAAGTAATAATTGGAACACAGGACAAAAACTTACTTTTTCGCAGCACTTTCCTGATCTTCCTATACTGATCTTCCTCTCTCAATTTAAGGTCTGACTAGCGTTTTCTCAACTGATCCTTGTTTCGTCATACCCCAAAATTCCTGTGCAGACTTCTCACAACTTTAGCCATGATCTTGGCCTTTCTGGCATTTGGGGTTCTGTATTGTCCATGCTTCCCATCATAGTCTGTCCTCACTAAGATGTCCACCATCTCCACCATTTCTTCAAATGACATATTTCTGGCCTTATAGCTCCTCCTGGATCAGAAAGTGACTTTTTCATCATTGTTGCTCTCACCACACACCTGCTGTCTCACCACCATTTTCTCTCCCACTGCCCTGAAAGAGAAGAGGCGGGAAATACATTAGAAAGAAGGACAGGGGCGGAGTTTCACGCATGTGCAGTGTATATAAAGCCATAATGCGCAATCAATGTAATGGCTGTGGGAACTATCTGGGAGTGGGGGATGAACGATCTCCATCGCCAAAGCGATAATGGAGCCATAAAACGAAGGTACAATTGTAAATTGGGGCATCGGTGGTTAGTGGTCTATACTGCTTAGATTGAGGCCTATATTGGGACCAGATTATGAGTTAAGCCTGACATTATGGTTTGTCTTGTGTTCTGCCTTGCAGGCATCAGAGAAATAATTAAAAATGGTGGATAAATTCACTGCGCCCGACTTTTTGCCTCAATTTATCGACCAATACCAGGAGCTTCCCTGTCTGCGGAAGGTGAAAAGTAGGTTTTACTCTAATAAAATCAAGAGGAAGGCAGTAATGGAGAAACTTCTGGAATTGGTAAAGCCTCTGTACCCCAGGGCAGACATCAATTTTCTGAAGAGCAAAATTGGGAACCCGAGGAGTCTGTTTAATAGGGAGCACAAGAAGGTCCAGGAATTACAGAGATCAGGGGCATTAGCAGATGACATATATGTCCCCAGGCTGTGGTACTACCACAGCCTGTGTTTTTTCCAACCAAACCCAACCCAAGCCATCACTCTCAACACTCCCTTCCACATCGGATGAGGCCACAGCTCATGAGGTCTACCCTGGACCGTTAAACATAGGATTAAGATGTGGAGGAGCCCAGCTTGACCCAGGTATAGCATTGTTGAACATATTTGTATCCAAAAATAGAATAATGATAACTAGACCATATTGTTCAAAAACTTCTGCCTTAACAAAGTGGTTTCCATATCAATAGACAGTAGTGGCCAAAATGATTGGGACAAAAAGGAAAAATTCTGGGGTCAGAATGAGTCTTTTCTATTTCTCCACATTCAATTTGCAACAGTCATAAGCTCAAAATTGTGTGTGATTGATGACCAAAAGAATAAATAAATACTAATTATGTCCCATTTTCATACACTTCCTGGCCGTCCTGCTAAAAGAGCCAGGAAGAGCAGGAACCTAGACGAGGCCACAGCTTCCTTACTCAGCCACGCAACAACGGCAACTAGTATGGCCCCAGATGCAGCTGAGGGATTTGGCTGTGTGACAGCTAGTAAGTTGAGGGATATGAATGTGGCGCAAAGGAGGATGTGCGAGGAACTAATCCTCCAGCTCCTCAACAAGGGGGAGGGGAGAAATTACATCAAAAACCCATATCTCTGATTTGGATGCCCCACCTTCACCACCTCCACAGCCACCACAGCAACCCCATCCACCACAGCAGCCCCACCCACCACAGCAGCCAGACATTGGTAGTTCCAGCCCCAAGACACCCAACAAGCCCGATGGGCTGGGGATTTTCACCCATACAATTTTTATTTAGCTTTTTTTGTTTTTTAAATTATGATTTTAGTTGTTATACTTTATTTATTTTTGTATGCAGAGAATGCACTTTTAGGTTAAGTTATTGAATTTTGATTTGGATGGCAGAGAACATGTCTAATTTATTTTCATTTTTTTTTGGATATAATGCACAAGAAAAATAATGGCCTCAGCCGATGTGGAAGGGAGCATTGACAGCGATGGCCTAGGTTCGGTCTGGTCTGTCAAAAACCACAGGCTGTTGTAATACCACAGCCTGGGGACATACCGGTCATCTGCTACTGCTCCCGATCTCTTAGGGTCCAGGACATTCTTGTGCTTCCTATAAATGTACTTCTCAGGTTCCTAATTTTGCTCTTCACATAATTGAGGTCTGTCCTGGGGTACAAAGGCTTCACCAGTTCCAACAGTTTCTCCATCGCTGCCTTCCTCTTGATTTTTATAGGACCTTCTTGTGATCCCTATTCCCTATTAAAAAAAAAAATGGAAAAATACTTGGCTATGTGTTTTACCTAAAATGACAGTTTGGGAGTAGGCAGGTACATTTAAAAAATACAATGTAAAATTAACAAGGGACACCAACATAGTTGTATCTTTGATCTTCAAAACTACGGGATAATGGTGTTGTGGTAACTTGACACACAAAAAAAATTCTTCTTGATATCACTAGAAAAAAAAAGCCGTTTTAAATACGTTTGGCAGAACTCCATCAGTATCAATAGTAAAGCAGCTTCATTATTATCACATTATAAAGAAGATAATGTGCGTTGTATTTCTAGATTTCATAATTTGCCACGTCATGAATGTGAATTCTCCATTACGAGCGCTAGTTTTACAAGACCGACCGCTTCTGGCTCATCCTTGCTTCCGAGCATGCGTGTTTGTACTTTGGACTTTTGTCCGACGGACTTGTGTACACACGCTCGGAAAATCCGACAACAGACATTTGTCCGCGGAAAAATTTAAAGCCTGCCATCCAACATTTGTCAGTGGAAAATCCGACAACAATTGTTCGATGGAGCATACAAACGGTCGGATTTTCTGCCAACAGCCTGTCATCACACATTTCCCATCGGAAAATCCGATCGTGTGTACGCGGCTTTAGGTGTCAACATCCATGCCTGGGGTATTGCCCAAGTATTGGCTGTATGCCATAACCCAATACCCAATTACCACCTTACCTTATCACAATAATTAGGCCAGACAAACTTGTTTTGGGTTTAAAATGGCCATAGCAGCCTATTTTATTACACAAAATCAAACCATAACAAAATTTTAATAAAAAGAAATAACTAAAATTAAAAACTGCATAAGATTATTGAAGGCACCCTTGACTGCTCAAATCTCTGTATCTGGCACCACCTCGCCTATTACGGCCCCCAGCCGTGCTTTACGCCAGCTCTGGGACAAATTTAGGAAAATTCACCAGCTGATACAGCCAACTATTACTTCCGCCCTTATTAGGGCAGGTACAACCATACCAGAGATGGGCCCAACCCATCTTTTTCAAAAGAAATTAACTATCCCTGCCTTCAAAAACCCTACGACCTCTGCCAGCTGCAATGACACTGTGCAATCCCAGCAAAGATGCCACTAACATAATTAAATAAATAACAGTCATCCCAAATAACATATGAAAAATAGGGAGGGAGGGTGGGAGAATCTTGTCAGTTGCTGTCCCAAATTCCAAGTGATGCTGAAAGACCAACACCCACCTAGCAACCCATTAGGACCACCCAGCCACACCCTGCCACACCCTACTATCCTCCAATGGGGTACTGTTAATCCTATCCCTCCTAATTCTTATCCCTCCTACAAACTGTATCTATTTATTAAACAACACCCACCTTGCTATAGCCTTATAGGGAAAACCCCATCATGTAGGCCCTACTCTTATGCTGTGCTTCAGCTCCAGGCCTATACTTGCCTGGGGTATTGCCCAAGTATCGGCTGTATGCCATAACCCAATACCCAATTACCACCTTACCTTATCACAATAATTAAGCCAGACAAACAAGGATTATTGAAGGCACCCTTGACTGCTCAAATCTCTGTATCTGGCACCACCTCGCCTATTACGGCCCCCAGCCGTGCTTTACGCCAGCTCTGGGACAAATTTAGGCAAATTCACCAGACGATACAGCCAACTATTACTTCCGCCCTTATTAGTAAATCAAATTTAATGTCCCTGCATAACTCCCTGGAGGCCCGGAGCCCCAAATCATTTCCTCCCACATGCAGCAGAAGCACGTCGGGGGGCCTGTCTAGCCTGGCATAATGGTGCACTTCTGGAAGAACCCTGGACCACAACATGCCCGGGACCCCAATCCACCTGATCCTAACCTGTTCTCTGGGGAAGCCTAACTGACGACCTTCGGGCCTAACCTCAGCCCTCTTAGCCCCCCAGAACATGTAAGAATGGCCCAGGATCCACACCAAACATTTAGGACCTGTAAAACAGCAAAAACATCAACAACAGGAATCCCCAGCACCAAAACACCACAACATGAAACCAACAAAAAAGGACACCAACACTACCACCAACACAAAACAACAAGAAACATAAAACACGTAAGAATCTCACCACCGTCCCTGCCTCACTCCTTCCTGCAGCCCACCCTAACTCTCACAATAGGTGAGGCCGCACGTACAACCTAAAACGTTGCGACTCCCAGCGACCGAGTTGACGTACCAGCTTGTCTTCCAGGCCCCATCGGGCCGTTTCAGTGGCCGCCCCAATTCTGAACGAATGGGAGGAGTAGTTCTGCGTCGAGAAACCCGCAGCCAGGAGACACTTCTTAAAAACTGCTACAAACTGGAACCTAGACAAAGCGGACCCATTCTGATGTTTCAGAAAAGGGCCGGGTTCCGCGCCCCTGATATCTAACCATTCCTGAACCATCCGTACAGGGCACACTGGCGAGCCCCGTACGACTCCCAAAGTAACCCACGCACCTTTACCACCTTGATCAGTTTTGGACCTGCAAATGAAAATTTACACCACCTCACCCCTTTGAAGCACATCAGCCAGGTCCAACCCCCTACCTCCCCGTTTTGACCTGCACACTAATTCCCCAATTCTAAATGCCACAAAAAAACGCCAATATAAAGGCCGTCCTAAAAAGTGCAGCCTCATAAGCCGATGAGCAAGCCTCACCAATTGTGTCCGTGAGAGCACCTAGCATGCTGAAGGAGACCGGGCGGCGAGTATCCCGTGTGGTGTTTCCCCGTCTGTAGTCCCTTAAAACCCTCTTCACCAACGCATGCTTAGTGACATCCCCAACCCCCAACAACTGAAACCAAAAAGCTAAACCGGCCATTTTTTGACCCAGCTTGGAGGTGGAAACCCCAACTTCCACGTTCCTGCCAATGAATGCAGTGAACGCAGGCGAATCTTAGTGCTGCCGAGGGAAATGGACACTGCCGCCCGCATGTCCTCCACCTTGTCAAGGGGGAGCCTGCATTCCATGAGCCCCGTGTCAATCACGATCCCCAGGAATTTAAGTGTGGTAACCGGCCCTTCAGCTTTTTCTGGCGCCAGAGGGACACCAAATAACTCAAAGACATACTGCAAAGTGGCCAGTAGAGTGTGGCACACCCTGCCTGCCGAAGGGCCGATCACCAAAAAATCTTCCAGGTAATGAATTATGGAATGTAAACCAGACACGTCCTTCACCACCATTCCAAAAACGAGCTGAAGGTTTCGAACAGGGAACAGGAAACGGCACAACCCATCAGCAGGCAGAGATCAACAAAATAATGCAGCCCAACAAACGGAAGCTGTCAGGATGCACCAGAAGAAGGCGAAAAGCCGACTCAATATAAGTCTTCGCCAAGAGAGCCCCCTTGCCGAACTTACGAACCCATTTAACCGCCTTGTCAAAAGATGCGTACGAGACCGTACAAAACTCTCGGGCAATGGCATCATTAACCGAAAAACCTTGCGGATAGGAAAGATGGTGGATCAACCTGAAGGAATTGGGTTCCTTCTTGGGAACCACCCCCAATGGAGAGACAACCAGTTTGTCTAATGGGGGCACATCGAAAGGGCCCGCCATCCTCCCCAAGGCCACTTCCTTAGCCAGTTTTGCTGACACCACCGATTGGTGGTGCTGAGCCGACATTAAATTAGTGGGGACAGGAGGAACACTGGATAACATGCAAGGGATCACAAAACCTGCAGAAAAACCCTGTAAAAGAAGACGTGCCGCCGCTCGGTCAGGATACCTACTTAGGAAGGGAGCCAGCTTTTCCACCTTCACCGGAGTCCTCCCTCTTGCCAGCTTCACCGGACTTACCTTTGTTTTGCTTAAAGCATTTCGCGAGCGGATGAGATCCCCCGCAGCTGGAACATTCATGGCAGAACCGACGGGATCCCCCGAATCTGCAGTTCCCCTCGTTGAACTGCCAACAGAAACCTTTACGCTTTCCGGACGAAGGTGACGAGGTTCCTGAACCCCCACCAGCCCCCCTGGAAAGGGAGTGTTGGCGGCCCGCGCCTGGGTCATCAACTTCATCCACAAGCTGATATCCTTGTGGTCCCACCTAATCGATGGCCTGAGCGCCTTGCGTTGCCGAAATTGTTCATCGTAACGCAACCAGGAAACTCCCCCATACACCCTCTGTGCTTCACCAATTGCATCCGCATAGCAAAACAGCGCTGAGCACTGTTCTGGAGACTTCTCGCCAATCACACTAGCCAGGATATTGAACGCTTGCAGCTAATTACTAAACGTCCCGCTTCTCCTCTTCCTCCTTCTTACTCTCATCCAGGTTGACCTTATCCAGATTGAACTTTTCCAGGGGTAAAAGGTAGAATATCTTCACGTACTCACCCTTCCAAATCCATTCTCGCACTTCTTGTTTTAAATGTGCACCTAGCGGATCCTTGAAGCACACGTAGACTTTGCATTTTGCCGCGTCTGCCAAACGCACACCCACCGCGTCCCCCGTTGACTTCTTTCCCTCTTCAGCCGCCTTGACCGGAGCCTGCGATGAAGCCATCTTGGAGGTCGTAGCCACTACCGATTGCCCCGCCCCCACCTGAGGAGACGTCACCGTCACCCCTCCTTCTTTCCCCACCGGCGAGCCCTGGCTGGCCACCTCCCAAGATTGAACTACTGGAGCCAGCGCAGCCATCCATGCCGATGCCGGGGAAACCACCCCAGCCGTACCTGCCCCGTGTCACACCGAGCCAGAACCTCGCTGAATCCCACCATAAATGCCTGTAGCAAACCAGCGCCACTACTCACCCCAGCAGCCTCCACCGGAACCACCTGCAATAGTGTCCTCCCTCACTGTGGTGCCCTGCATTGTAGCCGTCACAGCGCCCCCCCCCCCCAGAGATTGCTGTCCACCCCCTGCAACAGAGCCCCCCCTTTCCAGAGACTGCCCCTGTATAGCCAACCTTGTACTGACAGTAGACCCAAACAACACAACAGATGACAAATCAGACACATAGGGGTTGTACTCACAAGAAATCGTTCACAGCAGGACACATAGAATCTTGTCAGTTGCTGTCCCAAATTCCAAGTGATGCTGAAAGACCAACACCCACCTAGCAACCCATTAGGACCACCCAGCCACACCCTGCCAAACCCTACTATCCTCCAATGGGGTACTGTTAATCCTATCCCTCCTAATTCTTATCCCTCCTACAAACTGTATTTATTTATTAAACAACCCCCACCTTGCTATAGCCTTATAGGGAAAACTACATCATGTAGGCCCTACTCTTATGCTGCGCTTCAGCTCCAAGCCTATACTCACTTGTTTGTTTTTATAATCTGCTAGTCTCTTTTTTTTTTTTTCTTATTTTTGCCATATCAGCGAGGAGGTTTACCATGGGAATAAGTTTTTTTCAAATAGATATTCAAAAACACTTCTCCTTAATCATCACATCATTATGGCTTTTGATCTGTTTCCTTAAAGAGGAGTTCCACCCAGGGGGGCCGTCAAAAAAAAAAATTTAAAGTCAGCAGCTACAAATACTGCAGCTGCTGACTTTTAATTGAACACTTACCTGTCCCTGGGTCCAGCGATTCGGGGGATCGAAGCCCCGCTCGTCCCCCCCTCCGCTCGTCGGCGCCGGCATTTCAACTGTGGGTGCCGGGCTGTGGCTTCACAGCCTGGCACCCACTGCGCATGCGCGAGCCTGTAAAGGGTCCCAGATGATTGACAGGAGAGAGGGAGCAGAGCGGAGCCCTTCCTGTGCCGAGGGGGAAGTGATGTCACCAGCCCAGGCAAAGGAACAGGCAGACTACGAGGGACCACCTAGCAACAGGCATTTAGAGGTAAGTGAAAAAAAAAAATATCCAAATGTTTTTTTGTTTTTTTTTTAGAATTTTTCCAGGTATTTTTGTTTTTTGGGTGGAACCCCACTTTAATTAGGATATTTCATATCACAAAGTATAAGAGAATAATAAGCCCCCCGTCTGTTTCTACTCTTTATTGTTATTTTTCTTGCTCCCTGTCCCACCTCCCCCCTCCCCCCCACCCACCCCGAGACCATACCTCCTCCCTCCCCACGATTTTCCTTTAGTTTCCCATTTAATTTCCCGTTTTCTCCCCTGTGTCGAGATCCGCCCTCTCTATTACTCAGGTTGTCCATATCTCAGCTGCTCTTATTGGTCTTTTAAATTTTTCCCATGCTCCCCACTTTATCCTATAGGCCTCCATTTTTTTTTTTTTTTTTTAAATTCTTTTTATTCATTTTATAGACAAACATACATTCACAAACAATCTTCGATTGGCAACATACCAATCAAGCCGACCACGCAGGGCCGATATAAAACCTCTAACCGGCCTTAAACTCCCCCCCTCCCCTTACCCCTCCCCCCACCCACTACCACCCAAACAGCAGTCATATAGCTGCACATAGCAGAATGAAACTATGCATCATACGTTTACGTATAAACAACCCATCCTCTCTCAGCTCCCCATTTATATGATTACAGTGCATTGTAGAACATAGAATCCTAGATGGAATTTACATATAATAGCGACCAACAACCAGCATGGAACGTTATTCATATCACTCCCTACCTCCTACACTTGCGTATTTTTCTAACTCACTGTAGCTGTAGAGTCCAGCCACGCCTGCCAAACCTTCGAGAATTTCTTAGGACAACCTCTGGCGTGATATGCTGCTCTGTATAAAGGGATAACTGAATTTATCAGTTTTTTCCAAAATAATACAGTAGGGGCATTAGTTTTTTTCCAGTTCAGTAATATAGCTTTCCTACCATAAAATAATCCTATATTCAGTAGGGTGCGATGCGCCCGAGTCGGGACCACCTCCTCTACCAGTCCTATCAAACATACTCTAGGTGTTAATGGAATTGGTATACACAACACCTCTGCTAGACACTCTGTTACTTCTGACCAGAATCTTTGAATGTGTGCACAGCTCCAGAAGACGTGTTCTGCGCCCGCTGGGGCATGTGAGCATCGCCAGCATTGACTACTCACTGATGGGTAGATACGGGACAACCTATCCGGAGTGAGATATATCCTATGCAGGAATTTGAAGTGAATTAGGCGATCCCTGGCTGAAACTAGGTGTTTGAATGGATGGTCCCACATGTCATCCCAGTCTTCCCCTTGGATATCCGCAATCTCTCCTTCCCATCTCTCCCTACACTTAGTAATTCCTGGGGGAGTTTTATTAAATAGGGATTTGTACACCGTGGACAACGGTTTAGCCAGGTCCTCTTCTGTTAACATGGACTCCAATGATGAAGGTAGATATTCGACCCTTTGCTCTCTAGTTTGTTCCTTAAAAGCATGTCTCAGTTGTAAGTAACGAAAAAAGAAGGAATTTCGGAAGGTCATGCCTAGCCTTTAACTGATCAAATGTGCATAATTCCCCCTCACATGTAATGTCCTGCAAAGTCTTAATACCTTTACACGCCCAAATCATAGGGTCAGGGAGTGAGAGAAAGTGCGGAAGCCTCGGGTTCATCCATATGGGAGCTGAGGGTGTAATTCCTATGTAACTAGATGACATTAATGTAGTGGCTACTTCCCAGGCCTTAATTGTTGTTTTCATAGACTCTGTCAGAGGAAGACAGGATCTCGGGCCTCTATACAAAGCCAACTTTAAACTTTCGTATGAACCTAGATGTGCAGCCTCCACTACTGTGGCGGAATCACCAGAGTCCGCCGTCAACCATCTCCTAGCAACTACCATCTGTCCGGCAAGAAAATATTTCTGCCAGTCCGGCAGTGCCAACCCCCCCTGTCCCCATGGTTCCTGCAATACTTTGATACTTATACGTGGGGAGTTTGGGGACCATATAAATGTTCCAATGATACTATTTAGTGTTTTAAAATAGCCCTTGGGAATCCATATCGGGGAGTGTCGTAGAAAATATAGGATCACTGACAGATATTTCATTTTTATTAGGTTGATCCGCCCAACCAAGGAAAGAGGGAGTGTCTTCCATACCGCTGTTTTTTGTTTAAGCCTACTAATTAAGGGTAGGAGATTCAGGGACAGATAATCGTGGACATTAGCTGTGACCCTAACCCCCAAGTATGTGATTGAGGATACCCATTGCAATGGTAGGGAATCATCAGCCAGTTTTTTTGCCTCTTTTCCTAATGGTAATATGGATGACTTACTCCAATTAACACGTAACCCCGAAAAAGTGGCGAACCTGTCCAAAATCTCCAACGCCGCCCTAAGAGACGGACCTGGGTCTCTAAGAAACAGAAGCAGATCATCGGCATATAATGCAATACACTCGTTGATTGATCCCACCCGAATTGCCTGCACCCCCTCTGAACGCCGGAGGGACCTAGCCAATGGCTCAATTATCAGGGCGAAAAGGAATGGCGAAAGCGGGCACCCCTGCCTAGTGCCCCTACCTATACAGAAAAAATCAGAGACCATGGAACCCAGCCTCACCGCCGTCCTCGGCGCACTATAAAGTAAGCCGACCCAGCGACGAAAACCAGGACCGAATCCCATGCCCTCCAAAACCTTGTGCATATATTGCCAATCCACTGAATCGAAAGCTTTTTCGATATCTATGGAGACAACCACTTTTGCCGGGTACTCAGCATTTTCTATTTGAATATGTGTAAATAGCCTTCTCAAATTTGTATCCGTGGACATACCAGGTATAAAACCTGTTTGATCAATGTCAACCAGAGTCGAGATGACCGTGGCCAGCCTTGTGGCTAAAATTTTTGCAAGGATTTTAAGATCCGAGTTAAGTAAAGCTATAGGGCGATAAGACGAGCACAACTGCGGGTCCTTGCCCGGCTTCAGGAGAAGTATCATATAGGCCTCCATCATTGAAGCCGGCAAGGAACCATTATCCCAGCAGTACTTGAACATTAATGTTAATCTAGCAGCTAGTTGTGACATGTGCGCTTTATAAAAGTCAGCGGGAAAGCCGTCTGGGCCAGGGGCTTTACCTGGGGGGAAGGAAAGTATAGCTGCCTCAACCTCCAGTACAGAGATATCTGCCTCCAACCGGGTGGCATCAGTATCAGTTAATTTAGGCATAGAAAGGCTCCGGAGAAGGTCCTCCAGTTCAGCCACATCATATGACTGTATTGGGGAGTATAGGGCCTTGTAAAATCTCACAAAATCTTCCAAAATTTCCCCCGGATCCGATAACAAAGTCCCTGCTTCATTCCTTATTACCGGTATACTGACAGGGATCTTTTGGTCTGCCACTAGATTTGCCAGCAACTTGCCATTTTTGTCCCCCTCAGTGAAAATGTTTCCTGCCCTTTTTCTTGCCTCGGTATGAGCTAATTCTGTGAAATGGACTGCTATTGCTCTTCTACTATGTAGCATGGAGGCATAGTTAGTCTCCGAAGGGGAGTTCGCCTGGAGCTGTGCACATTCCCTTTCCCTAGCTATAAGAGTTTCCTTTTCATAGTTATGTTCCATCCTTGCTGCTTTAATTGCTGATATAAATACACCCCTTGTGACCGCTTTCAAAGCATCCCAGACAATGGTCGGATCAGCCGTATCCACATTTGTCACCCAGAAGGTTTCAATGGCAGCCTGAACAGGCGTGGCTACTTGCTCCTCCTGCAACCATCCCGGTGCTAATCTCCAACCCCCCTTGTGTCCTCTGGTGGGATATGTCATTGTGACCATCAGAGGATTATGATCTGAGGTCCCTCCAGCTAGGTAATCAGATGCACATATACTATGCAGGAGTTGGGCATTCCCAAATGCTAAATCTATTCTAGCTGATGATTTGTGGGTGGTAGACAAATGTGAATACGACACGACCCCCGGGTTTTTCCATCTCCACACCTCCGTCAAGCTCGCCATCGAAGCCCACGTGCAGAGATCTGTTGAGGCTGTTCTAACAGCATTAGAGGTATCTAATGTAGAATCCATTATGCTATTAAAATCACCCATAAATAACGTAGGTAAATGTAGATATGGAGCTAGTATGGTTAACAGATCATATAACAACTGTACTTTAAAAAAAACTATTTTCTTTCTTGTGCTTCTGAAGACTCCTTATAAGTTCCATGGAGAGATACAGCCGATTATATCCGACTTTGCCGAATATGGTGCACCAATGATGATAAGCACTCTGTTGTTACACAACCATGTATGTCTCTCAGCTCCAACCAATGATTACCGTATGGCGGATGAGTCCTCGTAGATTAAGAGTGATACAACCTGTGGATGACTCCCAAAAGCATTAGCAGGCCTGTGTTATCGTTCTCCCCTCTCCACCTTCCAGGGGATCTCCTTCCCCAAGTGATCAGGGCAGTCAGATAATGATTTTTGCCGTACAACACACGGCGACAACAGGAAAAAAGAAAAAAGAAAAATGAAGCAGGCCTGAGCTTAAAACCAGGAATTATATGCTGAGGGAAAACAAAATGAACAAAAAAAACTTCACTGTAAAACATTCCTGCAAATGATGATGTTGTCACAGATTTTGATCTAGCCAATCACTAGCATCTTGCGGGGTTTCAAAAAATTTTACAGTACCTTTATGTTGTACCCGGAGACGACTGGGGTAGAGCATACTGTATTTTAATTCTTTCTCCCTGAGCCGCCTCTTGACATCCATAAATGAGCGGCGTCTTTTCTGGGTTTCTGCCGAGAAGTCGGGGAATAACATAATACGGGCATTCTCAAATTTTAGCTCTTTGTGCTTCCTGGCCTCCGCCAGCAGCATGTCGCGGTCCCTATAATTGAGGAACCGTACCAGAAATGGCCTTGGTGGGGCACCTGATGGTCTGGCTCCCGTGGGGACTCTGTGAGCCCTTTCAGCCACATAGGTAGGGGGGAGATCGCCCAGAGACAGCAACATTTTGAAGAATCGCTCTGCAAACGCAGTCGTGTCTGTGCCCTCGGCTCCTTCCGGTAGGCCGACCACTCGTACGTTGTTTCGTCTCTGGCGGTCTTCAGCGTCGTCTGTGCGGCGTTGTAGGGCCCCCACCATCTCTTTCAGCTCCCGTAGTTGCGATCCCTGATTGTGTGAGACATCCTCCACTTCAGAAATACGATCCTCCGCGGTGGTTAGTCTACCCCTAATCTTGTCCAAATCATGGCGGATAAGGTTGCATTCCGAGGCCAATAAGTCAATGCGCCCCATTAACTCAGATTTAGAGGCCGCTATAGCTTCTGTGATTGGACCAGTTATGGCTGCCGTGTCCAGCTCTACTTCTGCCAAGGAGGGAGGATTATCCTCGGATTGCGTTGCAGAGGAGATATCCTGCTGCGCCATCTTTACCTTGCTTGTCTTGGCGCGCTGAGATGTGTTCACAGGAGCTGCTTCGGAAGAGGAGTGGGCGGGGCTAGACGCCATGCTGCTCCTAGAACGGAGATTTTGCTGTGCTTTCGGCGGCTGAGAACGGGACGCTCTTTGTTGTTTGGATGCCGAGGACGGCATAGTAAGCCACCCAGATTGTTCCGCTCACCCTGGTACACCTTCAGTAGGATTTTAGTCCCCAAAATCGGCCGTAGACAGAATAAAATACCGGAGGTATGCAGGAGCTCAGAGCACACACGTCCTGCCTCGATCACATCCCGGCCACGCCCCCATAGGCCTCCATTTTTAACCCTTCGCTGAACCTCAAGTACTCCAAATCCTGTATCTCATTTATTTTATTCATCCATTCCCTCATGGTTGGTTTTTCTTTTCTTTTCCAATTTTTAGAAATTAGGCTTTTGGCTGCATCTATAAAATGGGGCAGAAGTGTTCCGAGATAAGCTTTAGTGGGCATCTCGCTCAAATGAAATAGCAGGACCCTGGGATCTTTTGGGAGATCAAAATTTGTGATCTCTTTAGTATATTTTTTAATCTCCTCCCAGAAGGCTCCTATCTCAGGACACGACCACCACATATGAGCCATTGTCCCCATTTCATTACATCCCCTCCAACAAAGCTGGGATTTCTCCCCATCAATTTTATGCATCTTGTCCGGGGTCATGTACATTCTTGTCAAACATTTATAGTTTAACTCCAGTAATTTGTAATTAACTGATGTGATCAGGAGTCGCTTCAGTATCATGTCTACCTCTGACTCTGTCAACGTTAATCCTAACTCCTTTTTCACATCTACCTATAAAAGCCAGGGTGTCTGTCCTCCTCAACTCTACCATTATTTTATATATACGAGAAAAAAACAGCTTTTTCGTCTGTTTCCATGCACATTTTCTCTAATGGGAGTAAGTTTTTTGTTGTCCTAATTGGTTGAGGTAGAGATTCAACAAAATGTTTTAATTGACCATAGCGCCATGAGTTGATATTTATCCTATCTGTTCTACTTTTAAGCTCTTGAAATGAACATATTTTACCCCTGTCCACTACATCCTTCAATTGCACGTTCTCATCAAGGAGCCATTTACCAAACCACTCTTCCTTCCCCGGAGGAAAATAATCTACATCCTTTAGTGACATTAGCAATGAATTATATTCCCAGTGTTCCCTTTTGTGGATAAGATCCCATATTCTAAGTGCCTGCCAAGTGATTTCATGTGATTCTGTGTTATACTTTCTTATTTTTGCTGGACACCATATTATTTTGTGTAATTTTAAGTTATTAATTTTATTTTCAATTTCTACCCACTGTTTTTCTTTATTTTTAACCCAGTCTACCACTCTCGCAAGTGCAATGGCCTCATAGTATTTACGAATGTCAGGTGCTCCCCACCCCCCTTTAATTTTAATATTTATTAATTGAGTATATTTTAGCCGTGGTGTTTTCCCTTTCCATATAAACCTTAATATCATTGAATGTAGTCTCTTGAGGTATGCAGGTGGGAGTGTGATTGGGAGCATTTGCATTTTCTATGTTATTTTTGGTAATAAAACCATTTTAAAAATATTAATCCTTCCCGCCCACGACAGTTGCCCCTGCTGTATTCTGTTTAATTCTGTTTTTACCTCATTTATGAGCGGCATATAATTCGCTTGGTATAGTTTTTCTACAGATGGTGTGATTTTGATTCCTAGGTAATTTAAAGCTTCCTTCTCCCACCTAAAAGGAAAATGTTCTTGATATGCGTGGTCTCTTGTCTTATTGGGGTTTATGTCTAATACTTCTGATTTGGTAGTATTTACTTTAAAGTTGGAGAGTTTTCCATATTCTTCCATTGTGGCCAGGACATTCGGTAGGGAGATTCTTGGATTTGTTATATAGAGGAGGATATCGTCCGCATAGGCTGCGAGCTTATACTCAGTTCTACCTATATTTACCCCTCTAATGTTCGGACTCTGTCTTAACCTGGTAAGGAGGGGTTCTAATGCTAACAGAAAAGCATTGGGGACATTGGGCACCCCTGTCTCGTTCCATTATACATATAGAAGGGATCGGACAAGGTCCCATTTATTTTAACTCTCGCTGATGGTTTTGTATAGAACGCCCCAATCCAGCTACGGATCTTATCCCCATAGCCCACTTCTTTGAGTGACTCCATCATGAAGTCCTAGTCTACTCTGTCAAACACTTTTTCAGCGTCTATTGACAGCAGTAGTCCTGGGACTCCGCTATTTTTGATTTCCTGGGTTATCAAGAGGGTTTTAATACTATTGTCCTTTCCCTGTCTGCCCGGTATAAACCCCACCTGATCAGGGTGGATGATATTTTTAATCGTTTGCTTTACTCTACCCGCTATTACCTTTGCAAATAGTTTTGTGTCGTTGTTTAAAAGGGATATGGACCTAAAACTAGAGCATAATGTGTCATCCTTTCCTTCCTTATGAATAATCGCTATGTTGGCTGCCAACGCATCTCTGCTCATTTCCCCTCTCTCTCCTATCCCATTCATGTAAGCACATAGTTTTGGTACTAAATAGTCTTGATATTTCTTATAGTATAATGCTGTCAGCCAATCTGGGCCTGGGCTCTTTCCTGTCTGGGTCTCCTTGATGGCCTTCCTTACCTCGGACTCTGTAATGGGGGCCTCTAACGATGTTCTCTCCTCTTTTGAAATTTTAACCATCCCAGTTTCCTTTAAATATTTTCAGATTTTTTTCTTGTTTTTGCCCTCTCTCTTTATCCTTCTTTTTATTTATTGAATAAAGTTCCCCATAGAATTCTTGAAAAGTTTTTGCTATCTCCCCATCTTTATATCTGACTTCTCCTGATTTCGTCTTTATTTTATCGATGTATCTATTACTCTACTTTTTACTTAGTGCCCTTGCCAGGAGTCGCCCAGGTCTATTTCCAGTGATATATCTCTCTTTTTTAACTAAGTTGTACTTTCTGCGATTTACTGCCTCTATCAGCTGTCTCAAGGCCTCTCTAGCGCCATATAGTTTTCCCAGAATCCCTCCTTCCCCTGTTTCTTTATGCTCCCTTTCTAATTTTTTAACTTCCTATTGTAGCTCACGAAAATTTTTAGTCTGGCTTCTTTCTTTCTCCACTCCCGCCTTTATTATTATCCCCCTAATATAAGCCTTATGGGCCTCCCAAACTATTGATTCCGATGTTTCCTTTGAGGTGTTTATTCTGAAGTAGAATTCCAGTTCTTCTTTAATTAACTTATCAATTTCCCTATCATGAAGGAGGTCCTCATTTAATCTCCAGTTATTTAGAAGGGGTTTTTGACTATTTTGTTTTATTCGCAATGTCACCGGGGCGTGGTCTGAAAATGTTATAGATCCTATGTTTATGTCTTCTACCTCTTCTAGGTTCCTATGGTCCACAAAAAAGTAGTCAAGTCTTGAATAGTCAAGTCTTGAATACGTCGCGTGTACGGGGGAGTAGTAGGTGTAGTCTTTTGTTTTCTGATGTTGCATCCTCCATACATCAACTAGCTGGCAACAGTATAGTTTTTTCTTAAGCTTATTCAGCCACACTCCTCCAGTCCCCCGAACACACGGGAGTTGAGACCCCTCACATTGTATGTTACCAGGTTTATGCCGGCCATTTGTTCTTCCTTTCTAAATCCAACAGCGGGAGACAAAGAGGTTTGTACTGGTCTCGCCCCTCCCTTAGCCCCCCACCCCATCCCCCCCACCCTCCCCCTCCCCCCACTGCCCACCCCCCCACCCTCCCCCTCCCCATCCCTCCCTAATTATGGGGGTGTCGGGCCTCCCAGTGGCCCTTCTAACCGTGGCCTCACCATCTCCACCCGGCCCTACGGTTGTCCCCCCAAGGGTTGAGCTCAGTGTGGGCTTCCTTGAGTCCCCCAGCCCGCCCCGGGATCTACCAGGCCCGCCTCTCCACTCCCCCATCCCCCCCACCAGGGTCCGCCCCCCCACACCCCCAGCCCCCCTGCCCACCATCCCCAACACACCCCACCCCAGATCATATATTTTCCGGCCCCTCTAGTCAAGGTTTAGCAACCTATTCCTTCCTTCTGATTATTCTAACACTTATTTAGAGCCCTCTCTTGTTGTACACTGGTTTCCAATTTTTACGTCTCCTGCAATGTTCTGCCCTCCTACTTTCTCCCACCACCCCGGTATTTCTACAGGTGGAATGTCCAGCTTGCGGCAGAAATTATGGGTCTCTTCTGGGAACCTTAACGTCGCAGAGCGCCCATCTTTTCGCCCAATCAGGCACGCTGGGAACCCCCAGAAATAATGCACCTCTCTAGCTTTAAGTTGCTCTAATAAGGGTCTAAGAACTCTTTTCTTTGCCCGTGTCTCAACTGCCAGGTCTGGATATACTTGTAGATTAGATTCACCATATTTAACTATTTGATTGTTTCTCAGACTTGCCCTGATTTTCTCTTTATCTTGATAGTTGTGGAACCTCACTATCACATCTCGAGGTGCTTCCTTGTTAATCTCAGCTGGTTTCCTGATTCTATGCACTCTATCCAGTTTAACCCTCTTATCATTTGGGTTAACAAGGCCTCCAAAGATTTGGTCCACCTTTTCCTGCAGATTTTCCCCCTCCCCCTGTGCCTCTGGGAGTCCTCTGATCCTCAGATTTTTCCTTCGACTTAGATTTTCCTGATCTTCCAATCTGTATCTTAAGTCCCTATGTTCACGTTGCAGCTCTTCTATCTGACTTCTCAGGTTCCCCATCTCCGTCCTCTGTCTTTCAGCTACTGTCTCCACCTCTTCTACTCTTCTCAGTATGTGGCCCATATCTCCCCATATTGCTTCTGTTTCAGCCTTAATAAAGGTTTCCAGTCTAGCAAACATCTCCGCTATTTCGTTTTTTGTTAGCATTACTCCTTCCCGTTGGCTCTCCATTGGGGCCTCTTCTCTTATTGCTGGGTTTGAACTGAGAGGTTCTGCTTCAGCCAACTGTCTCCTTGTATTAATTTTGGACGGGCGTTCAGGGGTTTTATTTTTTGAAACCCGATGCCTTTCCCGGGCTAGCATGAGGGTTGTCCTGTACCATGTACTTCCTTTTTGTGCCTGGGCTGGAACTAATCCTAGCAGACGCTCCTGTTGGGTTTGTTGTTATTCCCCCCCTACCCGCCTTTCCTCTCATTCTTTGCTGTCTTTTACCTCCTTTACTGTGTCCTTTTACCCTATATAACCACAGTACCTGAGGCCCTTTGGTGCAAATCCACTCTTGAGAGAGTTTCTTCCTCTACCTTAAAGAAGGTCCAGGTGGTGCAGTGTTAATCTACTGAAAGTTGGTTTGATCTGGTTGTATATCACTGGTTCAAACTAGGGACAATTTACATGTCTTAGACCATTTATCTTAGGGTATTCCTACTCAATGAGGGGTCCTATAATTTAGGCCTCTCTCTACCACTCCCTTTTATGATCTCTGTTGGCACCCCTTATACTGAAGTTGGGTAAAAAGAAAATTCAGAGAATACAATACAGATATTATCTTCATTTGGCTTTTAGGCTGATGCCATCCATTGTATGTCCTAAACATGTAACTCAAGTCCCTGTGTAGGTACCCACAGGCTAGAAAGGGAGAGCGATGTTATTCCTACAGACAGTACAATCAGTAATACGTCCTCAGCTATGCAGTTGTATCACCTTTAATATGGGACTTATCCAGGGACCCGGTGCCAGAGGCTTTCAACCCATACGTATAGGTTATGTGCCTTGAAGAAACCTTTTAGGGAATGGCCTGGATGGGTTTGCACGGCTCCCTGTCAATGAATGGTTTACCTATGTTTTATCTCAACCTCATGTAATTTCATTACATATAGTTCTAATCCTCATAGGCCCTCCCTTGTACCCGATATTGCATAGAAAATTCAGGGAGCTCGGTACCCACAGAACTTTCACCTGCAAATTAGAATGGGCCCATCCCTTGTAGATGTTTTAATTATATACGTCAGGTCCCAGACACAACAGCAAACCCAGAATGGAAGGAGGAAATATACTAATCTTACAGACAATTTTTGCAGATCCTCTCCTTTAAGTTTACTTCACTTTAATATCGGACAGTGCCCATACCCTCAGAGAAGAAGATTCACACTTTAGAGATAGTTTTATGTACCTTGGGGTGTCCTGAAGTCCTGGGTAGGTTAAGTATATTACTGTCCATGCATAGTTGACCTATACTTTACTTTCAATTCGTATAGCCTTTATATTGCATATTAGTGCTCCAGCAGTGTTATGACATATAAGGCACTTACCCTCTCCGTGTCCTACATTCTAATACACTTATCTGAGGGTTGGCAATCCTGACTTCTCCAGCGGTATTCGTGACTTCCAAGAGAGCTATTGTTAGTATCTCTCCCCTCTTGTCAGCCGGCTCTCTCTCCAGGTGCTTTGGTGGATCGTGAGCTTGTGCTGGAATTTCCCGGAGCCTCAGCTCCCCTTGTCCGTTGTTTCTCTCCGCAGCTCCTCAGTTCACCGCTCAGCCTGAGATCCTGATTTCCAGGGAGAAGGGGGGCAACGAAGACGGACCGGGGGGGGGGAAAGGGGGAGGGGGAGGCGACAGCCGCGATCGTGCAGGGACCCAGGTCCTGCGGCGTGTTCCCGGTGTAGAGGGCTAGGAGGCGGCCGCCCGCATCCAGGTGAGAGGCGCCGTTGTAAGCGTCACCGCATCGCCGCTAGCCACAAGGAGGGAGGAGAGACCCGGCATCCCGGCGCGATCTCTGAGGTCAGCCAAGCGCCCACATCCGACTCCTCCCCTCCTCCTATAATCTGCTAGTCTCTAAAAGCTGTTAGTTGCTCACTGAAGGGTTATTTATTTTTACGTTGATATTTTAAAACTTTGAGTTTGAGATTATAATCTTAGCATCTGTTTTATACACATTATGGACAGGTTGGAGTATATTTTGTGTTATCACCAATTGTATGTTTGATATCATTTTGCACTGATTGTTAGTAAATAAATATATATATTTTTGCTCAATATTGGTTCACATCCTTTTGTCTTCAATTTAGCGTGGATCAATCCCTTCATTTTAGATTGACACTTATTTCCATAAATATAAAATTGTTTTAATATTTCTGTATAAACATCTGACAACTTCCAAGGGGTAAATACTTTTTATAATCTTTTTTTTTCTTGTCATCCTGAGATTGTATTGATGTCAGGGTGTGAGCTGCACATAAAAGCAATATGAAACTTGTGTGACGTCTAATGAAGGCACCAAACAGAAGCTTTAGGAGTCCAAGGTATTTTAATGTTGGTATTATTTAATAACAAGACAACGCGTTACAGGGGCTTAAAGCGGAGTTCCCCCCAAAAGTGGAACTTCTGCTCATTTGTCTCCTCCCCCCTCCTGTGCCACATTTGGCACCTTTTGGGGGGAGGGGGAAGCAGATACCTGTATTTGTCAGGTATCCTATCCCCTCTCCTGGGGCCGCAGCGCATTACGTCAGCAGCTCGTCTCCCTCCTCCTTACCCCATCACCGGGCCAGTAGGAGAGCGCAGTGGTGCCTCGTGCATGTGCAGTAGGGACCCGGCATGAAGCCGTAATGCTTCACTACCGTGTTCCCTTACTGGCAATGGCAGCGGCAGCATCCATCAGTTGCGGTGCCAACATCGCTGGACTCCAGGACAGGTAAATGTCCTATTCTTAAAAGTCAGCAGCTACAGTATGTGTAGTTGCTGGCTTTTAATTTTTGTAGGGGTGGGAGGACCTCCGCTTTAAATATCTCCTTCTTTTGGACCTAAGCTTCACAAGTAGCTAGGAGGCATCATGATTGTTTGCAATGCAAACATTAAACATATGCAGGATCAGTAGGTCAGCAAACAAACACGATTTAATGTTTTATAAAATGGAAAAACTTTCACAGGGGTGAAAACTGGCTATTTAAACTGGGCCAATGCTTAGGATTAGGGATGAGCTTCGAGTTCGAGTCGAACTCATGTTCGACTCGAACATTGGCTGTTCGCAAGTTCGCCGAACAGAGAACAATTTGGGGTGTTCGCGGCAAATTCGAATGCCGCAGAACACCCTTTAAAAGTCTATGGGAGAAATCAAAAGTGCTAATTTTAAAGGCTTATATGCAAGTTATTGTCATAAAAAGTGTCTGGGGACCCGGGTCCTGCCCCAGGGGACATGGATCAATGCAAAAAAAAGTTTTAAAAACGGCCGTTTTTTCAGGAGCAGTGATTTTAATAATGCTTAAAGTCAAACAATAAAAGTGTAATATCCCTTTAAATTTCGTACCTGGGGGGGTGTCTATAGCATGCCTGTAAAGGGGCGCATGTTTCCCGTGTTTAGAACAGTCTGACAGCAAAATGACATTTCGAAGGAAAAAACACATTCAAAACTACCCACGGCTATTGCATTGCCGACAATACACATAGAAGTTCATTGATAAAAACGGCATGGGAATTCCCCACAGGGAAACCCCAAACCAAAATTTTTAAAAAAAAATGACGTGGGAGTCCCCCTAAATTCCATACCAGGCCCTTCACGTCTGGTATGGATATTAAGGGGAACCCCGACCAAAATTTTAAAAAAAAATTACGTGGGGTTCCCCCTAAATTCCATACCAGATCCTTCAGGTCTGGTATGGATATTAAGGGGAACCCCGTGCCAAAAAAAAAAAAAAACGGTGTGGGGTCCCCCCAAAAATCTATACCAGACCCTTATCCGAGCACGCAACCTGGCAGGCTGCAGGAAAAGAGGGGGGGACGAGAGTGCAGCCCCCCCCTCCTGAACCGTATCAGGCCACATGCCCTCAACATTGGGAGGGTGCTTTGGGGTAGCCCCCCAAAACACCTTGTCCCCATGTTGATGAAGACAAGGGCCTCATCCCCAGAACCCTGGCCGGTGGTTGTGGGGGTCTGCGGGCGGGGGGCTTATCGGAATCTGGAAGCCCCCTTTAACAAGGGGACCCCCAGATCCCGCCCCCCCCCTGTGTGAAATGGTAAGGGGGTACTTACCCCTACCATTTCACTAAAAAACTGTCAAAAATGTTAAAAATAACAAGAGACAGTTTTTGACAAATCCTTTATTTAAATGCTTCTTCTTTCTTCTATCTTCCTTCATCTTCTTCTGGTTCTTCTGGCTCTTCTGGTTCTTCCTCCGGCGTTCTCGTCCAGCATCTCCTCCGCGGCGTCTTCTATCTTCTTCTCCTCGGGCCGCTCCGCACCCATGGCATGGAGGGAGGCTCCCGCTCTTCTCTTCATCTTCTTCTTCATCCTCTTCTCTTCTTCCTTCTTTTCTTCTTCTCTTCTTCATTTTCTTCTCTGGGCCGCTCCGCACCCATGGTGGCATGGAGGGAGGATCCCGCTGTGTGACTGCGTCTCCTCATCTGACGGTTCTTAAATAACGGGGGGGCGGGGCCACCCGGGGACCCCGCCCCCTCTGGCGCACGGGACATGACGGGACTTCCCTGTGGCATTCCCCGTGACGTCACAGGGAAGTCCCTTCAAGTCACCGTGCGTCAGAGGGGGGCGGGGGTCACCGGGTGGCCCCGCCCCCCGTTGTTCAAGAACCGTCAGATGAGGAGACGCCATCACACAGCGGGAGCCTCCCTCCATGCCAACCTCCACTTCTGTCTGCTCTATTGGCTCCTGCTTCATTGATCATTTCCAGATCTGACCTGTTTCCTGACCATGCTCCTGTCTGTGCCCTGCATTTGATCTATCCTGTCTGTGTATGACCTGGTGACCTGGCCTGTCTGACTCTGCTACTCTGCCTGCTGTCACCAGTACCTGCCTACCACCCTGCTGTTCCGTCTGACCTACAGTCTGCTACGAGCAGCCTTCTCAGCTGCCAGCTCTTACCAGCACCAGCCTACTTCAGTATGCTGCTTACCAGTTGCCTACCAGCTTGCCTGCTACTAGAACCTTCTGACAACTTCACCTGCCCAGCGTGGACACCTGCCCTGTTGCTAGCAAGACTTACAGGCAATCATGCCACTCTGTACTCCTGCGCCCCCTGTTTACACTGCCAGGGGCTCTGAGTAAGAGGAGTAAACAATTTCTTAGTACTCACTGGCCATTCGTGTCTCAGGACACAATTACTGTTCCTGTGTGGCCGGGAGGAGCATGTCCCACTGTGTGTGCTGCTGGAGTGGCCCGGGCCCTTCCTTCCCCCTATTCCATAAGGTAAGGCAGCATCCACAGTGTCTAGTGTCTCCCTCCTCTCTCCTGTGGGGGGGGGGGTGGCAGGTGATCACCGACATTTATCTCCTGGGGGAGGTGGCAGGGTGATAGCCACCATTCGTCTCTCTGGGGCGGGGGATGTTAGTTTGTGCAGCCCCCCGAAATTTTGAGCACCAGCCACCACTGTGTAAGAGAGGCCTTCTTCATCTTATCTGGCTAAAATGTTTTTGCTGTCAACTTGAGACAGTAATCATGGCAGGGTGTGAGCTGCACAAAAAAGCAATATAAAATCTGTGTGAAGTCTAATGAAGGCACAAAGCAAAAGCTTTAGGCGTCCAAAGTATTTTTGTATTAGTTCATAACAAGACAACACATTAAAGATTCTCCTCCTTCAGGGCTTAGGCTTTTTATTTAATTAGGAGGAATTAGGGATGTCACATTTAACATGATTAATTATTTAGCATACAAACAATTAGCTAGGTATTTTATTTAAAGAGTTTAGCTCTGTTAATTTATTTAATAGAAACAATAGTATAAAACATAACTCCTGGTATTTAACCACTTCCATACCAAGCCTATTCTGGCACTCCTCTCCTACATGTAAAAATCATCATTTTTTTGCTAGAAAAGTACTCAGAACCCCCAAACATTATATATATTTTTTTAGCAGACACCCAAGGGAATAAAATGGTGGTCATTGCAACTTTTTATCTTGCACGGTATTTACGCAACAATTTTTAAACTTTTTTTTGTTTCATTAATTAAAAAATAACAAAACAGTAAAGTTAGCCCAATTTTTTGTATAATGCGATACGCTGAGTAAATAGTAAATAGATACCCAAAATGTCACGCTTTAAAATTGCGCACACTCGTGGAATGGCACCAAAATTCGGTACTTAAAAATCTCCATAGGCGATGCTTTAAATTTTTTTACAGGTTACCAGTTTAGAGTTACAGGGGAGGTCTAGTGCTAGAATTGTTGCTCGTGCTCTAACGCATGCGGCGATACCTCACATGTGTGGTTTGAACGGCGTTTACATTTGTGGGAGGGACTTACATGTGCGTTCGCTTCTGAGCACGAGCTACCGGGGATTTTACTTAATTTTTTTATTTTTACACTTTCTTTTTTAAATTTTTTTGATCACTTTTATTCCTATTACAAGGAATGTAAACATCCCTTGTAATAGGAATGGTGTGTGATAGGTCCTCTTTATGGAGAGTTGCATAAGATAATCAATAAGACCCTACATCCTCTCCTCCAGGCTGGAAAGCATGAGATAAAAAAAAAAAATTCACGATCTCATGCTTACCAGCCGCGGCCTTGTTTACAATCGTGGCCTGGACGTGACATCATAATGCCGTGCCCGGGCCTCCAACGGTCATAGAGATTACTGGTGACCAGACTGGTCACCAGAAATCTCTATGGTCATCATCCGGCGGCACCTGAATCTTTCTCCAGGTCCCCGATGGTACGGGAGAGCCCAGAGAAGCACAGGATGGTGGCGGGGGGGGATGTCCCCCCTTGTCGCCTTAAAGAACAATCAAGCAACAGAACTGCCGCTATGATTGTTTTTATGGTGCACAGAATCGCCGGCTGAAAACGAGGATATCTGAATGATGCCTGTAGCTGCACCCATCATTCAGATATTCCCACTGAAACTCAAGGACAAGGACATCGTATGACAGCCTTGGGCTGGAAGTGGTTAACCTGTTGCCGCCCGCCCACCGTCATATGATGGCGGAGCGGTACGGTACGGCTCTTGTTCTGGGCCACCGTCATATGACAGCGGCTGATTCACACAGGGCATGAGCGTGATCGCGGGCGCGCAGCCCTGCTCTGTCGGTGTCGCCGTGTCCCAGCGCGTGGACACAGCGCGTCACCGACAGGGGTGAACAGCCATTGGGCATGGCTGTTCACCATGTGATCTGCCGCGATTACGTCACGGCCAATCACAAAGGGTTACGCGTCAGTGGCGGTGTGTTCCCAGGAACACTGCTCGTCACTGACAAGGGTAAACAGCCAATGGCTGGCGGCTGTTTACCACGTGATCGACTGTGATTCATTCACAGCCAATCACTAAATGTAAACAAAGACCGGTTACTAGCTGTTACCGGCTCTTCTCTCCTCACACACCATTACCAGTGTGAGGAAAGAAGAGCCAGAAGCAGTGAGTGACCGATCTATGTTTGTAGTGTACTGCACCAACACCACAAATAAAAGAGAACCTGTCACATCGCCCCCCCCCAATTACAGCTGTCACCCAACAGTCACCATATCAGTGCCCATAAAAGTGCACCTGTCACCCATCAGTGCCCATAAAGTGCACCTGTCACTTATCAGTGCCCACAAAGTGCACCTGTCACCCATCAGTGCCCACAAAGTGCACCTGTCACCCATCAGTGCCCACAAAGTGCAACTGTCACCGTCAGAGACTGCCGTCAGCGGTACACCTGTCACCCATCAGTGACCGCCATCAGTGACCGTCATCAGTGACCCATCCGTGACCCTCATCTGTCACCTATCAGTCCCATAATGTGCACCAGTCATCATCAGAGACTGCCATCAGTAACTGTCACCCGTTACCTGTCACCTGTCACCCACCAGTGACTGTCGCACATCACCTGCTACCCACCAGTGACCGTCACCTGTCAACGATCACCTGTCGCCCATCAGTGACCGCCACCTGTCACCCATCACCTGTCGCCCATCAGTAACCGTAATTTGTCACCTGTGCACAGCCCATCAGAAAAAATGTCCAAAATATTCTATACAAGTGAGGAGGCATTTCAGATCCTCTCCATGACTGATGAGAGCAGCGGGAAGTTCTCATCAGATTCAAATGCCAATTCCGATTCAAATTCAGCATTTGAACCGATCGATAGTAGTGAATCGGCAAACGAATCAGAGGAAGAATGGATCCCTCCTAAAAGAGCACGGTGCTTTGGAAACCAGGCAGCCACCAGCAATATACCCCAGGATCAAATTCCCATGCCCAGTACCAGCGCTGCTGCCAGGGATAGACCCCAAAACCAAAGGCCCAGTACCAGATCTGCTACCAGCGAAAGGCCACAAGAAATGCCCAGTACCAGCACTTCCGCAGCATCATGCCCAAATGCCAGCACAGGAACTCCAACTACCAGCACTGGATTGCCAGGCCCCCCAAGAGCCAGGGCCGCTACATATCTCCCAGATGGTCTTGCCAATCCAACATGGCTGCCTTCCGACTCAGGATCAGCAAGAATTCCCCCTTTCACCGCACAGCCAGGTGTGCAGGCCAATACCCAAAATTTTTCTAAAATTGATTGTTTTAAATTATTTTTGCCCAGCACTTTGCTGCAACTCATCATGGACCAGACCAATTTATATGCCCAGCAGCATATTGCCAACAACCCCCAATCTTCATACGCCCGTCCATTCGAGTGGAAGGATTTGACTCTGGAGGAGTTCAAAATGTTTATGGGCCTCACCATAAATATGGGGCTTACAAAAAAAAATGAAGGACATGCCTATTGGTCCACCCACCCCATTCACCACATGCCCATTTATTCTTCTGATACGAGATGATAATGCGTTTTCTTCATTTCAGTGACAACACCCAGTGCTCTCCCCGCAATCATCCAAATTATGATAAATTATATAAAATTCGCCCACTCATTCATTTCTTTTCCCAACTATTTTCAGAACTCTATGTCCCCGATAAGCATATATGTGTAGATGAGTCCCTGGTACCCTTTTCAGGCCGGCTAGGAATAAAACAATACATTCCTAGCAAAAGGGCCAAATACCTAGTGAAATTTTATAAGCTTTGCTAGAGAGTCATGGGATATCTGTATGCGTTCCACCTGAGTGCCCGGCCTACATGGGCCCTCTTGGTAAAATTGTGTGGGACCTGGCCTACCCACTGCTGAAGAAAGGTTACCACTTATACCTGGATAACTTCTATACAAGCCTGCCCCTTTTCAAACACCTATATCTCGCACAAACCCTGGCCTGTGGAACCTCCAGAAAGAATAGGAAGGGCTTCCCACAAGCCATAGTAAATACGAAATTGCGCAGGGGAGAAAGAGCAACTTTGAGATGCAATGAAGTGCTGGCCTTGAGGTGGAAGGATACCAGGAATGTGTACATGATGTCCACCATCCATGACGACACTACAGTTGAAGTTCAGAGAAGACGAGGTCCCATTGTAAAGCCAAAATGTGTACAAGATTACAATCTGTACATGTGGGGGGTGGATTTCAATGACCAAATGTTTCAGCCCTATTTAGCAATAAGGAGGTCCCGTTTCTGTTACAAGAAAGTAGCACTCTATTTAATTAATTTGGCCATTTATAATGCCTACATAATTTACACCAAATCCACCGAAAGCCCTGCCCACTTCCTAAAATTCATTGAAGAAGTTGTCACGTCCCTCATCTACCATTAAAGACCCCCCCCAGAAAACCTAGGCTCTGATGCTGTTAGCCGACTTCATGAACGCCACTTCCCGGACCACATTCCACCATCTGAAGCAGGCCGAAGATGGCAAAAAAGATGTTGAGTATGTAGCAGTAAAGGATTTCGAAGAGATAGCAGCTACCATTGTTCCCAGTGTCCCCTTGAACCCAGCCTTTGCATTGGTGAATGCTTCTGACTATATCACACTTCCCTAAAATATTAGCCCATAGTCTTAACCATTTCCCCATTTTTATCATCTGTGCTGACCATTTCCCATGCTTCCTCAAATAACCATGCCACTGCCTTCTACGTGAACTGACCCTGGCCTGTTTTTTGACTATGCCTCTGCCAACCGTTTGGACTGCTTACATGTGAACTGACCCTGGCCTGGTTTACCAACTATGCTTCTGCCTACTGTTTGGACTGCTTACATGTGAACTGACCATGGCCTGTTTTACCAACTACGCTTCTGCCCACCACTTGGACTGCTTGCACGTTATCTGACCCTGGCCTTTTTTATGGACTATGCTTTTGCCTACCGCTTGGACTGATCTGTTGCCCTGCTACTGTAGGACACAGGGGTCTCACATGAGAGGGGCTCCAGAAATGTTTTTCCAGATGGAGAAAACAATTTTTTTTGTTGTCCCCGGGTTTCGTAATTACCGGATTAGGGTCTGGAGTCTGGAGGCTTCATAGAGATTTGGGTGGGTCGAAGCCTCTAACCCTGTGCCCCTGTGCACAGGTCTTACCTGATTGTGGCCCTCAGCCTGCTGCTGACTTACTGCCGCCATCCCCCTGCCTGCAGCATAAACTGACCACACCTCTGCCTGCTACCTGGACTATGGAAATAATTAGCTGTAGCAAGAGGCAGTATGTTTACGAAGGGCTGGAGAGCGGTACAATAATGAGTGCAGGGAGTTAACGGTGTACCAGGACCAATATTATGTCTGTGCTGGCTGTCTCTGCCTGGACAATTTCTATGGACAAATGCTTTGGCTGTGCTGACGATATCCTTGTGCTGACTATAGACAATATTCCTGCCTGCTACCTGGATAATTACTATTGTTGCTAAGCACATCCCTGCCTGCTGCCTGCTGCCTGCACCAATTCTCTCCTCTGGGGACACTACTAAAACCACAGGTAATACTTTTTTTTACCCTTTCCTCAATAGAATTTATTTTGGAGTGTAATTTTTGGTATGTAAATGCTATGTGTTAGAAATATAAGGGCCTTCAAAAAGAATAGATTATCAGGAAATTAGATGTGTAATTGATGCTTGTAGAACGCCTGAAGGTGCTACTTCCCTGGCAGGTCTCTGTATGTGGCCAGGCTGTGTAAAAGTCTCACACATGTGGTATCGCCATACTCAGGAGGAGTAGCAGAATGTATTTTGGGGTGTCATTTTTGCTATGTACATGCTATGTGTTGGAAATATCTTAAAATTGACAACTTTGTGGAAAAAAAAAATTGTTTTAATTTTTTTTACACATTTTCCAAAAACATCTGGAAAAAAATGAACAGTTCAAAAGACTCATTATGCCTCATAGATTATACGCTGGGGTGTCTGCTTTCCAAAATGGGGTCATTTTGTGGGTATTTGTACTTTGCTGGCTTGTTAATGTCTCAAGAAATTAGATAGGTCTTCAGTACATCAGGTGTGATCAGGTGTGATCAGGTGTGATCAATTTTCAATGATTTGCACCATAGCTTGTAGACTCTATAACTTTCACAAAAACCAAATAATATACACTAATTAGGGTTATTTTTACCAAAGATATGTAGTCGCAAAAATTTTGGCCAAAATTTATGAAAAAATATTACTAATTTGCTAAATTTTATGACAGAAACAAAGAAAAAGGCATTTTTCCACCAAATTTTTAGTCTTTTTTTATTTATAGCACAAAAAATAAAAAAAACCCACTAGCGATTAAATACCACCAAAAGAAAGCTCTATTTGTGTGAAAAAAAGGACGCAAATTTCATTTGGGTACAGTGTTGCATGACTGAGTAATTGTCATTCAAAGTGTGAGAGCGCTGAAAGCTGAAAATTGGTCTGGGCAGGAAGGGGGTGAAAGTGCCCTGTAGGCAAGTGGTTAAACAAAGGACCTTGGTGTGGACTTAGGATGCATTACATGCTTGAGGGTGCCCTTGACTGGATGAAGGAGGCTCCACCCGGTATTGGCTAAGGCAGTGGTTCTCGTCCCTGTCCTCAAGTACCCCCAACAGGCCAGGTTTGCAGGTTTTCCTTTATCTTGCACAGGTGCTTTAAATCAGAGTCAATGGCTTGGTATTTTGGACAGCTATTTTATCGAAGAGAAATTCACAAAACATGTCCTGTTGGGGGTACTTGAGGGCTGAGGTTGAGAACCACTGGGGGGGGGGGTGGGTTGTGTGGCAGGTGATTGCTGCCGTTCATCTCCCGGGGGAGGTGGCGGGGTGATCGCCACCATTCGTCTCTCTGGGGGCAGGGCATGTTGTCATATCTGTCTAAAATGTTTTTGCTGTCAACTTGAGACAATAATCAAGGCAGGGTGTGAGCTGCACATAAAAGCAATATAAAATATATGTGAAGTCTAATGAAGACACAAAACAAAAGCTTTAGGCGTCCAAAGTATTTTTTATTAGTTCATAACAAGACAACAGATTCTCTGTCTTCAGGGCTTAGGCTTTTTATTTAATTAGGAGAAATTAGGGATGTCACATTTATCATGATTAATTATTTGACATGCAAACATTAAACATATTCGGGATAAGTTGATCAGCAAAAAATGTGATTCAGTGCTTGGTAAAATATAAAAACTTTAAAGGAGTAAAACTTTTTTTTATAGGATCTGTATTTTTCTGTCAACCAAATAATAATTATGGCAAGGTTCGAGTTTCATGTAAAAGCATTCTACATCATCCTCTAGGTATTGTATTTAAAGAGCTGTTTTATAGAAACAATAGTGTAAAACATAACTCCTGGTATTTAAACTTGGTTTGGACAGTGGACTTAGGATGCATTTACATGTTTGAAGGTGCCCTTGACTGGCAGAAGGAGGTTTTACCAGGTATTCGCTAAGGCGTGCCCTTCACATTACATTCACATTTCGGCTAATAAACTATATGAGATTTTTGCTACCTGAAGCCTGGGAGGCTAAAGCAGTAGATTCTGTTTCAGGGATCTACTGTTCGTGACACCAAAAGGCTGATCTTTGGCATTCAAGATCCCAGGGCATGAGAAGTGAGTAAAAACAAAGAATTAAGCTTATATAGGTGTAGGTTAGTGTTGAGATTATGGAGAGGATCAAGGTGCAGGTTAGTGTGAGGGTCAGTGTGGAGTTTAGTGTAAAGGCTGGTGCTAGGGTTACACGGGGATGGGGGATGTGTTGGGATTACAGATAGATAATTGGGGTTACCGGGAGGGATAGTTTGGATGTTACTATTGGAGAGTTAAAGGAAGGTTTATTAAGTTTGTTTTCTTACAAGAAAGCCTCACTTTTAAAAAGTCAGTCAATCCAAGAGTGACATTTTCAAGTAGAGTCTGGGGGACTCAGCCTACCATATATACTTTTGTGTTTTTAGGGACTTCTGTCTTTAAGGGTTTGAATAAATCCTAAATATCATAGATTCAGTTCTGGAAAAGCTAAAAATTAACATCTAATGAGTGTGTGACGGATAGAAGTGGGGCTTGATCTGATGGAGTGCGTATTTCTGTAACCACTTCAGCCCCGGAAGGATTTACCTCCTTCCTGACTAAGCCCTTTTTTGCGATACGGCACTGTGTCGCTTTAACTGACAATTGCGTGGTCTTGCAACGTTTTACTCAAACAAAATTGACATCCTTTTTTTCCCACAAATAGAGCTTTCTTTTGATGGTATATGATCACCTCTGCGGTTTTATTTTTTGCGCTATAAACAAAAAAAGTGTAGAGACACTATAAATCTATAGACTTAATTATTTAATTCATTCATAAACAAAAAAAGAGCAACAATTTTTTGAAAAAAGCAATATTTTTTACTTTGTGCTATAATAAATATCCCCAAAAAATATAACAAAAACTAATTTCTTTCTCAGTTGAGGCCAATATGTATTTTTCTACATGTTTTTGGTAAAATCGCAATAAGCGTATATTGATTGTTTTGCGTAAAAGTTATCGCGTCTACAAAATAGGGGGTAGATTTATCGTATTTTTATTATAATTTTTTTTTTATTAGTAATGGCGGGGATCTGCTATTTTGTTATCATGACTGCAACATTGTGGAGGACAGATTGGACACTTTTGACACTATTTTGGGACCATTAATATTTATACAGCTATAAAAATGCACTGATTAAATGTCACTGGCAGGGAAGGGGTTAAACAGGATCAAGGAGTTAAGTGTGTTCCCTCAGTGTGTTCTAAATGTAGGGGGATGGGCTCACTATAACATGACAGAGATCACTGCTCCCGGGAAATGCCTTGTTTACATCTCTCCGTTCTGCCTCTCCGTGCCATGTTTGTAGGCCGCCGGCGGACATGGAGTTGATGATGGAGTAACGTACGTTGTTTTGCTCACCCGTAACACTTTGCAGACATATATCAGCATGAGCCGGTCGACAAGTGGTTAAAGGAGCTGGTTCTTAATGAAAGTATAGTTTAGGTGGACCGTGTTCTGGTCCTAGGCTGCTATCTCTCTGATCATGACAAAAAGAGCACTCAGCAGCTGATAATCTCTGGGGTGGGTATTGAGGAAGATCATATCATTTAGAGGTCTTTTTGAAATGTTTATTGTGAGGGTATTGAATTAATATTCACTGAGGTCGGGTCAGTAAAATGTTCTTACAGAAGAGGTTCAAATCAGATTTTTGTGATGACTCAGATTCTTCACATTACAGCCCCCTCTCCTCTGAGGCTAAGTTCCCATCTCTGCAGCTGGGGAATGTACTTGAAGTTTCATGTTTTCCCAAACCACGGCTCAACACGCTCAGCCCCCCTTTACATTAGTGTCCTCAGTCCCCCTTCACATTATTGTCCTTAGTCCCCCTTCACATTATTGTCCTCAGTCCCCCTTTATATTATTTCCTTAGCCCCTTCACATTACTGTCCTCAGTCCTCCCTCACATTACTGTCCTCATTCCACCTTTACAATATTGTCCCCAGCCACACTTCGCATTACTGTCCTTAGCCTCCCCTACCACCACATTACTGTCCTCAGCCCCCAACCACCACCACCACATTACTGTCCTCAGCTACCCACCACCATATTGCTGTCCTCAGCCCCCCCACCACCACCACCACATTACTGTCCTCAGCTCCCCTTCACATCACCCCCTGTTCACTATCGTACCTGACACAAACAGGGCATAAGGTGAGGTAAATGAAGGTTTTACATCAAAGAATACAATCTAACCATTGTATGCACCACTGACAGTGGAAAATGGTTGATCTCAACCCTATAACTGCTACTATTGTTGGACAGCTTGGTCGGTTAACCCTTTCACTGCCTGAACAGCTTTTGCATTTTCTTTTGTACACATATGTTTAAAAAATAATTTTGGGACAGAAGATTAGTTAAAAACTACCAAACCCCAAACAAACTAAAATTTATTTTAGGGCACACAAGTTAAAAAACCCAGTTTTATGGTAAAATAGTAAAGATGAGGTTGTGCCAAGTAAATACCCTACATGTCACACCTTAAAATTGCCTGTGACTGTGAAACAGCAGCAAACTTCAGTACCATATGTTTGCCACAGGCAGGGCTTTAAACACCCCTATGTGTCATCAGTTTAGAGTTAGCTATGAAAAATGGGCATAGAATTAATGATCACACTCAGGAGTGCACTGTGATATGTAACAATGTAACATGTAACAAGTATAGCACAATCAAAATTATATTGTGTAGACGCCCCTAACGTGTACATTTATGTTCGTACATTTGTGTATGTGGGGGTGAGGGAGGCTCAAAAAAATTTTTTTTTTTGGGGGGGGGGGGGATGCTTTAATTTTTTACACTTTTCATTTTATTTACATTTTTACTAAACTTTTTTTATCACGTGGGGGCAAACAAGTCCCCTATATGAATCTTTTTTTGGTGACAGTTTTTCTTTAATGAGACATCAGGGGTCTAAAAAACCTCTAATGTCTTATCTGCCCTCCATTGAAGCTAATAGAGTACACACCACTCCATTCATTTCTTCTCCAGCCATACTGGATGGGGAAAGTGATACCAGGTTCCAGAAGTGATGTTTTACACATCACTTCTGGGTCATTAGCAAGAAGGGGAGATCGGCAAATAGATGTTCACTGATTTCCCTACCCTCTACCAGGCAGCATTTGCCAAGCTGGTCCCGTGGGTGTGCATGTGGGTGGTTGGAGCATGGTGAGGTGGCAGGAATCACTCAGAGTCCAGGTGCAGGGAAAAGGGGCTATATTGTATCTGAAGTTTAACAATATACAATAAACCAGATAGGAAGACAGCCTGACCGAGAGGATATAACAGTGTTAAATCAGTAGCAGAAGGTCACAGGTGTGCTGACAGTGTCTGTCTCAAGGAGTGAAATGTGGCTGGTCCTGGGGCTCTTTCCCTACTCCTCAGGAACCAGTCCCTGACTCTAAGCACTGTCCCTGGCAGAAGGGTGACCTGTCCCTACTCTAGCCACACACAAAATGTGTGCCAAGAGTGCAAAGCAAGGGTCTTTAACCACTTCAGCCCCAGGAGATTTTTTTCCCCACAAATAGAGCTTTCTTTTGGTGGCATTTGGTCACCTCTGCGGTTTTTATTTTTTGCGCTATAAACAAAAAAAGAGCAACAATTTTGAAAAATACCCCAATATTTTTGACTTTTTGCTTTAATAAATATTCCCAAAAATGTTTTTAAAAAACAAATGTCTTCATCAGTTTAGGCCAATATATATTCTTCTACATATTTTTTGTAAAAAAAAATTGCAATAAGCGTATATTGATTGGTTTGCGCAAAAGTTATAGCGTCTACAAACTATGGAAAAGATTTATGCCATTTTTATGGCATTTTTATCATTATTATTTTTTTTTACTGGTTATGGTGGTGATCTCCGATTTTTAGCGGTACTGCGACATTGCGACAGACAGATTGTACACTTTTGACACATTTTTGGGACCATTGACATTTATACAGCGATCAGTGCTATAAATATGCACTGATTACTGTGTAAATGTCACTGGCAGGGAAGGAATTAACACTAGGGGGCGATGAAGGGGTTAAATGTATGTTCCCTCAGCGTGTTCTAACTGTATGGGGTTAGGACTGACTAGGGGAGGAGACATATCGTTGTTCCTACTTAGTAGGAACAAACAATATTTCTCCTCTGCTTTGACAGCACAGGATTTATGGGTTTACACACACAAATCCCCGTGCCTGGCTCTCGTGCACATGATCGTGCCCGCCGGCCACGCACATCGGGTCCCCCCACCATGCAGCGGGCACGCACGCTCTTTTGGCAGCTCTTAAAGGGAACCTCGTGCAGGATTTTGAGCAGTGGTGCTATTGTGCCGCAGTAAATGTGTGTGAGCCGGTCGGGAACCGGTAATAGACTCTGCCTGACCCAGGATGGCAATCAGAGTCACATGGGGCACCAGCATCCAATCTGATAGTTGCCCCTGTGACCCAGGGAACCATATAGGAACTACATTCCTTTCCCTCTGCAATGCCGCTGCAGTTGAGTGACACCTGCAGTGGAGAAAGCAGACTTCACCTGCCTACACTCCCCCTTTCTTTGATAGACTCTCAACACAGTAAAGAGCAACATAAGAACTGCAATAAATAAGTTAAGGCACAACTGGAAAAGTTAAAAAAACAAAATCAGAGTGAACTTAAACCAACTTTAGGGTCTCTGCTCCAGCATCTATGTCCCCCATTCGGTGTGTTCCACAGAGTGTGCAGATCAGCCACCGCACGCCATGCAAGTCAAACATGTAATAAGTGATAACAGCCTCAGCCTAACTCCATCTAGGCTACACCCCGACATGTTTTGCTCCACCGATTGGGTGGGGCAAAACATGTTGGGGGTGTGGCCTAGATTTAGGCTAAGGCTGCTATCACCTATTACATGCTGGACTTGTATGAAGTGCGGTGGCTGAGATTTGTTTCTACTTATGTTGAACATAATCAGAGTACTTTGCAGGGAGCTGGCCATGGTTAGACCACTTAGGGTGGCAGACCCCAGTGTCTTCGCTGAAATCACCCTTCAAACAGTCATTTTCAGCTCGTGGTTCCAGAGCCCCAGATTAACAGGGGTCAACAGGGCCAACCATACCCCTTTCACCAGGGCTCAAGGCTGACTCCTCGGAAGAATCAAGACAGTCCCAGAAAGGAATGGCCAGCTGTTCAAACAGTAGTTTGTATTGAGAGTCGTCTAATGAGGCCATGGCTCCCTGTAGTAGGGTGCAGATTGCTTTCACCCCAGGTTAGGCCTCTGACATACAGTGGCACCAAATAAAGGTCTGCTATGGTGGTATGCTTAGGAAATGGGGAGGTTAATAAGCTGTACTTGCAGAGTACGCAATTTAGGACTTGCCTGACAAGGCTCATTGTGTATATTGTGAATATGCATATGTTTGTGCACAGACCTAATGTACAGAGAGAGGCAAAGAGAGATCTATTTATGTCTTTCTATAAATATATATTTAGGTAAAAGCCACATTTGCATCCTGAGAAGAACCAGTATTCCTTAGAGAACGCTGCCGCCTGCTGGGGGAGGTTCATGGTGAAATCAGAACTTGTACTCCGGACGTGTAACTCCAAAATGAAGCAGCTCTCATGTTCAGAGCTCCCACTGGTAACTTCACTTGATGCCCACCTCTCTGAAACTTTAACAGAAAGAAAAAATTAGTTTTTTTTACAGTATTTGTTTTTGGGGAAAAAAATACCCCAACGCACGTCAATATTTTTCTCTGGTTGAAGGGCTTATGATGTTTTGCCCTGCACCTGTTAGAGATTTTTTTTAAAAGAGCCCTTTTTTTCATGTATTCCAACTTTAGAAACCGTGGAAAAGAAACCCAGTTATAGAACACGATAAAGCAACCCCTCCACCCCTCTTTTCCATATCACATTTGTTTTCATTTGAACATTCTAGTTAATATGAATTTTTAGTAGATAATGTTTAAACTGTTTTTTAGCATACTCCTGGCTGACTGGTTTCTCTACCAAAACTGCAGTTTACTTTACTCCAGCTCAGTTGTCTCTTAGAACCTGTTCTCCCTTTTGCTAGTTTTCTTGCAGGAAAACTGGTGTGTGGGAACGCATTTCGAATAGAAATCATATTCATCCCTTATGTGGTGAAGTAGAATAATGATGAAAAGAACCAGGCAGGACTTCAGTGATGCAGATTTATTAACAACAGCTGGGAACTTACAGGTTTATGTTCAAAGTATTACAAGATGCAGGTCTAATTTATACAATTTCTTACAATGCAAGCTTATTAGATACAGCATGACTGTTGCTAAGATCTATGTCAATGTAACTAACCATAAATCTGACACCTGCATACAACCAGACAAACTTATTCATTCCCAGAATTCCTATATGTTTTTTAAAATTATTTTTAACTGGTTTTGTCTATGGTTTTACCTATTACAATACTTGTGTAGAGACAGTATGGCACCCAGTCATGTTAAATCAAACCCTCCTTCTACTGATAAAACTTTACCAACTCAAGGATAACAGATTTAGGACTTTGGGAAAATGAACTTGCAATAACCCCACCTTATGTGTTATATGTCTTATTGTTTTTCACTATACAATCCTAATGTTCTTATTCAATGTATTTTAACAGTTTTAATGAGGGCACAAACAGACCTTTTTGACCCTGTCAAACTAAATTAATGTACATAACTTTCCCATATTCCACATAATTATTTTAAAATCACCAGTATAAGATGTGTTATCACTTATTCTTGACAATGATTATGTATTACCTTTAAGGAATATTATCATATCAGGCTGTAGTTAAACTGCTGTCAAAGTGTTTCTTTTGTAATTCGTGAACTTAAAAACTAAAATTGAACTATCCTAATACACCTTCACCCAGTAAACTTGTGACTGTCTTATAAAAAATGTCAGCTTGAAGCAGGGAGGTCATCTAAAGTTCATTAATTAATTAATAAAGATTAAAACCTATTGCTTTATTATTGAATAATAATATTGATAAGACCACTACTATATAATAATAATAATATGAATAATAGTTATATAATTATATTATCAATAAAGCTTATGCAAATTGATATGAATAATATAAAATATATTGGTTAATATGAAATTCTACTACATTTCCCCCCTGTTGAGGCATAAGCCTCAAAGAAATTACAATGCAGACTGCTCATTATGTTCCCTGACCATCCTATTCTATTCAGTCCAAAAAATCAGTTTGATCAAAAACACACTGTATCTTCTTCTGTAGTTTCAAAGTTTTGTGCATTCGCTGCACAGAGTCCATTGAAGTTGATTTTAGCGACATCATAGTAATTTTTGCTGTAATCTTCTTGCAACAGGTAATAATCAGTCCAATACAGCATAATAGCACAACAAGAATAACAAAGATTGGAGCAAACAGTTTTTATCAAGGACCAGAACCAGCTGGGAATTTCAAGCCCAGAAAACCAATCTCCCGAGATGCCTGCTTCTTTCTTCATACAATCTCTCAGATTAGTCAAATGCTTAATGGCTCTTGTAAGGTTGCCCTCTTCTCAATCTTTTGTTGGTACAAATGTGCAACAGGTATCCTTAATTAAGGCACTTACTCCTCCAGAGGTTGCAAGGTGTAAGTCTAAGGTATACCTGTTTTGCAAAGATAAAATCTGAAATTCCTCAGTTCCTCCTTTACGGCATTAAAGACTTCCACCATGGTGTTTAGCAACTGCAGCAAATTATATCTTGTCTTCTGAATCCATCTTGCATTTGCTTGGATCTGGAACGCACCACTAAAAAATGCGGTTGCAAAAAATGTTTCAGAGAATAATTGGTACTCATAGGGCACTTCAGATTTATCTACAAAGTAATTGCCTCTACGCTGTCTACTCAACAGTTTTCCCCTAGTCAAATGTGTATTTTGTGTTCCTACATCCCACCTGTCTACTGGAATAATAAGGATGTGACCATACAGTTTTATCATAGTACAAGATCCCATCCAGTTAGCGGGTAACTTAGAATAAGCCTTTTCCCCACATTGCCAATAAAAATCTATTATAGGAGAAGTCCCTGACTGCAAATATTTCACACAAATTATGTTTTTACAATTAGTATTATTCCCTAACTTCTGCCCTGTACCATTCCTTATATAACAAATATTAGGCTCATGTAATCTTTTTACCCTGATACCATCTACTAATTGCTGTCCCCCAAACAATGTCATGCTGCCTGCATATTCATGCCATACACGGGAACATTTATTATAGGTGTCACTAGCAATACTTTTGTTATCTTTCCACAGAGTTTGAACTGTACAGAATAAATATATGGCATTAATTCCAACCATCTTCCTGTATTTACATAGATTTTTCCCATAACTATCAACACTGGTCTTAAAGTGGTTGTAAACCCTTTACAACCACTTTATACTACAGGCAAGCCTATAATTAGGCTTACCTGTACCTACACTGGATATCTCCTAAACCTTTGCGGTTTAGGAGATATCCCTGTATTTGCATGTGCCGACATCAAACTGAAGCAACGGCACGTATGCTGTGCCGTTACCAGCGGCTCCCGCGCGCATGTGTGGGAGTGACATCATCACGGCTCTGGTCAATCACAGCGCCGGAGCCGCAATACCCGGAAGTAACCCCCCCACAGAGATGTCGGCTGCCGGAGCGGTGAACGAGGACCGCTGCGGGGGCTTCGATCTCAGGTAAGTTGTTCATAATGAGCTAGGATGCTATGCATCCTAGCTCATTATGTCTTTGTCTTGCAGGTTTTTTTTTAAAGGGTTTACAACCACTTTAATTGGCAGTCACTACTGTTAAGGTTTTTACAAACTAGCTGATCTGGAGTTGTAATACCAAAAACCCTAGTTTCACTTTTTACCCCACCTTTTTCCAAACCTGTAATATTTACATTTATCTGTGTCACATCAAAGTCATTTATTACCAGCTCTCCTCCTATCCTACACTGCCAAAGATGCAATAAGCAATTTGCTTCTTTCTTATCTAGTTCTTGACTAGTAAATAAAGGGTCTTGGCCTGTAGCATGTGGAATAGCAGAACAAATATAGCATGATTTGTTATGAACTTGCATGGCTAAGTCTTGCATGTGTCTATACCATACATTTTCAGTTAAATGTACATGTTCACAATATTTTCCTACAATATTGTGAGGTTCACTTGCGCTTCTCATTTGTCTACAAGTAAATGAAGCATTAACCTGATTACAACAATTTTTTAATTTGTTTCTTAACTGCTTAATGTGTTCCCCATAAAAATATTCATTACATTTAAGAGCAGTTACAGCAAATACAATTCCTGACACAGAGATTAGCATGCACAGGTGTCAGGGGTTTCTTAGTATAGATACAGTCCAAAAGTCTTTTTTCCTTGGAACAGTCTTTTGGTTTCAGCTTGCATTGGCTCAAATGATACCATACTGATCTCCCCTGGACTTTAACTGCTGTTGGAGTTGAAAAAAATTCTTCAAATGAACCCTCAAAGTCTGGATCATTTTCACTTTCTCTTATGCACTTTAACCACTTGACGACCGCCTCACGCCGATGTACGTCGGCAAGGTGGCACGGACAGGCAAAATCACTTACATGTACGTGATTTGCCTTCCGCGGGTGGGGGGTCCGGTCGGACCCTCCCCCCCCGGTGCCCGAGGCGGTCGTGTTTTGTCCCCCGACGATCAGAGGTGAGGGGGAGGCCATCCGTTCGTGGCCCCCCCTCGCGATCGCCGCCGGCCAATGAGAATCTTCCTTTGCTGCTGTATGCTAAACAGCAGCAAAGGAAATTATGTCATCTCTCCTCGGCTCGGTATTTTCCGTTCCGGCGCCGAAGAGAGAAGACATCTATGTAAGTGTAAAACACAAACACACACAGTAGAACATGCCAGGCACACAAAACACCCCGATCCCCCCTGATCCCCCCCCGATCGCCCCCCGATCCCCCCCCCAATCACCCCCCCTGTCACAAACTGACACCAAGCAGTTTTGTTTTTTTATTTTTTTTTCTGATTACTGCATTCGTGTCAGTTTGTGACAGTTACAGTGTTAGGACAGTTAGGGTTAGCCCCCTGTAGGTCTAGGATACCCCCCTAACCCCCCCTAATAAAATTTTAACCCCTTGATCACCCCCCGTCACCAGTGTCACTAAGCGATCATTTTTCTGATCGCTGTATTAGTGTCGCTGGTGACGCTAGTTAGGGACGTAAATATTTAGGATCGCCGTCAGCGTTTTATAGCGTCAGGGACCCCCATATACTACCTAATAAATGTTTTAGCCCCTTGATTGCCCCCTAGTTAACCCTTTCACCACTGATCACCGTATAACCGTTACAGGTGACGCTGGTTAGTTTGTTTATTTTTTATAGTGTCAGGGCACCCGCCGTTTATTACCGAATAAATGTTTAGCCCCCTGATCGCCTGGCGGTGATATGCGTCGCCCCAGGCAGCGTCAGATTAGCGCCAGTACCGCTAACACCCACGCACGCAGCATACGCCTCCCTTAGTGGTATAGTATCTGATCGGATCAATATCTGATCAGATCTATACTGGCGTCCCCAGCAGTTTAGGGTTCCCAAAAACGCAGTGTTAGCGGGATCAGCCCAGATACCTGCTAGCACCTGCGTTTTGCCCCTCCGCCCGGCCCAGCCCACCCAAGTGCAGTATCGATCGATCACTGTCACTTACAAAACACTAAACGCATAACTGCAGCGCTCGCAGAGTCAGGCCTGATCCCTGCGATCGCTAACAGTTTTTTTGGTAGCATTTTGGTGAACTGGCAAGCACCAGCCCCAAGCAGCGTCAGGTTAGCGCCAGTACCGCTAACACCCACGCACGCAGCGTACACCTCCCTTAGTGGTATAGTATCTGAACGGATCAATATCTGATCCGATCAGATCTATACTAGCGTCCCCAGCAGTTTAGGGTTCCCAAAAACGCAGTGTTAGCGGGATCAGCCCAGATACCTGCTAGCACCTGCGTTTTGCCCCTCCGCCCGGCCCAGCCCAGCCCACCCAAGTGCAGTATCGATCGATCACTGTCACTTACAAAACACTAAACGCATAACTGCAGCGTTCGCAGAGTCAGGCCTGATCCCTGCGATCGCCAACAGTTTTTTTTGTAGCGTTTTGGTGAACTGGCAAGCACCAGCGGCCTAGTACACCCCGGTAGTAGTCAAACCAGCACTGCAGTAACACTTGGTGACGTGGCGAGTCCCATAAGTGCTGTTCAAGCTGGTGAGGTGGCAAGCACAAGTAGTGTCCCGCTGCCACCAAAAAGACAAACACAGGCCCGTCGTGCCCATAATGCCCTTCCTCCTGCATTCGCCAATCCTAATTGGGAACCCACCACTTCTGCAGCGCCCGTACTTCCCCCATTCACATCCCCAACCAAGTGCAGTCGGCTGCATGAGAGACATTTTCTTTATGTCCTCCCGAGTACCCCTACCCAACGAACCCCCCAAAAAAGATGTCGTGTCTGCAGCAAGCGCGGATATAGGCGTGACACCTGCTATTATTGTCCCTCCTGTCATGACAATCCTGGTTTTTGCATTGGTGAATGTTTTGAACGCTACCATGCACTAGTTGAGTATTAGTGTAGGGTACAGCATTGCACAGACTAGGCACACTTTCACAGGGTCTCCCAAGATGCCATCGCATTTTGAGAGACCCGAACCTGGAACCGGTTGCAGTTATAAAAGTTAGTTACAAAAAAAGTGTAAAAAAAAAAAAAATATATATAAAATAAAATAAAATAGTTGTCGTTTTATTGTTCTCTCTCTCTCTATTCTCTCTCTCTATTGTTCTGCTCTTTTTTACTGTGTTCTATTCTGCAATGTTTTATTGTTATTATGTTTTATCATGTTTGCTTTTCAGGTATGCAATTTTTTATACTTTACTGTTTACTGTGCTTTATTGTTAACCATTTTTCTGTCTTCAGGTACGCCATTCACGACTTTGAGTGGTTATACCAGAATGATGCCTGCAGGTTTAGGTATCATCTTTGTATCATTCTTTTCAGCCAGCGGTCGGCTTTTATGTAAAAGCAATCCTAGCGGCTAATTAGCCTCTTGACTGCTTTTACAAGCCGTGGGAGGGAATGCCCCCCCACCATCTTCCGTGTTTTTCTCTGGCTCTCCTGTCTCAACAGGGAACCTGAGAATGCAGCCGGTGATTCAGCCAGCTGACCATAGAGCTGATCAGAGACCAGAGTGGCTCCAAACATCTCTATGGCCTAAGAAACCGGAAGCTACGAGCATTTTATGACTTAGATTTCGCCGGATGTAAATAGCGCCATTGGGAAATTGGGGAAGCATTTTATCACACCGATCTTGGTGTGGTCAGATGCTTTGAGGGCAGAGGAGAGATCTAGGGTCTAATAGACCCCAATTTTTTCAAAAAAGAGTACCTGTCACTACCTATTGCTATCATAGGGGATATTTACATTCCCCGAGATAACAATAAAAATGATTAAAAAAAATGAAAGGAACAGTTTAAAAATAAGATAAAAAAGCAAAAAAATAATAAAGAAAAAAAAAAAAAGCACCCCTGTCGCCCCCTGCTCTCGCGCTAAGGCGAACGCAAGCGGCGGTCTGTCGTCAAACGTAAACAGCAATTGCACCATGCATGTGAGGTATCACCGCGAAGGTCAGATCGAGGGATGTAATTTTTGCAGTAGACCTCCTCTGTAAATCTAAAGTGGTAACCTGTAAAGGCTTTTAAAGGCTTTTAAAAATGTATTTATTTTGTTGCCACTGCACGTTTGTGCGCAATTGTAAAGCATGTCATGTTTGGTATCCATGTACTCGGCCTAAGATCATCTTTTTTATTTCATCAAACATTTGGGCAATATAGTGTGTTTTAGTGCATTAAAATGTAAAAAAGTGTGTTTTTTCCCCAAAAAATGCGTTTGAAAAATCGCTGCGCAAATACTGTGTGAAAAAAAAAAATTAAACACCCACCATTTTAATCTGTAGGGCATTTGCTTTAAAAAAATATATAATGTTTTGGGTTCAAAGTAATTTTCTTGCAAAAAAAAATAACTTTTTCATGTAAACAATAAGTGTCAGAAAGGGCTTTGTCTTCAAGTGGTTAGAAGAGTGAGTGATGTGTGACATAAGCTTCTAAATGTTGTGCATAAAATGCCAGGACAGTTCAAAACCCCCCCAAATGACCCCATTTTGGAAAGTAGACACCCCAAGCTATTTGCTGAGAGGCATGTCGAGTCCATGGAATATTTTATATTGCGACACAAGTTGCGGGAAAGAGACAAATTTTTTTTTTTTTTGCACAAAATTGTCACTAAATGATATATTGCTCAAACATGCCATGGGAATATGTGAAATTACACCCCAAAATACATTCTGCTGCTTCTCCTGAGTACGGGGATACCACATGTGTGAGACTTTTTGGGAGCCTAGCCGCGCACGGGACACCGAAAACCAAGCACCGCCTTCAGGCTTTCTAAGGGCGTGAATTTTTGATTTCACTCTTCACTGCCTATCACAGTTTCGGAGGCCATGGAATGCCCAGGTGGCACAACCCCCCCCCCAAATGACCCCATTTTGGAAAGTAGACACCCAAAGCTATTTGCTGAGAGGTATAGTGAGTATTTTGCAGACCTCACTTTTTGTCACAAAGTTTTGAAAATTGAAAAAAGAAAAAAAAAATGTTTTTTCTTGTCTTTCTTCATTTTCAAAAACAATTGAGAGCTGCAAAATACTCACCATGCCTCTCAGCAAATAGCTTGGGGTGTCTACTTTCCAAAATGGGGTCATTTGTGGGGGGTTTTGTGCCACCTGGGCATTCCATGGCCTCCGAAACTGTGATAGGCAGTGAAGAGTGAAATCAAAAATTTTCACCCTTAGAAATCCTGAAGGCGGTGATTGGTTTTCGGGGCCCCGTACGCGGCTAGGCTCCCAAAAAGTCGCACACATGTGGTATCCCCATACTCAGGAGAAGCAGCTAAATGTATTTTGGGGTGCAATTCCACATATGCCCATGGCCTGTGTGAGCAATATATCATTTAGTGACAACTTTGTGCAAAAAAAAAAAAAAAATTTGTCACATTCCCGCAACTTGTGTCAAAATATAAAATATTCCATGGACTCAATATGCCTCTCAGCAAATAGCTTGGGGTGTCTACTTTCCAAAATGGGGTCATTTGTGGGGGGTTTTGTGCCACCTGGGCATTCCATGGCCTCCGAAACTGTGATAGGCAGTGAAGAGTGAAATCAAAAATTTTCACCCTTAGAAATCCTGAAGGCGGTGATTGGTTTTCGGGGCCCCGTACGCGGCTAGGCTCCCAAAAAGTCCCACACATGTGGTATCCCCATACTCAGGAGAAGCAGCAGAATGTATTTTGGGGTGCAATTCCACATAGGCCCATGGCCTGTGTGAGCAATATATCATTTAGTGACAACTTTTTGTAAATATATATATATATTTTTTTGTCATTATTCAATCACTTGGGACAAAAAAAATAAATATTCAATGAGTTCAACATGCCTCTCAGCAATTTCCTTGGGGTGTCTACTTTCCAAAATGGGGTCATTTGGGGAGGTTTTGTACTGCCCTGCCATTTTAGCACCTCAAGAAATGACATAGGCAGTCATAAACTAAAAGCTGTGTAAATTACAGAAAATGTACCCTAGTTGTAGACGCTATAACTTTTGCGCAAACCAATAAATATACACTTATTGACATTTTTTTTACCAAAGACATGTGGCCAAATACATTTTGGCCTAAATGTATGACTAAAATTGAGTTTATTGCATTTTTTTTATAACAAAAAGTAGAAAATATCATTTTTTTTCAAAATTTTCGGTCTTTTTCCGTTTATAGCGCAAAAAATAAAAACCGCAGAGGTGATCAAATACCATCAAAAGAAAGCTCTATTTGTGGGAAGAAAAGGACGCAAATTTCGTTTGGGTACAGCATTGCATGACCGCGCAATTAGCAGTTAAAGCGACGCAGTGCCAAATTGGAAAAAGACCTCTGGTCCTTAGGCAGCATAATGGTCCAGGGCTCAAGTGGTTAATACACACGTAGTCTCCAGGAATCACTGATATTTATTTTGGATTGCCTCCGCCTGGATGAGATATTGCTTCTGGAACTGGAATCTGTTTGGAAAGAAACTGCACAGCTTTAGTTAACTCTTAAATACACTGACATTTCATCTCCCAGGAAGCTACACTGGGTCTCTGCATTTGTATTCTGCCTTTTTACAGCCGAGGAGTGGGCATAATTATGCCTGTCAAAATTTCATGTGGTTCTAAATGATGTTCTCCAGCTCTTGCATTTCTAAGACTAAACAATGCCAGTGGTAGACAGTCTACCCAAGTCTTTCCTGTGGTCCTGAAGATTTTAGCTAATTTTGTTTTCAACAGCCCATTCATCCTTTCAACCAATCCATTTGATTGTGGATGATAAACACTCACCAGGTTCTGTCTTATACCAAGCATGGTACAGATATGAGCAATTATTTCATTAGAGAAATTACTTCCATTGTCTGATCTGAGAGCTATGCAAATCCCAAACCTTGGAAACACCTTTTGGATTAGACATTTAGCTGTTGTTTTTGCATCTGCATGTACACATGAAAAGTCCTCTATCCATTTTGAAAAAGGGCAGACTATCACTAAAATGTACCTATATCTTTGGCATCGTTCCGTCATATCAATGAAGTCCATGTGAAGATGTATAAAGGGACCTTGAGGTCTTGGAATAGTAGACATAACCACTTTTTGCGTGGGACTTGGCGTGTATGTTTGGCAAATGGCACAATTGTGTAAGAAGTAAATGATTTGCTCTGCTAAATTAGGGACATACCATTCTATGCTGAGCTGTGCCATAAGTGAGTTTTTTGACTCATGGGTTGGTAAGTGTAATTCTGTCAGCATTAGAGAAAGTAATGCTTGAGGAAGCACCACTTTTCCTGACCCCGCTTGTCTCCACAATCCTGTGGCAGGGCAAAGTATACTACCCCTATATTTCCATAGTTCTTTTTCCACCACTGGTGCTTTTGTCTGACATTCTAAAAGACTTTGAACATTTTTAGCTTTTGAGGATCCTGATTTAGATTCTACCGATTCAGTTTTTATGTTCATAATGTATACTGGGTACGGTGTCACCATGTAAGCTGCCTCCTTGGCTGCTGCATCAGCCATGTGATTCCCTCGGCTAATAACATCATTCCCCCCTGTATGTGCAGCGCACTTAACAACTGCAAGTTGGGAGGGTAATGTAACTGCAGTAAGAAGTTGCTGAAGCAAGTGTTTATGTTATGAAGGGGAACCATCACTTTTAACAAACCCCCTGCCCTCCCAGACAGAAGCATTGACATGAATAGTAGAGCAAACTTAGGCAGAGTCAGAATAGATAGTTAGAGGTGAATTATGAAATTCAGATAAAGCAACAATAACAGCAATTACCGGTAATTCAGCAGCCTGAGCAGAAATGTTGTTAGGTAGTGCCCATTGAGAAACAAAAAAAGAATCATGTTGCAGTGCCACTACTGCTGCACCTGTATTCCATAAACCTGTGCATTGATCAATACTAGAAGAACCATCTACAAAGACAATAATGCCCATAGAAAAAGGATCTTCAGAGATATTCAAATTATCTTGGTGAGTAGGGGACTATACAACACAATCATGAGGTGTTTTGTCATCAAACTCCTGGGCAAGAAAAGTGGCAGTATTAACCATAGAACGCTTCACCAGGCGCAAATTGACATTGGATAGGATAACTTTATATCCAGAACGTCTTTGAGGAGTGAGACAAGATTTAGCCTTTTCAAACACTGCATACAAGGAATGTTCAGCATACAAAGTAAAGTTAAAGTCCAAACAGTTGACATCAAGACAAATAAGTGTCCATTGAAGATCTAAAGGATCATAATAACACCACAGTGTGCATCCACAAATAAAGTGCGCGACCACCGTAGCTGTAGATTGAGCTTACCGGAGGGCAAGCTAAAAAAGGCAGGTGGCTATAGCCCAGGCAAGGCCTTTAAGCTTGCTGATGACCCCAATGGGAACCGTGTTCAGATGGTGGAGATCGCTCACCAAGACCCACGTCCGGCATCCACATTTTAGTATATTGCCCAGAAGAAAAAATCCATTTTATCTGGGCTCTTCTTGTCTCCCATATGCTGAGTGTGGTGGAAGCCTGCCCAACCAGCGGTGAGACCTGGACAGCGAGGCGGGAGCAAGCCGCAATCACTTGGGTTAATGCCTGGGGTATCACATATAAGACCGCCAGGGGTGCATGAAATGGTAAAGTTAAATTTGGACAGAAAATCCCTTCCTAGCAAGTTAACGGGAGCAGTAGGTGAATACAACAGAGGTTCACTGTTAATGAGCCCACAGTGATGTCAATTGGTTTGGTAAGGGGTACATTCTGAATTATCCCAGAAAAACCTTGGGTAGTAATATTCTTTCCTGACAGAGGCAAAGACTGATCATTCTTACCTATGCATGAAAAAGTTGCATCAGTATCAACCAGAAACTGGATGGTATGTCCCCCCACATTGACATGCACTCTTCTTTAGGGGCATTTGTTATGGTCTTTACTGGTAACTAGGGATGAGCCGAACACCCCCCGGTTCGGTTCGCACCAGAACCCGTGAACGGACCGAAAGTTCGCACGAACGTTAGAACCCCATTCACGTCTATGGGACTCGAACGTTCGAAATCAAAAGTGCTCATTTTAAAGGCTAATTTGCATGGTATTGTCCGAAAAAGGGTTTGGGGACCCGGGTCCTACCCCAGGGGACATGTATCAATGCAAAAAAAACTTTTAAAAATGGCCGTTTTTTCGGGAGCAGTGATTTTAATGATGCTTAAAGTAAAAATATTCCTTTAAATATCGTACCTGGGGGGTGTCTATAGTATGCCTGTAAAGTGACGCGTGTTTCCCATGTTTAGAACAGTCCCTGCACCAAATGTCATTTTTAAAGGAAAAAATCTCATTTAAAACTGCTTGCGGGTTTAATGTCATGTCGGGTCATGGCAATATGGATGAAAATCAGTGAGAGAAACGGCATGGGTACCCCCCCAGTCCATTACCAGGCCCTTTGGGTCCTGTATGGATATTAAGGGGAACCCCGCACCCAAATTAAAATAAGGAAAGGCCCTATATACTCTGAACAGCAGTATACAGGCGGTGCAAACAAGACAGGGACTGTAGGTTTGTTGTTAAGTAGAATCTCTTTGTAATTTTGAACGGGTACATTTTTAACGTGTTTAGCTCCAGCCAAAAAATCTTTTTTAAGCTTTTTGGAAAACATAGGGAAGGGTTATCACCCCTGTGACATTTGTTTTGCTGTCTTTCCTCCTCTTCAGAAGATTTCACCTCACTTTTTTGTCCCAATGAAAAATGTTTTTTGAAAATTTGGGTTTTTTTGTGGAACAAGGATTGGAAAGCATCAGTGGAAAGGAGAAATTGTTTTCCCATATTAACTCTTACAGGAGAGAATTTCCCTTCCTAGGGGTAGATTTCATCTCACTTCCTGTTGTCTCCTTCCGTTTGCAAGTAGGAGTCGTTTGTAAGTTAGATGTTTGAAAGTAGGGTCCTGCCCTATATACTCAGCAGAAATTTGGGCCTTAGGTGTTGCTGTGGCCACAACACTGTAAGCCCTCACAGGGCCCTGCTGTGAAATATTAGATCAAGAATTGTAATTACATGCCCCTGTTGAACAGGAGCTGAAAAATTAGGCCTTAGGCACTGGTGCTGGTGCCACAACACTGCAACCCCTCACAGACACTCTAGTTGGAACGCAGGAACGAGCCCTGCTGCAAAGTATTGCATCAAAAATTGTAATTACACGCCCCTGTTAGACAGGGGCAGAAAAATTGGTCCTTAGGCACTGGTGCTGGTGCCACAACACTGCAACCCCTCACAGACACTCTAGTTGGAATGCAGGAACGAGCCCTGCTGCAAAGTATTGCATCAAAAATTGTAATTACACGCCCCTGTTAGACAGGGGCAGAAAAATTGGGCCTTAGGCACTGGTGCTGGTGCCACAACACTGCAACCCCTCACAGACACTCTAGTTGGAATGCAGGAACGAGCCCTGCTGCAAAGTATTACATCAAAAATTGTAATTACACGCCCCTGTTAAACAGGGGCTGAAAAATTGTGCCTTAGGCACTGGTGGTGGCGCCCAGAACCAAAAATGTTTTTACAAGCTATCAGCGTGATGATTGAGGAGGAAGAGGATAATTACTCAGGGATAGTCACTCAGCATCAGCATAGGCAGTCTTTGAAGGGATCTGAAAAAAATTATTCAGTTACATCAGCATCAGGTGCTTGGTAGCTGGTGGTGATCCAAGACTGATTCATTTTTATGAAGGTCAGCCGATCGACCGAGTCAGTGGACAGACGCACCCTGTGATCGGTTACCACGCCTCCAGCAGCACTGAATGTGCGTTCCGAAAGAACGCTGGATGCAGGACAGGCCAGTAGCTCAATTGCATACTGTGCAAGCTCTGGCCAGTGATCCATCCTCAAGACCCAGTAACCCAGAGGATTTTCGGTGGGAAAGGTGTCCAAGTCTGATCTTGCCCCTAGGTATTCCTGCACCATGTAAAACAGACGCTGGCGATGGTTGCTGGAACCGATCATACCTTGGGGCTGCGGACCAAAAAATTGTCTGAACGCATCGGTCAGACGGCCACCTTCTCCACCGCTCCTTCTTTGACTGACCGAAGCCTCAGCAACACGTTGTCCAGAAACAGGAGTTTGTAACCTCCCAGTCTCTGGGAACGCGTTGCACAGACCTTTCTGCAAGGCCTCCCGAAGATGTTTCATCCTCTGCTCCCTCTGCGATGGCAAGATAAGGTCCGCAACCTTACCCTTGTAACGTGGATCAAGGAGGGTTGCCAGCCAGTATTGGTCCTTCTCCTTGATACCACGAATACGAGGATCCTTACGCAGGCTTTGCAGGATCAGGGAGGCCATGCAGCGTAGGTTTGCTGAGGCATTCGGTCCGGAGTCCTCTGGGTCACTAAGGACAACAACGTCCGCAGCCACCTCCTCCCAGCCACGTACAAGTCCATGTGTTCCTTGGGACTGATCCCTTAAAGACTGCTGATGCTGAGTGCCAGGCTCCACCTCCATACTGACACAATCTTCCTCCTCCTCCTCCTCCTCCTTGTCCTCTTCCTGTGTGATCGGCGGGCACACAGGAACACTGTCTGGATAAAGGGGGCCTTGAGAGCTAAGGAAGTCCTCCTCTTCCTGCCTCTGTTCTGCCTCAAGTGCCCTGTCCATTATTCCACGCAGCGTGTGCTCCAACAGGTGGACAAGGGGGACAGTGTCACTGATGCATGCACTGTCAGTGCTCACCATCCTCGTGGCCTCCTCGAATGGTGACAGGACAGTGCATGCATCCCTGATCATGGCCCACTGGCGTGGGGAAAAAAAACCAAGGTCCCCTGACCCTGTCCTGGTGCCATAGTCGCACAGGTACTCATTGATGGCCCTCTGCTGCGTGTGCAGCCGCTGCAGCATGGCCAACGTTGAGTTCCACCTGGTGGGCATGTCACAGATTAGACGGTTCTTGGGCAGGTTAAACTCCTTTTGGAGGTCTGTCAGCCGAGCACTGGCATTATATGACCGGCGGAAATGCACACAGACTTTCCTGGCCTGCCTCAGGACATCCTGTAAGCCCGGGTACCTGCCCAAGAACCGCTGCACCACCAAGTTAAGGACGTGAGCCAAACAGGGCACATGGGTCATTTGTCCCTGTCGGAGGGCAGAGAGGAGGTTGGTGCCATTGTCGCAAACCACCATTCCTGCCTTAAGTTGGCGTGGCGTCAACCACCTCTGAACCTGCCCCTGCAGAGCTGACAGAACCTCTGCCCCAGTGTGGCTCCTGTCCCCCAAGCACACCAGCTCAAGCACCGCATGGCATCTTTTGGCCTGCGTACTTGCGTAGCCCCTTGAACGCCTACGGAGCACCGCTGGTTCCGAGGAAGAGGCCATGGAGGAAGAAGAAGAGGAGGGGGTGGAGGAGAGAGGTGTGTCACAATCAGCATTTTGGAGGCGTGGTGGCGGAACAACCTCCAACACTACTGCACCTTGTCCTGCATCCTTCCCAGCTGCCAGCAGAGTCACCCAATGCGCCGTGAAACTTAAGTAACGTCCCTGTCCATGCCTGCTGGACCATGAGTCAGCGGTAATATGCACCTTACCGCTGACCGCCCTGTCCAGCGAGGCATGGACATTGCCTTCCACATGCCGGTAGAGAGCCGGAATCGCCTTCCGTGAGAAAAAGTGGCGTTTGGGTACCTGCCACTGAGGAACCGCACATTCCACAAACTCACGGAAGGGGGCAGAGTCTACCAACTGAAAAGGCAGCAGTTGAAGTGCTAGCAATTTTGCCAAGCTAGCATTCAACCGCTGGGCATGTGGATGGCTGGGAGCAAACTTCTTTCGGCGGTGCAGCAGCTGGGGCAGGGAAATTTGCCTGGTACAATCTGACGTCGGTGTACCAAAAGCAGATTGCCCACAAGTACTTGGCTGTGACACACCTAATTCTACACCTTCATTCCTCTCACTGCAGGTCTCAGAGAGGACTGAAGGTCTAGTGGGGTTGGAAATCTCAGCTGATGAGGAGCAAGGAGAGATCCTCTTTGTTCTTTGGTGTGGGTCTTTTAGATATGCTTGCCAACGAACTGCATGGCAGGTCAACATATGTCTGGTCAAGCATGTGGTACCCAAGCGGGAGATGTTTTGGCCACGCGAGATACGCTTGAGACATATGTTGCAAATAGCAGCGGTGCGATCTGATGCACTCGTCTCAAAAAAGGCCCACACCAAAGAACTTTTTGAATAACGCGCAGAGACTGCAGCGCCTTGCACATGTGGAGCTTTGGGGTGTGATGCAGTCAATGTGCTGCCCTTAGGCTGGCCCCTGGAGGGCATCCTGCCTCGTTGGTGATGTGCCGCCTCCTCCTCCTCCTCCTCCTCCTCTCTCCTATCAGGCACCCACGTTGAGTCAGTGACCTCATCATCCCCTCCCTCCTCATCACTGGAGCAAACCTGGCAGTATGCTGCAGCAGGGGGAGCATGACTGCCAGATTGCTGTCCTTCTTGGGCACCCCCTCTGTCCGTGCTCATGTTACTGCCTTCATCGAGCTCAGTATCATCATCAGAGCCTTCCAAACGCTGGGCATCCTCCTGGAGCATGTACCCAACACTGTGGTCAAACAGTTCGAGGGACTCCTCAGGAGGACATGGTGGGGCTAGGGAAGGAGTCACTAATGACATTGAGCCGAGGGAAGAGGCCGCTGCTTTGCCAGACAAAGTACCCTGGGCATGGGTGAGAAAGGATGAGGACGGCTTGGTCATCCACTCGACCAAGTCTTCCGCATGTTGCGGCTCAACACGGCCAGCTGCCGAAAAAAAGGCCAAGCGTGTCCCACAGCCACGTGCTGATGAGGATGCACCGTCTCCACGACCAGCACTAGACACAGAGCCTGCTTGCCCTCTCTTATTGGGGCTTGTGACTGTCTGCCTCTCCTTCTTGGCCTTCCAGACATACTAATGGCCTGTAGCTGCACTAAGCTGGGTATATATATATATATATATATATATATATATATATATATATATGTACTGATACTGCAGCTAGCAAAATCAACTGCCTGCCTGTAGTATGAGAACACCACCAACCTTCTACAGGTAGCTTTAGCTGAACACTGTGCAGAGCTCGCAAAAAACTAACTTGTAGCTTTTTTAGCTGCCTGCGGTAGTGATAGGATGAGGAAAACACCACCAACCTTCTACAGGTAGCTTTAGGTGAACACTGTGCAGAGCTCGCAAAAAAATAACTTGTAGGTTTAGCTGAACACTGTGAGGTGGACGCACCACACTAACTTGTAGTTTTAGCTGAACACTGTGAGCAGGACGCACTGCACTAACTTGTAGCTTTAGATGAACACTGTGCAGAGGTCTCACTACACCAACTTGTAGGTTTAGCTGAACACTGTGAGCAGGACACACAGCACTAACTTGTAGTTTTAGCTGAACACTGTGAGCAGGACGCACCGCACTAACTTGTAGGTTTAGCGGAACACTGTGAGGTGGACGCACCTTACTAACTTGTAGTTTTAGCTGAACACTGTGAGCAGGACGCACCCCACTAACTTGTAGGTTTAGCTGACCACTGTGAGCAGGACGCACTGCACTAACTGTAAATAGTCTAGCTGCCTGACTGTGGTACTAATAGGATCAAAAGAACACCAGCAATTTTCTTCAGGTAGCTGTAAATACTGTAATAAGACAAGCCTGCCTGTAAGTAAGAAGATAACAGGAACGGATCTAGCTGAACACTGTGAGCAGGACGCACTGCACTAACTTGTAGCTTTAGATGAACACTGTGCAGAGGTCTCACTACACTAACTTGTAGGTTTAGCTGAACACTGTGAGCAGGACGCACCCCACTAACTTGTAGGTTTAGCTGAACACTGTGAGGTGGACGCACCACACTAACTTGTAGGTTTAGCTGAACACTGTGAGCAGGACACACCCCACTAACTTGTAGGTTTAGCTGAACACTGTGAGGTGGACGCACCACACTAACTTGTAGGTTTAGCTGAACACTGTGAGCAGGATGCCCCCCACTAACTTGTAGGTTTAGCTGAACACTGTGAGCAGGACACACCCCACTAACTTGTAGGTTTAGCTGAACAATGTGAGCAGGACGCACCCCACTAACTTGTAGTTTTAGGTGAACACTTTGAGCAGGACGCACTGCACTAACTGTAAATAGTCTAGCTGCCTGACTGTGGTACTAATAGGATCAAAAGAACACCAGTAATTTTCTTCAGGTAGCTGTATATACTGTAACAAGACAAGCCTGCCTGTCAGTAGGAAGATAACAGGAACAGATCTAGCTGAACACTGTGAGCATGACGCACTGCACTAACTTGTAGGTTTAGCTGAACACTGTGAGCAGGACGCACCCCACTAACTTGTAGGTTTAGCTGAACACTGTGAGCAGGACGCACTGCACTAACTGTAAACAGTCTAGCTGCCTGACTGTGGTACTAATAGGATAAAAAGAACACCAGCAATTTTCTTCAAGTAGCTGTATATACTGTAACAAGACAAGCCTGCCTGTCAGTAAGAAGATAACAGGAACGGATCTAGCTGAACACTGTGAGCAGGACGCACTGCACTAACTGTAAATGGTCTAGCTGCCTGACTGTGGTACTAATAGGATCAAAAGAACACCAGCAATTTTCTTCAAGTAGCTGTATATACTGTAACAAGACAAGCCTGCCTGTCAGTAAGAAGATAACAGGAACGGATCTAGCTGAACACTGTGAGCAGGACGCACTGCACTAACTGTAAATAGTCTAGCTGCCTGACTGTGGTACTAATATGATCAAAAGAACACCAGTAATTTTCTTCAGGTAGCTGTAAATACTGTAACAAGACAAGCCTGCCTGTCTGTAGGAAGATAACAGGAACGGATCTAGCTAAACTGAATACAGTGTATATATATATATGCAACACCTGGGATGCATATACAGGTGAAAGCCAGTAAATTAGAATATTTTGAAAAACTTGATTTATTTCAGTAATTGCATTCAAAAGGTGTAACTTGTACATTATATTTATTCATTGCACACAGACTGATGCATTCAAATGTTTATTTCATTTAATTTTGATGATTTGAAGTGGCAACAAATGAAAATCCAAAATTCCGTGTGTCACAAAATTAGAATATTGTGTAAGGGTTAAATTTTGAAGACACCTGGTGCCACAAACTAATCAGCTGATTAACTCAAAACACCTGCAAAGGGCTTTAAATGGTCTCTCAGTCCAGTTCTGAAGCCTACACAAACATGGGGAAGACTTCAGATTTGACAGCTGTCCAAAAGGCGACCATCGACACATTGCACAAGGAGGGAAAGACACAAAAGGTTATTGCTGAAGAGGCTGGCTGTTCTCAGAGCTCTGTGTCCAAACACATTAATAGAGAGGCAAAGGGAAGGAAAAACTGTGGTCAGAAAAAGTGTACAAGCGATAGGGATCACCGCGCCCTAGTCAAGATTGTGAAAAAAAACCCCTTCAAAAATATGGGGGAGATTCACAAGGAGTGGACAGCTGCTGGAGTCAGTGCTTCAAGATCCACCACCAAGAGACGCTTGAAAGACATGGGTTTCAACTGCCGCATACCTCGTGTCAAGCCACTGTTGACCAAGAAACAGCGCGAAAAGCGTCTCACCTGGGCTAAGGAAAAAAAGAGCTGGACTGCTGCTGAGTGGTCCAAAGTCATGTTTTCTGACGAAAGCAAATTTTGCATTTCCTTTGGAAATCGAGGTCCCAGAGTCTGGAGGAAGACAGGAGAGGCACAGGATCCACGTTGCCTGAAGTCTAGTGTAAAGTTTCCACCATCAGTGATGGTTTGGGGTGCCATGTCATCTGCTGGTGTCGGTCCACTCTGTTTCCTGAGATCCAGGGTCAACGCAGCCGTCTACCAGCAAGTTTTAGAGCACTTCATGCTTCCTGCTGCTGACCTGCTCTATGGAGATTTCAGGTTCCAACAGGACTTGGCGCCTGCACACAGCGCAAAATCTACCCGTGCCTGGTTTACGGACCATGGTATTTCTGTTCTAAATTGGCCAGCCAACTCCCCTGACCTTAGCCCCATAGAAAATCTGTGGGGTATTGTGAAAAGGAAGATGCAGAATGCCAGACCCAACAACGCAGAAGAGTTGAAGGCCACTATCAGAGCAACCTGGGCTCTCATAACACCTGAGCAGTGCCAGAAACTCATCGACTCCATGCCACGCCGCATTAATGCAGTAATTGAGGCAAAAGGAGCTCCAACCAAGTATTGAGTATTGTACATGCTCATATTTTTCATTTTCATACTTTTCAGCTGGCCAACATTTCTAAAAAATCCCTTTTTTGTATTAGCCTTAAGTAATATTCTAATTTTGTGACACACGGAATTTTGGATTTTCATTTGTTGCCACTTCAAATCATCAAAATTAAATGAAATAAACATTTGAATGCATCAGTCTGTGTGCAATGAATAAATATAATGTACAAGTTACACCTTTTGAATGCAATTACTGAAATAAATCAAGTTTTTCAAAATATTCTAATTTACTGGCTTTTACCTGTATATACACAATACACTGTAAGTGCAACTAACTGACTGACTGTTCTGCCTAATCTATCTAACACAAATCAAATGACACTGTCTCTCTGTCTATCTCTTTCAAAGCCGGAACACACACTACACAGGGCCGCCATGCAGGCGGCCTTATATAGTGTGGGGCGTGTACTAAATCCCCTGAGCCATAATTGGCCAAAGCCTCCTTGGCTTTGGCCAATTACGGCTCTCTGTTCAGACGGCGCTGTGATTGGCCAAGCATGCGGGTCATAGTGCATGCTTGGCCAATCATCAGCCAGCAATGCACTGCAATGCCGCAGTGAATTTTGGCCGTGACGCGCCACACGAATTTGCCCAATTTGGCGAACGGGCGAACAGACGATGTTCTAGTCGAACATGGGTTCGACTCGAACACGAAGCTCATCCCTAGTGAAGAGTGAAATCAAAAATTTACGCCCTTAGAAAGCCTGAAGGCAGTGCTTGGTTTTCGGGGTCCCGTACGCGGATAGGCTCCCAAAAAGTCTCACACATGTGGTATCCCCGTACTCAGGAGAAGCCACAGAATTTATTTTGGGGTGTAATTTCACATATTCCCATGGCATGTTTGAGCAATATATCATTTAGTGAGAAGTGTCTTTTTCCCGCAACTTGTGTCACAATATAAAATATTCCATGGACTCGACATACCTCTCAGCAAATAGCTTGGGGTGTCTACTTTCCAAAATGGGGTCATTTGGGGGGGTTTTGAACTGTCCTGGCATTTTATGCACAACATTTAGAAGCTTATGTCACACATCACCCACTCTTCTAACCACTTGAAGACAAAGCCCTTTCTGACACTTTTTGTTTACATGAAAAAATTATTTTTTTTGCAAGAAAATTATTTTGAACCCCCAAACATTATATATTTTTTAAAGCAAATGCCCTACAGATTAAAATGGTGTGGGTTTAATTTTTTTTTTTTACATAGTATTTGCGCAGCGATTTTTCAAACGCATTTTTTGGGGAAAAAACACACTTTTTGAAATTTTAATGCACTAAAACACACTATATTGCCCAAATGTTTGATGAAATAAAAAAGATGATCTTAGGCCGAGTACATGGATACCAAACATGACATGCTTTAAAATTGCGCACAAACGTGCAGTGGCGACAAACTAAATACATTTTTAAAGGCCTTTAAAAGCCTTTACAGGTTACGACTTTAGATTTACAGAGGAGGTCTACTGCTAAAATTACTGCCCTCGATGTGACCTTCGCGGTGATACCTCACATGCATGGTGCAATTGCTGTTTACATTTGACGCCAGACCGACGCTTGCGTTCGCCTTTGCGATAGAGCAGGGGGGGACAGGGGTGCTTTTTTTTTTTTTTTCTTTATTATTTTTTTGCTTTTTTTCTTATTTTTAAACTGTTCCTTTCATTTTTATTTTTTTTTTAAATCATTTTTATTGTTATCTCAGGGAATGTAAATATCCCCTATGATAGTAGAAGGTAGTGACAGGTACTCTTTTTTGAAAAAAACCCTAGATCTCTCCTCTGCCCTCAAAGCATCTGACCACACCAAGATCGGTGTGATAAAATGCTTTCCCAATTTCCCAATGGCGTTGTTTACATCCGGCGAAATCTAAGTCATGAAATGCTCGTAGCTTCCTGTTTCTTAGGCCATAGAGATGTTTGGAGCCACTCTGGTCTCTGATCAGCTCTATGGTCAGCTGGCTGAATCACCGGCTGCATTCTCAGGTTCCCTGTTGGGACAGGAGAGCCAGAGAAAAACATAGAAGATGGTGGGGGGGGGGGGGCATTCCCTCCCACTTCTTGTAAAAGCAGTCTAGAGGCTAATTAGCTGCTAGGATTGCTTTTACATGAAAGCCGACCGCTGGCTGAAAAGAATGATACCAAGATGATACCCAAACCTGCAGGCATCATTCTGGTATAACCACTCAAAGTCCAGCAACATACCAGTACGTTGCTGGTCTTTGTTGGGCATATATTGTAAACTTTTTTTTTCATGCAGCCTGTGGGCTGAATGAAAAAAAGATATTGATCAGTGGGTATGCCCACCATTAGAATACCTCCCTTCATCCACCCACTTCTAATGATGGGCATACATGCACCGTTTATATATGCCGAAGCATGGGGGCATCCTCCCGCAAAAGGCAGGAGCAAATCGCTCCTCCACCCACTGCTGCCCCCACGCTTCGGCATATATGCTGAAGTAAGTAACTGTGGTGGTGAAATCACCTCCGACAGCGCTGGAGTCACGGCTTTATGTATCGTGGGAGCAAACGCTAGTGCTGTCAAGATAAATAAATCCGCGCTGCAACTGAATGGCGTACCTGCTAAGCAAATGATGGTTAACAAAAAAACAAAGTAACATTACAGTATAACAGTAATACTTACCATACCTGCAAAGCAAATACAAAAAAAATTAGTAAAAAATAAAACATTTAACGCAACCTGTGCCTACCTAAAATATATATATATGCCGAAGCATGGGGGCATCCTCCCGCAAAAGGCAGGAGCAAATCGCTCCTCCACCCACTGCTGCCCCCACGCTTCGGCATATATGCTGAAGTATGTAACTGTGGTGGTGAAATCACCTCCGACAGCGCTGAAGTCACGGCTTTATGTATCGTGGGAGCAAGCGCTGTTGCTGTCAAGATAAATAAATCCGCTCTGCAGCTGAATGGCGTACCTGAAAACAAAAAAGTGGTTAACAATAAAAAAGCAAAGTATAAAAAAATTGTATACCTATAAAGCAAACATGATAAAAACATAACAATAAAACATTGCAGTATAGAATACAATAAAAAAGAGCAGAACAATAGAGAGAGAATAGAGAGAGAACAATAAAACAACAACTATTTTTGTTTTTTTTATTTTATATTTTTTTTGTGGTTTTTTTTTACTTTTTTTGTTTGTTTTTTTACACTTTTTTTTGTAACTTTAACTTTTTTAACTGGTACCAGGTTTGGGTCTCTCAAAATGCGATGGCATCTTGGGAGACCCTGTGAAAGTGTGTCCTAGTCTGTGCAGTGCTGTACCCTACGCTAATACTCCACTACTGCATGGTAGCGTTCAAAACATTCACCCATGCAAAGACCAGGATTGCCAGGACAGGAGGGGAAATAACACCGGGTGTCACGCCTAAATCCCCGCTTGCTGCAGACACGACATCTTTTTTGGGGGGCTCGTTGGGTAGGGGTACTCGGGAGGACATATTGAAAATGCCTCTCATGCAGCCTGCTTACTGCATTTGGTTGGGGAAGGTGAGGTGGAGCACCGTCTGGAAACAGAAGGGCTCTGACGATCTCTTCCTGGAATTTAAGGAAGGATCCAGTCCGTCCTGAAGCTCTGTATAGCACATAAGCGTTCAGCAAAGCCAATTGAAATAAATAAACAGACACTTTTTTGTACCAGCGTCTGGCCTTATGGGCAACTAGGTACGGCGCCAACAACTGGCCGTTGAGGTCCACCCCTCCCATATTTTGGTTATATTCGTGGACACAGAGGGGTTTCTCCACAACACCAGTCGCCGTAGGAATTTGTCGTGTCTACATAAAGGGAGGTAAGAACAAAAACATTCTTATTGTGCCTCCACTTCATAGCGAGCAAGTTATTACACTTCAAGCACGCTCTCTCCCCCAGCCTAAGACGGGAATCTACAAGCCACTGGGGAAAGCCCCGGCGATTAGATCGCACGGTGCCGCATGCTTCAATCTGTTGATCAAAAAGGTGACTAAAAAGTGGCACGCTCGTGTAATAATTGTCCACGTACAAGTGGTACCCCTTTCCGAATAAGGGTGACACCAAGTCCCACACTATCTTGCCAGCACTTCCTATGTAGTCAGGGCAGTTTGTCGGCTCTACATGACTATCTTTGCCTCGTAAACCATAAAACTACATGTATAGCCTGTGGCCCTGTCACAGAGCTTATACATCTTGACCCCGTATCTGGCACGCTTGCTGGGAAGGTACTGTTTGAATGACAAGCGGCCAGAAAACTTAATCAACTCATCAACGCAGACAACTTGATGGGGAGTAAACAAGTCTGCAAAACGTTGGTTGAAGTGGTTTACGAGGGGCCGAATTTTGTAGAGCCGATCGTATTCAGGGTCTCCACGAGGACGACAGAGTTCATTGTCGTTGAAGTGCATGAACCGCAAAATCTGCTCGTATCGTGCCACGGGCGCATGGTAAATTGGGTCAGTGGACCAATATGACCGCAACTTACTCTTTTTATTCAAGCCCATGTTGAGGGAAAGGCCCAGAAAGGTCTTAAATTCGGAGACCGTAATTGGTCTCCAATCTCTGGCAAGGGAGGACTGGGGATTAGTGGCGATGTGTTGACCAGCGTATAAATTGCTTTGGTCCACAATAGATCTATAGAGATCTTCGGTGAAAAACAGCAAATAAAAATCCAGTGGCGTAAAATCAACTGTTTCCACCTGAATTCCGGGTTGGCCAGTGAATGGGGGCAATACGGGTGCTGCAGAAGTGGTGGGTTCCCAATTCGGATTGGCGAATGCAGCAGGAAGGGCACTATGGGCACGACGGGCCTGTGTTCGTCTTCTTGGTGGCAGCGGGACACTACTAGTGCTTGCCACCTCGCCAGCTTGAACTGCACTTATGGGACTCGCCACGTCACCACGTGATACTGCAGTGCTGGATATATGACCAGGGTGTACTAGGCCGCTGGTGTTTGCCAGTTCACCAAAAGGAGTAGCGGCACTAGTACTTCTCTGCTCCATACGAGAGCCCTGCGGTTCTTGCACTTCAAGGACAGAAGAAGTTCGGGGTCTGGTACGCCTGACCTTAGCAGGGACCACAACTCCGTCGTCAGAGCTATCTGTCATGGAGCCGCTGTCCTCTACAGGATCGTATTCTGAGCCTGAATCTAACAGATGAGTGACTTCCTCTTCACTATCTGTCATGCTCAGAAACGTGTAGGCCTCTTCGCTAGTGTACCTTCGATTTGCCATTTTGGGCTCTAAATTTAGGGGTACACTAGTGAGACTCACAGGCAAAAAAGCTCCTGACTGTTAGCGACTGTATGAAAACGCTACCGAAAAACTGTTAGCGGTCGCAGGGATCAGACCTGACTCTGCGAACGCTGCAGTTGTGTGCTTAGTGTTTTGTAAGTGTCAGTGATCGATCGATACTGCACTTGGGTGGGCTGGGCTGGGCTGGGCCGAGGGGCAAAACGCAGGTGCTATCAGGTATCTGGGCTGATCCCGCTAACACTGCGTTTTTGGGAACCCTAAACTGTTGGGGACGCTAGTATAGATCTGAACGGATCAGATATCGATCCGTTCAGATACTATAGCACTAAGGGAGGTGTATGCTGCGTGCGTGGGTGTTAGCGGTACTGGCGCTAACCTGGCGCTGCCTGGGGCGACGCAGACCTTATTTGATCCTAAAAATGTAACTTATATCACCGCCGGGCAATTAGGGGGTTAAACCTTTATAAGGTAATAAACAGCGGGTGCCCTAAAACTATAATAAACTACAAAAAACAAACTAACTAACCAGCATCACCCGTAACACTTATACGGTGATTGCTGGTGAAAGGGTTAACTAGGGGGCAATCAAGGGGTTAAAACCTTTAGAAGGTAGTATATGGGGGTCCCTGTCGCTATAAAACACTGACAGCGAACCTATATACTTACCTCCCTAACTAGCGTCACCTGTGTCACTAATACAGCGATCAGAAAAACGATCGCTTAGCGACACTGGCGACAGGGGGTGATCACGGGGTTAACCTTTATTAGGGGGGGTTAGGGGGGTACCCTGGACCTAAAGGGGGGTACTCTAGACCTAAAGGGGGCTAACCTAACTGCCCTAACACTTATAACTGTCACAAACTGACACCAATGCAAAAAAAAAAACTGCTATTGGTGTCAGTGTGACAGGGGGTACAGGGGGGTGATCGGAGGGTGATCGGGGGGTGAAGGGGGGGGGTGAAAAGTGTGCCTGGTGTGTTCTACTGTTAGTTTAGTGTTGTGCAGACTTACTTGATGTCTTCTCTCCTCGGCGCCGGAACTAAAAGACCAGCTCGAGGAGGGATGACATCACTTCCCGTGCCTCTGTTTACATTACAGAGGCACAGGAAGGATTTTCATTCGGCGGGAGCGATCGGGAGGGGGTGGCCACGAATGGATGGCCTCCCCCTCACCTCTCATTGCCTGGGTACATTTGGCGACCACCTCTGGCACCGGGGGGGGGGGTCCGATCGGACCCCCCGCCCGCGGGAAGGCAATCACGTATTAGGTACGTTATTTTGCCTGCCCGTGCCATTCTGCTGACGTAAATCAGCGTGAGGCGGTCGTCAAGTGGTTAAGGTACCCATATAGCACCATCAATTTACACATACATCGCACACTCACATCCCTACCCTCAAGGAGCCCACAATCCAAGGTCCCCAACTCACATTCATATACTAGGGCCAATTTTTGGACAGAAGCCAATTAACCTACCAGCATGTTTTTGGAGTGTGGGGGGAAACCGGAGTACCTGGAGGAAACCCATGCAGGCACAGGGAGAACATGCAAACTCCAGGCAGGTAGTGTCGTGGTTGGGATTTGAACCAGTAACCCTTTTTACTGCTAGGTGATTATAATAAAGAACCATTATAGCCATTATAATAAAGCCATTATAATAAAGAACTATCAGGTAAACTATGTGACACTAATACATACATAAAGCTCAAGGGAAATCCTACAAAAGAATACAAATGCGAATTAGCGGATCTAATATTAAAAGGTAGCTCAAAAAACATCTTAACTAAAGAGGAATCGAAGTATCTAATACCCGATACATGTAGAGTACCCATTATCTACACGGTGCCAAAAATACCTAAAAATTCACAACAACCACCAGGCAGCCCTATAATAAATGGCATCCAGTCCATAAATGCTAGACTGGGAGAATATGTTAATAAGTATTTGCAACCCCTGGTACCCAGCACTAGTGCTTATCTCAGGGACACCAAACATTTGATCCAAATTCTAAACAATGTTGATTTAAGACCAGAAGACAAATATCTAATTGCAACAGCAGATGTTGCTTCTTTATATACAGTGATAGATCATGATGATGCGATTCAGGCATCTAAATGGGCCATGGAAAAATTCAGTAATCTCATCTCTAAACAAAGAAGATTTGTCTTGAGTTGCTTAGCCTTTGGGCTACAGCATAATTACTTCTGGTATAATGCAGAATACTACAATTAAATGACATTGGGATGGGTGCCAAGTATGCACCAAGTGTTGCTAACATTTTTATGGCTAGATGGGAGGAACAAGCCATATATTCCGACATGCCAGAAAACTTGATATTATATAAAAGGTTTATTGATGACTGCATTGTAATATGGAAAGAAGATGAGAAAAGTTTAATCCAGTTGTTTGATCTGCTGAATGACAACCAGAAGAATATTAAGCTCACGTATGAAATTAGTGATAAGGTTGTTCATTTTTTGGATCTAGAGATAAAAATAGATAATGGGGCTAAAACTTTCTTTAAACCTGTAGAAAGAAACAGTTATATACCGATTGACAGCTGTCATCATGAGCCATGGCTCATAAATATTCCGAAGGGACAGATGATATGGCTGAGAAGGAATTGTTCTGACCATAATGAATATCTTGGCACATTGGATGGGAAAAAAATTTGAGGCTAAAGGTTATAACAAAGAATTTATTGAAGACAAAATACACGAAGTCTACCAGATGCCAAGGAATTTGCTGATCCAAGATAGGGATAAGGATTGTACACCGAGCCATGATATTCCCCTGATAATGAATTATAGTGTCCAACATAAGCAGGTGGAGCGTATTATTAAAAAATATTGGCCCCTGCTAAAAGCTGATAAAACTCTTCATAGCATTCTACCTGACAAACCCCGCTTCACCTCCAGGCGAGCGTCAACCCTGAGGGACATAGTGGTAAAAAATGTTCCGGAACCGCCTAAAAAAATAACAGTTATCATTCTTCCAGGGAAAAGGTTTCTACCCTTGCAAGAGATGCTATGCATGTAAAAATACTAATTTTAATGGACAAAAATGTACCAATTTTATATCTACTAGTACGAAAAAAGAATATAAAATTAAGGACTTTATTTCCTGTAGAACCGAAGGAGTAGTGTACATCTTACAATGGGAAAAATCGAGCAAAGCTGGAAGCCGCACACCGGTGTAATGATGAATGCTTTATTTAAAAAGCTGAATCATAAAGAAACACAAAACATTACAGCAGATGCGTACAAAAACAACTGACGCGTTTCACACTCACTCACGATCAGTGCTTATTCACAGCTATGAATAAGCACTCATCGTGAGTGTGAAACGCGTCAGCTGTTTTTGTACGCTTCTGCTGTAATGTTTTGTGTTTCTTCATGATTCAGCTTTTAAATAAAGCATTCATCATTACACCGGTGTGCGGCTTCCAGCTTTCCTCGATTTTTCCTCTTCATCTTGCATCAGCCAGCACCTGGGACTCTTCCCCCTTGAAGGATAACACTATACTGGCTTTCATCTCCCCTGGTCTGTGCCTACATGAGCGGTGGGACCCCTTTCTGCTTATTTTGCACCTCTGGATTTATACATCTTACAATACTAATGTTCATTACAATAAATAGGTAGAACCATGTGGAAGTGCATTAGGGAGCATATACAAAACATCAAGAATGCTTTCCCCAAACATAGCATTTCTAGACATTTCACATCACACCACAATAGAAAGCCCACAGGTTTAAAATTTTGGGCAATTGATAGATACAAACCACACTGGAGGGGATCCAACAAAATAAGAGAAGTAAAAATGAATCCAGATGGATATTTGAGATGTGTACTCTCTCGCCCAGGGGTCCTAACATAGACTTCGACCTCAACTGTTTTATATCAGATTTTATTTGGGGTATATTTAATTCTACCTGGTCCAACCCCTATTTTTCATTTCTCTATTTTAGTAACATTTTAAAATATTTTATATTTTTTATTTTTATTTTTCATATAATTTTTTACATCCTTTTAATTCCTCATTGTATCTTTTTAATTCTTCATTTTATATATATATATATAGTCCATTTAAAACTTGCCAACCAGTTCCCTTTTTGGGCTCATGGTTCCTAGCTTATCTATGGAACTATGACCAATATCTGCTAACAGTGATTTGTACGCATCCACTACAATGTAATGATCTGGGTTCATTTCTATACATTTGTTAATTTATCTAATTATATCTATGGCTGCTAATATAAGGATTCTATTGTTATGAATACTAGGTATGTGCAATATAAATGGCTGCCACTAGAGGGAATTTGTTTTGATACACACTGCCGTTTTCATTCATATTCTTTTATTTCAGCTTGAATTATGGATTATTTGGAGCGTGCTGTATATTTGATATGACAACTTTTAACTAAGTGGAAACAGCATGATGATCCTATGAGAACCGATGTCACAATGGTAACCGGGACGCCAATGGACTTAAATACGGAGACTATGGCATCTCAGGGCCATCCTTGAGAAGGTCACGTGGTCTGTGACGTAACGCATTGGAGGAGCTAGTGACGAGGACTACTGTTGTGACTCACGAGCACAGTAGCAGCGGTATTGAGGAGTCATGCTCGTAGCGGCTGACTGTTTCCATTGTGTGCCTGATTAATAACTAGGTTAATGTGAGTGCATTACCTTTGAGCATTTACCTCAGTTTTCTTTTGATCATTGCGCAATGATGTGTATTATCTTATTTACATGAATCATCTGCATGCTGAAAGTGATACAAAACACAAACCACACTTTACGAATGATCTGAGAAGCAAAGCATACTTGTTACTGAACAATATTGAGTCTATTTTGGGGGCATAGCTTATTGCATGCTGAAAACAAAACACAAGCCATCTCCAGTGAATGATTGAAGATGTTAAATGGATTTGTCACTGGCTATTACTGATTTTGTTTTGGGGCATAGCTTGTAGGATAATAATATCATATAAGCCTCTTGCATGAGTCTAGGTGTTTCTACACTTTGTATATCCAGTTAATATTATAGCACATGAGTTCTGCTAGGGAATCTATATATATGTAGATATTTTATTTTATTTGTTTGGACCTACATTTGAACGCGGTTTTATCACATGTACATTTGAAATCTGCATCCACATATGGTATTTGTTCACTTATGAAGTATATTGTAGTTTTTTTTATTTACAACTAGCAACACCATTTGTATATATTTAGAGGAGCTGTGCACTGATTGCAAAGTTAATTGGAGCGCCTAATTATCTATTATACCGCATATAAGGGGCTGCAGAGGCTCGGACTCCCTCTTTGACCTGTCCAGCTGAAGAGCTCCCGCTCTCCCGCCCAAGTCGTGTGCACTTCTATGTGGATGGGTCACCCTGGATATCTGGGGGGGACGTTTATATTCTGATGTAAGCTGTATTATATTGCTCGAGTTCTAATAACTGAGCGATTGTATTTATGTTATGTTGAATATGGTTCTGTAATAATAAAGTTTGATTTTTGTCAATTTTGATAAATGCTTTAATCCAATAAAAGTGCCTAGGCCATTATTTGTCATAATTTCTTGTTCTCTTTAATATATTTATGGTTGTTGGGTAAGGTATTTGTGTGGGTGTGGCCTATAATCTCAGAGAAATATACAATGTATCGTTTTCTTCATTCAGAAGAGGAAGTGAACACAGGGGTGGGCTCGCAGTGACTGATCACCGTGTTAGGCGATCAGAGCCTATCGCAGAGATCAGATGACTGGGAAATGGGTGTCCCGGGTCCCGATTATACGTAGGGCCCGGTCTCTGTTCTAGGAGCGTGCTGTGCAGTGCACTCCCAGCACAAAGACAGATAAGAATTTATACGTACAGTCAGCGGGAAAGGGTTAATCTCCTGTACTGCAACTGCCTCTGTTTTAGCAGCATTTTCTGGTTGAAGGATGTCCGGCATCATCCACCTCTTTCCTCCCCAGTTTTACTATCCCTGGCCCACTTCTTAATTGGTTGGATTTACATTTTTTCAATCATGGATGCTTAGCATCATATGGTGGTGGTGGGTGGGGGGGTGTAGGCGTTACCACAGCCTTTTGTTTACAGAAAGCACCGAAAAGTACTAGCACCTATTGATGATGTCTCTGGCTTTAAAACAAGGTATGTGTAGCCGGGTGCCGCTGGCTATAGCTAATCATTCATCTTTTTCTTCCCCCTTTCGTTTCTTTCTCTTCACGCATTGTTTCTTTCTCCTTGGTTCATGCATTTACTTTCTTGGTGAACTTGTCTTTCTCATACTCTCTTATTATCTTACACTTGCAATTTTCCATGCACTGGTTACTACCACACTCCCACCCTTTCGGGTTTTCTCTATATTCACTCCTATGCCGCCTATTTTTTACTCATAGATTTTCTTACATATCTATCTACTCAGACCATCACCAACTTTGGAACTCACTGGAATCATTATTTAATATTCAATGTATAAAACACTTACTACATACCTTATATATATCTAATATAATACCACTCTTTTGTTCCCAGATTTGCTTGTTCCCATGATAACACACTCCCTTTCGGGTACACACTCTGCCTCATTCTATTCCTTTTATCCTGCCCGAGTTCGCATCTATATGTATGCCGCCTCGGATAGTTTACATCCGTGGCCTACCGTGCGCCCACCTCTGCGCATTTGCACTTGCTGCCTGAGTTGGTGAGTGTGTTTGGTAAAAACAACTATATATACCTTATGTTCATTTATTATTATCTTTTACTTCTTTATATGGACTATGTGGTTCATTATACTCTTATATACATCCCATAGGAAATTTATTTGCAACAGCTCCTGATGAGTGGGGATTACCCATGAAACGCGTCGAGCCTTGTTTTTTGATGCCTCAGCTATCTTATATGGAACCACAGTCATCTGCACCATCTGTTCCCCTTAAATACATCGTAAAATCAATATATTTTTTCCTACTTAATAAATGCATATTTACTATATGGATGCATGTGTCGCTATCAGGCATATTGTTATGAACAATGTTATGCTTTACTACTATCCTTATTTATATTAGATCATGTGCTGCTATGTGTACATAATTTTTATTATGCCTATGCTATTTGTACATCTCCTATACATTTATACAATGAATGTTTTACTGCATATGAAATGAATACCCCTTTTATTGTCTGTCACTATGTACAATCAATAAACATTTTATATTGCATTCTAATATGGTTTACTTTACCTCCACTACCCAAACGCTTCATCTAAAGTCCCAACTTCCCTTCTCCATTGTATTATACATCTTTCCCACCACTGGTGCATGCATGAACAGAGCACAGCAGCAACAGGCGGACTGTGTGTGTGAGGGTTCCCTTCCGCTCTCAAGCAGTGTTGCTCTGGACAATCATGGGGAACGGAAGGGCCGGCTGCTACTCTGCACCCTTGGAGATGTAATCTGCAGGGAGATGGATCGGTGTACTGTGAAAGGCAAATGAAGTACAGGTCCCAGTGGACTGTGGGACTCAGGTGGATTTTTTTATAATTCTGCCTGGAAAAGTTTAGGGCTTATTGAGTTCATCGGCCTCTGTATGCTGTGACTGGATGGCATGGGCAACATGAGTAAACAGAGGAAATGATGCCCTGCCTGAGGACGGACCACCTTTGCCCATGGACACATATGCTGCTGGTCCCCTCACAGTTCCATGGGAAAGTCTGCCTCTCCTTGTTGGCCTCCCAGACATGATGGGGGGAGGGCGCTTATTAACAGAATGTAATAAAGATGTGGAAATGTGTACATCGATACACTTTAATCAATGTAGTGTTTGGTGCACTTTAACTTAAGTACTCACTACACAGACACACTCTAAGGATACACTATAATATACAGCAGTAAAACATGCAGTAATCCACTGAAATTTATAGTGTTAAACATACAGTAATGTACTGATATGTAGTAAAACAAAAACAAAATATATAGAAGTGAATAAAGTTCAATAACCAGTGGGTAATATCCACTATAAGATGAAATTAAACAACAAAAGTGATAAAGTCCCACAGTGCAATAAGATATAGAATCCAGTGCAAGTGAAAAATCTTCTAGTGTATGATTTATCAGTATGGAAAATCTTGAAGTAGAGAGAGGTGAAACACTCTTACCAGAACGAGTGGATTCGGATGTCAGCGACACTGAATCAAACAGGCCTAGAGATCCAGATGGATGGTTGTCCTGGGAAGAGATGGAAGTCCCAGATCTCAAAGGACATCTCTTTTACGCTAGACCTGCTGCAATGGTGTTCATCAACCGGAAGGGACCTTGCATGAAATGGAGGGCATCCAAATCTCGTGTCCAATCCAAAGAGTGTAAGGAAAGAAAAATGGAGTGCTCCAATGGTGCAGGTCAAAAAGGTAAGTTTTATTGGATCAAACCAATATACAAATGATTAAAAACGTGATCACATGAAATAAAATGAAGTGTGCAGAATGACGGCAAGGCACATCATTGGTGTCCCTTGTTAATTTTAATTTGACCTTGTATTTTTGAAAAGTACCTGCCTACTCACAAACAAACTGTCCTTTTTGAAATAAAACACATAGCCAAGTATTTGTGAAAAAAAAAGTCATTTATTAGGGGTCATAAAAAATAAAGAGGAAGGCAACGCTGTATAAACTGTTTAAATTGGCGAAGCCTTTGTACCCCAAGGCAGACATCAATTTTTTGACAGGCAAAATTGGCAAAATTGGTAGCCTGAGGAGTCCATTTAATAGGGAGCACAATCCGGTCCAGGACTCCGAGAGATCGGGAGCAGCAGCAGATGACATATCTGAGGCTGTGGTCCTACAACAGCCTGCTTCTTTTGCCAGACCAGACTGAACCCAGGCCATCACTCTCAAGACTTCCTTGCACGCTTCCTTCCAGACTGCGGCTGTGGTGTTGGAGTTGTGGCAGGAGGTGGAGGAGGAGTATGGTCCAACACACATACGTGACTTTTTTTTGTGAGTTCGTCCATCACCCCCTTATTTAGGGCCTGATAGATGACTTCCTCACAAATGAGGCGTTGGCCCACCTCTATTTCCTGCATTTTGCTGGCTGCCATGCAGGCATAGGCCTCTTGAAGATTGGGAGTGGTTCTGAGGGCCGCAGTATCCTGCCAAAACAAAGAAAGCGCTGACTCCTCCACGTTACTTCCCTTCCTGGGCCTTTTTGTTGGAAGGGAGAGGGGAGGAACCTGCGATTAGGTCAGGCTACAGGGCCTGGCCACCTCCTGGCAGCCACTTTCCATGGCCACCTCCTGGCTGCCACTTTCCCCCGCCTCCTCCTGGCTGAGACTTTCCACGGCCTCCTCCTGGCTAAGACTTTCTTGTGTATGAAAATGGGACATATTTTTAGTTTTTTGGTCATCAATCACACACAATTTTGAGCTCATGACTGTTGCAAATTCATTGTTAACAAATAGAAAAGACTATCATTCTGACCCCAGCATTTTTCATTCTTGTCCCAATCATTTTTGGCTACTACTGTCGATTGATATGTAAACCACTTTGCTAAATCAGAAATTAGTGATCAATAATAACATCTAGTTAACATCAGTAATTTTGTGACAAGAAATATGATGAACAATGCTATATCTGACTCAAGCTGGGCTTCTCCACATCTTCATGGGTGGAAGGCCCAGGTTGTACTTTAGAAGCCTCATCTGAGGTGGAAGAAAGTGTGGAAGAAAGAGTGGATGGAAGGGTTGAGAGGGATTGCTCATTTCAGTCTGGTCTGCCAAAAACCCCAGTCTGTCATAATACCAGAGCCTGGGGACATAAACGTCATCTGCTGCTGCTCCTGATCTCATGGAATCCTGGACCTTTTTGCGCTCCCTATTGTATGTGCTCCTCAGGCCACCAATTTTGCACTTCAAATAGGGAATGGTTGCCGTAGGAATCACCGGCTTCACCAATTCCAGCAATTGATCCGGCGCTGCCTTCCTCTTTATTTTATTATTATAAAAAGGGTGTCAATGTCAATTATCAATGAAGTTGGGGAGGAAGTCATGATCGTTGAATCTATCAATTTTATCTGCAAGACACAACACAAGACAAACCCTAATGTCATTCTAAACTCTCCTAATCTTGTCCCAATATAGGCCTCAATCTATAAGCAGTGTAGGCCACTGATGACTCAAGTTAAAATTGTACCTTTGTTAGTACTCCGTCCTCCGCTCACAGATCGTACGCACGACACACGCGTGTTACGCTTTATATACACTGCGCATGCGTGAAACTCCGCCCGCCCCTGACCTTCTTTCTAGTATATTCCCTGTCCCTTCTCTTTCGGCGCATTGGGAGAGCACATGGTGGAGACAGAGCAGGTGCATGCATAGGAGAGCAGAAACGACGAGGAAAGCCCGGAGCCACAAACATCACGATCCAGGAGATTTAAGGCCTCAAATATGTCCTTTGTTGAGACGGTGGAGGTGGTGGACATCTTGAAGAGAGCCGACTATGACGGCAAATATGGACCGTACAGAAACCCAAATGTGAGAAGGCCAAAATCATGAGTAAAGTTGTGAAAAGTCTGCAGAAGAATTTTGGGGTACAGCGATCCAAGGATCAACTGAGGAAACAGTGATCAGACCTCAAATTGAGGGAGCATGATCAGTACAGAAGAATCAAGAGAGTGCTGCAAAAAAGTAAGTATTTTGTCGTGTGTTTCTATTATTATTATTATTACCTTTGTGCTGCTCCATGTGCTTTTCTTTACTGTTGTACAGTTTAAAATGGCATTTAAAATGGCAAGTTTCAGGTTTGTGGGCACAGTAATCATTCATAGTAAACATCATTCGTTCGCTCACTAAACAATGTTTTTGGCAGATGCAGGTTAACTACATTTGTTCATGCCTATTTGTATTAAAAGTTTGTTGTCTAGATGGGTTTGTAGCTAGAATGAAATGCAAACTTGATTCCGTGTAAGGAGAGGACACTCAGCAGCTGTTTACACATCTGGACGCAGGAGAACTAGTGTGGGACACCAGAACAAACTTTTTAGGCTGTCCCACGCAGGTGCTCCAGTGGATACTAGGGGTCTCTATATGTGTGATACTTTACCAAAAAAAGGTAAGTATTCCAGCTTTAAAAAAGAGAAAAAATCATGTCTTCAGCTTGGAACTCTGCCAAAACAGACAATTGTACGACACCTCCAAGCAATGTTTCATATTCATATTTATTGCCTCAAATATCTGTGTGCTAAGTATACCTTTTATTTCATTCACATAGGGGAGAAAAGACTCTGAACATCTGAGGACAGCAGGGACCCCCAACCTTCTAAAAAAGGGGAAATCACCACACCAAAACCTGAGGATGTGAAGGGAGGAGAGATTCATGATGTGGTTGAAATAGTGACCACAACAGCTGATTGTCTGAGACCACAGCTTCAGGTAATAGATGTATGCCTGCATATTTATAATACATGGTGTGTTTTATTCTTTTTAGGTGATGTGGATGTTGTGGAAGAAGAAACTCATTTCACCAGTGCAAGTGCACACATCCTCATCGGGGAGATCATGGTGTGCAATCGTGATTTAGAAAAGATAAAGGAAAACATCAATGATGTTCAACAAAAAATGATTTTTTTATTTTAAATCAAGTTTTAAAATATTTTAAAAGCCTAATTTTGAAGATGCACACAGTGGGGATTATTTACTAAAGGCAAATCCACTTTGCACTACAAGTGCACTGCAAGTGCACTTGAAGGTGCACAGAAAGTGCACTTGGAAGTGCAGTTGCTGTAGATCTGAGGGAGACATGAAAGGAAAACAAAAAACAGCATTTTAGCTTGCACATGATTGAATGATAAAATCAGCAGAGCTTCCCCTCATTTCAGATCTTTCCTTTAGATCTACAGCGACTGCACTTCCAAGTGCACTTTCTGTGCACCTTCAAGTGCACTTGTAGTGCAAAGTGGATTCACTTTTTCAAAGTTGAACTTTGTAAGTTCCTGAGTTGTGTATGTTATGGTTTTAAACATGCCTGTTTAACCAAAAAAAGGATATTTTTAATGTCAAACATAAAAATGTTATACACCAAAGATGTTGGTTTGTTCAAAAACCCTTTTCTAACACACATGTGAATGTGCACAGAGTAAAATATTTTATACTCAACAATGTGTGGCTTCTTCTTTCAATGCTCAATACCAGTTTTTGGAGTAAGTTGGTGTTTAGTTTACAGTGTCAATGGGGGTTATTTACTAAAGGCAAATCCACTTTGCACTACAAGTGCACTGCAAGTAAAGTGCACTTGCAGTGCACTTGTAGTGCAAAGTGGATTTTCCTTTAGTAAATAACCCCCACAGTGCTCTAAAATTGGTCCCAATCAGGCCATTTTAGGGACTTTAAACAATTAATTCATGGTGCTGAAAAGGATGATTAGTTTTATCATTAATGCATTACATACATTAACAACAAAAACAATGTGTGTGTGTGTAGCAGACCCACAACATAATAGTTAGCTGAAGAAGGGATTGTCACCTCATGCATCAAATAAATTACATGTGCACAATTGAAGAAAAGTGCCAAAAAGAAAAGCCCATTGGAAAACCTAGGAGACAGCTAAAAGAAACACAAGCAGTAAATCAAATGCAATATTAGTTCATTAAAAAAAAAAAAAATTAAAAAAATGTTTTACACATTTGCTGGTATATCAATTACCCCCCTACCCGCAAAGTACTACAGATATTATTGCCTGAATTTGCGGGCGCTTTGGGGGGGCAAGCCCAGACGGCCAGCATCAAGTGCCGTCAGGGTTGAGGCCACATAGTTTGTAGCATTTTTACGTAGGAAATTGTGCATAAGGCAGCTGGCAAGCACAATATGGTTGAGTTTATATTCCGCCATGTGGATTGGTGTTAGAAATAGGTGGAACCGGCTGGCCATTATGCCGAAAGCATTTTCCACCACTCTTCTGGGTCTGGCCAGCTGGTAATTAAAAACCCTCTGGTCCGGGGTGAGGGTCCTCATGGGAAAAGATGTTCTCCTATCCCAAACGCTTCATCATCAACAAAAACAAATGGAAGACCACCCACATTGTCTTCCGCAGGTGGCAAGCCCAAGCCACCATTCTGGAGCCATCTCTAGAACTCCGTCTGGGTGATGACTCCACCATCTGACATCCGGCCATTCTTCCCCACGTCCACATCCACAAAACTCGTATGTCGCCGACACCACCGCCAACATCACTTAACTATTAAACCCCTTGTAATTATATGTATTATATGGCCCCGAGTTGGGGGGTGGGACGATGTGGACGTGTTTCCCATCAATTGCCCCTCTGCAGTTAGGAAAGTCCTACCTCTGGGCAAAGTGGGATGGCACAGTTTGCCATTCCTGTGAGGTTAAAGGAAACTGTGGAATCAAACAAGAAAAACAAAAATTAGTACTTTTGCACATAACATTGCAAGCAGATTAGACACAAACATTCTTGGCCAACATCAGTATAACATTTATTTTAAAGAGTATTTAAAGACAAAAGAATAAAGGTACACTTATCAGATTCCTCACCCCCTCTGATGGCCCATTGTAAAAATTTTAGGGGGGGGGATGTTTTGGACAGGTAACCGTCTGAACTTCATTTAGAGCTGAATGCATAAATAATGTGTTACTTTGGCCAGCTCCTCCTTACTTACACTATTGGCAGCCCACTGGACAGGTAAAAAGTGTCATGATCCAAAAATAGGAATACGCACTGTACAAATTGAAGCACATTTTTACAGTCTGCAATTACCTATCAAGATGATAGGAGAACAAAACTTTAAACAGTACCATTTGAAAGTATTCAGGCAGGCACTTGCACTACATGCTTTGGTGAATTCATACATAAATATGACCACAAAAGAGGTAGGTATATAGTATGTATTGGTTTGGTAAAGTCAGCAGATAGAGGATTGGTATCAGCTGAATTAGCGGTTGGGGGGGGTTCCAAATGAGTTTGGGCCCCCCCAAAAAAGCCTCTTGCACTCTGCCTGAATTTAAGGACACAAATAACATCTGTAAACATTTTAGTGGGTATTAAGGGTAAAACATGACTATGGAGCTGACAAAATACATTATTAAGTGACTAGGTGAGGTGTGTATGGGCCCAGGATAGCATGCTGGGGAGGTTAGTGAAGGCAAATATGCATGAAGGACAAAAAAGGAGCATTAAAAGCTTCCAGCATGCATGAGGATAAAGAGGACATTCATAGCATATTACAATAATGTTAATTAGGGAATGATGAAATAAATCCAATACATTAGCAAACATTAAATACATAGAATGTGATGTTAAAGGAGAAAACTTACCTTAATATAGTCCTTCTGCAGGACCTGAATGATGGCAGAACAGGTCTCTGGAATAATGATCCCCAGAGCCAGGGGGGAGATGCCTGTCGAGAACTTGATGTCCTGCAGACTTCTCCCCGTCACCAAGTACCGCAAGGTGGCGACGAGCCTTTGTGGGCTTGCCGCATGCAGGTGTCCTGCTTGGTAATATAAGGGGACAGCAAAGCCAACAGACGGTGAAAAACGGGGTCTGTCATCTGGAGATAATTCCTGAAATCATCAGGATTATTTTCCTGGATCTCCCACAACAAAGGCATATGCAAGAATTGGTCACGCTGGAGCAACCAATTCTTCGTCCATGAACTCCTCCTCCCCCTGTTCATGGACTGGATTTGGGTAAAAGTAAGAACCCCAACACCAAGCTCCTGCATAGCACAAAACTCTATGATGAGTACGTAACCGCAACATGGCTTCAAAACAGAACGCACTGAAAATCAGAAAGGCCTGAGAAGAGCAAGCTGAAAATCAGAAACGAGCGGACAAGAACGCACTGAAAAATAGATATGAACTGACTACACGCACTGAAAAACATATATGAACCCACAAGCACAAACTGAAGAGCAGTAATGAACTGAAAAGCATGATGCTGAAAAGCGTGAATCGTCTCTCACCAAACTTCTACTAACACAAGATTAGCAGAAGGAGCCCAAAGGGTGGTGCACTTGGTATTCAACTTCCTTTTTATAGTGCCGTCGTACTTGTTGTACGTCAGCGCGTTCTTGGCGATCAAAACTTGGCAGGCACAGTCACACAGGGGCGACGCTGTTCATAGTTATCACGGTGTCACAGGGCTTAGGGAGGCAGGAACCAATGGCTAGCATTTGCTAACCCAGTAGCTTTCTTTGAGGCTCCGGTCTGCCTCCGTCCTTATTGCCCTCTACAAGCACTGACTGCTTTACGGCCGATATTCCATCACTGTCATACACGTGTTATCATACCGATGTGGGAACCTTTTTCTTCAAGCCAACTATGCTCTCTGAATTACGCCCTGTACCTATCCTGACATCTGATCTTTCAAGCTCCTGATATGGAATTGCTCCAATTGTGTTAATATATGTGACTATTCTCCATCCTGTACCCCTGACGAAGGTGTAAAAAAAATGGAAACAGGTCGGGTATTAGGGTATTCACCCATCGGAGAGTATCCGTGTGATTGTGTAATTCATCTGGTTTTTGTGTTCTGCCATGCTTGTTTGTATGCACTTTTAGACGCTACACATTTTTTTATAATTGTTCACCTGTCTAAATTCTTAACATTTGTGTTAATAAACTTTTGTACATACATCTAGAGTTGGTGGTCTTTCAAAGTCCTATCTAGGAGGTATTCTTTTTTGGTCTACTTATCAGGGATGGGCCCACCACACTCTTTTTCTTGACATGGTGGAAGCCTCTTTCTTTTCTACGTTCTTGGCGATCGGAACCATGGTTTGGTTGTCGGAAATCCCGATCTTCTGTACGTGGCATAATGCTGCGTACACACGATCGGATTTTCCAACAACAAATGTTCGATGTGAGCTTGTTGTCGGAAATTCTGACCATGTGTAGGCTTCACCAGATATTTTTGTCGGAATTTCCGACAGACAAAATTTGAGAGCTGGTTCTCAAATTTTCTGACAACAAAATCCGTTGTTGTAAATTCCGATCGTGTGCACACAATTCCGACACACAAAGTTCCACGCATGCTCGTAATTAAGCAGAAGAGCCGCACTGGCTATTTTTCTCAGCTCATCATAGGTGTTGTACGTCACTGCGTTCTTGACGTTCGGCATTTCCGACAACATTTGTGAGACCGTGTGTATGCAAGACAAGTTTGAGCCAACATCTGTCGGAACTAAATCCAGGATTTTGTTGTCGGAATGTCCGATCGTCTGTATGCGGCATTACAGTGTAAAGACAGCCATTAATGTCTAAATTGCTAGCAACAAAAGTGAGTAGATACCTGGGGGAAAATGTCCAAATTGGGCCCAATTTGCCATTTTCCCTCCCCTGGGTCATGTGACTTGTTAGTGTTACAAGGTCTCAGGTGTGAATAGGGAGCAGGTGTGTTAAAGTTGGTGTTATCACTCTCGCTCTCTCTTACTCGTCACTGGAAGTTCAACATGGCACCTAATGGCAAAGAACTCACTGAGGATCTGAAAAAAGAATTGTTGCTCTACATAAAGATGGCCTAGGCTATAAGAAGATTGCCAAGACCCTGAATTTGAGCTGCAGCATGGTGGCCAAGACCATATAGAGATTTAACAGGACAGGTTCCACTCAGAACAAGCCTTGCCATGGTCGACCAAAGAAGTTGCATGCACATGCTCAGCGTCATATCCAGATGCATCAGTGCTACCAGCATTGCTGCAGAGGTTGAAGGGGTGGGGGGGGTCAGCCTGTCAGTTCTCAGACCATACGCTGCATCAAATTGGTCTGCATGGCTTTCGTCCCGAAAGGAAGCCTCTTCTAAAGAAGCCTCCTCTAAAGATGATGCACAAGAAAGCCCGCAAACAGTTTTCTGAAGACAAGCAGACTAGTGCCCTGTACACACGGTCGGATTTTCCAATGGAAAATGTGTGATAGGACCTTGTTGTCGGAAATTCCGACCATGTGTTGGCTCCATCACACATTTTCCATCGGATTTTCCGACACACAAAGTTTGAGAGCAGGCTATAAAATTTTCCGACAACAAAATCCGTTGTCGGAATTTCCGATAGTGTGTGGACAAATTCGACGCACAAAGTGCCACGCATGCTCAGAATAAATAAAGAGATGAAAGCTATTGGCTACTGCCCCGTTTATAGTCCCGACGTACGTGTTTTACGTCACCACGTTCAGAATGATCGAATTTTCCGACAACTTTGTGTGACTGTCAGGAAATGTTCCATCCGCTGGTAAGACCTGTTATTTGGCATGCAGTACTGAGGTCCACCAGCAGGTGTCTCCTGGCAGTTTGGAACTGTCAGGAGAGCTTTTCCCTGTTAATAGTATATCATCTTTGGGCCGCAGTACTGGCGTCCACCAGCGGATGGATCCTGGCAGTGTGGAGCAGACAGTACCTCCTACAATCAGGTGTCACTTGAGGCCAATCACAGGCCTATAAATACCTGGCAAACATTCACATGTTTGCCTTGATTTCTTCATTGCCTCCTGACCTGCTTGCAATCTGATCCTGTGCCCTAAACCTGATCCTGTCTCGGACCCTTTCCTGTCCCACCTGTTACCTTGCATCCCTGCCTGCAGTCTGACCCATCCATCCCTCTCCCTGTCCTGTGTTCCATACCCCATCTGCTGACTTCCCTGTGTATGACCTTGGCCTGGCTTACGTTTTTGTCTCTGGAACATCCCCTGTCCATCTGCTGATCTGCTGTGTATGACCCTGGCCTGGCTATTGTTTATGAACCTGGTATTTCCCATTTATTGCACTTTTCTGTCTGTTGTTATTTGTGGGTCTCTGTCTGTGGTTGGTTATTGCACTGTGTCATATTGGAGTTGGTTGTTATTTATTACTCACTTTCCTTAATAAATATATATATATATTTTCACTTATATACGTTTGGTGTCCTCTGTCGCAGATCACACGGTTCTGGTCACACCCGCTCATGACAGTAAATCAAGGCCATCCCTGACCAGAAGTGGCTGCACAGGGGAACCATTTTGATTCAGTTGGTTGCAAACATGAATACCGATGAGGTTATTTATCTTTCTCTGCTGGCATCTGAAAGTGGTGATTATTGCCGCCAGGCTTTGAAAGGATGGTCTAGTGATCAGTTGTTTGCCACTATACGTTTGGCTCACTCCCTGGTCGATCAGGGTTATATTTTGTTTGGGGAAGTGCAGCCTTTGATCAAACTATGTACTGAGCTGGCCCTGCCCTGTATTCCTGAGGGCCGTGATGATTTCACTCCTCCTTTTGATATAAATCAGGTTGTATCACTAGTTTGGCTTTTTGAAGATGATCCAGACGATTTTTGTGAGCACTATTCAGCCTGTCCCTCACAGGTGATTGCTGAGTGCATTGTGTCTGCTCAGTCTTTTGTTAGACAGGGAGGTTTAGAAGCACAGTTTGTACAACCTATACTTTCAGCATGGTCTGACATGATGCAAGCAACTCCAGTCAAACAAACCACCTCTGCCACCAAACACCAGCCTACCCAAATGTATGTTTCTCCATCACCCATGTCAACCGCAGTTGCAGCTCAGTATATGCTGCTGCCAAACAAATACACATATCCAGTCTCTGCTCCCTGTACCTATCCTGCATTCAACCCACCTGTCTCTTCCCTGCTGCCTGCAAACCCACACGAACTTCCTCCAGCCACTGTTACCTCTTCCCTACCATATCCCAATCCTCCTCTCCAGTCTGCTCCACCCCTCACCTACAGATCTTCAGTAGTTAAGCCCAAGAAGAAACGGAAGTTCTTCCCCACTCACACAATCCTGCCAGTATCCCAACCTGCTCCCAATTTGCAGTCTGATGTTCCAGCCTTCCAGTCTGACGTTCCAGCTTTCCAGTCTGATGTTCCAGCTTTGCAGTCTGATGTTCCAGCTTTGCGGTCTGACGTTCCAGCCTTCCGGTCTGACGTTCCAGCCTTCCGGTCTGACGTTCCAGCCTTCCGGTCTGACGTTCCAGCCTTCCGGTCTGACGTTCCAGCTTTCCAGTCTGACGTTCCAGCTTTCCAGTCTGACGTTCCAGCTTTCCAGTCTGACGTTCCAGCTTTCCAGTCTGACGTTCCAGCTTTGCAGTCTGACGTTCCAGCTTTGCAGTCTGACGTTCCAGCTTTGCAGTCTGACGTTCCAGCTTTGCAGTCTGACGTTCCAGCTTTGCAGTCTGACGTTCCAGCTTTGCAGTCTGACGTTCCAGCTTTGCAGTCTGACGTTCCAGCTTTGCAGTCTGACGTTCCAGCTTTGCAGTCTGACGTTCCAGCTTTGCAGTCTGACGTTCCAGCTTTGCAGTCTGACGTTCCAGCTTTGCAGTCTGACGTTCCAGCTTTGCAGTCTGACGTTCCAGCTTTGCAGTCTGACGTTCCAGCTTTGCAGTCTGACGTTCCAGCTTTGCAGTCTGACGTTCCAGCTTTGCAGTCTGACGTTCCAGCTTTGCAGTCTGACGTTCCAGCTTTGTAGTCTGACGTTCCAGCCTTCCAGTCTGACGTTCCAGCTCTCCAGTCTGACGTTCCAGCTCTCCAGTCTGACGTTCCAGCTCTCCAGTCTGACGTTCCAGCTCTCCAGTCTGACGTTCCAGCTCTCCAGTCTGACGTTCCAGCTCTCCAGTCTGACGTTCCAGCTCTCCAGTCTGACGTTCCAGCTCTCCAGTCTGACGTTCCAGCTCTCCAGTCTGACGTTCCAGCTCTCCAGTCTGACGTTCCAGCTCTCCAGTCTGACGTTCCAGCTCTCCAGTCTGACGTTCCAGCTCTCCAGTCTGGTGTGCCCACCTTCCAGTCTGGTGTGCCCACCTTCCAGTCTGATATGCCTGCCTTCCAGCCCGAAACCCCAGTGTCCATGTTCCAGTCTGACGCTCCAGCGACTATTGACCAGTCCGATGTACCTGCTGTTCTGCCTGATGTGCCCACTGTTCAGCCTGATGAGCCTGCTTTCCGGTTTGATGTGTCCATCCTCTATCCTGGTATCTGTCTTCCAGCCTGATGTCGTGATGTTGGTGTCTCAGCCTGAAGTTTCGGTGCCCGTTACCCAGTCTGTTGAATCGGTGCCCGTTACCCGGTCTGCTGAACTGGTGCCCGTTACCCAGTCTGCTAAACCGAAGTCCATCACTTTGCCTGTCAAGCCAGTATCCGTTATCCGGCTTGCCGAACCGGTGCCCGGTGTCCAGCTCGCTGAGTCAGGGCCTGTTACCCAGCCCACTGGGCCGGGGTCCGTTACCCAGCTTGCTGAGCCGGTGCCTGTAATCCGGCCTGCCCTTACGGTGCTCGCTGTTCGGCCCAATGTTCCAGAGCCTGCTGTCCATCTCGATGACCCGGAGCCTGCTGCCCAGCTCAATGACCCTGAGCCTGCTGCTGCCCAGCTCGATGACCCGGAGCCTGCTGCCCAGCTCGATGACCCGCAGCTCGATGACCCGGAGCCTGCTGCCCAGCTCGTTGACCCGGAGCCTGCTGCCCAGCTCGTTGACCCGGAGCCTGCTGCCCAGCTCGTTGACCCGGAGCCTGCTGCCCAGCTCGTTGACCCGGAGCCTGCTGCCCAGCTCGTTGACCCGGAGCCTGCTGCCCAGCTCGTTGACCCGGAGCCTGCTGCCCAGCTCGTTGACCCTGAGCCTGCTGCCCAGCTCGTTGACCCTGAGCCTGCTGCCCAGCTCGTTGACCCTGAGCCTGCTGCCCAGCTCGTTGACCCTGAGCCTGCTGCCCAGCTCGTTGACCCTGAGCCTGCTGCCCAGCTCGATGACCCGGAGCCTGCTGCCCAGCTTGATGACCCGGAGCCTGCTGCCCAGCTTGATGACCCGGAGCCTGCTGCCCAGCTCGATGACCCGGAGCCTGCTGCCCAGCTCGATGACCCGGAGCCTGCTGCCCAGCTCGATGACCCTGAGCCTGCTGCCCAGCTCGATGACCCGGAGCCGCCTGCTGCCCAGCTCGATGACCCGGAGCCGCCTGCTGCCCAGCTCGATGACCCGGAGCCTGCTGCTGCCCAGCTCGATGACCCGGAGCCTGCTGCTGCCCAGCTCGATGACCCGGAGCCTGCTGCTGCCCAGCTCGATGACCCGGAGCCTGCTGCTGCCCAGCTCGATGACCCGGAGCCTGCTGCTGCCCAGCTCGATGACCCGGAGCCTGCTGCTGCCCAGCTCGATGACCCGGAGCCTGCTGCTGCCCAGCTCGATGTCTCGGTGACTGCCCTCCAGCTTGATGAGCCCGCTGCCCAGCTTGAAGTGCCCATGCCTGTTGTGCCACCATCTGTTGTTCTGCTTAATACCATAGACTATGGACAATTACAACCAATTGGAGCGTCCGGAGGCCGCTCCTTTGAGGGGGGGTACTGTCAGGAAATGTTCCATCCGCTGGTAAGACCTGTTATTTGGCATGCAGTACTGAGGTCCACCAGCAGGTGTCTCCTGGCAGTTTGGAACTGTCAGGAGAGCTTTTCCCTGTTAATAGTATATCATCTTTGGGCCGCAGTACTGGCGTCCACCAGCGGATGGATCCTGGCAGTGTGGAGCAGACAGTACCTCCTACAATCAGGTGTCACTTGAGGCCAATCACAGGCCTATAAATACCTGGCAAACATTCACATGTTTGCCTTGATTTCTTCATTGCCTCCTGACCTGCTTGCAATCTGATCCTGTGCCCTAAACCTGATCCTGTCTCGGACCCTTTCCTGTCCCACCTGTTACCTTGCATCCCTGCCTGCAGTCTGACCCATCCATCCCTCTCCCTGTCCTGTGTTCCATACCCCATCTGCTGACTTCCCTGTGTATGACCTTGGCCTGGCTTACGTTTTTGTCTCTGGAACATCCCCTGTCCATCTGCTGATCTGCTGTGTATGACCCTGGCCTGGCTATTGTTTATGAACCTGGTATTTCCCATTTATTGCACTTTTCTGTCTGTTGTTATTTGTGGGTCTCTGTCTGTGGTTGGTTATTGCACTGTGTCATATTGGAGTTGGTTGTTATTTATTACTCACTTTCCTTAATAAATATATATATATATATTTTCACTTATATACGTTTGGTGTCCTCTGTCGCAGATCACACGGTTCTGGTCACACCCGCTCATGACAGTGACCGTGTGTATGCAAGACAAGTTTGAGCCAACATCCGTCGGAAAAAATCCTAGGATTTTGTTGTTGGAATGTCCGAACAAAGTCCGACCGTGTGTACGCCCTATAAGGATATTGATATATTGATTGATGTCCTGTGGTCTGATGAGACCAAGATAAATGTATTTGGTTCAGATGGTGTCAAGCGTGTGTTGAGGCAACCAGGTGAGGAGTACAAAGACAAGTGTGTCTTGCCTACAGTCAAGCATGGTGGTGGTAGGGTCACATTTACACCTATGTGCTTTTTGGTGCATTTTGCACTACAGTCCATTTAACATGGTTTCCTATGGTACATGTTTACATATATGCATGTTTCATCAGGTGCATTTTTAGAAAGGGTCGGGGACCCTATGGAGCCTATGGCTTCCCAAAAACAATAGGTAAGGACAACACTAGTGCAACAAGGCAAACTGACTTTATACAAAGATGTTGCCAACTGATAATGCAAACATTTTTAAAATGCCCTTGAGACAATTACATGGACCAAACCACACTGGTCAGAAATACGGCTGTCCATTATGGTAGTAAAGTTTTAGGCAGCCTATTGGGTGGTAGGACAAGATTGACAATTTTAAAGGTGAAATTCTGCTATTGGAGAGCTTATCATGACTGGGAAAGCCAACAAGTTTCAGTTGAGCAAAAGCCATCACGCCAAGTGGACATGTACAGCTGAGAAAAATAGCTCCAGAGAAGGTGTTACTCAACACTGCAAAAAGATGTGAAGTTCCCTCAGCATGCAGAAAGATGCTATAAGAGAAGCCCAGACAAAACATGGAAAGAAGAGCATTGCTTGAGATGCAGTGAATGAAGGCATGCTATCACCAAATGGCCCCTGCCCTTGGATACAGCACAAGGTAAACTGCAAGGTAAGTCCCTGTTTTGCTATGGGGATAGGGGGTGCAATGGATATGTATGTTATAGTATGTGAGGATATTGGCACACACTGATTTAGCTTTTGATTTATGTGCATTTTTAAAATGCCTGAAACAAAAGTTCAACTATTTGAACACATTAGTAGCTAACATGATGTTGGACTTTGAGCACCCCAACTTTCAAAAAGGCCCAGTCAATGTAAAATAAAGGTAACAAAAAAGAGAAACTCCAAACCACTAAAACAAAAGTTAATTCTTTTATTAAAAAAAAGTCTTGCATAAAAAAAGCAAAAAAAAGCAGTATGACCATTTGCCTTTTGACCACAGTAATTATACTGCGAGTGGGTGGTAGCTCCAGGCCAGTAGACATACCTGTATGTTGAGGCTTTCTTCCAGGTTCGGGGTGCGCACATGACTGGACACAGCACGAGTTTGGCAGCTGATTTCAGCCAATTATTTTGGCTGAAGTCCGCTGATCAGCTGTGGCCAATCATACACAGAGTTCTGTGTTTACCAAAACATAGAACTCTGTGTGCTATGAACAGCGATCTGGCAAATACAGATAGTTAAGTAAAAGCAGCACACATTACACATTGTTAGGCACACAGTTAACCCTTTGATTGCCCCTAGATGTTACCCCCTTCCCAGCCAGTGTCATTAGTACAGTGACAGTGCTTATTATTATCACTGATCACTATTGATGTCAGTGTCAGTTAGTGTACCTCAAAGCCAGCGTCAGATAGCGCCAGGTGGCCGCTCCACACTATCACAGTTACACTATTAGGGATGAGCCGAACACCCCCCGGTTCGGATCGCACCAGAACCTGCGAGCGGACCGAAAATTCGCACAAACGTTAGAACCCCATTGACGTCTATGGGACTCGAACGATCGAAATCAAAAGTGCTCATTTTAAAGGCTAATTTGTATAGTATAGTCCTAAAAAGGGTTTGGGGACCCGGGTCCTGCCCCAGGGGACATGTATCAATGCAAAAAAAACTTTTAAAAACGGCAGTTTTTTCGGGAGCAGTGATTTTAATGATTCGTAAAGTTAAAAAAAAAAGTGAAATATTCCTTTAAATATCGTACCTGGGGGGTGTCTACAGTATGCCTGTAAAGTGGTGCGTGTTTCCCGTGCTTAGAACAGTCCCTGCACAAAATGTAATTTTTAAAGGAAAAAAAGGAATTTAAAACTGTTTGCGGCTTTAATGTAATGTCGGGTCCTGGCAATATGGATGAAAATCAGTGAGACAAACAGCATGGGTACCCAGTCCATTACCAGGCCCTTTGGGTCTTGTATGGATATTAAGGGGAACCCCGCACCTAAATTAAAAAAAGGAAAGGCGTGGGGCCACCAGGCCCTATATACTCTGAACAGCAGTATACAGGCGGTGCAAACAAGACAGTGACTGTAAGTTTGTTGTTAAGTAGAATCTGTTTGTAATTTTGAACTGGTACATTTTTAACGTGTTTAGCTCCAGCCAAAAAATCTATTTTTGAGGGGTGATGAGGAGGCACCCCTCCTCATCACTGGAGCAAACCTGGCAGTATGCTAAAGCAGGGGGAGCATGACTGCCAGATTGCTGTCCTTCTTGGGCACCCCCTCTGTCCGTGCTCACGTTACTGCCTTTATCTAGCTCAGTATCATCATCAGAGCCTTCTAAACGCTGGGCATCCTCCTGGAGCATGTACCCAATACTGTGGTCAAACAGTTTGAGGGACTCCTCAGGAGGAAATTGTGGGGCTAGGGAAGGAGTCACTGATGACATTGAGCCGAGGGAAGAGGCCGCTGCTTTGCCAGACAAAGTACCCTGAGCATAGGTGAGAGAGGATGAGGAGGACGAGGACGGCTTGGTCATCCACTCGACCAAGTCTTCCGCATGTTGCGGCTCAACACGGCCAGCTGCCGAAAAAAAGGCCAAGTGTGTCCCACAGCCACGTGCTGATGAGGATGCACCGTCTCCACGACCAGCACTGTTGCCTCTAGGCACAGAGCCTGTTTGCCCTCTTTTATTGGCTTGTGACTGCCTGCCTCTCCTTGTTGGCCTTCCAGACATACTAATGGCCTGTAGCTGCACTAAGCTGGGATATATATATATATATATATATATATATATATATATATATATATATATATATATATATATATATATATATATATATATATATATATGTACTGATACTGCAGTTAGCAAAATCAACTGCCTGCCTGTAGTATGAAAACGCCACCAACCTTCTATAGATAGCTTTAGCTGAACACTGTGCAGAGCTCGCAAAAAACTAACTTGTAGCTTATTTAGCTGCCTGCGGTAGTGATAGGATCAGGAAAACACCACCAACCTTCTACAGGTAGCTTTAGGTGAACACTGTGCAGAGCTCGCCAAAAAATAACTTGTAGCCTATTTAGCTGCCTGCGGTAGTGATAGGATCAGGAAAACACCACCAACCTTCTACAGGTAGCTTTAGGTGAACACTGTGCAGAGCTCACCAAAAAATAACTTGTAGCTTATTTAGCTGCCTGCGGTAGTGATAGGATCAGGAAAACACCACCAACCTTCTACAGGTAGCTTTAGGTGAACACTGTGCAGAGCTCGCACTACACTAACTTGTAGCTTATTTAGCTGCCTGCGGTAGTGATAGGATCAGGAAAACACCACCAACCTTCGACAGGTAGCTTTAGGTGAACACTGTGCAGAGCTCCCCAAAAAATAACTTGTAGCTTATTTAGCTGCCTGCGGTAGTGATAGGATCAGAAAAACACCACCAACCTTCTACAGGTAGCTTTAGCTGAACACTGTGCAGAGCTCGCAAAAAAATAACTTGTAGTTTTAGCTGAACACTGTGAGGAGGACGCACTACACTAACTTGTAGCTTTAGCTGAACAATGTGATCAGGACGCACTACACTAACTTGTAGCTTTAGCTGAACACTGTGCAGAGGTCTCACTACACTAACTTGTAGTTTTAGCTGAACACTGTGAGGAGGACGCACTACACTAACTTGTAGCTTTAGCTGAACACTGTGCAGAGGTCACACTAAACTAACTTGTAATTTTAGCTGAACACTGTGAGCAGGACGCACTACACTAACTTGTAGCTTTAGCTGAACACTGTGCAGAGGTCTCACTACACTAACTTGTAGCTTTAGCTGAACACTGTGCAGAGGTCGCACTACACTAACTTGTAGTTTTAGCTGAACACTATGAGGAGGACGCACTACACTAACTTGTAGCTTTAGCTGAACACTGTGCAGAGGTCTCACTACACTAACTTGTAGCTTTAGCTGAACACTGTGCAGAAGTCGCACTACACTAACTTGTAGTTTTAGCTGAACACTGTGAGCAGGACGCACTACACTAACTTGTAGCTTTAGCTGAACACTGTGCAGAGGTCTCACTACACTAACTTGTAGCTTTAGCTGAACACTGTGCAGAGGTCGCACTACACTAACTTGTAGTTTTAGCTGAACACTGTGATCAGGACGCACTACACTAACTTGTAGCTTTAGCTGAACACTGTGCAGAGGTCGCACTACACTAACTTGTAGTTTTATCTGAACACTGTGAGCAGGACGCAGTACACTAACTTGTAGCTTTAGCTGAACACTGTGCAGAGTTCTTACTACACTAACTTGTAGTTTTAGCTGAACACTGTGAGGAGGACACACTACACTAACTTGTAGCTTTAGCAGAACACTGTGCAGAGGTCGCACTACACTAACTTGTAGTTTTCGCTGAACACTGTGAGGAGGACACACTACCCTAACTGGTAGCTTTAGCTGAACACTGTGCAGAGGTCACACTAAACTAACTTGGAGCTTTAGCTGAACACTGTGAGGAGGACGCTCTACACTAACTTGTAGCTTTAGCTGAACACTGTGCAGAGGTCTCACTACACTAACTTGTAGTTTTAGCTGAACACTGTGAGGAGGACGCACTACACTAAATTGTAGCTTTAGCTGAACACTGTGCAGAGGTCACACTACACTAACTTGTAGTTTTTGCTGAACACTGTGAGGAGGACACACTACACCAACTTGTAGCTTTAGCTGAACACTGTGAGGAGGACGCACTACACTAACTTGTAGCTTTAGCTGAATACTGTGCAGAGGTCGCACTACACTAACTTGTAGTTTTCGCTGAACACTGTGAGGAGGACACACTACACCAATTTGTAGCTTTAGCTGAACACTGTGAGGAGGACGCATTACACTAACTTGTAGCTTTAGCTGAACACTGTGCAGAGGTCTCACTACACTAAATTGTAGTTTTAGCTGAACACTGTGAGGAGGATGCACTACACTAACTTGTAGCTTTAGCTGAACACTGTGCAGAGGTCGCACTACACTAACTTGTAGCTTTAGCTGAACACTGTGAGCAGGACGCACTACACTAACTTGTAGCTTTAGCTGAACACTGTGCAGAGGTCTCACTACACTAAATTGTAGTTTTAGCTGAACACTGTGAGCAGGACGCACTCCACTAACTTGTAGCTTTAGCTGAACACTGTGCAGAGGTCTCACTACACTAACTTGTAGTTTTAGCTGAACACTGTGAGCAGGACGCACTACACTAACTTGTAGCTTTAGCTGAACACTGTGCAGAGGTCTCACTACACTAACTTGTAGTTTTAGCTGAACACTGTGAGGAGGACGCACTACCCTAACTTGTAGCTTTAGCTGAACACTGTGTAGAGGTCACACTAAACTAACTTGTAGCTTTAGATGAACACTGTGAGGAGGTCTCACTACACTAACTTGTAGTTTTAGCTGAACACTGTGAGCAGGACGCACTACACTAACTTGTAGCTTTAGCTGAATACTGTGCAGAGGTCTCACTACACTAACTTGTAGTTTTAGCTGAACACTGTGAGGAGGACGCACTACACTAACTTGTAGCTTTAGCTGAACACTGTGCAGAGGTCGCACTACACTAACTTGTAGTTTTAGCTGAACACTGTGAGGAGGACGCACTACCCTAACTTGTAGCTTTAGCTGAACACTGTGCAGAGGTCACACTAAACTAACTTGTAGCTTTAGCTGAACACTGTGAGGAGGACACACTACACTAACTTGTAGCTTTAGCTGAACACTGTGCAGAGGTCTCACTACACTAACTTGTAGTTTTAGCTAAACACTGTGAGGAGGACGCACTACACTAACTTGTAGCTTTAGCTGAACACTGTGCAGAGGTCGCACTACACTAACTTGTAGTTTTCGCTGAACACTGTGAGGAGGACACACTACACCAACTTGTAGCTTTAGCTGAACACTGTGAGGAGGACGCACTACATTACCTTGTAGCTTTAGCTGAACACTGTGTAGAGGTCTCACTATACTAACTTGTAGTTTTAGCTGAACACTATGCAGAGGTCACACTAAAATAACTTGTAGCTTTAACTGAAGACTGTGAGGAGGACGCACTACACTAACTGTAAATAGTCTAGCTGCCTGACTGTGGTACTAATAGGATCAAAAGAACACCAGCAATTTTCTTCAGGTAGCTGTAAATACTGTAACAAGACAAGCCTGCCTGTCAGTAGGAAGATAACAGGAACGGATCTAGCTAAACTGAATACAGTGTATATATATATATATATATATATATATATATATATATATGCAACACCTGGGATGCATATATACTGTATACACAATACACTGTAAGTGCAGCTAACTCCCTGACTGTCCTGCCTAATCTAGCTAACTCAAATGAAATGACACTGTCTTTCTCTCTATCTCTCAGCACGCCAGAACACACTACACAGGGCCGCCGTGCAGGCGGCCTTATATAGTGTGTGGCGTGTTCTAAACCCCCTGAGCCATAATTGGCCAAAGCCACCCTGGCTTTGGCCAATTACAGCTCTCTCTACCGACGGCGCTGTGATTGGCCAAGCATGTGGGTCATAGTGCATGCTTGGCCAATCATCAGCCAGCAATGCACTGCGATGCCGTAGTGAATTATGGGCCGTGACGCGCCACACGAATTTGGCGCGAACGGCCCATAACGTTCGCAATTCGGCGAACGATCGAACAGCCGATGTTCGAGTCGAACATGGGTTCGACTCTAACGCGAAGCTCATCCCTACCCACTTTAACTCACTGATCATCGCTATTACTAGCATAGAGTCATAGCTGCGTAAATTCCAGTATACTGTATAGATACCATAGTTTGTAGATGCTATAGATTTCACACAAACCAGCTAATATACATATATTGGGATTTTATTGTTAACCAAAGACATGTAGCAGAATACATTTTGGACTAAATTTATAAAGAATATTTTTTTAATTGATATGTTTTATAACAGAAAGGTGAAAATATTGGGGGGTTTTTAAAAAAAATTTTGGGTCTTTTTTTCATTTATATTGCAAAAAAAAAGAAACCCTGTAGTGATCAAATACAACTAAAAGAAAGCTCTATTTGTAGATATATAAATTTCATTTGCATACAGTGTTGCAGGACCACCCAATTACCTGTTAAAGTAGCACAATGGTGCAAAAAATGCTCTGGTCTTAAAGGGGGTAAAACCTTCCCGTGCTAGAGTGGTTAGCTAATTAGGACGTCGGGTGGTCACGGCCATGGCGGCCTCTGGGGCATATGAGGAAATCAAATGCCCCAAATCGTTCCCCAAAAGTACTTCCGCGGGTAACTCACGTAGTAATCCCACTCGCACTTGTCGATCCCCTGAGCCCCAATCCAAGAGGACTTGGGCGGTGGATAAACGTATACTGCCTGACGATGATGCTGCCGATTATCTCCTGCAGCAGCTTGGACGGGATCAGCCTCAAAAAGTTTGCCAAACTCTTCCTGAACATCTCGATGGTTGGGCTCGTTCTGGAAGCAATGAGCCACTGGTCTGGATGGATGAGCAGTCTCTCGGTACCTCGTGGATTGGGTAGGACAATATCCCTGTAGATGACCGGTTTGGTTACAGGTATAGCACTTAGGTCCGTTAGGAGGGTTGGGTCGGGTTGGGGGTCTAGAGGCAGACCACTGAGGTACTGAAGTTGGGTTAGAGGCTGGTAAATTGGGCCGAGATAGTGGATAGCGCTCGCTTTCGCCTGACCTTCGAGAGTCCAGATATTAATCAGCCAAAGTAGCCGCTTGCTGTACAGTCTGTGGTCTCTTATCTCGCACCCAATCCCGTACTACCGGAGGGGTGTGGTTAAAGAACTGTTCTAAGAGTACTAGCTGGGTGATGTCCTCTATGGCATGAGCGTGGCTTCCCTGGAACCAGCCCTTAAGGTTCCGCTGCAGACGATGTGCCCACTCCACGTATGTTATGTTGGCTTGTTTCCGGGATTCTCTAAACTTACTCCGACTGGCTTCGGGTGTAATGGCAAATCGGGCTAGCAGAGCTTCTTTTACCCGGTCATAATCTTTAGTGTCCTCGTCCTCCAGGGCCCGATACGCATTGGCTGCTCTGCCAGTCAAATTACTCGCCAGTAAGGCAACCCAATCTTGGGATAGTACATTATGTATCTGGCATAGTCTCTCAAAGTCCTGCAGGAACGCTTCAATTTCCTCCTCTCCTTCCTTAAATAGTTTGAACACCCGAAAGGGCAACTTACGGAAAGGGGCTGTATCTTTAGGTGTTGTCTTCGATTGCCGTATTTCCGCCATTCTCCGCTCATGTTGCCGCTCTAGTTCTCTCTCTTGTCGCTCATCCTGCAGCTGGATGTCTCTAATGGCATTCTGTATGGCGGTCTCTGATGGGTTAGCACCATATAATGCCAACCGCTCTCGAACTCGTTGCTGAAACAAGTCTTCAACTGACCGGGGTCCCACATCACCATCCCTCTGATCCATCTTGGCTAGCTCACTGATGAGGGTGGCCTTGTTCTTTGTCCCACCGGTCCCTCAATGGCTCTCAAGTAAGTCTTTCAGCGTGGCTCTCCTGCAGGCTGCATAGCTGGCCATTCACTGTGGTGGTTTGGAGTGTCCCAGTAACTGGAGAGCAAATCCCACCGCTGCCAACCAATGTAACGAGCCCCTTGCTCGCTCGGTTCCACTCTCCTGACACTCCTCTGCTGCTATAGAATCAGATTGCAGATCGCAACATCTGATTGCTCGGTCATCCAATGCTCCGGGATTAGAACTACAGCTATGTGCCGTTCTAACCCAGTTGTGATAGCTCAGAACAAACACCAGGCAGGCTGTATGTAAGTTTAACCAGGAATGACTTTTATTGCAAAATACAGGCTCTTTTATACACTAAAAGTGGAGATGCATACCTCCGGCTCATATTACTCTGAACAATTAACACGGGCTAATTAACTAATCCCTTTAGAAAGCCTAGATGACTCAGACATGACCTTTAGGCCAGACTGGCCGTCTTGTAGCTAAGAAAACACAATCAACATAGACTCTTCTTCACACAATAGCAAAGTTAATTAACACAAACAACAATGGGGATCTAATGACTCTTATGCCGCGTACACACGAGCGGACTTTAGGGCAGACTTTGCTCGGCGGACTTTACGCCAGACTTTATGACGACTTTCCGAATGAACGGACTTGCCTACACACAATCCACCAAAGTCCGTCGAATTCGTACGTGATGACGTACGACCGGACTAAAACAAGGAAGTTCATAGCCAGTAGCCAATAGCTGTCCTAGCGTGGCTTTTTGTCCATCGAACTAGCATACAGACAAGCGGACTTTTCGACCGGACTCGATTTCGACGGATTGATTTAAAACATGTTTCAAATCTAAGTCCGTCCAACTTTTGAGAAAACAAAGTCCGCTGGAGCCCACACACGACCAAATTGTCTGACGAAATCCAGTCCGCCGGGCAAAGTCTGCCGTAAAGTCCGCTCGTGTGTACGCGGCATTAGATCCCATAGTAGACTTATTTACAATACACATTCTAGCAGGCAACAGACAGGTGGCTGGAATTGACATCAACGTCTCCTAACAGTATTTGTCCCAGCATTATGAATCAGCCACTATTCCAAGCTTCATGACACACACGGTCGGACTTTTCAGCTACAAAAGTCCGACAGCCCGTCCGACAGACTTCCGAAAAGACTTTCGACAGACTTTATACGGACTTTTGGCAGAGTTTCAACAGACTTTCTAACGACCGTACTTGCCTACACATGATCACACCAAAGTCCGATGGATTCGTACGTGATGACGTACACCGGACTAAAATAAGGAAGTTGATAGCCAGTAGCCAATAGCTGCCCTAGCGTGGGTTTTTGTCCGTCGGACTAGCATACAGACGAGCGGATTTCTGGGTTCGGCGGAGTTACGATGTAAAGATTTGAAGCATGTTCCAAATCTAAAGTCTGTCAGATTTGCGACTGGAAAAGTCCGCTGAAGGTCCGGTGAAGCCCACACACGATCGAATTGTCTGCCGGATTTGGTCCGTCGGCGTCTGTCGGACAAGTCCAGTCGAAAAGTCCGACCGTGTGTACGCGGCATAAGAACTCTAGCTGGTGATTACCTTTTAAAGTGCCCCCAGACACACCCCACACAAACACCCTCTGCCTGCCTGTGTAGTTCTCTGTCCAATGAGACTCCAAAAGAGGCCATCCTTCCTAATCAGCAGAAAATATACTCTTCCCTGAACACCTTCCAGGAAGCATGTTATGGTCTCCACTAGGGGGCACTGCTATATCACCAATAGGGATTAGCTTCGAGTTCGAGTCTAACCCATGTTTGACTCGAACATGGCATGTTGGTCGAATTTCAAACATTATGGGCCATTCGAGCCAAATTTGAAGGGCGCGTCACGGCCCATAACTCACTGCGGTATCACAGTGCATTGCTGGCTGATGATTGGCCAAGCATGCACTATGACCCACATGTTTGGCCAATCACAGTGCCGTCTGTACAGAGAGCAGTAATTGGCCAAAGCCAGGGTGGCTTTGGCAAATTATGACTCAGGGGGTTTAGTACACGCCCCACACTATATAAGGCCGCCTGCGTGGTGGCCTTGTGTAGTGTGTTGTGGTGGCGGCAGAGAGACAGACAATGTCATTTGATTTAAGTTAGATAGAGTAGGCAGGCGAGTCGGTTAGCTGCACTTACAGTGTATTGTGTATATATATGCATCCTAGGTGTTGTGTGTGTGTGTATATATATATATATATATATATATATATATATATATATATATATATATATATATATATATATACGCTGTATTCAGTTTAGCTAGATCAGTTCCTGTTATTCTCTTCCTACTGACAGGCAGGCAGGTGTTTTTACAGTATTTACAGCTACCTGAAGAAAATTGCTGGTGTTCTTCTGATCCTATTTGTACAATTAGCTACAGTATTTACAGTTAGTGTAGTACGTCCTCTGCACAGTGTGCACCTAAAGCTACCTGAAGAAAATTGGTGGTGTTCTTCTGATCCTATTAGTACCACAGGCAGCTGCAGTATTTACAGTTAATGTAGTGCGTCCTCTGCCACAGTGTGCACCTAAAGCTACCTGAAGAAAATTGGTGGTGTTCTTCTGATCCTATTAGTACCGCAGACAGCTGCAGTATTTACAGTTAGTATAGTGCATCCTCTGCACAGTGTGCACCTAAAGCTACCTGAAGAAAATTGGTGGTGTTCTTCTGATCCTATTAGTACCACAGGCAGTTGCAGTATTTACAGTTAGTGTAGTGCGTCCTCTGCACAGTTTGCACCTAAAGCTGCCTGAAGAAAATTGGTGGTGTTCTTCTGATCCCATTAGTACTGCAGGCAGCTGCAGTATTTACAGTTAGTGTAGTGCGTCCTCTGCACAGTTTGCACCTAAAGCTACCTGAAGAAAATTGGTGGTGTTCTTCTGATCCTATTAGTCCCGCAGGCAGCTGCAGTATTAACAGTTAGTGTAGTGCGTACTTAGTACAGTGTGCACCTAAAGCTACCTGAAGAAAATTGTTGGTGTTCTTCTGATCTTATTAGTACAGCAGCCATGCAGCTGCAGTATTTACAGTTACTGTAGTGTTTCCTCTGAACAGTGTGCACCTAAAACTACTTGAAGAGAATTGGTGGTGTTCTTCTGATCCCTATTAGTACTGCAGGCAGCTGCAGTATTTACAGTTAGCGTAGTGCGTCCTCTGCACAGTTTGCACCTAAAGCTGCCTGAAGAAAATTGGTGGTGTTCTTCTGATCCTATTAGTACTGCAGGCAGCTGCAGTATTTACAGTTAGTGTAGTGCGTCCTCTGCACAGTTTGCACCTAAAGCTACCTGAAGTAAATTGGTGGTGTTCTTCTGATCCTATTAGTACCGCAGGCAGCTGCAGTATTTACAGTTAGTGTAGTGTGTCCTCTGCACAGTGTGCACCTAAAGCTACCTGAAGAAAATTTGTGGTGTTCTTCTGATCCTATTAGTACTGCAGGCAGTTGCAGTATTTACAGTTAGTGTAGTGCGTCCTCTGCACAGTGTGCACCTAAAGCTACCTGAAGAAAATTGGTGGTGTTCTTCTGATCTTATTAGTTCCGCAGGCAGCTGCAGTATTTACAGTTAGTGTAGTGCGAACTTTGCACAGTGTGCACCTAAAGCTACCTGAAGAAAATTGGTGGTGTTCTTCTGATCTTATTAGTACAGAAGGCAGGCAGCTGCAGTATTTTCAGTTAGTGTAGTGTTTCCTCTGAACAGTGTGCACCTAAAACTACCTGAAGAGAATTGGTGGTGTTCTTCTGATCCCTATTAGTACTGCAGGCAGCTGCAGTATTTACAGTTAGTGTAGTGCGTCCTCTGCACAGTTTGCACCTAAAGCTGCCTGAAGAAAATTGGTGGTGTTCTTCTGATCCTAATAGTACTGCAGACAGCTGCAGTATTTACAGTTAGTGTAGTGCATCCTCTGCACAGTTTGCAGAGAACAGCAGAGGGCCATCAATGAGTACCTATGAGAATATGGCACCAGGACAGGGTCAGGTGGGCTATGATCAGGGATGCATGCACTGTCCTGTCACCATTTGAGGAGGCCACGAGGATGGTGAGCAATGACAGTGCATGCATCAGTGACATTGTCCCTCTTGTCCACCTGTTGGAGCACACGCTGCGTGGAATAATGGGCAGGGCACTTGAGGCAGAAGAGAGGGAGGAAGAGGAGGACTTCCTTACCTCTCAAGGCCCCTTTATCCAGACAGTGTTCCTGCATGCCCCCAGATCACACAGGAAGAGGAGGAGGAGGAGGATTGTGTCGGCATGGAGGTGGAGCCTGGCACTCAGCGTCTTTCGGAACGCACATTCAGTGCTGCTGGAGGCTTTGTAACCGATCACAGGGTGCGCCTGTCCACCAAATCGGTCGATCGACTGAGCTTCATAAAAATAAATCAGTCTTGGATCACCAGCTACCAAGCTCATGACTAGGGATGAGCTTCGCGTTCGAGTCGAACCCATGTTCGACTCGAACATCGGCTGTTCGATCGTTCACCGAATTGCGAACGTTATGGGCCGTTCGTGCCAAATTCGTGTGGCACGTCACGGCCCATAATTCACTGCGGCACTGCAGTGCATTGCTTGCTGATGATTGGCCAAGCATGCACCATGACCCACATGCTTGGCCAATCACAGCACCGTCGGTAGAGAGAGCTGTAATTGGCCATAGACGAAGCAAAAAATACTCTTGCGCACAGGTGTGTTGGCTAAAAAGTCCCAAGGGTTCAAGAAGGATTATGGATTTCGGCATTGCTGCTCTCAAAGGATGGGATTGTCCTAGTGTTAAAAGAAAAGAAGAAAAAAGAGAGCGCACCAGCCTAGTGCATTATCCTTGACAGATTTATTTATTTAAAAACAAGATAAAAACTACTCACAAAAGTCGAAGAAAAAATCGCATAGTAATCGCACAGAGGCAATTATTCCAGTGGTAGCAGTTTTCCAGGTCCCAGGAAGGAGGCATACGGACTACTGCTGGCTAACACGTTTCGAAGGTTACCCTTCTTCATCAGAGCCTTAGTAGTGTTGGTCTCATGCTGGCTTTTTATACACATGTCAAACTAAACCAGACTGATCGGGTTGGTTCTAGGGCTCCTCCCTTAATTGATGGGCGGTCCACTAGGGAGGGTGGGTCTTGGCTCGGTTATCATTATTAAAGGGCCATAGTATATTGATTTATTTATTTATTTATTTAATTGATTGGCTTCCATTTCCATTATTATTACTATTATTGATGAATTTTATCCAACCCATAACAAGTAAGCTGAAAGGGTCATGCCAATGGTTATCTATAGACAAGCCAAGGCATCCCAGAGAATCTGCTCACCTCCCCTCTCATCAATAAATCACACAGATGACAGAGAGCAATGGACAATGTTCAGGGGTTTAAAAGTTAAAAATAGGGGTGTACCTTATTGTATGTGGATCAGATGGCATCTCCTCTGCTCGAGTGCGTTGTCTCTATAGGGGCTGTGACTGTGTGGGCCACCATTGCTGACAGGTCCTGGCTATTAGCACGTTCCTATGCCCTGTAGGACCGGGTGGAACGCACGCCGCTACTTTACTTCCGGGTTGCGGTCCACAGGGCGGAAGTGCGGTCGTGATGTCATATATAGTAAACAGTGGCCTCCATTTTGCCGTAGGCGCAGATAGAGGCCAAAGTCAGACAGAAAACGTCTGACTTTAGGCTAGAAGGAGATAGGCTGATTGAAATGAGTACATGTATACAATAGATGAAAATAATATGTAATAATATGTAATAATGATAGGGGAATTTGAAGGGGACCAGGGGAGGGGGGCTGTTAGAAAATCTGGTCTAGAACAGTAGCTAGAGGTGGCAGTGCTCAGAACATATGTATTTAGAAGCCAGCAGGAGATACACTAAAATTGATAATAAAAAGTAGTAATATAGAATACATACAATATACATTCTATACAAATATATATATACATATATAGAAAGAGAAAACCTTATACACATCCATCGCATATACATATATGTGCATACAGTGATTATTTAAAAAACGATATTGTTAAAATTAAATCCGTACATCCGTAAGTACAAAGATCTGTGTACTTTGCCAGTATGATATAAAAAGAGAGGGGGGGGGAGGGTTTTTTTTTTGTTGTAACCTCATATATACATTAATATAGTGGTTTTGTACATTATTACAGGTAGCCCAGAGGTTATTTGGTAGACATCGGCGAACAAGATATTACAAGAATTATATATATATATATATGAAAATAAAGCATATGTTATTATATAGAAGTAAGAATAAAAACAAAAACAAAAATACAAAAACTATTATTATAAAAAAATAATAAATAATTACAAAAAATTAATGACAGTACTAATGAAGATTGTATTTAAGATGTATTAAATATAATATTGAATATTAGTGAGAAATGGAGATAACCTACACTTAGAAGGATAAAGAGTCGGTCGATAAGAATGAATATTAATATAGTATATATTAGATAGAGTCACTGCCTGTAGACCACATACACATACAGCCCATAATTATACGTGTATGTACACAGGTGTACACATATATAACACCCCATGGAGGACCTATATATGCTGTGATCTAGTCATAGGTTAAATGTATATTTTTACTTTCATTCTTATTCTCATTTATATTTCTATTTTCATTGCCATCTCCATTGTCACTTGTATTTGGAATATAAGATCTAAAAGAATATATCTTGGACAATGAAAGTGTAATAATGGTACCTTAAAATCTCTACGAAAAAAGTGATATATAGGGCCAGGTAATATATGCCTGTCGTAGATTTACTCAATTGGATACACATAGAATAGAATAAATATTAATTAATTAATAAATTAGTAAATATTAAAAATTAAAAATTAATTAAATGATTAAAAGATTAACCCTCCACAGTGACTTGATGCCAGTATTATACTATTTTATGTACTTCTGGGTCCTCATTTAGGCCTCCTGGAGCGAGACTACCAAGGGTAAAGATCCAGAAGGCTTCTCTTTTGCAAAGCCTCTGGTATCTTCTTCCTGTATCCAGTTCCCTTCCAATCGACTCAATCCCAAATACTTTCATGCCTGCGGGGTCCCCTTGATGGACTTCTACAAAGTGTCGAGGGACTGGGTATTTGTCTCTTAAGTTTATGATACCGCATTTATGCTCACCAATTCTAACTCGCATTGGGCGTTGTGTACGGCCTACATATAGACGCCCACATGGACATACTATACCGTAGATCACATACTCTGTTCCACAGTTGATAAATTGCTTAATTGGGTGAATTCTCCCGTCTCTCCCTACTACCGTTTTTTTCCTATGCCACATGTACATGCATGTGCCACAGTTCTTGATACCGCATTTGTAGCAACCTTTTTGGTCAAAAATTGTTGCCCAGCTATTAGTTGGTTTGCTGGTACATGTTTTTACCCTGCTTGGGGCTATCAGGCTCCTAAGGTCTCGGGGTTTCCGGAAAACTATATTAGGGTGATCGGGGAGTGTCTTACCCAAAACAGGGTCGTGCTTCAGAATATTCCAATTCTTTCTGATAACACTCTGGATTTCGAACGCTTTGCTTGTATATTGGGTAGAGAAGCAGGCCTGTTGGATATCAGGGGTAGTCTGGTGGCGAGATTTTGTGTTGTTCGAATCACCACTAGGTGGATCATCGTAGAGGGCCAGATACTTAGAAAAGGCTGATTCTATATGGTTGGCTTCATAACCTTTCTCACTGAACTTCTGCATAAGAAGTTTGCTCTGTTCTAGATAATCATCTTTCTTGGTACACGTCCTTCTGAGGCGGCAAAATTGGCCAAAGGGGACATTCTGTATCCACCTGGGGTGGTGGTTACTTTTAGCGTGTAAGTATGAATTGCCCCCGCTGGGTTTAAAATGAGTTTTGGAAAAGATGTTACCATCTTGGTCACTCTGTAATTCCAAATCTAGAAAGACTAAACATTTCTCATCTAGAACATGAGTGAATTCTATTCCAAATGGGTTGTTTTTGCAATGTTCTAGGAAGCTCTGGAGACTTTGATCCGACCCATCCCAGATGATCAAGATGTCATCAATGTATCTCGCATATAGGACCAGGTTTGCCCCAAAGGGATTATTCTTCCATATGAAGTGTTCTTCCCAGAATCCCATAAAAATATTCGCATAGCTAGGGGCAAACCTGGCTCCCATAACTGTACCTTTTATTTGCAAATAATGATCACCTAAGAAGGAAAAGTAATTGTGTGTGAGGGAGAATTCCACACAATCCAATAAGAATTTGGCCTGCCGAGGATTCATCCTGTCATCCTTTAGTAAAAAATGGTTAATGGCTCTTAAGCCAAATGTATGGTTTATTGATGTATATAATGAGGCTGCATCCAAAGAAAGCCATCTATAGCCAGGTAGCCATTTGTAATTTGACAGTATCTCCAGCACATGGCCAGAATCTTTGACAAAGGATGGCAACTCGACCACTATGTCCTGCAGGAAGTGGTCAATATAGCACCCCAAGTTACTAGAGAGGCTGTCAATCCCAGATATTATAGGTCTACCTGGAGGATTTGAAAGACTTTTATGTACCTTCGGTATGTGATAGAAATGCGGAGTGGCGGCATGTCTATTGTATAGAAAAAGGTACTCGTTTTTAGTGAGGACCTCTTTGGATAAAGCATCATCTAGAAGTATTTTGAGCTCCTTAGTGTACTCCAAAGTGGGATCTCTTTTTAGTACAGCATAGGTTTGGGTATCACCCAGGAGTCTTCTTGCCTCAGATAAATATTCGTCTCTATTTTGGATGACTAGACTTCCACCTTTATCTGCCTTTCGGATGATTATATCCTTATTTTGCTTGAGGGCATCTATAGGTACAGCATTTTGATCTATGTTCATATTGGTATTCATAGGTTTATCAAACTTTGTTTTAAAAGTATTAAAAACCGTATCATAGAAGGTGGAGATAAATCTTCCTTTGGCCCAATGGGGAAAGAAGGAGGATTTTGGTCTGAAAGAGGTATGGACAATAGCACTTTCACATGGGGGGGGCAAATTTGGGTTCAAAAATTATTTGTCCCTCAAAGTGTGCTTCTTGGTAAAGCTTTTCAAGAATGTTAAGTATGGAGTCTTCTTCCATACTAGTGTCGGATGGTAATGGCTCTTCCGACTCTACTCTTGTATTATCCGTGCTATTCTCATTCTTAGCTTCTTTTAGTGTGTAGTATCTTTGTATAGTAAGCTTGCGTATATATTTATTAAGATCTATAAATAGTTCAAACAAGTTTGGTACACTAGGTGGGGCGAAATTAAGGCCCTTCCTAAGGAGGTCTAGCTCAGTTTCGGAAAAAACAGAGCTAGAAAGATTATAGATCTTAATAGTAGAATGAGTGGTTTCTACAGTCTGCCTCTTTTTGTGTCTCTTCCCTCCTCTTTTCCCTCTTTGTGTTCTTCTTCTCTTTTCCTTATTTTCTTCCCCGTGGACAGTATGTGTAATAGGGGGTCCGGTAAAAGGTTTGTTACAGACCCCCCCAGTGTTGCAACTGCCTGCTCTAAAAAAACCAAAGGAGGTGTAATGTCTGATATGCTTGTATTATTGGCTTCTAGATCGCTAAGAGTGGAAAAAGGATTATAAGTGGGAATGTCCTTTAGCAATTGACAGTCGATATCAGAGACAACATTTGCATTCTCAGGTAGACTGCCTGGGGTGCAAGTAACGAGTAGAGGTGAAGTACTCCTCCCGTTGGCTGATGGTATGATGGATGTTCCTCTTTCTAACTGTGGGTTTTCACTAACATTAGTGGTGGTTATATTTGTGGGGTCTCTTGTCATTGGAGGATTCTCTGCTAGTGATTCTCCAGGTAGATTGGCCTTGGTATCCATGGTATTATTCTTTTTATTATTACTGTTACATACAGATGGTCTATTCATAGTGGTTGTAGCTACTCGATTTGGTTTAGTAAAGTTGGAATTTTGTTGATTTTTAGTATTAGAGTATTGTTGGTGATGGGGTCTATTGTGTGGATGGCCTTCCCCTGAAGTTGTCTGATTCACAGGGGGATCTTTTTTATAGTTAGTTTTATGGCTTGTTTTGTTCCTATTTGACTTTGCTTTGGCATTGTTGTTTCTTAGTGTTTCTCTTTGATTTAGAGGTGGATGTTTTCCCTGAGACTGTGTGCCATATGTGTTGTGTCCTGACGATTGTTCGTTTGTCATACCATTTCTATTTTTATTTCTATTTTTATTATTATTTTCCATATTGTCGGACCTTTTCCAATTAAATTCCCGATCGTTTAAATAATCCAATCTATCTCGTTCGAACTTGCCCGATTTTTTACTTATGAGATTGGTTTCATAATCTGTTATCTGTTTGTTCACTTTCTGGTCCCAGCTTTCGAAGGAACTGACGTCAGAGAAAGTGGATAATTCCTCTTGTAGAGTGTGTAAGTCTGCCCGAATCGCAGAGAGATTGCGTTCTCTTTGGGTGATAATAAATTGTAACCATTTCTGATTATACTCGCGCAGACTTAGAATCCACTTTTCTCTGAGGTCTATGTCTAAAAATGTACATATTTTTGTGATTCTTAAACCTCTGGGTATTCTTTTGAAATCTAGATATTTCTGCAGAAGTAGTATATCCCACCACTGCAGCATCTCTCTTTCTAATAAATCTTTAAGTCTGTGAAACAATGATATCATTATATCTTCCCTGGCTGGAGTCTGTTTTCCAGTGGCTTCCTCTGTGTTTTCTTCATTCATAGTCATTTCTAATTCAAAGGTGTTTATGCTGGTTGAAAAACCCTTTGCTAAAGAAGATCTTCTTAATTGTCTTTCTTCTATTGATTTGACCTTCGCCATTTGTAAAATATATGTAGCCTTAACCAATAAGGTCGTTGAAGCTTGCACACCTTGCTGCTAGAGTTCCCAGAAATTGTATAAAAAGACGAAGCAAAAAATACTCTTGCGCACAGGTGTGTTGGCTAAAAAGTCCCAAGGGTTCAAGAAGGACTATGGATTTCGGCTTTGCTGCTCTCAAAGGATGGGATTGTCCTAGTGTTAAAAGAAAAGAAGAAAAAAGAGAGCGCACCAGCCTAGTGCATTATCCTTGACAGATTTATTTAATTAAAAACAAGATAAAAACTACTCACAAAAGTCGAAGAAAAAATCGCATAGTAATCGCACAGAGGCAATTATTCCAGTGGTAGCAGTTTTCCAGGTCCCAGGAAGGAGGCATACGGACTACTGCTGGCTAACGCGTTTCGAAGGTTACCCTTCTTCATCAGAGCCTTAGTAGTGTTGGTCTCATGCTTGCTTTTTATACACATGTCAAACTAAACCAGACTGATCGGGTTGGTTCTAGGGCTCCTCCCTTAATTGATGGGCGGTCCTCTAGGGAGGGTGGGTCTTGGCTCGGTTATCCTTATTAAAGGGCCATAGTATATTGATTTATTTATTTATTTAATTGATTGGCTTCCATTTCCATTATTATTATTATTATTGATGAATTTTATCCAACCCATAACAAGTAAGCTGAAAGGGTCATGCCAATGGTTATCTATAGACAAGCCAAGGCAACCTCATATATACATTAATATAGTATAATATGTAATATATACATATATTAATGTATATATGAGGTTGCAACAAAAAAAAACCCTCCCCCCTCTCTTTTTATATCATACTGGCAAAGTACACAGATCTTTGTACTTATATACGGATTTAATTTTAACAATATCGTTTTTTAAATAATCACTGTATGCACATATATGTATATGCGATGGATGTGTATAAGGTTTTCTCTTTCTATATATGTATATATATATTTGTATAGAATGTATATTGTATGTATTCTATATTACTACTTTTTATTATCAATTTTAGTGTATCTCCTGCTGGCTTCTAAATACATATGTTCTGAGCACTGCCACCTCTAGCTACTGTTCTAGACCAGATTTTCTAACAGCCCCCCTCCCCTGGTCCCCTTCAAATTCCCCTATCATTATTACATATTATTACATATTATTTTCATCTATTGTATACATGTACTCATTTCAATCAGCCCATCTCCTTCTAGCCTAAAGTCAGACGTTTTCTGTCTGACTTCGGCCTCTATCTGCGCCTACGGCAAAATGGAGGCCACTGTTTACTATATATGACATCACGACCGCACTTCCGCCCTGTGGACCGCAACCCGGAAGTAAAGTAGCGGCGTGCGTTCCACCCGGTCCTACAGGGCATAGGAACGTGCTAATAGCCAGGACCTGTCAGCAATGGTGGCCCACACAGTCACAGCCCCTATAGAGACAACGCACTCGAGCAGAGGAGATGCCATCTGATCCACATACAATAAGGTACACCCCTATTTTTAACTTTTAAACCCCCTGAACATTGTCCATTGCTCTCTGTCATCTGTGTGATTTATTGATGAGAGGGGAGATGAGCAGATTCTCTGGGATGCCTTGGCTTGTCTATAGATAACCATTGGCATGACCCTTTCAGCTTACTTGTTATGGGTTGGATAAAATTCATCAATAATAATAATAATAATGGAAATGGAAGCCAATCAATTAAATAAATAAATCAATATACTATGGCCCTTTAATAATGATAACCGAGCCAAGACCCACCCTCCCTAGAGGACCGCCCATCAATTAAGGGAGGAGCCCTAGAACCAACCCGATCAGTCTGGTTTAGTTTGACATGTGTATAAAAAGCCAGCATGAGACCAACACTACTAAGGCTCTGATGAAGAAGGGTAACCTTCGAAATGCGTTAGCCAGCAGTAGTCCGTATGCCTCCTTCCTGGGACCTGGAAAACTGCTACCACTGGAATAATTGCCTCTGTGCGATTACTATGCGATTTTTTCTTCGACTTTTGTGAGTAGTTTTTATCTTGTTTTTAATTAAATAAATCTGTCAAGGATAATGCACTAGGCTGGTGCGCTCTCTTTTTTCTTCTTTTCTTTTAACACTAGGACAATCCCATCCTTTGAGAGCAGCAAAGCCGAAATCCATAGTCCTTCTTGAACCCTTGGGACTTTTTAGCCAACACACCTGTGCGCAAGAGTATTTTTTGCTTCGTCTTTTTATACAATTTCTGGGAACTCTAGCAGCAAGGTGTGCAAGCTTCAACGACCCTATTGGTTAAGGCTACATATATTTTACAAATGGCGAAGGTCAAATCAATAGAAGAAAGACAATTAAGAAGATCTTCTTTAGCAAAGGGTTTTTCAACCAGCATAAACACCTTTGAATTAGAAATGACTATGAATGAAGAAAACACAGAGGAAGCCACTGGAAAACAGACTCCAGCCAGGGAAGATATAATGATATCATTGTTTCACAGACTTAAAGATTTATTAGAAAGAGAGATGCTGCAGTGGTGGGATATACTACTTCTGCAGAAATATCTAGAATTCAAAAGAATACCCAGAGGTTTAAGAATCACAAAAATATGTACATTTTTAGACATAGACCTCAGAGAAAAGTGGATTCTAAGTCTGCGCGAGTATAATCAGAAATGGTTACAATTTATTATCACCCAAAGAGAACGCAATCTCTCTGCGATTCGGGCAGACTTACACACTCTACAAGAGGAATTATCCACTTTCTCTGACGTCAGTTCCTTCGAAAGCTGGGACCAGAAAGTGAACAAACAGATAACAGATTATGAAACCAATCTCATAATAAAAAATCGGGCAAGTTCGAACGAGATAGATTGGATTATTTAAACGATCAAGAATTTAGTTGGAAAAGGTCCGACAATATGGAAAATAATAATAAAAATAGAAATAAAAATAGAAATGGTATTACAAACGAACAATCGTCAGGACACAACACATATGGCACACAGTCTCAGGGAAAACATCCACCTCCAAATCAAAGAGAAACACTAAGAAACAACAATGCCAAAGCAAAGTCAAATAGGAACAAAACAAGCCATAAAACTAACTATAAAAAAGATCCCCCTGTGAATCAGACAACTTCAGGGGAAGGCCATCCACACAATAGACCCCATCACCAACAATACTCTAATACTAAAAATCAACAAAATTCCAACTTTACTAAACCAAATCGAGTAGCTACAACCACTATGAATAGACCATCTGTATGTAACAGTAATAATAAAAAGAATAATACCATGGATACCAAGGCCAATCTACCTGGAGAATCACTAGCAGAGAATCCTCCAATGACAAGAGACCCCACAAATATAACCACCACTAATGTTAGTGAAAACCCACAGTTAGAAAGAAGAACATCCATCATACCATCAGCCAACGGGAGGAGTACATCACCTCTACTCGTTACTTGCACCCCAGGCAGTCTACCTGAGAATGCAAATGTCTCTGATATCGACTGTCAATTGCTAAAGGACATTCCCACTTATAATCCTTTTTCCACTCTTAGCGATCTAGAAGCCAATAATACAAGCATATCAGACATTACACCTCCTTTGGTTTTTTTAGAGCAGGCAGTTGCAACACTGGGGGGGTCTGTAACAAACCTTTTACCGGACCCCCTATTACACATACTGTCCACGGGGAAGAAAATAAGGAAAAGAGAAGAAGAACACGAAGAGGGAAAAGAGGAGGGAAGAGACACAAAAAGAGGCAGACTGTAGAAACCACTCATTCTACTATTAACCACTTGACGACCGCCTCAGGCCGATGTACGTCGGCAAAGTGGCACGGACAGGCAAAATCACGTACATGGTACGTGATTTGCCTTCCGCGGGTGGGGGGTCCAATCGGACCCCCCCGGTGCCCGAGGCGGTCGTCTTTTGTCCAGCGGCGATCAGAGGTGAGGAGGAGACCATCCGTTCGTGCCCCCCCCCTCGCGATCGCCGCCGGCCAATCGAATCATTCCTTTGCTGCTGTATGCTAAACAGCAGCAAAGGAAATGATGTCATCTCTCCTCGGCTCGGTAATTTCCGTTCCGGCCCGAGGAGAGAAGACAGGTATGTGAGTGCACAACACACTACACACTCAGTAGAACATGCCAGGCACACTAAACACCCCGATCGCCCCCCGATCCCCCCCCGATCCCCCCTGATCACCCCCCCCTGTCACAAACTGACACCAGCAGTTTTTTTTTTTTTTTTTCTGATTACTGCATAGTGTCAATTTGTGACAGTTACGGTGTTGGGACAGTTACTGTTACCCCCCTTTAGGTCTAGGGTACCCCCCTAACCCCCCCTAATAAAGTTTTAACCCCTTGATCACCCCCTGTCACCAGTGTCACTAAGCGATCATTTTTCTGATCGCTGTATTGTGTCGCTGGTGACGCTAGTTAGGGAGGTAAATATTTAGGTTCGCCGTCAGCGTTTTATAGCGTCAGGGACCCCCATATACTACCTAATAAATGTTTTAACCCCTTGATGGCCCCTTAGTTAACCCTTTCACCACTGATCACCATATAACTGTTACGGGTGACGCTGGTTAGTTCGTTTATTTTTTATAGTGTCAGGGCACCCGCCGTTTATTACCGAATAAAGGTTTAGCCCCCTGATCGCCTGGCGGTGATATGCGTCGCCCCAGGCAGCGTCAGATTAGCGCCAGTACCGCTAACACCCACGCACGCAGCATACACCTCCCTTAGTGGTATAGTATCTGAATGCATCAATATCTGATCCGATCAGATCTATACTAGCGTCCCCAGCAGTTTAGGGTTCCCAAAAACGCAGTGTTAGCGGAATCAGCCCAGATACCTGCTAGCACCTGCGTTTTGCCCCACCGCCCAGCCCAGCCCAGCCCACCCAAGTGCAGTATCGATCGATCACTGACACTTACAAAACACTAAATGCATAACTGCAGCGTTCGCAGAGTCAGGCCTGATCCCTGCGATCGCTAACAGTTTTTTTGGTAGTATTTTGGTGAACTGGCAAGCACCAGCCCCAGGCAGCGTCAGGTTAGCGCCAGTACCGCTAACACCCACGCACGCACTGTACACCACCTTTAGTGGTATAGTATCTGAACGGATCAATATCTGATCCGATCAGATCTATACTAGCATCCCCAGCAGTTTAGGGTTCTCACAAACGCAGTGTTAGTGGGATCAGCCCAGATACCTGCTAGCACCTGCGTTTTGCCCCTCCGCCCGGCCCAGCCCACCCAAGTGCAGTATCGATCGATCACTGTCACTTACAAAAGACTAAAACGCATAACTGCAGCATTCGCAGAGTCAGGCCTGATCCCTGCGATCGCCAACAGATTTTTTGGTAGCGTTTTGGTGAACTGGCAAGCGCCAGCGGCCTAGTACACCCCGGTCGTAGTCAAACCAGCACTGCAGTAACACTTGGTGACGTGGCGAGTCCCATAAGTGCAGTTCAAGCTGGTGAGGTGGCAAGCACAAGTAGTGTCCTGCTGCCACCAAAAAGACAAACACAGGCCCGTCGTGCCCATAATGCCCTTCCTGCTGCATTCGCCAATCCTAATTGGGAACCCACCGCTTCTGCAGCGCCCGTACTTCCCCCATTCACATCCCCAACCAAATGCAGTCGGCTGCATGAGAGGCATTTTCTTTATGTCCTCCCGAGTACCCCTACCCAGCGAACCCCCCCAAAAAAGATATTGTGTCTGCAGCAAGCGCGGATATAGGCGTGACACCCGCTATTATTGTCCCTCCTGTCCTGACAATCCTGGTCTTTGCATTGGTGAATGTTTTGAACGCTACTATGCACTAGTTGAGTATTAGCGTAGGATACAGCATTCCACAGACTAGGCACACTTTCACAGGGTCTCCCAAGATGCCATCGCATTTTGAGAGACCCGAACCTGGAACCGGTTACAGTTATAAAAGTTAGTTACAAAAAAAGTGTAAAAAAAAAAAATATATATATATAAAATAAAAAAAATAGTTGTTGTTTTATTGTTCTCTCTCTCTCTATTCTCTCTATTGTTCTGCTCTTTTTTAGTGTATTCTATTCTGCAATGTTTTATTGTTATTATGTTTTATCATGTTTGCTTTTCAGGTATGCAATTTTTTGTACTTTACCGTTTACTGTGCTTTATTGTTAACCATTTTTTTGTCTTCAGGTACGCCATTCACAAATTTGAGTGGTTATACCAGAATGATGCCTGCAGGTTTAGGTATCATCTTGGTATCATTCTTTTCAGCCAGCGGTCGGCTTTCATGTAAAAGCAATCCTAGCGGCTAATTAGCCTCTAGACTGCTTTTACAAGCCGTGGGAGGGAATGCCCCCCCCACCGTCTTCCGTGTTTTTCTCTGGCTCTCCTGTCTCAACAGGGAACCTGAAAATGCAGCCGGTGATTCAGCCAGCTGACCATAGAGCTGATCAGAGACCAGAGTGGCTCCAAACATCTCTATGGCCTAAGAAACCGGAAGCTACGAGCATTTTATGACTTAGATTTCGCCGGATGTAAATAGCGCCATTGGGAAATTGGGGAAGCATTTTATCACACCGATCTTGGTGTGGTCAGTTGCTTTGAGGGCAGAGGAGAGATCTAGGGTCTAATAGACCCCAATTTTTTCAAAAAAGAGTACCTGTCACTACCTATTGCTATCATAGGGGATATTTACATTCCCCGAGATAACAATAAAAATGATTAAAAAAATTAAAAATGAAAGGAACAGTTTAAAAATAAGATAAAAAAGCAAAAAAAAAAAAAAAGCAAAAAAAAAAAAGCACCCCTGTGGCCCCCTGCTCTCGCGCTAAGGCGAACGCAAGCGGCGGTCTGTCGTCAAACGTAAACAGCAATTGCACCATGCATGTGAGGTATCACCGCGAAGGTTAGATCGAGGGCAGTAATTTTTGCAGTAGACCTCCTCTGTAAATCTAAAGTGGTAACCTGTAAAGGCTTTTAAAGGCTTTTAAAAATGTATATATTTTGTTGCCACTGCACGTTTGTGCGCAATTGTAAAGCATGTCATGTTTGGTATCCATGTACTCGGCCTAAGATCATCTTTTTTATTTCATCAAACATTTGGGCAATATAGTGTGTTTTAGTGCATTAAAATTTAAAAAAGTGTGTTTTTTCCCCAAAAAATGCGTTTGAAAAATCGCTGCGCAAATACTGTGTGAAAAAAAAAATGAAACACCCACCATTTTAATCTGTAGGGCATTTGCTTTAAAAAAATATATAATGTTTGGGGGTTCAAAGTAATTTTCTTGCAAAAAAAAAAAAAACTTTTTCATGTAAACAATAAGTGTCAGAAAGGGCTTTGTCTTCAAGTGGTTAGAAGAGTGGGTGATGTGTGACATAAGCTTCTAAATGTTGTGCATAAAATGCTAGGACAGTTCAAAACCCCCCCAAATGACCCCATTTTGGAAAGTAGACACCCCAAGCTATTTGCTGAGAGGCATGTCGAGTCCATGGAATATTTTATATTGCGACACAAGTTGCGGGAAAGAGACAAATTTTTTTTTTTTTTGCACAAAATTGTCACTAAATGATATATTGCTCAAACATGCCATGGGAATATGTGAAATTACACCCCAAAATACATTCTGCTGCTTCTCCTGAGTACGGGGATACCACATGTGTGAGACTTTTTGGGAGCCTAGCCGCGTACGGAACCCCGAAAACCAAGCACCGCCTTCAGGCTTTCTAAGGGCGTGAATTTTTGACTTCTCTCTTGACTGCTTATCACAGTTTCGGAGACCATGGAATGCCCAGGTGGCACAAAACCCCCCCCCAAATGACCCCATTTTGGAAAGTAGACACCCCAAGCTATTTAATGAGAGGTATAGTGAGTATTTTGCAGACCTCACTTTTTGTCACAAAGTTTTGAAAATTGAAAAAAGAAAAAAAAAAAAAGTTTTTTCTTGTCTTTCTTCATTTTCAAAAACAAATGAGAGCTGCAAAATACTCACCATGCCTCTCAGCAAAATGTGTCACTTTCCCGCAACTTGTGTCAAAATATAAAATATTCCATGGACTCAATATGCCTCTCTGGAAATAGCTTGGGGTGTCTACTTTCCAAAATGGGGTCATTTGGGGAGGTTTTGTGCCACCTGGGCATTCCATGGCCTCCGAAACTGTGATAGGCAGTAAAGAGTGAAATCATAAATTTACACCCTTAGAAATCCTGAAGGCGGTGATTGGATTTCGGGGCCCCGTACGCGGCTAGGCTCCCAAAAAGTCCCACACATGTGGTATCCCCATATTCAGGAGAAGCAGCAGAATGTATTTTGGGGTGCAATTCCACATAGGCTCATGGCCTGTGTGAGCAATATATCATTTAGTGACAACTTTTTGTAAATTTTTTTTTTTTTTTTGTCATTATTCAATCACTTGGGACAAAAAAAAAAAATATTCAATGGGTTCAACATGCCTCTCAGCAATTTCCTTGTGGTGTCTAATTTCCAAAATGGGGTCATTTGGGGGGGTTTGTACTGCCCTGCCATTTTAGCACCTCAAGAAATGACATAGGCAGTCATAAACTAAAAGCTGTGTAAATTACAGAAAATGTACCCTAGTTTGTAGACGCTATAACTTTTGCGCAAACCAATAAATATACGCTTATTGACATTTTTTTTTACCAAAGACATGTGTCCGAATACATTTTGGCCTAAATGTATGACTAAAATTGAGTTTATTGTATTTTTTTTATAACAAAAAGTAGAAAATATCATTTTTTTTCAAAATTTTCGGTCTTTTTCCATTTATAGCGCAAAAAATAAAAACCGCAGAGGTGATCAAATACCATCAAAAGAAAGCTCTATTTGTGGGAAGAAAAGGACGCAAATTTCGTTTGGGTACAGCATTGCATGACCGCGCAATTAGCAGTTAAAGCGATGCAGTGCCAAATTGGAAAAAGACCTCTGGTCCTTAGGCAGCATAATGGTCCGGGGCTCAAGTGGTTAAGATCTATAATCTTTCTAGCTCTGTTTTTTCCGAAACTGAGCTAGACCTCCTTAGGAAGGGCCTTAATTTCGCCCCACCTAGTGTACCAAACTTGTTTGAACTATTTATAGATCTTAATAAATATATACGCAAGCTTACTATACAAAGATACTACACACTAAAAGAAGCTAAGAATGAGAATAGCACGGATAATACAAGAGTAGAGTCGGAAGAGCCATTACCATCCGACACTAGTATGGAAGAAGACTCCATACTTAACATTCTTGAAGAGCTTTACCAAGAAGCACACTTTGAGGGACAAATAATTTTTGAACCCAAATTTGCCCCCCCCATGTGAAAGTGCTATTGTCCATACCTCTTTCAGACCAAAATCCTCCTTCTTTCCCCATTGGGCCAAAGGAAGATTTATCTCCACCTTCTATGATACGGTTTTTAATACTTTTAAAACAAAGTTTGATAAACCTATGAATACCAACATGAACATAGATCAAAATGCTGTACCTATAGATGCCCTCAAGCAAAATAAGGATATAATCATCCGAAAGGCAGATAAAGGTGGAAGTCTAGTCATCCAAAATAGAGATGAATATTTATCTGAGGCAAGAAGACTCCTGGGTGATACCCAAACCTATGCTGTACTAAAAAGAGATCCCACTTTGGAGTACACTAAGGAGCTCAAAATACTTCTAGATGATGCTTTATCCAAAGAGGTCCTCACTAAAAACGAGTACCTTTTTCTATACAATAGACATGCCGCCACTCCGCATTTCTATCACATACCGAAGGTACATAAAAGTCTTTCAAATCCTCCAGGTAGACCTATAATATCTGGGATTGACAGCCTCTCTAGTAACTTGGGGTGCTATATTGACCACTTCCTGCAGGACATAGTGGTCGAGTTGCCATCCTTTGTCAAAGATTCTGGCCATGTGCTGGAGATACTGTCAAATTACAAATGGCTACCTGGCTATAGATGGCTTTCTTTGGATGCAGCCTCATTATATACATCAATAAACCATACATTTGGCTTAAGAGCCATTAACCATTTTTTACTAAAGGATGACAGGATGAATCCTCGGCAGGCCAAATTCTTATTGGATTGTGTGGAATTCTCCCTCACACACAATTACTTTTCCTTCTTAGGTGATCATTATTTGCAAATAAAAGGTACAGTTATGGGAGCCAGGTTTGCCCCTAGCTATGCGAATATTTTTATGGGATTCTGGGAAGAACACTTCATATGGAAGAATAATCCCTTTGGGGCAAACCTGGTCCTATATGCGAGATACATTGATGACATCTTGATCATCTGGGATGGGTCGGATCAAAGTCTCCAGAGATTCCTAGAACATTGCAAAAACAACCCATTTGGAATAGAATTCACTCATGTTCTAGATGAGAAATGTTTAGTCTTTCTAGATTTGGAATTACAGAGTGACCAAGATGGTAACATCTTTTCCAAAACTCATTTTAAACCCAGCGGGGGCAATTCATACTTACACGCTAAAAGTAACCACCACCCCAGGTGGATACAGAATGTCCCCTTTGGCCAATTTTGCCGCCTCAGAAGGACGTGTACCAAGAAAGATGATTATCTAGAACAGAGAAAACTTCTTATGCAGAAGTTCAGTGAGAAAGGTTATGAAGCCAACCATATAGAATCAGCCTTTTCTAAGTATCTGGCCCTCTACGACGATCCACCTAGTGGTGATTCGAACAACACAAAATCTCGACACCAGACTACCCCTGATATCCAACAGGCCTGCTTCTCTACCCAATATACAAGCAAAGCGTTCGAAATCCAGAGTGTTATCAGAAAGAATTGGAATATTCTGAAGCACGACCCTGTTTTGGGTAAGACACTCCCCGATCACCCTAATATAGTTTTCCGGAAACCCCGAGACCTTAGGAGCCTGATAGCCCCAAGCAGGGTAAAAACATGTACCAGCAAACCAACTAATAGCTGGGCAACAATTTTTGACCAAAAAGGTTGCTACAAATGCGGTATCAAGAACTGTGGCACATGCATGTACATGTGGCATAGGAAAAAAACGGTAGTAGGGAGAGACGGGAGAATTCACCCAATTAAGCAATTTATCAACTGTGGAACAGAGTATGTGATCTACGGTATAGTATGTCCATGTGGGCGTCTATACGTAGGCCGTACACAACGCCCAATGCGAGTTAGAATTGGTGAGCATAAATGCAGTATCATAAACTTAAGAGACAAATACCCAGTCCCTCGACACTTTGTAGAAGTCCATCAAGGGGACCCCGCAGGCATGAAAGTATTTGGGATTGAGTCGATTGGAAGGGAGCTGGATACAGGAAGAAGATACCAGAGGCTTTGCAAAAGAGAAGCCTTCTGGATCTTTACCCTTGGTAGTCTCGCTCCAGGAGGCCTAAATGAGGACCCAGAAGTACATAAAATAGTATAATACTGGCATCAAGTCACTGTGGAGGGTTAATCTTTTAATCATTTAATTAATTTTTAATTTTTAATATTTACTAATTTATTAATTAATTAATATTTATTCTATTCTATGTGTATCCAATTGAGTAAATCTACGATAGGCATATATTACCTGGCCCTATATATCACTTTTTTCGTAGAGATTTTAAGGTACCATTATTACACTTTCATTGTCCAAGATATATTCTTTTAGATCTTATATTCCAAATACAAGTGACAATGGAGATGGCAATGAAAATAGAAATATAAATGAGAATAAGAATGAAAGTAAAAATATACATTTAACCTATGACTAGATCACAGCATATATAGGTCCTCCATGGGGTGTTATATATGTGTACACCTGTGTACATACACGTATAATTATGGGCTGTATGTGTATGTGGTCTACAGGCAGTGACTCTATCTAATATATACTATATTAATATTCATTCTTATCGACCGACTCTTTATCCTTCTAAGTGTAGGTTATCTCCATTTCTCACTAATATTCAATATTATATTTAATACATCTTAAATACAATCTTCATTAGTACTGTCATTAATTTTTTGTAATTATTTATTATTTTTTTATAATAATAGTTTTTGTATTTTTGTTTTTGTTTTTATTCTTACTTCTATATAATAACATATGCTTTATTTTCATATATATATATATATAATTCTTGTAATATCTTGTTCGCCGATGTCTACCAAATAACCTCTGGGCTACCTGTAATAATGTACAAAACCACTATATTAATGTATATATGAGGTTACAACAAACCCCCCCCCCCCTCTCTTTTTATATCATACTGGCAAAGTACACAGATCTTTGTACTTATATACGGATTTAATTTTAACAATATCGTTTTTTAAATAATCACTGTATGCACATATATGTATATGCGATGGATGTGTATAAGGTTTTCTCTTTCTATATATGTATATATATATTTGTATAGAATGTATATTGTATGTATTCTATATTACTACTTTTTATTATCAATTTTAGTGTATCTCCTGCTGGCTTCTAAATACATATGTTCTGAGCACTGCCACCTCTAGCTACTGTTCTAGACCAGATTTTCTAACAGCCCCCCTCCCCTGGTCCCCTTCAAATTCCCCTATCATTATTACATATTATTACATATTATTTTCATCTATTGTATACATGTACTCATTTCAATCAGCCCATCTCCTTCTAGCCTAAAGTCAGACGTTTTCTGTCTGACTTTGGCCTCTATCTGCGCCTACGGCAAAATGGAGGCCACTGTTTACTATATATGACATCACGACCGCACTTCCGCCCTGTGGACCGCAACCCGGAAGTAAAGTAACGGCGTGCGTTCCACCCGGTCCTACAGGGCATAGGAACGTGCTAATAGCCAGGACCTGTCAGCAATGGTGGCCCACACAGTCACAGCCCCTATAGAGACAACGCACTCGAGCAGAGGAGATGCCATCTGATCCACATACAATAAGGTACACCCCTATTTTTAACTTTTAAACCCCTGAACATTGTCCATTGCTCTCTGTCATCTGTGTGATTTATTGATGAGAGGGGAGATGAGCAGATTCTCTGGGATGCCTTGGCTTGTCTATAGATAACCATTGGCATGACCCTTTCAGCTTACTTGTTATGGGTTGGATAAAATTCATCAATAATAATAATAATAATGGAAATGGAAGCCAATCAATTAAATAAATAAATAAATCAATATACTATGGCCCTTTAATAATGATAACCGAGCCAAGACCCACCCTCCCTAGAGGACCGCCCATCAATTAAGGGAGGAGCCCTAGAACCAACCCGATCAGTCTGGTTTAGTTTGACATGTGTATAAAAAGCCAGCATGAGATCAACACTACTAAGGCTCTGATGAAGAAGGGTAACCTTCGAAACGCGTTAGCCAGCAGTAGTCCGTATGCCTCCTTCCTGGGACCTGGAAAACTGCTACCACTGGAATAATTGCCTCTGTGCGATTACTCTGCGATTTTTTCTTCGACTTTTGTGAGTAGTTTTTATCTTGTTTTTAATTAAATAAATCTGTCAAGGATAATGCACTAGGCTGGTGCGCTCTCTTTTTTCTTCTTTTCTGTAATTGGCCATAGCCTGGGTGGCTTTGGCCAATTCTGGCTCAGGGGGTTTAGAACATGCCCCACACTATATAAGGCCGCCTACACGGCGGCCCTGTGTAGTGTGTTCCGGCGAGAGATAGAGAGAGAGATAGTGTCATTTCATTTGAGTTAGCTAGATTAGGCAGGACAGTCAGTGAGTTAGCTGCACTTACAGTGTATTATGTCTATATATATGCATCCCAGGTGTTGCATATATATATATATATATATATATATATATATATATATATATATATACACACTGTATTCAGTTTAGCTAGATCCGTTCCTGTTATCTTCCTACTGACAGGCAGGCTTGTCTTGTTACAGTATTAAAAGCTGCCTGAAGAAAATTGCTGGTGTTCTTTTGATCCTATTAGTACCACAGTCAGGCAGATAGACTATTTACAGTTAGTGTAGTGCATTCTCCTCACAGTGTTCAGCTAAAGCTACAAGTTAGTTTAGTGTGACCTCTGCACAGTGTTCAGCTAAAGCTACAAGTTAGTGTAGTGCGTCCTCCTCACAGTGTTCAGCTAAAACTACAAGTTAGTGTAGTGCGACCTCTGCACAGTGTTCAGCTAAAGCTACAAGTTAGTGTAGTGCGTCCTGCTCACAGTGTTCAGCTAAAACTACAAGTTAGTGTAGTGAGACCTCTGCACAGTGTTCAGCTAAAGCTACAAGTTAGTGTAGTGCGTCCTCCTCACAGTGTTCAGCTAAAACTACAAGTTAGTGTAGTGAGACCTCTGCACAGTGTTCAGCTAAAGCTACAAGTTAGTGTAGTGAGACCTCTGCACAGTGTTCAGCTAAAGCTACAAGTTAGTGTAGTGCGTCCTGCTCACAGTGTTCAGCTAAAACTACAAGTTAGTGTAGTGAGACCGCTGCACAGTGTTCAGCTAAAGCTACAAGTTAGTGTAGTGCATCCTTCTCACAGTGTTCAGCTAAAGCTACAAGTTGGTGTAGTGTGTCCTCCTCACAGTGTTCAGCGAAAACTACAAGTTAGTGTAGTGTGACCTCTGCACAGTTTTCAGCTAAAGCTACAAGTTAGTGTAATGCATCCTCCTCACAGTGTTCAGCTAAAGCTACAAGTTAGTTTAGTGTGACCTCTGCACAGTGTTCAGCTAAAGCTACAAGTTAGGGTAGTGCGTCCTCCTCACAGTGTTCAGCTAAAACTACAAGTTAGTGTAGTGCGACCTCTGCACAGTGTTCAGCTAAAGCTACAAGTTAGTGTAGTGCGTCCTGCTCACAGTGTTCAGCTAAAACTACAAGTTAGTGCAGTGCAACCTCTGCACAGTGTTCAGCTAAAGCTACAAGTTAGTGTAGTGAGACCTCTGCACAGTGTTCAGCTAAAGCTACAAGTTAGTGTAGTGTGTCCTCCTCACAGTGTTCAGCTAAAACTACAAGTTAGTATAGTGCGACCTCTGCACAGTGTTCAGCTAAAGCTACAAGTTAGTATAGTGCGTCCTGCTCACAGTGTTCAGCTAAACCTACAAGTTATCTTTTTGCGAGCTCTGCACAGTGTTCAGCTAAAGCTACCTGTAGAAGGTTGGTGGTGTTTTCCTGATCCTATCACTACCACAGGCAGCTAAATAAGCTACAAGTTATTTTTTGGCGAGCTCTGCACAGTGTTCACCTAAAGCTACCTGTCGAAGGTTGGTGGTGTTTTCCTGATTCTATCACTACCGCAAGTTAGTGTAGTGCGAGCTCTGCACAGTGTTCAGCTAAAGCTACCTGTAGAAGGTTGGTGGTGTTCTCATACTACAGGCAGGCAGTTGATTTTGCTAGCTGCAGTATCAGTATATATATATATATATATATATATCCCAGCTTAGTGCACCTACAGGCCATTAGTATGTCTGGAAGGCCAACAAGGAGAGCAGACAGTCACAAGCCAATAAAAGAGGGCAAGCAGGCTCTGAGTCTAGAAGCAACAGTGCTGGTCGTGGAGACGGTGCATCCTCATCAGTACGTGGCCGTGGGACACGCTTGGCCTTTTTTTCGGCAGCTGGCCGTGTTGAGCCGCAACATGCGGATGACTTGTTCGAGTGGAGGACCAAGCCGTCCTCATCCTCCTCATCCTCTCTCACCCATGCTCAGGGTACTTTGTCTGGCAAAGCAGCGGCCTCTTCCCTTGGCTCAATGTCATCAGTGACTCCTTCCCTAGCCCCACCATGTCCTCCTGAGGAGTCCCTCGAACTGTTTGACCACAGTGTTGGGTACATGCTCCAGAAGGATACCCAGCGTTTGGAAGGCTCTGATGATGATACTGAGCTAGATGAAGGCAGTAACGTGAGCACGGACAGAGGGGGTGCCCAAGAAGGACAGCAATCTGGCAGTTATGCTCCCCCTGCTGCAGCATACTGCCAGGTTTGCTCCAGTGATGAGGAGCGAGGGGATGATGAGGTCATTGACTCAACGTGGGTGCCTGATAGGAGAGAGGAGGAGGAGGAGGTGGCACATCACCAACAAGGCAGGATTCCCTCCAGGGGCCAGCCTAAGGGCAGCACACTGACTGCATCACACCCCAAAGCTCCGCATGTGCAGGGCGCTGCAGTCTCTGCGCGTTATTCAAAAAGTTCTTTGGTGTGGGCTTTTTTGAGACGAGTGCATCAGATCACACCGCTGCTGATTTCAACATATGTCTCAAGCGTATCTCGCGTGGCCAAAACATCTCCCGCTTGGGCACCACATGCTTGACCAGACATATGTTGACCTGCCATGCAGTTCGTTGGCAAGCGTATTTAAAAGACCCACACCAAAGAACAAAGAGGACCTCTCCTTGCTCCTCATCAGCTGAGATCTCCAACCCCACTATACCTTCAGTCCTCTCTGAGACCTGCAATGAGAGGAATGAAGGTGTAGAATTAGGTGTGTCACAGCCAAGTACTTGTGGGCAATCTGCTTTCGGTACACCGACGTCAGATTGTACCCGGCAAATTTCCCTGCCCAGCTGCTGCACTGCCGAAACAAGTTCGCTCCCAGCCATCCACATGCCCAGCGGTTGAATGCTAGCTTGGTAAAATTGCTAGCACTTCAACTGCTGCCTTTTCAGTTGGTAGACTCTGTCCCCTTCCGTGAGTTTGTGGAATGTGTGGTTCCTCAGTGGCAGGTACCCAAACATCACTTTTTCTCACAGAAGGCGATTCCGGCTCTCTACCGGCATGTGGAAGTCAATGTCTTGGCCTCGCTGGACAGGGCGGTCAGCGATAAGGTGCATATTACCGTTGACTCATGGTCCAGCAGGCATGGACAGGGACTTTACCTGAGTTTCACGGCGCATTGGGTGACTCTGCTGCCAGCTGGGAAGGATGCAAGACAAGGTGCAGTAGTGTTGGAGGTTGTTCCACCACCACGCCTCCAAAATGCCACTAGTAATGATTGTGACACACCTCTCTCCTCCACCCCCTCCTCTTCTTCTTCCTCCGTGGCCTCTTCCTGTGCTTTGTCCTCGGAACCAGTGGTGCTCTGTAGCCGTTCAAGGGGCTACGCAAGTATGCAGGCCAAAAGATGCCATGCGGTGCTTGAGCTGGTGTGCTTGGGGGACAGGAGCCACACTGGGGCAGAGGTTCTGTCAGCTCTGCAGGGGCAGGTTCAGAGGTGGTTGATGCCACACCAACTTAAGGCAGGAATGGTGGTTTGCGACAATGGCACCAACCTCCTCTCTGCCCTCCGACAGGGACAAATGACCCATGTGCCCTGTTTGGCTCACGTGCTTAACTTTGTGGTGCAGCGGTTCTTGGGCAGGTACCCGGGCTTACAGGATGTCCTGAGGCAGGCCAGGAAAGTCTGTGTGCATTTCCGCCGGTCATATAATGCCAGTGCTTGGCTGGCAGACCTCCAAAAGGAGTTTAACCTGCCCAAGAGCCGACTAATCTGTGACATGCCCACCAGGTGGAACTCAACGTTGGCCATGCTGCAGCGGCTGCACACATTAATGAGTACCTGTGCGACTATGGCACCAGGACAGGGTCAGGGGAGCTTGTTTTTTTTCCCCACGCCAGTGGGCCATGATCAGGGATGCATGCACTGTCCTGTCACCATTTGAGGAGGCCACGAGGATGGTGAGCAGTGACAGTGCATGCATCAGTGACACTGTCCCCCTTGTCCACCTGTGGGAGCACACGCTGCGTGGAATAATGGACAGGGCACTTGAGGCAGAACAGAGGCAGGAAGAGGAGGACTTCCTTAGCTCTCAAGGCCCCCTTTATCCAGACAGTGTTCCTGCGTGCCCGCCGATCACACAGGAAGAGGACGAGGACGAGGAGGAGGTGGAGCCTGGCACTCAGCATCAGCAGCAGTCTTTAAGGGATCAGTCCCAAGAAACACATGGACTTGTACGTGGCTGGGAAGAGGTGGCTGCGGACCATGTCGTCCTTTGTGACCCAGAGGACTCTGGACTGAATGCCTCAGCAAACATACGCTGCATGGCCTCCCTGATCCTGCAAAGCCTGCATAAGGATTCTCGTATTCGTGGTATCAAGGAGAAGGACCAATACTGGCTGGCAACCCTCCTTGATCCACGTTACAAAGTTAAGGTTGCGGACCTTATCTTGCCATCGCAGAGGGAGCAGAGGATGAAACATCTTCGGGAGGCCTTGCAGAAAGGTCTGTGCAACGCGTTCCCAGAGACTGGGAGGTTACAAACTCCTGTTTCTGGACAACGTGTTGCTGAGGCTTCGGTCAGTCAAAGAAGGAGCGGTCGAGAAGGTGGCCGTCTGACCGATGCGCTCAGACAATTTTTCGGTCCGCAGCCCCAAGGTATGATCGGTTCCAGCAACCATCGCCAGCGTCTGTTTTACATGGTGCAGGAATACCTAGGGGCAAGATCTGACTTGGACACCTTTCCCACCGAAAATCCTCTGGGTTACTGGGTCTTGAGGATAGATCAGTGGCCAGAGCTTGCACAGTATGCAATTGAGCTACTGGCCTGTCCTGCATCCAGCGTTCTTTTGGAACGCACATTCAGTGCTGCTGGAGGCTTTGTAACCGATAACATTGTGCGTCTGTCCACCGACTCGGTCGCTCGACTGACCTTCATAAAAATGAATCAGTCTTGGATCACCACCAGCTACCAAGCACCTGATGCTGATGTAACCGAATAATTTTTTTTTGAAATCTCAGATCCCTTCAAAGACTGCCTATGCTGATGCTGAGTGACTATCCTGAGTAATTATCCTCTTCCTCCTCAATGATCACGCTGATAGCTTGTAAGAACATTTTTGGTTCTGGGCGCCACCACCAGTGCCTAAGGCCCAATTTTTCAGCCCCTGTTTAACAGGGGCGTGTAATTACAATTTTTGATGCAATACTTAGCAGCAGGGCTCGTTCCTGCGTTCCAACTAGAGTGTCTGTGAGGGGTTGCAGTGTTGTGGCACCAGCACCAGTGCCTAAGGCCCAATTTTTCAACCCCTATTTAACAGGGGCATGTAATTACAATTTTTGATTCAATACTATGCAGCAGGGCTCATTTCTGCGTTCCAACTAGAGTATCTGTGAGGGGTTACAGTGTTGTGGAACTAGCACCACCACCACCACCAAAGGCCCAATTTTTCTGCCCCTGTTCAACAGGCGCATGTAATTACAATTCTTGATCTAATATTTCACAGCAGGGCTCTGTGAGGGCTTACAGTGTTGTGGCCACAACAACACCTAAGGCCCAAATTTCTGCTAAGTATATAGGGTAGGCCCCTACTTTCAAACATCCAACTTACAAACGACTCCTACTGGCAAATGGAAGGAGACAACAGGAAGTGAGATGAACTCTACCCCTAGGAAGGGAAATTCTCTCCTGTAATGCCCCGTACACACGGTCGGATTTTCCGATGGACAATGTCCGATCGGAGCGTGTTGTCGGAAATTCCGACCGTGTGTGGGCGCCATCGGACATTTTCCATCGGATTTTCCGACACACAAAGTTGGACAGCAGGAGATAAAATTTTCCGACAACAAAATCCGAACGCGTCAATTCCGACCGTGTGTGGCCTGTTCAGACGCACAAAGTGCCACGCATGCTCAGAAGAAATTCCGACACGGGACAGCTCGTTCTGGTAAACTTAGCGTTCGCAATGGATACAGCACTTTCGTCACGCTGCAATGTTAAAAATGGTTTAATACAGCGCACTCTCTTCTTCTTTATAATGTGACAAGAATTAAGTCGTTTTGCTGCTCATATTCACACACACTTCTCACAAACTTTTATTTGTGTTTTTTTAGTGGGATTCCCTCAATATATTGTTATTAGTTGTCACATCTGACAGTTTTATATTTATTTATTTATTTATTTATTGGATTTTAAGCCTTTTTTTTTCTTTAATGTTTGGATTTTTTCCAAGGCTGATCTTTGTTCAATGTTATTTTTATTTTTACTCCAGAATATTTTTGTGTGTGTTTTGTGTGTCAAGTTACCCCAACACCATTGATATCTTTTATTATTTAATCTCCAGGAGACTGTTTGTTGTTGGTGTCCCTTGTTCATTTCACATTGTATATTTGAAATGTACCTGAATCCTCACAAACAAACTGTCCTTTTTGAAGTAAAACACATAGGAGAGTATAATTCAAAACAAAAATCCTTTATTAAGGGCTCAGAACCAAACAAAGAGGAAGGCAACACTGGATCAACATGAGAAATTAGCGAAGCTTGGGACCCCCACGGCAGACAACAATTCTTCAACCTCAAAATTGGTGGCCTGAGGAGTCCATATATAAGGAAGGGCAGTCTGGTCCGGGATTCACAGAGACTCGGATAGCAGCAGATGACATCGGTGTCCCCAGGCTGTGGTACCACAAGAGGCTGCATTTTTTGGCCGACCAGACTGAACCCAGGGCAATCACTGTCTGGTCTTCCTTTCACGCTTCCTTCCGGGCTGTGGCTGTGCAGTTGTAGATGTGGCAGGAGGAGGAGTAGGACCTGGAGGAGGAGGAGGACTGGGGGGACCTGGAGGAGGACTGGGGGGACCTGGAGGAGAGGGAGGAGGAGGAGGAGGACCTGCAGGAGGAGGAGGAGGACAATCCCAAAGATGTGTGTCAGGTGTAATTTGGCCCCTCATACCTTTCTCCAGATCCTCTGATATGAGGGCCTCACACATGGCTTTTTGGCCCTCCTCCATCCTCTGCATTTTAGATGCTATGAAGGCAGCAATGTTCTCCTCCATGGTGTGGGGTGCTCCCAGGACCTCTGTAGCCCTCCAAAAGAATGCTATAGCCGCCTCCTCTAGGGTACTCCTCCTACTGCCACTTTCTGTTTTCAGGGGGGGGGGTGGAGGGACCTTGATATCAGCCAGCCGGCTCGGCCCGGCCACCTCCTGGCTGAGACTTCCCTGTGTATGAAAAAGGGACATGGTTTTAGTTTTTGCATCATCAATCACAATCCTAAATTAGTACTCCCAACTAACATCTAGTTAACATCATTGATTGGACAAGCAGAAATATTTAGAGGAATGCTATACCTGGCTCAATCTGGGCTCCTCCACATGTCGCCTGGAAGGCCCAGGTTGGGCGTCAGAAGCCTCAGCCGGGGAGGAAGGAAGCGTGGAAGGAAGACTGGAGAGGGATGGCCTGGGTTCAGTCTGGCCTGCCAGAAAGTGCAGCCTGTCGTAGTACAACATCCTGGGGACATAGATGTCATCTGCTGCTCCGGATCTCTGTGAATCCAGGACTTTCTTGCGCTCCCTTAGATATGTACTCCTCAGGCCACCAATGAAAATCTTTAAATAAGTGATGTCTGCCGTGGGGATCACCTGCTTCACAATTTCACACAATTGCACCAGTGCTGCCTTCCTCTTTGCTTGGTTCTTGAAATGGGGGTGGGTAATCTCCCACAGACAGGGCAGCCCACTTAGCATATCAATGAATACTGACATGAAGTCATTGTTTTTCATTAAGATATCCATGTTTACTGCAAGACACAACACAAGACAAAGCCTAATGTCAGACAAAACTCTCCTAATCTTGTTACAATATAGGCCTCAATCTAGAAGCAGTATAGGCACAAGTTTGTCTCTTACCTTCGTTCTTACGATCGGCGCGTCCAATGCTCCTTCCTCAGCTCACAGATCGTACGTAATACGCACGCGTGTTACGCTTTATACACACTGCGCATGCGTGTAACTCCGCCCGCCCCTGACGTTCTTTCTAGTCTATTCCCCGCCCCTTTTCGTTCGGCGCAGTGGGGGAAGAGCATGATGGCGGAGTTACAGCAGGTGCGTGATAATTCTAGCAACGAGGAGGAGGAGGAGGAAAGCCCGGATCCAGGCACGTCCCGATCCAGAAGGAGACGTTTTAAGGCCACAAATATGTCGTTTGGGGAGATGTTGGAGATGGTGTACATCATGAGGAAGTCCGACTATGACGGAAAATATGGGCCCCAACCCGAACATCCGAAAGGCCAAGATCATGGCGAAAGTGGTCAGGAGTCTTGAGAGGAATTTCGGGGTCCGAAGATCAAAAGATCAGCTCAGGAAGCGGTGGTCGGACCTGAAGTTGAGAGAGCCAGAGCAGTACCGAAAGATCCGGAGAGTGCTGCAAAAAAGTAAGTAGTTGTGCTGTGTTCCTATTCTTTCTGTCTTTATTCCGTTCGTGCTGCTCCATATGCTTTTATTAATTGTAACGTTTAAAAGGGCAACTTTAATGTTCATGGGCCCATTATTCGTTCGTATCAAACATTTTTCTTTCGGCCTCTAGAACACCATTGTTTAGGCCATATGCATTTTCACACATTTTTGGGCCCTACTTGGATGCCAAATATTTGTTTGTGTAGATGGGTTTGTTACTAGAATGAAATGCCAACTAGATTGTGTGTAAGGAGAGGACACTCAGCAGCTGTTTTCACATCTGGACACTGGAGCACTAGTGTGGGACACAAGAACACCCTTTTTATTAGGGGGGGCACACAGGTGCTCCAGTGTATACTATAGGGGGGTCTACATCTGTGAAGTTTGTACCAAACAGGTAAAGTATTGCAGCTTGACAAAGGGCAAGAAAAAATATACATCTTGGAACTCGGCTAAAATAGACAATTGTACCCCACTTCCAAGCAATGTTTCCTATTTCTAGTTCTGCCATCAAATATCTGTGTGCTAAGTATACCATTTTTGTTTTACATAGGGGAGAAAAGACTTGGAGGACACCCCTCATCCGAGGAGACCACAGACCCCCCACCTCTGGAAGAAGGGGAACTAACACCAACCCAAGAAGCTGAGCAGGAGGAAGAAGAAGATGTGGTGGAGATTGGCACCACAACAGGTGAGTGTCTGCGACCACAGGCTCAGGTAAAAGAGATGGATGGTGGCAGATTTTTGAGACCTTTTTTTTTGTTCTTTATCTCTTTTTAGGTGATCGTGATGTGAGGGAGAGAGAACGTTTCACATCTGAAAGTGCCCAGATCCTGATGGGGGAGATCATGGGGTGTAATCTCGAATTACACAACATACAGCAACAAATCAGTGATGTTATTAAAAAAAATAATAACATCATTGATGTTTTGGGGCGAATTTAAAACCCACAAAATCACCTGTTTTATTGTGGTCCAATCTTACAAAAATTTTGACAATGTTTAGAAAAGCCAAATTCGGAGGATGCACACAGTGTGCCAACATGCCAACATGTGCTATCTGCCATCACGAGATCAATGGACGCGTTTTGGGGGTGCAAACCCTTCCTCAATTCTAAAGTCACGTTGAGGAAGGGCTTGCTCCCCCAAAACACGTCCCTTGATCCCCCCTGATGGCAGATAGCACATGTTGACATTCGTAAATTTGTGTGCATCTTCCAAATTTGGCTTTCCCAGGGGTGATTTCCCCCCATCTGAACGCTATATCAAACACAGTTCCTAAATACTGATGTCTGATATAGCCTTCAGGTTTTACCATATGTGAACTTTGTAAGTTCAAGTTTTTTGGCTTTCTTGTTGGTTTTACACAGGCCTGTTGTATCCGAAATGGATATTTCGAATTTTGATAATGCTACTGCAAAAATTGTTATACAACAAACACACATTTAATGTGATTGTGCAGCTATAAAAAAGTGGCTTAATCAAGAATGTGTGGATTATTGTCTCAACACTACAACACTTTTGGGGTGATGTAATTGCTGTTTTATGCAAAAATGGGGGTTATTTCCTAAGGGCAAATACACTTTGCACTACAGGTTCAGTGCAGTTGCAAGTGCACTTGTAGTGAAATGTGTTTTTGCATTTAGGAAGTACCAGCCAACACAGTTTTTTATAAGGTTAACCAATCACGACATTTTCTGCACTCAACACATTTCTGTCAGGGTCAGCTAAAACAAACACAAGCAGTAAATGTCCACAAAGAATTTTTTTTGGTTGGTTTTTATTTTAAAAAGTTTTCACAGATTGTCTGGCATATTGATAGCCCCCCTACCCGCAAAGAACTCCAGGTAGCGTAACCGGACATCACGGGCACTCAGGGAGGGCAAGCCAGGACGGCCACTTTCAAGCGCCGTCAGTGTTGATGGATTTGGATTTCCGGCCTCAGGCCCAACTGTGCCAGCATAGTTTGCTGAATGTTTTCTTAAAAAATTATGGAGAACACAGCAGGCAAGTATTATATGGTTCAGTTTATACTCCGCCATATGGATGGGTGTCAGAAATAATCGAAACCGGCTGGCCAGGATTCCAAATGTGTTCTCCACCACTCTTCGGGCTCTGGCCAGCCGGTAATTAAAAACCCTCTGTTCCGGGGTGAGGGTCCTCATCGGGAATGGCCGCATCAGGTGGTCCCCCAGCGCAAATGCTTCATCAGCCACGAACACAAATGGGAGACCTTCAACATTGTCCTCTGGAGGTGGCAAGTCCAAGCTGCCATTCTGGAGACGCCTGTAGAACTCCGTCTGGGCGATCACTCCACCATCGGACATCTAGCCATTCTTCCCCACGTCCACATACAGAAACTCGTAATTAGCCGACACCACCGCCAACATCACTATACTATTAAACCCCTTGTAATTATAATAGTACGACCCCGAGTTGGGTGGTGGGATGATGTGGACGTGTTTCCCATCAATTGCCCCTCCGCAGTTAGGAAAGTCCCACCGCTGGGCAAAGTGGGAGGCCACGGCCTGCCATTCCTGTGGCGTTGAAGGAAACTGTTGAGGAAAAAACAATAAACATTACTATTTTTTCACAGAAACATGGCAAGCAGATTACACACAAACATTCTGGATCAACCTTCAGATAGCATTTACTACGGGGAATTTAACAACAACAAAGTATAAGGTACACCTATCATATTCCCCCTCCCCCCCTCTCATGGGCCATTTCTAACATTATAGGGGGGGAACTCTTGGACAGGTAACCCTCTTCACTTCATTTAGAGATGAAGGCCTAAATACAGGGTATTACTTGGAACAGCCCCTCCTTAGTTACACTATTGGCAGACCACTGGACAGGTAAGAAGTGTCATAATACAAAGATATAAATACACACTGTACACATTTGAGGACATTTGGACATTCTGCTATTACCTATCCAGATAATAATAGGATACCAAAAATTTAAACAGTACCATTGGAAAGTATACAGGCAGGCCCTTGCACTACATGCTTTGGGGAATTCATCCATAAATCTGACCAGTAAAGAGATGGGTATAGTGTGTATGGGTTTGGCAAAGTCAGCAGATAGATGATTGAGGATAGAGAATTGGGATCAGCTGACTTAGCAGTTGGGGGGAGGGAGGGTTCCAAAAAATTTGGGGACACCACAAAAAAAGCCTCTGCCACTCTGCCCGAATTTAAAGCTAAAATAACAGTTCCAAACATTTTAGGGGGTGTTTGGGGCAAAGCACTACTATGGAGCTGATAAAATACATTGTTAAGTGACTACATGAGGTGAATATAGGGCAGGAGACACCATGCTGGGGAGGTTATTGAAGGGCAAATATGTATGAAGGACCTAAAATAATAATTACATAAAAATCCAGCATGCATGAGGACAAAGGGGACATTCACAGCATAATACAATCATGATAATTAGGGAATGAGGAAAGAAATACAATATATTAGCAAACATTCAATACAATAAAATGTGATATTAAAGGATAAAAATCTTACCTTCATATACTCCTTCTGCAGGACCTGGATGATGGCAGAACAGGTCTCTGGGATAATGATCCCCAGAGCCTGGGGGGAGATGCCTGTTGAGAACTTGAGGTCCTGCAGGCTTCTCCCTGTGGCCAAATACCGCAAGGTAGCGACCAACCTCTGCTCCGGAGTGATGGCTTGCCTCATGCAGGTATCCTGCCTGCTGATATAGGGGGTCAGCGAAGCCAACAAACGGTGAAACACGGGGTCCGTCATCCTGAGAAAGTTCCTGAAATCATCAGGATTATTCTCACGGATCTCACGGAGCAAAGGCATATGACAGAACTGGTCACGCTGAAGCAACCAATTGTTGGTCCATGAACTCCTCCCCACCCTGTTCATGGACTGGACTTGTGTCAAGGTCAGGACCCCAACACCAAGCCCCCGCACAGCACGAACTCTACGAGGAGTACGCATACGAAACATGGCTAGAAAACGGTCGGCTGCTCAGAACGAAGTAACAGAACGCACTGAAGAACAGCAAGGCCTGTGAAGAGCGACCTGAAAACCAGTAACGAACGAACAAGAATACAATGACTCTTTAAAGTCACGCGGAACTTGCTTGCACTGAAGAGCAGATACAAACCCACAAGCACAAACTGAACGGCAGAAAACGGTCTGAAAGCCACGAGTCTGAAAAAGCGCGAATCGTCTCTCACCAAACTTTTACTAACACGAGATTAGCAAAAGGAGCCCAAAGGGTGCCGCGCTTGGTTCTGAACCGGCCTTTTCTAGTCTCGTCGTACGTGGTGTACTTGACCGCGTGGTTGTCGATCGGAAATTCCGACAACTTTGTGCGACCGTGTGTAGGCAAAACAAGTTTGAGCCAACATCCGTCGGAAAAAATCCTAGGATTTTGTTGTCGGAATGTCCGAACAAAATCCGACCGCGTGTACGGGGCATAAGAGTTAATATGGGAAAAACGTTTCTCCTTTCCACTGATGCTTTATCACCAATCCTTGTTTCACAAAAAACCCCAAATTTTCAAAAAACATTTGTCATTGGGACAAAAAATGAGGTGAAATCTTCTGAAGAGGAGCACAGACAGCAAAACAAATGTCACAGGGGTGATAACCCTTCCCTATGTTTTCCAAAAAGCTTAAAATAGATTTTTTGGCCGGAGCTAAACACGTTAAAAATGTACCAGTTTAAAATTACAAACAGATTCTACTTAACAACAAACCTACAGTCCCTGTCTTGTTTGCACCGCCTGTATACTGCTGTTCAGAGTATATAGGGCCTGGTGGCCCCATGCCTTTCCTTTTTTTAATTTAGGTGCGGGGTTCCCCTTAATATCCTTAGAAGACCCAAAGGGTATGGTAATGTACTGGGGGGTACCTATGCTGTTTGTCTCACTGATTTTCATCCATATTGCCAGGACTAGGGATGAGCTTCGAGTTTGAGTCAAACTCATGTTTGACTCGAACATCAGCTGTTCGCAAGTTCGCCGAACAGCGAACAATTTATTGTGTTCGCTGCAAATTCGAATGCCGCGGAACACCCTTTAAAAGCCTATGGGAGAAATCAAAAGTGCTAATTTTAAAGGCTTATATGCAAGTTATTGTCATAAAAAAGTGTTTGGGGACCTGGGTCCTGCCCCAGCGGACATGGATCAATGCAAAAAAAAGTTTTAAAAACAGACGTTTTTTCAGGAGCAGTGATTTTAATAATGCTTAAAGTCAAACAATAAAAGTGTAATATCCCTTTAAATTTCGTAGCTGGGGGGTGTCTATAGTATGCCTGTAAAGGGGCGCATGTTTCCCATGTTTAGAACAGTCTAACAGCAAAATGACATTTCAAAGGAAAAAAAGTAATTTAAAACTACGCGGCTACTGCATTTCCGGTCCGACAATACACATAAAAGTTTATTGATAAAAATGGCATGGGAATTTCCCACAGGGGAACCCCGAACCAAAATTTTTAAAAAAATGACGTGGGGTGCCAATAAATTCCATACCAGGCCCTTCAGGTCTGGTATGGATATTAAGGGGAACCCCAGCCAAAATTTTTTAAAAAAAATGACGTGGGGGTCCCCCTAAATTCCATACCAGACCCTTCAGGTCTGGTATGGATTTTAGGGGAACCCTGCGCCAAAATTTTTTAAAAAAACGGCGTGGGGTCCCCCCAAAACCTGGCAGGCCGCAGGAAAAGAGGGGGGACGAGAGAGCGCCCCCCCCCCTGAACCGTACCAGGCCACATGCCCTCAACATTGGGAGGGTGCTTTGGGGTAGCCCCCCAAAACACCTTGTCCCCATGTTGATGAGGACAAGGGCCTCATCCCCACAACCCTGGCCGGTGGTTGTGGGGGTCTGCGGGCGGGGGGGTTATCAGAATCTGGAAGCCCCCTTTAACAAGGGGACCCCCAGATCCCGGCCCCCCTGTGTGAAATGGTAAGGGGGTACAAACCTACCATTTCACTAAAAAACTGTCAAAAATGTTAAAAATGACAAGAGACAGTTTTTGACAATTCCTTTATTTAAATGCTTCTTCTTTCTTCTTTCTTCTATCTTCCTTCTTCTTCTTTTTCTTCTTCTTCTTCTGGTTCTTCTGGTTCTTCCTCCGGTGTTCTCGTCCAGCATCTCCTCCGCGGCGTCTTCTATCTTCTTCTCCTCGGGCCACTCCGCACCCATGCTGGCATGGGGGGAGGCTCCAGTTCTTCTCTTCATCTTCTTCTCTTCTTCATCTTCTTCTCTTCTTCATCTTCTTCTCCGGGCCGCTCCGCATCCATGCTGGCATGGTGGGAGGCTCCCGCTGTGTGACATGTCTCCTCTTCTGACGGTTCTTAAATAAGGGGGGCGGGATCACTCCATCACTCCACACCTTTGCAATTGGTGGCACAAAGCCCTACTGATTCTATGCTCCTGGCAGTAGAATCCAACCTGTCCGGTAAGCGTATTCCACCTTTCCGTTTATCTTGATGATACCTGAACTGACCGTTGAGAAGTTGAACGAACTGCCACACGGATCACATATACCCACTGTGGACTGTTTCTTTGCTTTAACAGCAAGTCACTATTGGGACATTATTTTTATGTGCACAGAGCTAATTTGCATATGTGTTTTCCAGCGCTACAATTTATTTTAATTATGGGTGTGGAGCGGCCCGAGGAGAAGAAGATAGAAGACGCCGCGGAGGAGATGCTGGACGAGAACACCGGAGGAAGAACCAGAAGAGCCAGAAGAACCAGAAGAAGATGAAGGAAGATAGAAAAAAGAAGAAAGAAGAAAGAAGAAGCATTTAAATAAAGGAATTGTCAAAAACCGTCTCTTGTCATTTTTAACATTTTTGACAGTTTTTTAGTGAAATGGTAGGGGTACAAAAGTACCCCCTTACCATTTCACACAGGGGGGGGCCAGGATCTGGGGGTCCTCTTGTTAAAGGGGGCTTCCAGATTCCGATAAGCCCCCCCCCCGCAGACCCCCACAACCACCGGCCAGGGTTGTGGGGATAAGGCCCTTGTCCTCATCAACATGGGGACAAGGTGTTTTGGGGCTACCCCAAAGCACCCTCCCAATGTTGAGGGCATGTGGCCTGGTACGGTTCAGGAGGGGGGGCGCTCTCTTGTCCCCCCTCTTTTCCTGCGGCCTGCCAGGTTGCGTGCTCGGATAAGGGTCTGGTATGGATTTTTGGGGGGACCCCACACCGTTTTTTTTTATTTTGGCGCGGGGTTCCCCTTAAAATCCATACCATACATGAAGGGTCTGGTATGGAATTTAGGGGGACCCCCACTTCATTTTTTTTTTAATTTTGGCCGGGGTTCCCCTTAATATCCATACCAGACCTGAAGGGCCTGGTATGGAATTTAGGGGGACTCCCACGTCATTTTTTAAAAAAAATTTTGGTTCGGGGTTCCCCTGTGGGAAATTCCCATGCCATTTTTATCAATGAACTTTTATGCGTATTGTCGGACCGGCAATGCAATAGCCGCCAGTAGTTTTAAACTACTTTTTTTCTTTGAAATGTCATTTTGCTGTCAGACTGTTCTAAACACGGGAAACATGCGCCCCTTTACAGGCATACTATAGACACCCCCAGCTACGAAATTTAAAGGGATATTACACTTTTATTGTTTGACTTTAAGCATTATTAAAATCACTGCTCCTGAAAAAACAGCCATTTTTAAAACTTTTTTTTGTATTGATCCATGTCCTCTGGGGCAGGACCCAGGTCCCCAAACACTTTTTATGACAATAACTTGCATATAAGCCTTTAAAATTAGCACTTTTGATTATTCATGTTCGTGTCCCATAGACTTTAACAGTGTTCGCGTGTTCGAACGAACTTTTTTCCTGTTCGCATGTTCTGGTGCGAACCGAACAGGGGGGTGTTCGGTTCATCCCTAGCCAGGACTCGACATTACATTAAAGCCGCAAGCAGTTTTAAATTACTTTTTTTTCCTTTAAAAATGACATTTTGTGCAGGGACTGTTCTAAGCATGGGAAACACGCGCCACTTTACAGGCATACTATAGACACCCCCCAGAGTATGATATTTAAAGGAATATTTCACTTTTTTTTTTTTTACTTTAAGCATCATTTAAAATCACTGCTCCCGAATAAACGGCCGTTTTTAAAAGGTTTTTTTGCATTGATACATGTCCCCTGGGGCAGGACAATACCATGCAAATTAGCCTTTAAAATGAGCACTTTTGATTTTGAATGTTCGAGTCCCATAGACGTCAATAGGGTTCTAACGTTCGTGCAAATTTTCGGTCCGTTCGCAGGTTCTGGTGCAAACCGAACCGGGGGCTGTTCGGCTCATCCCTACTCATGATGATGATGTAACCGATTGATTTTTTTTAATGTGAGATCCCTTCAAGGCTGCCTATGCTGATGCTGAGTGACTATCATGTTATGCTGAGTCACAATCCTCCTCCTCCATTTTTTTCATGCTGATAGCTTGTAAGAAGATTTTTGGTTCTGGGCACCGCCACCAGTGGCCAAGGCCCAATTATTCTGCCCCTGTTTAATAGGGGCGTGTAATTACAATTTTTGATGCAATACTTTGCAGCAGGGCTCATTCCTGCGCTCCAACTAGAGTATCTGAGAGGGGTTGCAGTGTTGTGGCACCAGTACCAGTACCCAAGGCCCAATTTTCAGCCCCTGTTTAACAGGGGCGTATAATTACAATTTTTGATGCAATACTTTGTAGCAGGGCTCATTTCTGCACTCCTACTATAGCATCTGTAAGGGGTTGCAGTGTTGTGGCAATTTTTCTGCCCCTGTTTAACAGGGGCATGTAATTACAATTTTTGACGCAATACTTTGCAGCAGGGCTCATTCCTGCACTCCAACTAGAGTATCTGTGAGGGGTTGCAGTGTTGTGGCACCAGCACCAGTGCCCAAGGCCGAATTTTTCAGCCCCTGTTTAACAGGGGTGTATAATTACAATTTGTGATGCAATACTTTGCAGCAGGGCTCATTCCTGCGCTCCAAATATAGCATCTGTGAGGGGTTGCAGTGTTGTGGCAATTTTTCTGCCCCTGTTTAACAGGGGCGTGTAATTACAATTTTTGATGCAATACTTTGCAGCAGGGCTCATTCCTGCGCTCCAACTATAGCATCTGTGAGGGGTTGCAGTGTTGTGGCAATTTTTCTGCCCCTGTTTAACAGGGGCGTGTAATTACAATTTTTGATGCAATACTTTGCAGCAGGGCTCATTCCTGCGCTGCAACTAGAGTATCTGTGAGGGGTTGCAGCATTGTGGCACCAGTGCCTAAGGCCCCATTTTTCTGCCCCTGTTCAACAGGGACATGTAATTACAATTCTTGATCCAATATTTCACAGCAGGGCCCATTCCTGTGCCCACCAAGAGTATCTGTGAGTGCTTACAGTGTTGTGGCAACACCAACACCACCACCACCTCCAAAGGCCCAATTTGTCTACCACTGTTCAACAATGACATGTAATTACAATTCTTGATCTAATATTTCATAGCAGGGTCCGTTCCTGCACCCACCAAGAGTAACTGTGAGTGCTTACAGTGTTGTGACAACACCAACACCTAAGGCCCCAATTTCAGCAGAGTATATAGGGCAGGCCCCTACTTTCAAACATCCAACTTACAAATGACTCCTACTTGCAAACGGAAGGAGACAACAGGAAGTGAGATGAAATCTACCCCTAGGAAGGGAAATTCTTTCCTGTAAGAGTTAATATGGGAAAAACGTGTCTCCTCTTCACTGATGCTTTATCACCAATCCTTGTTTCACTAAAACCCCCAAATTTTCAAAAAAACATTAGTCATTGGGACAGAAAGTGAGGTGAAATCTTCTGAAGAGGTGCACAGACAGCAAAACAAATGTTACAGGGGTGATAACCCTTCCCTATGTTTCCCAAAAAGCTTAAAAATTGATTTTTTGGCTGGAGCTACACTTTAAAAATGTACCAGTTCAAAATTACAAACAGATTCTACTTAACAACAAACCTACAGTCCCTGTATTGTTTGCACCGCCGGTATATTGCTGTTCAGAGTGTAAAGGGCCTGGGGGCCCCCACGCCTTTCCTATTTTTAATTTGGGTGTGGGGTTCCCCTTAATATCCATACAAGACCCAAAGGGCCTGGTAATGGAGTGGGGGGTGGGGCGTACCCATGCCCTTTGTCTCACTGATTTTCATCCATATTGCCGGGACCCGACATTACATTAAAGCCGCAAGCAGTTTTAAATGGCTTTTATTCCTTTACAAATGTCATTTTGTGCAGGGATTGTTCTAAGCACGAGAAACACACGCCACTTTACAGGCATATTATAGACAGCCCCCAGGTATGATATTTAAAGGAATATTTCACTTTTTTTCACTTTAAGCATCTTTAAAATCACTGCTCCCGAAAAACGGTCGTTTTTAAAACTTTTTTTTGCATTGATACATGTCCCCTGGGGCAGGACCCGGGTCCCCAAACCCTTTTTCGGACAATAACTTGCATTTTAACCTTTAAAATTAGCACTTTTGATTTCAAACGTTTGAGTCCCATAGGCTTTAATGGGGTTCTAAAGTTTGAGCAAACTTTCGGTCCGTTCGCAGGTTCTGGTGCAAACCGAACGGGGGGGGGGGGGGGTGTGTTTGGCTCATCCCTAATCACCATCAAACTTCTGGACCCAGGTCAGCACTCCAGCAAGAGTTGGCCTTTGATGTGCTGCTGTCCCCAAACCCCAGGGGGTATGCATGAATCCTTTTTTCCAGATGGAGGTTCTGACATGCATTCTTCCATTACACACACCCTGCTGGGTAAACCTGCTTTACTGGCATCCCGGGCTACCCCCAACAGTATCCAGGCTAGGTGTAAACAGATTTCACAGTTCAGAAACATATGACCATGTTGCTTTCCAACAATGGTACAGCAGCTAAAAGTGACTATTGACCTTAAATCTGCATAGTTACCCTTCCTGAGCAGATAGTGAAACATGACCAACGGGAACTGCAGACTAGCCTGGGATGATCGGGTCTTGGCCTCAGCCTTGCCTTGTTTACTGTGTACAGACATTGTGATATTACTTACAGTGCATTGTGGTTACAAATCATTCACCCCAGTGAAATCCAACATTATTTCACCAGGAATGCTAATTGGAAACAAGCAGGGAACGTTCTGTTTGAACCCATGGTAGACACAAACCCGAACTTCTTCCCTTCTCCCTGCTACTCCCATAAAATGTTAACAATTATCTATCGTCTACAATTGTTACAAACAACATTTTATTGAATATATATAGAACTAAAGATCCATGCTTAAGTATAAATATAGTTGCAGCCTCCCAAATTAAGACTCCACTAAGTGGTGTCCCAAGAAAAATTTAATGAGAAACGGGGATGTTGGCGCTGCTAATAATGTAATTAAATGTCAAACAATCTCAAACAAGGTGAGGGTATAGGGCAAGCAAGTGAAAAAATCTTGAACCACTATAAAACTCTGATGTGTAAAAAATGTGCATCTGATTTAAAACAAATATAACTTCCGGTTCTGGCACCACATGAGGAGGAGATAGATAGCTCCAGCTCCCGCAGCGCTCCTCACTAATCTGCCTTCCAAGCCGGCTACTGCTCTGAGGAGACCCCCTCGCACTGCTGACATTTAGCGGGCTCCCATGGATCGCTTTGTGGAGCGATCGTACGCCCGGGTGGTGACATCCACAATCTCCCCCGGAGGAGATACGGCGGCAGACACGGCCAAGATGGCGGCCGCCCCAGGCATGACGGAGCAGGCACACACGCAGCCACAGCCGCAGCGACAGCTCCCCTCAGCTCCAGACTTGACAGGTATGGACCCTACCTCCCCTGCTGGCATTGCACAAGCAGTAGTTACACTGCTGGGCCCTACTCTCACAGCTACTGTTGATGCCGCAGTCCATAGAGGGTTAGAGCAGCTGCACATTGATCTACAAGCACAGGCACAGAGAATCAATCAGGTGGAGGATAGGATATCCTCCCTGGAAGATGAACTCACAGCCTCATCTGCAGCGGTGGCACGTCTCACAGCTACTAACATGGACATTTGGGACAAACTCGACGATCTGGAAAATCGTTCGAGGAGAAACAATCTACGCGTCATTGGTTTGCCTGAATCAGTGACCACAGCACAGCTAACAAATATATGCGCAAAAATCAGCCTTCGCATCCCCTGCACTATTGAACGCGTGCACCGCATAGGTCAATTCTCAGAAACCCGCGCCAAACCCCGCCACGTTATTGTAAAGTACCTCAACTACGCGGACAAGAATGCTATAATGCAAAAGTTTCGCCGTTCATGTTCTTTAATGGTTGATGGCGCAAAACTCCTACTTTTCGCAGATTATTCCATGGAGGTGATGAAACAACGTAAAGCGTTTTCACCGATCTGCTCAACCCTACATCACAACCAAATCCGGTTCTCCTTAGCCTATCCAGCTATTCTTCGCATCCAAATGCATAAAGGAGAACACCTCACATTCAACACACCTGAGGAGGCGGAACATTATCTCACCACCTGAGGCACCGAAATGGAGCATAGCAACACTGAAGAGAATTCACCATTGTTATCGCCATCGACAGCAAAGGCACCACCCAAACATCAATGCAGCCCCACCAAACCTCCATACAAACGCAGCCGCTTCACCAACCAGGAGGACCGCTTTGAAAATCGCTGAAGGACTCCAGGAACTTTATCTAACCAATCGCGTTTCCACGGATGGGTAATATTACCCCCCAGTATCTCTAACCTGATCTCTTATTATTTTATTTGTTAGTCTGTTTTTTTTAATGTTACACACTGTTACTATTACATGCTAGCTCAAGGTCCTGTTCTAATGCCCCCCAGCCTGGTTTACAACCCCCCAGCGTCCACATTCGGTTTGCCCAAAAGGTCAACCTAGGGACTCATGTGATTTCCACAGCTATCGACCCCTTACTGGGCAGACCCTCTGACTGAGCCCTTTTATTATACTATCTGAGCCTACTTCATGGCACAGATGCAAACAGCCCTTTCCCTGACCCTCCTTCCCTTGTTTACCCCCCTCTACCAACCCTTACCTACCCCCCTCCCTCCCCTCTTCCCCCATCTCTCCATACCTCCCTCCACTCCTCTTAGCCAACATCATGCTCATGTGTGAGGAGCTAGTGGGCCGCTGAGAGCCATTATGGTTAGTTGAACCCCATGTGGAAAAAAGTGAAGTACACTGTTTGTAGTTTGTCTCGTTTTAACCGAAACTTTGCCTTGTTACAGCTCAATTCTTATTGCTTAACAGTTATGCAATGCATGTTTGCCTTATTAGTACCTTTCCTTTTATGTGACCTACAACATTCGGGTGATTCCTGTATGGTTGACACTGTACATATCAGGGGGCTTCCTGACAAGCCTTCCACTTAATACATTTATTATCTCCAGTCATGTCTCTCTCAACCGATGGGAGTCACCTGAAATTTATTTCGTGGAATGTTAAGGGGCTCCAATCCCCGAATAAACGTATGTCCATTCTTAGACATTTGCGACGTCTCTGGGCAGATGTGGCTCTACTACATGAGACACACCTCTCCACAGACGATTTAACACGCCTTCGAAAAATGTGGGTAGGATCTGTATACGGGTCTCCTGCAGTGGGCCGTAAAGCTGGTGTAGCTATTTTAATACACAAAAACCTACGACACTCTATCAGGGAGGTGAGGGCCGACTCCCTAGGCCGCAAAATGACTTTACATATGACCATAGGCAACAAAGCAGTGGCTGTCACCAATATATATGCTCCCAACTCTCCAGACACTTCCTTTTTCCAGGACATGGTTCAATGGGTTCTCACTGCCCCTGAGGTGTTACATTTAGTGGGCGGGGACTTCAATTCAGTAATGTCTACACTGGCAGATCGCACATATCGCCCTACGCAAAGGTCACGTTCCGTTACCTCCCATGCACCAGACTCTACCCCCTTAGCGCATTCCATCGACTCTATGCATATTGTTGACATTTGGCGCCTGATGCATCCAATGGACAGAGAGTATACCTTTTTCTCGCCCCCACATAATACCTTTTCTCGTATAGACTACTTCTTTGCCTCCCCAGCCCTAGTATCTGTAATTAACACCCCAGACATTAATGATGCCAGAATTTCAGATCACAGCCCTATCGCAGTCCACATGACTCAGACCACACCCTCAACTCCTTCCCCTACCTGGCGCTTCCCCTCATACTTGGCAGATAATGAAGACTTCCGACACGTGTTACACCAAACATGGGAAGAATATATCTCCACAAATGGAGCCCATATTTCTGACCCAAACCTCTTCTGGGAAGCGGGTAAAGCCTTCCTACGAGGTAAAATCATTTCCTACACCGTTCAATTTAAAAAGCGCACCCGACAACAATATATGCAAGCAAGTGAAGCCTTACGCTTAGCCCACGAGAAGCTAACACTAAACCGCACCTTAGCTAACATACAGGAATGGAGACAAGCCAAGTGCGACTTTGACCTCTGGGCAGAACATCACGAAGCTGCTAAAACTTCGTATTCTACTCTTCACTTCCACAGGTTTGGCAACAAGGCAGGCAGATTGCTTGCCAGATTATGTTCAGGACCAAGACATCCTACACATATCTCAACCTTGAGAAATGCCTCCGGCTCGCTGGTTGCCTCACCTGCCGAGGTTAGCAAATTACTTGCAGACTATTATACTGATTTATACCGAGCAGACCCAGCGGATCAATTTGCTGCGGAAGCTCTGCTAGCCAAGATACGCCTGCCCAGACTTCAAACGGTGCAACTGGAGGCACTTAATGCGCCTATCACTTTAGAAGACATACGACACACGATCAAATCTATGGCCTCTGCTAAAGCTCCAGGCCCCGACAGGTACACTGCGGAATTCTTCAAATTAATGACTGATTTTATTCCCGACACCCTGAAGCATGTGTATGGAGCCATGTGGGACAGAGGTCCATACCTCCCCACAGGGACACAGGCCCATATCAAATTAGTTTCCAAGAAAGGGAAAGATCCCTTACTTCCAGGCTCCTATCGTCCAATTTCGTTAATTAATGTGGATGTAAAAATCCTGTCTAAAATAGTAGCGTCACGCTTAGCTCTCTTGCTTCCGTCCCTCTTACACCCGGCCCAATCTGGTTTTGTCTCAGGACGATTAGCTATACTGAACATTCGTAAGGTCCTAATGGCTCTAGAATATGCTAAAACCCACCCCGATCAAGACGTCGCTATCATGTCCCTAGACGCGGAAAAAACCTTTGACAACATTGGTTTCTCGTGGCTTTTCACGGTAATGGAAAAATTTGGCTTTTCGGGACAAATCACAAGATTCCTCTCACAAATGTATGCCTCACCAACGGCACGCCTTGTCACCCCGGACTTTATTTCAGACACTATCCCCTTAGCTAAGGGAACGCGACAGGGCTGCCTCCTGTCCCCGTTGTTGTTCAACATTGCGATTGAACCTTTATCTAGAATCCTCAATTCAACCGAGGGGGTTAGTGGCATCACTATGGGAAACCAAACACTCCGTTCTGCACTATTTTCGGACGATATTTTATCATTTTCTACCGACCCCGTATCAGACTTTGACAGACTTAAACAACTCTTTGCAGCCTTCCGACTCTGCTCTGGCTTTCGTATAAACTTTGATAAGAGTGAAATCTTAGCACTACACCCACGCCTATCTACTAAATGGAAACATTTGTCCCCACTGACCATTGCTTCTCAACATATTACATACTTAGGTATTCATATAGGACGGGAGCCATCCTCTTTATATATACTTAACTATCCTCCCTTGGTTGCCAAAATTGTTAGGGAATTGGAGGCTTGGGGTGCCCTTCCCCTCTCGCTTTTTGGGAGATGCCACCTTTTTAAATGGTCTCTTTTGCGCGTCTGCTCTACCCCATGCAGACCATATCTCTTCTGCTGAGGCACTCAGACGTACAGAAACTCCAGAAGGCATTGACAGCTTTCCTATGGTCTAGCAAAAAACCACGCATTGCGCTTCAAAAATTATGTCTCCCGAAGGGCGAGGGCGGGGCAGGACTCCCCAACATTCGTTTTTATAACCTAGCCTGCTTACTTAGACAGGGCCTAGATTGGTTAACAGGAGGATCCAAATATTCCAATTACGCCTTAGAAGATTCTATGGCTTCCCCATACGATCTCACAGGCATCCTCCACTCTAATCCTAACAACCTGCCACATCGCCTCAAAACTAGTGTACTTTTCAGAGATACTGTCATCGCCTGGAGAGAGGTCAGAAAACTACTTGGACTGCCCTCTAGCATCTCTAAACATCTAAGAATACAAGGCAACCCTATGTTCATACCTTCCACTTTACATAAAGCCTTCGCCCAATGCCAATCCAGGGGCCTCATAAAGATAACTTCGATATATCAAGATAAGCCATGTAAATTCAAACCCTATCACACCATAATGCGGGAATTCTCCCTGCCACCAACTTACAGTTTCTTCTATCACCAACTCACGGATTATTTGAGATCCTGCTGTGGTCCTGAGTCTGATCCCTTTAAATCATCCTTCATTGATAACATACTTCAGAGCAAGGATTACTCTATTTCAAACATCTATTCTCACCTCATTCAACACCAGTCGCGGAAGTACTGCCTTACACCTTTCCAAAAATGGTCCCACCTACTGGGGGACGAAGATCTACCTGACAAAATTCTTGAGGGCTATAGGCTTATCCGAAAACTCACAATATCTGAAACATGGCGTGAGACTCAATTTAAGATTATCCACAGAGCATACTTCCCATTTAGTTTCAACAAAGCAGACCCGTCTCAAGCGCTCTGCCCATGGTGCTCACTGCCTCGTCCCACACTGCTCCACAGGCTTTGGGAGTGCTCTGCTATTACCAGTTACTGGAATGCTGTGATAGCCTATATTAACAAAATCAGCCATACCCGTCTACATAGTGACTGCCTACTATGCCTGTTTAGCATTCCACCTTCAGCTTCCTCCTTATCGCCACTGGACTTACCAAACATACCGCAATGGGCTCATATCTGTCTTCTTGTAGCCCGCAGGACTATCATGTCCCACTGGATTATGACAACACCGCCTAGTCTACCCGCGGTGATAACAGCTATGACGTCATTATTTTATTTGGAAAGATTGGACCTCATCATGTCAAATCTCCATTTCACCCCACGATTTTTCAAGAGCTGGAGAAGGTTTTTGGAAGCCACATTCCCTCAACACACCATCCACGACATAATGCATCCATTTCATTACACAGCATGGTACCTGAAGAGTGATATTACTAACACACTTGGCAAACTCAAAATACCTTCAGTGGCTGACTCTTCTTCATTAAAACCTCCATAAGCTGTCTACAATCACCTAAGGCTCCTTAACATCCACCAACTTCATGTATCTCACCCTGGGACTATCTTCACCCAAACAAATTGTTTTTTTTTTTTTTAAATCTTTATTTAAATTTTATATATCCATACAAAAGAAAAAATCAAAAATCACTTTTAATCGTATACCAATATAATAAACCCACACATCCTATCCCTAACAACCCCCCCCTCCTACCACCCCCTACCCATGCCCCCCCCTGTCTCCCCCGCAGACCCCACTCTTCTGTTACCCACCAGACAAAACACCTATCTGCCCTAACAATTCCGAGTTAACTCAGCATCTTATCGGCGTACTTAGCTGACTTCCTGAAGGCCATCCAGCTTGCCCATCTTCCTCCCACCGTCTCTTGCTCCATAGTTAACAAGTCTTTCTCCCTTTTCTCTAGGTTATAAGTTTCCTGTACTTTTAGGAACCAGTCCCTAATCTTAGGGCCTTCAGGGTTCTGCCAGTTCTTGGGGATTAAACTTTTTGCTGTATTCAGTAACACCGGGATTATGGATGCGTTGTACTCCCGCTTTCCTCCCTCCAAACTATGGAACAAGCATATCCAAGGATCATATGGAATTAATTTACCCGTAATCTCCTCTATTGCTTGAATTATTTCCTGCCAAAACTTTTTAGCCAAAGGACAGCTCCACCATAAGTGTGCCATAGAACCCGGCACCTTACACCCCCTCCAGCAGTTCGGTGACCTATCTGGTTGATATTTATTAATTTTATCCGGGGTTGCATACCATCTTGATAGGCACTTGTAGTTTGTCTCTATCGTTTTTATATCGGTTGTCGAGCTGTGTGTTGCCTTTAAAATATTGCCTATTGCGTCTCCTTCTAGTGATATCCCCAGGTCCCTCTCCCATTTATTAATGAATGGCGGTACATCCACCTCCCCACCGATCAACAGCATTTTATAAATCGCCGAAATATACCCTTTGGTCTTGGTATTACCGAATATTTTTTCTATTGGTAATAGGTTATTTTCCTCTCTTATAGGCCCAGGGAGACTGTTAACAAAGTGCGAAAGTTGAGCGTACCGCCATCCATTCAATTTCATTAAATCTCTACGAGTGTCTAAGTGCTTATATGTGCCTATTTTCCCTTTTTTCACTATATCTTTTAATTGTGCTTCCTTACTTGTGATCCAGTTACCTCCAACTTCTTCCATCCCTGGTGGAAATAGCTCATTGTTTTTTAAATATATCAGTGGTGAGTTGTATTCCCAACTGTTTGCTGTGTGCATCAGGTCCCAAGTTTTGAGGGTGTGTTGTGTGATTATATGTGTGTCTGGTCCTAACTTTCTATACCGTGGGGGATTCCACAACAATTGATTCAACCGTGCACTACTTAAGCCCATTTCCAAGCTAACCCATCTTTTGTTATTCCCTCCCTTAACCCAGTCTACAGCCCTTGCAATAACTATTGCATTGTAATATTTTTTGAAATCGGGGAGAGCCAACCCCCCTTGTGCTTTTCCTCTGCATAAGTCTTTATGTGCAACTCTAGGTTTCTTATTATTCCACACAAACCTGTTTAATATTAGTGTCAATTTTTTAAAATAATTTTGCGGCAACGGAATAGGCAACATTTGCATCTTATAGAATACTTTTGGTGCCAACACCATTTTAACCCGAATTGATACGCCCAATCCATGAGATTGGACAGTGGCTCATCCTTTTTGCTTCTGCTCGGATTTCATCCAGAAGGGGTATAAAATTTAAGGCATATATCTTCTTTATAGAGCTAGAGAGCTTAACCCCCAGGTACTGTATATTATCTCTCACTGGGAAATGGAAAGTTTCCTTGATCCAAGCCTCCTCCTTCCTCTCTATATTGATGTTTAGGGCTTCAGATTTTCCCAGATTGATTTTATAGTTTGAGAGCTCTCCATAATTCTTGACAACAGCTAGTAAATTGGGGATCGAGATCCTCGGGTTTGTAACGTAAAGGAGGACATCATCGGCGTAAGCCGCCAACTTATGTTCTTCCTTCCCCACTATACAACCTGTAATGTCCCGTTTTTTTCGTATGGTGGCTAGTAGTGGCTCTAATGTCAGCACAAACAGAAGAGGGGAGAGCGGGCAGCCCTGTCTGGTCCCGTTCTTCATTTCGAACTGGGCTGAGGTGACGTTGTTGACTTTAACAAAGGCAGAAGGGTGATCATAAAGGATCTTTACCCACCTTATCATTTTTTCTCCCACCCCCATGGCTTCCAGCGTTTTGATCATAAACCCCCAGTCTACTCTGTCAAAGGCCTTTTCGGCATCTATTGACAGAAATAGACCTGGGGTTCCGTTGCTCTTGATGGCTTCTGCTATGAGCAGTGACCGCACCCCGTTGTCCCTGCTCTCTCTCCCTGGGACAAAGCCGACCTGGTCCAGGTGGACCAGATGTGACATTTTTTCCTTAAATCTAGTTGCAAGCACCTTCGCATACAATTTTATATCTGCATTTATCAACGCTATGGGCCTGTAACTAGAGCAAAGGGTGCGGTCCTTACCCTCTTTAGGGATTAAGGTTACAGCCACCAGCAGAGCACCTTCACTTAGCGCGCCCTGCGTCCCTAGTTCGTTCCAAAGCCTACACATCTTCGGGACCAAAGAGTCTCTAAATGTTTTAAAAAAGCCAGCTGTGAAACCATCCGGGCCTGGGCTTCTCCCAGTGGGGGAAGATCTCAGAGCCAGATGGACTTCTTCTTCTGTTATGGGACTATCAAGGTCCTCTATGTCACCCTCGGTCAGTTTGTTAAGCCCTGCCTCCTTTAAGAAGGCCTCAGCCCTTTCTTTATTCCCTCTGCTGTGTCCCTTCTTACCCACTGAATACAAGGATGTAAAATACTGTCTAAATTCCTCACCGATGTCTCTCGAAGAGAATATCGGGTCCCCTTTTTTGTTTTGAATCCTGTCGATAAAATTAATACCTTGTTTTCTCTTCAGAGTTTTTGCCAGATGTTTGCCTACTTTGTTTCCCCACTTAAATTTTTCCCTGAGATGTCTATTCGTGATTTGGTGCACCTCCTCTTCCAATAGGTCTCTTAATTCATCTCTCTTAATGGTCAGCTGTTGTAGTGGAGACTTATCAGGTCCTCTGTGGGCTTTATGTATCTGTTCTAACTTGAAAATTTCTGCCATAAGGGCCTCCTTTTTTTTTATCCTTTCTTTCTTTAGACCTGCCCCAATGGAAATCAGGATCCCTCTGATATACGCCTTAAAGGCTTCCCATACAATCGCCCCTTGAAATTCACCCGTGTCATTAGTTAGAAAAAAGAAATCAATTTCCTGTTGGATTCTTTCTACACTTTTAGGATCTTTAATTAAGTTTTCATTAAGACGCCATGTGAACGGGCGATTTTGCTCTCCTTTTAGTCTTATTTTCATCATGACAGGGGCGTGGTCTGACAGTGTTCTAATCCCTATCTTAGTTTCTTCCACTGTGTCCACCAAGCTGTGATCCACCATCAGATAGTCCAATCTAGAAAAAGTGCCATGCACGGGGGAGAAGAAGGTATAATCCCTGACTCCAGCATGTTGAACCCGCCACATATCGACAAGCTGACATTCGTCTAATTTTTTTCCGATTCTTCTCAGGGAATCCTTACTCATCCCACGCGCATTTGATGAACTATCTAAGGATGGATCCAAACTGAAATTGAAGTCCCCTGCCACTATCATCTCCCCCTCCCTGAATTCCAGTAGTTTGTTAAGGACCCGTGAAAGAAATTTGGTCGGTTCCTTATTCGGGCAGTAGATATTGGCAAGGGTAAGAATTCTCTCACCAATCCTAATCTTCAGAAAAAGGAAGCGCCCATCTGGATCTGTTTTACTATCTATTAGGAGATGATTAAAGCTTTTCGAGAAACCTATTGCCACCCCTTTTGCTCGTTTCAGAGGGGAATCACTGTATATCCATTTTGGGAAATGCCTGGAATAAAGTTTTATACCTGTTTCCCAAACTAAGTGGGTTTCCTGGAAGAAAACCACCTCTGCTCCATAATGGTGCAGCTCTCTCAGTATTTTATGCCTCTTGTTGGGGGAATTTAAACCCTTAACGTTGTATGTCAGACATTTAAAATTCATTTTATCCAGACCTTGTACCTTCTCGGAACCTGGTGTTTGCCTACGGGACTCTGTGTAGAACAAGTCTGTTCGGGAGAGGTCCCCCCCTTTCCACCCCCCTCCCCCTCCTCAAACCTCCCATCCCACCCCTTCCTCCCCCCCGCTTCCCCCCCCCCCACCTCCCACCCTCCCCCTCCCACCTCCCACCCCCCCCCTCCCCTCCCGCCACTACCTGGCAAATGGATCGCAGAGCCACTCTTACTGTGCTCCTGCCCTGCGCCCGTTGTGCCCTGGGGTGTGGCTCTGGTGATGGCCGACGGTGGCTACGTCTCCCCCCACATGGGGGGGAGGGTTCTTCCAAAGGCCTCTGTATGCACTTATATTCCCCCTTTTCCTGCCCCCCCCACTCCCCCACCCCCCAACCCTCCTCCCACCCCTCAGATTCCACCCCCCTATTCAAAGCATGACATAACTATCAAAACCCATTACTACACAAGAACCCCTTCAGGGATACTGGGGACACCGATGTCCAAATTTCTGCAGAAATCTTGCAAGTCTTCCAAATGTCTCAGTTTAAAAGTCCTGCCCTCTTTAACCACGTTCAGAGACATCGGGAAGCCCCAACTATACTTTAGGTTTGTCCCTCTTAGTAAGTCAAGTAATGGTCTCAACTGGCGTCTCCTCGCTAGTGTACCAGCGGAAAGGTCTGAGAATATTTGTATTTCCTGATTGTTGAATTTTACAGGTAAAGCCCCTCTCAGTTTGCTCCAGATTTTGGCTTTGTCGTCATATTGGTGGAATTTGACTATGACATCTCTGGGTGAATCATCTCTCAAATTTGGGGGTTTTCTGATCCTGTGGGCTCGATCGATTTTCAGTTCACTATCCAGGCTTCTGCCCAAAAGGGGATTAAAAATATCTTTAATGATTTTGATCAGGTCTTCTTCTCTCATCTCAGGTAGGGATCTGATTCTTAAGTTTTGACGCCTATTTTGGTTTTCTTGTTCTTCCATCTTATACAGCAGATCTCGTTGGCCCCTCTGTAGTGTTTTTACTTGATTTTTTAGTATCGAGATTTCTGCAACCTGCAGTTCCACCCCTTTCTCTACTTCTTCCACTCTTTTTAGGAGGTGTCCCATATCAGTCCTGACGTTAAGAATTTCCGCCTTAATCACCTTTTCCAACTTTACAAACATGTCTTGAATCTCCGTTTTTGTGGGGAGGGCTTCACCTGCGAGGTCTGGCTCCATATTCAAAGCAGATGCTCCTTCAAAGGGTGCCTCTGAGATGGCCGACCCCCCCTGGGTCCCTTTGTTTTTAGTTGAGGCTTTTTTTTTTGTCCTTTGACTCTTGTTGCTTGTTTTCCGTACCTGGACTCTTCAAAAACTTTTGGATCGTGCTGGAGTTCAAGCTATCTCTGGGTTTGGTACTGTCTGCTGATTTTTGGGGGCGTCCTCTCATATTCATCCCTCCTCCCAAAGCCACCTAAGCCCTATTCATACTGGCTTTTGCTGGCTACTGGTTTAGTGGTCCAGTTCTAGACCCACCTTGATCCTATTAATTGTCAAAAACGATGGGGTTCGGGACCCACTAACCTACCCTTTATGGTGTTACAGCAGAACACTTAGCTGAGTTGAAGCAGACAGCATAAACACCCTTAGGTCGCAGCACTGCTTCTAATTGGAACAGGCGATTTCTACACCATATACCATATGAAACCGAGAAAGGCCCTTCAAGACTTTCAAGATTAGTAATCCGTTTGATTTCCTCCAGGAGCAGCTTTCCCCAAAATATAACACAGTTCGTGTGAGTGCCGATCAACTTGGCTGTTCCCACCTGTTCCTCTGCAACGCTATTTGGGGGGTAAAACATCCATACACACACCAAAACGGACCTGCTCTGGGTTCAAGTTGGTCACGCACTTTAATAAAGTGACATTTGTTAAATTTTCTATGACCCTCTCTTTGCTTAGTTACCACGAGGTGCTTAGCTGACCGTGCGCTAGCAAAAAGACGTCATACAGTCTGACGGGACGCTGCTCTTTATTGTTATCTAGAGTCCACTTGCAGTTTGTGAGTATTCGGAAACAGGCATATAACACAGTTTTTATGGGTGTAAGTCAGCCAGGCTGATCCTACCTGTATCCTAGGGACCACCTGTGGGGGAGTCTTCCGCTTGCTGAGTGGATTTCCTTGCTGGCACCAGCGCTGCACTTGCAGAGAAGACAGAGCAAAAAGAAAGGAGGGGGGGACCCCCTGCGCCTCCCGGTCCGCCGGGATTGTCTGTGCAAGGGATTCTGATTTAGAGGGACGCTGCACAGCCGCTCTCCTTCATACAGTTCAACGAGGCTGGTGGGTTAGGGAGATACCGGACCGGGGGGTTCAGGGAGCGACCAAAACAGGGGGAGATGGCCAGGAGAAGCTGCTGCGGCGTGGCTCCATTCCAGACGTTCTCTGAGTGCCGAGCTACTGCTTGCGCCGATCTGCCGTTCTCAAGGAGCCGCCTCTTTCCTTCTTTCGCTTTTCTGGGGCCAGCTGTCAGGTATGCCAGCCCGCAGCTTCAGGGAAAGGATGCCGCGTCAGCCACGGTCTCTCACCCCGTGCTTTTCAGGACGCCATCCCGTTCAGGCTTACTCCGCTCACCGCCCCACCACCGAGCCCCGCCCCCAGACCTCAGCACGTCACATCCTCCTCCGCGACCCCCTGTGACCAGCAAACAAATTGTTTTAACCAGATCATAATGTAGGTTATCTAGTTAGACATGTTCATAAGTCGCCTCCATTCCCTAAAGGTACAAAGGTTTAAGTTGAACCCTTTCTGGCAATTTCTTGCCAAATGTTCGTGACAAGATGGTAAATGTGAATTGCTTTCCCCCCTCTCCCTCCCCCCCCCTCCCTCTCCCCTGTGTTCCTTCTACCTGTGTTTAGGTATAACACGCATTCTGTACCAAGATTAATTGTATATTCATGTCTTACAATTGTTTTGTACAATGTTTTCTATGAATATATTTTGAAATTATCAATAAATATTTTTCAAAAAAACAAAACAAATATAAAGTGAAAATATTGAACTATATAATGCAGGCCTGATAGTGAGTGGAAAAAACACTCTCTTACCACATCAAACAAAATGCATCTACATATAGTATACAATGACCAATAATAATAATAATATAAAGCGAATCCTGATTTGCAAAATAAAGTAACAACTGTGAAACTATTTGGTATTTCAGACTAAGAATACAGTGTATGTGTCACTGTGTATCAATGACAAAAGTCCATAGACCAATAACATAGAAAAATATTCAGTGTCACATATTCATAATTTCATGAAAGTGACTGGTGCTGATTTCAAAGTATTGAAACTTAATGTCCTCTTCTGGGCCTCAAATAAAGTGACTTCTTGTGCTATAAAGTGACCAAGTGCATCAAAAAAGGTGACTTCTTGTGCTCCCCCTCAAGTATATGCACTCACCAGAAGCCCCCACCCCTGCAGGGGTAAAGAGCGTGTAGAAAACAGTATCTGCAAACAGTGAAACAGTGTATTCCCAGGAAACGGTAAGTACTTCAGAACAGAATATGTATGAAAACGGCATCCACATGTAATCAAAAATGGGCATCCATAGCGTAAATCCGGTAAAAGGTATATTTATTTCTTTATCACGAAAAAGGACTTTACAATAGATAAAATCTGGGCTAGAACAACCTGCCCCACACAAAAAATGGCTGCAGTCAACCAGATCCTCGGTCTGGATGGCGTGCATTCCACAGACCAAAGCATAGAAACCGGAAGCTGCCGGAAATTACGTTGATGTCGACGTGTACCAAGTCCCACCTTACGCTTTTCTTCACTGCACGTTGTATGATGAGATCTCTATGGATGACAGCCCAGTTGGAGAAATGGAAAGAACTGAGACCCAAGGGCCTGGTGATTTGCAGCAGAAGGGAAGGACCTTTTAGAACACCAAACCATCAACCCAGAGTCATGGAGAGGGGAATATATGGCCCCCCTTTGAGAGATCTCCTGCCTCCCCAAGATATAATATTCCTACATATAACAGATTCTCACCCATTGCAAGGAGAGGACCCTACACTCCCCATCGCAACTTCCAGTATGGGAGAGGACCTAGAGAGGAAAGGGGATTTCCTCAGGGGGGCCACGAGAGAGGCCAACTGGGAGATGGAACGAACATGTACCATACAGGGTTCCGAGATGGAGAGGTCAACGGATGAATGGGGGGGGGGGGACGCAAAGAGGATCAGGATTCCCCAGAAATCCAAACAGGGACCAAAGAATCATTGGAAACTACAGGTATCTACATGGTCAGGGACAAAGGACGAATACAAGAAATGGAAGGATCAGGAATACACGAAACCAGAGCAAACACATTTATGGAAAGAGGAAATCGACAAGAGGAAAACGAGGAGGGAAGAAGAAAAAGAAGAAGAGAATATTAGGTGGTGGGATTTTTAATCTGAGTGATGAAGTTTTTACTGAAGAGGAATTAAGAATTTTGGATTTGGGCCTTAAGTTTGCTCCTGAAAAAAATTAACCATTTTGAAGTATACAGTATATAGACCTACAAAAATTCTTACGGAGACTAAATATTAAGAAACATTTTGCACTTAGAGTTTGGAGCTGGAGCTTGTCAATGCGCCTCATCCTCTACCTGGCTGTCTAGCACCAGAAATGTCTGTGGCAGTAGGCAGCAATCAGCAGCACCGTTGGGGAGGTGCGGGCGGCCGGGCATCCATCGCTACATGGCAGTGATCAGCGAGGGGCCAGCTGAGGGCAGATAAGCCTAAGAGTCTAGGACTCGGGAGAAGAGCTCCACCGCGGCACTGCCTCCTCCTTGACCTCACCCCCCTGACCCGCCACCCCACCAGGAGGCAAGAAGCAGTGGGTGCAGCGTAACCCGTGCTTCCAGAGCATGGACTGCTCCAACTTCCTCTCCATGCTCCAACGTGCAGCCCGGAGCCAGAGGACAGGCTCGCCGATCACTGGGGGCACAGAGCTGTCACAGAGGACGGGTGGGAGGCGCAGGCTGCTGAGGGAGCCGCTGGATTTGAACGGATGGAAGCAGGAGACTGGCATCATGGAGACTGGCATTATGGTATGGAAGGTACTGTCTGTCATCATTAGGGATGGGCCGAACATCCTCCGGTTCGGTTTGCACCAGAACATGCGAACACGCAAAAAATTCGAACACGCGAACACCGTTAAAGTCTATGGGACACGAACATGAAAAATCAAAAGTGCTAATTTTAAAGGCTTATATGCATGGTATTGTCTTAAAAAAAGTGTTTGGGGACCCGGGTCCTGCCCCAGGGCACATGTATCAAAAAAAGTTTTAAAAACGGCCGTTTTTTCGAGAGCAGTGATTTTAATAATGCTTAAAGTGAAGCAATAAAAATTTAATATTCCTTTAAATTTCATACCTGTGGGGTGTCTATAGTATGCCTGTAAAGTGGCACATGTTTCCTGCGTTTACAACAGTCCGAGAGCAAAATGACATTTCTAAAGGAAAATAAGTCATTTAAAAGTACCCGCGGCTATAATGAATTGTCGGTCTCGACTCCCGGCAATACTACGCATAAAAGTTCATTGATAAAAATGGCATGGGATGCCCCCACGGGGGGAACCCCGAACCAAAATTTTTTTAAAAAATGCGCGGAGGTCCCCCCAAATTCCATACCAGGCCCTTCAGGTCTGGTATGGATATTAGGGGGAACCCCGCACCAAATTTTTTTTAAAAAATGGCGTGGGGGTCCCCCTCAAAATCTCAAAGCACCTTGTCCCCATGTTGATGGGGAGAAGAGCCTCATCCCCACAACCCTTGCCCTCTGGTTGTGGGGGTCTGCGGGCGGTGGGCTTATCGGAATCTGGAAGCCTCCTTTAACAAGGGGACCCCCAGATCCCGCCCCCCGTGTGAAATGCTTACATAACCGAGTGACCCCGCCCCCCTCTGACACTACGGGGAAGCCATAGGGATGTCCCCGTGCATCAGAGGGGGGTGGACTGGGTGGCCCCGCCCCACTCTGATGCTACGGGAAAGCCATAGGGATGTCCTAGTGTGGCCCCGCCCTCAGTTATAAAAGAGCTGTCACCTGGGAGCGGCCAGTCATTACGGCGGGTGCCTCCCATGGAGGCAGATTTTTTTTCCGGTCCTTCGGAGCGCGAGAAGAAGAAGAAGAAGACTCTGTGGGACAGTTTTATTTTTTAATTTTTTAATAAAGGACTTGTCCCAAGGCATGTTTTGTGTGTATTTTTACCATTTTCACACATTTTTTGTGAAATGGTAGGGGTAAATTTGTACCCCATTACCATTTCACACAGGGGGGGCCGGGATCTGGGGTCCCCTTGTTAAAGGGGGCTTCCAGATTCTGATAAGCCCCCCACTCGCAGACCCCCACAACCACCGGGCAAGGGTTGTGGGGATGAGGCCCTTCTCCCCATCCACATGGGGACAAGTTGCTTTAGGGGGCTACCCCAAAGCACTCTCCCAATGTTGAGGGCATGTGGCCTGGTACGGTTCAGGAGGGGGGGTGCTCTCTCACCCCCCTCTTTTCCTGCGGCCTGCCAGGTTGCATGCTTAGATAAGGGTCTGGTATGGATTTTTGGGGGGACCCCACGCCATTTTTAAAAAAAAATTTGGCGTGGGGTTCCCCTTAAAATCCATATCAGACCTGAAGGGTCTGGTATGGATTTTGAGGGGGACCCCATGTCATTTTTTTTACATTTTGGTGCGGGGTTCCCCTTAATATCCATACCAGACCTGAATTTGGGGGGACCCCCACACATTTTTTTTAAATTTGGTTCAGGATTCTGTGGGGGAATCCCCTGCCGCTTTTATCAATAAACTTTTATGTGTATTGCCGGGAGTCAGGACCGACAATTCATTATAGCCGCGAGTACTTTTAAATGACTTTTTTTCCTTTAGAAATGTCATTTTGCTCCGGACTGTTGTAAAATTTTGGTGCGGGGTTACCCTTAATATCCATACCAGACCTGAAGGGCCTGGTATGGAATTTGGGGAGACCCCCACACATTTTTTTTTTAAATTTTGGTTTGGGGTTCCCCTGTGGGGGCATCCCATGCCGTTTTTATCAATGAACTTTTATGTGTATTGCTGAGAGTCAGGACCGACAATTCATTATAGCTGCGAGTACTTTTAAATGACTTTTTTTTCCTTTAGAAATGTAATTTTGCGGGGGCGTGGCTTCGGCATGGCGGCGAGTGGACGTTAACACTGAGAGCTCCCGGCCAGCGGCACCCCTGCAGTATACCTCAGCCACATTACCCCACATTGTCAGCACCTACCAGTACCTCCGACAGCCAGGGGATCGTACCGCCGCATCCAGACCTCCACCCGCGGCATGGATCGGTACCTAAAACCGATCAAACAGTCCGCCTCCACCCCGGCAGTACCAAAGATGGCGCCGGCCGGACGCACGGCAGGGGATTCACAGGGAGAGATGGCCACCCCTGAAGGCTCGCAACAGCAGGGAGATGACTTCACGATGCCGCCCTACTCCCCGATCAGTGACCTATCCCCATGCATTCCACGATCACTGGCAGTATCGCCCGACCTGGAAGAGGATCTATTCAGTTCCAGACAGACATCTCCATGTCCCACCACATCCCACGATGCTCCTGGCCTCAGATCTGCACATACTCCAAGGCTGCAAGACACAGTGAGTACCTCTGTTACTCCTTCTCTGCAGGCAGAGCCTGCATATCATGCTGATCCTTCACACAAGTTTTGGGTACTCCTACAGCAGCTCCCCACAAGGGACGACTTTGAAACACTAGCCTCTAGAATGGAGATGGCCATGAGGGGAGAGATGCAAGCCATTAAACAGGAAGTCGCAGCCCTAGACACACGTGTAGCAGCAGTGGAGCAGGAACAGGGTGCAATGTCCCAGAGTATAAAAGATGTGCAGTCCTCACATACGGAAATGAATGACCAATTTCTTCAGCTACAATTGCTAATTGATGATTTAGAAAACCGGAGTCGCAGACAGAACATACGCCTGAGGGGAGTCCCGGAGTCCATCCCACAATCTGAGCTCCGTGCGATGGTAATCTCTGTCTTTAACCGTTACTTAGACCGCCCGAGAGACACGGCGATTACCATAGACCGCATTCATAGGACCCTCGGCCCTAACCCTTACCCATCTGACAGACCAAGGGACGTCCTCTGCTGCCTGCACTTCTTTAACCTCAAGAAAGAAATCTTGAGACAGGCATGGCGGGTAGGCGTATTGGAGTTTGACGGGGCTGCCATCCACCTGCTTCCGGATATTTCTAGGAGAACCCTGATGATGAGACGAACGCTCAAACCACTCTTGGACGGCATCAGTGAGAAAGGTCTCACATACAAATGGGGTCACCCGTTTCATCTGATTGTTCGTAAGGGTGCCAACACTTTCACTCTACGTCACCCCTCAGAGCTCCCACATCTATTTGCTTTTATCGGGATGAACCCAGTCGAGGTACCAAACTGGCTCCTAGTGAACGTTCAGTCTAATCCACAACGTCGGCCATTGGATGGAAGACAACAAAGGGTCCGGACCGGACGCCGTTCACAGAGAGGCCCTCCACAGGCTCCACAAGAACCAGTCTCTTGACTCCGAGGAACTTGGTAATCGGTTGTTCCCCCAGTTCTAATATGCGAGCACTCCCCGCTTTTTTGCACTTACCGTTGGGTTTTTTGGAGTTTGGCGTTTTGTTCTTCTTTTATGGTTTTTTTTTTTTTTTTTTTTTTTTTCCCTTCCTTACCTTGTTTTTACACCACCAACGGATGGCCTAACCACCCCACAGTCAGTATCCCGGAGCTCACTAGCTCCCCACAATGGCTTGGACCACTTCAGACATACCCGCTTACTCCAAACGAGCACCCCACAGGCTTCCCCAGATAAGCGTTGAACCCTACGTTGCCTCAAGATCAGAGGAAAAGTCCCGTGGGGGGGGGCTGTTTTCCCCTTCCCCTCTCCCCCCCCCTTTTTTTTTTTTTTTTTACCCTCCCCACCTCTCTGTTTATGTAATTTCAACCTGAGTGCAACTGTCGGACCCATCATATGGAAGAAAGAGGGGATTCGAGGACTCTTCCAATACTACGGGCAGTGGGGATTGTATTTAATTGAACAGTTATCCCACGGGAACCCACTCACCACTGACTGGTTCTGTATTGTATTACTGTGTATCTGTTCTTACCTGATAGTGGGGGCTGGTTGGGGGACGGCGTCGGATCTTCGTTCCCACACCGCCCCCGATCACCTGCTTTACAGCCGAGTCAGAAAAGGTTACTTTATAGCACTCAGGGGGGGCAGGGAAGTACTATGCTAAACTGGTCTCCCTAGCGGACCCAATGCCTGCACACGGGATCGCTGTTCCTTGAGACACTCCCCGAACTGAAGCAGGAGATTGCTCGGGGTTCAACCCGGGACGGCCTTGGAAGGTGGGCTTAAGGGTTAGATCCCCACTGGGACACTAAAGTTGAGGTCCAGGAATCAAATGCAGGGTAGGGCGGGAAGTAATGCAGGAGATGTAGCAATGTTAACCCGTATATCTCCCCATAAACTATTTGATGTTCCCGACCCAAATCTAGGGCAATAGGTATCCATGGATTACATTTTTTTTTCAGTAATCATTTAACGGTTGTCACATGTTATATGTTTGGTTCTCTAGCATTAATCTTAGGATGTTAAAAAAAAATTTTGTTTTGTTTTGTTTTGTTTTTTTTTTTTTTTTGTTTTTTTTTTATCTCTCATGATGGTGCTGATGTATCATTGATATACAAATGTTGCTGCAGGGGATCCAAAGGTCGGGGCTCTGCGCTTGACTGTGCCCTACCTCCCTCCACAGTAGGAATACTCTGCCCTGGTGGCAGTAGCTCTCCTTTAAGGAGAAACATCTTGTGTTAGTCCCCAAACTCTTTCCCCCCCTCCAATTTCTCTTCTCCCTCCCCTTTTTTCTTTTTTTTCTCTTCTTTTTCTTCTCTTTTTTTCCCTTTTTTTTTTTTTTTTTTTTTTTTTTTTCCTTAGAGCCCCTCGCCACCTAGAGAGCGGGCACTCTGCCAATATGGCTCTTAAGTTCCTTTCTTGGAACATCAAAGGTTTGAACGCCCCTGAGAAGCGAACCAGCTGTCTGGCCGAGCTCTGGAGACTTAGAGCACACATAGTCTTCCTTCAAGAGACTCATTTCCGGTCAGACAAGGTCCCGAGGCTCTCTAACAAGCACTTTCCGGTGGCCTATCATAGTCCATCTACCTCCTCTAAATCCAGAGGGACAAGTATTCTGCTATCTAAATCTTTACACTGGCAGTTCCTGGATGAAGTCCGGGATGGGGAGGGCAGGTTCCTTCTCCTGAAGGGCAAAATTGATTCTCACACATTTACCCTTGCGAACTACTACTTGCCTAACACGAACCAAGCTCAATTTCTGGGGGCTTTCCTAGCAGCGTTGGAGCCTTTCCGCGAGGGTACGCTCGTGCTGGGGGGAGACTTTAACCTCACCTTAGATCCCTCTAAGGATTCATCTGTCCAATCGTCCTCCCTACCTCAGGGTGCAAGACGGGCACTGAAGGACCTGTTGCATGAACATCAGTTGGTAGACATATGGAGAATTTTCCATCCCCAGGAACGAGATTTCTCCTTCTATTCCTCGACTCACAGATCCTACTCTAGGATCGATTTTTTTCTAATACAACATTCTGCGATTTCCTTAGCCTCCAAAGCAGAGATAGGCCAGATAACACTATCCGATCATGCACCAGTCTTCCTAGAGCTAACTCTCCCACACGTACGCCCTAAAACAATATCTTGGCGTCTAAATGAAACACTTCTCAAGGACCCCGAAACAGCTGCAGAGATTAACAAAGAACTTTGCTCCTACTTTAAAAACAATACTGGCTCCGTGTCTAACCCTCTCTCAGTGTGGTCAGCACACAAATGTTACATTAGAGGGATCTTCATAAAACTTGGCCATGCGGCCAAGCAACGCCGTGCCAAAACTCTGACGGACCTTTTGTCGAAACTTCACATTTTGGAGAGGCAACACAAGGTTCGAACTGATCGCACACTGGAAGCAGAACTGCTTCAGACTAGAGAGGCTATCAGAGAGCACTCGCTGTATAAGGCCAAACACGTCCTGCTTAAGGCGCGCCGCTCCTTTTATGAGTATGGAGATAAATGCGGGCGTTTGTTGGCAAATGCATTGAGGGCAAAACGCACGCAATCATACATACCAGCCCTCCTGACACCATCAGGGTCTAAGATTCACACTTCACCAGACCTAGCAGCGGCCTTCCGAGAATTCTATTCAAAGCTTTATAATTTGGAGACGGCGCAGGCCACTGGATCTTCGGCCCCTTCCCTATCAAATATACGAGAGTACCTCCAAGAGGCTAAACTTCCCTCTCTTACGGATGCAGAACGGGAATTACTCTCCCAACCACTTAACGTAGAGGAGCTCGCAGACGCCATAGCAGACACACAGCCGGGGAAGGCCCCTGGGCCTGATGGCTTTACCCTACTATATTACAAGACATTTCAGACACGGCTAGCACCCCAATTCATCACAGCCTTCAATGCCATATTAGAAGGACATAACTTCCCCCCTGACATGCTACAAGCCTCTATCTCTGTACTCCCTAAGCCCGGAAAGGACCCATTGCTATGCTCCAGCTACAGGCCCATTTCTCTTCTAAATTGTGACATCAAGCTCCTCACAAAAATCATAGCCTCCAGATTCAATAGCCTAATGCAACGCTTGGTAGCACCTGATCAGGTGGGCTTCATACAGACTCGTGAAGCAAGAGACAACACTATCCGGACAATAAACGTTATAGAAAAGGCGAAAAGATCAAACATACCTCTTCTACTCCTATCCACTGATGCCGAGAAGGCTTTTGATAGGGTGGACTGGAGGTTCCTTCGGGAAGCACTCTGTTCTTTTGGGATGCCGAAGCCCATCCTAGACTGGATCTCTGCCCTCTATTCTAATCCCACAGCCACGGTACGGGTGAATGGGTTAGAATCTGACATCTTTGCGATCTCCAACGGGACTAGGCAGGGATGCCCACTTTCCCCTTTACTATTTGTCCTTTCCCTAGAACCATTTCTTCGCCATGTGAAAGATAATCCTAATATCAGCGGGGTTCATTCTGACCACTATCAACACAAAGTGGCGGCTTACGCTGACGATCTTTTATTTTATATCACCAAACCCATAACGTCCCTGCCTTCGTTGCTACAAGAGTTGAAACGATATGGTAATCTTTCTAACTTCAAAGTTAACCTCCAAAAGTCGGAAGCCCTGAACATTTCCATACCAGACAACACATTGTCGGGTTTGCGACCCTTTTTCCCGTTTAAGTGGGCCACCCGTTCTATACTTTACTTGGGTACCAGAATCCCTGCAAATCCAAAAGACATCTTTGCCCTGAATTTTCGTCCCTTCCTAGCGACGCTTAGTATAGACCTTACGAAATGGGATCCCCTTGCTTTATCTTGGTTTGGCCGGTGTAATGTACTGAAGATGAACGCAATGCCTCGGCTTCTATATTTGCTACAAGCCTTACCTGTCAAATTACCGCAAACTTTCTTTCATGAAGTTCGCTCAAGGTTTATTAAGTTCCTGTGGCGGGGCAGACACCCACGAATGGGCAGGGCGTTGCTGCTTAGGCCGAAGCTGAAGGGAGGCATAGGATTCCCAGACCCTGCTCTCTATTACACTGCAATACACATGACCCGAGTAATTGACTGGTGCCGTCATGGGGAAGGGAAACTCTGGGTAACGTTAGAACAGGATATGGCACGGGCCCCGTTGGCTGGTCTACCCTGGGCGGGTAAACATCTTGACCCCCACATAACCACCCACCCACTGATTGGCCCTTCTTTGGTAGAAATGGATAGATTTTCCTTGCCCGGTTTCCCTTCTCCCATGACCCCAGTCATAGGACATCCCAAATTCCCCCCAGGTATGTCAGACCCAGCCTTTACTGGACAAGCCACGAAAGGGCTCCTGCGTGCGTCTCAATTCCTGGGACCCACGGGCTGGATCCCTACAGGGTCCGTGACATCAGGACCGGCACCCATCACATTGGATAGTTGGAGAGCGGGGCAACTCTCCCACTTTCTCGGCTCGCTACCCAGATATAGGTTTTTTTCTAGACAACTTCATTCCTTTGAGGAAATATGTCTGGGTGATGGCCCAATTCGGGGTTCCCTTTCTAGATCTTACAAATCTTTGTTGGACATGCATGCTACCATAGACCCCCCCTTCCTAGCTAAGTGGGAAAGGGACCTTCGAACCACATTTACTACTCCGCAGAAGGAACGCATACTCTTCTTCGCTCATAAATCGTCACTCTGCAGCAAATATCAAGAAATCTCCTATAAGTTGACCACACGCTGGTACCGCACGCCGGCTGTATTGGCCAAAATATTCCCCAACCAATCTGATCGCTGCTGGCGATGTGGGCAACAAACTGGTACTATCCTACACATCTTCTGGGAGTGCCCCAAACTACAATCTTTCTGGCAACCGGTTCTCCGCTACATCCACAAATTCACAGATATCTCCTTAAACAATGACCCTGCTGCTGTGCTCCTCAACCTCACTCCCATGTCAGGAAAGCGATATCGTAAATCTCTTCTTAAACACCTACTCAGCGCTGCTAGAGCTTGCATCCCAAGTCAATGGAAGCAACAGTCTGCCCCAACTGTGGCCCAATGGTTCGCAAGGGTCAATGATATCGAACAAATGGAGGACCTCACTGCTACGATCCGGGACAAATCCGAGGAACATAGGACCAGGTGGTTTTATTGGACCAAGTTCCGCTTCTCAGAGGAATACCTCCGTGAGACATAGCCAGGTCGCGTTGAATACCAGAGGCTCTTGCTCCTATTCATGGCCGCTAGATGGCCTAGGGAGTAAAGGGCGGTCCTTGCTCTCTAGGTGGACTTCTGACTCCCCCCCCCCCCCCCACTCTTCTACTATACCACCCTCCTTCTTTCCCTCTTCTTCATTCCCCTTTCTCACTCTCACTTCTTCCCTTTATTCTCCTTTATTCTCTTCCTTTATTTTAATCCCAAAAAACTTGGTATGATTTGACCTCAGTCAGTCACCTAGCAGCACCCTTCCCCTATGTACAGATACTTAACTCCACCTTGGATACTAGGGAGAATTCATAGAGCATCACAATTGTTCAGATCCTCCGTCAAGGCGAAGCTCTAGTCCTATATCCCCAGGGTATCCAAGTATTTTGTATGCTTATGGAACTGTTCCTGTTATGTAATCTTGAGTTTACTTATCTCTTGTTCAGATAATACTACAGGATGTCCATGTGTACTCTACTTTGCTTACACTACATATTCTGTGAAGTTATTGTTTCATTGTATGTCGCATACCACTAAATAAATAATTAAAAAAAAAAAAAGAAATGTAATTTTGCTCTCGGACTGTTGTAAACATGGGAAACATGCGCCACTTCATAGGCATACTCTAGACACCCCCCAGGTACGAAATTTAAAGGAATATTACACTTTTATTCTTTCACTTTAACTGCTTGCTGACCGCCGGCTGTCAATTGACGGCCAGGCGGCGCAGCTCTCGTTGCGGGTGGGCGTCATATGACGGCCTCGCTTTCCCGGCTGACCTCGATCGCGCGCGCGCCGTGTCTCTGGGCACCCGGTGCGCGTGCCCGGCGGCCACGATGTCCGCCGGGCACCCGCTATTGCCAGTAACACAGCAGGACCGTGGATCTGTGTGTGTAAACACACAGATCCACGGTCCTGTCAGAGGAGAGGAAACCGATGGTATGTTCCCAGTACAGAGGAACACCGATCGGTCTCCTCCCCTAGTGATTCCCCTCCCCCTACAGTTAGAAACACTTCCTAGCAAACACAGTTAACCCCTCGATCACCCCCTAGTGTTAACCCCTTCCCTGCCAGTCACATTTATACAGTAATCAGTGCATTTTTATAGCACGGATCGCTGTATAAATGTGACTGGTCCCAAAAATGTGTCAGAAGTGTTCGATGTGTCCACCGCAATATCGCAGTCAGGATAAAATCGCAGATCGCCGCCATTACTAGTAAAAAAAAAAATAAATAATAAAAATGTTATAAATCTATCCCCTATTTTGTAGACGCTATAACTTTTGCGCAAACCAATTAATATACGCTTATTGCGATTTTTTTTTACCAAAAATATGTAGAAGAATACGTATCGGCCTAAACTGAGGAAAAAATTAGTTTTAAAGAAAAAAATATTGGATATTTATTATCGCAAAAAGTAAAAAATATTGTGTTTTTTTTCAAACTTGTCACTTTTCTTTTGTTTAAAGCGCAAAAAATAAAAACCACAGAGGTGATCAAATACCACCAAAAGAAAGCTCTATTTGTGGGGAAAAAAATTATAACAATTTTATCTGGGTACAGTGTTGTATGACCGCGCAATTGTCATTCAAATTGCGACAGCGCTGAAAGCTGAAAAATGGCCTGGGCAGGAAGGGGGTGAAAGTGCCCTGTATTGAGGTGGTTAAGCATTATTAAAATCACTGCTCCCGAAAAAACGTCCGCTTTTAAAACTTTTTTGCATTGATACATGTCCCCTAGGGCAGGACCCAGGTCCCCAAACACTTTTTATGACAATACCATGCATATAAGCCTTTAAAATTAGCACTTTTGATTTCTCCCATAGACTTTTAAAGGGTGTTCAGCGGCTTTCGAATTTGCCGCGAACACCCCAAATTGTTCGCTATTCGGTGAACAGGCGAACACCCGATGTTTGAGTCGAAGAACATCGGGACCATCCCTAGTCATCATACACAGACCTGCCCTGTGGCTCTGCAGACAGAGACTGGGACAGAGGAGGGACTGCAGGAACAGGGCTAGGGGTCTCTCTCATCCCCCCTCTCTTCTCTCAACTCACCCCCTAAGCCCTCCCCTCTCTCTCAGCCCCCCTCTCTCTAAGCCCCCCTCCTTTCTCTCTGAGTCCTCCCCCTCTCACCCCCTCCCTCAAACCCCCTCCCTCTCACCCAATCCTTCTCAGTCCTCTCCTCCTCTCAGAACTCCCCTCTCTCTGAGCCCCCCTCTCTCAGGCCCCCCTCCCCCTCTCTCAGGAACCCCTTCCTCTCTCTCCTCTCTCAGCCCTCCCTTCTTTCTCAGCCATCCTCCCTCTCTCAGCCCCCCTCTCTCAGGCCACCCTCTCTTCTCTCTCAGCTCTCCTTTATCTCTCAACCATCCCTTATCTCTTAGCCATCCTCCCTCTCTCAGCCCCCCTCTCAGCCCTCCCTATTCTCTCAGCCCCCCTCTCTTTAAGCCTCCCTCCCTTCTCTCTAAGCCCCCTCGACTCTCTCTCAGCCCCCTCTCTCTAAGCCTCCCTCCCTTCTCTCTCACTCCCCCTCTCAGTCCCTCCCCTCACTCCCCCTCTCCTCTCACCCCCCTGTTTCTCAGCCCCCTCCCTTCTCTCTCAGACCCTCCTCTCTCTCAGCCACCCGCTCTCTCAGGCCCCCCTCTTCTCTCTCAGCCCTCCCTTCTCTCTCAGCCTCCCTCCCTCTCTTAGGCCTCCTCTCAGCCCTCCCTTCTCTCTCAGTTCCCTCCTCTCTCAGCCCCCTCCTCTCTCAGCCCCCCTCCCTCAGCCCTCCCTTCTCTCTCAGCCAACCTTCCTCTCTCAGGCTCCCTCTGAGCCCTCCCTATTCTCTAAGCCCTCACCTCTCTCTCAGCCCCTTCCCTATTCTCTCAGTCCCCTCCCTTCTCTCTCAGCCCCCTCCCTTCTCTCTCAGCCCTCTCCCTTCTCTCTTAGCCCTCCTCTCTTCTCTCTCAGCCCCCCTCTCTCAAGCCCCCCTCTCAGCCCTCCCTAATGTCTCAGCCCACTTTTTAAGCCCACCCTTCTCTCTCAGCTCCCTCCTCTCTCAGCCCCCTCTCTCAAGCCCCCCTCTCAGCCCCCCTCTCTCTCTCAGCCCTCCCTAATGTCTCAGCTCACCTTTCTAAGCCCACCCTTCTCTCTCGAAACCTCCCTTCTCTCTCAGCCCCCCTCTCTTAGCCCTCCCTCTCTCAGCCGTGACTCTCTGAACCCCCTTTCCCTCTCAGCCTCCCTCTCTCATTCCCCTTCCTCTCTCAGCCCCCTGTCATCTCCCTCTCCCCTCCCTCTCTCAGCCCTCCTCTCTCTCAGCTCCCCTCTCTCAACCCCCCTCAGCCCCCTCTCTCTCAGCCCTCCTTCTCCCCTTCCTCTCTCAGCCCCCTTTTTCTCAGCCCTCTCTCAGCCCTCCCTCTCTCAGCCCCCCTCTCTCAGCCCTCCCTCTTCCCTCCCCCCAATTAGCTGGTTTTGCCTAGGGCGCAAAATAGGCTAGCACCGGCCCTAATCAGGTAGGTCAGTGTAACGGCCAGTTAGGTCACATGTGTTACATGGGCAGGGCAAAGGGGGTGGAGTCAAGGGTGGAGCAAAATTAGGTTTCGCCTATTGTGTCAAAAATCCTTGCACCGGCCCTGATTGCATGAAATAGGTTTTCTTGTTATAAATTGCTTATGCTCTGTGCAAAGGATCCATTGATACAGCCCATTTAATGTGGCAGGTGTTATGTGTACCTGTAAAAGTTAAACAGTGAAATGACAGTGCACCATTTAGCTGGATCTGTGCAAGTTGCTTTGGACGTTGTGAGTTGTATATCTTCAATATGCTGCTCTCAAAATGATATATTGCTAAAATGAGAGAGAAAATTCTGTGGCTAGAGGGAATTACACTGACTGCGTTAGCCCCACATACACTATATTACCAAAAGTATTGGGATGCCTGTCTTTACACGCACATGAACTTTAATGGCATCCCAGTCTTAGTCCGTAGGGTTCAATATTGAGTTGGCCAACCCTTTACAGCTATAACAGCTTCAACTCTTCTGGGAAGGCTGTCCACAAGGTTTAGAAGTGTGTCTATAGGAATGTTTGACCATTCTTCCAGAAGCAAATTTGTGAGGTCAGCCACTGATGTTGGACGAGAAGTTCTGGCTCACAGTCTGCAATTCATCCCAAAGGTGTTCTACTGGGTTGATGTCAGGACTCTGTGCAGGCCAGTCAAGTTCCTCCACCCCAAACTCACTCATCCATGTCTTTATGGACCTTAATTTGTACACTGGTGTCATGTTGGAACAGGAAGGCGCCACCCCCAAACTGTTCCCACAAAGTTGGGAGCATAAAATTGTCTACAATGTCTTGGTATGCTGACGCTTTAACCGCTTGCTGACCAGTGCACGTCGGCAGAATGGAACTGGTAGGCAAAAGGGCATACAGGTACACCCCCGCAATCCTGTCAAGGAGAGGAAGAACAGGGAGATGCTTTTGTAAACAAAGCATTTCCCCATTCTGCCTAGTGACAGGACAGAGATCACTGCCTTTTTTCATCGAGAGCAGTGATCATTGTCCTGTGTGTTGAAGCCCATCCCCCGCACAGTTAGAATCACTCCCTAGGACACACTTAACCTCTTCACCGCCCCCTAGTGGTTAACCCCTTCACTGCCGGTGTCATTTACACAGTAACCAATGGATGGTAAATGTTGGTGCACAGCCATTTTTAGGTCTCTCCAGAGATGCTCAATTGGGTTTAAGTCAGGGCTCTGGCTTTGCCATTTACGAACTGTCATGGAGTTGTTGCAAAGCCACTCCTTCGTTATTTTAGCTGTGTGCTTAGGGTCATTAAACCTTCGGTCTAGTCTGAGGTCCTGAGCACTCTGGAGAAGGTTTTCATCCAGGATATCCCGGTACTTGACCGCATTCATCTTTCCCTCGATTACAACCAGTCATCCTGTCCCTGCAGCTGAAAAACACCCCCACAGTATGATGCTGCCACCACCATGCTTCACTGTTGGGACTGTATTGGACAGGTGATGAGCAGTGCCTTTCTTCATACATGCCGCTTAGAATTAAAGACAAAAAGTTCTATGTTGGTCTCATCAGACCAGAGAATCTTATTTCTCACCATCTTGGAGTCCTTCAGGTGTTTTTTTTAACAAACTCCATGTGGGCTTTCATGTGTCTTGCACTGAGGAGAGGCTTCGGTCGGGCCACTCTGCCATAAAGCCCCAACTTGTGGAGGGCTGCAGTGATGGTTGACTTTTTACAACTTTCTCCCATCTCCCGACTGCATGTCTGGAGCTCAGCCACAGTGATCTTTGGGTTCTTCTTTACCTCTCTCACCAAGGCTCTTCTCCCCCGATAGCTCAGTTTGGCCGGACGGCCAGATCTAGGAAAGGTTCTGGTCGTCCCAAACGTCTTCCATTTAAGGATTATGGAGGCCACTGTGCCCTTAGGAACCTTAAGTGCAGCAGAAATTTTTTATAACCTTGGCCAGATCTGTGCCTTGCCACAATTCTGTCTCTGAGCTCTTCAGGCAGTTCCTTTGACCTCATGATTCTCATTTGCTCTGACATGCACTGTGAGCTATAAGGTCTTATATAGACAGGTGTGTAGCTTTCCTAATCAAGTCCAATCAGTATAATCAAAACACAGCTGGACTCAAATGAAGGTGTAGAACCATCTGAAGGATGATCAGAAGAAATGGACAGCACCTGAGTTAACCACTTGCCGCGCACCCTATTACATATTGACGGCGGCAAAGTGGTTTGATAATCCTGATCGGACGTTATATGACGTGATCAGGATTATCCGCTATTGTGCGCCCCCGGGGGCGCGCACCACGGTGATCGGGGATGGCACTTGTCCCTCGGACACAGCGCATTCCCGATCAGGGTAAACAGCCAATGAAATGGCTGTTTACCCATGTGATCGGCTGTGTCCAATCACAGCCGGTCACCTGTCATAACAGATCAGGCACGCGCAATGCACGCCGTCGGGGGGCGCGCAGATCGGAGAAGGCGAGTGTCCCTCGGACACAGCGCATCTCCGATCAGGGTAAACAGCCAATGAAATGGCTGTTTACCCCTGTGATAGGCTGTGTCCAATCACAGCCAGTCACAATTATAAACACTGTGGCGGTTTCCAGGGATCTCTCCTTCTCTCTCCTCACACACCGATCGTGTGAGGAGAGAGAAGGAGAGATCTGATCAGTGAGTAAAACATCTAATTCTACTGTCTACATCTGTTCAATAGTCTACTGTCTGCACAACACGAACCCCCCCCTCATCAATAAAGAGAACCTGTCACAGCCCATCAGGATCTGTCACAGCCCATCAGGATCTGTCACAGCCCATCAGAACCTGTCACAGCCCATCAGAACCTGTCACAGCCCGTCATCGGTACCGCCATCAGCACCGGTACCGCCATCAGCACAGCCACCGCCATCAGCACCGCCACCGCCATCAGCACCGCCACCAGCACCGCCATCCTCACTGCTACCACCATCAGCACCGCCACCGCCATCAGCACTGCCATTGGCACCATCTGGATCTGACAGCCCATCTGTCACACAGGCCACCATCAGTACCATTAACGGTACCGCTATTAGTACCGCCATCGGTAACATCTGAATCTGACAGCCCATCTGTCATAGCCCATCTGTCACACAGGCCCGCCATCACTACCATCACTACCATCGCACAATCCCACCATAAGTACCGCCAAAAGTACCACCATCATGTCCCAAAGAGTTTATACACCTGAGGAGGCATATAAAATCCTTACCATGTCGGATGATGAGAGCAGCGGGGAGCTCTCATTATCCGATTCTGGTTCGGAATACGAGCCAGTGGAGGATAGCGGATCGGAGTCCGAGTCAGCGGAGGAAACCCCTCCTAAAAGAGTAAGGAGATCAGGACCGAGATCAGAAAACCTGCCTACCACCAGCAGCGCCAGACCCCAGGAAGAGGAGCCCAGTACAAGTACTGGAATTGCACATCCAGCCCAAAGAATCCAGGCCCAGTCCTACTTTCCCGATGCCCTGGCAAACCCCTTATGGTTGCCTGTCAACTCAGGATCCGCTACAATCCCCCCTTTCACTGCACAGCCAGGTGCGCAGCTGAACACTTCAAATTTTTCATATTTGGACTATTTCCATTTGTTTTTCTCAGAAGATTTGTTGCAGTACATGGTGGACCTAACAAACCTCTATGCAGAGCAATTTATTGCTACCAACCCCAGTTCGTCCTATGCCCATATGTTCCATTGGCGACGTCTCACACTAGACAAATTCAAATTGTTCTTGGACCTTACTTTTAATATGGGGCTTACAAAGAAAAACTAACTGCATGCCTACTGGTCCACCCACCCCATCCACAACATGCCCCTATATTCTTCTGTTTTGTCCAGGACACGGTACGATATGATAATGCGTTTCCTACATTTCAACGATAATTCGCAGTGCCCTCCCCAAGATCATCCCAACCACGACAAATTATATATAAGCTTCGCCCCCTAATAAATTCTTTTACCAAACGATTTTCTGAAGTCTTTATCCCTGACCAAAATATTTGTGTAGACGAATCCCTTATCCACTTTACTGGCCGGCTGAATATCAAACAGTATATCCCAAGTAAGAGAGCCAGGTATGGAGTGAAATTGAACAAATTATGTGACCGAGCCACTGGTTAAGTGTACTCATTTCGCATTTATGAGGGAAAAGACTCCCAGCTACAGCCCCGTGAGTGCCCCACATACATAGGAACCAGTGGTAAAATTGTGTGGGACCTTGCATGCCCCCTGTTCAAAAAAGGTTACCATGTATATGTAGATAATTACTACAGCAGCTTGCCCCTTTTCCGTCACCTGTATTGTGAAAAAACCCTGGCCTGCGGTACCTTCCGAAAAAATAGGAAGGGCTTCCCACAGAATTTACTAGCAAAACAGCTACAAAAGGGGGAAGCCGCATTCATGAGGAATGAGGAGGTGTTGGCCATGAAGTGGCGGGACAAGAAGGATGTTCACATGATGACTATCATTCACAATGACACCTTTTTACGCCTGTTTACTGACGATGCCTTTGCCTGCCGTTTTAACCACGTTTGACTTCCATGTGCACTGACCTCAGCCTCTTTATCGACGATGCTTTTGCCTGCCGTTTTAACCACCTTTCTGACTTCCACGTACACCGACCTCGGCCTGTTAAATCGACCATGTTTTTGCCTGCCACTTGGACTGATCTTTTGCCCTTCTACTTCAGTACACAGGGGTCTCACATATGCGAGGGGCTTCAGAATAGCGTTCTGAGTAGAGAAAATCAGTTTTTGGTTTTCTGTGTTCCCAGAACAGGGTCTGGTTGCCCGGAGGCTTCAAAGAGATTTGGGTGGGAGAAGCCTCCACCCCTGTCCCCCTGGCCCTAAGCTTGATGGTCCTTCCTGCTGCCTGGACCAATACTTTGGCTGTGCTGACCATATCGCTGCCTGTAATGACCCAGGACTTTATGGACTGTTTATTTCTGCTGCCTGGACCAATACTTTGGCTGTGTTGACCATATCTCGGCCTGCTGCCTCTACTGACTATAGACAGTATTTTTGCCTGGACATCTCTGCCTGCTACATGGACCAATGCTTTCGCTGTGCTGACAGTATCTCTGCCTGAACTAACTATGGACAGTATTGCTGCCTGGACGATTGCTTTTGCTGTCGCTGACCACATCCCTGCCTGCTGCCTGGACCGATGCTCTCCTCTGTGGACCACTAAACTACTAAAACCACAGGTAATCTTTTGTTATTTGGTATGTACATGTTATGTATTAGAAATATGAAGGGCCTTCAAAAATATGATCGGTAGTCATGAAATTATATGTGTAATTTATGCTCCTAGAACGACTGGAGGTGCTATTTGGATGTTGGGCCTCTGTATGTGGCCAGGCTGTGTAAAAGTGTCACACATGTGGTATTGTTAAACTCAGGAGGAGTAGCAGAGCGTATTTTGTGGTGTCATTTTTGCTATGTACATGCTATGTGTTAAAAATATCTTCTAAATCGACAACTTTGTGTAAAATAAATGCGTTTTCATTTTTTTCCCACGTTTTCCGAAAACTTCTGGAAAAAAATGAACCGTTCAAAAGACTCATTATGCCTCATAGATTATACGTTGGGGTGTTTGCTTTCCAAAATGGGGTCATTTTGTGGGCGTTTCCATTGTCCTGGTGCTCCAGGGCCTTCAAAAGGGAGATAGGTTGTCATGAAATTATATGTGTAATTTTGCTCCTAGAATGCCTAGAGGTGCTACTTGGATGTTAGGCCTCTGTATGTGGCCAGGCTGTGTAAAAGTCTCACACATGTGGTATCGCCATACTCAGGAGGAGTAACAGGAGGAGTAGCAGAATGTATTTTTGGGTGTAGTTGCAAGTATATGCATGCTGTGTTCAAGAAATAACCTGTCAATACAATAAGTTTGTGTAAAAAAAAAAAAGTCTTAATTTTCCCAAGAATTGTGGGAAAAAATTACAACTTCAAAAAACTCACCATGCCTCTTACTAAATACCTTGGAATGTCTACTTTTCAAAAAGGGGTCATTTGGGGGGTATTTGTACTTTCCTTGATTGTTAGTGTCTCAAGAAATGAGATAGGCCTTTAGTACATCAGGTGTGATCATATGTGATCTATTTTCAGTGATTTGCACCCTAACTTGTAGACTCTATAACTTTCACACAGACTAAATAATATCCACTAATTTGGGTCATTTTTACCAAAGATATGTAGCCGTATAAATTTTGGCCCAAATTTATGAAGAAAAATTACTTATTTGCAAAATTTTACAATAGAAGCTAAAAAAAAGTGTTATTTTTTTCAAAATTTTCGCTCTTTTTTCGCTTATATCGCAAAAAAGAAAAAAACCCAGCGGTGATTAAATACCACCAAAAGAGGGGGCGTGGCTTGCAAGCATGCTGAATGGCAGCATAACTCCGGAGCTTCGGTACAGAACTGGGACATAGCGGCACAAATCAACCCATCGGGTCTCGTTTTCTACACCCACAGTAGCAGATTACTACAGAGAAGAGCCTTGTACCATGTCCAGGAAAAAAAAAGACCAGAGGAAGCCAAACGCCTGACGGACTTCTATGAAGTGAAACAGCATGACGGTAGGCAAGATGGCGCTGGGTCATCATCCACCCCAGCAAACAAACTTCCTAGCAATCTCCCCAAAGTGAGCAGGCACAGTCACAATTCCAACACCCATGAGAGCCCACAGCAATACTCTCCCTCTCCACCCTCAGGCAGCCCAGCTAAGGCCAAACTCAGGATGGATGGCGAGGGATTCATTGGCACAGCTAGCCCTGCTAATGATTCAGGGGATGACACATGTGAGCTTCCTGACTCCATAGAAACTTTTCCTACCTCGCACTAGCCTGTGATTGATACTGTCTTAAAAGACATGCTATTATCCTTCAGAAGTTCACTGCAATCTGACTTGATGAAATGCATGCATAAGTTCAACAACAATCTACAGGCTGTTGAGACCAGGGTTGAGCACGTAGAGCAAAAAATGGGGGAATATGCTACCACCATCAATGATCTGGTAGATTCACATGAAGAAAGAGAGGGAGATACTGACTGGATTAAGGAGAAAATCGCAGACATTGAAGACAGAAACAGGAGAAATAATTTAAAGATTAGAGGGATCCCTGAAACTGTACAACAAGCTGAATTACGCACCTATGCTTCCTCTCTGTTTAAATCTCTCCTTCCTGATCTCTCTGACCTAGAGATCACGATCGACAGAATTCATCGCCTACCTAAACCCTCTTACTTATCAGATCATACCCCCAGAGATGTAATTCTGCGATTACATTTTTATCACTCCAAGGAGCAATTGATGCTGATCATGCGTAAGTAAGGAACAAAATCCCGCACAATACCAGCACTTACAGTTTTATGCAGACCTATCTCAGTACACACTACAAAAAAGAAAGAACTTGAACACCATCACTAAAGTGCTGAGAAATCACAATATCACTTACAGATGGGGATATCCTACCAAACTGTCTGTTTCAAAGGATGGACGCACCCATGTGGTGAATTCCCTGGAGAAAGGCCTCTCTCTTTTGGAAGAGTGGAATATTTTACCTGCTCAAGAACCAGCAAACGATAGGTCCCCAAGACCTGTAGATCCTGTGTGGAAAACGGTCACCACAAAAAATGCAAGATCGCATAATTAAGCTCAGATGGTAACTTTACACTTTTCAAGTTCCCAGTGAATTAACCAGGAGCTCATAAGCCTGAACTTTCTTCCCCACATAATCTTGAACAGCAAACTGCTGTATACCAGTTTATAGCCTGTCACAATTAGGATTGACTCATGCAGAAGTTGATCTTTCATGCCAAAGTTGATTTCACAATGTTAACTGTTTACTTTGTTTTTTAGGTTTTATTTCCAACACCTTTGAAGTTGCAGCAGCTGGATACACAAGGCCACAGACGAAACAACCCTATCTTCTTACGATTCCAAACTGAAATCAATCTCAGCACCATACGTGAGTACATCTTTTGTCCTATTTCACTAAAAGCAGTTTTTGTCCGCAATACCAGAAAACACCACATGAGGGCAGCAAGACCTCAAGAATGTTCCTCCACTACAAAATTCTCTAGCATTCTATCCCCACGAACATGGGTATAAAAATACTCTCTATTAATTCCAAAGACCTGAACCACCCCGCCAAGCGGAAATCCATGTGGTCAGAGGCTATAACCCACAAATCTGATGTTGTCTGTGTGCAGGAAACACACTTCTCTGCCGCAGCAGCGCCCTCTTGTATTCACAGGAGCTTCCCTTTCATCTTTTCCGCTAACTCCCACAATAAAACGAAGGGAGTCCTCACAACGATAAGAGACTCTGTGGCGTTCACACTTCACAAAGAAGTTAAAGATACAAGAGGTAGATATCTTCTATTGGTATGCGACCTCAATTCAATCACCTATACCATTGTTAATGTCTATGCCCCCAATATACATCAAGTACGTTTCCTTAATAAGCTATTACAAAAAGTGAAAATCCACCAAAAAGGGAGACTGATTCTCTGCGGGGACTTTAACGCAACCCCTGACCCACAATTAGACTTCTCCTCTGAAGCAAGACGTTTGAGCCCACACCTTATGAACACTCTTCAAGCTCAGGAATTATTTGATGTATGGAGGTGCATGCATGCGGGAGAAAGAGACTACACCTTCTTCTCTTCCCCACACAACTCCTATTCCCGAATAGACCTCTTCCTTGTAGATCAAAGTACTCTAGCCCATGTATCATCAACAGCCATTAATGCCATTACGTGGTCGGACCATGCGTCCATTACCCTCTCTCTGAAGGAAGAAGCTGCATGTAGTACGTCCTATATGTGGAGATCAAACTCCTACTTAATGCAACAACCAGTCTTCAGGAAAACCATAGAGGATCAGTTGAAAGAGTTTTTTAGCATTAACGCACCCTCTGTGCAAGATCACTTTACCTTATGGAATGCCCATAAGGCGTATGTAAGGGGCATCTTTATACAACTGGGGGCAAGGGCTAAAAGGCAGAGGCAGCAGCATATAAAAGAGCTGACAGACAAAATTTTTCTACTCGAATCTAGTAACAAACAAAAGACTTCTCATTCAATCTCACAACAACTTACGCAATTAAGATATGATCTGAGATTGTTACTACTTGAAAATTTTGAAAAGACCTAAAAAAAACTCAAAATGACATATTATGCCACAGGCAACAAAGCAGGCAAAATCTTAGCTTATAGGATTAAAGCACTTAGATACAAAACAAACATTCCATACATACTACACCCCCTCTCCAAACGGAAACTCTACCACCCTCAAGACATAGCTGACACTTTCAGTCAATACTACAACACTCTGTACAACCTAAAAGATGACATGAACACTCCTCAACCCACTACTGATGCAATTAACGCATTTTTACAACAACTAGACATACCTACATTGTCACAAAAACATCTTCAAACTCTAAACCAAACATTTAGTATAGAAGAAGTACATAATGCTATTGACTCTCTGCCGAGTAACAAATCTCCTGGCCCTGATGGATTTACAGGGGACTATTACAAATCCTTCAAACATATATTGAGCCCATATCTGCAACACACTTTTGATGCTGCTGCTGCCTCTGCCTCTTTTCCTCCTGAAATGTTAAACGCAATTATTGTAACATTACCTAAGCCAGGGAAGGAGCCCAATACACCCCCAAACTTCAGACCGATCTCGTTACTTAACATAGATCTGAAAGTTTATGCCAAAATCATAGCATCCCGATTACTAAATCTCCTCCCACTTCTCATTCATCCTGACCAAACAGGATTCACCAAGGGACGCCAGACATCTGACGCTACTCGAAGGCTGACGAATATCATACACTTGGCAAGAGTACACAAAAGGCCTTCTCTGCTGCTAGCTTTGGACGCAGAGAAGGCCTTTGACCGCATTCACTGGCAGTACCTTGCCCAGGTATTGAGCAGGTTTGCTTTTTCTGGTACTATACTCTCTGCAATCTTAGCATTATATTCTAAGCCCTCTGCTCAGGTTCTCACATCTGGAACATTATCCAAACCATTCAATATCACGAACGGAACTAGACAAGGTTGTCCCCTATCCCCTCTAATCTTCAACCTGCTAATGGAACCTTTGGCTATTTACATTCGAACACATCCCGATATTACTGGCTTCCCTATATCTAACTCCATACATAAGATCAGCTTATTCGCTGATGACATAATTATGATTCTAACCAATGTGCAAACTTCCCTGGCTTTGGTACATAAAGCTCTAGACATGTTTAATAAGATCTCTTAATTATAAAGTAAATGAGGGCAAATCCTATATCATGGGAATGGGTATTGACGCATCTCTTCGAGTGAAACTGAGTGAAAGATTCCCCTACACCTGGGAAAACGAAGGGATAAAATACCTAGGGATAACACTAACAGCATCAAGAAGCAATTTAGTCGCAGCCAACTACACCACATTTCTGGGATCATTGCATAAAAAACTTCTGGATATAGGCAAAACGGAACTTTCATGGACTGGTAGACTGGCTGCGTTTAAGATGATAATCCTGCCGCAGTTACTCTACTTATTTAGGACACTGCCAATCCCTGTTCCCAATTCATTTTTCTCCAAAGCCCAAACTATGATAAATAGGTATCTTTGGCAAGGTAAAAAGGCTAGGTGTGCCTTTAAGAAAATAACTAAAGCTAGGGATGCAGGAGGAATAGGACATGTCATATTAAAAGATTACCACACAGCAGCAATTTTATCCCAAGCTAAATTCTGGTTAGTTCGCGGACAGTCCCACAGATGAGTAGAATTGGAAGAAGCACAAATACCGGGAAGTAACCTACTGTAGCTGACATACTAATGACCTGCATCACCCGACCATACCCACATTCACACTTGTCTCCTACAATGGTAGCCACACTAACAGCCTGGAGATCCTTTTTAGTATCAGACTTCTCTAGTCAAATAACTAAATCCATACCGATCACTACCTCTAGCCTTCCACCAACCATCACAAACTTATATATACCACACTGGATATCCAAAGGTATATTAACACTAGCAGATCTCATGGATGGTCCAACAATCAAATCATTTGTGACACTACAATCACAATACGGTATAGATGACAATGACCATTATAGATATCTCCAAATAGCACATTATTTCCATAAATCTCCAATAACATCTATCAAGGTTCCATGGAGGGTGTATCTTTATCTTACGAACCCTAACACTAACATAAAACGTATCTCACTTTTTTACAACATACTTAACAACAAGCAAGTGTTCAAAAAGACTAATAATATATTGGCCTGGGAACAGGATTTAGGTATGTCATTCACTGATGAGCAATGGCAAAAAGCCCTTCGCAATACTTTTGTCGCAGCTAAATGCGTTAAGCTATGGGAGACAACTCACAAAATAATGCTAAGATGGTACTTAACTCCACACCGAATATCCAAATTTGTGAAACAGGCTTCTCCTTTGTGCTGGAGAGCCTGCGGATATAGAGGTACATTACATCACATATTATGGGAATGCCCAGTTCTCCATAAAGTTTGGAAAAAAGTATTCAACCTGATATCAGAATTCACAGGTTCATTAGTTACCCCAGAAGCAGCTATAGCAGTTCTATCACTAGGTATAGAAAATATACCAGTTATTAGCAGAACCATAGTCATCCACATATTGTTGAGTACGAGACTGACTATATTAAGAAGATGGAAAGACGCAACACCCCCTTCATTTAAGGACATAGTAGAGGTGACCAATACCCATGCTACATACGAGCTTATGTTTGCCGCAGCTCACGGTAACTACCAAAAGTTAAAATTAAAGTGGCTCAAGTGGTCTGAATGGTACACACATAATCATAAAGACAGAAACTCATATTCTGATTATATGCAATACAGGTTATACAGTACGATACACTGCTGCATATTCTTTGTTTCTTTATTTCTTTATCTGATTATTTATTTTAGAGCTCAGTTTCTTTAGCTCACAGTTTTCACTGTTACTTAAATTACCCTATTTTGTTTAAAATAAGCAGGTAAACATACCTAGTGATGGGACAATGTGTTCTAGCACTAGTTTCGTTAAGTTGCGCACCGCCTGTACAAAACGTCTGATACGGAACAATTAGTGGTTAAACAGCTCACCAGTTCTAACAACTGACTGGTTATTACACATATATTTTGTACTTATTGTATATTATTGTATGTATATACTGACTATATGATAATGAAGGTGTCTGTAACTTCTTTAATGTTCTCAAACCAATAAAAACTTGAAATTAAATACCACCAAAAGAAAGCTCTAATTGTGAGAAAAAAATGATAAAAATTTTGTTTGGATACAGTGTAGCATGACAGAGTAATTGTCATTCAAAGTGTGAGAGTACTGAAAGCTGAAAATTGGTCTGGGCGGGAAGGTGTTTAAGTGCCCTGTATCGAAGTGGTTAAATATATGTGTGTCACAGCAAAGAGTCTGAATACTTAGGACCATGTGATATTTCAGTTTTTCTTTTTTAATAAATCTGCAAAAATGTGAACAATTCTGTGTTTTTCTGTCAATATGGGGTGCTATGTGTAAATTAATGAGAAAAAAATGAACTTAAATGATTTTAGCAAATGGCTGCAATATAACAAAGAGTGAAAAATTTAAGGGGTCTGAATACTTTCCGTCCCCACTGTACACCTTTTGCGATTTTTTCTCTTTTTTTTTACCAAAAATATGTAGAAGGATACAAATTGGCCTAAACTGAGGAAAAAAATTGTTTTTCTATTTATTTTTGGGGGATATTTGTTATAGCAAAAAAGTAAAAAATATTGCGTTTTTTTCAAAAATGTCGCTCTTTTTTTGTTTATAGCGCAGAGAATAAAAACTGCAGAGGCGATCAAATACCACCAAAAGAAATCTCTATTTGTCGGAAAAAAAGGACTTCAATTTTGTTTGGGTGCAACCTCGCACGACCGCGCAATTGTCAGTTAAAGCGACGCAGTGCTGAATCACAAAAAGTGCTCTGGTCAGGAAGGAGGTAAAATTTTCTGGGGCTGAAGTAGTTAAGAGTTCCTGTCACTGGAACTAAGGGGCCAGGCCCAACCTCTGAAAAACAACCCCACACCATAATCCTCCCTGCACCAAATGATTAGAACCAGTGCACAAAGCAAGGTCCATAAAGACACGGATAAGCGAGTTTGGGGTGGAGGAAATTGACTGGCATACACAGAGTTCTGCTCTCAACCCAATAGATTAGAGTGGAGACTGCGAGCCAGGCCTTCTCGTCCAACATCAGTGCCTGACCTCACAAATGCACTTCTAGAAAAATGGGCAAACATTCCCGTAGACACACTCCTAAACCTTGTGGACAGCCTTCTCAGAAGAGTTGAAGCTGTTATAGCTGCAATGGGTGGGCCAACTCAGTATTGAACCCTATGGACTAAGTGCAATTAAAGCTCATGTGCATATAAAGGCAGGAGTCACAATACTTTTGGTAATTTAGTGTATGTCCAAAAAGAATATGCCAGTTTGGTGGCAGGCCAGCTCTTAGTGCCATGAAAGATATAGACAGAGGAGGTTTTTTTGGGGGGGATTTTTAAGGGTGCCGGCAAATAGTAAATACAAATACTAGGCTATGAATAAAAAATATAACAAAGATTTTATTATTACATACAACACATGGTTAAAAAATTGATTGTGCTTTTTGGAGACAAGTGCATGAAAACATCTTGTCTTCGAAAATGTTGGAGTCTAGTCACGCAAGGTGACAATAGAGTGGTTATCCCGACATGTTTCGCCACCCAGGGCTTCTTCAGGGTATATGTTTAAAGACAAAAGATGTAGCACTGCATAAAACAAAATATGATTGAGAACAAATACATTAACTTATTACAGAGCATTATGACTTATAACATTAAAAGCCATGCTCCATTTCATTATCGCTCACCCACATATGGTCTCTCCTGCCTATAGCTGGATGCCAGAACACAAGATGGTAGTCACTGTGTAGCACACGTGTAGGCCAATCAATGCCCGAACAGACCAGACTGGAATCTGTGTGTATATCAGTGTGATATGTTAATGAATTTAAAATAAATATTCACTGAAAATATAGCCAATAAAATGTGTCACGATATATGGGGTATAAAAAGAACATGTGAAAAAACATTATTAGATGAGTGCAAAAATGTATATAGATATATAGACATAAACCATATGCAAGTATGGCATACTTACAAAAAAAGGCTGCTGAAAAGAAGATGAGCCAAGGGTGTCAAAGTGCAGACCGTAGTCTAAATGGTAAAGGCACAAAATGAGAATGCTGCAAGGATAGTAAGGAATCTAGTTAGGTCCAGAGAGCACAGACTAGAGTTTAGAAAAAAGAGGACTAGTATGGAGACGTGTAGAGTCAAAGTCAAGTAAGTAAAGGTCAAATGTTACACAGAACAGAGAGCAAATTCCTACTGTAAATCATCTGTCCCCTGGGGGAGATTAAAGCAGAAGGCAGCAGGTGTAAGTAAAAACAACCAAATATTGTACCAGACTTTGTATGGAACAGAATAGAACACAAGTAATGCAGCAAAAATCAAAGGGTTTGTTCGTTTTCATTCACCTCAAATTGAGCAGTTCACCAGCATGTTCACTAGGGATGAGCTCGATGTTCGGGACGAACATAAGTTCGACTTGAACATCGGGTGTTCGCCTGTTAGCCGAAGAACGAACATTATGGGGCATTTGCGGCAAATTTGCCCTATAATGCACTGCAAGATCGCAGTGCATTGCTGTATGATGATTGGCCAAAGCATGCACCTGACCTGCATGCTTTGGCCAATCCCAGCGCCCTCTGCTAAGAGAGCCATAAGTGGCCAAAGGCAGGGTGCCTTTGGCCGATCATGGCTCAGGGGGACTAAGTCCATGGCCCACACTATATAAGGCTGCCTACACGGCGGCCCTGTGTAGTGTTGTTAGTGTGGACGGAGAGATTACTGTAACTTGATTTAGATTAAGCAGGCAGGTTATTGAGTTAGTGGCAGTTTATTTGATATACATATATATATACAGTCAGTCTAGTTTAGGCAGCCATAGTGCAGTTGCTACTACACTTCTGGTGGTGTACACAGTACACAATACAGTGCAGCCATAGTGCAGTTGCTACTACTTTTCTGGTGGTGTACACAGTACACAATACAGTGCAGCCGTAGTGCAGTTGCTACTACTTTTCTGGTGGTGTACACAGTACACAATACAGTGCAGCCGTAGTGCAGTTGCTACTACACTTCTGGTGGTGTACACAGTACACAATACAGTGCAGCCATAGTGCAGTTGCTACTACTTTTCTGGTAGTGTACACAGTACACAATATAGTGCAGCCATAGTGCAGTTGCTACTACACTTCTGGTGGTGTACACAGTACACAATACAGTGTAGTGTGGTGTTGCAAAACAAAATATACATCATGTCCGGAAGGCCACCAAGGAGAGGTAGTCGCTCACAGGCCACTAAAAGAGGGCAAGCAGCCTCTGTGTCTACAGTCAACAGTGCTGGTCGTAGACATGGTGCATCCTATGCAGGTGGCCGTGGGGCACGCTTGTCCTTTTTTTCTGCCGCTGGCTGTGTTATTGAGCCACAACATGCAGAAGAGTTGGTGGAGTGGATAACAAAGCAGTCCACATCCTCCTCATCCTCTGACACCCAGGCTCAGAGTAGTTTGCCTTCCAATGCAGCTGCCAAAGTGCTCTATTCCACCTGCTCCTTGTCCACAGTCACTCCTTCCGTAGCCCTACCATCATGCATGGAGGAGTCCCCCAAACTTTTCGACCACAGTGTCGGGTACATGCTGCTGGAGGATACGCAGCGATTTGAAGGCTCTGATGTTGGTTCCCAGGTTGAGGAAGGGAGTAACCTGAGCCTAGAGAGAGAGGGGGTGCCCAAGAAGGTCAAGAAACTGGTATGTCATGTTCCCCCAGCTGCAGCATACTGCCAAGTTTGCTCCAGTGATGAGGAGGGAGGGGATGATGAGGTCATTGACTCTACTTAGGTGCCTGATAGAAGAGAGGAGGAGGCGTCACAACTCCAAAGAGGCAGGATGTCCTCTAGGGGGCAGCTTAAAGGCAGCCACCCTACTGCATCACACCGCAGAGCTCTGCAGGTGCAGGGCGCTGCTGACTCCCCGCTGATTTTGAAATTTTCCTTGGTGTGGGCATTTTTTGACACATGTGCAGCAGATCGCGCCGTTGCTTTGTACAACCTATGTCTGAAGCGGATCAAGCGTTGCCAGAACAGCAGCCCCTTGGGCATCACATGCTTAACCAGACATATGACGACCTGCCATGCAGTCTGTTGGCAACAGCACTTGAAAGACCCACATCAAAGAAAAAGGTGGACTACTTGCTCCTCATAGTTACATAGTTACATAGTTGGTGAGTAGGGATGAGCTTCGTGTTCGAATCGAACGCATGTTCGACTTGAAAATTGCCTGTTTGGTCGTTCGCCGAATTCTGAACAATATGGGCCGTTCGCGCCAAATTCGAGTGGCGTGTCATGGCCCATAGTTCACTGCGGCATCGCAGTGCATTGCTGGCTGATGATTGGCCAAGCATGCACTATGACCCGCATGCTTGGCCAATCACAGCGCCATCTGTACAGAGAGCCATAATTGCCCAAAGCCAGGGTGGCTTTTGCCAATTATGGCTCAGGGGGTTTAGTACACGCCCCACACTATATAAGGCCGCCTGCATGGCGGCCCTGTGTAGTGTGTTCCAGCGTTGAGAGAGAGATAGATAGACAGAGAGACAGTGTCATTTGATTTAAGTTAGATAGAGTAGGCAGGCAAGTCAGTTAGCTGTACTTACAGTGTATTGTGTGTATATATATATACACCCTAGGTGTTGTATATATATATATATATATATATATATATATATATATATATATATATATATATATATATATATATATATATATACACTGTATTCAGTTTAGCTAGATCCGTTCCTCTTATTCTCTTCCTACTACTGACAGGCAGGCAGGTGTTTTTACAGTATTTACAGCTACCTGAAGAAAATTGCTGGTGTTCTTCTGAGCCTATTAGTCCTATTAGCTACAGTATTTACAGTTAGTGCGTCCTCTGCACAGTGTGCACCTAAAGCTACCTGAAGAAAATTAGTGTTCTTCTGATCCTATTAGTACAGTACCGCAGGCAGCTACAGTATTTACAAGTTAGTGTAGTGCGTCCTCTGCACGGTGTGCACCTAAAGCTACCTGAAGAAAATTAGTGGTGTTCTTCTGATCCTGTTAGTACAGTACCACAGGCAGCTGTAGTATTAACAAGTTAGTGTAGTGCGTCCTCTGCACAGTGTGCACCTAAACTACCTGAAGAAACTTAGTGGTGTTCTTCTGATCCTATTAGTACAGTACCGCAGGCAGCTGCAGTATTTACAAGTTAGTGTAGTGCGTCCTCTGCACAGTGTGCACCTAAAGCTACCTGAAGAAAATTAGTGGTGTTCTTCTGATCCTATTAGTACAGTACCGCGGGCAGGAAGTGAATGCTGATGCAAGCTACAGGAAGTGATGTTATCTGAAAATCCATTCAAAGATACAACATGACTGACAAGATTCTAAATATCATGTGAATGAGAAACTGCCTTCCAGTAGCCTACTTCCATCACGAGGCCTGGACCAAGTTTGCCCTCGGTTTCTTCTCGGACAACATTTTGATGTCCATCGATTGATATCCAGCTGGCCTCCCCTTCGGATACCCCTTCATCTCATCAGGGAGGTCGAGGAGTGAGACAGAGGTTCCATCGCTTCGGACATCGTTCTTAGCCCAGGTTGGGCCCCATGCCTTATTGACTCCATGTCATATGACAGGGGAGTCCACGCCATCTGGTAAGTGTATCCACCCTTCCTTACTTCTTGATGTTTTTACTTTGACGTCCCACACCGTGATGTTGGCTTGCAGTTACGGAAGTTCTGCACCTTGATGTTGGTTTACAGTCACGGATTCACATGGTGTATCATTGACTTTGTTTTTTTCAAGACTCACATCATTTTCACTTGTTCATGCCAGTTTCCCTTATACATTTGAGTTTGGAATTATTCCTCTGCTGTATATTTACAAGTTAGTTTAGTGCGTCCTCTGCACAGTGTGCACCTAAAGCTACCTAAAGAAAATTAGTGGTGTTCTTCTGATCCTATTAGTACAGTACCACAGGCAGCTGTAGTATTTACAAGTTAGTGTAGTGCGTCCTCTGCACAGTGTGCACCTAAAGCTACCTGAAGAAAATTGGTGGTGTTCTTCTGATCCTATTAGTACAGTACCACAGGCAGCTATAGTATTTATAAGTTAGTGCAGTGCGTCCTCTGCACAGTGTGCACCTAAAGCTACCTGAAGAAAATTAGTGGTGTTCTTCTGACCCTATTAATACCACAGGCAGGCAGCTACAGTATTTACAGTTAGCGTAGTGCGTCCTCTGCACAGTGTGCACCTAAAGCTACCTGGAGACAATTGCTGTTGTTCTGCTCCTATTAATACCACAGGCAGGCAGCTACAGTATTTACAGTTAGTGCACTGTGTTCTCTGCACAGTGTGCACCTAAAGCTACCTGAAGAAAATTTGTGGTGTTCTTCTGATCCTATTAGTACCGCAGGCAGGCAGCTACAGTATTTACAGTTAGTGTAGTGCGTCCTCTGCATAGTGTGCATCTAAAGCTACCTGGAGACAATTGCTGTTGTTCTGCTCCTATTAATACCACAGGCAGGCAGCTACAGTATTTACAGTTAGTGCACTGTGTCCTCTGCACAGTCTGCACCTAAAGCTACCTGAAGAAAATTAGTGGTGTTACTCTGATCCTATTAATACCACAGGCAGGCAGCTACAGTATTTACAGTTAGTGTAGTGCGTCCTCTGCAGTGTGCATCTAAAGCTAACTGGAGACAATTGCTGTTGTACTGTTGAGGAGTAGGGATGAGCTTCGTGTTCGAGTCGAACCCATGTTCGACTCGAACATCCGCTGTTCGACCGTCCGTCGAATTGCGAACGATATGGGCCGTTCGCGCCAAATTCGTGTGGCGCGTCACGGCCCATAATTCACTGCGGCATCGCAGTGCATTGCTGGCTGATGATTGGCCAAGCATGCACTATGACCCGCATGCTTGGCCAATCACAGCGCCGTCAGTAGAGAGAGCTGTAATTGGCCAAAGCCAGGGTGGCTTTGGCCAATTATGGCTCAGGGGATTTAGTACACGCCCCACACTATATAAGGCCGCCTGCACGGCGGCCCTGTGTAGTGTGTGTTCCGGTGTGCTGAGAGATAGAGAGAGAGAGAGACAGTGTCATTTGATTTGAGTTAGATAGATTAGGCAGAACAGTCAGTCAGTTTAGCTGCACTTACAGTGTATTGTGTATATATATGCATCCCAGGTGTTGCATATATATATATATACACTGTATTCAGTTTAGCTAGATCCGTTCCTGTTATCTTCTAGACTATTTACATTTAGTGCAGTGCGTCCTGCTCACAGTGTTCAGCTAGATCCGTTCCTGTTATCTTCTAGACTATTTACATTTAGTGCAGTGCGTCCTGCTCACAGTGTTCAGCTAGATCCGTTCCTGTTATCTTCTAGACTATTTACATTTAGTGCAGTGCGTCCTGCTCACAGTGTTCAGCTAGATCCGTTCCTGTTATCTTCTAGACTATTTACATTTAGTGCAGTGCGTCCTGCTCACAGTGTTCAGCTAGATCCGTTCCTGTTATCTTCTAGACTATTTACATTTAGTGCAGTGCGTCCTGCTCACAGTGTTCAGCTAGATCCGTTCCTGTTATCTTCTAGACTATTTACATTTAGTGCAGTGCGTCCTGCTCACAGTGTTCAGCTAGATCCGTTCCTGTTATCTTCTAGACTATTTACATTTAGTGCAGTGCGTCCTGCTCACAGTGTTCAGCTAGATCCGTTCCTGTTATCTTCTAGACTATTTACATTTAGTGCAGTGCGTCCTGCTCACAGTGTTCAGCTAGATCCGTTCCTGTTATCTTCTAGACTATTTACATTTAGTGCAGTGCGTCCTGCTCACAGTGTTCAGCTAGATCAGTTCCTGTTATCTTCTAGACTATTTACATTTAGTGCAGTGCGTCCTGCTCACAGTGTTCAGCTAGATCCGTTCCTGTTATCTTCCTACTGACAGGCAGGCTTGTCTGGTTACAGTATATAAAGCTACCTGAAGAAAATTACAGGTGTTCTATTTGATCCTATTAGTACCACGGTCAGGCAGCTAGACTATTTACATTTAGTACAGTGCGTCCTGCTCACAGTGTTCAGCTAGATCCGTTCCTGTTATCTTCCTACTGACAGGCAGGCTTGTCTGGTTACAGTATATAAAGCTACCTGAAGAAAATTACAGGTGTTCTATTTGATCCTATTAGTACCACGGTCAGGCAGCTAGACTATTTACATTTAGTACAGTGCGTCCTGCTCACAGTGTTCAGCTAGATCCATTCCTGTTATCTTCCTACTGACAGGCAGGCTTGTCTGGTTACAGTATATAAAGCTACCTGAAGAAAATTACAGGTGTTCTATTTGATCCTATTAGTACCACGGTCAGGCAGCTAGACTATTTACATTTAGTACAGTGCGTCCTGCTCACAGTGTTCAGCTAGATCCGTTCCTGTTATCTTCCTACTGACAGGCAGGCTTGTCTGGTTACAGTATATAAAGCTACCTGAAGAAAATTACAGGTGTTCTATTTGATCCTATTAGTACCACGGTCAGGCAGCTAGACTATTTACATTTAGTACAGTGCATCCTGCTCACAGTGTTCAGCTAGATCCGTTCCTGTTATCTTCCTACTGACAGGCAGGCTTGTCTGGTTACAGTATATAAAGCTACCTGAAGAAAATTACAGGTGTTCTATCCCAGCTTAGTGCAGCTACAGGCCATTAGTATGTCTGGAAGGCCAAGAAGGAGAGGCAGACAGTCACAAGCCAATAAGAGAGGGCAAGCAGGCTCTGTGTCTAGTACTGGTCGTGGAGACGGTGCATCCTCATCAGCACGTGGCCATGGGACACGCTTGGCCTTTTTTTCGGCAGCTGGCCGTGTTGAGCCGCAACATGCGAAAGACTTGGTCGAGTGGATGACCAAGCCGTCCTCATCCTCCTCATCCTCTCTCACCCAGGGTGCTTTGTCTGGCAAAGCAGCGGCCTCTTCCCTCAGCTCAATGTCATCAGTGACTCCTTCCCTAGCTCCACCATGTCCTCCTGAGGATTCCCTCGAACTGTTTGACCACAGTGTTGGGTACATGCTCCAGGAGGATGCCCAGCGTTTGGAAGGCTCTGATGATGATACTGAGCTCGATGAAGGCAGTAACATGAGCACGGACAGAGGGGGTGCCCAAGAAGGACAGCAATCTGGCAGTCATGCTCCCCCTGCTGCAGCATACTGCCAGGTTTGCTCCAGTGATGAGGAGGGAGGGGATGATGAGGTCACTGACTCAACGTGGGTGCCTGATAGGAGAGAGGAGGAGGAGGAGGAGGAGGAGGAGGAGGAGGCGGCACATCACCAACGAGGCAGGATGCCCTCCAGGGGCCAGCCTAAGGGCAGCACATTGACTGCATCACACCCCAAAGCTCCACATGTGCAGGGCGCTGCAGTCTCTGCGCGTTATTCAAAAAGTTCTTTGGTGTGGGCCTTTTTTGAGACCAGTGCATCAGATCGCACCGCTGCTATTTGCAACATATGTCTCAAGCGTATCTCGCGTGGCCAAAACATCTCCCGCTTGGGTACCACATGCTTGACCAGACATATGTTGACCTGCCATGCAGTTCGTTGGCAAGCGTATCTAAAAGACCCACACCAAAGAACAAAGAGGATCTCTCCTTGCTCCTCATCAGCTGAGATTTCCAACCCCACTAGACCTCCAGTCCTCTCTGAGACCTGCAGTGAGAGGAATGAAGGTGTAGAATTAGGTGTGTCACAGCCAAGTACTTGTGGGCAATCTGCTTTTGGTACACCGACGTCAGATTGTACCAGGCAAATTTCCCTGCCCCAGCTGCTGCACCGCCGAAAGAAGTTTGCTCCCAGCCATCCACATGCCCAGCAGTTGAATGCTAGCTTGGCAAAATTGCTAGCACTTCAACTGCTGCCTTTTCAGTTGGTAGACTCTGCCCCCTTCCGTGAGTTTGTGGAATGTGCGGTTCCTCAGTGGCAGGTACCCAAACGCCACTTTTTCTCGCGGAAGGCGATTCCGGCTCTCTACCAGCATGTGGAAGGCAATGTCCATGCCTCGCTGGACAGGGCGGTCAGCGGTAAGGTGCATATTACCGCTGACTCATGGTCCATCAGGCATGGACAGGGACGTTACCTAAGTTTCACGGCGCATTGGGTGACTCTGCTGGCAGCTGGGAAGGATGCAGGACAAGGTGCAGTAGTGTTGGAGGTTGTTTCGCCACCACGCCTCCAAAATGCTGATTGTGACACACCTCTCTCCTCCACCCCCTCCTCTTCTTCTTCCTCCATGGCCTCTTCCTCGGAACCAGCGGTGCTCCGTAGGCGTTCAAGGGGCTACGCAAGTACGCAGGCCAAAAGATGCCATGCGGTGCTTGAGCTGGTGTGCTTGGGGGACAGGAGCCACACTGGGGCAGAGGTTCTGTCAGCTCTGCAGGGTCAGGTTCAGAGGTGGTTGACGCCACGCCAACTTAAGGCAGGAATGGTGGTTTGCGACAATGGCACCAACCTCCTCTCTGCCCTCCGACAGGGACAACTGACCCATGTGCCCTGTTTGGCTCACGTTCTTAACTTGGTGGTGCAGCGGTTCTTGGGCAGGTACCCGGGCTTACAGGATGTCCTGAGGCAGGCCAGGAAAGTCTGTGTGCATTTCCGCCGGTCATATAATGCCAGTGCTCGGCTGACGGACCTCCAAAAGGAGTTTAACCTGCCCAAGAACCGCCTAATCTGTGACATGCCCACCAGGTGGAACTCAACGTTGGCCATGCTGCAGCGGCTGCACATGCAGCAGAGGGCCATCAATGAGTACCTGTGCGACTATGGCACCAGGACAGGGTCAGGGGAGCTTGTTTTTTTTTCCCCACGCCAGTGGGCCATGATCAGGGATGCATGCACTGTCCTGTCACCATTCGAGGAGGCCACGAGGATGGTGAGCACTGACAGTGCATGCATCAGTGACACTGTCCCCTTTGTCCACCTGTTGGAGCACACGCTGCGTGGAATAATGGACAGGGCACTTGAGGCAGAACAGAGGCAGGAAGAGGAGGACTTCCTTAGCTCTCAAGGCCCCATTTATCCAGACAGTGTTCCTGCGTGCCCGCCGATCACACAGGAAGAGGACGAGGAGGAGGAGGAGGAGGAAGATTGTGTCAGTATGGAGGTGGAGCCTGGCATTCAGCATCAGCAGCAGTCTTTAAGGGATCAGTCCCAAGGAACACATGGACTTGTACGTGGCTGGGAGGAGGTGGCTGCGGACGTTGTCGTCCTTAGTGACCCAGAGGACTCCGGACCGAATGCCTCAGCAAACCTACGCTGCATGGCCTCCCTGATCCTGCAAAGCCTGCGTAAGGATCCTCGTTTTCGTGGTATCAAGGAGAAGGACCAATACTGGCTGGCAACCCTCCTTGATCCACGTTACAAGGGTAAGGTTGCGGACCTTATCTTGCCATCGCAGAGGGAGCAGAGGATGAAACATCTTCGGGAGGCCTTGCAGAAAGGTCTGTGCAACGCGTTCCCAGAGACTGGGAGGTTACAAACTCCTGTTTCTGGACAACGTGTTGCTGAGGCTTCGGTCAGTCAAAGAAGGAGCGGTGGAGAAGGTGGCCGTCTGACCGATGCGTTCAGACAATTTTTTGGTCCGCAGCCCCAAGGTATGATCGGTTCCAGCAACCATCGCCAGCGTCTGTTTTACATGGTGCAGGAATACCTAGGGGCAAGATCAGACTTGGACACCTTTCCCACCGAAAATCCTCTGGGTTACTGGGTCTTGAGGATGGATCACTGGCCAGAGCTTGCACAGTATGCAATTGAGCTACTGGCCTGTCCTGCATCCAGCGTTCTTTCGGAACGCACATTCAGTGCTGCTGGAGGCGTGGTAACCGATCACAGGGTGCGTCTGTCCACCGACTCGGTCGATCGGCTGACCTTCATAAAAATGAATCAGTCTTGGATCACCACCAGCTACCAAGCACCTGATGCTGATGTAACCGAATAATTTTTTTGGAAATCTCAGATCCCTTCAAAGACTGCCTATGCTGATGCTGAGTGACTATCCCTGAGTAATTATCCTCTTCCTCCTCAATCATCACGCTGATAGCTTGTAAGAACATTTTTGGTTCTGGGCGCCACCACCAGTGCCTAAGGCACAATTTTTCAGCCCCTGTTTAACAGGGGCGTGTAATTACAATTTTTGATGTAATACTTTGCAGCAGGGCTCGTTCCTGCATTCCAACTAGAGTGTCTGTGAGGGGTTGCAGTGTTGTGGCACCAGCACCAGTGCCTAAGGCCCAATTTTTCTGCCCCTGTCTAACAGGGGTGTGTAATTACAATTTTTGATGCAATACTTTGCAGCAGGGCTCGTTCCTGCGTTCCAACTAGAGTGTCTGTGAGGGGTTGCAGTGTTGTGGCACCAGCACCAGTGCCTAAGGCCCAATTTTTCTGCCCCTGTCTAACAGGGGCGTGTAATTACAATTTTTGATGCAATACTTTGCAGCAGGGCTCGTTCCTACGTTCCAACTAGAGTGTCTGTGAGGGGTTGCAGTGTTGTGGCACCAGCACCAGTGCCTAAGGCCCAATTTTTCTGCCCCTGTCTAACAGGGGCGTGTAATTACAATTTTTGATGCAATACTTTGCAGCAGGGCTCGTTCCTGCGTTCCAACTAGAGTGTCTGTGAGGGGTTGCAGTGTTGTGGCACCAGCACCAGTGCCTAAGGCCTAATTTTTCAGCTCCTGTTCAACAGGGGCATGTAATTACAATTCTTGATCTAATATTTCACAGCAGGGCCCTGTGAGGGCTTACAGTGTTGTGGCCACAGCAACACCTAAGGCCCAAATTTCTGCTGAGTATATAGGGCAGGACCCTACTTTCAAACATCTAACTTACAAACGACTCCTACTTGCAAACGGATGGAGACAACAGGAAGTGAGATGAAATCTACCCCTAGGAAGGGAAATTCTCTCCTGTAAGAGTTAATATGGGAAAACAATTTCTCCTTTCCACTGATGCTTTCCAATCCTTGTTCCACAAAAAAACCCAAATTTTCAAAAAACATTTTTCATTGGGACAAAAAAGTGAGGTGAAATCTTCTGAAGAGGAGGAAAGACAGCAAAACAAATGTCACAGGGGTGATAACCCTTCCCTATGTTTTCCAAAAAGCTTAAAAAAGATTTTTTGGCTGGAGCTAAAGACGTTAAAAATGTTCACAATTACAAACAGATTCTACTTAACAACAAACCTACAGTCCCTGTCTTGTTTGCACCGCCTGTATACTGCTGTTCAGAGTATATAGGGCCTTTCCTTATTTTAATTTGGGTGCGGGGTTCCCCTTAATATCCATACAAGACCCAAAGGGCCTGGTAATGGACTGGGGGGTACCCATGCCGTTTGTCTCACTGATTTTCATCCATATTGCCAAGACCCGACATGACATTAAACCCGCAAGCAGTTTTAAATGAGATTTTTTCCTTTAAAAATGACATTTGGTGCAGGGACTGTTCTAAACACGGGAAACACGCGTCACTTTACAGGCATACTATAGACACCCCCCAGGTACGATATTTAAAGGAATATTTCACTTTTTTTTTTTTACTTTAAGCATCATTAAAATCACTGCTCCCGAAAAAACGGCCGTTTTTAAAAGTTTTTTTTGCATTGATACATGTCCCCTGGGGTAGGACCCGGGTCCCCAAACCCTTTTTAGGACAATACCATGCAAATTAGGCTTTAAAATGAGCACTTTTGATTTCGAACATTCGAGTCCCATAGACGTCAATGGGGTTCTAACGTTCGTGCGAACTTTCGGTCCGTTCGCGGGTTCTGGTGCGAACCGAACCGGGGGGTGTTCGGCTCATCCCTATTGAGGAGTCCCCCGAACTGTTTGACCACAGTGTTGGGTACATGCTCAAGGAGGATGCCCAGCTTTTTGAAGGCTCCGATGATGGTACCCAGCTAGAGGAAGGCAGTAACATGAGCCCAGAGAGAGGGGGTGCCCAAGAAGGACAGCAATCTGGCTGTCATGTTCCCCCAGCTGCAGCATACTGCCAGCTTTGCTCCAGTGATGAGGAGGGAGGGGAAGATGAGGTCACTGACTCCACGTGGGTGCCTGATAGGAGAGAGGAGGAGGAGGAGGCACATCACCAACGAGGCAGGATGCCCTCCAGGGGCCAGCTTAAGGGCAGCACACTGACTGCATCACACCGCAGAGCTCCGCATGTGCAGGGCGCTGCTGTCTCTGCGCGTTATTCCAAAAGTTCTTTGGTGTGGGCCTTTTTTGAGACGTATGCATCAGATCCCACCGCTGCTATTTGCAACATATGTCTCAAGCATATCTCTCGTGGCCAAAACATCTCCCGCTTGGGCACCACATGGTTGACCAGACATATGTTGACCTGCCATGCAGTTTCGTTGGCAAGCGTACCCAAAAGACCCACACCAAAGAACAAAGAGGACCTCTCCTTGCTCCTCATCAGCTGGGATCTCCAACCCCACTATACCTTCAGTGCTCTCTGAGAGCAGCACTTCGTTGGACAGGGCGGTCAGCAGTAAGGTTCATATTACCGCTGACTCATGGTCTAGCAGGCATGGAAAGGGACGTTACCTTTCCTTCACGGCGCACTGGGTAACTCTTCTGGCAGCTGGGAAGGATGCAAGACAGGGTTCAGTATTGTTGGAGCTTGTTCCGCCACCACGCCTCCAAAATGCTAGTGGTGATTCTGTCACAGCTCTCTCCTCCATCCCCTCCTCTTCTTCTTCCTCTATGGCTTCTTTTGCAGATTTGTCCTCTGAACCAGCGGTGCTCTGTAAGCGTTCAAGGGGCTATGTAAGCACTCAGGCAAAAAAAGATGCCATGCAGTGCTTGAGTTGGTCTGCTTAGGGGACAGGAGCCACACTGGGACAGAGATTCTGTCAGCTCTGCAGGGGCAGGCTCAGAGGTGGTTGACGCCACACCAGCTTCAGCCACGAATGGTTGTATGTGACAATGGCACCAACCTTGTCTCCGCCCTCCGACAGGGACACTTGACCCATGTTCCATGTTTGGCACACGTCCTGAATTTGATGGTGCGGTGGTTCTTCAGCAGGTACCCAGGCTTACAGGATCTCCTGAGGCAGGCCAGAAAAGTCTGTGGTCATTTCCACCGGTTGTACAATGCCAGTGCTCGGCTGGCTGACATTCAAAGGGAATGCAACCTGACCCCCAGCCACCTCATTTGTGACATGCCCACCAGGTGGAACTCAACGTTGGCAATGCTGCAGCTGCTGCACACGCAGAAGAGGGCCATCAATGAGTACCTGTGTGAGTATGGCACCAGGACAGGGTCAGGGGTGCTTGGCTTCTTTTTGCCATGCCAGTGGCTACTGATCAAGGATGCATGCACTGTCCTGTCACCATTTGAGGAGACCACGAGGATGATAAGCAGTGACAATGCATACATCAGTGATACTGTCCCTCTTGCCTTCCTGTTGGAGCACACGCTTCGTGGAATAATGGACAGGGCACTTGAGTCAGAACAGCGAGAGGAAGAGGAGTACTTCGTTACCTCTCAAGGCCTCTTTATCCAGATAGTATTCCTGCGGGCCCGCCAAACAAACAGGAAGAAGAGGAGGAGGAGGATTGTGCCAGCATGGACGCAGAGGATAACACTCAGCAGCAGTCTTCAAGGATGGTTTTCAGTCCCCAGAAACCCAAGGAGTTGTACGTGGATGGGAGGAGGTTGTTATGGATCATGTGATCCTTAGTGACCTAGAGAACTCAGAATCGAATCCCTCTGCAAACTAACACTGCATGGCCTCCCTGATTCTGCAAAGCCTGCAAAAGGACCCTAGGATTTGTGGTCTCAAGGAAAGGGATCATTAATGGCTGGCAACCCTTCTTGATCAACGTTACAAGGGTAAGGTTGCAGAACTCATCCTGCCTTCGCAGAGGGAGCAAAGGATGAAACATCTTCAGGAGGCCTTGAAGAAAGGTTTGTGCAATGCATTTCCAGACCCTGGGAGGTTACAATTTCCTGGTGCTGGACAACGTGTTGCTGAGGCTTAGTTCAGGCAGAGGAAGAGCGGTGGAGAAGGTGGCCGGCTAATCAATGCCTTTAGACAATTTTTCAATCCTCAGCGCCAAGGTCTGATCGGCATTACATGGTGCAGGAAAAGAGCAGACTTGGGGACCTTTCCAACAGACCATCCACTGGGTTAATGGGTCTTGAGGATGGACCACTGGCCAAAACTTGCTCAATATGCAATTGAGCTACTGGCCTGCCCTTCATCCAGCGTTCTTTCTGAATGCACATTTGGTGCTGCTGGAGGGTTTGTAACGGATCATAGAGTGCGCCTGTCCACAGACTCTGTTGATAGGCTCACATTTATAAAAATGAATCAGTCTTTAATCAGCAGCTATCAAGCACCTGATGCTGATGTAACTGATTGATTTTTCTATGGATGTGGCATCCCTTGAATACTGCCTTTGCTGAGTGACTATCCTATTCCACCTCAATCTTGATGATGGTAGCGTCCACCAATATTTTTGGTTTAGTGCACCACCACCACCACCCAAGGCCCAATTTTTCTGCCCCTATTTAACAGGGGCATGTAATTACAATTTTTGATCTAATATTTTACAGCAGGGCCCGTTCCTGCACCCACCAAGAGTAACTGTGAGGGCTAACAGTGTTCTGGTACCACCAACACCTAAGGCCCAGTTTTCTGCAGAGTATATAGGGCAGGCCGTATAGTATATATACTTCTGCTTAGAGTATATAGTGCCTGGGGGCCCCCACGCCATTTTGTTTTTTTAAATCTGGGTGCGGGGTTCCCCCTAATATCCATACAAGACCCAAAGAGTCTGGTAAAGGGCTGGGGGGGGACCCATGCTGTTTTTCTCAATGATTTTCATCTATATTTCCGGGACCCGACAATACATTACAGCTGCAAGCAGTGTTAAAGGAAAGGAGGGGGGAATGGAGAGGGAAAGGGAAGGGAGGGGGGGGAGGGGAAAAAGGAGGGAGCGCAGCATGGTAAGTGATATGGAATAAACACAACTTAACAAAAAGCAACAACAACACAGAACAGAATATTTAACACAGAATATAGTAAATAAAGCAAATTTGGATCCATCAATACAAAAATATAGATGTATCGTTGCACGGAGTGGCACCGTGGATACACCAAGAATATGCCTGTGCCACGTCCTACAATTTCATGTTCAAAAAAGGGAGCAGGAGGGACTTCTTTGAACTTTTTAGGCACAATTACAAAGAAGGTCTATAAAAAAGTTATTTTATTTAATTAGAAAAATACATAACAGAGAAAATATTGATTAAAAACCACAATTCATGTATATATGTATTAAAGCAATAACTATACAACACCATCTAAGTACATAGTTCTTCAAACGTTTGGATAACCATCCCAAGTAGCAATCGGTCCGAGAAGATTGCTAGATAGCAAGTCCGCAATCAATTAATTCATGTCATGTAGATTTTCGATGCTCGACATGTTTCGCGTGTCATCACGCTTCTTCAAGAGCGAAACAATATATATTGTGGCTATTAAGATACATAACATAACATAAGTATGATTAATATATAAAACCATCAAAGCCGGCATCTGTAGTGACGCCGCATATTATAATTTCAAAAAACCTTTTTTCACTTTATGCTGTCTCACACAGTGCGGTGATAAGTGCGCAAACCAAAGAGGTGATGAAAGGCTACCATGGGGGCGTACACAACAGAATCTTAAATAGTAAGTGGAAGGTGTAGCAAGGTAAGGAGATTCAATAGAATGTATTATAGTTTTGTGTATTATTAGATCCCCAATAACCTGGAACAGGAAAGGAAGAAGAGGAGGTGGGAGGGAGACGGGAGGAAAAAGAGACCCCCAAGGGGGAAAAAAAAGAGGGACAGGGAAGGGACAAGAAAGAAACCTCTTTGGTTTGCACACTTATCACCGCACTGTGTGAGACAGCATAAAGTGAAAAAAGGTTTTTTGAAATTATAATATGCGGCGTCACTTTGATGGTTTTATATATTAATCATACTTATGTTATGTTATGTATCTTAATAGCCACAATATATATTGTTTCGCTCTTGAAGAAGCGTGATGACACGCGAAACGTGTCGAGTATCGAAAATCTACATGACATGAATTAATCGATTGCGGACTTGCTATCTAGCCATCTTCTCGGACCGATTGCTACTTGGGATGGTTATCCAAACGTCCGAAGAACTATGTACTTAGATGGTGTTGTATAGCTATTGCTTTAATACATATACATGAATTGTGGTTTTTAATCAATATTTTCTCTGTTATGTATTTTTCTAATTAAATAAAATAACTTTTTTATAGACCTTCTTTGTAGTTGTGCCTAAAAAGTCCATAAAAGTCCCTCCTGCTCGCTTTTTTGAACATGAAATTTGGATCCATAGTGCTCAAATTATACATTGAAGTACGCACTGTTGGAGGTTTACATCATTGATAATAAAGATTGTATAATCCCTGTATATAATAACAATCATAAATTCATAACTGACAAGGGGTTAGCAGAGGGGGGGGAATTGCGTGGAGAATTGCGAGAAGCAAACCACACTGGTCAGAAATACGCTCTCCATTATGGTGGTAACATTTTAGGCAGCCTATTGGGTGGTAGGCCTAATTTGACAATTTTAAAGGTGAAATTCTGCTATTGGAGAACTCATCGTGACTGGGAAAGCCACCAAGTTTCAGTTGAGGAAAAGCCATCACGCCGAGTGGACATGTGTAGCTGAGAAAAATATCTCCAGAGAAGGTGTGACTTAACAGTTCAAAAAGATGTGAAGTTCCCCACAGCATGCAGAAAGATGCTATAAGAGAAGCCCAGACAAAACATGGAAAGAAGAGCATTGCTTGAGATGCAGTGAATGAAGGTATGCTATCACCAAATTGCCCCTGCCCTTGGATACAGCACAAGGTAAACTGCAGGGTAAATCCCCGTTTTGCTATGGGGATAGGGGGTGCAATGGATATGTGTGTTATAGTGTGTGAGGATATTGGCACACACTGATTTAGCTTTTGATTTATGTTTTTAAAGGTGCTGAAACAAAAGGAAACTATTTGAACACATTAGTAGCTAACATGATGCTGGGCTTTGAGCACCACAAACTTTAAAAAGGCCCAGTCAATGTAAAATAAAGGTAACAAAAAGAAGAAACTCACAACCACTGAAACAAAAGTTCATTCTTTTTTTTTAAAAAAAAGTCTTGCATAAAAAAAGCAACAACAACAAAAAAAACGCAGTATGACCATTTGCCCATAGTAATTATACTGCGAGTGGGTGGTAGCTCCAGACCAGGCGACATATCTGTATGTTGAGACTTTGTTACGTGTTCGGGGTACACACATGACTGGACACAGCACGAGTTTGGCAGCTGATTTCAGCAAATGATTTTGGCTGAAGTCAGTTGATCGGCTGTGGCCAATCATACACAGAGTTCTGTGTTTACAAAACACAGAACTCTGTGTGCTATGAACAGCGATCTGGCAAATACAGATAGTTAAGTAAAAGCAGCACACATTACACACATTACACATTGTTAAGCACACAGCTAACCCTTTGATTGCCCCTAGATGTTACCCCCCTACCAGCCAGTGTCATTAGTACAGTGACAGTGCATATTATTATCACTGATCACTATTGATGTCAGTGTCAGTTAGTGTACCTCAAAGCCAGCATTGAATAGTGCCAGGTGGCCACTCCACACTATCACAGTCCCACTATAAGTCGTTGATCACCGCTATTACTAGCATAGCGTCATAGCTGCGTAAATTCCAGTATACTGTATAGATACCATAGTTTGTAGATGCTATAACTTTCACACAAAGCAGCTAATATACATATTGGGAATTTATTGTTGACCAAAGAAATGAAGCGGAATAAATTTTGGCCTAAATTTATAAAGAATGTTTTTTTTTTTTACATCAAAGTTTATTGAAAAAAAAAAAACATATAAAGAAGTACAAAATTGGAGTCGCAGCTCCAAATAGAGATAACAGAAAGTAGTCAGATTTCATTGACATTAACAGAAAGGCATTACAGGTTGATGTTGCCTGGATAACTCTTAAATGTAACTAGACCTCTAGAGTATGTGTATAGGGTAAATATACCCATTATATCTGAATGTGATGTTTGGTGCTCTAGGCCGTAACCTACTAAAAATCTGACCAAGTACTGATTCCGTTAACAGGAAGACTGAGAAAATGAGAAAGGATTCTCGGTCTAAGAGAAATAGTTGATAGTGATAGTGAATAATATAGAAAGGACAGCAGGTTTAGTATATCATCATTCGTATTTTGGGCATTTCAAAAAATGACATTGTATAACCAGTATCTAAGTAAGCTTAACCAAATATGTGACAATAGTACCTTTAACTTGTGCTTGTAAGGTCTGAGTAAGCTTGCGAGTATTTGAATATATACCAAGGTGACCAGGTCTTGTGAAAGCAGACGACATTGTCTCCTGACTGAGCTATTGTTTCCTCCATTTTACAAATCTCAGAAATCTGGTATAGCCTTTCCTGGAAAGTTGGTACCCTAGGAGATTTCCAGAAAAGTGCGATGAGTGTTTTGGCTGCATTCAACAGATGTTTGGAGAGTGAATATTTATATTTTCTGATGGGGAACTCTGTGACATGAAGAAGACAACACATTACGTCAAGCTTTAGTTTTGTATCAGTGATCAGGAAAGAAGGTTTCTTTACCTCTGACCAAAAGGGTTGCAGTACCGGGCATTGCCACCAGATATGTAATAAAGAACCTCTGTCCTTGTGACAACGCCAACATGTATCTGATGTCTGTGGGTACCACAAATGTAATTTCACAGGAGTGGCATACCAATGTGTGAGCAATTTATAAGCCGAGTTCTGGTACTTAGTGAACATTGATGAGCAAATATACAAGCTTTTTGCCATTGTTTATCTGTAAGTGAGGTACCTAGTTTTTTCGACCATCGCTCTCTGAGTCCTTTCTCCCCAGGGCCGCTACCATCCTGGGTCCACCTATATGTGAGTGAAGTTGCTTTAGATATTGGTTCATCCGCCATGCAAATAGTCTCCAGTGCAGTTAATTGTCTACTAAAATTTGTTTTTGTGGAAGTATGGTTAAGATGGTTACGGATTTGGAAATATGTCCACAATGGTAGTTCAGGCATGTCATTGTCTGCTCTTATATCAGTGAGGTCTTTGAACTGGTTATTGTTAAAACAGTGAGTAGCCAAAAGTGGTTTGTTGGTATTGGGAAGGCGAAGGGCGTTGTTTCCCAGTCCCGGTGGAAAGTCAGGTTTGTTGTGTAAGGGCGTTAGTGAGCTGAAATGAGAGGAAAAATTGTGGAGTTTAGTTAATTTATGAAAAATTGCCAGGGTGGTACCTATTAGGGGGTGTGGGCTCAAGGCCAATGGATAACTCGTCCATGGGGTCCAAGGCGAGAATCTTATGGAAGTAGGGCACATTGCATCTTCCAACTCCACCCAGTCCTTGTGTTTATAGTGGCAATGCCAATCTATGATCCTGGTGATATGGGAGGCAAGGTAGTAATTTTTGTAATCCGGGATGTTCATCCCACCTCTGTCTTTGGTTTGTGTTAGTAGGGCAAACCTTACTCTGGGGTGTTTGTGGGCCCAGATAAATGTCATTTGGATTGAGTGAAGGGATCTGAAAAAGGTCTGTGGGATCATCTTGATTGGTATGTTCCTAAGTAGGTAGAGGACTCTCGGTAGTATAATCATCTTACATATTGCTGTCCTCCTGAACCAAGAGAAATATCTTGGATGCCACGCTTGGAGATCTGTGTTGATCACCTTCAGCAAGGGAACAAAATTACGCTCATAGACCTGGGATAGAGTAGGGGTCAGCCATACCCCCAGATACTTAAGAGCCGAGTCCACCCATCTAAAGGGGCATGTAGTTTTTTTGAGTTAATAGTGTCATTAGGAATAGAGATGTTCATCGCTTCGGATTTGGTGAAATACATTTTTAGGTTGGAAACCAGGTTAAACAAGGAGAACTCTTTCAGTAGAGAGGGTAATGAGGTGTGTGGATTTTTTATGAAGAACAGTAGATCATCCGCATAAGCCGCCACTTTATATTCCCTTTTTGCCACTTTAAACCCTTGTATTGAACTCTCTGCCACAATACATCTAATGAACGGTTTGAGTGTTAGAATAAATAAAAGGGGCGAGAGGGGACAGCCCTGCCTCGTACTGTTGTTAATTTTGACTCTATTTGACAGAGAGCCATTAATCCTAAGCTGTGCGGTAGGATTTCTGTACAGGGAGGATATCCAAGCCATCATATGGTTTCCCAAGCCAATAAACCTGCATGTCTCCAACATAAAATCCCAGGCCACTCGATTGAAGGCCTTCTCCGCGTCTGTAGACAGGAGAAGGCCCTCGATGCCTCCTGGTCTTGCAGCGTGTATTAAGTTTAGTGCTTTAATAACATTATCTCTTGTTTCTCTGCCTGACATGAATCCGACCTGCTCAGGGCCTAGCAGGGTATGGAGCAGTGCTCTCAGCCTGTTGGCAATGATTTTCAAAATGAGTTTAACATCTAGATTAAGCAAAGATATTGGCCTGTAACTGGCGAAGTCTGCTGGGTCCTTATTTGGCTTGGGAAGGACTGTAATGTGGACTGAAAGAAAGGCTGGTGGAATGTCCCTGGGTATTGACATGGAATTTAGGGCTTTTAGTAGCAGCTTAAGCAGGATGGTTAGGAAAGTTTTGTAATAAATGGCTTTATAGCCATCTGGGCCTGGGCTTTTCCCTGATTTGAGGTTCTTGATGGCCTGTTGGAGTTCTATGGCTTCTATGGGTCTCTCTAGGAATTCTATATCTGTAGGTGTCAAAGTTGGTAGTTTTGATTCCTTTAAGTAGTTTAGAATGAAATGTTGCCTATCACCTTGAGCGCTGCTGGTGATCTTTTGCTTGGGGAGGTTATAAAGAGTGGAATAATATTCATGGAAGTGTTGAGCAATTTTTTGGTGGTGACTAGGGATGAGCCGAACACCCCCCTGTTCGGTTCGCACCAGAACATGCGAACAGGAAAAAAATTCGTTCGAACACGCGAACACCGTTAAAGTCTATGGGACACGAACATGAATAATCAAAAGTGCTAATTTTAAAGGCTAATATGCAAGTTATTGTCAATAAAAGTGTTTGGGGACCTGGGTCCTGCCCCAGGAGACATGAATCAATGCAAAAAAAAGTTTTAAAAACGGCCGTTTTTTCAGGAGCAGTGATTTTAATAATGCTTAAAGTCAAACAATAAAAGTGTAATATCCCTTTAAATTTCATACCTGGGGGGTGTCTATAGTATGCCTGTAAAGGGGCGCATGTTTCCCGTGTTTAGAACAGTCTGACAGCAAAATGACATTTTGAAGGAAAAAACACATTTAAAACTACCCGCGGCTATTGCATTGCCGACAATACACATAGAAGTTCATTGATAAAAACGGCATGGGAATTCCCCACAGGGCAACCCCGAACCACAATTAAAAAAAAAAAATGATGTGGGAGTCCCCCTAAATTCCATACAAGGCCCTTCAGGTCTGGTATGGATATTAAGGGGAACCCCAGCCAAAATTTAAAAAAAAAATTGACGTGGGGTTCCCCCTAAATTCCATACCAGACCCTTCAGGTCTGGTATGGATTTTAAGGGGAACCCCGCGCCAAAAAAAACAAAAAAAAAACGGTGTGGGGTCCCCCTAAAAATCCATACCAGACCCTTATCCGAGCACGCAACCTGGCAGGCCGCAGGAAAAGAGGGGGGGACGAGAGTGCGGCCCCCCCCCTCCTGAACCGTACCAGGCCACATGCCCTCAACATTGGGAGGGTGCTTTGGGGTAGCCCCCCAAAACACCTTGTCCCCATGTTGATGAGGACAAGGGCCTCATCCTCACAACCGTGGCCGGTGGTTGTGGGGGTCTGCGGGCGGGGGGCTTATCGGAATCTGGAAGCCCCCTTTAACAAGGGGACCCCCAGATCCCGGCCCCCCCCTGTGTGAAATGGTAAGGGGGTACTTACCCCTACCATTTCACTAAAAAACTGTCAAAAATGTTAAAAATGACAAGAGACAGTTTTTGACAATTCCTTTATTTAAATGCTTCTTCTTTCTTCCTTCATCTTCTTCTTCTTCTGGTTCTTCTGGCTCTTCTGGTTCTTCCTCCGGCGTTCTCGTCCAGCATCTTCTCCGCGGCGTCTTCTATCTTCTTCTCCTCGGGCCGCTCCGCACCCATGGCATGAGGGGAGGCTCCCGCTCTTCTCTTCATCTTCTTCTCTTCTTCATCTTCTTCTTCATCTTCTTCTTCCTTCTTCTCTTCTTCATGTCTTCTCCGGGCCGCTCCGCAGCCATGCTGTGGCATGGAGGAAGGCTCCCGCTGTGTGACGGCGTCTCTTCGTCTGACGGTTCTTAAATAACGGGGGGCGGGGCCACCCGGTGACCCCGCCCCCCTCTGACGCACGGTGACTTGACGGGACTTCCCTGTGACGTCACGGGGAATGCCACAGGGAAGTCCCGTCATGTCACTGTGCGTCAGAGGGGGGCGGGGTCACCGGGTGGCCCCGCCCCCCGTTATTTAAGAACCGTCAGACGAAGAGACGCCGTCACACAGCGGGAGCCTCCCTCCATGCCACAGCATGGCTGCGGAGCGGCCCGGAGAAGACATGAAGAAGAGAAGAAGGAAGAAGAAGATGAAGAAGAAGATGAAGAAGAAGATGAAGAAGAGAAGAAGATGAAGAGAAGAGCGGGAGCCTCCCCCCTCATGCCATGGGTGCGGAGCGGCCCGAGGAGAAGAAGATAGAAGACGCCGCGGAGAAGATGCTGGACGAGAACGCCGGAGGAAGAACCAGAAGAGCCAGAAGAACCAGAAGAAGAAGAAGATGAAGGAAGAAAGAAGAAGCATTTAAATAAAGGAATTGTCAAAAACTGTCTCTTGTCATTTTTAACATTTTTGACAGTTTTTTAGTGAAATGGTAGGGGTAAGTACCCCCTTACCATTTCACACAAGGGGGGGGCCAGGATCTGGGGGTCCCCTTGTTAAAGGGGGCTTCCAGATTCCGATAAGCCCCCCGCCCGCAGACCCCCACAACCACCGGCCACGGTTGTGAGGATGAGGCCCTTGTCCTCATCAACATGGGGACAAGGTGTTTTGGGGGGCTACCCCAAAGCACCCTCCCAATGTTGAGGGCATGTGGCCTGGTACGGTTCAGGAGGGGGGGGGGGCCGCACTCTCGTCCCCCCCTCTTTTCCTGCGGCCTGCCAGGTTGCGTGCTCGGATAAGGGTCTGGTATGGATTTTTAGGGGGACCCCACGCCGTTTTTTTTTTTTTTTTTTGGCGCGGGGTTCCCCTTAAAATCCATACCAGACCTGAAGGGTCTGGTATGGAATTTAGGGGGAACCCCACGTCAATTTTTTTTTTAAATTTTGGCTGGGGTTCCCCTTAATATCCATACCAGACCTGAAGGGCCTTGTATGGAATTTAGGGGGACCCCCACATAATTTTTTTTTTATTATTTTGGTTCGGGGTTCCCCTGTGGGGAATTCCCATGCCGTTTTTATCAATGAACTTCTATGTGTATTGTCGGCAATGCAATAGCCGCGGGTAGTTTTAAATGAGTTTTTTCCTTCCAAATGTCATTTTGCTGTCAGACTGTTCTAAACACAGGAAACATGCGCCCCTTTACAGGCATACTATAGACACCCCCCAGGTACGAAATTTAAAGGGATATTACACTTTTATTGTTTGACTTTAAGCATTAATAAAATCACTGCTCCTGAAAAAACGTCCGTTTTTAAAACTTTTTTTTGCATTGATCCATGTCCCCTGGAGCAGGACCCAGGTCCCCAAACACTTTTTATGACAATAACTTGCATATAAGCCTTTAAAATTAGCACTTTTGATTTCTCCCATAGACTTTTAAAGGGTGTTCCGCGGCATTCGAATTTGCCGCGAACACCCCAAATTGTTCGCTGTTCGGCGAACTTGCGAACAGCCAATGTTCGAGTAGAACATGAGTTCGACTCGAACTCGAAGCTCATCCCTAGTGGTGACCTCAATTTTCCCTGTTTTTGAATGTATGCCTAGTATGTTTTGGCTTGAGTTGGCAGTCTGTAAGGCTTTCACAAGGAATCTACCAGTTTTGTCTCCATGTTCAAAGTATATATATCTTTTTTAAAATAGGAAGCGTTTAGTCCTTGCCTCGAATATCTGTTGAAGGGCCTTTCTGGTTTTCAAAAGTTCTAGTGCGGATTGTTCTGATAGAGATTGTTTGTGTTTTGTTTCTAACAAATGAATTTTCCCTGTCAGGTGTTTAATTTCCTGTTCTTATTCTTTTTTGCGTCTGGTTCCCATTTTAATAAGGTCCCCCCTGAGAGTACATTTATGGGCCTCCCAGATTGTCATGGGATCCATCCCTGTGGTAGTGTTTAGTTCAAAGTATTCTTTAAGTAAGGTGGTTATTTGGGGTAGAAGTATAGGATCAGTTAACAAAGATGAGTTTAACCTCCAGGTGTCAGATTTGGTGGGTGGAGCCGTCAGATCTAGGGACAGGGAGATTGGTGTATGGTCCGACATGGTTTGAATTCTTATGTGAGCTCCTGAGATCATGTCAAGGTCTCTTTGCGTAACAAATAAATAATCTATCCTGGAGTAACGACTGGGTACTGTGGAGTAAAAGGTAAAATCCCTATCTTCTGGGTGAAGGAAATGCCAAGTGTCTATGAGCTGGAGGGAATTTAGTAACATTTTGATGAGGATTTTGTAAGCGAGGTACGTTTTGCCTGTAGATGTATCTGTAAGAGGGTTCAGTGGCAAATTGAAGTCACCCCCCAAAATCAAGCAACCAGAGCTAAAGCCCTTAAGTTCGTCAATCATATGTTTGCAGAAGGTCAATTGGGATGTATTAGGAAAATATACATTAGCTAATGTAACAGGGGTACCTCCACACTTCCCTTTGAACAAAAAGGTATCTGCCCTCTGGGTCTACTAGTTTGTCTGTGAGCTCAAATGTAGCGTCCCTACTGACAAGTATGGATACTCCTTTAGATTTGGCTAAATCCTTGGTCGCACTGTATGCTTGTGTGAAGTATGCATCTGTAAGTCAGGGGACTTGTTGAGTTTTAAAGTGTGTCTCTTGTAAGAAGACACAGAGAGGCCTACCTTTTTTAAGCTCTTACAGGAGAGCGGTGTGCCTTTCAGGGATGTTTAGCCCCATGGTGTTGTGAGAGATTACTGTGGGGTTTTAGCCTAAGGAGGAGTAAGCCATGATGTGGACTCAGAGAGCGATGACGGACCGGTATCTGAAAATAGAGCTTAAGGTAAAATTGTTAGGATACACAATGTGTTTTACAATATTAAATATGTCTGTTTGCTATCTCGGTATAAGGAGAAATAGGTAGATAAAAAGGTAGGCCAGATGGAAGAAAAAGAGAGAGAGAGATATAAAGGGGAGAAGCTGTAATCCCCCTGGGATCCAAGGACCCAAGGTATGTTAATTAGTGTTCCCTATAGGGTTAATCCTAGGGGTTAGTAAACTTTGGCCTGCCTGGATAAGTTGTAAAGTAGTAAAGTATGAACCTGATGTGAGAACCTGGATAGGTCACAGCCTATGTGAACATGTGAAAAGTTGAGAAAGTCATTTCTGCACCATTGATGTCGATGGGAACATCAATCACCGTGAATTAAAAAACCAAAGAATTGAACAAATTAGCATTTAGTAAGACAGGGAGCCCATTCACCAAGCAACCCTACAACAAAAACATCCTGCGGTATATCTTCCATCGACACAATTTCACCTTAGAAGAGCTAACCGAGATTCCTACAGTATTTAGGTCTGTAAGCTCATTTAAGATACATAATCGAACCTCTGGATATAGAAAAGGATTAACATTCTTATAATCCAAGTGCTCGGTTTAGGTGTGTAAAGGTAGTGCTGGTAGAGCCATTAGCCTTTTAAGTGCATGTAGTGTCATAGTACGTTTGGGCAAAAGAGATTAATCTGTTAAGAGTTCCCCTATATGCTGCATTATGCAACAGACTGTGATTATAAGGCCTAGGTAGCCAAGTCCCTCATGGGTCTATAATGCCAAGCACCAAAAAGCAAGATGATCTCTGCATGCAGTTTACCAGTCATGAGAAGATGTTGGTTCGAGATCTGGGATGAAGCAGGTCTGGAAATTTGACGTTGTCAGCAGTATATGCCCTATCCAAAACAAATGCAGCTTGTCTCTGAGCTTGTTGTGTTAGGTAACTTTCAGAGCAGGGATTGTGACATTGTTGTGCACGGGCTACTTACAGTCACGGATGTCCTGTCTTACATTCAGACTTTACCTTCAAGCTTCTTCGCACCCTTTAGGGGGATGAAGTCTGTTGTATGGTGTTCCTGCTTGTGAGCCGCCAGAGCGGGAAGGCTTCATTTTCTTGGACTGTCGTTTGTCTGGGGAGTTAAAAGGAGAGCCAGGTTGAAGCTTTTCCAGGGGGGAGATTGAATTCCTGGTACCATTCTGGCAAATCCACTTGTCCCAGCTGAAGTGCCTGACAAAAATCGGGGAGATCTTCTGGTGAACGCAGGGAGTGTTGTTTCCCATTGTGATTAACCAGCAAGGCAAACGGGAATCTCCAAGTATAGCGCAAGTCTTTCTCAGTTTGTCCAATAATGGCCGGAGAGTTCTGCAGTTCTTTAGGATGATAGATCATGAAAGAGCATGATTGTCTCAACGTTGAAAACAATTTGGTCGTTCCTGCGTGCCTTCCTCATGATGTCCTCTTTTAAAGAGAAGTTTTGCAGGCAGCAAATTATATCTCTGGGAGGCATATTATCCAGGCCCTTAGCTCTGAGAGCTCTGTGAGCTCTTACAAATTCAATAGCAGTGTCCTCAGGCCATTCTAGCAGACTGTTGAATACTCTCTCCAGAGCTGGAGTGATTTGGTCAGCTTCAACTGATTCAGGGATGCCCCTGACCCTGATATTGTTCCTCCTCCCTCTATTGTCCAAGTCCTCGAGGTGCCTGTTGATCTCAATTAAACGCTGGGATTGTGAGCAGGTCACTCTCTCTAATCTGTGGATTGCTTTGTCTCTGTATCTCCCCACTGCCTTAGCAGTGGCCATCTTGTCTGTGAGTAGAAGCATGCTTGATTTGAGGTCCGTAATGGCAGCAGAGAAGGTTGCCTTCATGTCTGCAGCAAAGCCTGACATCCCAGCATATGTGAGGGGGAGAATGGATGGGGAATATCCCTACCGTTGTCTTCTACCACCGACTGGCAGTCCTCGCTGTACTCCTCTTCCGCATGTGGCATCGCCATCTTGCCTCCCAGCAGACTGCTCCGGGCCAACGGTGGGTTCCTGAAGAGATTTGTGATATTTCTCCCCTGGTAAGCAGCTGATAATCTTCGGGATCTGGAGCGAGGTGTGCCGTAATTTTTCCTGCTCATGATAGGACTGTTCAGGTGCAGAAAGACGGTCTTAGGTTGTGATACCGTCGGAGCTCCTGTGTTAAGCGTCCATCTCTGTCGCGCGCCAAGCCACGCCCCAGAATGTTTTTTTTTTTAATTGATATGTTTTATAACAGAAAGTAAAAAAAGTTGGGTTTTTTTTTCAAATTTTTAAGTCTCTTTTTCATTTATATTGCAAAAAAAATAAAAAATCCAGTGGTGATCAAATACCACTAAAAGAAAGCTCTATTTGTAGATAAATAAATTTCATTTGCATACAGCGTTGCAGGATCACCCAACTGCCTGTTAACCACTTCAGCCCTGGAAGAATTTTCCCCCTTCCTGACCAGAGCATTTTTTACGATTCGGCACTGCGTCGCTTTAACTGACAATTGCGCGGTCGTGTGACGTTGTACCCAAACAACGTTGCACGTCCCAATTTATGTCCTTTTTCCCCACAAATAGAGCTTTCTTTTGGTCCTTTTTGATCGCCTCTGCGGTTTTTATTTTTTGCGCTATAAACAAAAAAAGAGCGACAATTTTGAAAAAAACACAATATTTTATACTTTTCTACTTTTTGCTATAATAAATATCCCACTTTTTTTTTAAAAAAAGCAATTTTTTTTCTCAATTTAGGCCGATATGTATTCTTCTACATATTTTTGGTTAAAAAAAAATTGCAATAAGCGTATATTGATTGGTTTGCACAAAAGTTATAGCGTCTACAAAATAGGGGATATATTTCTAGTATTTTTATTATTATTTTTTTTTTTTTACTAGTAATGGAGGCGGACACATCGGACAATTTTGACACATTTTTGCAACCATTGGCATTAATACAGCGATCAGTGCGATTAAAAATGCATTGAATAAAAATTTAATTTAAGATTTAATGTAAAAATGTCACTGGCAGTGAAGGGGTTAACACTAGGGGGCGGTGAAGGGGTTAACTATGTTCCCTGGGAGGTGATTCTAACTAAAGGGGGAAGGAACTAACTAGAGGAAGTGACGGATCGTGGTTCCTAGCTAATAGGAACACACGATCTGTCACTCCTGTCAGAAAAGAACAGGGAAGTGTGTGTTTACACACACTCGTCCCTGTTCTGTCTATCCTGGTGACGATTGCTCGTGGCCGGCGGTCATCGCGACTGTCAGCCACGAGCATCGGCACCCCCGCTGTGCAGCCGGCGCGTGCACACGCCTGCTATCCGGACACCGCGAGCCACCGTACAGCTACATGGTTTCACGCAGCGGAGCCAACCTGCCGCAGTAAAACTGCGGCGGCTGGTCCGGAAGTGGTTAAAGTAGCACAGCGCTGAATAGCAAAAAATGCTCTGGTCTTAAAGAGAGTAAAAACTTCCCGAGCTCAAGTGGTTAGCAAAAAGAAAAGTTTCTTTTGACAGGTGAAATAAATATGGGGTGGTTTTGTATTCTCCCCGATTTATTATAAATACATAAATAATACATAAATAATGTCTATTCCTATAGTTAGCTAGTCTATTAAACCTCTGATAAGGTTAATGGTGAGGATGTAATAACAATGTTAGCTATATAAATAAACACATTGCTTAACTACTTAAGGACCACGTACATATACAGGGGCAGGGCAGCCCTTAAGCGCAAAATCACATACCTGTACGTGATTCATCTTCTTGGCTCTGTGACGCGCATGCACGCACGCCGCTGGAACCCCTCTCCCACTGTGATCGGACACTGCGGGAGCCAATCAGCGGGTCCGGTGACCGCGATGGCCACAGAGACCCGGCGATCGTTCACAGGAGAGGCAAAATGGTGGTCTGCCTATGTAAACAAGACAGACCACCGTTCTGTGAAGGAGGAATATGGAGATCTTGTGTTTCTGCTAAGCAGGAACACGGATCTCTGTTTTCCACCAGTTACAGCATTCCCCCCACAGTTAGAAAGCACTTCCTAAGATTACACTTAACCCTTTGATCGTCCTTGATGTTAACCCCTTCCCTGCCAGTGTCATTTATACAGTGACAGTGCATTTTTTTTTAGCACTGATCACTGTATTGGTGTCATTGGTCCCCAAAAAGTGTCACTTAGTGTCCGATTTGTCTGCCGCAATGTTGCAGTTCCGATAAAAATCACTGATCGCCGACCTTAATGCCGCGTACACACGGTCGGACTTTTCGTCTACAAAAGTCCAACGGACGCTGACGGACTAAAGCTGGCTGGTAATCCGATCGTGTGTGGGCTTCTCCGGACTTTCAACTGACTTTTTTAGCCTCAAATCCGACGTACTTTAGATTTGAAACATGCTTCAAATCTTTCCGACGGACTCGAGTCCGGTCGAAAAATCCGCTCGTCTGTATGCTAGTCCGACGGACAAAAACCCACGCTAGGGCAGCTATTGGCTACTGGCTATGAACTTCCTTATTTTAGTCCGGTGTACGTCATCACGTAAGAATTCGACGGACTTTTGTGTGATCGTGTGTAGGCAAGTCTGTTCGTTAGAAAGACCGCCGCAAGTCCGTCGAAAGTCCGCCAAAAGTCCGTCGAAAGTCTGTCGGACAGGCTGTCGGACTTTTGTAGCTGAAAAGTCCGACCGTGTGTACGCGGCATAATAGTAAAAATTCGAAGTCCATAAATCTATCCCATAGTTTGTAGACGCAATAACTTTTGCACAAACCATTAATTATACGCTTATTGGGATTTTATTTTTTACTAAAAACATGTAGCAGAATACAAATTGGCCTAAACTGATAAGGAAATTTGATTTTTTCCATTTTTTATTGGATATGTTTTATAGCAGAAGGTATAAAATATTGGGGTTTTTTTCAAAATTGTCTTGTTTTTTTTTACGTTTATAGCACAAAAAATAAAAAAAGGCAGAGGTGATCAAATACCACTAAAAGAAAGCTCTATTTGTGGGAAAAAAAGGAGATCAATTTTGTTTGGGTACAGCATCGCACGACCGCACAATAGTCAGTTTTCAACGACGCAGTGCCATATCACAAAAAATGGCCTGGTAAGGAAGGGGGTAAAACCTTCCAGAGCTGAAGTAGTTAAATAAGCAAGGATCTAATGTGTTTACAAAGAAAGTAGAAATGCTAACATAAAATACTAAAAGAATACTAAAAAGCATATAAAACAAAAAGAACATAGATGATACTTTACGTAAAGTCCTCCTCAGTATTCTGTATCCTGGCTGGGCTCAATAGGAAAAGAGAAAGAACTCTAGCTGGCCATTACCTTTTAAAGTGCACTCAGACACACCCACACAAACACCCTCTGCCCGCCTGTGTAGTTCTCTGTCCAATGAGACTCCAAAAGAGGCCGTCCTTCTTAATCACCAGGAAGTATACTCTTCCCTGAACATCTTCCAGGAAGCATGTTATGTTCTCCACTAGGGGGCACTGCTCTATCACCATCAAACTTCTGGACCCAGGTCAGCACTCCAGCAACAGTTGGCCTTTGATGTGCTGGGTGCAGGCCAGGCAATTAGGCACTTTATTCTTCCCATCACCAGGTGGTCTGAATCAAAGCTCATCTGTCCCCATAGGGGGTATGCGTCAATCCTTTTTTCAGCACAGCACAGGGATGGTGGGAGCCCCCTTATAATGAGCACAGCAGGGGTACAAACCCAGGAAGTCAGCACAGCACAGGGATTGTGGGAGCCCCTCATAATGAGCACAGCAAGGGTACAAACCCAGGAAGTCATCACAGCACAGGGATGGTGGGAGCCCCTCATAATGAGCACAGCAGGGGTACAAACCCAGGAAGTCAGCACAGCACAGGGATGGTGGGAGCCCCTCATAATGAGCACAGCAGGGATACAGCCCCATGATGAAGTCAGCACAGCACAGAGATGGAAGCCCCTCATAATGAGCTCAGCACAGGGATGGTGGGAGAAGCCCCTCATAATGAGCACAGCAGGGGTAGAGCCTCAGGAAGTCAGCACAGCACAGGGATGGTGGGAGCCCTTCATAATGAGCACAGCAGGGGTACAAACCCAGGAAGTCAGCACAGCACAGGGATGGTGGGAGCCCCTTTTAATGAGCACAGCAGGGGTACAGCCCCTGCTGTGCTCATTATGAGGGGCTCCCACCATCCCTGTGCTGACTTCCTCCTGGGGCTGTACCCCTGTTGTGCTCATTATGTGGGGCTCCCACCTTCCCTGTGCTGTGCTCATTATGTGGGGCTCCCACCATCCCTGTGCTGTGCTGACTTCCTCCTGGGGCTGTAACCCTGCTGTGCTCATTATGAGGGGCTCCCACCATCCCTGTGCTGTGATGACTTCCTGGGTTTTTAACTTCATCATAACGAATAATCGTAATTATTATGACAATAATAAAATATTAACGAACATTCTTATTTTGTCCGATTCTGAATCTTCCATCGACTACCAATACCAGTCTCCCACTCCCATATTAAAAAAGGTAATTTTCCAAACACTAATGCCGCGTACACACGGTCGGACTTTTCGTCTACAAAAGTCAGACAGCCTGTCCGACAGACTTCCGGCAGACTTTTGGCGGACTTTCGACGGACTTGCGGCGGACTTTCTAACGAACAGACTTGCCTACACACGATCACACAAAAGTCCATCGAATTCTTACGTGATGACGTACACCGGACTAAAATAAGGAAGTTCATAGCCAGTAGCCAATAGGTGCCCTAGCGTGGCTTTTTGTCCGTCGGACTAGCACACAGACGAGCGGATTTCGGGGTCCGTCGTAGTTACGAAGTAAAGATTTGAAGCATGTTTCAAATCTAAAGTACGTCGGATTTGAGGCTAAAAAAGTATGTTGAAAGTCCGGAGAAGCCCACACACGATCGGATTACCAGCCAGCTTTAGTCCGTCAGCGTCCGTTGGACTTTTGTAGACGAAAAGTCCGACCGTGTGTACGCGGCATTACTCAGCAGCAGAAGAAAACCTCTGATTGGTCAACAAAACACCAGTCATGTTTCCGTTGTAACAGAATTTGGATTCGAAATTCGTCAACAAAATTCCATATTTCGTATAAAATTCGGAAGCATAGCAATTCGTATTTCGGATGATTCCGAATGTACAAATTTTCGGAAATTCGTACGAATTTTTGATTCGTACGAAACAAATCGCACAATCGCACAAGTCTACTAGAAGCTGAGTTTGTAGCTCTAGTGTGTGTTGACCATGTCAAGAGTACTCTTAATAGAGGGAGTTGTGGTTGATTTCCACAGACGAGTGATGCTGAGTCTGGTTGCTCACAGGACGTTTGTTATTGCGGTTCTTAGAGGGGTAGGGATAGTTTCTATTGTTAGATTTAAAAGCTCCAGTGCAGAAGGTGATGTGGCAGTTTGATACGTTCCGGAAGTTTTGGAATATATTGGACCAGTAAGGTTGAATGTTGGGGCATGCCCATAGAATATGGAATAGGCAGTGGCGGGGCGTCCATAAAGGGCACGGGAGCGCCGCCCCCTCTCTCCTGCACCGCTCTATCACCATAGATAGATTCATGCATTGCATGAATCTATCTATGGTCGCTGATGACACCCCCTATTCAGGTGCCCGGCCCATTTTCGGGCGCCGGGCATCTGAATTACACCGGCGGAGGTGTTTTTTGGAAGCACCTGATTAGAGCCATAGGTGCCCAAAAATGTGAACAGCGGGCGCCATGCTGGGCGTTCGCTGATCACTCAGCTGTGTGTTAGCAAAGCGAAGAAATTCGCTTTGCTAACACTGAATCCGCCTCTCAGCCAATCAGGTTGCTGGGTCTGTTACCGATCACCTGATTGACTGAAACATCAGGCGCTGTGATTGGACGCCTGAGAGAGGATGGAAGAAGACATGGAGGACGTGCAGGAGACCGTGATGGGGCACACTGGCGGTATCTGATGGGGCACAGTAGCGGCAATTGATGGGCACACTGGCAGCATCTGATGGGGCACAGTAGCGGCAATTGATGGGCACACTGGCAGCATCTGATGGGGCAAACTGGCGGCAGTGGATGGGCACACTGGCAGCATCTGATGGGGCCCACTGGCGGCAATTGATGGGCACACTGGCAGCATCTGATGGGGCACAGTAGCGGCAATTGATGGGCTCACTGGCAGCATCTGATGAGGCACAGTAGTGGCAATTGATGGGTACACTGGCAGAAATTGATGGGCACAGTGGCTGCGTTTGATGACACAGTGGCTGCGTTTGATGGGCACAGTGGCTGCATTTGATGTTTTTTTTTTTCAGTTTGTTTGCACCCCCCAAAAATTTTGAGCACCAGCCGCCACTGGGAATAGGTCACCCCTAGCTGTTTGGCATCTCCAGCAGGAATCGGTTGATTGGGGACCAAAAGAGGCAAGTCAGGTAGGGGTTGGGTACCATCTTTGAGAGATTTTTTGGGATAGTTCCCATAGAGCGGAGCAACAGGTAGATTGGTATATTGATTTGAATGCTCTTTTCCATTGTTCCTCAGTGAAGGAGTCTCCCAAGTCCGATTTCCAGTGTAGATGTGAGGTTGTTTTAGTAAAGTCTTTTTTCTAGTGTAAAGTGTTGTATAGTAATGAGATACCTTTTTGTGTAGTGGATTGGGTTAAAAAGGACCAAATGGTTGAAGGTATTGAAAAGATTGGACTAGGTTTGGACAAGCAATGGGTTACCCGTAGGTGAGTAAAATATTTAGAGGCTGGGAGTGCAAATTCTTTTCTCAACTGTGAGAAGGTTTTCAAAATGGAGTTGGACAACAGGTCTTGAATGTGCCGGATACCATTGCTTGTCCATCTGGACAGCAGAAGGTCTGGTGTTAGTTGTGTGAGAACCCCTAGCTCGATGGGAAGGCTTATGGATTGTGAGGGTGGTAGTGTCGTTTCTGTAATTGATTTCCATACACGGGCTGAGGCTTTCATTGTAGGGGAAAGAGCAGTCGGTATATTGATGCCTAAAGGGATCCCTAAAATCCAAGTTTTTAGGTATGATCTGATGAGTGAAGAGGATTCTATTTGTCCCCAGTGGGTGTTAGGGGGAAGGCTAAACCATTCTTAGATTTGCGTTAGTATGGTGGCTTGGTAGTAATCAGCAAAGTCTATATATCCTGATTAGGGATGAGCTTCGAGTTCGAGTCGAACTCATGTTCTACTCGAACATTGGCTGTTCGCAAGTTCGCCGAACAGCGAACAATTTGGGGTGTTCGCGGCAAATTCGAATGCCGCGGAACACCCTTTAAAAGTCTATGGGAGAAATCAAAAGTGCTAATTTTAAAGGCTTATATGCAAGTTATTGTCATAAAAAGTGTTTGGGGACCCGGGTCCTGCCCCAGGGGACATGGATCAATGCAAAAAAAAGTTTTAAAAACGGACGTTTTTTCAGGAGCAGTGATTTTATTAATGCTTAAAGTCAAACAATAAAAGTGTAATATCCCTTTAAATTTCGTACCTGGGGGGTGTCTATAGTATGCCTGTAAAGGGGCGCATGTTTCCTGTGTTTAGAACAGTCTGACAGCAAAATGACATTTGGAAGGAAAAAACACATTTAAAACTACCCGCGGCTATTGCATTGCCGACAATACACATAGAAGTTCATTGATAAAAACGGCATGGGAATTCCCCACAGGGGAACCCCGAACCAAAATAATAAAAAAAAAATGATGTGGGGGTCCCCCTAAATTCCATACAAGGCCCTTCAGGTCTGGTATGGATATTAAGGGGAACCCCAGCCAAAATTTTAAAAAAAAATTGACGTGGGGTTCCCCCTAAATTCCATACCAGACCCTTCAGGTCTGGTATGGATTTTAAGGGGAACCCCGCGCCCAAAAAAAAAAAAAAAAACGGCGTGGGGTCCCCCTAAAAATCCATACCAGACCCTTATCCGAGCATGCAACCTGGCAGGCCGCAGGAAAAGAGGGGGGGACGAGAGTGCGGCCCCCCCCCCTCCTGAACCGTACCAGGCCACATGCCCTCAACATTGGGAGGGTGCTTTGGGGTAGCCCCCCAAAACACCTTGTCCCCATGTTGATGAAGACAAGGGCCTCATCCCCACAACCGTGGCCGGTGGTTGTGGGGGTCTGCGGGCGGGGGGCTTATCGGAATCTGGAAGCCCCCTTTAACAAGGGGACCCCCAGATCCCGGCCCCCCCCTGTGTGAAATGGTAAGGGGGTACTTACCCCTACCATTTCACTAAAAAACTGTCAAAAATGTTAAAAATGACAAGAGACAGTTTTTGACAATTCCTTTATTTAAATGCTTCTTCTTTCTTCCTTCATCTTCTTCTTCTTCTGGTTCTTCTGGCTCTTCTGGTTCTTCCTCCGGCGTTCTCGTCCAGCATCTCCTCCGCGGCGTTTTCTATCTTCTTCTCCTCGGGCCGCTCCGCACCCATGACATGAGGGGGGAGGCTCCCGCTCTTCTCTTCATCTTCTTCTTCATCTTCATCTTCTTCTTCATCTTCTTCTTCTTCTTCTTCTTCTTCTTCTCTTCTTCATCTCTTCTCCCTTCTTCATTTCTTCTGCGGGCCGCTCCGCATCCATGCATGGAGGGAGGCTCCCGCTGTGTGACGGCGTCTCTTCGTCTGACGGTTCTTAAATAACGGGGGGCGGGGCCACCCGGTGACCCCGCCCCCCTCTGACGCACGGGACATGACGGGACTTCCCTGTGGCATTCCCTGTGACGTCACAGGGAAGTCCCGTCAATTCACCGTGCGTCAGAGGGGGGCGGGGTCACCGGATGGCCCCGCCCCCCGTTATTTAAGAACCGTCAGACGAAGAGACGCCGTCACACAGCGGGAGCCTCCCTCCATGCATGGATGCGGAGCGGCCCGCAGAAGAAATGAAGAAGGAAGAAGAGATGAAGAAGAGAAGAAGAAGAAGAAGAAGATGAAGAAGAAGATGAAGATGAAGAAGAAGATGAAGAGAAGAGCGGGAGCCTCCCCCCTCATGCCATGGGTGCGGAGCGGCCCGAGGAGAAGAAGATAGAAGACGCCGCGGAGGAGATGCTGGACGAGAACGCCGGAGGAAGAACCAGAAGAGCCAGAAGAACCAGAAGAAGAAGAAGATGAAGGAAGAAAGAAGAAGCATTTAAATAAAGGAATTGTCAAAAACTGTCTCTTGTCATTTTTAACATTTTTGACAGTTTTTTAGTGAAATGGTAGGGGTAAGTACCCCCTTACCATTTCACACAGGGGGGGGGGCCGGGATCTGGGGGTCCCCTTGTTAAAGGGGGCTTCCAGATTCCGATAAGCCCCCCGCCCGCAGACCCCCACAACCACCGGCCACGGTTGTGGGGATGAGGCCCTTGTCTTCATCAACATGGGGACAAGGTGCTTTGGGGGGCTACCCCAAAGCACCCTCCCAATGTTGAGGGCATGTGGCCTGGTATGGTTCAGGAGGGGGGGGGGGCCGCACTCTCGTCCCCCCCTCTTTTCCTGCGGCCTGCCAGGTTGCGTGCTCGGATAAGGGTCTGGTATGGATTTTTAGGGGGACCCCACGCCGTTTTTTTTTTTTTTTTTGGGCGCGGGGTTCCCCTTAAAATCCATACCAGACCTGAAGGGTCTGGTATGGAATTTAGGGGGAACCCCACGTCAATTTTTTTTTAAAATTTTGGCTGGGGTTCCCCTTAATATCCATACCAGACCTGAAGGGCCTTGTATGGAATTTAGGGGGACTCCCACATCATTTTTTTTTTAATTTTGGTTCGGGGTTGCCCTGTGGGGAATTCCCATGCCGTTTTTATCAATGAACTTCTATGTGTATTGTCGGCAATGCAATAGCCGCGGTAGTTTTAAATGAGTTTTTTCCTTCAAAATGTCATTTTGCTGTCAGACTGTTCTAAACACGGGAAACATGCGCCCCTTTACAGGCATACTATAGACACCCCCCAGGTACGAAATTTAAAGGGATATTACACTTTTATTGTTTGACTTTAAGCATTATTAAAATCACTGCTCCTGAAAAAACGGCCGTTTTTAAAACTTTTTTTTGCATTGATCCATGTCCCCTGGGGCAGGACCCAGGTCCCCAAACACTTTTATTGACAATAACTTGCATATTAGCCTTTAAAATTAGCACTTTTGATTATTCATGTTCGTGTCCCATAGACTTTAACGGTGCTCGCGTGTTCGAACGAATTTTTTTCCTGTTCGCATGTTCTGGTGCGAACCGAACAGGGGGGTGTTCGGCTCATCCCTAATCCTGATCCTCCTGCTAGTCTATGTTTGATAAGTTTCAAGTGGGAACTTCTAGGTTTCTTACCTTGCCAGATGAATTTGTTTAGGATGGTTTGTAAGGATTTAAAGTAGGATTGAGGTATCGGGATGGGTATTGTTCTAAAAAGATAGAGCAATTGTGGGAGGTGGTTCATTTTGAATGACACTAGTCTTCCTGACCATGATAGTTCTTTTTGTAGGTCATCCTGCAGCTTTTTAGCAAATGTTATATAGTTAGGTGCAAAAAGGTGTTTAACTGATTTAGTGAGTTGAATACCCAGAAATGGGATACTCTTTTCTGCCCAGGTATAATGGAACTGAGATTGTAATAGACGTCTAGTCGTAGCATCTATACCCAAAATGAGTATAAATGATTTGGTTTTATTTATTTTGTAGTGTGATATTTTGCTGAACCGTGAGAGAGTGTCTTGGATGGCTGCTAGGGAAGAGGCTAGGTTGGTGACCATTAGGATGACATCATCGGCGAACAGACTAATTTTATGTGGGGAGCTGTTGATTGTGAAGCCCAAGATGAGGGGGTTGGTTCTAATGTGTTCTGCGAGAGGTTCCACAAGTAGATTAAAGATTAGGGGGGATAATGGACATCCTTGCTGCATGCTGTTGGTTATTTGGAATAATTGGGATAACATTTCAGATGAGTATACTTTCGCAGAGGGTGTTGTGTATAGGGCTAGAATAGCTTGTAGAATGTATCCTTTGAAGCCAAATTTGAGAAGGACTCTATGGAGATAAGACCAGTGTATCCTGTGGAACGCCTTCTCCGCATCCAGAGACAGGAGCAGTGAAGGTGTTCCACTGGACTCAGCGTGGTGGATGATATCTATAAGTCTTCTGGTAGCGTCGGGCGCTTGGCGACCCATGGTGAAGCCTGATTGATCATCGTGGATCAGGGAGGGTAGCATGGTATTTAGTCGGGTAGCAATAGCTTTGGCATATATTCTCGAGATTTAATAAAGAGATTGGTCTGAAATTTTGGGGAGTGTTTGGTTCTTTTCCTGGCTTTGGGAGGGTGATTATCATTGCTTGTAACATTTCATGAGGGAATGAAGACGAGGAGGCAGCGTCATTATAAAGTGTAGTCATATGGTGAGTGAGTAGGGAGAATTGTTTGTAGTATTCACTAGTCAGCCCGTCTGGACCCCGGGTTTTGCAGTTGGGAGAGATTTGATGACAGATTGCAGATCTGAGGTCGTGAAGGGTGCATCCAAGGAGTCGAGTTGTGCTTCAGTCAAGGTTGGGAGGTTTACATGGTTTAAAAAGGCATCATTGTCATCAATGTAAGGTAGGTGAGTCAATGCATCTAGTTTAATGTTGTATAGGTCACTGTAGTATGTACTGAAGGCGTCAACAATGTCTTGGGGATTTAGCAATTTTTCTTTCGTGTGAGGGTGAATTTGGTAGGGTATTTTGGATTTTGCTTGATATCCCTTTAGTCATCTGGCTAGAGCTTTCCCTGCCTTATCTAAGGTGGAGTAAGCCACAGCCTTCAGTTTGTGTTGTGTCTTTTCAAAGGAGTGTAAAAGAAGGGTTCTGAGCTCTTGCCGTAGGGATTGAAGCTTAGCAGAATGTATGGCCTTTGGATTGATTTTGTTGATTTCTGCTAATTCTGTTATGTCAGTCATAAGGGAGTCCAGGGAAACCAGTACCGGAAAAGAATTTGAGATCAAGGACTTTGTGTCGTGTAGAACTGAAGGTGTGGTATATGTCCTACAATGCTCTTGTTCCCTCCAATATATAGGTAGAACCAAAAGACCTATGTGGAAGCGAATAAGGGAGCACATCCAAAATATTAAAAAGACTTACCCCAAGCATAGTGTCTCCAAACATTTTGCTATGTACCACAATAAAGATCCCAGGGACCTGAAGTTCTGGGCAATCCAAAGATATAAACCACACTGGAGGGGCTCCAATAAGATTAGGGAACTTAGCAAAAATGAATCAAAATGGATATTCCTGATGCGTACTCTTGAACCAAATGGCTTGAACATTGAATTTGATCTGAATTGTTTTATATCTGATTTTTAATTATTTTAAATATAAATCCAGCAGTTAAATAATGCTCATAATTTTTATAATTTTAATAATAACAATTTTTAATCTTCAAATTAATTGTTTGGGTTTTAGCTAGTTCAGAGCCGTCTCTATAATATATATATATATATATATGTATTTGTCTCTAGAGACTGTAATGGAAATTTGTAAGTTCTGTATATAATTGTATTTTATTTTGTATGTATTGCACACTGCCCTCACTGTGCACACAGCACTAATAATGTTTTCAGTAAATGTTTACATTCTTTTAAGTCCTGATTAGAATAAGCCTGCCTATGTAACGCCCCTTGTTACCATAAACGTACAATTGTAATATTAATGTGATACCTACGTCATCATGTGCATAAAAACCTTCTATTGCGTCATAATAAAGCAGAAAAGTAATTTGGAAAGATGCTGAGCGTATCTTCTGTGTCTGTTCCCTACTGCAGTAGTTATTATTAATTTGGAACCACTAATCAATATGAGGATAGGAGTTGCCTATCATCAATTTAACCGAGTCAGCATGGCGAGCCAGCCAGGAGGGGATTCCAGGTGACCTTGAGTATCTGAAACGAGGAGCTTGAGATGATACTGGAATTTCTGATAATCAGCTGGCTGAGGTAAGCCTTTTGCTTACATTTGAGTTATCAGACTTCCTTGATCAGTAAGGCATTTTCAGGACAAAGGGTACCTATTTTACTCCCCTTAATCGAACTGTATTGATTGGTGGTTATATGTTATGTTGTTCCTGTCTATTGTCCATCGGAGTGTTATAGATTAGAGAGAGGGAAGAATAGTGCTGTTCACAGGTATATGTAGTACATCTGCTAGATAAAGTAGTTTAGAGGCAAGAGGGTATAGGCACATGTAGAGAAGACTGGGCAGTCATTATGGGCATTGAATTAAGTAAGGGAATGAAGGGTAAGAGACCCTCAAAAATGCCCAGCGCAAGAGGAGCGCTATATATGAACCAAAGGTGCGGTTCCGCCTATACTGAGCCCCTAGATTAATGGTTAGAGTGGACATGGATCCACAATGGGTAACTGGGTTACCAAGGTCCACAGGGACTAAGAATTTATGCAGAGTAAACAGCTAGAGAAACAGCTTTCTATGTGAGCAGTAGGGATGAGCCGAACACCCCCTGGTTCGGTTCGCACCAGAACCTGCGAACGGACCGAAAGTTCGCACGAACGTTAGAACCCCATTGACGTCTATGGGACTCGAACGTTCGAAATCAAAAGTGCTCATTTTAAAGGCTAATTTGCATGGTATTGTCCTAAAAAGGGTTTGGGGACCCGGGTCCTACCCTAGGGGACATGTATCAATGCAAAAAAAACTTTTAAAAACGGCCGTTTTTTCGGGAGCAGTGATTTTAATGATGCTTAAAGTAAAAAAAAAAAGTGAAATATTCCTTTAAATATCGTACCTGGGGGGTGTCTATAGTATGCCTGTAAAGTGACGCGTGTTTCCCGTGTTTAGAACAGTCCCTGCACCAAATGTCATTTTTAAAGGAAAAAATCTCATTTAAAACTGCTTGCGGGTTTAATGTAATGTCGGGTCATGGCAATATGGATGAAAATCAGTGAGACAAACGGCATGGGTACCCCCCAGTCCATTACCAAGCCCTTTGGGTCTTGTATGGATATTAAGGGGAACCCCGCACCCAAATTAAAATAAGGAAAGGTGTGGGGCCACCAGGCCCTATATACTCTGAGGCTCGGTTCACACTGGGGCGACTTGGGATCCGACTTGTACGCCCTCAAGTCGCCCCAAGTCGCCCCAGAAATAGATTCAATGGGAGTGAACGCTAGCGTCTTAATAGACGCTACTGAAGTCGCTCCGACTTCAGAGCGTACTCCCTGTACTACTTTGATCCGACTTGGTAGGCGACCTGTACCATAGAAATCAATGGAAGTCGCCTCCAAGCCGGACCTCTCTGTAAAGTCAAGCGACTTTGCAGGGAAAACCCCTCCCTCCCCCCCTCCCTCCCAGAAAGCTGATTGCCCTGTGATTGGCCACAGGCGAAGTCGCCTGTCATGGAGGCGACTTCAAGTCGCCTTGTAATTTGCTGAAGTCGCGCTAAAGTCGCGCTGAAGCCGCGTTGAAGTCGCGGTACAAAGTCGCGCTGAAGTCGTGTTGCCCCAGTGTGAACCGAGCCTTAACAGCAGTATACAGGCGGTGCAAACAAGACAGGGACTGTAGGTTTGTTGTTAAGTAGAATCTGTTTGTAATTTTGAACGGGTACATTTTTAACGTGTTTAGCTCCAGCCAAAAAATCTTTTTTAAGCTTTTTGGAAAACATAGGGAAGGGTTATCACCCCTGTGACATTTGTTTTGCTGTCTTTCCTCCTCTTCAGAAGATTTCACCTCACTTTTTGTCCCAATGAGAAATGTTTTTTGAAAATTTGGGTTTTTTTGTGGAACAAGGATTGGAAAGCATCAGTGAAAAGGAGAATTTTTTTTCCCATATTAACTCTTACAGGAGAGAATTTCCCTTCCTAGGGGTAGATTTCATCTCACTTCCTGTTGTCTCCTTCCGTTTGCAAGTAGGAGTCATTTGTAAGTTAGATGTTTGAAAGTAGGGTCCTGCCCTATATACTCAGCAGAAATTTGGGCCTTAGGTGTTGCTGTGGCCACAACACTGTAAGCCCTCACAGGGCCCTGCTGTGAAATATTAGATCAAGAATTGTAATTACATGCCCCTGTTGAACAGGAGCTGAAAAATTAGGCCTTAGGCACTGGTGCTGGTGCCACAACACTGCAACCCCTCACAGACACTCTAGTTGGAACGCAGGAACGAGCCCTGCTGCAAAGTATTGCATCAAAAATTGTAATTACACGCCCCTGTTAAACAAGGGCTGAAAAATTGGGCCTTAGGCACTGGTGCTGGTGCCACAACACTGCAACCCCTCACAGACACTCTAGTTGGAACGCAGGAACGAACCCTGCTGCAAAGTATTGCATCAAAAATTGTAATTACACGCCCCTGTTAGACAGGGGCAGAAAAATTGGGCCTTGGGCACTGGTGCTGGTGCCACAACACTGCAACCCCTCACAGACACTCTAGTTGGAATGCAGGAACGAGCCCTGCTGCAAAGTATTACATCAAAAATTGTAATTACACGCCCCTGTTAAACAGGGGCTGATAAATTGTGCCTTAGGCACTGGTGGTGGCGCCCAGAACCAAAAATTTTCTTACAAGCTATCAGCGTGATGATTGAGGAGGAAGAGGATAATTACTCAGGGATAGTCACTCAGCATCAGCATAGGCAGTCTTTGAAGGGATCTGAGATTTCAAAAAAAATTATTCGGTTACATCAGCATCAGGTGCTTGGTAGCTGGTGGTGATCCAAGACTGATTCATTTTTATGAAGGTCAGTCGATCGACCGAGTCGGTGGACAGACGCACCCTGTGATCGGTTACCACGCCTCCAGCAGCACTGAATGTGCGTTCCGAAAGAACGCTGGATGCAGGACAGGCCAGTAGCTCAATTGCATACTGTGCAAGCTCTGGCCAGTGATCCATCCTCAAGACCCAGTAACCCAGAGGATTTTCGGTGGGAAAGGTGTCCAAGTCTGATCTTGCCCCTAGGTATTCCTGCACCATGTAAAACAGACGCTGGCGATGGTTGCTGGAACCGATCATACCTTGGGGCTGCGGACCAAAAAATTGTCTGAACGCATCGGTCAGACGGCCACCTTCTCCACCGCTCCTTCTTTGACTGACCGAAGCCTCAGCAACATGTTGTCCAGAAATTGGAGTTTGTAACCTCTCAGTCTCTGGGAACGCGTTGCACAGACCTTTCTGCAAGGCCTCCCGAAGATGTTTCATCCTCTGCTCCCTCTGCGATGGCAAGATAAGGTCTGCAACCTTACCCTTGTAACGTGGATCAAGGAGGGTTGCCAGCCAGTATTGGTCCTTCTCCTTGATACCACGAATACGAGGATCCTTACGCAGGCTTTGCAGGATCAGGGAGGCCATGCAGCGTAGGTTTGCTGAGGCATTCGGTCCGGAGTCCTCTGGGTCACTAAGGACGACATGGTCTGCAGCCACCTCCTCCCAGCCACGTACAAGTCCATGTGTTTCTTGGGACTGATCCCTTAAAGACTGCTGCTGATGCTGAGTGCCAGGCTCCACCTCCATACTGACACAATCTTCCTCCTCCTCTTCCTCCTCGTCCTCTTCCTGTGTGATCGGCGGGCACGCAGGAACACTGTCTGGATAAAGGGGGCCTTGAGAGCTAAGGAAGTCCTCCTCTTCCTGCCTCTGTTCTGCCTCAAGTTTACTGTCCATTATTCCACGCAGCGTGTGCTCTAACAGGTGGACAAGGGGGACAGTGTCACTGATGCATGCACTGTCACTGCTCACCATCCTCGTGGCCTCCTCAAATGGTGACAGGACAGTGCATGCATCCCTGATCATGGCCCACTGGCGTGGGGAAAAAAAAACAAGCTCCCCTGACCCTGTCCTGGTGCCATAGTAGCACATGTACTCATTGATGGCCCTCTGCTGCATGTGCAGCCGCTGCAGCATGGCCAACGTTGAGTTCCACCTGGTGGGCATGTCACAGATTAGGCGGTTCTTGGGCAGGTTAAACTCCTTTTGGAGGTCCGTCAGCCGAGCACTGGCATTATATGACCGGCGGAAATGCACACAGACTTTCCTGGCCTGCCTCAGGACATCCTGTAAGCCCGGGTACCTGCCCAAGAACCGCTGCACCACCAAGTTAAGGACGTGAGCCAAACAGGGCACATGGGTCATTTGTCCCTGTCGGAGGGCAGAGAGGAGGTTGGTGCCATTGTCGCAAACCACCATTCCTGCCTTAAGTTGGCGTGGCGTCAACCACCTCTGAACCTGCCCCTGCAGAGCTGACAGAACCTCTGCCCCAGTGTGGCTCCTGTCCCCCAAGCACACCAGCTCAAGCACCGCATGGCATCTTTTGGCCTGCGTACTTGCGTAGCCCCTTGAACGACTACGGAGCACCGCTGGTTCCGAGGAAGAGGCCATGGAGGAAGAAGAAGAGGAGGGGGTGGAGGAGAGAGGTGTGTCACAATCATTAGCATTTTGGAGGCGTGGTGGCGGAACAACCTCCAACACTACTGCACCTTGTCCTGCATCCTTCCCAGCTGCCAGCAGAGTCACCCAATGCGCCGTGAAACTTAGGTAACGTCCCTGTCCATGCCTGCTGGACCATGAGTCAGCGGTAATATGCACCTTACCGCTGACCGCCCTGTCCAGCGAGGCATGGACATTGCCTTCCACATGCCGGTAGAGAGCCGGAATCGCCTTCCGTGAGAAAAAGTGGCGTTTGGGTACCTGCCACTGAGCAACCGCACATTCCACACACTCACGGAAGGGGGCAGAGTCTACCAACTGAAAAGGCAGCAGTTGAAGTGCTAGCAATTTTGCCAAGCTAGCATTCAACCGCTGGGCATGTGGATGGCTGGGAGCAAACTTCTTTCGGCAGTGCAGCAGCTGGGGCAGGGAAATTTGCCTGGTACAATCTGACGTCGGTGTACCAAAAGCAGATTGCCCACAAGTACTTGGCTGTGACACACCTAATTCTACACCTTCATTCCTCTCACTGCAGGTCTCAGAGTTGGAAATCTCAGCTGATGAGGAGCAAGGAGAGGTCCTCTTTGTTCTTTGGTGTGGGTCTTTTAGATACGCTTGCCAACGAACTGCATATCAGGTCAACAAATGTCTGGTCAAGCATGTGGTACCCAAGCGGGAGATATTTTGGCCACGTGAGATACGCTTGAGACATATGTTGCAAATAGCAGCGGTGCGATCTGATGCACTCGTCTCAAAAAAGGCCCACACCAAAGACCTTTTTGAATAACGTGCAGAGACTGCAGCGCCCTGCACATGTGGAGCTTTGGGGTGTGATGCAGTCAATGTGCTGCCCTTAGGCTGGCCCCTGGAGGGCATCCTGCCTCGTTGGTGATGTGCCGCCTGCTCCTCCTCCTCCTCCTCTCTCCTATCAGGCACCCACGGTGAGTCAGTGACCTCATCATCCCCTCCCTCCTCATCACTGGAGCAAACCTGGCAGTATGCTGCAGCAGGGGGAGCATGACTGCCAGATTGCTGTCCTTCTTGGGCACCCCCTCTGTCCGTGCTCATGTTACTGCCTTCATCGAGCTCAGTATCATCATCAGAGCCTTCCAAACGCTGGGCATCCTCCTGGAGCATGTACCCAACACTGTGGTCAAACAGTTCGAGGGACTCCTCAGGAGGACATGGTGGAGCTAGGGAAGGAGTCACTGATGACATTGAGCCGAGGGAAGAGGCCACTGCTTTGCCAGACAAAGCACCCTGGGCATGGGTGAGAGAGGATGAGGAGGATGAGGACGGCTTGGTCATCCACTCGACCAAGTCTTCCGCATGTTGCGGCTCAACACGGCCAGCTGCCGAAAAAAAGGCCAAGCGTGTCCCATGGCCACGTGCTGATGAGGATGCACCGTCTCCACGACCAGCACTAGACACAGAGCCTGCTTGCCCTCTCTTATTGGCTTGTGACTGTCTGCCTCTCCTTCTTGGCCTTCCAGACATACTAATGGCCTGTAGCTGCACTAAGCTGGGATATATATATATATATATATATATATATATATATATATATATATATATATGTACTGATACTGCAGCTAGCAAAATCAACTGCCTGCCTGTAGTATGAGAACATCACCAACCTTCTACAGGTAGCTTTAGCTGAACACTGTGAGGTGGACGCACCCCACTAACTTGTAGGTTTAGCTGAACACTGTGAGCAGGACGCACTGCACTAACTGTAAATAGTCTAGCTGCCTGACCGTGGTACTAATAGGATCAAAAGAACACCAGTAATTTTCTTCAGGTAGCTTTATATACTGTAACAAGACAAGCCTGCCTGTCAGTAGGAAGATAACAGGAACGGATCTAGCTGAACACTGTGAGCAGGACGCACTGCACTAAATGTAAATAGTCTAGCTGCCTGACCGTGGTACTAATAGGATCAAAAGAACACCAGTAATTTTCTTCAGGTAGCTTTATATACTGTAGCAAGACAAGCCTGCCTGTCAGTAGGAAGATAACAGGAACGGATCTAGCTGAACACTGTGAGCAGGACGCACTGCACTAAATGTAAATAGTCTAGCTGCCTGACCGTGGTACTAATAGGATCAAAAGAACACCAGTAATTTTCTTCAGGTAGCTTTATATACTGTAACAAGACAAGCCTGCCTGTCAGTAGGAAGATAACAGGAACGGATCTAGCTGAACACTGTGAGCAGGACGCACTGCACTAAATGTAAATAGTCTAGCTGCCTGACCGTGGTACTAATAGGATCAAAAGAACACCAGTAATTTTATTCAGGTAGCTTTATATACTGTAACAAGACAAGCCTGCCTGTCAGTAGGAAGATAACAGGAACGGATCTAGCTGAACACTGTGAGCAGGACGCACTGCACTAAATGTAAATAGTCTAGCTGCCTGACCGTGGTACTAATAGGATCAAGAGAACACCAGTAATTTTCTTTAGGTAGCTGTAAATACTGTAACAAGACAAGCCTGCCTGTCAGTAGGAAGATAACAGGAACAGATCTAGCTGAACACTGTGAGCAGGACGCACTGCACTAAATGTAAATAGTCTAGAAGATAACAGGAACGGATCTAGCTAAACTGAATACAGTGTATATATATATATGCAACACCTGGGATGCATATATATACACAATACACTTTAAGTGCAGCTAACTGACTGACTGTCCTGCCTAATCTAGCTAACTCAAATGAAATGACACTGTCTCTCTCTCTCTCTAAGCACACCAGAACACACTGCACAGGGCCGCCGTGCAGGCGGCCTTATATAGTGTGGGGCGTGTACTAAATCCCCTAAGCCATAATTGGCCAAAGCCTCCTTGGCTTTGGCCAATTACGGCTCTCTGTTCAGGCGGCGCTGTGATTGGCCAAGCATGCGGGTCATAGTGCATGCTTGGCCAATCATCAGCAAGCAATGCACTGCGATGCCGCAGTGAATTATGGGCCGTGACGCGCCACACGAATTTGGCGCGAATGGCCCATATCGTTCGCAATTCGGCGAACGACCGAACAGCCGATGTTCGAGTCGAACATGGGTTCGACTCGAACACGAAGCTCATCCCTAGTGAGCAGGATGGATCAAGGGTGACATTAACACTAGACAGAAAAGGGACATTTTCATGTTAAGTTGTGGGATGAATTTGGGGTCAGGCACTACAACTAGTAAAAGTCAGAAACAGAGAAATGAGAGGTAAAACAGAATACTTTATATGTTGTCAGAGAGGGAAGATGGGATGAGCACTCTGGCTGCGCATCTGATCATAGAAGCTAGATATAAAAGATATCTGAACAAAATAAGGAAAGCAGAATTTAGGCAGGGAAATATTAATGAGAGTTAAAAGAAAGTGAGAGAATGATATGCATGTGTTGTGTACAAATGGGAAAAGTAAACGATTTTAGAGAGATATTGGTGTATGTGTGTGCGAATGCTGGGACCTTTAGTTCTATTGCTTGTGTGTGTCATGTACGCAGATGTGACCCCCTCCTTTGTGCTCTCCTGAAAGAATGTCCCTGAGAGGTCAGTGATAAGCTGGAAGGACACCATGCCAATTCCAGTTTTTTAGACAAAATGTGCAGGATTAACGAATCTAATGGTAAACAATGTGATCACAATTATTTTGAATCTGTTTTCCAAACATGGTAGTGCATTTAAAAAAGGTAAATTAAGTAAAATTAAGTAATAATGAGTATTAATTTCTAATATGAGTTTAACAATTTTATTATTAATATAGATATATTGAAACTGGTTTAGACAACCTTTGGTTGGAAATGAAATCCAAGTTATTGGGAAAATTTGTAATGAATGAGATTAGTTTAGATTAAGATAACAGTTTTGTAATTTTACATTTATACAATAAACCCTTATTGAGAGAAAAAAAAGATTAAGATGAGGTTGTTATTTTGAATAAAGCTGCCATAATGTTTAACAAAGCCAAGATGGATGGGATACATAAGAAGTTCTTCTACAAAAATGAAATTTTAAGGTTTTTGATAATAACTTCATGTGCAGTCCATGATGTGAGAGTTATAATAAATAAAATTTAAATATAACAGACCCATCACATCAATTCCACACACCCTGTTAGGATAGATGCCACCTGCAGCCAGTTGTTTTATAGTTTTTGATGCTTTCTGGTCCATCATACAGATTGTTGATCTTTTTGTTTTTATTTATTTTTATTTTTGAAATCCAAAGCAGAATGTGTGGATTGTGAAATGATGTGCCCCTTTTTCTTGTAAGTGCAGTGGTATAAGCAGAAGAATATTTTGGATTTATGGGCATCTCTGCATGACCGCAGGGTATTATTATCATTTATTATAATATTGCCAGGAAGAAGTTGTCTTTTAAAACATGAAACTGGAGTTCTTACACAAATAGCATGATAGAAAACAAGCCATTGTAATATATTTATGCAAGCTGGACCCAGTAATAAATGGTTCACCCCGATATATCTGAGCTGTAGCTTTTATGCAAAGGTGCTATTAGACAAAGTTAGATATTGTTTTGGTCAATGGTCTGACATTCTGCGCAGCAAATATACAGATAACTAAATGTCTGTCTAATGAAAGGTTTAAAATATGAGTTTGTTTATGTACAAATCTAACAATGAAAAATGCGTACATTTGAATCCAGCCACCTTATTGCCTCTATTGGAGGAGGCTGGAGACAAAGGAAGACACATGTGTTAAATTGATGGTGTAGGAATCAGCTGCTGTGAGCCCAGTGCGGGACACACTCCCTGAAGACCCAGATATTTAATTTTTTGTAGATTTGAGTATGCAGTTTATCACCCAGAAGGATACCCTGTATTCAAAGTCATTGGATCCTTTTTCCCCAGCTCAAGAAGCAGAGCTTCATGTTATAGCAAAGCCTGTGAGCTATAAAAAAGAATGTATATTTATATAGATAGTCGAGATATAGAGAGCTTTTGGTTCCATTTAAAGGGCCAGAAGTGTGTTTTTACTGCGGCAGGTAAACCAACCAAGCATGCCAAGTTAATTTGATCGGCTGTTTTCAGCCTTCCAGATTCTTGCTGAGGTAGCCATATTAACTTTAAAACTCACACATGGAAGCAGACCGAGTGACTAAGGATGCTGCATTTACAGCCCCGGACACTTGATGGGTCTGTGCAACTCACAGATTCCACCCTAGTTCTGGCCCAGTATAGCTGGGATTAATAATTCAACTTTAAGGACCCCAGAACGAGAAGAACAAGTGGTCCACAGGGGGCAACTTCTTATGAAACAGGACTTTGGAAAAGGTGATCATTTATGTCTGCCAGCCACTCTTTTCCCTCCAGCTTGACACATGGACCGTGTCATTAGTCACAAGCAGTTATGGCTGCCTTAGTAAATGAGCGTGGGATAGAGCCAGGGTTCTCCACAGTTGTTTTTATAACATACCACTTCTTGTTTTACCTGTTACCAAAGGTGTTACCAAAAGCTGAACATCCCTTCCAGAGATTACAAAAAGATACATCCAGATGCCCAAGTCAGGATCTTACGAGTATGCATTTTGTCTGTATGGACATGTTTTTTGGATGTCCAGTGGCAAATGCTACTGCAAAGGCCACAGTAAAAAGTGATATCACAAGTAGTTTGTAAATATAGAGTGCAGAAAGTACAGAGAGTAACAAAAGAAATCATTTTTTATAGGAGAGTCCTTACTAGAAGTTTTGAGGTTTTATTTTTACACCCCCTACTGTCTACAATGTAGCGGACAAAGTAGAGTAAGAAACTAGAAAACTTTTGCCTGAATGTTTTCTTATATTTTATGAAGCCTCTAAGGGGATGTTGGACTCTCTCCCTATGGGATTTGTTTGGGAGTGTGTTACTCACTTGCTTATATTTTGTCTCAGCAGCTGAAGTCCTGTATTCGGATCTCACAGAGAATGTTGCTGATCTTTTAAGGTTTTTTGACAAACTCATTTATGTGTTTTCTCCCCAATTCCAGATCCTAAAAGTTTGGAAGGATCTAAAACTAAAGCCAGGTGACTTGTGGATTGTTAAGAGACATTTATATATAAGGAAAAGTTTGGAGACTCAATACAGCATCTATTTCATGTACAGTTTTTGCAAAACTTGAAGGAAAAGTCACCTGGATCCACACCAGACACTGCAAAAATGACTAAATTAAAGAAATCTCTGTGTTTGATTTGTTTCCCTCTTGTGATCACAGTCTAGGGTACTTTTTGATTCAATTACTTTAATTGTAAGGGATATATATATATTGTAAGGGATATATATATTTGAAAAGTAGTTAGCCATGTTGAAGTCATATTTTGTCTTTTGTACGTTTTCCATTTTATGTAGAATTGTCTGTGTTTACATATGCTGATAAGTCAGCGTGTCCACAATTCAGCTAGAAGGCCATTCTGGCCACAGGAGTGTACAGGCAGTACTCTGTAAATATGTCTTATCAATCATTTGTTTTTCACAATGAAAAGTCTTTTGGTAATGAAAAAAGTTGCTCAGCTATTATTTTCTCCACAATTGAGTTTTTTTGCCTCTTTGGCCAGTGTGTGGAGGTTCCAGGTTAAAGGTTATAGCAGGTATGGTTAGTGATCAAAATATTGATCAAAAGAGGGGAGACTGTAATGGAAATTTGTAAGTTCTGTATATAATTGTATTCTATTTTGTATGTATTGCACACTGCCCTCACTGTGCACACAGCACTAATAATGTTTTCAGTAAATGTTTACATTCTTTTGAGTCCTGATTAGAATAAGCCTGCCTATGTAACGCCCCTTGTTACCATAAATGTACAATTGTAATATTAATGTGATACCTACGTAATCATGTGCATAAAAACCTTCAATTGCGTCATAATAAAGCAGAACAGTAATTTGGAAAGATGCTGAGCGTATCTTTTGTGTCTGTTCCCTACTGCAGTAGTTATTATTAATTTGGAACCACTAATCAATATGAGGATAGGAGTTGCCTATCATCAATTTAACCGAGTCAGATATACATTTTATATACCTGATATCGTTATAATTTTTTAATTTTTATTAATCTTATGTTGCACCATCTATGTATATGATTTTATGGCTGAGAATACGAAATAAGCACTACATGAATGAATCCAATCTAGCTCGATGTTTTTTCCGTTGGGAAAGGTATGTAGTGTTATATAAAGGGTTATTTTAGGGCACCCGACTAATTATGTTGAGCTAACCGAATGCCCCTTGATAGTTTTTTAGCACCATGTGCGGTTGCTGGGGAAGGATTTAGCTGTTTTTAATGTGCAATACTAATTTTTCACCACGGGAGGGTGTATAATAATGCTTGGTACTCCCAGTGTGTCGTTTTTTAAATGTTTTTTAAATGTTATTTCTATGTAGCGGTTCTTTTATGAATAAGTGTATTTTGTTACCATTAAATTACCTTTGTTGTATGTATAATAAAATGTACCCAGAAAGAAACAAATGAACATATGCAGTAAGCAGGATGATGACTTGAGCAAACAACGCTATAGCCATGGTTACTGTGAAGCCATTGTGCTTATAAACTGAGACCGTGGCACCTCGAGTGTATCCTTGAGAAAGTCACGTGACGGTGACGCAACGCGTGGGAGGAGCCTAGGATGCACTCTGCAGTCTGTCACTGAGCGGTGTACTGCAGCGATCCTTTTTCTCGTCCACAGCGGCTGACTGCTATTTGCAGATTCATATGCTTTCCTGATACAGGGCGCACGTGAGTGAATCTCAGTGTGTTTGCTGGTGTACTAAATGGAGTTCACTGCGCAATGAAGTTTTTCCTTGTTTATTTTGCTTTACATATAACCAACAGTGTTGAGAGTTTTATCTGATGAAAATGGAGGTGGATGGCATTATTGCTTAAGAATGACAAGCAGACACCCCAATTAAGCAATTAAAGAACCACAACCACTGGGACTACTTTTATATTTCTATTACAATAGTCTTTTTAATGTCTCTCTCCTGGTTTAATCACAATACTATTTAATTACCAATACTTGTTTATTTATTTTATTCACTATTTATATTTTAACACTTATATATTGATGGACAATTGTTCCTGTGTGTACACTTTATATAATTTCAATTTATTTATTCATCTATCTATAGATGTATATGTGCAATATCACTCTCATTTTGATATACCGGTAGATATTTAAAAGTTTTGGAGTTTTTAAAAAAACAATTGGAATATTAGTGTAATATCACATTGGTTTGGATTTATGTGCGGGATGCACAGTAGTGCACTATATATATATATTTTTTACTGATCATTGTGTGAAGCGCTTCAATTATTATTTTATATGTTTTGTATGAAGGGATATTGAGCACCTTATATTGATAGCAGCCTTACTCATATATGTGATTAGTTTCACTTTGGATTTTTGGTTTTTCATTTATTTAACCATCACAGCGCTTTGTTTTTCTCACATTTATCATAAGTTTTATTGTTCAAATTTGTCACATATAGCTGCAGCGATGGATATTTTTGATTTTATAGAAAAATGCACAATTGATTTAGAAAATGTTTTTTCAACTGCACCTAACACAGAAAAAGGAGATTTAGACACCAATTTCAGAAAATTTGGCCACCTGATGGAAAAAAGGTGAGCCTATGGTGGGACATTGCAACCCAAGAACAATATATTAAAGATAGCATGGTCCCGAGGAGATTAAGATGGGAAGTCCCCATTTGTGATGGTCTGACAGACCAAGATGGAGTAAATGAATGGTATAAATTCTTCAATGACAAAGGATTGGATCTAGTACATTTTGCTCTAAAAAGGAAACAAAGGAAATTAAGCACGATTAACCAGCAAATTGCTGATTGCAAAATCACATTAGATCCTTATAAAGATACAGTACCATTCACAACATTAACTAAACAATTAAATAAAGTTCTAGAACAGAAGGATATAGAATTAAAGCAAAGGAAAAAAAGGAAATATCTCAGAGATGCCAGTGATTACCAATTGGAACAGGTTTTCAATTGGCAAATAAATGCAAAACAAGGAAAAACAGGATCAATTGCCTCATCCCCTGATAGAGAGGTGAGGATCATCACGCCTAGAAGAGAACCAGGATTTAGAACTCCAGAGAGAAGATCTAGAACACCAGAAACCCCAAGATATAATAGACAGATAGAATTGGAACAAAGCAAAACACATAGAGGAGACAATGGACCAAGAACTCCAAAACCTTGGTGGAGAAAGAAAACAAAAAATAAATCACCAAGAAGACCCTATTGGAAAAATAATAATGGTAACAGGAGGTCTAATAGACCATATCAGTCACCACACAATCAACCCAGGCCGTACCAATGACCTAAAAATGGGCCATACTATTATTAGGGTGAAAATGGAAGGAACCCCAGATATGGGGAACAAGGACATTATCAACAACCAAATTGGATTGAGCCAAGAGAGTACCAACATAATTAGAGGAATGATCCAAGAGACTACCACCAGTATGCATACAGAGATGAAGCAACTAACCATTATCAGAATTTTGAGAGGAAAGACTCAAGGGGCTATCAGCAGTACTCATATGAACATCGAGAACACCAACCCAACACTAATAGAAATTGGACTAGAGATCATGATCAACACAGGGATGATAAAAGAAGAAGCCCAATACATACCACCAATAGATATGAGCCCCCTAAGAAATTACAATGATGAAGAACAATCAAGGTCTTTTTTAGAAATGCGCAGGACCGAAGATCCCCCCCCCCCAAACAAGAACAACACAACAGAGAAAGAAGTCCAAACCCCAGAAAAGGGGATGTCGAGCCGGATGGAAAGCCAAAAAGAAAAAGAGAACACTAGGAGAAGGTATATATAACCTCAGCGGAAAAGATCTCACACAAGCTGAATTAATCACACTGGATAAGGGCCTCAAGTACGCACCGACTAGGAATCTGGATAAATTTCAAATGTATATTGATATACAAAAATATACAAGAAGATTAAATATTAAGAAGTATATGCTATCAAAACCCCCTTCCATAAATTACAGAGAAATGGAAGATACAGGAGGAGTGAAGCATAGCAATCTAAGAAACAAATCACTATTCAATCTACCCATAACCAACAATGAACACATCGAAGTTGTAGTGATATTGTATATTAATATATATTGGGTGTATAGATAAGGATGATGATGTAAGTACTCTTCCGCAGCAACCCAATTCTTCCAGAGAGATGCACTTTATTGACTTCCAACACAGAACAAAGTCCAAAGTCCACAGATGACAACGAAATCCGACAGAGGAAATATAATTCAGAGACCCATATTATTCAGTCTTCCCAGCCATGCACAGACAAGCCTCCCCTACACACAGACAAGCCTAACTTCCAAAACCTATAGACTGAATGCCGTGTTATATTCACCAGGCATTGAATGGCTGAGCAATTTGATTGGCCTTTCAATTCAGGAATTTGATTAGCTTTAGTCTTTCAAACAGACAACAACCCCCAGCCGTGAACAGCCGTGAACCACCACAATTTGCACTCCCGCATATCAACATCAACAAGTCCTCTTTAGATATATGTAATTAGATTAGATTAACATACCACCTGAATACCCTTTGAAATGTTCAAATAGACTTGCATATGATTAACACATCAAAGAGTCTTCAGCTTTTCCCTTGCTATGTTAAAATTCAGTTGGACAATGCAACTGAATTTCTGGTCAGCATGGCACTCCAATACAATATTATACATAAATTGGCCAACATATTACAACATATACCCCCACTTGGGTCGGTTCTAACTACTAGAACTGACCCATAAATCAAACAACAAAAAATATCATTATGATTTAAGGTACTGGATGCTTTACAATGGCTCATATAAAATATGAAGTTGAAACTGGTTACATCTCTCTTCGCCAGCCTCTAAAATATCCCCATGAAACAGTTATTAGATAATATAACTTTTAGACCATGACTGGAAAAGGATTTGGTAAACGTCAGTGGCCCATATAGCTGTTAGGCCTTATTATCACATCAAGATCTTGAATATTGCGCAAAGACGAGCTGATGTCACAGTCCATCCTTCGGTCTGACTTCATCACATCTCTCACCATCTCACTGAAAGTAAACTTGGTATGCTCTGCTCTGGGAACTCCAATCCACATAAGTCCAGGATTTTTTTCATCTCCAGGCTCAAGCTTTCCATTTTTAAAGATGCTTTTACGCAAACACTCTACTTTCATCTTTATAGTAAGAAGAACTATCAATGTACCAGCACTCACTTTCAAGGTCAAAAGGTTTAGATATGGCAGTAAAAACTGTGCTTTAAACTATTTTCTTGCACTTGACATTCATGAGTCCATCTTGCAAGCATTTTACAATTCACATCTGCTTCTTTCCATTTCCTATTTGAACAATGATGACTGGGATGTGTACCTGTCAAGTATCAGAATTTGTTGATTGCCAGCCACAATTTGCTTTTGTAATTTGCTGTAGGCCAACCCCTCATTGTCTTCAATAGAGCAGTTACTTGGATCATTTAGTCCATAATTACACTTGAATGGTATACCAACATATACATATACCCCCACACAATGGTTCAGATAGAGTCATCAGTGTTTATCAGATCTTCTATCCAGACAAAGCGGCAGTGGAAATTCTTGCCAGTATCTTCACCATGAAAGGTAGAAAGGTCTTTTCCATCCATATATGTCATAGCCTTTAGCATATTATAAACAACTGAATCAACAAAGTTTCAAATCATGACTAGAGTGATGAATTTCACTCACCCCTCTTAAAAATTTATGAAAACCAGCCAACATACTAAAATTTATGCTATGCCAAGCCATTGTGCAGCATCTCACCTTAGATGTCAAATATATTGATCAATACGCATTATGTAATATGTACAGATGTTATGAAAATTATTTTAGGTTAAAATGCTTCTCTTTGGTTTTAAGATAAAGTTCAAGAAATAAAACATAAAGAAAAAATAAAAAAATGAAAAGCAAAATATATCAGGAAAAGGGAGAAAAATTAAAAATTAGGGCGTTGAAGAAAAAAGAAAAAAAGGTCCATTGCTTGATGAATTTCGAGAGAGTCCATGAATACTTTATAATTCCTTGTTGTCTATTCAGCATTTCTCCCATAATTCTCCCCCACTAGACAGCAATTTCAGACTGTTCTTCTGCTATTCACATGCAAACCAGCATTTCCAGACGTACCTGAAAGACAAAACTCTCCAACAAAAACTCATTAGCAAGGTCCTTAAACGTTGTTTGAAGTTAAAACAAAACACTATTTACACGTATACAGTTTGAAGCTAATTCACCCCCACTGCTAGAGAAGTGTCATTTGCATTCAAAAACAGATCTGGAGAATGTACATCTTCTACATTTATGACACCCTGTACCCCCTTCAACTGCTGTAATAATTTATCACGTTCCCCTCTCATCTTGTCATACTCAATTTTCAGGTGGTCATATTTCTGTTTTAACTGAGAGAACGGTATCCAAGTCTTGGACCTTTTCTTATTATTATTTTGCTCAGCTCTGTTTTTCATATTAATATCACCTATGTTTGACCCGGAGTGTCCTCTCTGGGTGTTGTCATAGGATATTATCTTCTGATCTTTATGTTCAGTATTTGTCCTAAACAATGTGGCTAAATCAATTTTGACAGCCTGCTCATTTGACTTTCTCCATAAATGGTCTGCTCTCAACAATATGTCTTTTAAATCATGAGGATTTGGGGTAACTAATAAAATATTTTGTTTGATATCTTCATGCAAAGCATCTAGAAACATACTCATATGTATCAAGCCCCCACGCTCAAATGCAAGATTATTACCGACCAATAATTCCATAATAGTTGCTATCCTGTGTGACAATTCATAGGGAGATTCATTTTGCATTTGTTGGATCTTCCCATGAATAGTAACATCAGAACGTACACCATACAAAACACATAATAATTCCAGTAATATGTCCCTTGTCCTCAGAGGCTGAATACAGATTTGTTTAATTCTCATCCAAAGACGACTTCCTATAGAATGTTGCAAAACTCTTTCTAAGTCAGATGGGTTGAGATTGTACATATCTCTGACTTGCTGCACGTCACAAAACCATTTTAAAAATCTGTTTAAATCATGGTATGGAACCATTCCTATTTCTTCAAGAATTGCGTCTAATAATTTTGATTTCAAGGGCTTCATTACAAGCTGAACCTCACCTGTATTATTATTATTGTTATAAACTGTGGTAGTCACAGTGGGGGCAGCTGGTAATGAATTATCAGATTTAATATGAGGTTCTGTTTGCTGCAGATTGCTGAATCCAAGATTTGATGCATATCTGCATTCCTGAGATCTCTTCTCTAATTCCATAATTCTTAATTTTAATCTCTCATTTTCCTCTGATAATTCATCACAATGTTTAGATTTCTCAAGCAGAGCTTCCCCAATGGTAACTACATGCAATTTTAAATTTACTGTCTCGGTGTCTGATTGGTTTTGTAACCTCTCACAAACACTGTTGCTATTATAAACTGCCTTCTGTAACTGCGCATTTTCCTCAACCTTACCATTCAAAGAACTTTCCATTGTTAAACAGCAAGATAACAAGCCCTGTATAATGCAACCTTTTCTTTTACTTTCTGAAATTTTGCTATCAAAAACATTTTTCTCTAAAAATTCCTTCATCATCGTCCATGTCTGCTTACATTTTTCTGGAATTTCATAAGGACCGCCATGGCGCTTAATACATTTTAATACCCATCTGTTAACTTTATCAGAACTGACACTAGCTTCACACTGAGTAAGCATTTTGACTATATTACTAATAATTAAAAAAAAGGAAATATTTTACTCACCGCATTAGTTACTCCTTCAGATTCCAGTTCAGGTCTTCTGGTACACGACACAGTCCTTTTTTGTTGTTTCCAATCTCCAGAGAATAATTCTGGGGTTCCCAACTTGTTAAATTTTGTAGATCAGACTCTCTTATGTCACAACCAGACATTAGAGTCACAGCACAGCTCTTGGTTCTTCATCAGACTTCTGTCCACCTCACAGGATTGTTGTCACCACCGACTTCTGTTACTAAGTCCGAAAATGCTCTTCTGGTCACATGAACGGCACCAGTGTAGTGACAAGCCTCACCAAAAAAACTAAAAACCAGCTTGAATGTCCTCTATGAAATACTAGTCCACTAAGAGGGAGTTTCTGCTAGGTCAACCCATAATACTCTTTGATCTTATTGTTACCCCCTCAAGTCTAATTACCATCAATAAATACTTCTTCTATGGTCCTTTAAACAATGTACCCTTTGAAATGTTCAATTAGGTTAACAGCCCATACCTCACACCCCTAGGTAGACTTGCATGAGACTGCACATCAAAGGGTCTTCAGCTTTTCCCTTGCTATGTTAAAATTCAGTTGGACAATGCAACTGAATTTCTGGTCAGCATGGCACTCCAATACAATATTATACATAAATTGGCCAACATATTACAACAGAAGTGTTCAACAAAATGGTGATGAAAGACTTTGAACAATTGAAATTTAGAAGAATCTCAGAACCCCGACACATTCAACAAGGCATTAAACAACTGGAAGAAAATAAGGATAATATAGTAAGACCAGCAGACAAAGGGGGTGCCATTGTAATATTATCAAAAGAATATTACCATCAGGAACTATTGGGACAATTAAGCGATATTAATACGTACATCAAACTCAGGAATAACCCCACTAAAGAGTATAAACGTGAATTATCTGAGTTAATCCGAAAAGGAATAGACAAAAATATTCTAACTAAAAAAGAATCTAACTACCCAGTGTCTGACACCTGCAGAGTTCCTATAATTTATACGGTACCTAAAATTCATAAGAATGCAGAGCAACCACCAGGAGGGCCCATCATAAACGGGATACAATCAATCAATGCAAGGCTGGGGGAATATGTTGATAAATTTTTACAACCCTTAGTACCCCAAACGAAGGCATATCTAAGAGGTACAAAACATTTGCTACAAATATTGGAGACCCTTAAATTGAAATCTGATGAGAAATATATCATAGCAACAGCTGACGTAGCTTCACTGTATACAATAATTGAGCATAGTGACGCAATAGAAGCATCAAAGTGGGCTATGGATCAATATAGCCACCTTATCTCCAAGCAAAAAAGATTCATTCTAAGGAGCCTGACATTTGGAATAGAACACAATTACTTCGGGTACAAAGAAAATTATTATAGACAACTAACGGGTATTGGAATGGGAGCCAAATATGCTCCAAGTGTAGCCAATGTATTCATGGCCAAATGGGAGGAGGAAGCAATTTTTTTAAATACCCCAGAACAGTTGGTACTGTATAAAAGATTCATTGATGACTGTATCATAATCCGGAGAGGGGATTAGTCTAGCTTAGCTCTATTCTTTCAACAACTGAATCTGAATCAAAAAAACATTAAACTTGAATATCAAATCAGTGAGGAAAAAGCTCATTTTTTTAGATTTAATTATAGAGCTGAAGGAAAATTCTATCAGTACCAAAACATTCTTCAAGCCAGTGGAGAGGAATAGTTATATACCAGTGAATAGCTGACACTATGAGCCATGGCTAATCAATATCCCGAAAGGACAGTTTGTGCGCTTTGTGCAGAAACTGTTCGGACAACAATGAGTACCTCAAACAAGCTCAATGGATGGGAAAAAGGTTTGAAGACAAAGGATATAGCAAAGAATTTATTGAGAATAAAATCGCAGAAGTTAACCAGGTCTCTAGAGAGCTATTGATCCAAGATAAGGTCAAGGAAAACGAAACCAATAATGACATACCTCTAATCATGAATTTTAGTGTTCAACATAAAAAAATGGAGAAGATTATCAAAAAACACTGACCTCTTTTAAAAGCAGACACAACTCTGGGGAATATTCTACCAGAGAAACCTAGATTTGTATATAGGCGAGCCCCAACTTTAAGGGACTTAATAGCCAAAAATGTACCGGTTCCTCCTAAAAAAGTAACTGATTTGTCCTTCTTCCAGGGAAAAGGTTTCTTTCCCTGCAAGAGGTGTTATGCCTGCAGAAATACCCACCAAAATGGTGTGAAGTGTCAGAAGTTTACATCAACCAGTACCGAAAAAGAATTTGAGATCAAAGACTTTGTGTCGTGTAGAACTGAAGTATATGTCCTACAATTCTCTTGTTCCCTCCAATATATAGGTAGAACCAAAAGACCTATGTGGAAGCGAATAAGGGAGAACATCCAAAATATTAAAAAGGCTTACCCCAAGCATAGTGTCTCCAAACATTTTGCTATGTACCACAATAAAGACCTGGGACCTGAAGTTCTGGGCAATCCAAAGATATAAACCACACTGGAGGGGCTCCAATAAGATTAGGGAACTTAGCAAAAATGAATCAAAATGGATATTCCTGATGCGTACTCTTGAACCAAATGGCTTGAACATTGAATTCGATCTGAATTGTTTTATATCTGATTTTTAATTATTTTAAATATAAATCCAGCAGTTAAATAATGCTCATAATTTTTATAATTTTAATAATAACAATTTTTAATCTTCAAATTAATTGTTTGGGTTTTAGCTAGTTCAGAGCCGTCTCTATAATATATATATGTATTTGTCTCTAGATATACATTTTACATACCTGATATCGTTATAATTTTTTAATTTTTATTAATCCTATGTTGCACCATCTATGTATATGATTTTATGGCTGAGAATACGAAATAAGCACTACATGAATGAATCCAATCTAGCTCGATGTTTTTTCCATTGGGAAAGGTATGTAGTGCTATATAAAGGGTTAATTTAGGGCACCCGACTAAGTATGTTGAGCTAACCGAATGCTCCTTGATAGTTTTTTAGCACCATGTGCGGTTGCTGGGGAAGGATTTATCTGTTTTTAATGTGCAATACTAATTTTTCATCACGGGGGGGTGTATAATAATGCTTGGTACTCCCAGTGTGTCGTTTTTTAAATGTTTTTTAAATGTTATTTCTATGTAGCGGTTCTTTTATGAATAAGTGTATTTTGTTACCATTAAATTACCCTTGTTGTATGTATAATAAAATGTACCCAGAAAGAAACATATGAACATATGCAGTAAGCAGGATGATGACTTGAGCAAATAACGCTGTAGCCATGGTTACTGTGAAGCCATTGTGCTTATAAACTGAGACCGTGGCACCTCGAGTGTATCCTTGAGAAAGTCACGTGACGGTGACACAACGCGTGGGAGGAGCCTAGGACGCACTCTGCAGTCTGTCACTGAGCGGTGTACTGCAGCGATCCTTTTTCTCGTCCACAGCGGCTGACTGCTATTTGCAGATTCATATGCTTTCCTGATACAGGGCGCACGTGAGTGACTCTCTCAGTGTGTTTGCTGGTTTACTAAATGGAGTTCACTGCACAATGAAGTTTTTCCTTGTTTATTTTGCTTTACATATAAGAGAGTTTTATCTGATGAAAATGGAGGTGGATGGCATTATCGCTTAAGAATGACAAGCAGACACCCCAATTAAGCAATTAAAGAACCACAACCACTGGGACTACTTTTATATTTCTACTACAATAGTCTTTTTAATGTCTCTCTCCTTGTTTAATCACAATACTATTTAATTACCAATACTTGTTATTTATTATATTCACTATTTAGATTTTAACACTTATATATTGATGGACGATTGTTCCTGTGTGTACATATGTGTGTTATATAATTTCAATTTATTTATTCATCTATCTATAGATGTATATGTGCAATATCACTCTCATTTTGATATAGATATTTAAAAGTTTTGGAGTTTTTTGAAACACTTGGAATATTAATGTAATATCACATTGGTTTGGATTTATGTGCGGGATGCACAGTAGTGCACTCTATATATATATTTTTTACTGATCATTGAGTGAAGTGCTTCAATTATTATTTTATACATAAGGGAGTCTAGATGCTGCGTCCTTTTTTTCATACGAGAATTTATTTGCATTAATACACCTCTTATAAACCCCTTGTATGTATTCCATACCATGCTGCGGTCGGGTACCAAGCACACGTTCTTAGTGAAGAAGAGTGGTGATCTCTGTAGTGTATGCTGGTTGTTGTAGTAAGAAATTATTATGCCGCGTACACACGGTCGGACTTTTCACCTGCAAAAGTCCGACGGACGCCGCCGGACCAAGTCCGGCGGAAAATCCGACCGTGTGTGGTCTCCATCGGACTTCCGACGGACCGTTTCGGGCGGAAATCCGACGTACTTTAGATTTGAAGCCTGCTTCAAATCTTTACGTCGTACCTCCGCCGGACTCAGTTCCTGACGGAAAGCCCGTCCGCCTGTATGCTGGTCCGAAGGACCAGATACGACGGAGGAGCAGGTTACTGCATCTCGCGCTCGCTGCAATAGGAAAAACAAATTTTCCCATTGCGGCGAGCGCGGGGGGCATCCCAGGCCCTTAGGTCTGGTATGGAACTTTAAGGAGAACCCCCCTACGCCGAAAAACCGGCGTGGGGGTCCCCCCAAAATCCATACCAGACCCCGATCCGAGCACGCAGCCCGGCCGGTCAGGAAAGGGGGTGGGGACGAGCGAGCGCCCCCCCCCTCCTGAACCGTACCAGGCCGCATGCCCTCAACATGGGGGGGTGCTTTGGGGGAGGGGGCGCCTTACGGTGCCCCCCCACCACAAAGCACCTTGTCCCCGTGTTGATGAGGACAAGGGCCTCTTCCCGACAACCCTGGCCGTTGGTTGTCGGGGTCTGCGGGCGGGGGGCTTTTCGGAATCCGGGAGCCCCCTATAATAAGAGGGCCCCCAGATCCCGGCCCCCCCACCCTATGTGAATGAATATGGGGTACATGGTACCCCTACCCATTCACCTAGGTAAAAAGTGTTAATAATAAAACACAACACAGGTTTTTAAAATAATTTATTAAACTGCTCCGGGGGGGGTCTTCTTCCGTCTTCGGGGGTCCCTCCGCTTCATCTTCTCCCGGCGTCCGAGGGCTGCGTTGTGACTTATATAGGCCCAGGGCCTGTGACATCATATGGGGGCGGGGTCTCCGCCTATATAAGTCACAACGCAGCCCTCGGAGACCAGTCCAGCCGGAGAGAGCGTCGTGTCAACATCTGGGGGAAGAGAAGAGAAGAGAAGACAAGAAGCCCAGCAGCTCAGCAGCTCAGAAGTCCGGACCTCTGCTGGCAAGAGAGCTACCTGAACACAGCAGAGGAGCCGGCCGAAGAACTGGAACACCGGGAGAAGAGAGCGGAGAAGAACCAACCGGACGCCGGGAGGAGATGAAGCGGAGGGACCCCCGAAGACGGAAGAAGACCCCCCCGGTGCAGTTTAATAAATTATTTTAAAAACCTGTGTTGTGTTTTATTATTAACACTTTTTACCTAGGTGAATGGGTAGGGGTACCATGTACCCCATATTCATTCACATAGGGTGGGGGGGCCGGGATCTGGGGGCCCTCTTATTATAGGGGGCTCCCGGATTCCGATAAGCCCCCCGCCCGCAGACCCCGACAACCAACGGCCAGGGTTGTCGGGAAGAGGCCCTTGTCCTCATCAACATGGGGACAAGGTGCTTTGTGGTGGGGGGCACCGTAAGGCGCCCCATCCCCCAAAGCACCCCCCCATGTTGAGGGCATGCGGCCTGGTATGGTTCAGGAGGGGGGGGGGGCGCTCGCTCGTCCCCACCCCCTTTCCTGACCGGCCGGGCTGCGTGCTCGGATCGGGGTCTAGTATGGATTTTGGGGGGGACCCCCACGCCGGTTTTTCGGCGTAGGGGGTTCCCCTTAAAGTTCCATACCAGACCTAAGGGCCTGCGACGGGGCTCGCAAGGTTTCAATCTCACCAAAAAAAGCGGCGAGATTGAATTCCTTTTCTAGTCCCGTCGTACCCGAGTCACGTTCAAAATGAACGGACTTGACCGTGTGTGGGAAAGTCCGTTCATTCTGAAAGTCCGTCGGGAAGACCGGACTCCGGAAAGTCCGGCCGTGTGTAGGCAAGTCCGGCCGTTCAGAAAGTCCGGCGGTAGTCCGCCGGAAGTCTGGCGGCAAGTACGTCGGACCTAGCTTTCTAGAAAGTCCGACCGTGTGTACGCGGCATTAGCTTGCCAGAGATTAGTTTTAGATTGTGGTGGGGAGTCTGTTGTTGAGATACTGATGGGCATGTGGTCATGGCATGGCATGGACAGTTGAAGAAGTGGCCTTTTGAAGAAGCCACTTGACTGCAAGAAAAAGATCAATTCTGGAATATGTTTCATGAAGTGGAGAAAAATACGTATAATAATTTTCAGACCCGTGATGGCATCGCCAGATGTCAAACAAGTTTTAGTCAAGTAGAAAATTTTCAGAGGGGATTCACGTCTTTTGGTCGTCGTAGAAGAGTCCAAGTGGATATCTGGTACCAGGTTGAAGTCACCACATATAAGCACATGACCTCTTTGGATGGGTTTGGTGGAGTGCAGGAGGCACTTGAGGATGCGCATTTGGTGAACATTGGGTGTGTATACGTTTACTAAGTTATAGTTGATCTTGTTGATGGTGCATTATATGTTGTATTTAGGAACAAGGAACTGCGTAACAAGGAAAAATAAACAACAGATTGTCGGGTAATGATTAGTAAGCGTAGTGTGGAATTCAGCAGAGAAAATAGACTGATATTAGCAATTTCTCTGTAGGGGGTAAACAGTCAAGTGCAACAATAGGTTGTGTGAGCCTGAGGCCAGACAGAACATTCCTGTAACATTCCTGTAAGGTTAACAAGCCGTTTGGGCAGTGGCGGCAGCCTGTTTGCTTTGTTGTTTATCAGCGTACCTTTCCCTTTGCTGAAGTGGGCGTTTCGTCACTGAGAATGGGTTGTTGTCCTGTGGGGGATCAACGATAATTCCCCATGCGAGGAGTAGTTTCATCCCTCCAGTTAGGGTGAAAATAGTGTGAGAGTTTTCATTCCTGGTGACTAGTATGGTCGCCGGATACCTCCACTTGTATTGTATCTTATGGGTATTCGTGGCTTTCGTCACTGGGTTTAGGTGGCGTCACAATTGGAGGGTGTATTCGGAGAGGTCTGGGAAAAGTTGGATCCCGTCAAACGGGGCTGGGAGAGTGGATTTTTGTCTGGCTGTTGATAAGAGTTTTTCTTTGGCGTGGAAAAAGTGTACTCTCATAAGCACGTCCCTGGGTACAGACGCGGCCAGGTGGGACGGTTTGGCTATTCTGTGGATCCTGTCTATAGTGATTTCAAGTGGGGTGGCATCAGGCAGAATAGCGCACATGAGGTCTTGAGCGAATTTATGTAGAGCTGTTGGTGGGACAGATTCAGGGCCCCCCTTAACTTGACGTTGTTATGACAGGATCTGTATTCTAAATCTGCTAATTAAGATTTGATCCAATGTTAATCATCTTTCACATCCTCATATGCATCTACAAGGTCATTGATAGTGGTGGTGCTGTCCTCCATTTTGGACTCAATGTATGTAATTCTGTCTCCCATGGCATGAATATCTGAGGAGAATTTTGATATTAAGGAGGATAGATCTGTCACCAGGGAGGATTGAAGAGACAGAAGCATGTCCTTTAGTGTTGTGCCTAATACAGGCTGTCCTGTGGTAGGGAATGCTGCCATAGATGATTGAAGGGCCTGATTAGACTGGAGGGGGTTAAGTAGCTGGGCCGCAGTTTGTTTGGAGGATAGAGGCGTATCCTAGCCTTAGCAGGGCTGCCTGAAGTGGGGCTGCCTTCTGCCTGGTCAGTGGGGGACAGTAAGGGTTGGATGCCGTCAGTATCATCGGGGATTGCGTCCAGGAGATCTGTGTAAGCATTGCTTGTGGCTGCCACGCCGGCGCCATTTTGGTTCAAACTGACCTGCGGTGCTGGCTTCAGCAAGAAGGCCGTGAACTTTTTCAGCCAGTATTCAGGTTTCTGCCTGCTGGACAGATCCCGGGGTCACCAGCGTTGTGTGGGATGTGCATGGCGGTGTTCGGGCTGCGGATGTGGTACTCGGTCGTGCCGTAGTTCTCTCTGGCCGGCGGAGCATTCAAAAGTGGCCATTCACAAGCGCCGTCAAGCCACGCCCCCTTATATGCATTCTTCAGTTACACACACCCTGCTGGGTAAACCTGCTTTACTGGCATCCCAGGCTACCCCCAACAGTATCCAGGCTAGCTGTAAACAGATTTCACAGTTCAGAAACATCTGACATTAGAATAAAATCATGTTGTTTTCAAACAATGGTACAGCAGCTAAAAGTGACCATTGACCTTAAATCCGCGTACCGGTAGTTACCCTTCCTGAGCAGGTGGTGAAACATGACTGACTGGGAACTGCAGACTAGCCTGGGATAATAAGGTCTTGGCCTTAGCCTTGTTTACTGTGTCCAGACATTGTGATATTACTTGCAGTGCATTGTGGTTACAAATCATTCACCCCAGCGAAATCCAACATTATTTCACCAGGAATGCTAATCGGGAGCAAGCAGGGAACAAGTTCTCTTTGAACCCATGGTAGACACAAACCAGAACTTCTTCCCTTCTCCCTGCTACTCCCATAGATAAAATTATCTTTTGTCTACAATTGTTACAAACGACATTTTATTAAATATATAGAACTAAAGATCCACACTTAGGTATAAATATAGCTGCAGCCTCCCCAATAAAGACTCAGCTAAGTGGTGTCCCAAGAAATATGTAATGAGAAATGGGGATGTTGGCGCTGCTAATAATGTAATTATTTTTTTTTTTTAATTCTATATTTTATTTTTTCAAACACAGAAAAATAAAAAAAATACATTTTCATATATATATATATATATATATATATATATATATATATACATATAAAACAAATATCGTTATTGCTGCTTCCAATTTGCAGAGTATAACTTAGCACATTGTGATTCAGTTTTTAGTAGACACATATGACTTATTATCAAACAAGACAGAAAAAGAAAAAGAAAGAGAAAATAAATAAATAAATAAATAAAAACCCCAAATACAAAAATTTCACTATGGCATTATTTAGGTTCTCTCGCTCCCCCCCCCCTCATAATGACCCACCCTGCTCTCCAAGCGCATATCCGTACTCCCTGGTGCAGACCAGAAGAGACCATGAATTCCATTTTTTATTAAATTTCTCCACCTTACCCTGTGTAATTGCAATGCCTTTTTCCATGGCGTATATATCTGCTACTTTTTTTAACCATAGTGAGATCGAGGGGGGTGATTCTTGCTTCCAAACGGCCGGGATACAGGCCTTTGCCGCATTCAAAAGATGGGCCACCAGAGAATTCCAATATGTACACTTTGAGAGGTCCGAAAGCTGAAGAAGATATCTTGCTGGGTCGGACCCCGGGTCATACTCTGTTAATTGTCTTAAAGTATCTCGTACTTTAGACCCGAAATATACTAACTTTCGACATGACCAAAAGATGTCGAGCATATTACCCTCTGATTCTCCACATCGCCAGCATTTATTTGTCCGCTCTGGATACATTTTTTGTAGTAATGATGGAACTTTATACCACCTTGTAAGAATTTTGTAGCATAACTCTTGGTATTTGCTGGCAGTTGAGGAGTAATGAGCAAAGTGTAAAATTATAGCTCATTTGCTCTTTGGAGAGTGTAATGTCCAGATCTCTTTCCCATTTCGTAAGAAATCTTGGGACAAAGTCTTCAGGGGGATCTATTAATATTTTATATACCTCCGATACTCCATGTGCAGAAGGCTCTACCAAAAGGCATACATTTTCTAATGGTGTATTTAAGCGGTCTGATCTTTTCCCCCTATTAAGGGAGGTTAGGAAATGTGTAAGCTGTTGCATCCGCCATGGATCCAGTGGCGGACAGAACAGCGATTGCATTTCCGACCTTGTCTTCAACCTTGATGCTTCAAGAAAATCCCCTAGTTGAAATCTGCCATGGCGCATAATTTGCTTAAAACGGCTGTCTGTGTAGCCAGAGGGAAATAGTGGATTTCCTAACACAGGATGGAGCCGTGTGATTTCCCCGTCAAATCTTGAGAAAAAGTGGCTCTGTTGGATTACTTTTAAAGTTGCCCCTATTAAGGGGTGATGTCTTAAAGTTTTAAGAGTTTTAAGTTGTAGCCATGGCAGACATCGAAGAGGAATCTCCGTACATGATTGTTCAATCGCTATCCAGGTTTTGTATCCCTTGTCTCTGCACCAAGCAAGTACCCTAGCAAGATGTACTGCTTTGTAGTATCTTATCGGGTCGGGAAAAGCAATACCTCCTCTAGCCTTTGGCATAGCCAGTAAATTGAAAGATAGACGCGGATGCTTTTTTGCCCAAATAAATTTAATAAAAATACTACGTATTGATTTCAGAAAGGACTCTGGGATAGCTATTGGCAGAGTCTGAAGGAGGTATAGTAACCTTGGAAGAATATTCATTTTAAGAATGGCATTCCTACCCATCCATGTATAGGGGCCTTTATTCCTTTATTCCATCTTTCAAATCAGATGAAAATTCCCGTATTAACGGGAAAGCTGGGTAAAGCTACCCAGGGGAAGGAAAACGACGATTGAAGAGCCCGTGCTAGTGCTGTTGGGAACGTAATGTTTAATATCTCTGATTTTTGAGTATTAATTTTAAAATTAGAGATGAAGCTATAGCGATCAAACTCATTTACAAGGTTTGGTACCGTGGTTTCTGGTGAGGTGATGAAAAACAATATGTCGTCTGCATACGCCGCAGTTTTGTGCTCAGTTTTGTCGATTGAGCAACCCTGTATATCGATATTTTGTCGAACATGTTGCAGAAATGGTTCGAGGGTAAATATGAATATCATTGGGGACAAAGGGCATCCCTGTCTAGTGCCGTTGCTCATGTTAAAGTATGAGGAGGTTACCTCATTAATTCTTACCGCCACAGATGGAACAGAGTATATAGCCTCTATCCATTTACCAAATGCTTTCCCAACTCCAATATGGGTCAACGTCTCCTTCAGAAATGTCCAATCCACCCTGTCAAAGGCTTTCTCAGCGTCAGACGATAGAAGACATAGTGGTATTTTACGAGAATGAGCCAGATGAATAATATCTAAAGCCCTAGTGGTATTATTTTTAGCCTCTTTGGTAGGCATAAAGCCTACCTGATCAGGGTGGATGACAGTCTGAAGGAGAGGTTGTAATCTTGTAGCTAATATCCTTGTGAAAATTTTCAAATTGACATTTAATAATGAGATCGGTCTATAGTTCTTACATTGAGTGAGGTCCTTGCCCTCCCTAGGAATGACTGCAATATGTGCCCTAAGAGTGTCAGTCGGTACGGGTCGATCTTCTAGGAGGGAATTAAATGCTTTTGTAAATCGTGGACTAAAATGGGAGCAAATACCTTGTAATAGACTACTGTATACCCATCTGGGCCAGGAGCTTTATGTGGCTTTAACGTACTGATTGCGTTCATATATTCGTCAATTGATATTGGTGCATTTAGTGCCTCCGAGTCGTCGGAGATTGATGGTAAACCTGAGGAGGCAAGGTACTCTCAAATTAATTGTTGCTTTTGTGCCGTTTGGTCTGACGGGGTATTCGTCTGTAAGTTATATAATGACTGGTAATACTTTCGAAAAACCTCTGCGATTTTATTAGATTCGAAGAAACGGTTCCCTCCGTCAGAGTCTATATGTGGGACATAGTTCCTACGTGAGTTTTCCCTAAGTGAATGTGCCAGGAGTTTGCCTGATTTGTTCCCTTGTTCGTAGTGTACATTTCTAGCTCTCGCTGTCTGTATGCTGGCTTCCTGTTTCATCAAAGAAGAGAGTTTTTCCCGCTGTATCCTGAGATCTACTGCTATGGTTTGTGAAAGTGATTTTTTATGTTTAGTCTCTAACTCTGCTACCAATTTTAATTGATCCTGAAACACTCTTTGTTTTTTTTTACTTATTGCCGTCGCATACCTCGCATAACGCATTTATGTGTTTCCCATAGAATGAGTGGGGAGATTTCTTCTGAGTCATTTTCATTAAAGATTCTAATCAGTTCGCTAGAAAGCTCGTTCCAAAGTTGGCCTTCTTGTAGTAGCGATTCATTAAGTTTCCATGTCCATGGTCTGTTAGCCGGCTTAGACAGCTGAAGATCTAAAGACACCGGAGCATGATCTGATACCGTTAATGTCCCGATGGTCGAGTTGACCACCGCTGGTAGTAAAGATTGAGATATTAACACATAATCGATTCTAGAGTAACTATTGTGTGGCGCCGAATAGAAAGTGTAGTCACGTTCGGCTGGATGCTGGACTCTCCAAACATCTACAAGTCGCATAGATTGTATAGCTTTTTTTATTCGTCTAAGATATTGATAAGATAGATGTGTAGCAGATTTAGAAACGTCCAGTAAAGGATCAAGGGCCACATTCAAATCTCCACCCAGTATCAGTCCACCCTCCATAAAAACCTGTAGATTATTAAGAATTCCATTAAGACAACTCAACTGTGCCTGGTTCAGCAAATAGATGGACGCCAAAGTAAGACGGCCAGCTAAGTCGCCTTTAAGAAAAAGGTAGCGTCCTTCCGGATCGCTCATCTGGTCGGCATAGGACCATGGAACCATCCCAGAAAGCAAGATACTCGCCCCCCTCGTCTTAGAGTTTGGGGCTGTACTGTGGAAAACATATGGCTATATTTCATCTTTAAATTTTGGTGTCTTCCCGGATTGGAAATGTGTCTCTTGTATGAATACCACCTGAGCGCGCATGCACCAGAGTTCACGTAGGACCACTGTGCGCTTCTCCGGTATATTCAATTCAATGGCATTCAGGGAGAGGCAGCGCACACTGGTCATAGCGAAGCCCGATACGGGAAAGAAGAGAGAGCGAGAGAAAAAAAAAACACAAAAAAAAAAAACCCCACACACCCCAACACACCAAAAACACAAAATTGAAAACACAACAAACTACTAATAGGGCTCTAATTGAGCCTGCGCGTAATTCAATAGACAAGCATCAAAAACGCAAGTACAGCGTCTTCACAGCGCCTCCACAGCGCCCCCTGCGCCCCGCACCCTTCCCTTCCTCCCTTTTACACTATATACAGTATAAAAGAAAACTGTAAAAAAAAAAAAAAAAAACGCAAAACGCTGCAAAAACGCCACAAAACGCTGCTCAAAAGTGCAGCAAGCACCACAAAAAACACTGCAGAAACGCTCAAAAGCAACATGCATAGTTGTGAATCGAGCCTTAGACATCTATAATGCTCATGTAAACAGATAAATAAAGGATTAGCAAATCTGTACTTTGTCAAAGCATTATTTAGAAGTCATTCCTATTTGTAGAGAATAGAATATCTGATAAATTAAGTTCAATCATGCTATATCAAGCCAGTTTCACTTCAGTGTCAGTCCAGTCATGAAGCAGAATAGGTGTCATAGACAGCCTAGCGAACATATCTGGCAATTGGGTGTGTGCACGTAGTACAAAAAATTGTTGGCCTTTCTGTATATGTAGGGAAAAGGGGAAACCCCATATATATGTAGCACCTTCGTCACATAATTTGTCTAATAGGGGCTTCATGCTACGGCGCATCTGTAAAGTATATTTTGAAAGGTCCGACAGAATCTGTATAGTTGCTCCATTAAAATCAATAGTACCCAATGACCATGCCTTCCGGATAATTTCTTCTTTAATATTATAGAAATGTACTCTGCATAGGGTGTCCCTCGCTCTACCATTTGACAAAGGAGCATTGCCTTGTATCCGATGAACTCTGTCTAGTTCAATATCCGCTGTCGAATCCCTCCCCAGGATTTTATTTAGTATGACCGTAACAGTGTGGCGCAGCTCTTTAGCGGACGTGGTCTCAGGGATACCCTGAATTTTTAAGTTATTCCTCCTGCTCCTATTTTCTAAATTGTCCTGTTGAAGTCGCACATTGTGTAGATACTGCGACTGTACCGCTAACTTAGCCTCCAGAGTCGCTATTTTTTGTTCTGCTGCGGTCTGGTTTTGTTCAATGGTGTCTACCCTGAATGTCAAGCTATGCAATGACTCTTTGACCTCCTTGAACTCTTCTCTAAGTACTTGCTGTAGAGTAGCGGTCATTCGGTCCATATCTGCCTTAGTAGATAGTGTAGAAAAAAAGGAATTTGTATCCGAATCGGCCGACAGAGATAGCAAAACCGGAATGGCAGATCCAGTTGTACCAGTTGTGCCAATTATACCAGATATTTTTTTAGAGGGTGTTGGTGCATACTGACGTATATGCTGGTGTGTAAGCTGATGTATATGCATGTTAATAATTATACTGGTACTTGTAGTATTGTTAGTGCTACTAACCCCCTTTTTGGCTCTTGTGTCCGGTTTGTTTACTGGTGTGTGTTTTCCTTTAGCTTCCTGTATGGGAACCCCAATAGGCCCCTCAGTAAACTCCCCAGCAAGCTCACCTGTCTGGGATTCCAGTGCTTGATGATTGACGGTCTGTGTGAAAACCTGTGGATCACCTTCTGATATCCCCACGTTCACAGTTAGAGACTGTAGGTCTCGAGTGTCCCGAGTGTCTCGAGCGTCCACGCTTGGTGATCCGGATAGCGCAGGTACCCGCTCGGCTTTATTCGGCGGGTCTCGGCTCACAACAGGACTCAGCTCCTGATTACACTTGGAGGGCTTTGAGGGCAGCAGCTCAGGTGACGCCGGCACCGCAGGTATCACGGGACTCTGAAACACAGAGCCTGCCTGTGAACGCAAGGGATAGTAACTGGTAAGTAGGACGCTACGTATAACAGGTCCGGTACCAAGCTCTTTCCTGGCTGCACGGGGGCCTCTGGGCATCTCCTTGCGTCTCCCTCTGCGTCTGCGTCTCCCTCTGTCCCTCCGGTCCCGGAGGGAAAAGGCAGGTAGCCCATTCCAGAGAGATGAGAGATGAGATGGGATGAAATAGAGAGTAAACGGGCAGTACACTGTAGCGCACGATAGTCCTGGGATCAAATGCTGGGATCAACAGAAAAAAGAAATAGACCGTCTAATAGTTCAACAGACAGTCCTCACGGCACTACAGCAGACAGGCGATGTCCGAATTCTGAAATCTGAAATCATCAGCCGTCTCAGCAGCCACGGAATCCACATCCCCAGCAAATAGGACACAAATAATGGCAGGTAACGGCAGACATCAGAGGAGGCACACATTCACTCTGAGACTGGCCAGAATTTTAAGTGTCAGCCTCAGACAGCAAGCATCAGGAGTCAGGAGTTAGTTAGAGATTAACACCAGCCGCCAGGAATCAGGCATCAGACATTTATTGATCTGAGAGAAGCCTCCAATTAGTGCCTCTCCAGGTCCCTATCACTCGCACTCTCACTCCATTCTCACCACTTGATCGCCCCCTGTACTGGCTAATAATGTAATTAAATGTCCCTCAAACAAGGTGAGGGTATAGGGCAAGCAAGTGAAAAAATCTTGAACCACTAAAAAACTCTGATTAGTAAAAAAATGTGCATCTGATATAAAACAAATATAAAGTGCAAATATTGAACTATATAATGCAGACCTGATAGTGAGTGGAAAAAACACACTCTCTTACCACATCAAATAAAATGCAACTATATATAGTATACAATGACCAATAATTAATTGTGACAGACCTAGCCGGGACAGAGGCTTTTGGAGGGGACTGAATGCCAGCCTCTTGCCCACCGATTATGGGCCCTGGCATTTGGGGGGAGGGTGCTCGTTGTGAGCTGTATGCTTGGGGACCCTGGAGGTGGTGTTACTTTAGATTCAGGTCCATGCTCCCCAAGACACACAGACTCTGGGGACCCTGGATATGCCATTGTGACGGGAGTCACTAATAGGGGCACAAGGTGAATGAGAACCCTACTATGATCTGTGCTAGTCAGACTCAATGCTGTATACATGTATATATACTGTGTGCTGTCTCATTGTGTTGTGTACTATTTGCTGTGCTAGTTTGGGGTGTGGTTGTATTCCAATGTTCTTTTGTGTCTGTCTGCCTTGGATTATGGGATGTTTATCTCTATGGAGGGAGGGGGTATTCCTCCAGCAGCCCCCCCCTGCTAAGACTGTTTACTGATGAGAAGTTAAACACACCTGACCTGTGTGTCCATTGTCATTGGACAGTTTAACCCGCCCTGTTTTCCAATGGTGGGGGGAAGTGTTTTGAAGTGGGATCTGTATAACATGTATGTCAATAAAATTCATTCTTGCTTAAACCTCAAGACAGAGCCTTGTCTCGTATTTGGGGGAGAATAATTTGTATGGGTTCCTTGTTTGGCTGATTGAAGTGTTCGTGGAGCTGCCGTTGTGTTCGCAAATGGAATGTCTTAAACGACTTTAACCCCTTTCATACTCGGGGTGTCGTTACAATAATAATATAAAGTGAATCCTGAATTGCAAAATAAAGTGACAAGTGTGAATAAATAATGAAAGAATATGAAAAAATATAATGAAAAACTATTTGGTATTTCAGACTAAGAATATAGTGTATATGTGTCACTGTGTATCAATGACAAAAGTCCAAAGACCAATAACATAGAAAAATATTCAGTGTCCCATATTCATAATTTCATGAAAGTGACTGGTGCTGATTTCCAAGTATTGCAACTTAATATCCTCTTCTGTGCATCAAATAAAGTGACTTCTTGTGCTATAAAGTCACCAAGTGCATCAAAATAAGGTGACTCATTTCGTCACTGTATGTCATCTGATGAGATCTCTATGGATGACAGCCCAGTTGGAGAAATGGAAAGAACTGAGACCCAAGGGCCTGGTCATTTTCAGCAGACAAGGTTTGAAAGAACTCCCGCCCCAAGATGGGAAGGACCTTTTAAAACACCAAACCATCAACCCAGAGCCACGGAGAGGTGAAGAGAAAAACAATATGGACCCCCCTTTGAGAGATCTCCTGCCTCCTCAAGATATAATGCCCCTACATATAACAGATTCTCACCCATTGCAAGGAGAGGACCCCACACTCCCCATCGCAACTTCCAGTATGGGAGAAGACATAGAGAGGAAAGGGGTTTTCCTCAGGGGAGGCCACGAGAGAGGCCCGCTGGGAGATGGAACGAACATGTACCATACAGGGTTCAGGGGTGGAGAAGTCAACGGATGAATGGGGGGGGACTCAAAGAGGATCAGGATTCCTCAGAAATCCAAAAAGGGACCAAAGAATCACTGGAAACTACAGGTATCCACATGGTCAGGGCCAAAGGACGAATACAAGAAATGGATGGATCAGGAATCAAGACATGGAACCAGAGCAAACACAGAGATTTATGGTAAGAGGGAATCGACAAGTGGAAAATGAGGAGGGAAGAAGAAGAAGAAGAAGAAGAGAAAATTACGTGGTGGGATTTTTAATCTGAGTGATGACGTTTTTACTGAAGATGAGTTAAGAATTTTGGATTTGGGCCTTAAGTTCGCTCCTGAAAAAAATTCTGACCATTTTGAAGTATAGACCTACAAAAATTCTTATGAAATTACTTAGAACCCCCAAACATTATATATGGGTTTTTTTCTAACACCCTAGAGAATAAAATGGCGGTTGTTGCAATAGGTTTTTTTTGCACCGTATTTGCGCAGTGTTCTTATAAGCGCACTTTTTTTTGGAAAAAATTCACTTTTTTGAATGGAAAAATAAGACAACTGTAAACTTAGCCCAGTTTTTTTTATATTGTGAAATATAATGTTACGCTGAGTAAATTGATACCCAACATGTCACGCTTCAAAATTGTGCCCGCTTGTGGAATGGCGTCAAACTTTTACCCTCAAAAATCTCCATAGGCGACGTTTAAAAAATTCTACAGGTTGCATGTTTTGCATTACAGAGGAGGTCTAGGGCTAGAATTATTGCTCTTGCTCTTCTGGTTGCGGCGATACCTCACATGTGTGGTTTCATATGCGGGCGCTACTCGCGTATGCGTTCGCTTCTGCGCGCGAGCTCGTCAGGACGGGGGGTTTTTTAAATTTTTTTCAATTTTATTTTTATTATTTATTTTACATTATTTTATTTATTTTTACACCGTTTAAAAAAAATGTATCACTTTTATTCCTATTACAAAGAATGTAAACATCCCTTGTAATAGAAAAAAGCATGACAGGACCTCTTAAATATGAGATCTGGGGTCAAAAAGACCTCAGATCTCATATTTACACTAAAATGCAATAAAAAAAAAAAAGTCATTTAAAAAAATGATATTGAAAAAAATATGCCTTTAAGAGGCGTGGGCGGAAGTGACGTTTTGACGTCGCTTCCGCCCAGCAGTGTCATGGAGATGAGTGGGTGCCATCTTAGCCTCACTCGTCTCCAGGCACAGGAGGTAACGGGGGCTCCGGTAAGTGGCGGAGGGCACCGGACCGCGGCAGGAGGGGGGTGGCCCCTCTCCCACCACTGATAAAAGTGATCTCGCAGTGAATCCGCCGCAGGGACCACTTTTATCAGAAAGAGGACCGCCGCACGAAAACGGGGATACCGGGGTTATGGCAGCTAGCTGCTGCCATAACAACGATATCCCCCTTCAAAGTTTGGACGTACATCAGCGTGCGGCGGTCCGGAAGTGGTTAAGAAACATTTTGCACTTAATGAAAATAAGAAAACCCCAGATTGTTCGGAATTTCACCATACCACCCATAGGAACAACTCAATTTTCAACCCAATGGTTCCCAGCAATGAATGTTTGAGTGCATTCAGAAATATGGTGGAAACTGACCTTAAGAAATTAGAAAAGAAGAAGTCCAAGAATAGAAACATATGGAAACTTATTAAAGATATAGGAAAGAAGAAGAATGTGGTCATACGCGCAGCAGATAAGGGGGGTGGATTGATCATACTTAATAAAAAGGAATACGAGGAGGAGATGGAAAACTTACTCAAAGTTGAGAATACCTATAAAAAATTGAAAGGAAACTCCAAACAGCTCTAATGAAAAAATTGAGAACTTATGTGAATAAAGGGAGAGAGATGGGAATCTTGAATAAAAGAGGCAAGATATTTTATTCCCGATTCTGCAAAGACACCGTCGATATACTACCTGCCCAAAATACATAAAATAATTGAAAATCCCCAGAAAGACCCATCATACGTGGGATCTATTCAGTTTTTTCTAGATTGGGCGAGTACTTGGATCAATATTTAAAGCCTCTCATATTAAAAGGAGGATCATATCTTGGGGACAGTGTTCAGCTGATTAACGAGCTCAAGAATGTCACAGGAACTACTAGTTATTTACTTGCAACTATAGATGTCAATTCCTTATACACTAGTATTGTTCAGAAGAATGGCCTAACAGGGGTTGAGAAAGCTTTACATGGAGACACTGGATTGAAGCATGAATAAATTGGCATCATCCTTGAAGGTTTAAAAATGGCAAAGGAAAGCAATTATTTTGGGTATAATAAAAGCTAATATGTCCAAACTAAGGGGGTAGCCATGGGGGCACGTTATGCCCCCAGTGTGGCGAACCTATTCATGAACATGTGGGAAGAGAAATATATTTACAGGAAAGAGAGCCCTGGAGATCAAATTTTATAGAAGATACATTGACGATGTGATTATAGTGTGGGAAGGGACCATAGAATCCTTCCAGAGATTCCTGAGTGATATGAATCAGAACAAGTACGGGATTGCCTTTACTGCTAAAATTGATAAACAACAGATCGACTATTTAGATCTACAAATCTTCAAGAAAAATGATGAGTTACACACTAAGACGTTCTTTAAACCGACGGACCGCAGAGGTTATATACCTACCACCAGCTGTCACCATCCACGATGGAAAGACAATGAACCTAAGGGTCAGCTGATGAGGCTACGGAGGAATTGTCACAATGTAGAAGATTATGATGAACAAGCCAATACACTAATAAAAAAAATTGAAGATAAGGGGTACCGGAGAGACATACTGATGACCTTAAAAGCTGAAGTAAGAGACATGAACAGAGATAACTTACTTGCAACGAAGATTAGGAGAGAAAATTCCCATGCGGGTGTAGCTTTTATTACTGGATATAATAGTCATTACCAATCGATCAAATATATTTTTAGAATATACTGGCCCATTTTGAAATCCAATATAGTCTTTTCTAAAATTCTGCCTAAAAAAACCCAAAGTTTGTATACAAAAGAGCCCCAACCCTCAGGGACCAACTTGTTCACAACGTCATAGACCCACCAAAAACAGTACAATTATTTTCAGAAATGAAAGGGTTTTATAAGTGCCAAAAATGTTTACCCTGTAGGGTCAGCAAGAAACAACCCAGAAAGAAGGAGACATTCAGATCGAGGACTAATAATAAAGGATATGAAATCAGGGAACTGATTACATGTAGCAGTACACATGTGACTTATGTTATTGGATGTCCTTGCCATCTACAGAACATAGGACTACTAGACCACTCAACGTGCGAATAAGAGAACATATTAATAACATAAAGAATGGCTTCCCTAAACATAATCTATCCAGACATTTTAGGGAGCTACATAATAGTGACCCCAGTGTCCTGATCTCTTATGGGATCAATATAATCCAAGACCACTGGAGGGGTGATAAGAAGAAGATCAAGGTCTCAAAGAATGAGACTGGATTTATCATTTAGGGACTTTGGTACCTAGGGGGTTAAACGAGGCTATTGATCTCAATTGCTTTTTATCTAATTATCAAAATTCGTCGCCTACCTATTAATTTCCAGCATGTAGATACACAATTTTTACTGCCTTTACTTACCCATCTGATATTCTTTTAAACCCCATTTATGTTCATTACATCTGACATTGTTTAAATAATTTTTTAATAGTATTTTAATAATAGACATTTTTATGACATTTTTATGATTTAGTCACCTTTGCCATATGGAGGGTTATTGCTTTCTATATAATACACTTTTTTACATTTTAGATACATGTTAATTTATATTCTCTGCATTCTTCTTATTAATTTTTGACACTGTATTATGTCTGTAATATTGACATATTTCCAATATATGATACCCTCCTTACTATATTAACTATATTTTTATTGTAGAAAATGTTTTTATAATTGTGTTTTAAAATTAATGTTTAGCTTTACTGGGTAATATCTGGTTTGCAATGCTGAGGGGAGGTTACCGCGGCATGTAAATTTTATTTCCGACCGCTGGGAGGCCTTGATGCATTCATACAAGCCCATTTATTTATTCATTTTTTACAAACTTTTCTTTTTATTTTGTGCTTGTGTTTGTTAAAACATGCCCTTTATAAATTATGGAACGGTCCGTTGTACGCGGGCTTTTGCCTTGCCACTTAGTGTAATTGGTTTCAGCCATGATGGTTCCTCCACTTGCTATATATTGACTTGAAGTGTACCAAGATGGCTTGGTACACGTCAATGTCATTTCTGGCAGCTTCCAGTTTCTATGCTTTGGTCTGTGAAATGCACGGCGTTCAGACCCAGGAACTGGTTGACAGTAGCCATTTTTTGTGTGGGGCAGGTTGTTCTAGCCCCGTTTTCATCTAATGTAAAGTCCTATTTCGTGATAAAGAAATAAATATATCTTTTACCGGATTTACGCTATGGATGCCCATTTTTGATTACATGTGGATGCTGTTTTCATACATATTCTGTTCTGGAGTACTTACTGTTTCCTGGGAATAACCTGTTTGGCGATACCATTTTCTACATGCTCTTTAGCCCTGCAGGGGTGGGGGCTTCTGGTGAGTGCATATACTTGAGGGGGAGCACAATAAGTCACCTTATTTTGATGCACTTGGTCACTTTATAGCACAAGAAGTCACTTAATTCGATGCACATAAGAGGACATTAAGTTGCAATACTTGGAAATCAGCACCAGTCACTTTCGTGAAATTATGAATATGGGACACTTAATATTTTTCTATGTTATTGGTCTATGGACTTTTGTAATTGATGCAAAGTGACACATATTCTAATGCCCCATACACACGGTCGGACATTGATCGGACAGTCCGATAAAAAAATCCTAGGATTTTTTCCGACGGATTTTGGCTCAAACTTGTCTTGCATACACATGGTCACACAAAGTTGTCGGAAAATCCGATCATTCTGAACGCGGTGACGTAAAACACGTACGTCGGGACTATAAACGGGGCAGTAGCCAATAGCTTTCATCTCTTTATTTATTCTGAGCATGCGTGGCACTTTGTGCGTCGGATTTGTGTACACACTATCGAAAATTCCGACAGCGACTTTTGTTGTCGGAAAATTTTATAGCCTGCTCTCAAACTTTGTGTGTTGGAAAATCTGATGGAAAATGTGTGATGGAGCCTACACACGGTCGGAATTTCCGACAACAAGGTCCTATCACACATTTTCCATCGGAAAATCCGACCGTGTGTACGGGGCATACGTTTGAAATACCAAATCATTTTTCATGATATTTTTTCATATTTTTTCATTATTTACTCACACTTTATTTTGCAATTCAGGATTAACTTTACATTATTATTATTATTGGTAATTGTACACTATATGTAGATGCATTTTATTTGATGTAGTAAGAGAGTGTGTTTTTTCCACTCACTATCAGTTCTGCATTATATAGTTCAATATTTGCACTTTATATTTATTTTAAATCAGATGCACTTTTTTTACTCATCAGAGTTTTATAGTGGTTCATGATTTTTTCACTTGCTTGTCCTACACCCTCACATTGTTTGAGGGACATTTAATTACATTCATTATTAGCAGCGCCAACATCCCCGTTTCTCATTGCATATACATTTTATTAAATATGTAACATTAAGTGTTGCATCATAAATGGTACGTCTAAAGTAAACTCGAGATATTATTTGTAAATGACTTTTAGCCCTGGTTCACACTGGAGCTTTTGACATGTTGAAGCGGCATCAATTGCCGTCAATGGCACCATCCTAATCGGTGCGATGCCGCATCTGCGGCCCTGTACCGATTTCAAAAAGTTCTGTACTACTTTTTGTGATTTCGGGTTGCGATTTATATTGACATCTGTGCAGAAACCTGCACAGATGTCTCTGAAATCGCGGCCGAAACACGAACTGACCTGCTGGAGTTCAGCTGAACTTGCACGGCTTCATTCCTGCAGCTCATTATGAACTTGGGCTTAAACAGGTTCTAACTTCAGTACAATAATCCCCCCCTTCTTTTGAACTCTTTAGGCAGACGTGTTCTTTTTCTGGTTGGTACATTTACATTGTCATTTATTACAAGCCAACATTGTCATTTCTTTTCCTGACGATCCTTGAGTTGAACACAACTGTAACTAAGGACCAGGCTTCACAAAAACGGTTTGTGAACATTTTACTTTACTTTATGAATCATTGTTTGAAAGTGTTTAATTCCTAAAACTTGTCTTACTATTTTTATCTTTATATCTTTTTATCAGTTTCAATGACAGTCTCAGTGACAGCGTACTCTGCCAGCACATATTTAGCTGTGATTTTTTTTTTTTCTGTTACAATCAACTTGGATTACATACAGAAGAAGCCCCCCAACCTGATTAATTTCAGTTTAAGTGTAATACTTAAAAAAGGAAAAACCCGTTCCCTTGATTAATTCCAACTGGACCTTTATTATCCAAAGATGCAACCTTGGTGGCCAGGAAAGAAAGAGCAGTAAAAAAAAAAAAACAAATAAAAAAGAAAATTAAATTAAACCCCCAAAATATCACCCCAGAAACAAGAGCTCATTTCTTTTTGAAGATGTTTTGCAGAAAAAAAGCAGCTTATCCTAAAATAGGCACAAAAAAAAAAACATTTGTACTGTCAGCAAACAATAAAAACCAATAGATCCCCAAAATAAATGAAAATGCCAAAATAATACTCCTGAAATAAAAGCCATCTTAAAAAAAAAAAAAAAAAAAAAACACACACACAGCAAAGCCCAAAATAAATGCCCTTTTAATAAACAAATAAATAAATAATATGCCCCAAAAGAAAAGCAAACCCTAAAATACTGCCCACTAAAATAAAGCCACATTTTTCTAAAAGGAAAAGCAGCTAACATTGACCACTGACCTTAAAACATTAACAAAATAAAAGACAAATAAGCCAACATTATTAATAAAAAAGGGGCCGCAAAGGAGTTTATTTCCCAAAGAGTAGGGATGAGCCGAACACCCCCTGCGAACAAGAAAAAAGTTTGTTCAAACACGCGAACACCGTTAAAGTCTATGGGACACGAACATGAATAATCAAAAGTGCTAATTTTAAAGGCTAATATGCAAGTTATTGTCATAAAAAGTGTTTGGGGACCTGGGTCCTGCCCCAGGGGACATGGATCAATGCACAAAAAAGTTTTAAAAACGGCCATTCTTTCAGGAGCAGTGATTTTAATAATGCTTAAAGTCAAACAATAAAAGTGTAATATCCCTTTAAATTTCATACCTGGGGGGTGTCTATAGTATGCCTGTAAAGGGGCGCATGTTTCCTGTGTTTAGAACAGTCTGACAGCAAAATGACATTTTGAAGGAAAAAACCCATTTAAAACTACCGGCGGCTATTGCATTGCCGACAATACACATAGAAGTTCATTGATAAAAACGGCATGGGAATTCACCAAAGGGGAACCCCGAACCAAAATTTTTTTAAAAAATGACGTGGGAGTCCCCCTAAATTCCATACCAGGCCCTTCAGGTCTGGTATGGATATTAAGGGGAACCCCGGCCAAAATTTTAAAAAAAATTACGTGGGGTTCCCCCTAAATTCCATACCAGACCCTTCAGGTCTGGTATGGATTTTAAGGGGAACCCCGCGCCAAAAAAAAAAAAATGGCGTGGGGACCTCCCAAAAATCCATACCAGACCCTTATCTGAGCACGCAACCTGGCAGACCGCAGGAAAAGAGGGGGGACGAGAGTGCGCCCCCCCTCCTGAACCGTACCAGGCCACATGCCCTCAACATTGGGAGGGTGCTTTGGGGTAGCCCCCCAAAACACCTTGTCCCCATGTTGATGAGGACAAGGGCCTCATCCCCACAACCCTGGCCAGTGGTTGTGGGGGTCTGCGGGCGGGGGGCTTATCGGAATCTGGAAGCCCACTTTAACAAGGGGACCCCCAGATCCCGCCCCCCCTGTGTGAAATGGTAAGGGGGTACTTACCCCTACCATTTCACTAAAAAACTGTCAAAAATTTTAAAAATGACAAGAGACAGTTTTTGACAATTCCTTTATTTAAATGCTTCTTCTATCTTCCTTCATCTTCTGGTTCTTCTGGTTTTTCTTGCTCTTCTGGTTCTTCCTCCGGCATTCTCGTCCAGCATCTCCTCCGCGGCATCTTCTATCTTCTTCTCCTCGGGCCGCTCCGCACCCATGGCATGGGGGGAGGCTCCCGCTCTTCTCTTCTTCTTTTCTTCTCTTCTTCTCCTCTTCATTTTCTTCTCCGGGCCGCTCCGCACCCATGCTGGCATGGAGGGAGGCTCCCGCTGTGTGATGGCGCTCCTCGTCTGACAGTTCTTAAATAACGGGGGCGGGGCCACTCGGTGACCCCGCCCCCCTCTGGCGCATAGTGACTTGACGGGGCTTCCCTTTGACGTCACGGGGAATGCCACAGGGAAGTCCCGTCATGTCCCGTTTGTCAGAGGGGGGCGGGGTCACCGGGTGGCCCCGTTATTTAAGAACTGCGGCCCTGTACCGATTTCAAAAAGTTCTGTACTACTTTTTGCAATTTCGGGCTGCGATTTACATTGACATCTGTGCAGAAACCTGCACAGATATCTCTGAAATTGCGGCCGAAACCCGAACTGACCTGCTGGAGTTCAGCTGAACTCGCACGGCTTCATTCCTGCAGCTCATTATGAACTTGGGCTTAAACAGGTTCTAACTTCACTACAATAATCCCCCCCCCTTCTTTTGAACTCTTTAGGCAGACGTATTCTTTTTCTGGTTGGTACATTTACTAAATCACACCTGTTTGCTCTTTCTTATTACAAGCCAAAATTGTCATTTTTTCACAAGCCAACATTGTCATTTCTTTTCCTGATGATCCTTGAGTCGAACACAACTGTAACTAAGGACCAGGCTTCACAAAAACGGTTTGTGAACATTTTACTTTACTTTATGAATCATTGTTTGAAAGTGTTTAATTCCTAAAACTTGTCTTACTATTTCTATCTTTATATCTTTTTTTTTTTTCAACTTTAAGATTTTTATTAAAAGTTTTTTGTACAAATACAAATATAGTAGGTATACAAAGATGTTCATATTTTCAAGAAAGAAATAATGTAAGCACATCTGAGTAGATTAGGTTCTTGAGGTAAAACAAAAAAGAATAACTGTGGAGTCTTTAATCTGAGTTGTAGTGCCTGGAGAGTTCGGTTAGGGAGATAAAAGTAACATTAAGAGCCTGTCACCCCTACCGGGAACACACTGTGAGCAGGTTATATGTATGCCCTTCCAGGACTGGTGAATGCGACCCAGAATATGGTCGCCTCACATTGGTTACAAATCGATAGCAACAAAAGTACTTGAACCTAAAGCCATTGATAACAATACCAACATCAGTTAGAATATAGTGGATGTAACAGCTTCGTATAAACATTAAATGTTTAATCAAACCAAATTAAAAAAATATATAACCACACATAACTATTCAGTATTGATAAAACGTAAGTTCCTGCACTGGATGTAATGTAACACCAATAGACGTGGTCTTTTTCCAATTACCAATTAATTTTAGTTTCATCAACGCAAGACGGGATTGTGCTTTGATAGCCAGTTATCCCAGAATTTGTGGTAGGTATGCGCTCGACCCTCCTTGTATGCCAGCATACGTTCCATGAGGCTTTGTGAGTTCACACTGGCGATAACTTCCTTTATACCTGGTGGGGTAGTGGATTTCCATTTCGCTGCTATAGATATACGAGCTGCAAATAGTATATGTACCACCACTTTTCTGTGTGTATATGGGAAGGAGTCTATCCCCAGGCATAGTAGTGCTAGTTCTGGAGAGGGAGTACATTGGGAGTTGGTTGTGTCTGAGATTAGAGAGAATACGTCTGTCCAATAGTTTTTCAGAACTTTACAGTGCCACATGACGTGTAATAGGTTTCCATTATTATGACAATTCCTCCAGCATAGTGGGGATAAAGAGGAGTTCATAGTGTGTAGGCGCATGGGAGTTATGTACCATCTATGGAGAATTTTATGGGAGTTGTCCCAGTGGTCTACACACGCTGAAGATGTACTATTGTATTTAATAGCTGTGAGCCATTGTGGCAGTGTAAAGGACTTTTGCAGTTCTATTTCCCATTTATGCATGGTTGGGAGCTTGGTTCGTGTAGTGTGGAAGTTGCAGTATCTATAGCACAGCGATATACCTTTAGCAGTAGATTTGTGCTTGTTCATTAGAAAATTCCATATAATTAATGGAATTTTTGTGGTAGTGGATGGGTATTTTTTATTATATTGTTTAATTTGTTGAATCATAAAGGTGTCCACTGCTGTAGGGTTCACTAGATCTGCAGTGTCGTAGTGGATGCCTTTTTGTTTCCAGTGGTGAGTTGAAAAGTTTGGTATGAGGTATGCATAGGTTGTGAGAGGTAAATGCAGTGTGTGGGATGGTTCATCTGAAAAATTATTTTTAGTCAGGAGGGACCAAGCCTCGAGTGATGCTTGTACTGTTGGGTAGGCCGGTATTACGGGTTTATGATGAATGGTGGATGCCATAAGAAGCGCTGTAAGGTCATGACCTGGTGTGACATGTTGTTCTATGTGGGACCATAGGTTGTCCTCTCGACAGGAGAACCAAAACTTCAGTTGGTCCAATAAGGAAGCTTGATGGTAGGCATAAGCATTTGGCAGACCCCCTCCTCAGAGTGTTCTCGGTTTATATAGAGTCGTCAGTGCAATTCTGGGTTTTTTGTGTTGCCAGATAAATTTGTTCAAGAGTGACTCTAAATCAGAGAAAATTTTTTGTGGAATTGGGATCGGGATGGTTCTGAAGAGATAGAGTAGTTTGGGAAGTATTTGCATTTTATATGCAGCTATACGTCCAACCCAGGTTAGGTAAAATTTAGAGATTTGGGAGAATTCTGCCTGTATGTGTGCTAGAAGGGGAGGGAAGTTGGCAGTGTATAATTTAGATATAGGGTGAGTCAATTGGATACCTAGATAGTTGATAGAGGGTGAGTCCCAATTGCAGGGGAATATTTCTTTAAGGTTGTCTTTACTGTTCTCATGTATATTTAGAGGTAGGGCATAGCATTTGGAAGTGTTGAGTTTGTAGTATGTTATATCCCCAAAGTGATGTAAGAGTTCTGTGGCTTTGGGTAGGGAGTACTCAGGGTTGGTCAGGGTAAGGATTATGTCGTCTGCAAAGAGCCCTATTTTGTGTTCTTTAAGACCTACCTGGAGTCCTTTAATTTCAACAGTATTTCTGATAAGTTCTGCTAAGGGTTCAATGGCTAGGGAGAATACTATAGGGGATAGGGGGCAACCTTGACGGGTACCATTGGTAAGGTTGAAAGAGTCAGAAATTATACCAGATGCAAATACTCTGGCTGAGGGCTTCGAGTAAAGTGACATGATGGCTGAGTGTAAAAATCCATTTAGGCCAAATTTGGAGAGCGTGTGAGATAGGTATGTCCAATGGACTCTATCAAACGCTTTTTCTGCGTCTAGGGTTACGAATATACTGGGTGTATGTTTGATTTCTGCGTATCTAAGTAAGTTAATCATTCTTCTAGTACTATCCGGGGCCTGCCTTCCTTTGACAAATCCCACCTGCTCCAGTCCTATAAGGGTGGGGGTTATATATAATAATCTGTTTGCTAGTACTTTGGCGAAGATTTTTAGATCGGAATTTAGTAATGAGATGGGTCTGTAATTATGTGGTAAGGAGGGGTCTTTTCCTGGTTTTGGTATAGTCACTATAATAGCTTGAAGCATTTCACTGGGAAATGTACCAGTATTTGCAGCTATGTTGAAGAGGTCTACTAGTTTGGGGGCGAGCGTTGATGAGAACGCTTGATAGTATTCGGCTGAAAAGCCGTCTGCTCCAGGGGCTTTATGTTTAGGTAAATGTTTAATCACTTCATGAACTTCAGCCGCAGTAAAGGGTTTGTTTAATAGTTGTAGTGAATTTGTGTCTATGGAGGGGAGGTCAATCTTTCTGAGGAACTCATTAATTTCAGTCTCAGTGGGTTGGTGAATGTTCTTGTCTAGTTTGAGATTATATAAAGATTCATAATAATCTTTGAAGGTATTGGCAATATCTTTAGGATTGTGATATGAATGATTATTATTGTGGTGTTTGTGCGGTTGTGCCTCTTCTTTAGTTGAGAGGCTAATAGTTTCCCTGCCCTATTGTTCTGGGAATAATATGAAAGCTTGAGCCTTTTAAAGTAGAGGTCATAGTCAGATTTCAATGTTTGTTTTAATTCTTCCCGACAGGAATTTAGTTGCTGTAATAGAGAGTGGTCATTGTGTTTTTTGTGTTTATTCTCTAGGTCAGCGATTCGTTCTTGAAGTCTCGATATAAGTTGCGTTTTTTTCTTTTTTTCCCTGGCTGCTATTTGAATCAGTAAGCCTCTAGAGAAGGCTTTGTGAGCGCACCAAACTGTAGTCGGGTGGATTCCCGGTTGCTCATTAAATGTAAAATACTCTTCAAGTTGTTCATTGACTTCTTTTTGAATTCGGGGTTGGGAGAGGAGGTAAGTATTATTGCGCCACAGAGGTGTAAAAGCAGTCTTGGCTGTGTCTAGTAATTCGATCGTTATGGGGGCGTGGTCGGACCAGGTAATATTGTGGATATCTGCCTTTGTCACCTTTTGTAATGTGTATTTGTCTGTAAGAAAGAAATCTATCCTGGAATAATTTCTATGGACTGGTGAGAAGTACATGTAATCCCGCTCTGTGGTGCGGAGACATCGCCAAGGATCGTATAATTCTTCTTCTAGGCAATAGTTACCCAGGGATGGTCTGCGTCTTCGCCCCACAGAGGAGGAGTCAAGTACATCATTTAAAATTAAATTAAAATCTCCACATATCAACAGGTTACCCTTTTTCAACCTTTTAGCTTTTTGTAGAGTTTGACGAAGAAACTTCATTGTTTTCTTGTTAAGATAATATACCTACCATGGCTATCTAGCTGTTTATCTATTAATTTAAAAGTAATAGAATCCTTAATGGCTATAAGGACACCATTATGTTTACTAGAGTCATTTGCTGTGAAGACATGTGAAAATTTGTTGTGGGAGCATTGAGGGGGGTTCTGATCCAAGAAATGTGTTTCTTGCACACAAAGAATGTCACAGTTCATTTCTAAGGCCGTCTTCCATAGCATACGACGTTTAAATGGGCTGTTGAGACCTCTTGCGTTGATGGACATCACTTTAATGGACATTGTTAACTTCAATGGTGCTCTGGCGACATCTAGTGGTGCATGGAGGAATTTGATGTGATTTAGGAATTGATTCCAGTGCAGTGGAGTGGGCTAGTACATTTATGTGAATGTTCCACAAGAATGTAGGATTGACTAACAAAAAAATAAAAACGAGAAACAGAAAAAAGGAATACAAAACATTAAACTTCAATTGGATGGATTCGGGAATATCCCAAAAACAATAGTGGGGTAAAATCATGAAAATAATTTCCAGTGCAGCCGAACATCAGGCGACTTGTATGGTAGGATATATATGCGTGTTTTCAATTGGTGAACCAAGGGGAGATTCTTTCGAAATTTTTCCAGGTAGTTGGCCTCATATGTTGAGCACGGTGGTGGTCAGCCGTCACGGTACCCTTTAGTGTTGCGGTAGGAATTAGAGCCTGATCTGGAAGTCGCAGAATCCGAGGATTCTGGGTAGGCTTCATGGGGAAGGAGTCCCCAATTGCGCATCAGTTCCAAGCCCTTTTCCAGGGACGAAATGGTATACCATTCGTTATCTTTTTCCAGCATGAGCTTAGTGGGGAAGCCCCATCTGTAAAGTATTTTATGATTCCTCAGCAGTTTTGTGATAGGAATCAGGTTGTTCCTGGCCTTCATGGTGGCTTGGGAGAGGTCTGCATATATTGTGATCCCTGCATAGGGGTCTGGACGTGTATTATTTTGTCTGGAGAATCTCATGAGTTGGTCTTTGATGTGGAAGAAATGTATTCTGGCAATGACGTCTCTAGGGATCTTCTCAGGGAGATGAGGTGGTTTATGCAGTCTGTGGGCTCTGTCAATAATGACATCTGCAAGTGTAAGGGACGGCATAGCTTTTATCATTAATTGTTGGAGAAAAGTGCGCAATTCAGATGGTTTTACCGACTCGGGGATCCCCCTAAATTTCACGTTATTTCTGCGTGAGCGGTCCTCGAGGTCTGTGACTTTTAGGTGGAGAGCTGTGAACTTGTCTGCTAATTCCATGTGAGCATCCACAAGTTCATTGTGAGCTTCATAGAAATCACTCATTTTATTCTCTACATAATTAACCCTGTCCCCCAGAGCTGTCAGTTCTCTATTTGTGGATCGTGTAAGCTTAGTAATATCCTGCTGGATTGCTCCTCTCAGGGTAAGGATCATCTCTTTCATCATTGTATCAGTCAGAGGCAGACCAGAGGCAGGCAGGGCGTCCAGCTTTTGTGAATACATGTCAGTTTGCTCCATGTCCTGTACTTCTGTGTCTAATTGATTTGTGTCATCAGCGGGAGAGCTGAGTCTCCTTTTTTGTTTAAGGGGACTGTTTGAGGCAGATGGGGGTGATAGAGGAGTAGTGCCTGACACAGGCAACTCACCAGTGTCAGTACAGGCTGTTTCACTGTGAGGACGGCTGTGCTGAGGAGAGACGTCTCCCGCGCCGGCGCCATTTTGAGAGACTCTGCCCGGGACTGTGGTGTAGAAGTCCGTTAGTTTCCTGGGTCCCTCTCTCTCCTTGCGTTTGGCCATCATTAGGATCGGTATCCCCTTGTGTTCCGCTGCCTGAGGGGCCGGTTTTCGGGTGTCACACACCGCTATTAGTTGCTGAAAGTCTCCTGATGTGACGGAGCTCTCCTCACACTACACCATCAGCTCCGGCCGCCGGCTCCGCCCTCCTCTTTATATCTTTTTATCCGTTTCAATGACAGTCTCAGTGACAGCGTACTCTGCCAGCACTTATTTGGCTGTGATTTTTTTTTTCTGTTATAATCAACTTGGATTGCATACAGAAGAAGCCCCCCAACCTGATTAATTTCAGTTTAAGTGTAATACTTAAAAAAGGAAAAACCCGTTCCCTCGATTAATTCCAACTGGACCTTTATTATCCAAAGATGCAACCTTGGTGGCCAGGAAAGAAAGAGCAGTAAAAAAAAAAAAAAAACAAAAAAAAAAAAAAAAAAAGAAAATTAAATTAAACCCCCAAAATATCACCCCAGAAACAAGAGCTCATTTCTTTTTGAAGATGTCTTGCAGAAAAAAAAAGCAGCTTATCCTAAAATAGGCAAAAAAAAAACAAAACATTTGAACTGTCAGCAAACAATAAAAACCAATAGATCCCCAAAATAAATGAAAATGTCAAAATAATACTCCTGAAATATAAGCCATCTTAAAAAAAAAAAAAAAAACACACAGCAAAGCCCAAAATAAATGCCCTTTTAATAAACAAATAAATAAATAATATGCCCCAAAAGAAAAGCAAACCCTAAAATACTACCCACTAAAATAAAGCCACATTTTTCTAAAAAGAAAAGCAGCTAACATTGACCACTGACCTTAAAACATTAACAAAATAAAAGACAAATAAGCCAACATTGTTAAGAAAAAAAGGGCAGCAAAGGGGTTTATCTCCCAAAGAGTTAGCAATCCGTATTAAAGTACATAAAGTGCCTTGAAAAAGTATTCATACCCCTTGACATTTTCCACATTTTGTCATGTTACAACCAAAAATGTAAATGTATTTTATTGGGATTTTATGTGATAGACCAACACAAAGTGGCACATAATTGTGAAGTGGAAGGAAAATGATAAATGGTTTTCAAACTTTTTTACAAATAAATATGTGAAAAGTATGACATGCATTTGTATTCAGCCCCCCTGAGTCAATACTTTGTAGAACCGCCTTTCACTGCAATTACAGCTGCAAGTCTTTTTGAGTGTGTCTCTACCAGCTTTGCACATAAAGAGTGAAATTTTTGCCCATTGTTCACTGCAAAATAGCTCAAGCGCTGTGAGATTGGATGGAGAGCATCTCTGAACAGCAATTTTCAAGTCTTGCCACAGATTCTCATTTGGATTTAGGTCGGAACTTTGGCTGGGCCATTCTAACACGTGAATATGCTTTGATCTGAACTAGGGTTGCACCGATACCACTTTTTTAAGTACCGATACTTTTTCTCAAGTACTCGCTGATGCCGATTATCAATACTTTTTTGTAACAGTGGCACTAATATGCAGCACTGATGGGCACTGATAGGTGGCACTGATGGGCCAAAGATATTATTTGTAAATTACCTTTAGCCCTGGTTCACACTGGAGCTTTTGACATGTTGAAGCGGCATCAATTGCCGTCAATGGCACCATCCTAATCGGTGGGACGCCGCAACTGCGGCCCTGTACCGATTTCAAAAAGTTCTGTACTACTTTTTGCGATTTCGGGCTGCGATTTACATTGACATCTGTGCAGAAACCTGCACAGATGTCTCTGAAATCGCGGCGAAACACAAACTGACCTGCTGGAGTTCAGCTGAACTTGCCCGGCTTCATTCCTGCAGCTCATTATGAACTTGGGCTTAAACAGGTTCTAACTTCAGTACAATAATCCCCCCTCGTTCTTTTGAACTCTTTAGGCAGACGTATTGTTTTTCTGGTTGGTACATTTACTAAATCACACCTGTTTGCTCTTTCTTATTACAAGCCAACATTGTCATTTATTACAAGCCAACATTGTCATTTCTTTTCCTGACGATCCTTGAGCTGAACACAACTGTAACTAAGGACCAGGCTCAAGGGCGTAACTACCACCATAGCGACCCATGCGGGCGCTATGGGGCCCGCAGCCGAGTGGGGCCCAGTGAGGATAAGAGCACCGCCAGCACAGTCTCCCAGCCAGGGGAAGAGAGAGGAAAGGAAGAGGCGAGCTGTCCGTATCAGCAGAGAGCTGAATTGCCCGATGTAAAAGCTTTCATTAGAACTTCCAGTGTTCCCGGGGCTCACGTCACATAGCTCCACCTTTTGGCCCGGTGCCTTTGATAGACAGAACGCTGATCCAATGCGGGATATGTGACGTCATCAAAGGCGTCGGGCCAAGAGGTGGGGCTATGTGACGATGAGCCCCGGGAAGACAGGAAATTCAAATGAAAGCTATTACAGCGGGCAATCCCGCTCTCTGCTGATCCGGGTGGCTTGCCTCTTCCTCTGCATAGGTGGGGCTGTATGGGGCACAGGCAGACCAGGCTGTATTGGGCACAGGTCACGCTGTATGGGGCACAGGTCACGCTGTATTGGGCACAGGTCACGCTGCATTGGGCACAGGTCATGCTGTATGTGGCACAGGTCACGCTGCATTGACACTAGGGCAGCTGTGGGGGGCGGGGGACTGTTTGCAGGGGGGCCCCATACAACATTTTGCTATGGGGCCCTGCTATTTCTAGTTACGCCCCTGACCAGGCTTCACAAAAATGGTTTGTGAACATTTTACTTTACTTTATGAATCATTGTTTGAAAGTGTTTAATTCCTAAAACTTGTCTTACTATTTTTATCTTTATATCTTTTTATCCGTTTGAATGACAGTCTCAGTGACAGCGTACTCTGCCAGCACATATTTGGCTGTGATTTTTTTTTTTCTGTTACAATCAACTTGGATTACATACAGAAGAAGCGCCCCAACCTGATTAATTTCAGTTTAAGTGTAATACTTAAAAAAGGAAAAAACTGTTCCCTTAATTAATTCCAACTGGACCTTTATCCAAAGATGCAACCTTGGTGGCCAGGAAAGAGAAAGCAGTAAAAAAAAAAAAAAAAAAAGTAAATTAAATTAAACCACCAAAATATCACCCCAGAAACAAGAGCTCATTTCTTTTTGAAGATGTCTTGCAGAAAAAAAAGCAGCTTATCCTAAAATAGGCAAAAAAAAACAAAACATTTGTACTGTCAGCAAACAATAAAAACCAATAGATCCCCAAAATAACTGAAAATGTCAAAATAATACTCCTGAAATATAAGCCATCTTAAAAAAAAACACACACACACAGCAAAGCCCAAAATAAATGCCCTATTAATAAACAAATAAATAATATGCCCCAAAAGAAAAGCAAACCCTAAAATACTGCCCACTAAAATAAAGCCACATTTTTCTAAAAAGAAAAGCAGCTAACATTGACCACTGGCCTTAAAACATTAACAAAATAAAAGACAAATAAGCCAACATTGTTAAGAAAAAAGGGGCAGCAAAGGGGTTTATTTCCCAAAGAGTTAGCAATCAGTATTAAAGTACATACAGCGCCTTGAAAAAGTATTCATACCCCTTGAAATTTTCCACATTTTGTCATGTTAAAACCAAAAATGTAAATGTATTTTATTGGGATTTTATGTGATAGACCAACACAAAGTGGCACATAATTGTGAAGTGGAAGGAAAATGATAAATGGTTTTCAAACTTTTTTACAAATAAATATGTGAAAAGCAGTGGTGTCACTAGGGGGTGGCTTTTGGGGCTAAAGCCCCGAATCTGGGGCCCATAGCCCCGAGTCTCTGCAGGGGTGCCTAAGGGGAGGGGAGGCTCTCTGGGGACCCTGATTTTAAGGGGGAGGCTCACTGGGGACCCTGATTTAAGTGGGGTGTCTGGGGACCCTGATGTAAGGGGGGCTCTCTGGGGACCCTGATGTAAGGGGGGGCTCTCTGGGGACCCTGATGTAAGGGGGGGCTCTCTGGGGACCCTGATGTGAGGGGGGCTCTCTGGGGATATATACACACACACACACATGTATATATTACTGCATATGCATGGTTATGCCCGCCCCAAGTGTATGACTTTCTTTACTACACTGCTATGGGCTCTAGCCCCAGATCTTTTGTAGACCTAGCAACGCCCCTGGTGAAAAGTGTGGCATGCATTTGTATTTAGCCCCCTGAGTCAATACTTTGTAGAACCGCCTTTCACTGCAATTACAGCTGCAAGTCTTTTTGGGTGTGTCTCTACCAGCTTTGCACATATAGAGAGTGAAATTTTTGCCCATTGTTCGCTGCAAAATAGCTCAAGCTGTCAGATTGGATGGAGAGCATCTGTGAACAACAATTTTCAAGTCTTGTCACAGATTCTCATTTGGATTTAGGTCGGAACTTTGGCTGGGCCATTCTAACACATGAATATGCTTTGATCTGAACTAGGGTTGCACCGATACCACTTTTTTAAGTACCGATACTTTTTCTCAAGTACTCGCTGATGCCGATTATCAATACTTTTTTCAATGTCATGTGACAGTGGCACTAATATGCAGCACTGATGGGCACTGATAGGTGGCACTGATGGGCCAAAGATATTATTTGTAAATGACTTTTAGCCCTGGTTCACACTGGAGCTTTTGACATGTCAAAGCGGCATCAATTGCCGTCAATGGCACCGACCTAATCGGTGCGACGCCGCATCTGCGGCCCTGTACCGATTTCAAAAAGTTATGTACTACTTTTTTCCATTATCGGCCTGCGATTTACATTGACATCTGTGCAGAAACCTGCACAGATGTCTCTGAAATCGCGGCCGAAACACGAACTGACCTGCTGGAGTTCAGCTGAACTTGCACGTCTTCATTCCTGCAGCTCATTATGAACTTGGGCTTAAACAGGTTCTAACTTCAGTACAATAATCCCCCCCCCCCTTCTTTTGAACTCTTTAGGCAGACGTATTCTTTTTCTGGTTGGTACATTTACTAAATCACAACCTGTTTGCTCTTTCTTATTACAAGCCAACATTGTCATTTATTACAAGCCAACATTGTCATTTATTACAAGCCAACATTGTCATTTCTTTTCCTGACGATCCTTGAGTTGAACACAACTGTAACTAAGGACCAGGCTTCACAAAAACGGTTTGTGAACATTTTACTTTACTTTATGAATCATTGTTTGAAAGTGTTTAATTCCTAAAACTTGTCTTACTATTTTTATCTTTATATCTTTTTATCCGTTTGAATGACAGTCTCAGTGACAGCATACTCTGCCAGCACATATTTGGCTGTGATTTTTTTTCTGTTACAATCAACTTGGATTACATACAGAAGAAGCCCCCCAACCTAATTAATTTCAGTTTAAGTGTAATACTTAAAAAAGGAAGAACCCGTCCCCTGATTATTTCCAACTGGACCTTTATTATCCAAAGATGCAACCTTGGTGGCCAGGAAAGAAAGGGCAGTAAAAAAAAACAAAAAAACAAAAAAGAAAATTAAATTAAACCCCCAAAATATCACCCCAGAAACAAGAGCTCATTTCTTTTTGAAGATGTCTTGCAGAAAAAAAGCAGATTATTCTAAAATAGGCACAAAAAAAAAAAAACATTTGTACTGTCAGCAAACAATAAAAAACAATAGATCCCCAAAATAAATGAAAATGCCAAAATAATACTCCTGAAATAAAAGCCATCTTAAAATAAAAAAAATAAAAAACACACACACACACACACACAGCAAAGCCCAAAATAAATGCCCTTTTAATAAACAAATAAATAAATAATATGCCCCAAAAGAAAAGCAAACCCTAAAATACTGCCCACTAAAATAAAGCCACATTTTTCTAAAAGGAAAAGCAGCTAACATTGACCACTGACCTTAAAACATTAACAAAATAAAAGACAAATAAGCCAACATTATTAAGAAAAAAGGGGCAGCAAAGGAGTTTATTTCCCAAAGAGTTAGCAATCAGTATTAAAGTACATAAAGTGCCTTGAAAAAGTATTCATACCCCTTGAAATTTTAGACATTTTGTCATGTTACAACCAAAAATGTAAATGTATTTTATTGGGATTTTATGTGATAGACCAACACAAACTGGCACATAATTGTGAAGTGGAAGGAAAATGATAAATGGTTTTCAAACTTTTTTACAAATAAATATGTGAAAAGTATGGCATACATTTGTATTCAGCCGCCCTGAGTCAATACTTTGTAGAACCGCCTTTCACTGCAATTACAGCTGCAAGTCTTTTTGAGTGTGTCTCTACCAGCTTTGCACATATAGAGAGTGAAATTTTTGCCCATTGTTCACTGCAAAATAGCTCAAGCGCTGTGAGATTGGATGGAGAGCATCTGTGAACAGCAATTTTCAAGTCTTGCCACAGATTCTCATTTGGATTTAGGTCGGAACTTTGGCTGGGCCATTCTAACACATGAATATGCTTTGATCTGAACTAGGGTTGCACCGATACCACTTTTTTAAGTACCGATACTTTTTCTCAAGTACTCGCTGATGCCGATTATCAATACTTTTTTCAAGGTCATGTGACAGTGGCACTAATATGCAGCACTGATGGGCACTGATAGGTGGCACTGATGGGCCAAAGATATTATTTGTAAATGACCTTTAGCCCTGGTTCACACCGGAGCTTTTGACATGTCAAAGCGGCATCAATTGCCGTCAATGGCACCGACCTAATCGGTGCGACTCCGCATCTGCGGCCCTGTACCGATTTCAAAAAGTTATGTACTACTTTTTGCAATTTTGGGCTGCGATTTACATTGACATCTGTGCAGAAACCTGCACAAATGTCTCTGAAATCGCGGCCGAAACACGAACTGACCTGCTGGAGTTCAGCTGAACTCGCACGGCTTCATTCCTGCAGCTCATTATGAACTTAGGCTTAAACAGGTTCTAACTTCAGTACAATAATCCCCCCTCCTTCTTTTGAACTCTTTAGGCAGACGTATTCTTTTTCTGGTTGGTTCTTTTACTATATCACACCTGTTTGCTCTTTCCTATTACAAGCCAACATTGTCATTTATTACAAGCCAACATTGTCATTTATTACAAGTCAACATTGTCATTTCTTTTCCTGACGATCCTTGAGCTGAACACAACTGTAACTAAGGACCAGGCTTCACAAAAACGGTTTGTGAACATTTTACTTTACTTTATGAATCATTGTTTGAAAGTGTTTAATTCCTAAAACTTGTCTTACTATTTTTATCTTTATATCTTTTTATCCGTTTGAATGACAGTCTCAGTGACAGCGTACTGTGCCAGCACATATTTGGCTGTGATTTTTTTTTTCTGTTACAATCAACTTGGATTACATACAGAAGAAGCCCCCCAACCTGATTAATTTCAGTTTAAGTGTAATACTTAAAAAAGGGAAAAACCCGTTCCCTTGATTAATTCCAACTGGACCTTTATCCAAAGATGCAACTTTGGTGGCCAGGAAAGAGAAAGCAGTAAAAATAAAAACAAAAAAACAAAAAAGTAAATTAAATTAAACAACCAAAATATCACCCCAGAAACAAGAGCTCATTTCTTTTTGAAGATGTCTTGCAGAAAAAAAAACAGCTTATCCTAAAATAGGCAAAAAAAAAACCATTTGTACTGTCAGCAAACAATAAAAACCAATAGATCCCCAAAATAAATGAAAATGTCAAAATAATACTCCTGAAATATAAGCCATCTTAAAAAAAAAAAAAAACAAACACACAGCAAAGCCCAAAATAAATGCCCTATTAATAAATAAACAAATAAATAACATGCCTCAAAAGAAAAGCAAACCCAAAAATACTGCCCACTAAAATAAAGCCACATTTTTCTAAAAAGAAAAGCAGCTAACATTGACCACTGACCTTAAAACATTAACAAAATAAAAGACAAATAAGCCAACATTGTTAAGAAAAAAGGGGCAGCAAAGGGGTTTATTTCCCAAAGAGTTAGCAATCAGTATTGAAGTACATACAGCGCCTTGAAAAAGTATTCATACCCCTTGAAATTTTCCACATTTTGTCATGTTACAACCAAAAATGTAAATGTATTTTATTGGGATTTTATGTGATAGACCAACACAAAGTGGCACATAATTGTGAAGTGGAAGGAAAATGATAAATGTTTTTCAAACTTTTTTACAAATAAATATGTGAAAAGCAGTGGTGTCACTAGGGGGTGGCTTTTGGGGCTAAAGCCCCGAATCTGGGGCCCATAGCCCCGAGTCTCTGCAGGGGTGCCCAAGGGGAGGGGAGGCTCTCTGGGGACCCTGATTTTAAGGGGGAGGCTCACTGGGGACCCTGATTTAAGGGGGGTGTCTGGGGACCCTGATGTAAGGGGGGCTCTCTGGGGACCCTGATGTAAGGGGGGGCTCTCTGGGGACCCTGATATAAGGGGGGCTCTCTAGGGATATATACACACACACACACACATGCATATATTACTGTATATGCAGCTCTCAGGGTAGTTCACACAATGCTTATTCTAGGCCTCTGGCAATCATTGGTTCTATGTGTATAACACATTCTGAGGAGGACTGATTAACGAATGTTAAGATATGACATGTTTGGGAAATCTCACTGATAACCGCATTTCTAATACTGTCGTGGTGTAGATGACCTGTATGCAACCAAATGTATATGTACTGTTTGTTTAAAATCTGAAATAAAAAGAAATTTAAAAAAAAAAATATATATATTACTGTATATGCATGTGTATGCCCGCCCCAAGCGTATGACTTTCTTTACTACACTGCTATGGGCTCTAGCCCCATATCTTTTGTAGACCTAGCAATGCCCCTGGTGAAAAGTGTGGCATGCATTTGTATTTAGCCCCCCTGAGTCAATACTTTGTAGAACCGCCTTTCACTGCAATTACAGCTGAAAGTCTTTTTGGGTGTGTCTCTACCAGCTTTGCACATATAGAGAGTGAAATTTTTGCCCATTGTTCGCTGCAAAATAGCTCAAGCTCTGTCAGATTGGATGGAGAGCATCTGTGAACAACAATTTTCAAGTCTTGTCACAGATTCTCATTTGGATTTAGGTCGGAACTTTGGCTGGGCCATTCTAACACATGAATATGCTTTGATCTGAACTAGGGTTGCACCGATACCACTTTTTTAAGTACCGATACTTTTTCTCAAGTACTCGCTGATGCCGATTATCAATACTTTTTTCAATGTCATGTGACAGTGGCACTAATATGCAGCACTGATGGGCACTGATAGGTGGCACTGATGGGCCAAAGATATTATTTGTAAATGACCTTTAGCCCTGGTTCACACTGGAGCTTTTGACATGTCAAAGCGGCATCAATTTCCGTCTATGGCACCAACCTAATCGGTGCGACTCCGCATCTGCGGCCCTGTACCGATTTCAAAAAGTTCTGTACTACTTTTTGCAATTTTGGGCTGCGATTTACATTGACATCTGTGCAGAAACCTGCACAAATGTCTCTGAAATCGCGGCCGAAACATGAACTGACCTGCAGGGGTTCAGCTGAACTCGCACGGCTTCATTCCTGCAGCTCATTATGAACTTAGGCTTAAACAGGTTCTAACTTCAGTACAATAATCCCCCCTCCTTCTTTTGAACTCTTTAGGCAGACGTGTTCTTTTTCTGGTTGGTTCTTTTACTAAATCACACCTGTTTGCTCTTTCTTATTACAAGCCAACATTGTCATTTATTACAAGCCAACATTGTCATTTATTACAAGTCAACATTGTCATTTCTTTTCCTGACGATCCTTGAGCTGAACACAACTGTAACTAAGGACCAGGCTTCACAAAAACGGTTTGTGAACATTTTACTTTACTTTATGAATCATTGTTTGAAAGTGTTTAATTCCTAAAACTTGTCTTACTATTTTTATCTTTATATCTTTTTATCCGTTTGAATGACAGTCTCAGTGACAGCGTACTGTGCCAGCACATATTTGGCTGTGATTTTTTTTTTCTGTTACAATCAACTTGGATTACATACAGAAGAAGCGCCCCAACCTGATTAATTTCAGTTTAAGTGTAATACTTAAAAAAGTAAAAAACTGTTCCCTTGATTAATTCCAACTGGACCTTTATCCAAAGATGCAACTTTGGTGGCCAGGAAAGAGAAAGCAGTAAAAATAAAAACAAAAAAAAAAAAAGTAAATTAAATTAAACCACCAAAATATCACCCCAGAAACAAGAGCTCATTTCTTTTTGAAGATGTCTTGCAGAAAAAAAAACAGCTTATCCTAAAATAGGCAAAAAAAAAACATTTGTACTGTCAGCAAACAATAAAAACCAATAGATCCCCAAAATAAATGAAAATGTCAAAATAATACTCCTGAAATATAAGCCATCTTAAAAAAAAAAAAAAACACACACACAGCAAAGCCCAAAATAAATGCCCTATTAATAAATAAACAAATAAATAATATGCCTCAAAAGAAAAGCAAACCCAAAAATACTGCCCACTAAAATAAAGCCACATTTTTCTAAAAAGAAAAGCAGCTAACATTGACCACTGACCTTAAAACATTAACAAAATAAAAGACAAATAAGCCAACATTGTTAAGAAAAATGGGGCAGCAAAGGGGTTTATTTCCCAAAGAGTTAGCAATCAGTATTGAAGTACATACAGCGCCTTGAAAAAGTATTCATACCCCTTGAAATTTTCCACATTTTGTCATGTTACAACCAAAAATGTAAATGTATTTTATTGGGATTTTATGTGATAGACCAACACAAAGTGGCACATAATTGTGAAGTGGAAGGAAAATGATAAATGGTTTTCAAACTTTTTTACAAATAAATATGTGAAAAGCAGTGGTGTCACTAGGGGGTGGCTTTTGGGGCTAAAGCCCCGAATCTGGGGCCCATAGCCCCGAGTCTCTGCAGGGGTGCCCAAGGGGAGGGGAGGCTCTCTGGGGACCCTGATTTTAAGGGGGAGGCTCACTGGGGACCCTGATTTAAGGGGGGGTGTCTGGGGACCCTGATGTAAGGGGGGCTCTCTGGGGACCCTGATGTAAGGGGGGGCTCTCTGGGGACCCTGATGTAAGGGGGGCTCTCTGGGGATATACACACACACACACGCATATATTACTGTATATGCATGTGTATGCCCGCCCCAAGCGTATGACTTTCTTTACTACACTGCTATGGGCTCTAGCCCCATATCTTTTGTAGACCTAGCAACGCCCCTGGTGAAAAGTGTGCCATGCATTTGTATTTAGCCCCCCTGAGTCAATACTTTGTAGAACCGCCTTTCTCTGCAATTACAGCTGCAAGTCTTTTTGGGTGTGTCTCTACCAGCTTTGCACATATAGAGAGTGAAATTTTTGCCCATTGTTCGCTGCAAAATAGCTCAAGCTCTGTCAGATTGGATGGAGAGCATCTGTGAACAACAATTTTCAAGTCTTGTCACAGATTCTCATTTGGATTTAGGTCGGAACTTTGGCTGGGCCATTCTAACACATGAATATGCTTTGATCTGAACTAGGGTTGCACCGATACCACTTTTTTAAGTACCGATACTTTTTTCTCAAGTACTCGCTGATGCCGATTATCAATACTTTTTTCAATGTCATGTGACAGTGGCACTAATATGCAGCACTGATGGGCACTGATAGGTGGCACTAATGGGCCAAAGATATTATTTCTAAATGACCTTTAGCCCTGGTTCACACTGGAGCTTTTGACATGTCAAAGCGGCATCAATTGCCGTCAATGGCACCGACCTAATCGGTGCGACGCCGCATCTGCGGCCCTGTACCGATTTCAAAAAGTTCTGTACTACTTTTTGCAATTTTGGGCTGCGATTTACATTGACATCTGTGCAGAAACCTGCACAGATGTCTCTGAAATCGCGGCCGAAACACGAACTGACCTGCAGGGGTTCAGCTGAACTCGCACGGCTTCATTCCTGCAGCTCATTATGAACTTGGGCTTAAAAAGGTTCTAACTTCAGTACAAAAATCCCCCCTCCTTCTTTTGAACTCTTAAGGCAGACGTACTCTTTTTCTGGTTGGTTTTTTTACTAAATCACACCTGTTTGCTCTTTCTTATTACAAGCCAACATTGTCATTTCTTTTCCTGACGATCCTTGAGCTGAACACAACTGTAACTAAGGACCAGGCTTCACAAAAACGGTTTGTGAACATTTTACTTTACTTTATGAATCATTGTTTGAAAGTGTTTAATTCCTAAAACTTGTCTTACTATTTTTATCTTTATATCTTTTTATCCGTTTGAATGACAGTCTCAGTGACAGCGTACTCTGCCAGCACATATTTGGCTGTGATTTTTTTTTTCTGTTACAATCAACTTGGATTACATACAGAAGAAGCGCCCCAACCTGATTAATTTCAGTTTAAGTGTAATACTTAAAAAAGAAAAAAACTGTTCCCTTGATTAATTCCAAATGGACCTTTATCCCAAGTACTCGCTGATGCCGATTATCGATACTTTTTTCAATGTCATGTAACAGTGGCACTAATATGCAACACTGATGGGCACTGATAGGTGGCACTGATGGGCACTGATGAGGTGGTACTGATGGGCACTGATGAGGCGGCACTGATGGGGTGGCACTGATGAGGAGGCACTAACATGCAGCACTGATGGGCACTGATAGGTGGCACTGATGGGCACTGATGAGGCGTGGTCTGTGTCAGTAGTTTTTTTTTTTTTACAATTTATATATTTTTTACAATGCTTTCTTTTTTGGGGGGAGGGGGAGATATCAGGGGTCTAAACAGACCCCTAACATCTCCCTTTTGAGACAGGGAAAGGGACTGAGGACACAGATTCCCCAGCTCCTTTCTCAGCAGCCTCAGCTGCACTGAAGATGAATGGACAAGAGGCAGAGGCTCCTGTTCATTCATCAACTGAAGCATCGTAAACAACGATGCTCAGTTATGAATGGACAGTGTCAGTGATCACTGACTCTGTGCATTCAGAAGAGGAAGGAGTCAGTAAATTACATATTTACAGGCCCCTTCCTCCTGACTAGAGATGAGCTTCGTGTTCGAGTCGAACCCATGTTCGACTCGAACATCAGCTGTTCGATCGTCCGTCGAATTGCGAACTATATGGGCCATTCGCGCCAAATTCATGTGGCGCGTCACGGCCCATAATTCACTGCGGCATCGCAGTGCATTGCTGGATGATGATTGGCCAAGCATGCACTATGACCCGCATGCTTGGCCAATCACAGCGCCGTCGGTAGAGAGAGCTGTAATTGGCCAAAGCCAGGGTGGCTTTGGGCAATTATGGCTCAGGGGGTTTAGAACATGCCCCACACTATATAAGGCCGCCTGCACGGCGGCCCTGTGTAATGTGTTCCGGCGTGCTGAGAGATAGAGAGAGAGAGAGAGACAGACAGTGTCATTTCATTTGAGTTAAATAGATTAGGCAGGACAGTCAGTGAGTTAGCTGCACTTACAGTGTATTCTGTATATATATGCATCCCAGGTGTTGTATATATATATATATATATATATATATATATATATATATATATATATATATATATATATATATATATATATATACACTGTATTCAGTTTAGCTAGATCCGTTCCTGTTATCTTCCTACTGACAGGCAAGAAAATTGCTGGTGTTCTTTTGATCCTATTAGTACCACAGTCAGGCAGCTAGACTATTTACAGTTAGTGTAGTGCGTCCTCCTCACAGTGTTCAGTTAAAGCTACAAGTTAGTTTAGTGTGACCTCTGCACAGTGTTCAGCTAAAACTACAAGTTAGTGTAGTGCACAGTGTTCAGCTAAAGCTACAAGTTAGGGTAGTGCGTCCTCCTCACAGTGTTCAGCTAAAGCTACAAGTTAGTTTAGTGTGACCTCTACACAGTGTTCAGCTAAAGCTACAAGTTAGTGTAGTGCGTCCTCCTCACAGTGTTCAGCTTAAACTACAAGTTAGTGTAGTGCGACCTCTGCACAGTGTTCAGCTAAAGCTACAAGTTAGTGTAGTGCGTCCTCCTCACAGTGTTCAGCTAAAACTACAAGTTAGTGTAGTGAGACCTCTGCACAGTGTTCAGCTAAAGCTACAAGTTAGTGTAGTGCGTCCTCCTCACAGTGTTCAGCTAAAGCTACAAGTTAGTTTAGTGTGACCTCTACACAGTGTTCAGCTAAAGCTACAAGCTAGGGTAGTGCGTCCTCCTCATAGTGTTCAGCTAAAGCTACAAGTTGGTGTAGTGTGTCAAGGTACTCACCAGGGCCGAGATGCTGAGAGCGGCTCCCCTTGCAGCTGAGTGCGCTATACCCCTGGAGGTGGCACAGAGGGTATCGGGCACAGAGAGGCACGGGTCGCCAGGCACTAGTAGGAGCTTGTGTGTTGAACTTCCGTCTGGTAGTAGTCCGTGCAGGGTACACCCGGGCGGTGATCAGCAGAGGAATGAGACTGGGGCTCCAACAACTTGGTCCTGAAGTAGACAACTGGAACAAAGTATGTAGAGAAGCCAGGGGGTCAAACACAGCAAGCCGGTAGGAAGGAAGTCCGTTTAAACAAGCCAAGGTCATACACAGGAATCAATCAATAGGAGAGTCCAAGACAGGCCGGGGGTCAAACACTGGAGCAGGCAGTAGCGAAGTCTTTAAAGAGAAGCCGGGGGTCAAACACTGGAGCAGACTGAAGAGGAATCCGTTAAGCAAGCCAAGGTCAAGGTGCAGGAGAAGTTCAAGGGTGGTCAAGGCAATCCGGGTCACAACAGGCAGGAGTCAATAGCAGAACAAGGAACAGGAACACAGAAGCTGAAATGACAAACCAGCAATAAGCCAGAGAGCTGGGCTGCCTTTTATAGGGCCGCCAGGGGAACTCACCTGTGCGGCTAAGATGCGTACGTGCTTACGCCGTTTCGCCATTTTGCCGTGTTGCGGCCTGCTGACTCGCACGTCTATGTGTGCCGTTGCGCCGTGACACGGTCCGCTGAATCGCGTACCCGCATGCGCCGATTAGCCATTCTGCCACGCAGGCGTACAGGGAAATGGCAAACAAAGTTTCTGTTATTCCTCTGACAGTGCCCCCCCCCGAGGGGCACTCTCCGGATGCCCAACCTGGCTAATATCCCTGGGTGTCGCCTGTGAAAATTCTGAACCAAACGAGGTGCATGTATATTACTGGCAGGTTCCCAGGAGTTATCTTCCGGTGGGTACCCTTTCCATTTCACCAGGTACTGAGTCTGCCTACCCCTCTTTCTACAGTCCATAATTGCTTCCACCTCAAATTCTTCTTCACCAGTGGAGGTGGAGGTTCCTCTCTTCCTGAAAAAGAATTGGGAACTACTGGTTTTAGTAGGGATGCATGGAACACCGGATGGATTCTAAGAGTACTGGGTAAGGTTAGTTCGAAGGCCACAGGATTAATTAACCTTTTTACTTCAAAAGGACCAATGAATTTTGTGGCAAGTTTGCGTGAGGGACAGGGTAATCTAAGATTGACAGCAGATAGCCAAACCTTATCCCCAACCTTAAATTCCGGATTGTTTCTTCTCCCTTTGTTGTAATATTCCTTATAGCTGTCTTGAGCTTCCTTCATGGCCTTTTGGATCTGTAAAAAATTAGATTGGATGAGATTTACTCGATCTTGAACTGCGGGGGTTGTGACTTCTGGAATGGAGTTTGGCAGAAAAGACGGGTGGAACCCATAGTTGGCCCAAAAAGGCGTCTGATTGGTGGCAGAATGTGTGGCATTATTATAGGCGAACTCCGCACAGGGGAGAAAGGTTGACCAATTATCTTGAGAGCTAGAGCAGAAACAACGGAGATATTGCTCCAAGGTCTGATTTGTCCTTTCTGTTTGGCCGTTGCTTTGGGGATGGTATGCTGAAGAAAAGGAGGTTTTGATTTCCAGGGATTTACAAAGGTCTTTCCAGAATCTTGAGGTAAATTGAATTCCTCTATCAGAGGTGATGTTGTGGGGAACACCATGGAGTCTTATTATTTCTTTAATAAAAACATTTGCTGTAGCCAAAGCAGAAGGAGTACCAATCATGGGTAGAAAGTGTGCCATCTTTGAGAGGTGATCAACCACTACTAAGATGGTGGAAAAATGTTCAGAGGGAGGTAGATCAACAATGAAGTCCAAAGAAACCTCACTCCAAGGTCTTTCAGGGATAGATAGGGGTCTAAGGAGGCCCCAAGCTTTAGTGTTTGACCCTTTGCTGCGTTGGCAGGTAATGCAGGATTGAACGTACTTTTTACAGTCTTGCCTCCAACCCGGCCACCAGAAAGAGCGGTGAACTAATTCAGAAGTCTTCCGAACTCCGAAATGTCCTGCCTTTTTGTGATCATGGAAAGTCTGTAAAATTCTAAGCCTTACAGAGGAGGGGACAAAAACCTTGTCCTGGGCCCACAGCAAACCATCTCTTTTTTCTAAGGAGGATATCTCGGATTCCGTGCATTGCCTAGAGGCCTGTTCAATAGCAGATTGAAGGTTAGGTTGAATGAGATGAAGAAAATTTTGAGAGGATAGGATGGTTTCAGGTTCTGTTGACTCATTGGCCTCTGGAAACATACAGGAAAGTGCGTCCGCCTTCCCATTTTTTGAACCAGGTCGATAGGAGATATGGAAATTGAACCTGGAGAAGAATAATGCCCATCGGGCTTGTCGGGGCCTAAGACGTTTGGCTATTTGGAGATACTCCAGGTTCTTGTGGTCCGTGAAGATCATGATGGGCTGGGACGCACCCTCCAGTAAGTATCTCCATTCCTCAAGGGCAGTCTTTATGGCTAATAATTCCCGGTCACCAACATTATAATTTTTCTCTAGAGGACTTAGTTTGCGGGAGGCAAAGGCTACTGGATGGAGTAGTGCCTTAATACCACTTCTCTGAGACAAGATGGCTCCTGTGGCGGATTCTGAGGCATCAACTTCAAGTACATAAGGTAGAGTGGGATCTGGATGCTGAAGTATGGGAGCTGACGTGAATAGATTCTTTAGTTTGGCAAAGGCATCTTGAGCTTCCTGGGACCATCGGAATTTGATTTGTTGGTGGGTTAATTGAGTGATGGGAGAGATAATTGAGGAGAACTTACCTAATAAACATGCAATAAAAATTGGCAAAGCCAATAAATCGCTGGACTCCTTTTTTGTCTGAGGGGGCCGGCCACTCCTGGATGACTTTAACTTTTTGTGGATCCATGGCTACCCCTTCAGTAGTGATGATGAAGCCAAGGAACTGAATGGTAGTCTTTTCAAATTCACACTTTTCTCCCTTTAGGAACAGGCCGTTTTTTCGGAGAACTGAGAGGACTTTCTTGACATGGTCTCGATGTAATTCTAAAGTGGTAGAGAAAATTAAAATATCATCAAGATAGACAATGACAAAGTTATCTAGGAATTCCCGGAAAATATCATTGACTAGATGCTGGAATACTCCAGATACTCAAAGTGACCGAATCTGGACCTGAAAGCTGTCTTCCATTCGTTCCCAGCACGTATCCGAACAAGATTGTATGCCCCTCATAAATACAATTTGGTAAATATTTGGGCAGATCGAAACCACTGGAACAGTTCAGGAATGAGGGGAAGTGGGTATTGATTTTTGATGGTGATTTTATTAAGCTCTCTATAGTCTATGCATGGCCTGAGAGATCCATCCTTTTTCTCAACAAAAAAGATACCAATACTGGCTGGGGAGGAAGAAGGACGAATGAATCCTTTTTCAAGGTTTTCATCAATGTAGAGGCGGAGAGCTTCCAACTCGGTCTCCGACAAGGGGAAAATTCGGCCAAACAGGATCTCGGAGCCGGGCAACAGATCGATGGGGCAATCATAATGCAGATGAGGTGGTAAACTATCGGCCTTCTTTTTATCAAAAGCGTCCAGGAATTCATGATATGCTGCAGGGACATGTGTAGGCGTATCTGGCACTGGTTGTATGGTCAAACAGGGGACAGTCTTATTGGAGGTTGGCACAAAGCAATGCTGGGAGCAGTATGCTAAAGAGAAGAGAATTTCTTTTTTACTCCAAAGGATCTTAGGGTCGTGTGCCATTAGCCACGGGAACCCCAAGATAATGGGAAACATAGGTGAGTTGATGATGTTGAAGCAAAGAAATTCCTGATGACCAGAGTCTGTGGAGACAAGAATGGGCTTGGTTTCTTGAGTGATGGGTCCTGAGTTGGGTAGAGACCCATCTGCCAGGTAAATCTGAAGGAGCTGTTTCTTATATTGAAGAGGGATGTGCAGACTTTGGGCAAAAGATGCATCCAGGAAGCAGTTGAATTCCCTCTTCCGCCACCTGTAATGAGACCGGTAGGATAAGGTGAGATTGGGTTGAGTCAGCAACTTGAAAGTTCGTAGCGTGCCATAAGCGGTACTTACTGGGTCTCACCGGGCAGTTACGTAGGAAATGGCCAGCTTCTCCGCAGTAGAGGCAAAGATTGGCTTGACGCCGTCGCAATCTCTTGTCAGGAGTGAGTGGGGACCAGACCAGTCCCAGTTGCATGGGCTCACTGTCAGGAGAAGCTGAGTGACCCGCGATAGGCACAGGAACCAGAGGAACCCGGGGCAACATCCAGGTAGGCCGGGAAGACTGGTAGCGTTCAGAGCGACGCTCCCGCAGGCGTCTGTCGAGCTTAGTGGCGAGTTGGATCAGATCTTCCAGAGAGTCAGGGGTATCCACTCGTGCCAACTCGTCTTTAAGTGTTTCAGAGAGACCCTGACGGTACGGTATTTAAGGACGGCCTCATTCCAGGTGGTGTCTCCAGACCATTTACGGAATTCCACGGTGTAATCCTCTACTGGTCTTTTTCCTTGGGTAAGGGTGTGCAGAATGGATTCAGCAGTAGCTGTGCGCTGCGGTCATCATATAACTGAGCCATAGCGGCAAAGAAAGTTTCAACTGAGTCTAATAAAGAACTCTTCTGTTCAAGAAGATTATGAGCCCAAGATTGTGGTTCTTCAGATAATAGTGAAATAACGAATCCCACTTTTACGCATTCTGAATGGAAACTCATGGGTTGAAGAGCTAAATACAGTAGGCAAGCATTTTTGAAAGCTCTAAATTTCTTCCGGTTTCCAGAAAAACGTTCCGGAGTGGGGACTCTGGGTTCAGGGAGAGTCGTTACAACTGAAGATGCTGGGGTGACTTGACCTTGGGGAGAGGCCACCCCGCTGGCTGAGGCTGCATCCGAAGGAGCTGGAGCGGATATCAGGTGCTGGAGACGGCCCTCAATTTGGAAGTAGCCATCTTGTAGTCTTTGGACAGCCTGAGTAAGAGCTGTCACCTGCTGGCAGAGTGCCTCAAGGGGAGAACCAGCTCTGTCGGCCTCTGACATGGCTGGTTTGTACTGTCAAGGTACTCACCAGGGCCGAGATGCTGAGAGCGGCTCCCCTTGCAGTTGAGTGCGCTATACCCCTGGAGGTGGCACAGAGGGTATCGGGCACAGAGAGGCACGGGTTGCCAGGCACTAGTAGGAGCTTGTGTGTTGAACTTCCGTCTGGTAGTAGTCCGTGCAGGGTACACCCGGGCGGTGATCAGCAGAGGAATGAGACTGGGGCTCCAACAACTTGGTCCTGAAGTAGACAACTGGAATAAAGTATGTAGAGAAGCCAGGGGGTCAAACACAGCAAGCCGGTAGGAAGGAAGTCCGTTTAAACAAGCCAAGGTCATACACAGGAATCAATCAATAGGAGAGTCCAAGACAGGCCGGGGGTCAAACACTGGAGCAGGCAGTAGCGAAGTCTTTAAAGAGAAGCCGGGGGTCAAAAACTGGAGCAGACTGAAGAGGAATCCGTTAAGCAAGCCGAGGTCAAGGTGCAGGAGAAGTTTAAGGGTGGTCAAGGCAATCCGGGTCACAACAGGCAGGAGTCAATAGCAGAACAAGGAACAGGAACACAGAAGCTGAAATGACAAACCAGCAATAAGCCAGAGAGCTGGGCTGCCTTTTATAGGGCCGCCAGGGGAACTCACGTGTGCGGCTAAGATGCGTATGTGCTTACGCCGTGTCGCCGTTTCGCCGTGTCTATGTGTGCCGTTGCGCCGTGACGCGGTCCACTGAATCGCGTGCCCGCATGCGCCGATTAGCCATTCTGCCACGCAGGCGTACAGGGAAATGCTGGTATTGGCAAACAAAGTTTCTGTTATTCCTCTGACATAGTGTGTCTTCCTCACAGTATTCAGCGAAAACTACAAGTTAGTGTAGGGCGACCTCTGCACAGTGTTCAGCTAAGACTACAAGCTAGTGTAGTGCGACCTCTGCACAGTGTTCAGCTAAAGCTACAAGTTAGTGTAGTGCATCCTTCTCACAGTGTTCAGCTAAACCTACAAGTTAATTTTTGCGAGCTCTGCACAGTGTTCAGCTAAAGCTACCTGTAGAAGGTTGGTGGTGCTTTCTTGATCCTATCACTACCGCAGGCAGCTAAATAAGTTAAAAGTTAGTGTAGTGTGAGCTCTGCACAGTGTTCACCTAAAGCTACCTGTAGAAGGATGGTGGTGTTTTCCTGATCCTATCACTACCGCAGGCAGCTAAATAAGCTACAAGTTAGTGTAGTGCGAGCTCTGCAGAGTGTTCACCTAAAGCTACCTGTAGAAGGTTGGTGGTGTTTTCCTGATCCTATCACTACCGCAGGCAGCTAAATAAGCTACAAGTTATTTTTTGGGGAGCTCTGCACAGTGCTCACCTAAAGCTACCTGTAGAAGGTTGGTGGTATTTTCCTGATCCTATCACTACCGCAGGCAGCTAAATAAGCTACAAGTTATTTTTTGGCGAGCTCTGCACAGTGTTCACCTAAAGCTACCGGTAGAAGGTTGGTGGTGTTTTCCTGATCCTATCACTACCGCAGGCAGCTAAATAAGCTACAAGTTCATTTTTTGCGAGCTCTGCACAGTGTTCAGCTAAAGCTTTCTGTATAAGGTTGGTGGTGATTTCCTGATCCTATCACTACCGCAGGCAGCTAAATAAGCTACAAGTTAGTGTAGTGCGAGCTCTGCACAGTGTTCACCTAAAGCTACCTATAGAAGGTTGGTGGTGTTTTCCTGATCCTATTACTACCGCAGGCAGCTAAATAAGCTACAAGTTAGTTTAGTGTGAGCTCTGCACAGTGTTCACCTAAAGCTACCTGTAGAAGGTTCGTGGTGTTTTCCTGATCCTATCAATACCGCAGGCAGCTAAATAAGCTACAAGTTATTTTTTGGCGAGCTCTGCACAGTGTTCACCTAAAGCTACCTGTAGAAGGTTGGTGGTGTTTTCCTGATCCTATCACTACCGCAGGCAGCTAAATAAGCTACAAGTTAGTGTAGTGCGAGCTCTGCACAGTGTTTACCTAAAGCTACCTGTAGAAGGTTGGTGGTGTTTTCCTGATCCTATCACTACCGCAGGCAGCTAAATAAGCTACAAGTTAGTTTTTTGCGAGCTCTGCACAGTGTTCAGCTAAAGCTACCTGTAGAAGGTTGGTGGTTTTCTCATACTACAGGCAGGCAGTTAATTTTGCTAGCTGCAGTATCAGTATATATATATATATATATATATATATATATATATATATATATATATATATATATATATATATATCCCAGCTTAGTGCAGCTACAGGCCATTAGTATGTCTGGAAGGCCAACAAGGAGAGGCAGACAGTCACAAGCCAATAAAAGAGGGCAAGCAGGCTCTGTGTCTAGAGGCAACAGTGCTGGTCGTGGAGATGGTGCATCATGCGGAAGACATGGTCGAGTGGATGACCAAGCCGTCCTCATCCTCCTCATCCTCTCTCACCCATGCTCAGGGTACTTTGTCTGGCAAAGCAGCTGCCAACGCGGCCTCTTCCCTCGGCTCAATGTCATCAGTGACTCCTTCCCTAGCCCCACCATGTCCTCCTGAAGAGTCCCTTGAACTGTTTGACCACAGTGTTGGGTACATGCTCCAGGAGGATGCCCAGCGTTTGGACGGCTCTGATGATGATACTGAGCTAGGTGAAGGCAGTAATGTGAGCACGGACAGAGGGGGTGCCCAAGAAGGACAGCAATCTGGCAGTCATGCTCCCCCTGCTGCAGCATACTGCAAGGTTTGCCCAAGTGATGAGGAGGGAGGGGATGATGAGGTCACTGACTCAATGTGGGTGCCTGATAGGAGAGAGGAGGAGGAGGAGGCACATCACCAACGAGGCAGGATGACCTCCAGGGGCCAGCCTAAGGGCAGCACACTGACTGCATCACACCCCAAAGCTCCGCATGTGCAGGGCGCTGCCATGCAGTTCGTTGGCAAGCGTATCTAAAAGACCCACACCAAAGAACGAAGAGGACCTCTCCTTGCTCCTCATCAGCTGAGATCTCCAACCCCACTATACCTTCAGTCCTCTCTGAGACCTGCACTGAGAGGAATGAAGGTGTAGAATTAGGTGTGTCACAGCCAAGTACTTGTGGGCAATCTGCACCACCACCACCACCAAAGGCCCAATTTTTCAACCCCTGTTAAACAGGGGCATGGAATTACAATTCTTGATCTAATATTTCACAGCAGGGCCCGTTTCTGCACCCACCAATAGCGAGTGAGGACTTACAGTGTTGTGGCACCACCACCACCACTAAAGGCCCAATTTTTTTGCCCCTGTTCAACAGGGGCATGTAATTACAATTCTTGATCTAATATTTCACAGCAGGGCCCGTTTCTGCGCCCACCAAGAGCGAGTGAGGACTTACAGTGTTGTGGCACCAGCACCACCAGCACCACCAAAGACCCAATTTTTCTGCCCCTGTTCAACAGGGGCATGTAATTACAATTCTTGATCTAATATTTCACAGCAGGGCCCTGTGAGGGCTTACAGTGTTGTGGCCACAACAACACCTAAGGCCCAAATTTCTGCTGAGTATATAGGGCAGGCCCCTACTTTCAAACATCTAACTTACAAACAACTCCTACTTGCAAACGGAAGGAGACAACAGGAAGTGAGATGAAATCTACCCCTAGGAAGGGAAATTCTCTCCTGTAAGAGTTAATATGGGAAAAACATTTCTCCTTTCCACTGATGCTTTATCACCAATCCTTGTTTCACAAAAAAAAAAACAAATTTTCAAAAAACATTTGTCATTGGGACAAAAAGTGAGGTTCAATCTTCTGAAGAGGAGCACAGACAGCAAAACAAATGTCACAGGGGTGATAACCCTTCCCTATGTTTTCCAAAAAGCTTAAAGATTTTTTGGCTGGAGCTAAACACGTTAAAAATGTACCAGTTCTAAATAACAAACAGATTCTACTTAACAACAAACCTACAGTCCCTGTCTTGTTTGCACCGCCTGTATACTGCTGTTCAGAGTATATAGGGCCTGGGGCCCCACATCTTTCCTTTTTTTAATTTGGGTGTGGGGTTCCCCTTAATATCCATACAAGACCCAAAAGGCCTGGTAATGGACTGGGGGGTACCCATGGCGTTTGTCTCACTGATTTTCATCCATATAGCCAGGACCCGACATTACATTAAAGCCGCAAGCAGTTTTAAATGACTTTTTTTCCTTTAAAAAAGACATTTTGTGCAGGGAAAATCACTGCTCCCGAAAAAACTGTAGTTTTTACAACTTTTTTTTGCATTGATTACATGTCCCCTGGGGCAGGACCCGGGTCCCCAAACCCTTTTTAGGACAATACCATGAAAATTAGCCTTTAAAATGAGCACTTTTGATTTTGAACGTTCGAGTCCCATAGACGTCAATGGGGTTCTAACGTTCGTGCAAATTTTCGGTCCGTTCGCAGGTTCTGGTGCGAACCGAACCAGGGGGTGTTTGGCTCATCCCTACTCCTGACTGATCTGGGATGTGGGGGGGGGAGGGTCAGGACCCGGAGGAGAACACCGAGAACCAAAGGGAGGACCTGAGGAGCTGGAAGAGGACAAAGGGGACAGTCGGAGGTGATCAGTGTGGTGGTGGCCTAAACTGATGAAGAAATTCAATTTTTTACATTTTGTTTTGGATATTTAAAATAGCAAACAGTAAAAAATATTGTTTTTTTTTTTCAAAATTGTCGGCATTTTTTAGTTTTTAGTGCAAAAAATAATAACCACAGAGGTCATCAAATACCACCAAAAGAAAGCTCTATTTGTGCGAAAACAAGGACATAAATTTTGTGTTGTTAGAACATCGCACGACCATGCAATTGTCAGTTAAAGCAATGCAGTGCGGTATCGCAAAAAATGGCCTGGTTATTAAGGGAGTAAATCCTTCTGGGGCTGACAGTGGTTAAAGAGGAAGTAAACTTCCATGTATTAATTGTACCTATAGGTAAGCCTATAATAAGGCTTACCTATAGGTACTGTAAATATCTTCTAAACGTGCGTCATGTAGGAGATATTTACTGTATATGCAGCTGATTACGTCATTGACGCATGCGCTCTGAAGGAACGGCCACCCGTGCCATTTCTTCAGAACCCTGTGCTGTGATCCTGTACCCTGATCCTGCGCACATGCATACTAGCACATTATGCATTTACTTTTGCAGGTCAGGGAAAAAAATGGCACTTTACTTCCCTTTAACCACCTCAATACAGTGCACTTTCTTTTTTTCAGCAATAATTTTTATTGACATTTATCAGTGAAAGGAACAGACATTGTGTACAATGTACATCGTTGAAACATCAATGCTTATATTCATGTAGCGCTGGTAGATTTTTTTAATCTACCGCTGATAGGTAAATCTTGTGGGTTACTTGTTAGGTGAAGTTAGATTTGCCTCTGTTCCAGCTTGGCTGAGTTTCGTGTAGTTCCACACTGTGCCGGTGGGTGTCGTTGTCACCATGGGCTGGTGTTGGAAGGGCAACGTGTTGAAGCGTAGGAGTGCTCCTCTGTCCTGGAGATAACTCGGTGGAGGTGGTCCTCCGAGTTGCATTCTGGGAGAGGGTATTTATGGGACAGACGCCATGTTTAGGGGTTCGTTTTCAGCCACCTGCTGGCCCTCCTGGCCGACAGGTATGCGTTAAGAGTACCACTTTGTGGTCCTCCGTTCCGGAGGCCCACGTCGCTGCGGCATGTGGGTGGACCCAGAGGCCTGTCTGGGGCCTACCACAGCAGCAGAGGAATGGTCCTGAGCTGTCTATCCTGAGTGAAGAAGCTGGACAACCGATGAGATCCCAGGGGAGGACCCGTCATGGAAGGATCATGCAGAGTGCTGGTCTGGGGAGGGGCCTGGTGACTCAGTTGGAGGACGTATCCCGAAGTAATCTTACTGCATAGTACTGCCGGTTTGGCTTAAAGGTTCAAGTGCTGTGTCTGACATTCATCGCAAACCAATACATCCTGTGGCAGAGGATCGTACGGGTTTTATTCCAAACAAGTCTGTGGCAGAGACTTTTGTTCGTGCTGCATACTGGCTGCTAGGCGAGTGAGAGAGGCCTATCCAGGTGGGCAAAGATTGAATCCTATAAGGGGAGTGCATTCAACTACAAGTGTTCAATTCCAAAGAATGTTCTAAAGAATACTAAGGAAAGGTATTTGAGCTTCCCTGCAACTTTCCTTCTGCCTCTTTCCTGCTACTTCCTTTATTACTTGTTCATTAAAGCATTGGAAAATATACTCAAGTGTTTGGTGCTTATACCATCCAGAGGTAAACTCAACGGGACCCTAGACCCGGTGCCGTTGAAACAGAGGAGTCGAGAGTGAAGGTAACAGCCCGCTTTAAACCAGCAGCTCCACCGAGAGTTAGTGCTACATTCAATTACAGAAATATACGTTAACTGAAAAGCTAACAGCAAAATCTACACAACAAACTCGTGCAATAGACATAAGCCATTGAGTATATTAGTTACCATCCCTCCCGGCAACCCCTTTGGGATCTCTTTTGTTGCCTGGAGGGGGAGAACTGTGTCTAATGCCCTGTACACACGGTCGGATTTTCCGACGGAAAATGTGTGATAGGACCTTGTTGTCGGAAATTCCGACCGTGTGTAGGCTCCATCACACATTTTCCATCGGATTTTCCGACACACAAAGTTTGAGAGCAGGATATAAAATTTTCCGACAACAAAATCCGTTGTCGGAAATTCCGATCGTGTGTACACAAACACGACGGACAAAGTGCCACGCATGCTCAGAATAAATAAAGAGATGAAAGCTATTGGCCACTGCCCCGTTTATAGTCCCGACGTACGTGTTTTACGTCACCGCATTCAGAACAATCGGATTGTGTGACCGTGTGTATGCAAGACAAGTTTGAGCCAACATCCGTCGGAAAAAATCCTAGGATTTTGTTGTTTGTTGTCGGAATGTCCGAACAAAGTCCGACCGTGTGTACGGGGCATCAGTGTGGAGGTATAGCTTACATCTAGTCCACATGAGGATACTAGGACCTAACTGATTGCCGATTCATGACTATACGAAATGCAATCTGAACATGTCAAAGGAATTTCTCTGCTCCTGCCCACCGCTCCCATGGTAATCATAGTTGTTTGCATTTGGCTAAGTGACCTTCACTAGCTGCCATTGTCAGTTCATAGCTACAGTGGAGGTGTACCAGTTCGAGAATTTGCTCAATGGAAGGTACCTTATCAGTTTTCCATAGTCTGGTGATAGACAGTCTGGCTGCTAGTAAAATGTGTGCCATCACATGCCGAATATGGTGGGGCTATGCATCTATGTTGAGGTTTAGGAGTGCCAGGTCAGGCATAAGGGTTATGTCGTGGGCCGATACGTCTGACAGTACTCGGAAAATGTCAACCCAGTATTGTTGGATGTGTTCACATTTCCACATTATGTGGAATAGATCTCCTTTGGCTTTCTTACACCTCCAGCATGTATCTGGATTTTTAGAGCTAAATGTTGCTAGTCTAGACGGGGTTAAATACCATCTAAGAAATAGTTTTTGGGTAAGTTCCCATAATGCCATAGTGGCCACTGATCGGACATTCCGACAACAAAATCCTAGGATTTTTTCCGACGGATGTTGGCTCAAACTTGTCTTGCATACACACGGTCACACAAAGTTGACAGAAAATCCGATCGTTCTAAACGTGGTGACGTAAAACACGTACGTCGGGACTATAAACGGGGCAGTGGCCAATAGCTTTCATCTCTGTATTTATTCTGAGCATGCGTGGCACTTTGTCCGTCGGATTTGTGTACACACGCTCGGAATTTCCGACAACGGATTTTGTTTTCGGAAAATTTTATATCCTGCTCTCAAACTTTGTGTGTCGGAAAATCCGATGGAAAATGTGTGATGGAGCCTACACATGGTCGGAATTTCCGACAACAAGGTCCTATCACACATTTTCCGTCAGAAAATCCGACCGTGTGTACGGGGCATTAGAGTTTTAAAATAAGCCCCAGGGATGTTAATCTGAAGACTTTGAAAGATATACAGGGCCTTCAGGAGAATCATCATTTTAATCACACTTATCCCGCCGAACCATGACAATCTATCCGCAGGGTATCCTTTCAAATTTTGTTTAATTTTGTTCAATAAAGCTTTATAGTTATCTTGATATAGATCTATAATTGATACTGACAGGAAAACTCCCAAGTATTTTAATCCTTTTTGCTTCCACATAAAGGGATAAGAAGTTCTCAGGTCCCTACCTTCAATTAAGGGAACAGAGATATTTAATATCTCTGTTTTCTCCATATTAATCTTAAGATTCAATACAACCCCGCACTTACTCAGTTCTACCAGAATACCAGAATCTTTGGGAGTGTTTGTGTAGGATTAGTTATATATAACAAAATATCATCTGCAAAGGCTGATAACTTATGTTCTTGTCCGGTGACCTCTATGCCCTCAATGTCATAATTAGCTCTTATAGAAGCCAGAAAGGGTTCCAAAGAAAACACAAAAAATAAAGGGGAAATTGGGAAGCCCTGACTTGTGCCATTATAGAGCCAAAAAGTTTCTGCCAGGGTTCCATTTACCTGGATTTAAGCCGTAGAGTTAGAGTACAAAGACTCCATCCACCTAAGCATACATGGGCCTATGCCAAATTTATGCCGTGTCCGTAACATAAAGTCTCAATCTAACCTATCAAAGGCCTTTTTGGCATCTACTGATAGGAAAAGAGCGGGGTTTCTTTCCTTTTTTTGCTACATGCATTAAAAGAGTTATTTTTAGTATGTTGACCCTAGCTTCTCTCCCCAGGGCGAAACTTAGCATAGATTTTTAAATCTTCATTAATGAGGGATATTGGCCCAAAGCTAGAGCACAATGTTGGATCCTTCCCTTCCTTTATCAAGAGTGATATATAACCCTCCAAAGCTTCTTTACGTATCTTCAGGCCTTCCCCAATGGAGTTCTTATATAGGTGATAGTAGGGAGTCAAGGTTCCTAAAAACGTTCTTAAGTATAGAGATGTGTACCCATCTGGGCCAGGGCTTTTACCTACCTTACTATTTTTAATTGCCTGTTCTATTTCTTCCTTAGAGATCTCACTGTCTAGCATACTTGATTCCTCTTCCGATATAGCTGGTAGCTTTATCCTCCATAACTGTACTGTTCTATTTTATCTCTTCTATTTTGTATGTCATCAGAGTTTTGAGTTTCATTTACTTTATATAGTGACTGATAGTACTCCAGGAAGATTTTGCTAATATCTCTAGTGGAGTGTTTCATCTCCCCCTTTTTGTCTTTCATTTTCGCAAAATATTATTTGGATTCCTTCTAGGTTTATTCACCCCCGCCAACAATTTCCCAGATTTATTTCCAAATTCATACTGCCTTTTAACAGTTCTAAGAAATGCTCATTTAGTGTCCTGCTCCATCAAATACCTCAGTGCTTCTTGCTTTCTTGTTAATTCAGCCATTATCTTTGTTATGCCCCTCACTACATGTGACTGAGGTGTATTCGGGCACACTGTTAACTCCTCTCATACCAATGCATTCCAGTAGGTGCAGAATCCTTTTGAACTTTTATTTTAAAAAACAATAGTGTAAAACTATAACAGGTACAGACAAAATGCAATTAATAAAGATCATACAATTAGTGCCACCCTATCTATCTATCTAGCTGAAGATACAAGTAATAAACATACCGAAGATGGATCCGGATGGCTAGCGTAGAGTATGTACTTGGTTCCATAAGAAGGAAAGAGGAAAAGACTGGAAGAAGCTGATGCAAGGCCTGATGGGATTGAAAGTACAGAGGCTTGCATGTGTGAGTTTCAAAGTTCCCAAATGTAGAAACATTGAATCTAGGATTCTTCGATCCATTCCAATCATACGCTCCCAGGCACCTCCCATGTGAGAAGAGTGTGGGGGGGTTAAATGTCCATGTACAACCCTGTTCTGAAAGGTATCTCTCTACATGTTCTGTGTCAAGGTTTGAAGTGATATTCAATTCTTTGCAAGCTCCAACAACTTGGTCTTGTAGGGGTACCTCTAAAGGATCTGGCTATGTGAACCAAGCAAGCAGTAGCTCTTTGTAAGGACTTCCAGATGGAGAATTTGTGGAAGCGATTGGATCCCAACAGTTGGTTAGAAATTGTTGTATGTAGTGTGGAAACCTGAGGATGGATATCTGAGTCAGATTCAAGCAGTACATATGTCTCCCTTACTGGAGTGGTAGGCACTGGCTTGTACAATAAGGGTGGTCCTGTGAGCCATGTAGTGTCTTTGAGACGGGATGCTGGCACAGACCTTGTAGCATGATCTGCTGGGTTATGATCAGTTGAGACATAATACCACTGGGTGGGCTGTGTCGACTTCCTGATTCTTAGGACTCTGTTGTGTACATAGACATCGAATCTCCTACTATCGTTGTAAATGTAGCCCAACACTACCTTGCTGTCTGTGTAAAACTCTGTGTCCTCGAGTTCTAGATCCATCTCAGATGTAATAAGTTCTGCTAGTTCTACTGCTAGTACAGCAGCACACAGTTCCAATCTTGGAATGGTGGTTTCAGGACATGGTGCTAGCTTGGCTTTGCCCATAACAAACCCAATATGAACTTGGCCCTCGATGTCTACTGACTTGAGGTAGGTTACTGCTCCTATTGCTTTAACGATACTAAGCTAAGCAGGGCAATAACTTCTCCGCAGGACGTGGAAACCTTGCAAAAAGATCAGAACAAATTAATGGGGTGGGCAACTACATGGCAAATGAGGTTCAATGTAGAAAAATGTAAAATAATGCATTTGGGTGGCAAAAATATGAATGCAATCTATACACTGGGGGGAGAGCCTCTGGCAGAATCTAGGATGGAAAAGAACCTGGGGGTCCTAGTAGATGATAGGCTCAGCAATGGCATGCAATGCCAAGCTGCTGCTAACAAAGCACACAGAATATTGGCATGCATTAAAAAGGGGATCAACTCCAGAGATAAAACGATAATTCTCCCACTCTACAAGACTCTGGTCCGGCTGCACCTGGAGTATGCTGTCCAGTTCTGGGCACCAGTCCTCAGGAAGGATGTACTGGAAATGGAGCGAGTACAAAGAAGGGCAACAAAGCTAATAAAGGGTCTGGAGGATCTTAGTTATGAGGAAAGGTTGCGAGCACTGAACTTATTCTCTCAGCAGAAGAGACGCTTGAGAGGGGATATGATTTCAATATACAAATACCATACTGGTGACCCTACAATAGAAATAAAACTTTTTTGCAGGAGAGAGTTTAACAAGACTCGCGGCCACTCATTAAAATTAGAAGACAAGAGGTTTAACCTTAAACTACGTAGAGGGTTCTTTACTGTAAGAGCGGCAAGGATGTGGAATTCCCTTCCACAGGCGGTGGTCTCAGCGGGAAGCATTGATAGCTTCAAGAAACTATTAGAGAAACACCTGAATGACCGCAACATACAGGGATATATAATGTAATACTGACACATAATCACACACATAGGTTGGACTTGATGGACTTGTGTCTTTTTTCAACCTCACCTACTATGTAACTATGTAACTTTGTAACTGAAGCATCGCAGAATACACATAACTTTATAGACTGAACCCTTGTGGGAGGAAAGTGGGTGTATGGTCTATGTACATGTAGGTTGGATAAAGTCTTTAAAGAGTCTCTCCATGTTACCCATAATGTCTCTTTATCAAGAGGTAGTGTATAATTCCAATCACATGTGTCTGCAGTAAGCTCTCTAAGCAGAATCTTACCTTGGATGGTAACTGGTGCTGCAAACCCGAGTGGATCATACAGGCTGTTGATGGTGGATAAGACACCTCGCCGTGTGAAGGGCTTTGGCTCTAGGTCAACCTGAAAGGTAAGGGTGTCAGACTTGAGGTCCCAGTTGAGTCCTAGGCTGCATTGCATAGGAAGGGAGTTTGTAGCTAAGTCCAGATCTTTGAAGTCACTGGCACAATCTTGGGAAGGGAAGGCCTCCATGACGACCTTGCTGTTTGATGCTATCTTATGCAGTCTGAGATTTGAAGAGGCAAGCGTGCTTTGAGTCCTCTTGAGTAGACTTATTGCAGCTTCAGGTGAAAAAAGTGATTTCAGGCCATCATCTACATAAAAGTATTTTTCAATAAACTGTGTAACGTCTTCCTCACCTTCTTGGGTAGATAGCTTAAGTCCATAGATGGCAACAGCAGGAGATGGACTGTTACCAAAAACGTGCACTTTCATGCGGTATTCCGTACTATTTTTAGTAGGGTCATTGTCTTTGAACCATAGGAATCTCAAGAAGTTCCTGTGTTCTTCCTTGACTTGGAAGCTGTGGAACATTTGCTGAATTTCTGCAACTATGGCAACTGCTTCTTTACGGAATCTGATGAGAACACCAAGAAGTGTGTTGTTGAGATCTGGTCCCTATAGGAGGACATCATTTAATGAGACCCTTGAATCCGTGATCTGGATTCAAACACTACCCGGATTTTACCTGGCTTCTTGGGGTGGTAGACACCGAAGATTGGTAGGTACCAGCACTCTTCATTGTCTTTTAGAGGTGGGGCTATCTCAGCATGGTCATCCTCAAACATCTTACTCATGAATGAGAAGAAATGCCCTTTCATTTCTGTTTTTTTTTTTGAAAATTGGATCTGAGGGAAGAAAAGCATTTCAAAGCTTGTTCTCTGTTGTTAGCAAGATAGGGTCTCTGCGATTTGAAAGGCAGGGGTGCCACCCAGTTGTTTTCATTGGTTTTGTAGAATCCCTGTCTCATTATCTCCAAGAAGATATGATCTTCAATAGATGGGCCAATTTTGTGATCTTCTTTAGTCCTTTGGAAAACTGAGCACCCTAAATGATCTCTGTCTTCATGACAAAGAAGATTAGCGGTGTAAGGGTTGGAATGAATTACACTGGCAGGCTTCTCTTTTACAAGGAATCTGTTGGTGCAAGGCTGAAATAGGGATGGACGCCCGCCTTCTAGTGTCTTTGTAAAGAGAGAGTTCACGCTGGTTGGTTTGTGAACACTCCCTAGGCATACGTTACATAACCCATCCTAGATCTAGTTTCTGGGCATAGGGGGAATTGTTTTCTCACCTTTTGAACTCTGATGATGTCCCTCCCAAGGAGAAGTGCTATCTCAGCCTGGGGATCCTGTTCAGGGATGAGATGTGTTATGCCCTTCAGATGTCCGTGATGAAGTGCCACCTCTGTAGGGATCTCCTCTCTGTCCGTTGGGAACTGATTGCACTCGATTAGAGTTGGAAGAGGCAGGGTTGTCTGACCATCAGAGGATTCGATTTGGTAACCAATGGCTCTTCTCCCAGTTTCTTCACTTACCCCTGTACAAGTCTTGAGTAAGTATGAAGAGCCGGCTTCCTTGATTTTGAAAGTGTCAAAGAAGGCTGAGCTGGCGAGTGATCTGTTGCTTTGATCGTCCAGGATCACGTATAGCTTCACTGCTTTTTCTCTGTGACCCGTGGGGTAAACTGTAGCAAGACAAATCTTAGAGCAGGATTTGTTAGACAGACCTTCTCCACAGACTTGGGTGCACCGGGGTGTAGCTATGGGAGGTACTGTGTCTTGTTGCTTCCCGCCGTGCTCTTCCACTTGGGGTGAGGGTGTAAGAGTCCATGGCGCTGGCCCTGGATGTAGAGCTGTGTTGTGCTCTGAGCTGTTGCACTCAGAGCAGTTGATGCTCACCTTACAGTCTTTCCCAAGGTGAGAAGTCTGATGTGCAGCACCTGTAACAAATTCTGTTTTCCTTGAGGAAGGTTTTGCGATCTTGGAGAGTCTTTTCTCTAAAACCTCTGCGCTTTAACAACGAATGAGGCTTCTTGTGAAGAGGACACTCTCTGCTTGGATCCGGTGTTGGAGATACACTTGTTTTGCATACTGCAACAGGTGCGTCTTTGAAGTTGCAGGTTAGAGCAGGCTTACTTGACCTAGGGAAAGCAGAGTCAGATGATGAGATGTTAAAACTAAGATCATTTTTAACCTTTGCTTGATAGCTAATAAAGTCCACAAAATAAGAGAATGGTGGGAAGGGGACCTTGTGCTTTTGCTTGTATTTGGAGCCTTGTGTAACCCAGGTTTCTTGAAGGCTGTAAGGTAGCTTTTGCACTATAGAGTTAACGCCATGGGCTGTGTCCAGAAAGGCAAGGCTTGGCAAGTCTCCTTCTGCTTTGGCTATTTGGAGTTCTGTCACTAGGTCACTCAATTCTCTCAGCTTCTGGTAGCCTTTGTTAGGAATCCTGGGAAAGTCCTCTATTCTTTTAAAAAGAGAGTTTTCTATAACTTCTGGGGAACTGTAACATTCATCAATCCTCTCCCATATCATGCTCAGCCCTTTGGTTGGGTAATTAATGTTAATGTCTCTGATTCTCCTTGCATGCACCAGCTGATTGGAAAAAAGCCAATGTAGCACCAATATTTAAAAAGGGCCCAAAATACATCCCTGGGAATTACAGACCAGTTAGTCTAACATCAATAGTATGGAGGGGATGATAAGGGACTATATACAAGATTTTAGTGATGAGAACGGTATCATTAGCAGTAATCAGCATGGATTCATGAAGAATCGTTCTTGCCAAACCAATCTACTAACCTTCTATGAGGAGGTGAGTTTCCATCTAGATAAAGGAAGGCCCCTAGACGTGATGTATCTGGATTTTGCAAAAGCATTTGACACAGTTCCCCATAAACATTTACTGTACAAAATAAGGTCCGTTGGCATGGACCATAGGGTGAGTACATGGATTGAAAACTGGCTACAAGGGCGAGTTCAGAAGGTGGTGATAAATGGGGAGTACTCGGAATGGTCAGGGGTGGGTAGTGGGGTTCCCCAGGGTTCTGTGCTGGGACCAATCCTATTTAATTTGTCCATAAACGACCTGGAGGATGGGATAAACAGTTCAATCTCTGTATTTGCAGACGATACTAAGCTAAGCAGGGCAATAACTTCTCTGCAGGATGTGGAAACCTTGCAAAAAGATCTGAACAAATGAATGGGGTGGGCAACTACATGGCAGATGAGGTTCAATGTAGAAAAATGTAAAATAATGCATTTGGGTGGCAAAAATATTAATGCAATCTATACGCTGGGGGGAGAACCTCTGGGGGAATCTAGGATGGAAAAGGACCTGGGGGTCCTAGTAGATGATACTATTTTTGCCACCCACTTTTATTGATACAAGATAGAGTACAACTGTAACAGATACAGACAAAATGCAATTAATAAAGATCATACAATTAGTGCCACCCTATCTATCTAGCTGAAGATACAAGTAATAAACATACCGAAGATGGATCCGGGTGGCTAACGTAGAGTATGGCAGCAGATGTACTTGGTTCCATAGGAAGGAAAGAGGAAAAGACTGGAGGAAGCTGATGCTTTCCTGGTGTTAACATATTTGTATAATAAACTTTTTTGTACTTTACCCATGATTTTTGTTTTATGGTGCCTTCAAAGTCTCATTCATAGTACATTTTCTCCTGGTTACCTTTCTCAGGGATGTGACACCGTCTATTGGGCGTATATGACCTATCTGACATAATTTGTTTGTGGACTGGCCTAAAATCAATCGCAAAATAAAATTAAAAACAAATAAGCCAACCTTAATAGGAAAAAAATGAACACTGTGCAGAGGTCTCACTACACTAACTTGTAGTTTTAGCTGAACACTGTGAGCAGGACGCACCGCACTAACTTGTAGTTTTAGCTGAACACTGTGAGCAGGACGCACCCCACTAACTTGTAATTTTAGCTGAATACTGTTAGCAGGACGCTCTGCACTAACGTGTAGCTTTAGATGAACACTGTGCAGAGGTCTCAGTACACTAACTTGTAGTTTTAGCTGAACACTGTGAGCAGGACGCACTGCACTAACTTGTAGTTTTAGCTGAACACTGTGAGCAGGATGCACCGCACTAACTTGTAGTTTTAGCTGAACACTGTGAGCAGGACGCACCCCACTAACTTGTAGTTGTAGCTTGTAGCTAACAGTATTCAGCTAAAATTACAAGTTAGTGCAGTGCGTCCTGCTCACAGTGTTCAGCTAAAACTACAAGTTAGTGGGGTGCGTCCTGCTCACAGTGTTCAGCTAAAACTACAAGTTAGTGCGGTGCATCCTGCTCACAGTGTTCAGCTAAAACTACAAGTTAGTGCGGTGCGTCCTGCTCACAGTGTTCAGCTAAAACTACAAGTTAGTGTACTGAGACCTCTGCACAGTGTTCATCTAAAGCTACAAGTTAGTGCAGTGCTTCCTGCTCACAGTGTTCAGCTAAAACTACAAGTTAGTGGGGTGCGTCCTGCTCACAGTGTTCAGCTAAAACTACAAGTTAGTGCGGTGCGTCCTGCTCACAGTGTTCAGCTAAAACTACAAGTTAGTGGGGTGCGTCCTGCTCACAGTGTTCAGCTAAAACTACAAGTTAGTGCGGTGCGTCCTGCTCACAGTGTTTAGCTAAATCTACAAGTTAGTGGGGTGTGTCCTGCTCACAGTGTTCAGCTAAAACTACAAGTTAGTGCGGTGCGTCCTGCTCACAGTGTTCAGAAAAAATGGTTGCAAAGGGGTTTATTGACCCAAGAGTTAGCAATCAGAATTAAAGTACAAGTAAGGTAGCATGCCTGGGTAAGGGTCTGGTTGGAATATTAAAGAGAACCTCATGATGCTTTTTTTGTAATGTGCCAGTCCTGTCAACTTTGGGGCCCTTATTTGCAGTGTAGCGCTTTCTCCCCAAATGGCAGATTTGTCATTCACAGTATAGAGAATTAACACTTGCTCCTTTTAGCAGAACCCTTCACACCCATAACCAGTTGCAATGAATGCACGCTATGGTGGCCAGTAGGCTTCTCACAAAACCAAAATTATGGTAAAGTCCTCCTGGTCGCAGTCTGGTCCTGGATTCATTCTCTCATGGTGGATGGCGATCCTCTCTATGGGTCCTTGAAACACTGCAACTCAATCATGTCACAGTCTAGCTTAAATAGGCCATTTGGTACCAATACAACTGCCGAACGTGCATGTGTGTGTGTTTGCACACACGCTGCTTAGCTTGCACGCTAATTTGTTTGCATGCGAGTGCCAGTACACATCCTGCAGTAAGCCCTTGCTCATAATTATGAGCATGAGCATGCAACAGTCTCTTTGGCCTAAAATGCACTTGTATTTTCTTAGTCTTTCTGGTCACTGTCTGGTCCTGGATTTGCTCTCCCACTGGATGTTGAACCTCTTTCTGGGCCCCTGCAACACCACAACTTCTCCAGCAGCACACGATCCTCTCACAGTAGGATACTAGAACAGCAGGAACACACTAGAACAACCGCAGACTGAAACAGGATACCAGATTCCAGGCAGATAGCTGAATGTCAATAAATTAGCAAGGATAACCAGGGGGTGGGGTCGTCCATAAAAATTCTTACTAGACCTGAAGGGATTTTAATAAAGAACCCCAAGCAAAAGATACAAAAAAAGTGTATGGGGTTACCCCATAATCCACACTTGAACTGATCCAAGCATTCTCTTAACATGGAGATGGTACCTTACCCTGACTAAAGGGTATATAGATATAGATAAAGATCTATAGAGATGAATCAGAACCTCCTTCCTCCTGCTGGTGATTCCTCTAGTGATATAAAGATCTATATAGAGGAATCAGGACCTCCTTCCTCCTGCTGATGACCCCTCTAGTGATATAAAGATCTATATATATGAATCAGGACCTCATTCCTCCTGCTGGTGATCTCTCTAGTGATATAAAGATCTATATTAGGGATGAGCCGAACACCCCCCTGTTCGGTACGCACCAGAACATGCGAACAGGCAAAAAATTTGTTCGAACACGTGAACACCGTTAAAGTCTATGGGACAAGAACATGAATAATCAAAAGTGCTAATTTTAAAGAAATTATGCAAGAAACATGCACCCATTTACAGGCATACTATAGACACCCCCCAGGTACGAAATTTAAAGGGATATTACACTTTTATTGTTTCACTTTAAGCATTATTAAAATCACTGCTCCCGAAAAAAACGGCCGTTTTTAAAACTTTTTTTTGCATTGATCCATGTCCCCTGGGGCAGGACCCAGGTCCACAAACACTTTTTATGACAATAACTTATGCAAGTTATTGTCATAAAAAGTGTTTGTGGACCTGGGTCCTGCCCCAGGGGACATGGATCAATGCAAAAAAAAGTTTTAAAAACGTCCGTTTTTTTCGGGAGCAGTGATTTTAATAATGCTTAAAGTGAAACAATAAAAGTGTAATATCCCTTTAAATTTTGTACCTGGGGGGTGTCTATAGTATGCCTGTAAAGGGGCGCATGTTTCTTGTGTCACGCATGGTGACTTGACGGGACTTCCCTATGGCGGCACGTGGAATGCCACAGGGAAGTCCCGTCAAGTCACCGTGCATCAGAGGGGCGGGGTCACCGGGTGGCCCCGCCCCCCGTTATTTAAGAACCGTCAGAAGAGGAGAAGCGTCACACAGCGGGAGCGCCCCGAGAAGAAAATGAAGAAGAGAAGAAGATGAAGAGAAGAAGATGAAGAGAAGAGCGGGAGCCTCCCTCCATGCCATCACGGATGCGGAGCAGCCCGAGGAGAAGAAGGGAAGAAGACGCCGCGGAGGAGATGCTGGACGAGAACACCGGAGGAAGAACCAGAAGAACCAGAAGAAGAAGAAGATGGAGGAAGAAACTGAAGGAAGACAGAAGATAGACGAAAGAAGAAAGAAGAAGCATTTAAATAAAGGAATTGTCAAAAACTGTCTCTTGTCATTTTTAACATTTTTGACAGTTTTTTAGTGAAATGGTAGGGGTACTTTTGTACCCCCTTACCATTTCACACAGGGGGAGGGCTGGGATCTGGGGGTCCCCTTGTTAAAGGGGGCTTCCAGATTCCGATAAGCAGACCACAGACCCCCACAACCATCGGCCAGGGTTGTGGGGATGAGGCCCTGGTCCTCATCAACATGGGGACAAGGTGTTTTGGGGGGCTACCCCAAAGCACCCTCCCAATGTTGAGGGCATGTGGCCTGGTACGGTTCAGGAGGGGGGGCCGCTCTCTCGTCCCCCCTCTTTTCCTGCGGCCTGCCAGGTTGCGTGCTCGGATAAGGGTCTGGTATGGATTTTTGGGGGGACCCCACGCCATTTTTTTTTAATTTTGGCACGGGGTTCCCCTTAAAATCCACACCAGACCTGAAGGGCCTGGTATAGAATTTAGGGGGACCCCCACGCATTTTTTTTTTTAGTTTTGCCGCGGGGTTCCCCTTAAAATCCATACCAGACCTGAAGGGTCTGGTATAGATTTTGAGGGGGACCCCACGCCATTTTTTTAAAAATTTTGGCCGGGGTTCCCCTTAATATCCATACCAGACCTGAAGGGCCTGGTATGGAATTTAGGGGGACTCCCCCACATCATTTTTTATTTATTTTTGGCCGGGGTTCCCCTTAATATCCATACCAGACCTGAAGGGCATGGTATGGAATTTAGGGGGACCCCCCACTTCATTTTTTTTTTAAATTTTGGTTCGGGATTCCCCTGTGGGGAATTCCCATGCCGTTTTTATCAATGAACTTCTATGTGTATTGTTGGATCGGCAATGCATTAATAGCCGCAAGTAGTTTTAAATGACTTTTTTTCCTTTGAAATGTCATTTTGCCGTCAGACTGTTCTAAACATGGGAAACATGCGCCCCTTTACAGGCATACTATAGACACCCCCCAGGTACGAAACTTAAAGGGATATTACACTTTTATTGTTTCACTTTAAGCATTATTAAAATCACTGCTCCCGAAAAAACTGCCTTTTTTAAAACTTTTTTTTGCATTGATCCATGTCCCCTATGACAATACCATGAATATAAGCCTTTAAAATTAGCACTTTTGATTTCTACCATAGACTTTTAAAGGGTGTTCTGCGGCATTCGAATTTGCCGCGAACACCTCAAATTGTTCGCTGTTCGGCAAACTTGCGAATAGCCGATGTTCGAGTCGAACATGAGTTTGACTCAAACTCGAAGCTCATCCCTAATCTATATAGAGGAATCAGGACCTCCTTCCTCCTGCTGGTGTCCCCTCTAGTGATATAAAGATCTATATAGAGGAATCAAGACCTCCTTCCTCCTGCTGGTGACCCCTCTAGTGATATAAAGATCAATATAGAGGAATCAGGACCTCCTCCCTCCTGCTGGTGTCCCCTCTAGTAATTATTAAGATCTATTTTGAGGAACCAGGACTTCCTTACTCCTGATGGAAATCCCTCTATTGATGTATCCTAATATTCTATGAACTTTTCCCATTGCCTGGCCACTAGGGATGAGCCGAACACCCTCCCCCGGTTCGGATTGCACCAGAACCTGCGAACGGACCGAAAGTTCGCGCAAACTTTAGAACCCCATTAAAGTATATAGGACTCAAGCGTTCGAAATCAAAAGTGCTAATTTTAAAGGACAATATGCAAGTTATTGTCCTAAAAAGGGTTTGGGGACCCGCGTCCTGCCCCAGGGGACATGTATCAATGCAAAAAAAGGTTTAAAAACTGCCGTTTTTTTCGGGAGCAGTGATTTTAATGATGCTTAAAGTGAAAAAATAAAAGTGAAATATTCCTTTAAATATCGTACCTGGGGGGTGTCTATAGTATGCCTGTAAAGTGGCACGTGTTTCCCGTGCTTAGAACAGTCCCGGTGCAAACAAGACAGGGACTGTAGGTTTGTTGTTAAGTAGAATCTGTTTGTAATTTTGAACTGGTACATTTTTAACCACTTCCCGCCCGCCCTATAGCGGATTGACGTCGGGGAAGTGGTTCTGTTATCCTGACTGGGCGTCATATGACGTCCTTCAGGATAACATGCCGCAGCGCGCCCCCGGGGGCGCGCATCGCGGCGATCGGTGGAGCGGTGTGTCAGTCTGACACACCGCTACACTGATCTTGGTAAAAAGCCTCCGGCGGAGGCTCTTTACCACGTGATCAGCCGTGTCCAATCACGGCTGATCACGCTGTCAATAGGAAGAGCCGTTGATCGGCTCTTCCTCACTCGCGTCTGACAGACGCAAGTAGAGGAGAGCCGATCGGCGGCTCTCCTGGCAGGGGGGGTCTGCGCTGATTGTTTATCAGTGCAGCCCCCCCGCAGATCACCCCACTGGACTACCAGGGATGCCACTAGGGCCACCAGGGAAGGGGCAACGTGGATGGCCAGGTATGTACCCCATGGCCATCCACATATGCCCAATCTGTGCCAATCAGTGCCCACAAATGGGCACTGATTGGCACTATTATGCCAATGATATGCCCAGCAATGCCCAGCAATGCTATATCAGTGCCACCTGTCATTGCCTATCTGTGCCACCTGTCACTGCCCATCGGTGCCACCTGTCACTGCCCATCTGTGCCCATCTGTGCCCATCAGTGCCCACCTATCAGTGCCCATCAGTGCCACACATCAGTGCCACACATAAGTACCCATCAGTGCCACCCATATATACCAATCAATGCCACCTACGAGTGCCCATCAGTGCCGCCTATGTGTGCCCATCGGTGCCACCTATGAGTGCCCATCAGTGCCGCATACCAGTGCCACCTATCAGTGCCCATCAGTGCCACCTATCAGTGCCCATCAGTGCCGCCTATCAGTGCCCATCATCAGTGCCCGTTAGTGCCACCTCATCAGTGCCACCTCATTGGTGCCACCTCATCGGTGCCCATCAGTGCCACCGTATCAGTGCCCATCAGTGCAGCTATATCAGTGCCCATTATTGAAGGAGAAAGCGTACTAATTTACAAAAAAAATTAACAGAAACAAAGAAAAACTTGTTTTTTTCGAAATTTTCGATCTTTTTTTATTTAAATAAAAACCGCAGAGGTGATCAAATACCACCAAAAGAAAGCTCTATTTGTGGGAACAAAATGATAAAAAAATTGTTTGGGTACAGTGTAGCATGACCGCGCAATTGTCATTCAAATTGCAACAGCGCTGAAAGGTGAAAATTGGGCTGGGCGGGAAGGTGTCTAAGTGCCTGGTATTGAAGTGGTTAAAGTGTAGCTCCAGCCAAAAAATCTATTTTTAAGCTTTTTGGAAAACATAGGGAAGGGTTATCACCCCTGTAACATTTGTTTTGCTGTCTGTGCACCTCTTCAGAAGATTTCACCTCACTTTCTGTCCCAATGACAAATGTTTTTTGAAAATTTGGGGTTTTCAGTGAAACAAGGATTGGTGATAAAGCATCAGTGAAGAGGAGACATGTTTTTCCCATATTAACTCTTACAGGAGAGAATTTCCCTTCCTAGAGGTAGATTTCATCTCACTTCCTATTGTCTCCTTCTGTTTGCAAGTAGGAGTCGTTTGTAAGTTGGATGTTTGAAAGTAGGGGCCTGCCCTATATACTCTGCAGAAATTGGGGCCTTAGGTGTTGGTGTTGTCACAACACTGCAAGCCCTCAGAGTTACTCTCGGTGGGCGCAGGAAGGGGCCGTGCTGTGAAACATTAGATCAAGAATTGTAATTACATACCATTGTTGAACAGTGGTAGAAAAATTGGGCCTTTGGTGGTGGTGGTAGTGCTGGTGCCACAACACTGTAAGTCCTCACAGTTACACTTGGTGGGGGCTGGAACGGGCCCTGCTGTGAAATATTATATCAAGAATTTTAATTACATGCACCCGTTGAACAGGGGCAGAAAAATTGGGCCTTTGGTGGTGGTGGTGGTGGGGGTGTTGCCACAACAATGTAAGCCCTCACAGTTACTCTTGGTGGGTGCAGGAATGGGCCCTGCTGTGAAATGTTAGATCAAGAATTGTAATTACATGTCCCTGTTGAACAGGGGCAGAAAAATTGGGCCTTAGGCACTGGTGCCACAACACTGCAACCCCTCACAGATGCTATATTTGGAGAGCAGGAATGAGTCCTGCTGCAAAGTAATGCATCAAAAATTGTAATTATAAGCCCCTGTTAAACAGGGGCTGAAAAATTGGGCCTTGGGCACTGGTGCTGGTGCCACAACACTGCAACCCCTTACAGATACTCTAGTTGGAGCGCAGGAATGAGCCCTGCTGTAAAGTATTGCATCAAAAATTGTAATTACACGCCCCTGTCAAACAGGGGCTGAAAAATTGGGCCTTGGGCACTTGTGCTGGTGTCACAACACTGTAACCCCTCACAGATACTAAAGATGGAGCACAGCAATGAGCCCTGCTGCAAAGTATTGCATCAAAAATTGTAATTACACGCCCCTGTAAAACAGGGGCAGAAAAATTGGGCCTTGGCCACTGGTGGCAGTGCCCAGAACCAAAAATGTTCTTACAAGGTATCAGCATGAAAATTGAGGAGGAAGAGGATTGACACTCAGCATAACAGGATAGTCACTCAGCATCAGCATAGGCAGTCTTAAAGGGAGCTCACATTAAAAAATCAATCTGTTACATCAGCATCAGGTGCTTGGTAGCTGGTGATCCAAGACTGATTCATTTTTATGAAAGTCAGCCGATCGACCGATTCGGTGGACAGGCGCACCCTGTGATCGGTTACAAAGCCTCCAGCAGCACTGAATGTGCGTTCTTAAAGAACGCTGGATGCAGGACAGGCCAGGAGCTCAATTGCATACTGTGCAAGCTCTGGCCAGTGATCCATCCTCAAGACCCTGTAACCCAGAGGATTTTCTGTGGGAAAGGTGTCCAAGTCTGATCTTGCCCCTAGGTAATCCTGCACCATGTGAATCAGACGCTGGCGATGGTTGCTGGAACCGATCAGACCTTGGGGCTAAAAATTGTCTGAACGCATCGGTCAGACGGCCACCTTCTCCACCGTTCCTTCTGTGACTGATCGAAGCCTCAGCAACACGTTGTCCAGGAGGACCAGGAAAGATGTTTCATCCTCTGCTCCCTCTGCGATGGCAAGATAAGGTCCACAACCTTACCCTTGTAACGTGGATCAAGGAGGGTTGCAAGCCAATAATCATCCCTCCCCTTGATACCAAGAATACGAGGATCCTTCCACAGGCTTTGCAGGATCAGGGAGGCCATGCAGCGTAAGGTTTGCTGAGGCATTCGGTCCAGAGTCCTCTGGGTCACTAAGGACGACATGATCCGCAGCCACCTCCTCCCAGCCACGTATAATTCCATGGGTTTCTTGGAACTGTAAATGATCCCTTGAAGACTGCTGCTGATGCTGAGTGCCAGGCTCCACCTCCATGCTGACACAATCCTCCTCCTCCTGCTCCTCCTCGTCCTCTTCCTGTGTGATCAGCGGGCATGCAGGAACATTGTCTGGATAAAGGGGGCCTTGAGAGGGAAGGAAGTCCTCCTCTTCCTCCCTCTGTTCTGCCTCAAGTGCCCTGTCCATTATTCCACGCAGCGTGTGCTCCAACAGGTGGACAAGAGGGACAGTGTCACTGATGCATGCACTGTCACTGCTCACCATCCTCGTGGCCTCCTCAAATGGTGACAGGACAGTGCATGCATCCCTGATCATAGCCCACTGGTGTGGGGAAAAAAAACAAGCTCCCCTGACCCTGTCCTGATGCCATAGTCGCATAGGTACTCATTGATGGCCCTCTGCTGCATGTGCAGCCGTTGCAGCATGGCCAACGTTGACTTCCACCTGGTGGGCATGTCACAGGTTAGGCGGTTCTTGGGCAGGTTAAATTCCTTTTGGAGGTCAGCCAGCCGAGCACTGACATTATATGACCTGCAGAAATGCACACAGACTTTCCTGGCCTGCCTCAGGACATCCTGTAAGCCCGGGTACCTGCCCATTAACCACTGCACCACCAAGTTAAGGACGTGAGCCAAACAAGGCACATGGGTCAGTTGTCCCTGTCGGAGGGCAAAGAGGAGGTTGGTGCCATTGTCGCAAACCACGATACCTGGCTTAAGCTGGCATGGCGTCAACCACCTCTGAACCTGCCCCTGCAGAGCTGACAGAATCTCTGCCCCAGTGTGGCTCCTGTCCCCCAGGCACACCAGCTCAAGCACCGCATGGCATCTTTTTGCCTGCATGCTTGCGCAGCCCCTTGAAAGCCTATGGAGCACCGCTGGTTCCGACTCGACAAGCTGGTTGCTGTTCAACACGGCCAGCTGCCGAAAAAAAGGACAAGCGTGTCCCACGACCACGTGCTGATGAGGATGCACCATCTCTACGACCAGCACTGTTGCCACTAGACACAGAGCCTGCTTGCCCTCTTTTATTGGCTTGTGACTGTCTGCCTCTCCTTGTTGGCCTTCCAGACATACTAATGGCCTGCAGTGAGATGTAGCTGCTCAAAGCTGGGATGTATATATATATATACTGATACTGCAGCTAGCAGAATAAACTGCCTGCCTGTAGTATTATTAGTATGAGAACACCAGCAATTGTCTTCAGGTAGCTTTAGGTGCACACTGTGCAGAGGACACAGTACACTAACTGTAAATACTGCAGCTGCCTGCCTGTGGTATTAATAGGATCAGAACAACAGCAATTGTCTTCAGGTAGCTTTAGGTGCACACTGTGCCGAGGATGCGGTACACTAACTGTAAATACTGCAGCTGCCTTCCTGTGGTATTAATAGGATCAGAAGAACATCAGCAATTTTCTTCAGGTAGCTTTAGGTGCATACTGTGCAGAGAACACACTACACTAACTGTAAATACTGCAGCTGCCTGCCTGTTGTATTAATAGGATCAGAACAACACGCAATTGTCTTCAGGTAGCTTTAGGTGCACACTGTGCAGAGAACACAGTACATTAACTGTAAATACTGCAGCTGCCTGCCTGTGGTATTAATAGGATCAGAACAACAGCAATTGTCTTCAGGTAGCTTTAGGTGCACACTGTGCAGAGGACACAGTACACTAACTGTAAATACCGTAGCTGCCTGCCTGTGTTATTAATAGGCTCAGAACAACAGCAATTGTCTTCAGGTAGCTTTAGGTGCACACTGTGCAGAGGACGCAGTACACTTAAAGTAAATACTGTAGCTGCCTGCCTGTGGTACTAATAGGATCAGAAGAACACCCCCATTTTTCTTCAGGTAGCTTTAGGTGCACACTGTGCAAAGAACACAGAACACTAACTGTAAATACTGCAGCTGCCTGCCTGTGGTATTAATAGGATCAGAACAACAGCAATTGTCTTCAGGTAGCTTTAGGTGCACACTGTGCAGAGGACGCAGTACACTAACTGTAAATACTGCAGCTGCCTGTCTGTGGTACATAATATGATCAGAAGAACACCACCAGTTTTCTTCAGTTAGCTTTAGGTGCACACTGTGCAGAGGACACAGTACACTAACTGTAAATACTGCAGCTGCCTGCCTGTGGTAATAATAGACTCTGTTTGGGGTGTCTGGCTTCCAATAAAAGGATGACTAATGTTTAGAATAAAGGTTGGATTTACTTATAATGGGAATATCAATACATTACAGTTATAAATAAGGAGAGGAAAGATGGGTAACAGGGGAAGACAGCTTCACACTGCCTGCACAGAGAGAGCGACAGCTTTACACTGCCTGCACAGAGAGAGAGACAGCTTGACACTGCCTGCAGAGATAGAGAGACAGCTTGACACTGCCTGCACAGAGAGAGAGACAGCTTGACACTGCTTGCAGAGAGAGAGACAGCTTGACACTGCCTGCAGAGAGTGAGACAGCTTGACACTGCCTGCAGAGAGAGAGAGACAGCTTGACACTGCCTGCAGAGAGAGTGAGACAGCTTGACACTGCCTGCAGAGAGAGAGAGAGAGAGACAACTTGACACTGCCTGCAGAGAGAGGGAGTGAGACAGCTTCACACTGCCGGCAGAGAGAGAGAGAGAGTGAGACAGCTTGACACTGCCTGTAGAGAGAGACAGCTTCACATTGCCTGCACAGAGAGAGAGAGAGAGAGAGAGAGAGAGAGACAGCTTTACACTGCCTGCAGAGAGAGAGAAACAGCTTCACACTGCCTGCACAGAGAGAGTGAGACAGCGTCCCACTGCCTGCAGAGAGAGATCGCTTCACATTGCCAGCAGAGAGAGAGAGAGAGAGAGAGAGAGAGAGAGAGAGAGAGAGAGACAGCTTCACACTGCCTGCAGAAAGAGAGACTGCTTCAAACTGCCTGCAGAGAGAGAGAGAGAGAGAGACAGCTTTGCACTGCCTGCAGAGAGAGAGAGAGAGAGACAGCTTGACACTGCCTGCAGAGAGAGAGAGACAGCTTCACACTGCCTGCAGAGAGAAAGAGACAGCTTCACACTGAATGCACAAAGAGTCTCTCTCTGTGGGGGCAGTGTGAAGCTGTCTTTTTGTGTGTGGGCAGTGTGAAGCGGTCTCTCTCTGTGCGGGCAGTGTGAAGCGGTCACTCTCTGTGGGGGCAGTGTGAAGCGGTCTCTCTCTATGCAGGCAGTGTGAAGCAGTCACTCTTTGTGCAGGCAGTGTGAAGTGGTCTCTCTCTGTGGGGGCAGTGTGAAGTGGTCACTCTCTGTGCACACAGCGTGAAGCAGTCACTCTCTGTGCAGGCAGTGTGAAGCGGTCACTCTCTGTGCAGGCAGTGTGAAGTGGTCACTCTCTGTGTGGGCAGTTTAAAGTGGTCACTTTCTGTGCAGGCAGTGTGAAGCAGTCTCTTCCTGTGCGGGCAGTGTGAAGCGGTCACTCTCTGTGTGGACAGTTTAAAGTGGTCACTTTCTGTGCAGGCAGTGTGAAGCAGTCTCTTTCTGTGCAGGCAGTGTGAAGTGGTCACTTTCTGTGCAGGCAGTGTGAAGCGGTCACTTTCTGTGCGGGCTGTGTGAAGCAGTCTCTCTCTATACAGGCAGTGTGATGTGGTCTCTTTCGGTGCGGGCAGTGTGAAGCGGTCTCTCTCTATGCAGGCAGTGTGAAGCAGTCTCTTTCTGTGCGGGCAGTGTGAAGCAGTCACTCTCTGTGCAGGCAGTGTGAAGCGGTCTCTTTCTGTGCGGGCAGTGTGAAGTGGTCACTCTCTATGCGGGCAGTGTGAAGCGGTCTCTCTCTATGCAGGCAGTGTGAAGCGGTCTTATTCTTTGCAGGCAGTGTGAAGTGGTCACTCTCTATGCAGGCAGTGTGAAGCGGTCTCTTTCTGTGTGGGCAGTGTGAAGTGGTCACTCTCTATGCAGGCAGTGTGAAGCGGTCTCTTTCTGTGCGGGCAGTGAGAAGCGGTCACTCTCTGTGCAGGCAGTGTGAAGCGGTCTCTTTCTGTGCGGGCAGTGTGAAGCGGTCACTTTCTGTGCAGGCAGTGTGAAGCGGTCTCTCTCTATGCAGGCAGTGTGAAGCGGTCTCTTTCTGTGCGGGCAGTGGGAAGCGGTCTCTCTCTACGCAGGCAGTGTGAAGCGGTCTCTTTCTGTGCGGGCAGTGTGAAGCAGTCTCTCTCTATGCAGGCAGTGTGAAGCGGTCACTTTCTGTGCGGGCTGTGTGAAGCGGTCTCTCTCTATGCAGGCAGTGTGAAGCGGTCTCTTTCGGTGCGGGCAGTGTGAAGCGGTCTCTCTCTATGCAGGCAGTGTGAAGCAGTCTCTTTCTGTGTGGGCAGTGTGAAGCGGTCACTCTCTGTGCAGGCAGTGTGAAGCGGTCTCTTTCTGTGCGGGCAGTGTGAAGTGGTCACTCTCTATGCAGGCAGTGTGAAGCGGTCACTTTCTGTGCGGGCAGTGTGAAGAGGTCTCTTTCTGTGCGGGCGGTGTGAAGTGGTCACTCTCTATGCAGGCAGTGTGAAGCGGTCTCTTTCGGTGCGGGCAGTTTGAAGCGGTCTCTCTCTATGCAGGCAGTGTGAAGCGGTCTTATTCTGTGCAGGCAGTGTGAAGTGGTCACTCTCTATGCAGGCAGTGTGAAGCGGTCTCTTTCTGTGCGGGCAGTGTGAAGCGGTCACTCTCTATGCAGGCAGTGTGAAGCGGTCTCTTTCTGTGCGGGCAGTGAGAAGTGGTCACTCTCTGTGCAGGCAGTGTGAAGCGGTCTCTTTCTGTGCGGGCAGTGTGAAGCGGTCACTTTCTGTGCAGGCAGTGTGAAGCGGTCTCTCTCTATGCAGGCAGTGTGAAGCGGTCTCTTTCTGTGCGGGCAGTGGAAAGCGGTCTCTCTCTACGCAGGCAGTGTGAAGTGGTCTCTTTCTGTGCGGGCAGTGTGAAGTGGTCACTCTCTATGCAGGCAGTGTGAAACGGTCTCTTTCTGTGCGGGCAGTGTGAAGCAGTCTCTCTCTATGCAGGCAGTGTGAAGCGGTCTCTTTCTGTGCGGGCAGTGTGAAGCGGTCTCTCTCTATGCAGGTAGTGTGAAGCGGTCTTTTTCTGTGCGGGCAGTGTGAAGCGGTCTCTCTCTATGCAGGCAGTGTGAAGCGGTCTCTTTCTGTGCGGGCAGTGTGAAGCGGTCTCTCTCTATGCAGGCAGTGTGAAGCGGTCTCTTTCTGTGCTGGCAGTGTGTAGCGATCTCTCTCTGTGCAGGCAGTGTGAAGCGATCTCTCTCTGTGCAGGCAGTGTGAAGCGGTCACTCTCTATGCAGGCAGTGTGAAGCGATCTCTCTCTGTGCAGGCAGTGTGAAGTGGTCACTCTCTGTGCAGGTAGCATGTAGCATGTAGGCGCATGCCAGAGCACCGGCCAGATTAAGGGCATCGTGGGCCTGGTGCTGCAGTGGAGCAGGTTTAGGAGTGGCAGGGATAGGAGATAAGTAATGTCATATCCCAGCTTTCCTCTTACTGGCCACCTTCCTGTGTTTCCAAAAGCCTGTGCTAGCTTGTGCCCAGACTTGGTCACAGCCCCACAGGTGCAATGCTAGGGAAGCCTGGCACTTGATTTACCAAGCTTCCGTAAGAACCGTGTGTCAGTGTGTGCTCTTAGGTGAAAGTTTTCAAGCCATCAGAATACAGTGATCACTGCCGGCAGTGATTGCCAAAAAAATAAATAAAGACACGCTGGTTGTACTGAACTCCGTTGATAGATCGAATTCTGTACAACCAGTCATCACATAGATAGATTGAAATTCTGCCGGTTCAGCAGAAATTTCAATCTGTCTATGGTGGCCTAAGTCCACCAGTCTCTAGGTTTAATAATATCCCCAAATCTTCTGAAAGGGGTGCTTCACTTAGGTGTAGAAATTCACTTTGAACTCCACCTTATTTTCATAACTCTCTTTATGGTACTTTCACACTGAAAGCGCTTTACAGGCGTTTTAGATCTAAAAATAGCGCCTGTAAACTGCGTCTCATGCCACCCCAGTGCGAAAGCCCGAGTGCTTTCACACTGGGGCGGTGCGCTTGCAGGAGGTTCTGAAAAGTCCTGCAAGCAGCATTATTGGGGCGGTTTGGGAGCGCTCCCAAACTGCCCTGCCCATTGAAATGAATGCAACACGGACCGGTTTTAACCCTTTCTTTGACCGCTAGCGGGGGTTAAAAGCGCCCTGCTAGCACGGCTAAAACAACAGTAAAGCGCCGCTGAAATGAGCAGCACTTTACCACTACCACCCACACCACCCCACTGTGAATGTACCCTTAGGTATTGGATGTGTAAACAATAAGGTAAGAGCACATCTAATATCTACAGAGAGTAATGGAAAATAAGGTGGAGTTCAAAGTGAACCGTGTCATTACCTGCATGGATTGGCATTTAGGGGGTTAAAACAGGCAGGGAGAAAATGTGATATCAACTCATCACTGCCTGTCGAATGCCTCTGAAAAGTGACCTGAGCATGGATCACTTTTCAGAGGAGTGGCAGTGCCTGCCGCAAGTGAATACAAGCCTTTGGGCTCACACTGGTGTGAAGCCATTTGGCTGCAGTGCGGGTGTACTGGCGGGTTTCACAGTCCCTCAGACTTCCCTCAGACTTCTTTTAGGGTGCACATTTTTGCTGCATTTTCTGAAATTGCACCAAAGATGCAGCATGCAGGACATTTTGTGCACTTTCAGAACATGCAGTAAAAATGTGTAACCTCTATGGGACCAGGGGTAACATGCAGGAAGAATGCCAGTACACCAGCACTGCAGCCAAACCGCAGCATGTCAGTGTGAGCCCACATCAAAATACATAGGAGTGCAAGGTACTGTTACAGGCTGCTAGAAAAAAACTTTTTAGCTGCAGAGAGGGGGAGGGAGGAGAAGTTCACTTACTTGGACGGTCCCAGCCTCCCAGGAGACTCACTGGATTCCAGCCGACTGCTCCGATTTAACTTTCCCGCCCACACACCCTCTTCACAGAGAGCAAACGGGCTGCCCGGAGTGTGGGCAAGGAAAGAGAGAGCAGGTCCAGCCTCTGCCAGCAATACCTGTGGAGGAGGGAGGGGCTGAGGGGGGCCATGCCCTGTGACAGAGAAGACATCGCTGGCTCATAGTACTGGACAGTGGCAGTGCATCTATAAAGGGTGCAGGAGCGCCGCCCTCTCTCTCCTGTCACCTCTCTCTCACCATAGATAGATTCATGCATTGCATGGATCTAGCTATGGTCGCTGCTGCCGCCCCCTATTCAGGTGTCCGGCCCCTTGTCGGGCACCGGGCACCTTAATTACAGCTGCAGGGGTTTTTTGAAGCGCCTGCTTAGTGCCGTGGTCTCTAATAGGCATCCTGATTAGAGCCGTAGGCTCTAATAGGCTTCCAAAATAGTAAACAGCGGGCGCAATTCAGTGCGTTCGCTGTTTACTCAGTGTTGTGTTAGGAAAGCAAATAAATCGCTTTCCTAACACTGACTTGCCTCTCAGCCAATCAGGTGCTTGGGTCTGGTTACCTGTCACCTGATTGGCTGAAACAACAGGCGCTGTGAGTGGACGCCTGATAGAGAGGACCAGAGACATCGAGGAGCGTGGAAGTGGAGGACGCCACCCATACCCGCTGCGAGACAGGTACGTCCTGACTCCCAGGCGATGCACACTGGCAGAATTTGATGGGGCGCAGTAGTGGCAGTTGATGGGCACACTGGCAGCAATTGATGGGGCACACTGGCAGCAATTGATGGGGCACACTGGCAGCAATTGATGGGCACACTGGCAGCAATTGATAGGGCACAGTAGCAGCAATTGATGGGGCACAGTAGCGGCAATTGATGGGGCACAGTAGTGGCAATTGATGGACACACTGGCAGCAAGTGATGGGGCACACTGACAGCAATTGATGGGCACACTGGCAGCAATTGATGGGGCACAGTAGCGGCAATTGATTGGCACAGTGGCAGCAATTGATGGGCACACTGGCAGCAATTGATGGGCCACAGTAGTGGCAATTGGTTGGCACAGTGGCAGCAATTGATGAGCACACTGGCAGCAATTGATGGGCACAGTGGCTGCGTTTGATGGTACAGTGGCTGTGCTTGATGGGCACAGTGGCTGCATTTGATGGCACAGTGGCTGCGTTTGATGGGCACAGTGGCTGCATTTGATGGCACAGTGGCTGCGCTTGATGGGCACAGTGGCTGTGCTTGATGGGCACAGTGGCTGCGCTTGATGGTCACAGTGGCTGCGTTTGATGGGCACAGTGGCTGCAATTGATGTTTTTTTTTCAGTTTGTTTGCGCCCCCCCAAAAATTTAGAGCACCAGCCGCCACTGGTACTGGATGGACCTGCCGCAGTCGGCCAGCTCAAAAACTGTGCATGTGCTGTCTTTGTACAGCATATCAGAGCGGCCCAGGGGGCAATTGTATCCCTGCCCCCCGGCCCAGCCCACCCCTGAGCGTTACAAAATTTCCGTGCATGTCTATTCTATTTATAACGTCTGAACTCTCTCTGTCTTCCTGTACCTCTGCTTATTACGAATACATCTGCCTTTGACCCGTACTCCCTATCACTGGACTCTTGACAGAAGTCTTGCAGGATATTGACAAAATTTTGGTAGGACCTAGCATTCCTCAGAGCCATTCTAGTGGGATAACTTACATAAGACTTATTGGCCATTGAGTATATGAGACTTGCATCATCCTCCAATAAGTCAGGACAGTTGAACACTTTCATATACAATGCAAGATACTCAGTGCAGGACAATATTGGGTCTAGACATGTGCATTTCGTTTAGTTCCGAATCGAAATTCAGACGAAATTTTCATTATTCGGACATTCAGATGCATCAGAAATATCGAATTACAATACTAACGAATTTAAACGAATCCGAAATGTTTCGAATCGAAAACCCACGGACGAAATTCAAATCGAATTCGAATCGAATTCGAAACCAAATTCGAAATATATTCGATTCGAAAACAAATTCGAAATCTATTCGACTCGAATTCGAAAAAATATAAATTGATTTCTAAAAAAGAATACAATAAAATAGAATATAAAATAATAAAACAATAGAATAAACATAAAAGAATTGTAAAGAATAGAATAGAATTTAATAGAATTTAATAAAATACAACAGAATATGACCATCTTCTGAAATTCGAATTTCGAATAGTATAAATTCGAATTCGAAAATAGATTGGAAAATAACAATTTATATATATATATATATATATATATATATATATATATATATATATTCAAATTCATTCTATATGAAATTCGAATTTCGGATTTTCCGAAATTCGAATTTCATATAGAATGAATTCGAATTTGAATAGAAAAGATTAGACTAGAAATAGAAAATAGACTAGAAAAACAATAGAACAGAATTGAGTAAAATATAATGTGTATATATATTATATTTTATTCTATTCTGTTCTATTTTTTTTTCTATTCTAATCCTTTCTATTCGAATTTGAATTCATTCTATATGAATTTCGAATTTCAATAGATGGTTATATATAAATAAAAAAAAATCGAATTTCATATAGAATAAAATTGAATTTAAATAGAATAGAAAATAATATCATAGAAAAACAATAGATCAGATCAGAAAAAAAAAAAAATATATATATATATATATAAATAACCATTTTCTGAAATTCAAATTTCATATAGAATGAAATCGAATTTGAATATAAAAGATTAGAATAGATTAGAAAGTAATAGAAAAGAATAAAAGAATATCATAGAAAAACAATAGAACAGATCAGGAAAAAAAAATTATATACATATATACATATATAGAATGAATTTTTAATAGAAAAGAAAATAGACTAGAAAAACAATAGAACAGAATAGAATAAAATATAATATATATATATTAGATTTTTTTCTGTTCTATTGTTTTTCTATTCTGATACTTTCTATTCGAATTTGAATTCATTCTATATGAATTTCGAATTTCAAAAGATGGTTTTATATATATATATATATATATATATATATATATATATATATATATATATATATATATATATATATATATATATATATAACCATTTTCCGAAATTCAAATTTCATATAGAATGAATTCGAATTCGAATAGAAAAGATTAGACTAGAAATAGAAAATAGACTAGACAAACAATAGAACACAATTGAGTAAAACATAATGTGTATATATAAATATATATTATATTTTATTCTATTCTGTTCTATTTTTTTTCTATTCTAATCTTTTCTATTCAAATTTGAATTCATTCTATATGAATTTTGAATTGCAATAGATGGTTATATATAAATAAATATCTAATATATATATATACATATATATATATATATATATATATACCATGTCCCGACATTCGAATTTCATATAGAATGAATTTTTAAAAGAAAAGAAAAGAAAATAGACTAGAAAAACAATAGAACAGAATAGAATAAAATATAATATATATAGTAGATTATTTTCTGTTCTATTGTTTTTCTATTCTAATCTTTTCTATTCGAATTTGAATTCATTCTATATGAATTTAGAATTTCAAAAGATGGTTATATATATATAAATATTTTTTATATATATATATATATATAACCATTTTCCGAAATTCGAATTTCATATAGAATGAATTTGAATTCGAATAGAAAAGATTAGACTAGAAATAGAAAATAGACTAGAAAAACAATAGAACACAATTGAGTAAAATATAATGTGTATATATATTATATTTTATTCTATTCTGTTCTATTTTTTTTTTCTATTCTAATATTTTCTATTCGAATTTTAATGCATTCTATATGAATTTCGAATTTCAATAGATGGTTATATATCAATAAATATCTAATATATATATATATATATATATATATAAATTTCCGAAATTCGAATTTCATATAGAATGAAATTGAATTGAAATAGAATAGAAAATAATATCTTAGAAAAACAATAGATCAGATCAGAAAAATAAATAAATATATATATATATATATATATATATATATATATATATATATATATATATATATATATATATATATATATTAGAAAAAAAAAATAGTACAGAATAGAATAAAATATTATATATATATATATATATATATATATATATATATATAATATTTTATTCTATTCTGTTCTATTGTTATTCTATTACTATTCTAATCTTTTCTATTTAAATTTGAATTTATTCTATATGAATTTCAAGTTTCAGAAGATGGCTATATATATAAATTATATATATATATATATATATATATATATATATATATATATATATATATACACACATATATATATATATATATATATATATGTAATATTTATATATATAGCCATCTTCTGAAATTTGAAATTCATATAGAATGAATTTAAATTTGAATAGAAAAAAATAGAATAGAATAGAATAGAATACAGTAACAATAGAACAGAATAGAATAAAAAATAATATATATATATATTATTTTTTTTGTAAACGCTATAACTTTTGCGCAAAGCAATCAATAAACGCTTATTGCGATTTTTTTTTTACCATAAATATGTAGAAGAATACGTATCGGCCTAAACTGAGGAAAAAAAATATTTTTTTATATATTTTTGAGGGATATTTATTATAGCAAAATCTAAAAAATAATGCATTTTTTTCAAAATTGTCACTCTTATTTTGTTTATAGCGCAAAAAATAAAAACCGCAGGGGTGATCAAATACCACCAAAAGAAAGCTCTATTTATGGGAAAAAAAGGACTTCAATTTTGTTTGGGAGCCACGTCGCACAACCGCGTAATTGTCAGTTAAAGCGATGCAGTGCCGAATCGCAAAAAGTGCTCTGGTCAGGAAGGGGGTAAATTCTTCCGGGGCTGAAATGGTTAAATACTTGTAGTTTTATTAGCTGTTTTTTTTTTTTTTTTGACAGGGGCGCAGTTTCAGTGCTTGCCATAGGTGCCATTTTCACTAGATACGCCTCTGGGAGACACAGAGAGAGAGAGAGAGAGAGAATGTAATCATTTTTATTTACCGATGACGGATGCAGTCTGGGGTGCGCTCAATCCCTCTCACAGCTTTTACTGCCATGGTGACGCGAAACCATGCAGCGTTCTTCTGGTTGGCTGAAGAGGAATATTATCTGAATATTATCTGAATATTATCAAATTCGAAAATAGAAATATTATCAAATTCGGTAGAAATATTTCCGAATGCGATTGAAATATTATCGAATACGATTGAAATCATTTCTAATACAGTTGAAATAATTTTGAATGCTGTTGAAATATTTTCGAATGCGGTTGAAATAATATCGAATCCGGTTGAAATATTTTCGAATTCGACCGATTTTCGAATTCGGTCGAAAACTAAACTGATTTGAAAAACGAATTTAATGAATTTAACGAATCTAACTAAACTAAATTAATTAAATAACGAATTAAAACGAAACGAAACAAAACTAATTTTTTCATTTTGCACATGCCTAATTGGGTCATCTCCTCTCCTAAATTTCATTCATTGTAAATCACTCATACCGCTATCACGACTGTCCACAATACGCTGCAACTCTTTCCTCCGCACCTCTGCATCTGTTAAGTTATCATTAACCTGTGCAGATAACTGGCCTACCAACGGTCCTGGTAGCCATACTTTTAGAAGAGAGCATGCATCCTCATTAATCAAATGGAATTTAAGCACTAGAGCCTCAGATTTATTAGACAGACTCACTGGTGATTCCAGGGCATTAAATTCACCCAGAATCTGGCACAAAGTAAGTCTCTCTTTGATTACAATTCAACTGATTCCAAGCTATAGGTGCAATAGCTGACTGTCTTTCATCACGGCCCTTCCCCTCATTGACTGTGCAGATATTGGCCAATTGACATGTTCCTTTGTGCTCATTGAGCGATAATATACATTGCTCTTTATTTGTCAGCTATGAGTAAGCACCCATAATGACCAGCTGAGCTCTGTACATTCCTGCTGTAGTGTCCTGTATTTTCTGTGATCTAGCTTTTTAAACAATAAAGGCATTCGTTATTCAGTCTGGTGTGCGGCATCCAGATCTCCTCATCTACTTCAGCTCCACTTTGCATTAGCCAGCACCTGGGACTCTTCCCTACTGAAGGATTCATACCAGTCATTCCACCTATCGATCCAGACCTACCTGAGCGGTGGAGGCCCTTTTTTGTTTTGAATACATTGCTCTTTAGTAATTTGCTAATTTTCTTTCTAAAGACAACCAACTCTTCCATCTCTGCCAACTTTATTCGCAATGATTTTAAAAGTTTGCTCTTCATATCACAGTCCATGCAGTGCCTCTGAAGCTGTTCTTGTAGCTCACTGTTTCTGACAAATTGCCTGCTGTAGCCCACAATTCATCCATCTCAAAACTGGAGGCTGTTGCAACCTTTAGAAGGTTTTCACTAATTTTCTCTATGTCCTCCCCGAGACATCTCCGCTCTGCTTCCCACTTCCCCCCTATTTGCTCAGATATAAATTTAATTCTGAGCAGCACTGCAATTTCATTAGCCAACCTCTCTTTCTTCACTTTCTTTGTTAGTTGTTTAAGCAATAATCTGCTATTATATTGCTGACACTGAGACAATAGTACATTACACTGGCTTTTAAGAGGTTCATCTGCACATGAATGATAACTGGCAGAGGGATATTTTTGTATACCCAAGTTCCATTTCACAACTATACAATCCACACTGAAAGGAAATAGTAGGTATTCTGGACGACCACCCTTCATAGGTACGCCAACAGGGCCCTCAGATATCTGGAGACACCGAATGAAACGAGAGGCAGGTTGTGCATTCATAAAATGTCTACTTTTAACCACTTGTCGACCAGCGCACGCCGATGTAAGTCGGCAGAATGGCACTGGTAGTCAAAAGGGCGTACAGGTACGTCCCCTTTAAGAAGCAGTGTCACTTTGTGACTGCGGGTCCCGCGGACTCGATGTCCACCGGGTGTCCACAATCATGTCATGGAGAGGAAGAACGGGGAGATGCATTTGTAAACAAAGCATTTCCCTGTTCTGCCTAGTGACAGGACAGTGATCACAGCTCCCTCTCATCGAGAGCTGTGATCACTGTCCTGTGAGTTGAAGCCCAGCCCCCTAACAGTTAGAATCACTCCCTAGGACACACTTAAACCCCTTCACTGCCCCCTAGTGGTTAACCCCTTCACTGCCAGTGTTATTGACACAGTAATCAATGCATGTTTATAGCATCGATCGCTGTATAAATGACAATGGTCCCAAAATAGTAGCAAAAATGTCCTATATGTCCACCATAATGTCGCAGTCCCAAAAAAAATTGCAGATCGCTGCCATTACTAATAAAAAAAAAAAAATTAAAAGTGCCATTAAACTATCCCCTATTTTGTAGACGCTTTTGCGCAAACCAATCAATATACGCTTATGGCTTATATTATTTACCAAAAATATGTAGAAGAATACATCAGCGTAAACTGAGGAAAAAATAGTGTTTTTTATATATTTTTGGGGGATATTTATTATAGCAAAAAGTAAAAAATATTGCGTTTTTTCCAAAATTGTCGCTCTTTTTTGTTTATAGCGCAAAAAATAAAAACCGCAGAGGCAATCAAATACCACCAAAATAAAGCTCTATTTGTGGGAGAAAAAGGAAGTCAATTTTGTTTGGGTACAAGGTCACACGACTGCGCAATTGTCAGTTAAAGCAACGCAGTGCCGAATCACAAAAAAAGTGCTCTGGTCAGGAAGGGGGTAAAATCCTCTGAGGCTGAAGTGGTTAATAGGTGCGTATACAACTTATATATGGTTCATCTTACCAATCAAAAGAGGGGAGGGGGGAGTGCTTAGTAAATGATATGTTGGTATAAAATATATGGTTATACAAGTCTGTGACCTCTAAGATACATATATCACGAGGTTACAGGAGTCGACTACAGTCATAAGTCATGCATCTTGTCCCATGGCCTACAGAACAGAAAACAGGAAAAGACAAACTAAACCATAATGATATATATAGCGTATAGTGCTGTGCAAGCATTTCTATGTGCATTCTTGCATAATTGCAGGTTTAAGCAAAAATGACAAGTAAGCTAAAATGACAAGCTTGACAAGATCTTATAAACTATAATAGCAAAGCATAACAAAATGGAGTCACAATGGTCTGGACATATTATTACACACACAATTCTACTAGTACTAACGTTCCAACACTGCACTGCAACAAACCAAACTCAATTGCCTTTAGCTCTTACAAATCACAAATAAACAAAAAAACAAATCGCTCTTCTAGCATTCAATATTCTTCATTCATTACCGCTTTTACCAGATATCATTCAAAATAATTAAAATGTTTGCATATCTATAGAAAAGACTCACCACACTTGCACTTGGTTTCTGTGGCTTTATCAGCTGATTTTACTATGAAAGCTTCATAGAAGTCCTGCTTGTCCTTATGGAACCGTGAAACTTCTGCCCTGTAGGCTCTATGCGGCTTTTAGGATTACCACACGCTTTCTGGGGTGCCAAATGTAAAATGTGCTCTGTTTGGGGTGTCTGGCTTCCAATAAAAGGACAACGAATTCTCAGAATAAAGGTTGAATTTACTTACAATAGGAATATCAATACATTACATTATCCAGACTTGAGACCCACACTCTGGCTGGGGGGGGGGGGTTGGTAATCACAGTCATTGAAGACATTTGAACCAAAAGTCATAAGAAGTTCATTCCTCTCCCAGACTCCTCTTGAGCAGATAGACACATGTGTCCATCCAATTCATCACCTCTCAGGCTCCATGCTGGCCAGGTGTGAGGGGGCAGTTGAATAGCCTCAGGAGTCCCATTAGGCAGATGATAAACGACCTTGTACATCAGGGATATGCAATTAGCGGACCTCCAGCTGTTGCAAAACTACAAGTCCCATCATGCCTCTGCCTCTGGGTGTCATGCTTGTGGCTGTCAAAGTCTTGATATGCCTCATGGGACTTGTAGTTCTGCAACAGCTGGAGGTCCCCTAATTGCATATCCCTGTTGTACATTGTTCTAGCCCTGTTTACTGTGGGCTGGCTGTGGATGCTGTAATTTGCCTCATATTAAAGTCCATCCAAAGTTATATTGTCCGATCCATGTTATTCTCATGTCTTATCAGCATTCATATCAATTTTTGCAATTCTAGACTACCCTCAGATTTTTTTTTCCTCTGTAGTGCTGCCCAACACTGTACCCCACTGGATGGACAAACCCTTTAACTCTATAGGTCTGACTTATTGAAGACTAGAGATGGGCTTTATGTTCGGGTAGAACATGAGTTCGACTCGAACATGAGTTCGAACAGCGAACAATTTGGGGTGTTTGCGTCAAATTCGAAAGCCGCGGAACACCCTTTAAAAGTCTATGGGAGAAATCAAAAGTGCTAATTGTAAATGCTTATATGCATGGTATTGTCATAAAAAGTGTTTGGGGACCTGGGTCCTGCCGCAGGGGACATGTATCAATGCAAAAAAAGTATTAAAAACTGCCATTTTTTTCGGGAGCAGTGATTTTAATAATGCTTAAAGTGAAACAATAAAAGTGTAATATTCCTTTAAATTTCGTACCGGGGGGGGGGGGTGTCTATAGTATGCCTGTAAAGGGGCGCATGTTTCCCGTGTTTAGAAAGTCTGACAGCAAAATGACATTTCTAAAGGAAAAAAGTCATGTAAAACTAGTATCGCTACTATCACTACTAACTACTGTAAAACTACTAGCACTAGCGCCGGCTATAATGAATTGTCGGTCCGGCAATACACATAAAAGTTCATTGATAAAAACGGCATGGAATTCCCCCACAGGGTAACCCCGAACCAAAATTTAAAAAAAAATGCGTGGGGGTCCCCCTAGATTCCATACCAGGCCCTTCAGGTCTGGTTTCGATATTAAGAGGAACCCCGCACCAATTTTTTTTCAAAAATGGCGTGGGGGTCCCCCTAAATTCCATACCAGGCCCTTCAGGTCTGGTATGGATTTTAAGGGGAACTCCGCACCAAAATGTAAATAAAAATGGCGTTGGGTCCCCCCAAAAACCCATACCAGACCCTTATCCGAGCACGCAACCTGGCAGGCTGCAGAAAAAGAGGGGGGGTGAGAGAGCGCCCCCCCTCCTGAACCATACCAGGCCACATGCCCTCAACATTGCGAGGGTGCTTTGGGGTAGCCCCCCAAAGCACCTTGTCCCCATGTTGATGGGGAGAAGGGCCTCATCCCCACAACCCTTGCCCGGTGGTTGTGGGGGTCTGTGGGCAGGGGGCTTATCAGAATCCCGCCCCCCGTGTGAATTGGTAATCCCCCCCCCACCATTTCACAAAAAAGTGTCAAAAAGGTTAAAAAACACAAGAGACAGTTTTTGACAAGTCCTTTATACATTTCTTCTTCTTTCCGCTTCTTCTTCCATCTTCTTTCTTCTGGTCTGCCTTCAGTGTTCTTCTTCCTCCAGCTTCTTCTTCTTCTCCAACTTCTTCTTCCTCCGCTCTTCTCATCCCGCATCTTCCTCCGGCTTCTTCTCCGCTCCGTCCGCACGATCCGCCTCAGTGGTTCTTCTGACACTTCTTATATAATGGAGGGCGGGGCCACCCAGTGACCCTGCCCTCCTCTGACGCACGGGGACTTCAGGGGACTTCCCTGTGGCTTTCCCCGTGTTGTCAGAGGGGGCGGGGTCACCCAGTTACATAAATGGGTGACCCCTCTGACAACACAGGGAAAGCCACAGGGAAGTCCCCGTCAAGTCCCTGTGCATCAGAGGTGGCCCCACCCTCCGTTATATAAGAAGTGTCAGAAGAACCGAATCGTCACACGGCGGAAGACTCCCACTGAGGCGGATCGTGCGGACGGAGCGGAGAAGAAGCTGGAGGAAGATGCGGGAGGAGAAGAACGGAGGAAGAAGAAGATGGAGGAGAAGAAGAAGATGGAGAAGAAGAAGATGGAGAACAAGAAGATGGAGAAGAAGAAGATGGAGGAAGAAGAAGAACACCGAAGGAAGACCAGAAGAAAGAAGATGGAAGAAGAAGAAATTAATAAAGGACTTGTCAAAAACCGTCTCTTGTGTTTTTAACCTTTTTGACACTTTTTTGTGAAATGGTAGGGGTACATTTGTACCCTATTACCAATTCACACAGGGGGGCGGGATCTGGGGGTCCCTTTGTTAAAGGGGGCTTCCATATTCCGTTAAGCCCCCCACCCGCAGACCCCCACAACCACCAGGCAAGGGTTGTGGGGATGAGGCCCTTCTCCCATCAATATGGGGACAAGGTGCTTTGGGGGGCACCCTTCCAATGTTGATGGCCTGGTACGGTTCAGGGGGGCTCTCTCATCCCCCCCTCTTTTCCTGTGGCCTGCCAGGTTGCGTGCTTGGATAAGGGTCTGGTATGGATTTTTGGGGGACCTCACGCCATTTTTTTTTTTTAATTTTGGTGCGGGGTTCCCCTTAAAATCCATACCAGACCTGAAGGGCCTGGTATGGAATTTAGGGGGACCCCCACGCATTTTTTTTTAAATTTTGGTTCGGGTTCCCCTGTGGGGGAATCCCATGCCGTTTTTATCAATGAACTTTTATGTGTATTGCCGGACCGACAATTCATTATAGCCGGTGTCTTGCCGAGAAAGTTCCCTCGGCGGATAAGTTCCCCCCTGTACTGCGCAGGCACAGTGCCTGCGCAGTACGAACTACTGTCAGCCGCCGGAGATAGCCGAAGCTCAAACTTTTCAATCAGCTGTACACGGCGCCTGCGCCCTAGGTCCAGGTTCCTTCCCCACCATCCAAGTGGACCTAGAGGGGGAATCAAAAAGAGCCGAGCGAAGCGAGGCCGTGCCCAAAGCGTGGCGAGCGAAGCGTGGCGAGCGAAGCGAGCCCGTGAGGGGCCCACTTACAGGCGCTGTGTACAGCTGATTTTCAGCTATTCAACCTTCGGCTATTTCAGCCGGATCCTACTGCGCAGGCGCCGAGCGGAACTTTCTCGGCAGAACACCGGCACTAGCGATAGTAGTTTTACAGTAGTTAGTAGTGATAGTAGCGATAGTAGTTTTACATGACTTTTTTTCCTTTAGAAATGTCATTTTGCTGTCAGACTCTTCTAAACACGGGAAACATGCACCCCCTTACAGGGATACTATAGACACCCCCCAGGTACGAAATTTAAAGGTATATTACATTTTATTGTTTCACTTTAAGCATTATTAAAATCACTGCTCCCAAAAAAAAACATCAGTTTCTAAAACTTTTTGTTGCATTGATACATGTCCCCTGGGGCAGGACTCAGGTCCCCAAACGCTTTTTTATGACAATTACTTGCATATAAGCCTTTAAAATTAGCACTTTTGATTATTCATTTTCGTGTCCCATAGACTTTAACAGTGTTCGCGTGTTCAAACAAATTTTTTGCCTGTTCGCATGTTCTGGATGCGAACCGAACCGGGGGGTGTTCAGCTCATCCCTACTGAAGACGACATCAACCCATGAATGTTAGGTAATGCAGCTAAACAACACAAAACTCTACCTTGCACCATACCTTTACATGCCTTTGATGATTGGGGGGTGGGGGAGGGGTGAGGGGGCATGACCAATGGTGATACTATGAAATTCAGTGATCCAGTGTGCTGGCCTTTTTTGTACTTTAGCCAATGCAGCCAGTGAAGTTGGGATTCCTGATATGCATGTGTGTTCTAGGTCAGTGGAAAATGTACTGGGCCACAAAGTTTTTATGATTGCCTTTAATAAATGTGTCCTTAACATTTGTTTATGCTTCTATCTATTCTTGTTACAGCTCAGCAATTGTACAGCACCATTATGTTGAAAGCAATAAAACTATTGGCAATTTTCTTGATGATAATAGCCTTGGGCTTTATCATTAATACTAATTTTAGACAAAAAGGCTATCGCATCTTGAATTTTCTTCTTCCTAATGAATCGAAATTAGTAATCAGGGACAACACTAATGGAATGTTGAGTTCTTTTAGTGCAAACACCATTCTAAGAGAAGGAAATGGAATCTTATTTATGGAGACCACGGACAGAATGGATCCTCCATCCCTGGTACTGTGTGCTATTGAATCAGCTGCCCGAGTCTACCCTGACCGACCGGTGGTCTTCTTCATGAAAGGACTGGAGAATATTAACACAGAAGAAGATGAGAAGAGAGCAAGACAGCACTTTCCAACCCTGTCATCTTATAGCAATGTTTACCTCTTTCCACTTAGAATGGATCAGCTATTGGATGAAACACCCCTTAAACCATGGTTTGATAAGGTACATAATAAAAACTGGGAAAAGCCATTACAGAAAAATATTTGAATGTTTGTAGGTTAAAAGCTGGATAAAATTACTCTGCAGGAAGCTTCTTTACAGGAGAATGAAGCTCTTAAATGTATTAAATAATAACTTCAACTTTAAATAAACAGTTTGGGCTAGCTTGGTTGAAACTAACACTTACAACTATAGAATGGTCTGGATGCTGGTGATGCTGTAATACATTGTGGTAGCTGGTGCTACATATAGTAAATGGTGCTGTCTTCCTGCACGGGTACCAGACACTCATTACATTATCTACCTCCCCACCTCGGCCAATCAAACAACACCTTGTATTCATTGACAAAAATACAAGGCTGTTCTTGAAAGGCCAAGATGCCAACACTTTTTCTTTCTGGCAATAGGGAGGAAGGGTTTGAAATTTGTGCAGAAAGAGAAAGCTGCTTTCTGTACGGAGCACAAGCTACATAGTTACATAGTAGGTGAGGTTGAAAAAAGACACAAGTCCATCAAGTCCAACCCATGTGTGTGTTTATATGTCAGTATTACATTGTATATCCCTGTATGTTGCGGTCATTCGGGTGCTTATCTAATAGTTTCTTGAAACTATCAATGCTCCCTGTTGAGACCACCAAGTGGTGGTGAATTCCACAAGTGGTGAAGGGAATTCCACATCCTTGTCGCTCTAATGTCACGTACACACGAACAAACTTTTCAGCATCAAAGGTCCGACAGTCTTTCCGACGGACTTTCGGCGGAGTCCATTCGAAAGTCCGTTGGTTTGAATGTGATGATGTACGAAGGGACTAGAAAAGGAAGTTCATAGCCAGTAGCTAATAGCTGCCCTTGCGTCCTTTTTTATCCGTCGGTCTATACAGACGAACTGATTTTTCTACCAGACTCGAGTCCGTCGGAAAGATTTGAAACATGTTCCAAATCTAAAGTCAGCCTGATTTTCGACAAAAAAAGTCAGCTGAAGGTCCAATGAAGAACATCGGACCAGTCCGGTCTAAAAGTCCGCCCGTGTATACGGCGGATTTTACAGTAAAGAACCCTCTACGTAGTTTAAGGTTAAACCTCTTTTCTTCTAATTTTAATGAGTGGCCACGAGTCTTGTTAAAATCCCTTCTGCGAAAAAGTTTTATCCCTATTGTGGGGTCACCAGAATGTTATTTGTATATTGAAATCATATCCCCTCTCAAGCGTCTCTTCTCCAGAGAGAATAAGTTCAGTGCTTGCAACCTTTCCTCATAACTAATATCCTCCAGACCCTTTATTAGCTTTGTTGCCCTTCTTTATACTCGCTCCATTTCCAGTACATCCTTCCTGAGGACTGGTGCCCAGAACAGTACAGCATACTCTAGGTGCGGCCGGACCTGAGTCTTGTAGAGTGGGAGAATTATCATTTTATCTCTGGAGTTGATCCCCTTTTTAATGCATGCCAATATTCTGTTTGCTTTGTTAGCAGCAGCTTGGCATTGCATGCCATTGCTGAGCCTATCATGTACTAGGACCCCCCGGTTCTTTTTCCATTCTAGATTCCCCCAGAGGTTCTCCACCCAGTGTATAGATTGCATTCATATTTTTGCCACCCAAATGCATTATTTTACATTTTTCTACATTGAACCTCATTTGCCATGTAGTTGCCCACTCCATTAATTTGTTCAGATCTTTTTGCAAGGTTTCTACATCCTGCGGAGGCGGTATTGCCCTGCTTAGCTTAGTATTGTCTGCAAATACAGAGATTGAACTGTTTACCCCATCCTCCAGGTCATTTATGAACAAATTAAATAGGATTGGTCCCAGCACAGAACCCTGGGGGACGCCACTACCCACCCCTGACCATTCCGAGTACTTCCCATTTATCACCACCCTCTGAACTCGCCCTTGTGGCCAGTTTTCAATCCATATACTCACCCTATGGTCCATGTCAACTGACCTTATTTTGTACAGTAAACATTTATGGGGAACTGTGTCAAATGCTTTTGCAAATCCAGATACACCACGTCTACGAGCCTTCCTTTATCTAGATGGCAACTCACCTCCTCATAGAAAGTTAATACATTGGTTTGGCAAGAACTATTCTTCATGAATCCTTGCTGATTACTGCTAATGATACTGTTCTCATTACTAAAATCTTGTATATAGTCCCTTATCACCCTCTCCAAGAATTTACATACTATTGATGTTAGTCTAACTGGTCTGTAATTCCCAGGGATGTATTTTGGGCCCTTTTTAAATATTGGTGCTACATTTGGCTTTTCTCCAATCAGCTGGTACCATTCCAGTCAGTAGACTGTTAGTAAAAATTAGGAACAATGGTTTGGCCATTACTTGACTGACTTCCCTAAGTACCCTAAGTACACTGCAGTGTATAGCAGCATTCCCAGCAGGCAGACCATTCCTCAATGGTAAGCATTTGATTTAGCCACACTGGCCCAAACAATCGATTTTAAGTGACCATAAAGCTGAAATTCTGGTTTAAAGTAAACTTGTCCTAATGAACATACACTGGCTACTGGGAATGAAAGAAATGCAGAGTCTTATTCTTTCTGCAGTTTTAGGATTTTTGTAAAAATGTATTTGAATCAATGGGGAAGGTGCAATTAAGGTGTTTTTTTAAGGATGCAATGGGTTTATATAGCTTATGAGTGTTACAGATAATGATGAGCTCAACATTTTGTCAGAACACAAGTTCAAGGCGAATTTTGGCTGTTCAGGCATTTTTCTAAACGCTACACCTTTTATTTGTTTGGCAGGAGCTGTATGGCATGCATAGTGATAGGATACTTCTGGATCCTACAACCTCTAGTCCTATCTATCACCTTATTATTGTTAATCTTACCTTATTTTTATTGCCGGCACTTTTCCGTTCGCCACACCCAGATCTGCGCAGGGAACAGTGTATATACAGTGTATATACAAAAGTGACTCAACACAGATTAGATCTAAACACTGTCCGATTTATTGGTTCTGGTACAGAATATTTATAGTATACATTCAAGATCTAGCCCACCCATAGGATATTACCAATCCAAGCCATGCCAAACCCCCCCCCCATGTACATACAGTTATTCATAGCATTTCTCGCCTGTCAATGTTCAGACAATTTTTATAACAACTTTTATAACACTACACAGGTTATCACATCACTTTTGATCAAGGCATTAGTTTTGTGGTAACACAAACCTAAAAAAGACTTTCATCTTCTCATTAGAAACATCTCTATTACGTCTAACTTCAGAGCAACAATATATTTAAAGGAGTAATAACCCAAAACAATAAATATAGATTAAGGGGGCTCTCAACCACCTCTTTTGTCATGAATGTGACAACTACAATCCCTGTTGCCCCAATATGCCCTTTAACATCAACCTGGATTACTCCTCTCATAAATGTGTTATTATCTTACGCATGTATAAAATAGAGAACAATAAACACATCAGAATTAGTAGATATCAAGATCTCAGCTGTATAGCAATTTTCCATAAAAAATAACGGGGAGGTGACAGGCCATAAAAACAAGGGGGGGGGGGGGGGCATGACAGTCTGTAGGTTAATGAAAATTAGTCCTAATCAAAAAATATAAAAGAACACAAAAAAAAGTATCATTTGTATGACTTATGAATGTGCATAAAGTTTCCAGTATACAAAAAAAAGTCCACATTATTTCACTCCTTAACTTCATTTCCTAAACTTTTAAAAATACCTCCATGGATTTTGATTCTGTAGTCATCCATGTAAACAGAAGATTCCCCACCTCAAAAACTTGCCTCTTTGTAAGGACAGAGCTTGACATCCACAGACAGGCTGGAACTGATGCATTGGGCTAGGCTTGGGTCTTTGGACTGGCACTTCAGATCTCTTTCTTGCAGTGTTCACTGGAATTCTTAGACCTTGGGTTTGCGTCATGGCTCCCCCTCAAGGCATCATTCCCAACATTTTTCCAGCAGGAGTTCCCCTTCAAATTCAAAAACTGGAGGAAAGATCATACTGAAATGATAGATTGAACTCCTCCCAGGACCTCCTGTGGCATTAGCACAACAAAGGTGAACAACAAAGATGTCATTTCAACAAAGATTTTCATGTAAAAGATGTAGTCATTTCTATCTCCTCAAGTAGCAGGCACCTGGATAGAGGCATGAATGGGGGGTCATTTCTTCACATGAATGGGGCTGGAGGGGGTGAAGTCTCTCCATCGAACATGAATAACCACAGAAATCACCTGAACTTTTTAAAATATAGCCTTCCTTACCCATTGGAGGTATAATATTCTTTCATTAGTTCAAACATAAGTCCATTAGTCGATTTAGCATGCAGAAATAAAATGTTTCCTAGCAATGGTTTTTATTCTATAGATTCAATATATTTAACTGAACATTTTTCTCAACCCCCAATATTGCAGCAGGATTCAATAAAACATAACATCTGTAGTTCCTTATTCGCTCTGGGCCCAAGTAAAGGCCAAGGGTCTCAGAACAGAATATTTTACTCAAGCACATAAATGTATCTGACTATCATAAACAAAATAAAATAGTACTGAATAAGCAACATAACACTTCCCAACTGAAATTCTGTGGCTTAAAAAAGTAAGATGTCCAAAAAATACTTTAACCCTTTCCTGTCCATGCTATAGCCGAATGACGGCTACAGTGCGGACCGTCATTAGACGTCCTCCCCTTTGCACGCTCCCCGTGTTCCCCCTGTGAGGCGCACATGGCGTGGTCTGTGATCACCTGTCAATGAGACTTGGGTGATCACAGCTCGGAGTAAGGGGCCTATCCCAGCCCCTTACCATGTGATCAGCTGTCAGCCAATGACAGCAATATGGATGAAAATTAGAGGTACCCCCCCAGTCCATTAGCAGGCTCTTTGGGTCTTTTATGGATATTTAGGGGAACCCCGCACCCAAATTAAAAAAAGGAAAGGCGTGGGTCCCCCAGGCCCTATATACTCTGAACAGCAGTATACAGGCGGTATGGTTTGTTGTTAAGTAGAATCTGTTTGTAATTTTGAACTGGTACATTTTTAAAGTATAGCTCCAGCCAAAAAATCTATTTTTAAGCTTTTTTGGAAAACATAGGGAAGGGTTATCACCCCTGTAACATTTGTTTTGCTGTCTGTGCACCTCTTCAGAAGATTTCACCTCACTTTCTGTCCCAAAGACAAATGTTTTTTCAAAATTTGGGGTTTTTAATGAAACAAGGATTGGTGATAAAGCATCAGTGGAGATGAGACACGTTTTTCCCATATCAACTCTTACAGGAGAGAATTTTCCTTCTTAGGGGTAGATTTCATCTCACTTCCTGTTGTCGCCTTCTGTTTGCAAGTAGGAGTCGTTTGTAAGTTGGATGGTTGAAAGTAGGGGCCTGCCCTATATACTCTGCAGAAATTGGGGCCTTAGGTGTTGGTGTTGCTACAACACTGTAAGCCCTCACAGTTACTCTTTGTGGGTGCAGGAACGGCCCTACTGTGAAATATTAGATCAAGAATTGTAATTACATGCCATTGTTGAGCAGGGGCAGAAAAAAAATTTCCTTTGGTGGTGGTGCTGGTGCCACAACACTGTAAGTCCTCACAGTTACTCTTGGTGGCCACTGGAACGGACCCTGCTGTGAAATATTATATCCAAAATTGTAATTACATGCACCTGTTGAACAGGGGAGGAAAGATTGGGCCTGTGGTGGTGGTGGTTTTGCCACAACACTGTAAGCTCTCACAGTTACTCTTGATGGGCGCAGGAATGGGCCCTGCTGTGAAATATTAGATCAAGAATTGTAATTACATGTCCCTGTTGTACAGGGGCAGAAAAATTGGGCCTTGGGCACTGGTACTGGTGCCACAACACTGCAACCCCTCACAGATACTCTAGTTGGAGCGCAGGAATGAGCCCTGCTGAAAAGTATTGCATCAAAAATTGTAATTACACCCCCCTGTTAAACAGGGGCTGAAAAATTGAGCCTTTGGCACTGGTGCTGGTGCCACAACACTGCAACCCCTCATAGATTCTCTTGTTGAATGCAGCAACAAACCCTCCTGCAAAATATTGCACCAAAAATTGCAATTACACTTAGCCACTGGTGGCGGCGCCCAGAACCAAAAAATGTTCTTACAAGCTATCAGCATGATCATTGAGGAGGAAGAGGATAATCACTCAGCATAACAGGATAGTCACTCAGCATCAGCATAGGCAGTCTTGAAGGGATCTGACATTTTGAAAAAAATTATTCGGTTATATCAGCATCAGGTACCTGGTAGCTGGTGGTGATCCAAGACTGATTCATTATTATGAAGGTCAGTCGATCGACCGAGTCGGTGGACAGGCGCACCTAAAGCTACCTGTAGGTAGCTTTAGGTGCACACTGTGCAGAGGACACAGTACACTAACTTGTAAATACTGCAGCTGCCTGCAGTACTAATAGGATCAGAAGAACACCACCAATTTTCTTCAGGTAGCTTTAGGTGCACACTGTGCAGAGGACGCACTACACTAACTTGTGGTACTGCCTGTGGTGCTAATAAGATCAGAAGAACACCACCAATTTTCTTCAGGTAGTTTTAGGTGCACACTGTGCAGAGGATGCACTACACTAACTGTAAATACTGTAGCTAATAGGACTAATAGGATCAGAAGAACACCACCAATTTTCTTCAGGTAGCTTTAGGTGCACACTGTGCAGAGGACGCACTACACTAACTTGTAAATACTGCAGCTGCCTGCGGTACTAATAGGATCAAAAGAACACCACCAATTTTCTTCAGGTAGCTTTAAGTGCACACTGTGCAAGGACGCACTACAATAACTTGTAAATACTGCAGCTGCCTTCGGTACTAATAGGGTCAGGAGAACAACAGCAATTGTCTTCAGGTAGCTTTAGGTGCACACTGTGCAGAGGATGCACTACACTAACTGTAAATACTGCAGTTGCCTGCGGTACTAAAAGGATCCGAAGAACACCACCAATTTTCTTCAGGTAGCTTTAGGTGCACACTGTGCAGAGGACGCACTACACTAACTGTAATTACTGTAGCTAATAGGACTAATAGGATCAGAAGAACACCACCAATTTTCTTCAGGTAGCTTTAGGTGCACACTGTGCAGAGGACGCACTACACTAACTTGTAAATGCTGCAGCTGCCTGCGGTACTAATAGGATCAGAAGAACACCACCAATTTTCTTCAGGTAGCTTTAGGTGCACACTGTGCAGAGGACGCACTACACTAACTGTAAATACTGTAGCTAATAGGAATAAGAGGATCAGAAGAACACCACCAATTTTCTTCAGGTAGCTTTAGGTGCACACAGTGCAGAGGACGCACTACACTAACTTGTAAATACTGCAGCTGCCTGCGGTACTAATAGGATCAGAAGAACACCACCAATTTTCTTCAGGTAGCTTCAGGTGCACACTGTGCAGAGGATGCACTAAACTAACTTGTAAATACTGCAGCTGCCTGCGGTACTAATAGGATCAGAAGAACACCACCAATTTTCTTCAGGTAGCTTTAGGTGCACACTGTGCAGAGGACGCACTACACTAACTTGTGGTACTGCCTGTGGTACTAATAGGATCAGAAGAACACCACCAATTTTCCTCAGGTAGCTTTAGGTGCACACTGTGCAGAGGATGCACTACACTAACTGTAAATACTGTAGCTAATAGGACTAATAGGATCAGAAGAACACCACCAATTTTCTTCAGGTAGCTTTAGGTGCACACTGTGCAGAGGACGCACTATACTAACTGTAAATAATGTAGCTCATAGGACTAATAGGATCAGAAGAACACCAGCAATTTTCTTCAGGTAGCTGTAAATACTGTAAAAACACCTGTCTGTCTGTCAGTAGGAAGAGAATAACAGGAACAGATCTAGCTAAACTGAATACAGTGTATATATGTATATATATATATATATATATATATATATACACAACACCTAGGATGCATATATATACACAATACACTGTAAGTGCAGCTAACTAACTCGCCTGCCTACTCTATCTAACTTAAATTAAATGACACTGTCTCTCTCTCTCTCTCTCTCAACGCCGGAACACACTGCACAGGGCTGACGTGCAGGCGGCCTTATATCATGTGGGACGTGTACTAAACCCCCTGAGCCATAATTGGCCAAAGCGCTGGCTTTGGCCAATTATGGCTCTCTGTACAGACGACGCTATGATTGGCCAAGCATGCGGGTCATAGTGCATGCTTGGCCAATCATCAGCCAGCAATGCACTGAGATGCCGCATTCAATTATGGGCCGTGACGTGTCACTCGAATTTGACGCGAACGGCCCATATCGTTCGTAATTCGACGAACGGTCGAACATGCGATGTTCGAGTCGAACATGGGTTCGACTCGAACTCGAAGCTCATCTCTAATTGGGAGCAGTGATTGCTGTCATGTCAATGGTAGCCCATCCCCTCCACAGTTAGAATCACTCCATAGGACACACTTAACCCCTTGATCGCCCCCTAGTGTTTAACCCCTTCCCTGCCAGTGTCATTTATACAGTAATCAGTGCATTTTTATAGCACTGATAGCTGTATAAATGACAATGGTCCCAAAATAGTGTCAAAAGAGTCCGATGTGTCCGCCATAATGTCGCAGTCACGATAATAATCGCAGATCGCCGCCATTACTAATAAAATTATAATAAAAATGCCATAAATCTATCCCCTATTTTGTAAATGCTATAACTTTTGCGTAAACCAATCAATAAACGCTTATTGCGTTTTTTTTTTTACCGAATATATGTAGAAGAATACATATTGGCTTAAACTGAGAAAGAAATTTGTTTAGTTTGTTTGCTATATGTTTGTTATATATTTTTTGGGGATATTTATTATAGCAAAAAGTAAAAAATATTGCGTTTTTTTCAAAAAAATTTTGTTTGTTTTTGTTCGCTCTTTTTTTTGTTTAAAACTGCAGAGGTGATCAAATATCACTGAAAGAAAGCTCTATTTGTAGGAAAAAATAGACTTTACTTTTGTTTGGATACAACATCGCACGACGGCGCAATTGTCAGTTAAAGCGACGCAGTGCAGAATCACAAAAAGTGCTCTGGTCAGGAAGGGGGTAAATCCTTCCATGGCTGAAGTGGTTCAAGTCATACTTTAACTGAAATAATAAGTTAAAACTGTATTTTTTCAGTACAGTAGAACATTCTTCTTAATGTTCCCCTTTTCAGTTATTCACACCTTTTGTCTATACAGTCATGCTCAAAAGTTTGCATACCCTGGCAAAAATTTAGAAATCTTGGCATTAATATTGAAAATATGACTGATCATGCCAAAAAACTGTTTTTTATTTAAGAATAACAATCACATGAAGCCTTTTATTATCACATAGTTTTTTTGGATCCTTTTTAAATCCTAATAACAGAAATCACCCAAATGGCCCTGATAAAAAAGTTTACATACCCTGAAATGTTTGGCCTTGGTACAGACACAGAAGGTGGCACACACAGGTTAAAAGGCAATTAAAGATTAATTTCCCACATTTGTGACTTTTTAAATCACAATTAGTGTCTCTGTATAAATAGTCAATCAGTTTGTTAGCTCTCACATGGATGCACTAAGCAGGCTAGACACTGAGCCATGAGGAAGTAGAACAGAACAGCAAAAAGACCTGTGTAACAAGGTAATGAAACTTTATAAAAATGGAAAAGGATATAACAAGACATCCAAAGCCTGTCAGTACTGTTCAATCACTTGATAAGAAATGGAAAATTAGGGGCTCTTTTGCTACCATGCCAGGGCTGGTAGACCAAGAAAGTTTGCAGCCACAACTGGTGGAAGAATTGCTCAGGATACAAAGAAAAACCCACAGGTAACCTCAGGAGAAATACAGGCTTCTCTCCAAAAAGACGGTTTGGTTGTTTTTAAAGAGCACAATTCAACGACACTTGAGCAAAAAAGAGCTTCATGGTTCAGCTGCCAGAAGGAAGCCTTTACTGTGCCAATACCACAAATCCAATGAGGCATGTCAAGGTGTTGTTGGGCATATTGTAACCAGGCTTTTTGTGGAACTTGTACAGTAAAGGCTTCTTTCTGGCAACTTGACCATACAGCTCTTTTTTTTTCAAGTATCATCGTATTGTGCTCCTTAAAACAACCACGCCATCTTTTTACAGAGCAGCCTGTATTTCTCCAGAGTAGGGATGAGCTGAACACCCCCCGGTTCGGTCACAGCAGAACATACGAACAGGCAAAAAATGTGTTCGAACACACGAACACCGTTAAAGTCTATGGGACACGAAGGCTTATATGCAAGTTATTGTCATCAAAAGTGTTTGGGGATTTGGGTACTGCCCCAGGGGACATCTATCATTGCAAAAAAAAGTTTTAAAAATGGCAGTTTTTTCGGGAGCAGTGATTTTAATAATGCTTAAAGTGAAACAATAAAAGTGAAATATTCCTTTAAATTTCATACCAGGGGGGTGTCTATAGTATGCCTGTAAAGTGGCGCATGTTTCCTGTGTTTACAACAGTGCCTGCACAAAATGACATTTCTAAAGGAAAAAAAGTCATTTAAAAGTACTCACGGTTATAATGAATTGTTGGTCCCAGCAATACACATAAAAATTATTGAAAAAAACAGCATGGGATTCCCCCACAGTCCATTACCAGGCCCTTCAGGTCTGGTATGAATATTAAGGGGAACCCCGAACCAAAATTAAAAAAAAAAATTGCATAGGGGTCCCCCCAAATTCTATACTAGGCCCTTCAGGTCTGGTATGGATATTAAGGGGAAACCCACGGCAAAATTAAAAAAAAAATGGCATGGGGTCCCCCTAAAAATCCATACCAGACCCTCATCCAAACACGCAACCTGGCAGGCCGCAGGAAAAGGGGGGGCAAGAGAGCGCTTCCCCTCCTGAACCCTCCTGAGAGAGCACCCCCCTCCTGGGGGTCTGAGGGCAGGGGGCTTATTGGAATCTGGAAGCCCCCTTTAACAAGGGGACCCCCAGATCCCGGCCTCTCCCCATGTGAAATGGTAACGGGTACCAATGTACCCCTACCATTTCACAAAATAAATGTGAAAATTGTAAAAATGACATGACACGGCTTGGGACAATTCCTTTATTAAAAAAAATAAAAATGTCCCATGAAGTCTTCTTCTTCTTCTCTTGCTCCACCGATGGACTGAAAAAAATAAACCCGCATGCCGCCACCGATCCGCCTCCATGGGAGGCACCCTTCGTAATGACCGCCCTCTCAGGTGACAGTTCTTTTATAACTGAGGGCGGGGCCACATGGTGACATCGTCGGGTGACCCTGTCCCCCTCTGACGCACAGAGACATCCCTATGGCTTCCCCATAGCGTCAGAGGGGGGCGGGGTCATCCGGTTACGTCATGCCGGTGGTGGCATGCAGGGTTTTTTTACTTTTTCGGTCCATCAACGAAGCAAGAAAAGAAGAAGACGACTTTTTGGGACATTTTTATTTTTTAATAAAGGATTTGTCCCAAGCCATGTCATGTCATTTTTACCATTTCACACAGGTGGGAGGCCAGGATCTGGGGGTCCCCTTGTTAAAGGGGGCTTCCAGATTCCGATAAGCCCCCTGCCTGCAGACCCCCACAACCACCGGGCAAGGGTTGTGGGGATGAGGCTACCCCAAAGCACCCTCCACATTTTGAGGGCATGTGGCCTGGTACGGTTCAGGAGGGGGGGCGCTCTCTCATCCCCCCCTCTTTTCCTGCGGCCTGCCAGGTTATGTGCTTGGATAAGGGTCTGGTATGGATTTTTGTGGTGACCCCCACGCCATTTTTTTATTTTGGCACGGGGTTCCCCTTAATATCCATACCAGACCTGAAGGGCCTGGTATAGAATTTGGGGGGACCCATGCAATTTTTTTTTTATTTTGGTTTGGGGTTCCCCTTAATATTCATACTAGATCCAAAGTGCCTGGTAATGGACTGTGGGGGAATCCCATGTATTTTTTTTCAATGACTTTTTTGTGTATTGCCGGGACCGACAATTCATTATAGCCACGAGTACTTTTAAATGACTTTTTTTCTTTTAGAAATGTCATTTTGTGCAGGCACTGTTGTAAACACGGGAAACATGTGCCACTTTACAGGCATACTATGGACACCCCCCAGGTACGAAATTTAAAGGAATATTTCACTTTTATTGTTTCACTTTAAGCATTATTAAAATCACTGCTTTCGAAAAAACGGCCGCTTTTAAAACTTTTTTTTGCATTGATACATGTCTCCTGGGGCAGGACCCAGATCCCCAAACACTTTTTATGAAAATACTGAACATATAAGCCTTTAAAATTAGCACTTTTGATTTCTCCCATAGACTTTTAAAGGGTGTTCCGCGGCTTTCGAATTTGCCGTGAACACCCCAAATTGTTCGCTGTTCGGTGAACAGGCGAACTTATGTTCGACTCGAACATCCGGCTCATCCCTACTAACGGAGGTTACCTGTGGGTTTTTCTTTGTATCCCGAACAGTTCCTGTGGCTGTTTTGTCTGAAATCTTTCTTGATCTACCTGACCTTGGCTTGGTATCAAAAAATCCTGATATTTCCACTTCTTATTAAGTGATTGAACAGTACTGACTTTGCTTTGATGTCTTTTTAAATCCTTTTTTATCTTTGTAACGTTTCATTACCTTGCTACGCAGGTCTTTTGACTGTTCTTTTCTACCTACTCATGGCGCAGTGCCTAGCCTGCTTAGTGCATCCATGTGAGAGCTAACAAACTCTTTGAGTATTTATACCCAGACACTAATTGTGATTTAAAAAGCCACAAATGTTTGAAATTAACCTTTAATTGCCATTTTAACCTGCGTGTGCCACCTTCTGTGTCTGGACCAAGGCCAAACATTCCAGGGTATGGAAACTTTTTATCAGGGCCATGTGGGTGATTTCTGTTATCATTATGATTTAAAAAGGATCCCAAAAACTATGTGATAATAGATGGCTTCATGTGATTGCTATCCTTAACCTCTTGGCACCCGCACTATAGCTGAATGACGGCCGCAGCGCGGACCTGAATTTCCGGAAGGCCGTCATATGATGGCCTAACCTGTGCACGTGCCCTGCAGGGCGCGCACGGAGCACGCTGTGATCACGGAGTTACTGAGACTCGGGTGATCACCGATCCGAGTAAGGGGCCGGCCCCGGCCCCTTACCATGTGATCAGCTGTCAGCTGATCACATGATGTAAACAAAAGCTTGGTAATAGTTTTTTTTTCTCCTCACGCTGATAGCGTGAGGAGAAAAAAAAGCCAATCACCGGCTCATCTGCAAGGGACATTGGTCCCAAAGAGGAAGAGGCAATTATGCCTCATCTGTGCCACCTGCCATTGCCACCTAACAGTGCCAACAGTGCCCACCGGTGCCACCTATCAATGCCCATGAGTGCCACCTATCAATGCCCACAAGTGCCACCTATCAATGCCCACCAGTGGTGCCAATCAGTGCCGCCTAGCAGTGCTGCCTATCAGTGTAACCGATCAGTGCCCATTACTGCCACCCATCAGTGCCCATCACTGCCACCTATCGGTGCCCATCAGTGCCACCTCATCAGCGTACATCAATGAAGGCAAAAAATGTCCTGTTTTAAAATTTTTATGTAGTAAATGGTAGAAACTACCAACTCATGCAAATGGAAGCTGATAGAACTAATGTAAAATTAATTAATGTAAAATTGATTGATTGAGGAGCAGCACGTTATAACAAAAGTAAAAGGACAATAATTAACGTATTAATTACAAACCACGCTCCTTGTAAAGTGCAAGTGCAGAATCACAATCTAATGTAAACCAAAACATATGTTATAGTGTATAAATAATATCAATAGTGATACTCATAAATAGCTAACAACTAAGTGAAATCAACAAATAACTATATTGAAAATTAAAAAAATAAAAATTTAAAATAAAACCAAAACAAGTGAAAGCAACAGTTCAAATTCAAAATTGAATTCCAAAAAATTCAAAAAATATGTGTTCAAAAAATGTTCAAATAGTGATGAAATCAAACTTCTGGATAAATCCTCCTGGGGTTCAGCAAGGCATCAAACAACAGTAATCCACCACCATCACCGGTCACACAGCCTACTCACCAGATTGAAGTGACTCCCATAACAGGAGTCAAAAATGCTTCAAGAACAGCAAAAGAAGCTTCTCACGATCACGGCTTTTTTCAGGTGCTGGAACTCAGATGCTGGAACTCAGGTAGCTTAGGTGACACTGTAGCTGCTTGGATGCATGCAAACGAACTCCCGAATAGAGATGGGTCATTGAAGACCATTAGTGCCATGAACGGGGAGAAATTAATTGGAAAATTCCCATCGTGAAGTATGGCAAAAAAAAATTATTGAACAGGCTAAAAACAAGCTAAAAACCGCATCACCCACGTGTGGGTACGTACGAACAAACAATCAAACTATGTTGCGAACGCAAGGGGCGTGTCATATTCGGTACGTCCGACCAGTTTCGTCAGTGCGTTCTGACGTCATCAGGGATAAGCTACCTGAGTTCCAGCACCTGAGTGCTGAGGTACTATAATTAAAGAATTGTCCTCCTCTTTAATCTTTATCATCTCCCTCTGAATTCTGGCTGTCACTTTAGCTATAATCTTTTGTATGTAAGTTATCGCTTTAAAGTGGAGTTCCACCCAAAAATGGAACTTCTACTTTTTGGAATCCTCCCCCCCCTCCGGTGTCACATTTGGCACCTTTCAGGGGAGAGGGGGGAGCAGATACCTGTCTAATACAGGTATTTGCTCCCACTTCCTGGCATAGATAGACCTATGCCACTTCCGGCGCCTACTCTGTCCTCCCCGCTGTCTTCTGAGAGACACACGGGTCCCAGAAAACAGCAGGGACCAGTGAGGACGCGCAGCGCGACTCGCGCATGCACAGTAGGGAACCAGGAAGTGAAGCCGCATGGCTTCACTTCATGATTCCATTATCGAGGATGGCAGCGGCAGCAGACGAGAGCCGACGGACAGAGCTGGTTCGGCTGCCGACATCGTGGGCTCCCTGGACAGGTAAGTGTCCATATATTAAAAGTCAGCAGCTGCAGTATTTGTAGCTGCTGGCTTTTAATATTTTTTTTTTCGGCGGACCTCTGCTTTAAGTTTAGATCGCACAGCTAAAACCCCTTTCTCCCATATGCACCATAACAATAGAGGTTTTCTTCCTTTTCTCAGTTTTTTTAACACCTTACGTGATGCCAAAGATAAATTTGAGATCTCCCCCTTACCTTGATATTCTTTCATCCTGTAAGGAAAACAGCAGATTATGCAAATGTACATATAAAAGCACTTCCCACTGTCAAAAGGATATCTGGGTGTGTGGAAGGGAGATACCAAATTTACTTTTGTCCCCATTTCTAACTAAGTCCCTACCTGCCTGGGCTCCTTAACTTACCCTTGAGCACCAATGCTGTACACTTTTACAGCGTTACCCCAACGCTTAAGGCCAACCTGGGCACAACAATATAGAAGTCTCAGGCTGCCACCCCAAACAGTACGCAACTTCTTTGGAGGCGTGTGTCCTGGGGGGGGACCCAGGTGCAATTCAGTAGTTAAACAATTTAGTCACCTTAGCGACGGCATCCCCTCCCAATCAAAAATACTCAAGCAAAACAACTTTTTCTCTTTTAACCATTTCAATACCAGGCACTTTCCACCCTTCCTGCCCAGGACATTTTTTAGCTTTCAGCGCTGTCGCACTTTGAATGACAATTACTCAGTCATGCAACACTGTACCCAAACTAAATGTTTATCATATTATTCCCACAAATAGAGATTTCTTTTTGTGGTATTTGATCACATCTGCGGTTTTTAATTTTTGCGCTATAAACGAAAAAAGATCGACAATTTTGAAAAAAACAACTGATGGGCACTGATAGGTGTTAGACGCCCGTCTTCTACCTGTGGCCTAGGCTCTTGGAGATGGCTCAGTGGAGGTCCTCGCCGGCGGTTAATCAATGACACATACACACATAGGTATGCTGAAATGATTACAATTCTTTATTTCAGGACTCGCTGTTTTATGCTGTCTTTACATGACTCTGCCCACAATTTGGGGGCCAATCAAAATGATAATACATATTAGCATATTCGGTAATTTCCAAACATTAATACATCTTGTGATTTGATTTTTCATACTTTAATAAAGTCTTGTGATATCAGTAATGGTGACCCCTGCAGTTCAAGTTAATAGGTCAAAACATTCCTTACCCTCTGTCATTTGTCTGCTGGACTATGAGGTATTCAACCACAGCTTCCCTAAAAAAGCCTAATGTTAGCTGTTATACCGGACAAACAAAATACAGAAATAAAACCACAAACAGATGCTTCCTCTGATGGGCATGGAAAAGAGGAAAAGCAGACAGTATGATGTATTTTAGTAAAATCACAAGACAGTCTGACCTTCATGAAAAATATACTCAGATATTTTTCTGATTATTAAAGCAAATAAGCAAAACCCTGAACATATCATGAACAGAGTGAAAATCAACAATTAATCAATAATGAAATGTAATATAGAATCTCCTTACAATCCTCCCTTTGACCATTCGATATCATCGAAATGGTCATTCTACCTATTCGTCACACCTCAAGGAGTCATATTCCTCGGCTACCTTTTCATCATGCCTTAAGGAGTCATATTCCTCGGCCTCATTTCCCTGGTTCTCGTACCATACCGTGGGATCTCTGGTAATGGAAGTCAGCTTCATGGTTTCGGAAGGTGCTTTATTACCCTTTCTGTAGAGGCATTTGAGTAACGTGAAGCATGCATACAAGAACAATATGAAAAGCAGTATGGTAAAAATTGTCATTGCCACTTCTAAGACATTGGCAAGAACTAGGGGGAGTTTCATTCAAAAAAGGAGTGATGTTTAAGGGAATGGCCATCAATGGGATTCTGGCTGTACTGGGGTGGAGTTTGCTGCATATCCAACATTTCTCAAAACCAGACTTTTGTGCATAACTGTACTTAAACTTCAACAACAACATCTTGTCAGTGAAACCTGAAGGGGGTTCAGTGGGGGACATACTTCTTTTATATTTTAAACTAGATGTATTGGCTGTCTGTGCATTCCCACATATCCCTTCTAGTGACCCTAAATCTTCTCGATGGTACACACAATTTGTTATTAACCAAGTAGGTATGAATACTGTCAGAATCAGACATGTCCAGAAGCATAATGTTTTTCCTGACACAAAGGTAGAAATCATTTTGTCAGGTACTGTGTACAAAGTTCTGTTACACGTTTCTTCCTGTTGGTGGGGGATTCGTCTCGTCGTCCAGAGAGATTTGTTTTATGCCTTCTTGAATGTCCTCCAAATCTGGTCGCTGTTCCTGAAGAGAGAAGTCTTGGGATGCTGGTGGAGGGTCAGGGGTCTGGGGTTGCTGTGGACACTTCTTTAACCGGCTGGCGTGGATCCAGGTGTTTCCTAGATCGGTCAGTACAGCAGTTCTGGAAACCTTCTCTATCTTCCAGGGTCCGGAGAAAATGGGTCCAACCTTCTTTTTGTGTGCCAGTTGTTTCACCAGTACTTTGTCTCCTGGGATGAAGGGATGAGTAGGTTCTGTTGAAAGAGGAGAAAAGGTGACAGAAACTTGTTCGTTCATATCTTGTAGCATACTTACCAGATTTTTCACGTACATTTCCTGTTGAGAATAGATGTTAATGTCAGTGTTTTGATCTAAGAGGGGCAGCTCTATGTTTGCAGGAACTCCCATCAAAATCTCAAAGGGCGAGAGTTTTGTTCTAGCATGTGGTGTTGTTCTGATCTGAAATAGGACAGAAGGAAGGTAATCCAACCATCCTTTCATGGTGCCCCCCGTGGCCTTTTTTAACTTGTCCTTAATGTTCCTATTCATTCTTTCCACTACTCCTGCACTTTGTGGGTGGTAAGGGATGTGCAGTTTCCACTGTAAGCCTAGTAGCTTAGCTAAAGTCTGTGTAACAGAGGAGCTGAAGGCAGGCCCTCTGTCTGACCATATGGCCGTTGGTATTCCGAACCTACAAACCCAATGGTTCAGTATGCATTTGGCAGCAATTTTAGCAGTCTCACCTGTACACGGAATTCCTTCAACCCAGCCCGACCATTTGCATACGATTACGCAAAGGCATTTCAAATTACCTCTTTGTTTGGGCATGTGTGTGAAGTCTATTTGCAAATCTGTTAGGGGACCCAGGGGTGAGGGCAGGTGGCCATGTAATCCATGATTTTTTCCTTGGACATTGTTTTGTGCACAGGTCAGACAGCTGCTGGTGAGGAGTTTTGCCTGTTTACTTAAGTTGTTTGTGCAGAAAGACTTTGTGTATATGTTTGTTAGGGCGGTGGTACCTATATGTCCTGGACCATGGAGATAGGAAAGTATGAGAACACTGCTTGATTCTGGTATTCCCAATATCTTCCCCTCTTTTGACCAAAGACCTTCTTGGTCCTTGGTCAAGCCATCCTTGACCCAAAAAGAAACATCCTCCTCTGTAGCTAATCCCTGTATTTGTGCCACAACGGTTTTAAAGTTGGGTGATGTAAAATGTTCTTTGAAGAACATTGTTGTGGGGGCTGGCTGACCAATGTACAGGGCAGCGGCTTTTTTTGCTTCTCTGTCTGCCAGAGCGTTTCCTTTGGAAACTCTGCTGTTATCTGATGAATGTGCTTTTACTTTGATGACCGCTATCCTCTTTGGGAGAAGAATCGCTTGCAGAAGTGCTTTAATTTGCGTAGAGTTAGCGATTGGCTTGTTGTCAGCGGTTTTAAATCCTCTATTCGCCCATATTACGCCATAGTCATGCGCTACACCAAAAGAGTACCTACTATCTGTGTAGATGTTTACCTCCTCATCAGAGAAAAGTATGCAAGCTCTTGTGAGTGCCTCCAATTCTGCTACCTGTGCCGAGGAGGGTGGTAAGGCTTTTGCTTCCAACACCACATCAGGTAGTTGGACAATGGCATACCCTGTCAGGAATGTTGCATCAGAGGGGCGAGTACAACTGCCGTCTATGAAGACGTCCTGTACTCCTGGTAGGGGGATGTCAGTGAGATCTGGGCGAGGGCTGGTTATTGCTGCAACCTGTTCAACACAATTGTGCTTCTGATCAGGGTCTCGTGGCAGCTTGAGCAAAGAATGTAAAAGACGGACAGTGGGATTACTTGGTGATGCGTGTTTGAGGGTGAGGTTATCAGTATTCAGAAGTGTGATCTCATACCCACTAAGCCTTTGTGCTGTCATATGCTGTGTGTTCATGTTCTGCAGAAGGTGAGTTACTGAATGAGTAGTGTAAAGAGTCAGTTCATGGCCTAATACTGATTTGTTAGCCTCCTGAACTGCCATAGCACAAGCAGCAAGGTTTTGTAGACAAGATGGCATCCCTTGTACTTGGGTAGGCAACTTTTTTGAGAGATAGGAGACTGGTCGGTACCCGGTTCCATGTTGCTGTGTCAAAACTGCAGCAAAAGAATTTCCTGATACCACACAGTATAATTGAAAGGGTTTGCCATATTCTACCAATCCCAGGGCGGGGGCCTGAGTCAGACTTTTTAACAAGGCCTGAAAAGCACAGAGCCTTTCTGTTGTCCAATCTACTGTCTTTGGGGCGGTGGACAAGGTAGCCTCCCTCAGAATGCCATCATAATATGAACAATCTGGGATCCATTGGCGGCAATATACGATTGCGCCCAAGAATGAGAGCAAAGTTGCTTTGTCTCTTGGAGGACTGAGAGCCTGCAGGGCTGCGGCACGTTTGGGGGATACCAGCCTGGTTCCCTCCCTCAAAATGCATCCCAGGTATTCTACCTGACTTTGACACCATTGAATCTTCTTCTTGGATGCTAGGTGGCCAGACCTGGCCAGGTGATGTAACAGAGATGTGGAATCGACCGCACAATCTTCAGCAGATCGACTGCACAGGAGCAAGTCGTCCACATACTGTATTAGTACCGACCCGCGCTCAGCAGTCCATGACTTAATTGTCTCATTAAGGACCATGGAGAAGGCTGCGGGACTGTCCACATACCCCTGAGGTAATCTTGACCAGGTCAACTGCTTTTTCCCCCCCCATGAGAATGAAAACATGGGCAATACCCCATCATCGATCGGGATGCTAAAGAATGCGTTTGCCAGGTCTACTACTGTGTAGCAAAGGGAATCAGCAGGTATTTTCAAAAAGATGAAAGAAATATCTGCTACCAAAGGTGGCAGAGGTATAACCTGCTTGTTCACGGCCCTTAGGTCCTGTACAAGCCTCCATTCCCCATTTGCCTTTTTCACAGGGTAGATTGGTGTATTCCAGGGGCTTATGATGTGTTTTAGAATCCCTTTTGCTATGTAATCATTGATTAATGGTGTGATGCCTTCAATTTTTTCAAGTGGCAGGGGGTATTGCTTGTGATATTGTACTACAGCGTCTGGACGCATTTGTGGTGTGTAGGGTGTACAGTTAATAAAACCCACACTCCCTTTGTTGTCTGCCCATATAGCATGTGTTTTTAGAGTGGGTGGCAATGATGCAAAGAGTCCCCTGAAAGTGTGTCTCTTTGGAGCATGTAAATCACAGAACGGTGAGCTGGCAGTGAGGGAGCCCCCTCTGTCAAATTTAATGGTGATATTCAGTTTTGAGAGTAGGTCCCTCCCCATTAAAGATACTGGGCAATCCACAAGGACAGCAAAACTCTGAGTGCACAGTTCCTGCCCTTCTGGAGTAGCCACGGGCAATGGTGGAGTGATGGGGTGGGTAACTGATGTCCCATTTATGCCAATAGAGTTTCCCTCAGTGCAGTGCGGTGTGTCATATATGGCATCATTCAAACTACTGAATGTAGCCCCTGAATCCAAAAGTAGACATATCAGGTGATTGTCTACCCGCAATAGTACCTGCGGAAGACTTTTCCATGATGGATTGTAACACACAAGGCTGAGGGACGGGACATACTCTTGGCATCCCTATTGTGGTGTCCGCCGAGCGGATGGCCACTGCATCGGAATGCGTGGGGGTGGTCTGTTGGGCTGAGGCTGGTATTGGGGTTGTGGTGGGGGTGGTTGGGGTTGTGGTGGGTGAGGATACCTGATATCCTGAAGGCGACGGGGGGTGGTGTTAAGATTCCTACCTCTCCCTCTCTGGGCGTTTGTTCTAATTCTGTAGGGACATTGGGACTTCCAGTGCCCTAGTTCCCCACAGTTAAAGCACCCCTGGTCTGGTGGGTAACCTTGGTCTGGGGGATAAGATTGCATTGTCATTATGTGGGTGGGCGGAGTCCCACCAGTTGGCAGAGTCTGGGTTGGTGTCAGGGAGGGAAAAATGCCACCCTTCTGTTCAAATACTCCTGATGTTTCTCGTGACCTAGCATCTTTCATAAATTCATCTGGGGGTTGTTCTGCCCACTTTGGATTAGTGAATTTAAGCAACTGTGTCACCTTCGTATCGCCACCAGCCATAATGGTGGTGGTGAACAATTGGGGGTTGGCGTTATCTACTGCTTTCCACAGACCATATACCCGGGTACAAAATTCATAGAACTTTTCCTTCGGTCCCTGTTTTGCTAGGACAAGTTCCTGAAGTGCAGATGAACCCTTGTATATAGCAGACCAATGATTCCCCATACCTTTCCAAAAAGACACCCAATCTTTATCTTCTTCTATGTGGGCTGTCCATAAGGCATCTACGGGATGCCCTTCTGGGCTGTCAGGGTCAACTATACTAAGAATCCCTGCTATATCTTCCTTATCCAGGCTCGTCCCTGCACTGTATTTTGCAAGGAAAGCACCAGCCTCCCTAGGGCTTTTCTTTGGGCTGGGGCATAACTCCTTTATTTTTGACAGTGTGCCTAGGGGTAGGGGAATATGGACTGCCGTCTCCCCTATATGCATAAGTGGTGCTTTAAAGGTGGCACCTAGAGTTTCCTGGTCCACTTCCATTTCTCTTTCCTCAGTAGAGGATTCACCCTGCTCCCTTTCCTCCTGTGGGGGTTTCTGGCTTCTGAGTGTGGTGGATGGCTGTGAAATTATCTTTTCTTCAGCCTCCTTAATCCTTCTCGCCTTTTTCTCTAGTTTCCTCTCGTACGCCTCTAAATCTTCCCTTTTCCTCTGTATCCTTTCTTCCTCTTCCTGCTGTCTCTTATTAAACTCTTTCTGTTTCTCCTTCCACTCCTTTTCCCTGGGGCTTAACTTCCTGACTCCTTCCTCTTCTCCCTTTTCTAGGGACATTCCATCCCTTTCTTCCTTTTCCAACTTCCTAATCCTCTCTTCTGCCCGGACTTCCTCTTCCCTTCTTCTACTTTCGTTTTCCCATCGTGTAACCTGTACCTGATCAGCTGTACCATATACCATGGTAGCTAATACTGTTGGATCCAAAGATGGATACAGCTGAAGACATGGACCCAATGTTCCATCCTCCTGTTTAACCATCACATAAGGGGGGGGGGTGCTTCGGGTTGCTGAGATAGGGCGGGTGAATTTACAGGTTTTGGTGTGGGGGCTTTAGTTACATACTTTGTTTTATATTTGGCTAAGCATTTATTCCATGTTTTGTAACAATCTTTCATATACTGGGTGTTTTCCCATTTCCCAGGTGGGTAGGAGTGCTTGTGTACCTGACACACCTTGCTCACTTCCTTCCAATCATCCTCAGAACAGGGTCCCACTGGCCCTGGGTCATGTATCCCCAGCTGTTGGCACCTGTCTCTGACCTGTGTCCAAAACGGTTCTACCTGTGACCCCGGTAGTGTGTTTTTAACATACTCATAGGGAGATGGATTGGCCATGGTCTGGGTTGCCGCAGAATTCCCCATCCAATAACCTTGGAAGTGTATGACTAGTACAGGGACAGAGATGAAAGCAACCTGTTTGTGCTATAATCTGTTCCCTGACTTGGGAGTAAGTCCCTTGGTCTCTTATGGCAGTGGGGCTGAAATAGCTATGAAGGTTAACTCTTAGTACCCGGTGTAGGGTACCCCTTCTTGTGGCAGGAAAGACCCCCCTTGCACCAAGTCGGTATGAAAATCCGGTTGGTCTAGTGGTAAGCAGGATCCACGTCCTGTCAACACTAAGGAACAGTAAACCAAAGGTGCAATGTGGGCAGGCGGGCGCTATCTCACTACAGTCAGGCTCCTGTCTTAGGTCGTTCATTTAGTACATATATGTGTAATACAATATCTTAACAAAAAAATCCTCTAAATCAATACAGTACTTTACATTCAGTTGTCATACACATATATATCACACACTTATCTCTAATTCTCTAATACTCTATACACTCTAAATACTTACGGTGGTACCTAAGAGAGAAACAAGCAAGAAAACAAGCAAAATCTTATATATACAGTGGCCAAATAAAGTTACATTTACATTAATATGTTATTATAAGTGCACTTTTCAATATTTTCCCCAAAAATTGGGCGTCCACTTAGCCATTCCTTATACTACGGGCGTATTCTATACTTCCCGAGTTTTAAACACACATATATCTATCTAACACAGTCAGACCAACCTAGTCAGACTACTTAAACAAAAACCAAAAAACCCTGCGAGCCCTTTAACCCTCCAAGGGGCCAGCCCTAGCCCGTTGCGAAGGCACAGTTATGTAAGTGGGTGGACATACAAGGTTATTTGAACAAGGCAAGCATCAATACCAGTTACCAAAAAAATAGGCAAAAAGGTATAAAAATGTCTTACCTGTTCAAAATACCCCACCACTTCTGGTACCAAAACTGTTAGACGCCCGTCTTCTACCTGTGGCCTAGGCTCTTGGAGATGGCTCAGTGGAGGTCCTCGCCGGCGGTTAATCAATGACACATACACACATAGGTATGCTGAAATGATTACAATTCTTTATTTCAGGACTCGCTGTTTTATGCTGTCTTTACATGACTCTGCCCACAATTTGGGGGCCAATCAAAATGATAATACATATTAGCATATTCGGTAATTTCCAAACATTAATACATCTTGTGATTTGATTTTTCATACTTTAATAAAGTCTTGTGATATCAGTAATGGTGACCCCTGCAGTTCAAGTTAATAGGTCAAAACATTCCTTACCCTCTGTCATTTGTCTGCTGGACTATGAGGTATTCAACCACAGCTTCCCTAAAAAAGCCTAATGTTAGCTGTTATACCGGACAAACAAAATACAGAAATAAAACCACAAACAGATGCTTCCTCTGATGGGCATGGAAAAGAGGAAAAGCAGACAGTATGATGTATTTTAGTAAAATCACAAGACAGTCTGACCTTCATGAAAAATATACTCAGATATTTTTCTGATTATTAAAGCAAATAAGCAAAACCCTGAACATATCATGAACAGAGTGAAAATCAACAATTAATCAATAATGAAATGTAATATAGAATCTCCTTACAGAGGAAGGAGTCAGGAAGTTAAGCCCCAGGGAAAAGGAGTGGAAGGAGAAACAGAAAGAGTTTAATAAGAGACAGCAGGAAGAGGAAGAAAGGATACAGAGGAAAAGGGAAGATTTAGAGGCGTACGAGAGGAAACTAGAGAAAAAGGCGAGAAGGATTAAGGAGGCTGAAGAAAAGATAATTTCACAGCCATCCACCACACTCAGAAGCCAGAAACCCCCACAGGAGGAAAGGGAGCAGGGTGAATCCTCTAACAGTTTTGGAAAAAAAAAAAAGATCTGAAAAAAGATCGACAATTTTGAAAAAAACAACTGATGGGCACTGATAGGCAGCACTGATAGGCGGCACTGATGGGCACTGATAGGCAGCACTTATGGGCACTGATAGGTGGCACTGGGTAGGCAGCACTGATGAGGAGCTACTGACAGGCTTTACTGAGTGCCACTGATTGGCACTTTGATAGGGCACTGACAGCCATTACTGATGGGGCACTGATTGGCACTTTTTTGGGCACTGTTGTGGGCACCGATCTGCATTTTTATGGGCACTGATAGGCTTTATAAAGGGGGACATGCTGGCAGGGGATGGGCACTGATTGGCAGTTGATGGGCATCTTGTGATGGGGGCTGTGCTGATAATCAATGTGCTGCTTATCAGCACAGACCCCCCTCTGACAGTGTGAACCGAGGAAAGCCATTTACCGGCACTTCCTGGTTCATGCGATTTTCAGCTATGATTGGTCACAGCTGATCACGGGTATAAACCTCTGTCAGAGGCTTCATACCACGATTGGAGTTGCAGTGTGTCAGACTGACACACAGTACCTCCGATCACCGTGGTGCGCACCCCCGCAGGTGCGTTTCGGCTCTGTTTTTCTGATCACGTCATATGATGTCCGATCAGGATAACTAAACCATTTTGCCGCCATCATTTTGCTATACGGCGGGCAGCAAGTAGTTAATAATTAACTCTTTTAACCTAAGTCCCTACCAAACCTGAGTTTTTAACCACTGCCACCAAACTGATAGGATACTTCTGGATCTTACAAACTCTAGTCCTATCTACCTTATTATTGTTAATCTTACCTTATTTTTATTGCTGGCACGTCTTCGTTCATCACACCCAGATCTGTGCAGGGAACAGTGTATATACAAAAGTGAATTAACACAGATTAGATCTACACACTGCTCGATTTATTGGTCCTGTTACAGCATATTTAGAGTATACCAAACACCTCATCCATGTACATACGGTTATTATTATTATTATTATTATTATTATACAGTATTTATATAGCGCCAACAGTTTACGTAGCGCTTTACAACTTGAGGGTAGACAGTACAAATACAATACAATTTGATACAGTAGGAATCAGAGGGCCCTGCTCCTTAGAGCTTACAATCTAAGAGGGAAGGTCAAGAGATACAAGAGGTAATAACTGTGGGTGATGTGCTGATGGAGAAGATAAGTGTACAGTTGTTAGGTGGGGGCCAGATAGGCTTCTCTGAAGAGATGAGTTTTCAGGGATCGTCTGAAAGTGGATAAAGTAGGAGAAAATCGGACGGATTGGGGTAGAGCATTCCAGAGGATGGGGGAGGCTCTGGAGAAGTCCTGGAGGCGAGCATGGGATGAGGTGACAAGGGAGTTAGAGAGCAGGAGGTCTTGGGAGGAGCGAAGAGAACGATTAGGTTGGTATTTTGTGACTAGGTTAGAGATGTAGCTGGGGGCCAGGTTGTGGATGGCTTTGTAAGTTATAGTTAGTATCTTGAATTTGATTCGGTGACTGAGTGGCAGCCAATGGAGGGATTGGCAGAGGGGTGTAGCAGACGCTGATCGGTTTGTGTGGTGGATGAGCCTGGCCGCAGCGTTCATGATGGACTGAAGTGGGGATAGCCTATTTAGAGGTAAACCAATGAGGAGGGAGTTGCAGTAGTCGAGGCGGGAGATGACCAGGGAGTGGATTAGAAGCTTTGTGGTGTCATTGGTTAGGAAGGGGCGTATCTTGGAGATGTTGCGAAGATTGAGGCGGCAAGCTTTGGATAGTGATAGGATGTGGGGCCGGAAGGTTAGTTCAGAGTCCAGGATTACACCTAGGACCTTGGCGTGGGGAGATGGGTTGATAGTTGAGCCGTTGATCTTGACAGGTAGATCAGGGGAAGTGGCACCTGAGGGAGGAAATATCATGAGCTCGGTTTTGGATAGGTTGAGTTTGAGAAAGTGATGTGACATCCAGGCTGATATGTCTGCTAGTAAGTTGGTAATGCGTGAGGAGACAGATAGAGAGAGCTGGGGGGTGGAGAGATAGATTTGGGTGTCATCAGCGTAGAGATGATATTTAAAGCCGTGGGAGGCAATCAACTGACCCAAGGAGGTGGTGTAGATTGAGAAAAGGAGAGGTCCGAGAACAGAACCTTGGGGGACCCCAACGGAAAAAGGAAGAGGAGAGGAGGAAGTAGAGTTGTAAGTGACACTGAAGGAGCGGTGGGATAGGTAGGATGAGAACCAGCGAAGAGTACAGTCACGGAGACCAAAGGAGTGGAGTTTTTTGAGGAGGAGAGGATGGTCCACTGTGTCAAAGGCAGCAGAGAGATCCAGGAGAAGTAGTATAGAGTAGTGTCCATTGGCTTTAGCCATTAGTAGGTCATTTGAGAGTTTAAGGAGAGCAGTTTCCGTGGAGTGTTGAGGGCGAAAACCGGACTGAAGGGGATCAAGAAGTTTATTTATGGTCAGATGGTCGCTTAGTCGGTTGTAGACCAGTCTTTCAAGAAGTTTGGAGGAGAAGGAGAGTAAGGAGATGGGACGTAAGTTGTTGAGACTGGTGGGATCCAGTGAGGGCTTTTTTAGTATGGGGGTGACTAGCGCATGTTTTAGAGAGTTTGGGAAGATGCCACAAGAGAGGGAGAGGTTGAAAATGTGAGTTAGAGAGCGTAGAATTGAGTCAGAGGGTGAGCGTAGCATTTGCGAGGGAACAGGATCCAGGGGGCAAGTGGTTAGATGAGTGCTAGAAAAAAGTTTAGCAACCTCAGTAGTAGTAGCAGGGTTGAATGAGGGAAGTAATGATTGTGTCTGTGGACATGGGGTGTTGCATGGGGGAGGTTTTTGCGCATTGGCGATCTCCTCGTGAATTGTATCAATCTTAGTTTTGAAGTGATTGGCAATCTCCTGGGCAGTGAGTGAGTTGGTGGGTGGAGGCAGTGGAGGACAGAGTAGAGTGTTGAAGGTAGAGAAGAGTTGACGTGGACTGGATGAGAAGGTGTTGATGAGTGTGATAAAGTAGGTCTGTTTCTCACCTGTCAATGTTCAGACAGTTTTTATAACAGCTTTTTTAACACTACACAGGCTATCACATCACTTTGATCAAGGCATTAGCTTTGTGGTTGACACAAACCTAAACAAGACTTCCATCTTCTCAGTAGAAACATCCCTCTTACTTCTAACTTGAGAGCAACAATATATTTAAAGGAGTAATAACCCAAAACAATAAATATATATTAGAGTGGCTCTCAACCACCTCTTTCACATAGGAACTGTAAAAATAATGCTGCTAGCCATGACAGCTTCCTTCCTGTTAATAGTTGCTACCAGACTTCATTGCATGGGGTCCCCTGTTTCATCCATACCAGACCCTCATCAAGGATAAGGGTCTGCCATGTATTTTTAGGGTGAAAGACACAATTTGTTTAGTGTGGGGGTCCCCCATTAACATCTACAGTATATCAGACCCTCATTCAGGATAAGGATCTGGTATAGATGAAGAGAGTCCCCTGCCTCTTTGTTTACAAATAGAATATGCTGCAGCAAAAATGACATTTAAATCACATTTAAATTGACTCGTTGTTGGTGGCACCGCCTCCCCCTTGTGATGTCATGAACTAGTGCATGCTGGGTCGGACGTCACAAGAGGGCTATGCCACCAGGTGATGTTGCCAGGTGGCCCCGCCCTTACCTACATAAGAACTGTCAAACAGCAGAGGATGCATTCGAAGGTCGGCTGTCAATGAATGCAGAGCGTTTTTTTTTTTTTCTGGGTGCGTGATTCATGATGGATTTATATCAGGGGACACTGTTTTTTAATTTTTTTTAATATAGGATCTGTTACATAGTTACATAGTAGGTAAGGTTGAATAAAGACAATAGTCCATCCAGTTCAACCTGTGTAGGTGTATGCATTGATAATCATTTCCCATATCCCTGTACGTTGTGTTCTTTAAGATGCGCATCCAAGAGTCTTTTAAAAATATCAATGCTCCACACTGACACCACCACTTGTGGAAGAGAGTTCTTACCGCCCTGACAGTGAAAATCCACTGCGCTGCTTAAGATTAAACCACTCCTCCTCCAATCTCATTGTGTGGCCCCGTATCCTCTTACAACCCCTGAGATTGAATAGCTTTTTCCCTATTCTGGGGTCACCATTGAGGTATCTGTAAATCGCTGTCATGTCCCCTCTCAAGCGTCTTTTCTCCAGCAGGAATAAATTTAGTGCTTGTAGTCGCTCCTCGTATTTAAGGTCCTCCATCCCTCTTATTAATTTAGTTACCCTTCTTTGGACTCTCTCTCCAGCTCCAGAACATCCCTTCTGAGGACTGGTGATCAGAACTGCCTGGAGTACTCCAGATCGGACCAGAGATTTGTAAAGTGGCAGGATTATAGTTTTGTCTCTGGAGTATATCCCCTTTTTTATGCATGCTAATATTCTGGTGGCTTTGGTAGCTGCAGTTTGACGTTGCATGCTATTTCACAGTCTATCTTCCACTAGGACCCCTAGATCTTTCTCCATCCTTGATTCCCCCAGAGGTTCTCCCTCTAGTGAGTAGTTTGCATTTATTTATTTATTAATCTCATTATTTTACATTTTTCCACATTAAACCTCCTTTGCCATGTAGTTGCCCACTCCCATCATTTTGTTCAGGTCTTTCTGTAAAATTTCTATATCCTCCTGATGTGAAGTTATTTCCCTGCTTACTTTTGTGTCGTCCGCAAAAACTGAGATTGATCTATTTATCCCATCCTCTACATCATTTATGCATAAATTAAACAGAATTGGTCCCAAGACAGAACCTTTGGGTACCCCACTTACCACTCCAGACCAGTCTGAGTACACGTTATTTATCACTACCCTTTGGACGCACCCCTTTAACCAGTTTTCTATCCAAGGACAAACCTTAATTGTGAAAACTGTCTGTGTTTTTATTACTTTTTGACACTTTTTGGTGAATGGGGCGCCGGGATCTGGGGGCCCCATTCGCAGACCCCCACAACCACAGCCCAGAGTTGTGGGGAAGAGACCCTTGTCCCCATCAACATAGGGACAAGGTGCTTTGGGGTGGGGGGCTCAAAGCAACCACCCTCCGCCCTATGTTGAGGGCATGTGGCCTGGTATGGTTCAGGTGGGGTTGCGCTTGCTCGTCCCTCCCCACCCCTTTGCTGACCTGCCAGGCTGCATGCTCGGCTAAGGGTCTGGTATGGATTTGGGGGCACCCCCCCGCATTTTTGTTTTGCTATTGTTTTACCGGCAAATGTTTTTTTTTCTATTCAGCTGTCAGCAGGGAAGCCCATTGTAGCTGATGACTCATTGGTTGTTAAGGACGCCACGGTCGGCTTCCTGGCCCCGCTCCTTAACAACCAGCTTTTACCCAAAGCTTTGCCCAAGCAGGGCGAAAAATGCACTGTGCAGCACGCAGTGCATTGCAGGGTGTTCAGCGGGGCAAACACCTGCCGAACACCCTGCAAATTCAGGTGTTTCCTAAATGCGGTGAACAGACAATGATTGGCCCAAACTCATGCTTAGGCCAAACCGTAGTAGTAGGCTGTATACATTGTACAGATGTGCCACTTCACAGGCAGGGTAAAGTGGTATTAAAAGTTTGTTTGTTGTTTTTTTTTTTTAAATAACAAACATGTTGGACTTACCTGCTCTATGCAGTGGTTTTGCACAGAGCAGCCCCGATCCTTCTCTTCTCGGATTCCCCTGCTGGTGCTTGTGGCTCTTCCCTCTTGACCAATGCCCCCAATAGCAGGCTGCTTGCTATGAGGGCACTGGTGCATGCTCTATCCCAAGCCCTGCTCTATGCATCTATAAGGCCGCCCCAATCTCTCACTGGCTATGATTGCCATTGGCTCCCGCTGCTGTCTCAGCCAAAGAGGAGAGGGAGTCTCTGGACAGCCAAGGCTCTCGTGCACATCGCTGGATTGAGAGGGGGCTCAGGTGAGTATTAGGGGGCCTGTGGGGGGAGCAACACACAGAAGGTTTTTTTACCTTTGTGCATAGAATGCATGAGGGTAAAAACAACTTCAGCCTTTACAACCACTTTAAGGGCATCACCCAGGCACCTTATTTAGAGTTTGTTCATTTTTTTTTTTAAATTGCTACTCTCCACCAAACGTAAGTTTAGAAAACATGTTTTTGCTTTTGGTACATTTTCCCCAGCCCCCCCCCATGTTTAGCAATCTCTTGCCTATTACCTTAGAAGTAGGGTGCAGATATGGCATCCATACTTTACTCATGTTCTGCAAATCTGCCTTGAACAGAACCCAGGCAACTTCAGTTTATCCCTAGTTACAGAAGCCCCATTCAATTACCCCTCATTATCCTCATTATGCTATGTTTTTTTTTTTTCTTAAAAAAAAATAGAAAATGTAAAATACACAACTAAAACACCACACCAAGAAAAAAAAGGAAAAAACACACAGAGCACAAAATAAAGTAAATAAACTACCATAAGTCAGAGCCAGGCCAACGCCCAGGCAAACAGGGTGGACACCCACAAGCTGTAACAGAGAAGTGAGAAAAAAGGGGCAGAGGGAGGGTAATTAACATGGTATTTTAAATGTGAAAAAAATTTGCTAATGTCATGATCTCATGAAATGCTGTACTTTTCTGAATTACCAGGTAAACCCTGAAAAAGAAGTCTACTGGACCCATGTTAGCTCAGATGCCTGTAGGTTTGCTCTAATGTGGAAATATGGTGGAATTTACATGGATGCTGATGTCATCTCACTTCATCCAATACCCCAGGACCATTTTCTAGCAGCCCAGGATTTCACAACTACTAGCAGTAGTGTTTTTGGCCTCTCCTCACATTACCAGTTGGCGTGGCAGTTTATGGAAAACTTTGTTGAGAACTACAGGGGAGAAATATGGGGACACCAAGGGCCGGGGGTTTTCACTCGTGTTGTAAATAAATTCTGTGGCATGCCGGTATTTAACTCTACGGATGATGTCATGTGTGGAAACATCAGTTATTTTCATCCTCAACGTTTCTACCCCATCTCGTATCCAGCGTGGAGAAGGTACTTTGAAGTCTGGCAGAATTTGCCAACATTTAATGATTCCTATGCCTTACATCTTTGGAATTTCATGAATAAAGAAGGTAAATCCTTGGTAACTGGAAGCAACACATTGGTGGAACATCTCTACCAGAAACAGTGCCCTATTACTTATGGATATATCTTGACAAATGAGAAAACTCACCTGTAACTTAAATTGAGGGTATTTGGCTCATTTAATATGTAACTGAATTTTTGTTAATAAAAAGAAAATCCCCTCTGGATGATCAATGTACATTGCAGGGATTTTAACAAACTTTATTGTAGATCCCTCCTGTTTTCTGCTGTTTGTTTCACCATGTCCCTTGTAGACATATTCAGAATGAAAGGGTCTGGTTCATTGTAACTGAACTTTCCCTATTCTGATGAGAAAAACTGCTGTGTCTGCATCTCTTTAGAATGAGTTAACCCTTGGGGAGTATTTGCCAAAAATAACATTCCTATTGCAGGAGGTCCCTAAAAATTACTTATAATGCAGACGTCTGGGAAAATCTGTGAGCCAATCACACAAGCAGGAAATTACACTTCTTGGAGCAATTTGTATACCAACAGTGTACAGCACACACCCATAAATATAATTTCTTGTGTGATTGGCTCACTGATTTACAGAACACCTCCAAGTAGCCATATTGCACTTAATTTTACAGACAATTATAACAGCTGCAGAGTGAAAATGAAAGGTAATTTTAATAGCATTAAATTAATGGGAGGGGAGAGGTAAAGCCAGAGAGATGAGAATTATTTGATAGTGGCTTCGAAAACGAAGGTCCACATTTAATCCATTATCTCTTGCATCAAGCAGAATTAACATTTGCAGTTCAAAGGTCTTCTTTTCCTAAGTGTTCCTAAAATCTCCCTTATGAACCAAAATATTTATGTCTTCAATAGAATGGCCTAGTTGTGAGAAATTATGCCCCACAGATGTGCAAAAATCATCTCACTTCTCTTTATTTATAATGTGTGTGTATATATTCATTCTTTTTTGTCTTTTTTGTCCTGTTTCATCCTGGTTGCACTTGTTTGATTGAATGAGGTACACCTCATAAATGGAAGTGCAAATGCGCAATCCTGTAATAATGAAGGTGAAACTTTTTATTGTATATTCTCATACTTCCCAACCATCCCAGATTGCGCAGGACCGTCCCAAGATTTTAAGTAAGTCCCGGTGCCCCACAGATCTGGGCTGGAGTGCTGGAATCCAGAGTTCCAGTTCCCGTAACAAGTTCCAGTACTGGGCTCCATTTAGTGGTGGTATCCTCAAAGTGGGAATCTCTGCCCCCCCCCCCCAATCTTCAATATTGTCATTGGTTGCTAGGACTGCCAACATCCTAGCAACCAATCACACAATTTGCAGACCACCTCCCAGCTTCGACCACTGCCTCTGGCTTCCTATCTCTTAGCGGCATCCACCTTCGAAGAGGAGCCATGAAGTAGCTTCAAAAAGTGAAAGGACAGTGAAGGACAGAGACAGCACAGTGAGAGAAGCACAGGGACCGGAGCCATCCAGTACACTGCCTATGCAAGCCCAGCCAGTGATTTAGTTAGTATCATTACCTCCTTATACCATCCACTACCCTTCCTATTCCATCTCCCCTTCAACCCCTCCACCAGCATCACTCCCGCTCCAACCCAACTATCAGCCGGATGGTCTGCTACTCCCTCTCTGCCACTGCTCCCAGCCATTTCTGCAGTCTCTCCCGCTGTCACCACTGCTTGATGCCTACATGCCTGTCATTCCAATTACATGCTTCATTTTTGCACTCGCACACTTTGCCACGTGCACTCATTTCCCTACCATGCAGCAAACCTACATAGCCAACAGTATTGAATCCCCTTAACAGCAGTTACAACTGCCCCATGCCTCCCAGAATCTTCCCTCTTCCCCCTCCTTGGCTTCTCTTCCCCCCCACAGGCTCTTCCCGCATCCTCTTTCATTCCCACTCACCAGCCGACACTGAAATCCATTCTCTAGCCCAGTCCTCACCTCCCACTAGCCTGAGGCATTGTTTTCAGTGATCCTTTCCAGCCACCAACCAATTTTCCCACAACCCTCCCACCCTCTATCACCCCCTCCCCAGAGACTTCAATACCTTCCAGTTAAAACGCCCGCCCCGCCCCAACTTAAGCTTTTCCTATCCCTACCCCACCTCCACTTACTATTTCCCCATACCTACCCCCAACTCACACCCTAGCCCAACCCCCACCATCCACCTATAACCCCAGCCCACTTACCTTTTCTGCATCAGAAAAATGACATGGAGGTGTTGTAATATGTTGGCACTGATGGGGGGCACAGTGACAGGGAGAGCAGGGTGGAAGAGAGGGTCTGTGCTAAAAATGGAGGTTGAGGGGACTTGTGCTTGAAGAAGGGGAGAGAGATTTGGTTGGATAGAGGGATTGGAGGAAAGGAGGATTCATGCTGGGGGAATTTGGGGAGGGGAGCTTTTACTGGAAAGGGGAGGGGTGTCATGAGGGAGGATTTGTGGGATGGAAGAGGAATGATTTTGTGAGGAGGAATTAAAGAGAAGGTGGATTTGTCCTGGGGAGAAATTGAAGGGCAAAAGGATTTGTTCTGGGAGGGGAACTAAGGTGGGTGGGGATTTGTGCTGAGATGGGGAAGAAGGGTGGCTTGTGCTGGGAGGGGGGATTCGGGGTGGTGGAGGAAAATTTGTCCTGGGGAAGAGGATGAAGATTTGCTCTGGGAGGGGGCGGATTAGGTCGGAGGATTTGTGATAGAACTGGGAAGAAGACTTGTGCAGGCATGGGGGATTTGAGGGTAAGAGGATTTATGCTGGGGAGGATGGGGGGAGAGTCGTTTATCCAAGATTGGAGGGAGGTTGTGGAAGGGAGGACTTAAGACACAGGATCTGTGCTAGAAGTGGGAAGAGAATTTTTGCTGGGAGGGAGATTTGGGGGCAGATTTGTCCTGGAGGGTTTTGAAGAGGGGGAAGAAGGATTTGTGTTGTGATGGAGGGGTGGGGTGGCTTTGTGCTAAAAGCAGGGAGAGGATATGTGCTGGGAGGGGATTTGGGAGTGGAGTATTTGTGCCAGGATGAAGAGTTGTGCTAGGAGAGGGCATTTGGGGGGTGGAAGATCTGTGCTGGGGGAAATTATTTGTGCTAGAAGTGGAGAAAGGATTTACGCTGGGAGGAGGAGGATCTGCACTAAAATAGAGATTCAGGGGGCTGCTTGAAGGGGGGAGAGAATGTTTGCTGGGAAACAAAATTGGGGGGATTTGTTCTTCTGAGAAAGGGGATTGGTGAGGGAAAGAAGATTTGTTGCGGGGGGTTTCGAAAGGGGGAATTGGGTGGGAGAGGATTTTTACTAGAATGGGGAGTTGTGTTGGGACGGAGGATTTGGGGGGTGTAAGAGGATTTGTTCTGAGAGGGATACTGGGGGGTAGAAGGATTATTTCTGTGAGGGGGAACCTTGTGTTAGGAGGGGGGATTTGCTTGTCAAGGATTTGTTCTGGGAGGGTAACATTGGATTTGTACTCGAAGGTGGGGGGGTGGGGTGAGTGTGCACATTAGTCTTTTGTTCTTATACTTATTATTCTTTTTGAAAAGGAGGGAGTAAGATTTTTCCTTGAAAGGGTAAAGGGAAGGAGAGTGTTGCTTGCAGAGGTGGGGGATTTTGCACTCGCTCTACCCCTACACTGTGCGTTACATACCTCTGCATTCTTTTCGTTTTGTACTCAGGACTCCTACTATACATTATACACACTTGCATTCTGTGGATAACACTCCTGTCTCCTACATTATGTGCATTACATACTCCTGTCCCCTGCATTCTGTGAATAACACTCCTGTCCTCTGCACTCTGTGTATTGCATACTCCTGACCCCTGCATTCTGTGGATAACACTCCTGTCCCCTACACTCTGAATATTACATACTCCTGACTCCTATATTCTGTGGATAACACTCCTGTCCCCTGCATTCTGTGCATTGCACACTTCTGTCCCTGGCATTCTGAGTATTACATACTCCTACCCCCTGCATTCTGTGGATAACACACCTGTCCCCTGCATTCTGTGCATTATATACTCTTGCCTCTTGCATTCTGTGAATGACACTCCTTTCCCCTGCATTCTGTGCGTTCCATACTCCTGTTGCCTGCATTTTTACCATTACATACTCCTGACCCCTGCATTATGTGCATCATATACGTCTGTCCCCTGCATTCTGTGCATTACATACCCCTGTCCCTGCATTCTGTGCATTATATACTCCTGTCCCCTGCATTCTGTGCATTACATACTCCTGTCCCCTGCATCCTGTGCATTATATACTCCTGTCCCCTTCATTCTGTGCATTACATACTCCTGTCCTCTGCATCCTGTGCATTATATACTCCTGTCCCCTGCATTCTGTGCATTAGCACATACTATTGACCCCTGTATTTTGTGCATTATATACTCCTGTCCCCTGCATTCTGTGCATTACATACTCCTGTCCCCTGCATTCTGTGCATTATGTACTCCTGTCCCCTGCATTCTGTGTATTACATAATCCTGCCCCCTGCTTTCTGTGCATTTCATTCTCCTGACCCCTGTATTCTGTGAATAACACGCCTGTCCCCTGCATTCTGTGCATTACATACTCCTGACCCCTGCATTTTGTGGATAACAATCCTGTTCCCTGCATTCTGTGCATTATGTACTCCTGGACCCTGCATTCTGTGCATTACAGACTCCTGGACCCTGCTCTCTGTGTGTCATGTACTTCTAAACCCAGCACTGACTACAGCCCCCTGGGTACTAACACGCAGCAAAACCCATCTCCACCATCAGGAGCTCTGGTGAATACCAGTTAGTGCTTAGACACCAAACCTCAGATTAACCAACGTCATCCGCCAGGGAGACCTGCTTGAACACTTATCCAGTTGGTTGGTGGGACTTCTCTATGGCTAAATAGCTACTGGTCTCCAAGCCTGATCCCTGACCGTGACAAAGGCTGTTCCAGGAACAGTAGGGACAGATGGTCTATGATCAGTGAAACTTTTGCGTTCTTGGCATGCATCCCAATTAATTTTCTGAGAACAAGGAAACCTTGGGGGACATTGTCCCCAACTCATGCTCTCCACAGGAGAGGGGACTCAACAGTTTTTGCTCATATGGCAGGCCCAATTGCAGTCTTCAAGTTCTTACTCCCCTAACAGCCTCTATAAAGTTCCTCCTCCATCGAAAATGGCACTATATGTATCTACTAATTGGTGGAAGATTTCAGCCATCCATAGAACAGGACCTAAGTTACACACTACTGAGAAGAAAGGGGCCAGAAAGGGTAACACGCTTCTTACAACTAACTACCTTATTTACCCGATTGCCCTTTAACATTTTTACCTATTGTAACTTGATTTATTTTTAGTGCTGTTTATAAATTTGGCATAACCTTTTTCTTCAATAAAACTTTTGAAAACAAAATTGATTTTTCATTTTGGTTCGACACTTGTAGGTTGTGTAATGCGTTAATTTATTTTATCTTTAAATGCTAAAAGACAAGCTCTTTCTGCAGTTTTTGTCTTAATGCCCCTTTTCAAAGGGCTAAAACCAGATTATTGCTCTTTGCTCTTGCTGAACTACTCGTTTTTAAAAAGCAGACTTCCTTATTGATTTATTTATTATTGGTACTTATATATCACCAACGATCATCAAGGGTTACATCATTACATCTGAGGTAAAAGCATTCCAATGAATAAAAGAGAGACTTAATTCAAGGATCACTAAAGATATATATTTTTTTTTTAAATAACAAACATGTTATATTTACCTCCATTGTGCAGCTCGTTTTTCACAGAGTGGCCCCGAACCTGGTCTTCTGGGGTCCTTCGGCGGCTGTCTCGGCTCTCCCCCGCAAGGACTCAACACCTTCATGCGAGCTCCCTCGCATGGTGTTGAGTGCTTGCGGGGGCGCTCCCGTGATACACGTGATCCCGTGATAGCCCTGCCCTCCGGCACGCCGCGTCATTGGATGTGATTGACAGCAGCGCGAGCCAATGGCTGTGCTGCTTTCAATCCATCCACTGTAACCAATCAACGGCCAGGATGAGTGGTGAAGAGGATGTGGGGGGCGAGCGCGGGACTTTCGAGGGGTCAGGTAAGTAAAAAGGGGGGCTGGGGTATTATCAGATGTTTTTTCACCTTAATGCATAGAATGCATTAAGGTGAAAAAACCTTTAGCTTTACAACCCTTTTAATCATAATTCTACATGTGGTTGGAAGGGTGCCTCTCCCCTGGCTGCACCCAGACAATAGAGTGTGGATCACACAACGACTGAGGGATAGAGAGCAGGAGCAGGAAGGAAAGAGGGTCCATCTGAGAAAGCCTCACAACATCCAAGTGAGATATGTGGCTTGCAAAAAAAAATCAGTGGAAGGGATGGAAATGGAAAAAGTTAGAAAATTTGATACAGAGTACTCTTTGTTGCGACAAAGTTTTGTCTTGTGGGTGGGCCATTATCTTCTCCATTCACATTATATTATACAGTATTACTTACTTCCTGAGATATGGGGTAGTGGTTGACCTCCAGAGCCTAGGGATCAACAATCTACATTCACTACATCTGAGGTAAAGGCATTCCAAGGAATGACAGTGTGAATCAATTAACCACAATTCTACATGTGATTGGAGGGGTGCCACTCCCCTCCCTGCACGACAGTAGAGTGTGGATCACATAACCAGGGAGAGAGAGAGGGGGTGGGAAATCCACCTAAGAAAGCCGCACAGCATTCGAATGAGATATATGGCTTGCAAAAAATAAACCGGTAGACAGGTTGGAAACAGAAAGAGTTATGCCGCGTACACACAGTCGGAATTTCCGACAACAAATGTTCGATGTGAGCTTGTTGTCGGAAATTCCGACCGTGTGTAGGCTCCATCGGACATTTTTTGTCGGAATTTCCGACAACAAAAATTTGAGAGCTGGATCTCAAATTTTCCAACAACAAAATCCATTGTCGTAAATTCCGATCATGTGTACACAATTCCGACGCACAAAATTCCACACATGCTCAGAATCAAGCGCACTGGCTATTGAACTTAATTTTTCTTGGCACGTCGTACTTGTTGTACGTCACCATGTTCTTGGCGATCGGAATTTCCGACAACATTTGTGCGACCGTGTGTATACAAGACAAGTTTGAGCCAACATCCGTCGGAAATAAATCCAGGATTTTGTTGTCACAATGTCCAATCGTCTGTACGCGGCATTAGAGAATTTGATCCAAGTGCTCCATGATGCAACAAAGTTTTATTTTTGGTCTTGTGGGTACGCTATCTCCTTCATTCCCAGTATTTTAATTTACCTACTGCATGATCTATGGGGTAGTTGTTGACTTCCAGTGCCTAATTATCATCGACCTACCTTCAGAAAAGTGAAATCATAAAAGATCTTTCTTTACTACCACTGATTATTCTGGGAAAATTGAAAAGAGGGCTATTTCTAAAGACTCCGTCCTATCCATAACCACATTTTGATAACAGTGGCTGAATTGTTCTTTCCGAAAAGGAGAAATAAGTCAGTAGGATCACCAAACGTTGGGCTTTGTATGTTCTTCTTTCCTGCATCTTCAACAATGGTAAGCCAACAAAGGAAAGAGCGTGTGCGATGTAGAAGGAAAGCTATACCGCCTGGGTAATTTTTAAAGATATATTTTATAAAATTTTGCTTTTGCTTAAGTATACAACAATAATGCGCTCTAATAAAAGAACAAAGTTGCTTCAAACCATTCATTGACACACCATCATCACACAGCAAGAAAAAGTATTATAAAATGAACATATCTTTTACAGCAAATACTTCCACTAGAAAGGAACACAAAGGGGTCTAGTTATAAAAAATGCCTTTGCAAATCTCTCAACATTTGTGCACGGATATAGCACCCTTAAAGTTGGGTGCTAGGAAAATTTAGTTTTTTGCTCATGCTGATTCACAGAGTAGTATGATTTTCTGCTTTTGTCTTTTGTGACTTCCAGGTTGTGGGTTTGATTGATTCCCCCTAGCTCTGTTGAGAAACTTCCAGAGTCTAAGGTGGGGATATTCAAATCCTCATCTTAAATATTTACTGTCCTCTGACCAATCCCTGAAGGTATGTGCTCAGTAGGTGGTCAGGGAAGAGAGTAAATAGGCTGAAGCCCAGGCAGAGAGTTAGCGTGTGTCTGGTCTCACCTCCAGGAGGATGGACTGCTAATGCTTCAGGGGGCTGCTTGCCTCTGGAGCCTTCCAGGACTAGCTGCTGGACTACTTGATGTTATGGACAAGACTCTTAACCTCTGGAACTCTTCTTTGGTTTTGGGAGTAGAGCTTCATGGTACCCAGCTGCGGATAGTGACTGTTTCAGTTAGCCCTGAACTTGCTCAAGATTTTCTATGGGTTTCAACTGCTGAGGTCTTAGATTGCTCTGCTCTTCCTCAAACTGTGCTCCAGACATTGCTGGTGAGAGAATTTACAGTATTGCTGTTCAAGCAATAGGTGTCCTCAGCCTGCATTTTTGCTCAAGCGTTTTGGCAGAAAAGATGGGGTTAACGAAGCCAACCAGAATTACATTCAAAACAGTACTATCAATGATCTTAGCAATCAGAGAGGCAGAGATGACATGATATAGTTTAGCAGCTAAAGCAGTAAAAGTTTAACTTATCCAGACAAATAAGCCCATTGAGAATCACACAATATACCAGCTGTCCGCGCATCCATGCTGACGAGTGTTATGCACAGGCAGAGCTATTAATGTTAAAGGGGTTGTAAACCCTTGTGGTTTCTATGCATTAAGGTGAAAAATCTTCTCTAGTGCAGCACACCCCCAGGGCCCCCCTTTTACTTATCTGAACCCGATCGTTCCATTGTCAGGTCCTCATTGGATAGATTGATAACAGGGCAGCCATTGGCTCCCGCTGCTGTCAATCAAATCCAGTGACATGGGAGCCGGGCCGAGTCCTGCTGTCTGTGTCAATGGACACAGCAGCAGGTCTTGGGAGCGCGCCCGCACGGGTGTCCCCTTGGAATGTGGGTCTCCAAGGGGCACTCGATGTGGGAAGGAGCCAGGAGCGCAGCTGGGGGACCCCAGCAGAGGAACATCGGGCTACTCTGTGCAAAACCCTTGCACAGAAGAGGTAAGTATAACATATTTGTTATTAAAAAAAAAAAAACTAACCTTTACAAACCCTTTAATAGCAATAAAAGAGGTAAAGAAGGGTGATACTAGATTAGCCGTTTAAACAGTGGAGAACGCCATCCCAGCCATATACATGTGCTCATTCAGATTGTAATTTTGGCTTTCTGCTCATCAAAGCCACCTTAGGAAAATGTCATTGCCTCCTTTCTGCCTTCCTGCGATCCTCTCTCACTCCTCCAGCCCCTGCCCCTACTTGTCAGTGTGTCCCTCCTCCCGGCCAGCTTCACTGTCATAGACATCACCGCTTACTGCTTTCCTTTTCCTGCAGCTGCACTATGTGACAGGGAGAAATTGGTAGGATGTTTGGCCCCACAACAATGTCTGGGCCTGGGGCAGCTGCCCATTTTGCCCTGCCTTAAAGATGGCCCTGGGTGCAGTTTACCCTCCCTTCTGTATTTAGTGCTGTGATGCTGGCTGTTGTACAGAGGGAGTAGAGGATTGTTCCTCTGCAGACTCCGTATATATTTCACCAGAGGAGCAGTGGTCTGATTGGACACTGCAACACTGGGTGACTTTGTAGCCATCTTTAATAGAGGCAATGCTAATAGATAGCAATGCTCCAATGTATTTGGCACATATTTTGTGCGTGGCTAGAGTAGGAAAGAACCACGCATGTCAGGGACAGTGGATTAGCCCTAGGGAAAGGTTCCTGTTCAAGGAATGACAGATTTGAGACACCAATGTCAACTTTGCTATCTTCTGTGCTGTGCTGTGTCATAGGACTTGCAGCAGTCCCCTAAGTGCCGCTTGCAATGCTACTCTGCCTATTAGCTACCCCCCCCACGCAGAAGCTGCTCCGTAATGTAATCTATGCCAAACTGACGACCTTTATGTTGAAATTCTGCCAGTGTCACTGTGTTCTTTGATAACCATACTATTTGGACAATGTTAACCACTTGAGCCCCGGACCATTATGCTGCCTAAGGACCAGAGGTCTTTTTCCAATTTGGCACTACGTCGCTTTAACTGCTAATTGCGCGGTCATGCAATGTTTTACCCAAACTAAATTTGCGTCCTTTTCTTCCCACAAATAGAGTTTTCTTTTGATGGTATTTGATCACCTCTGCGGTTTTTATTTTTTGCGCTATAAATGGAAAAAGACCAAAAATTTTGAAAAAAAATGATATTTTCTACTGTTTGTTATAAAAAAAAATCCAATAAACTCTATTTTAGTCATACATTTAGGCCAAAATGTATTCGGCCACATGTCTTTGGTAAAAAAAAATGTCAATAAGCGTATATTTATTGGTTTGCGCAAAAGTTATAGCGTCTACAAACTAGGGTACATTTTCTGGAATTTACACAGCTTTTAGTTTATGACTGCCTATGTCATTTCTTGAGGTGCTAAAATGGCAGGGCAGTACAAACCCCCCCCCTCAAATGACCCCATTTTTGAAAGTAGACACCCCAAGGAAATTGCTGAGAGGCATGTTGAACCCATTGAATATTTATTTTTTTTGTCCCAAGTGATTGAATAATGACAAAAAAAAAAATATTTACAAAAAGTTGTCACTAAATGATATATTGCTCACACAGGTCATGGGCCTATGTGGAATTGCACCCCAAAATACATTCAGCTGCTTCTCCTGAGTATGGAGATACCACATGTGTGGGACTTTTTGGGAGCCTAGGCACGTACGGGGCCCCGAAAACCAATCACCGCCTTCAGGATTTCTAAGGGCATAAATTTTTGATTTCACTCCTCACTACCTATCACAGTTTTGAAGGCCATAACATGCCCAGATGGCACAACCCCCCCCCCCAAATGACCCCATTTTGGAAAGTAGACACCCCAAGCTATTTGCTGAGAGGCATGTTGAGTCCATGGAATATTTTATTTTTTGACACAAGTTGCGGGAAAGTGACAATTTATTATTTTTTTGCACAAAGTTGTCACTAAATGATATATTGCTCACACAGGCCATGGGCATATGTGGAATTGCACCCCAAAATACATTTAGCTGCTTCTCCTGAGTATGGGGATACCACATGTGTGGGACTTTTTGGGAGCCTAGCCGCATACGGGGCCCCGAAAACCAAGCACCTCCTTCATGATTTCTAAGGACGTAAATTTTTGATTTCACTCCTCACTACCTATCACAGTTTATAAGGCCATAAAATGCCAAGATGGCACAAAACCCCCCCAAATGACCCCATTTTGGAAAGTAGACACCCCAAGCTATTTGCTGAGAGGCATGTTGAGTCCATGGAATATTTTATATTTTGACACAAGTTGCGTGAAATTAACACTTTTTTGTTTTGCACAAAGTTGTCACTAAATGATATATTGTTCAAACATGCCATGGGCATATGTGGAATTACACCACAAAATACAATCTGCTGCTTCTCCTGAGTATGGGGATACCACATGTTTAGGACTTTTTGGGAGCCTAGCCGCGTACGGGGCCCCGAAAACCAAGCACCGCCTTCAGGATTTCTAAGGGCATACATTTTTGATTTCACTCTTCACTACCTATCACAGTTTTGAAGGCCATAAAATGCCAAGATGGCACAACCCCCCCCCCCCAAATGACCCCATTTTGGAAAGTAGACACCCCAAGCTATTTGCTGAGAGGCATGGTGAGTATTTTGCAGCTCTCATTTGTTTTTGAAAATGAAGAAAGACAAGAAAAATGTATTTTTTTTTCTTTTTTCAATTTTCAAAAGTTTGTGACAAAAAGTGAGGTCTGCAAAATACTCACTATACCTCTCAGCAAATAGCTTGGGGTGTCTATTTTCCAAAATGGGGTCATTTGGGGGGGGGGTTGTGCCATCTGGGCATTCCATGGCCTCCGAAACTGTGATAGGCAGTGAAGAGTGAAATCAAAAATTTACGCCCTTAGAAAGCCTGAAGGCGGTGCTTGGTTTTCGGGGTCCCGTGCGCGGCTAGGCTCCCAAAAAGTCCCACACATGTGGTATCCCCATACTCAGGAGAAGCAAAAGAATGTATTTTGGGGTGTAATTTCACATACTCCCATGGCATGTTTGAGCAATATATAATTTAGTGACAACTTTGTGCAAAAAAAAATAAAAAATTTGTCTCTTTCCCACAACTTGTGTCACAATTTAAAATATTCCATGGACTCGACGTGCCTCTCAGCAAATAGCTTGGGGTGTCTACTTTCCAAAATGGGGTCATTTGGGGGGGGTTTGAACTGTCCTGGCATTTTAAGCACAACATTTAGAAGCTTATGTCACACATCACCCACTCTTCTAACCACTTGAAGACAAAGCCCTTTCTGACACTTTTTGATTACATGAAAAAAATTATTTTTTTTTGCAAGAAAATTACTTTGAACCCCCAAACATTATATATTTTTTAAAGCAAATGCCCTACAGATTAAAATGGTGGGTGTTTCATTTTTTTTTTTTTCACACAGTATTTGCGCAGCGATTTTTCAAACGCATTTTTTGGGGAAAAAACACACTTTTTTAAATTTTGATGCACTAAAACACACTATATTGCCCAAATGTTTGATGAAATAAAAAAGATGATCTTAGGCCGAGTACATGGATACCAAACATGACATGCTTTAAAATTGCGCACAAACGTGCAGTGGCGACAAAATAAATACATTTTTAAAAGCCTTTAAAAGCCTTTACAGGTTACCACTTTAGATTTACAGATGAGGTCTACTGCTAAAATTACTGCCCTTGATCTGACCTTCGCGGTGATATCTCACATGCATGGTGCAATTGCTGTTTACATTTGACGCCAGACGGACGCTTGCGTTCGCCTTTGCGCGGGAGCAGGGGGGACAGGGGTGCTTTTTTTTTTTTTTTTTTTTCTTTATTATTTTTTTGCTTTTTTATCCTATTTTTAAACTCTTCCTTTCATTTTTTTTTTTTTATTAATTTTATTGTTATCTCAGGGAATGTAAATATCCCCTATGATAGCAATAGGTAGTGACAGGTACTCTTTTTTTAAAAAATTGGGGTCTATTAGACCCTAGATCTCTCCTCTGCCCTCAAAGCATCTGACCACACCAAGATCGGTGTGATAAAATGCTTTCCCAATTTCCAAATGGCGCTGTTTGCATCCGGCGAAATCTAAGTCATGAAATGCTCGTAGCTTCCGGTTTCTTAGGCCATAGAGATGTTTGGAGCCATTCTGGTCTCTGATCAGCTCTATGGTCAGCTGGCTGAATCACCGGCTGCATTTTCAGGTTCCCTGTTGGGACAGGAGAGCCAGAGAAAAACATGGAAGACGGTGGGGGGGGGGGCATTCCCTGCCACTGCTTGCAAAAGCAGTCTAGAGGCTAATTAGCCGCTAGGATTGCTTTTACATGAAAGCCGACCGCTGGCTGAAAAGAATGATACCAAGATGATACCTAAACCTGCAGGCATCATTCTGGTATAACCACTCAAAGTCCAGCAACATACCAGTACATTGCTGGTCCTTGTTGGGCATATATTGTAAACTTTTTTTTCATGCAGCCTGTGGGCTGAACGAAAAAAAGATATTGGTCGGTGGGTATGCCCAGCATTAGAATACCTCCCTTCATCCACCCACTTCTAATGATGGGCATACATGCACCATTTATATATGCCGAAGCATGGGGGCATCCTCCCGCAAAAGGCAGGAGCAAATCGCTCCTCCGCCCACTGCTGCCCCCACGCTTCAGCATATATGCTGAAGTATGTAACTGTGGTGGTGAAATCACCTCCGACATCGCTGGAGTCACGGCTTTATATATCGTGGGAGCAAACGCTGTTGCTGTCAAGATAAATAAATCCGCGCTGCAACTGAATGGCGTACCTGAAAACAATAAAATGGTTACCAACAAAACACAGTAAACAGTAAAGTATAAAAAAATTGCATATCTGAAAAGCAAACATGGTAAAACATAATAACAATAAAACATTGCAGAAAAGAATAGAGTAAAAAAGAGCAGAACAATAGAGAGAGAATAAAGAGAGAGAGAACAATAAAACAACAACTATTTTTGTTTTTTTTATTTTATATTTTTTTTGTGTTTTTATTTTTTTTTTATTTTTTATTTTTTTTTTACACTTTTTTAGTAACTTTTAACTTTTGTAACTGGTTGCAGGTTTGGGTCTATCAAAATGGCATCTTGGGAGACCCTGTGAAAGTGTGTCCTAGTCTGTGCAGTGCTGAACCCTACGCTAATACTCAACTAGTGTATGGTAGCGTTAAAAACATTCACCCATGCAAGGACCAGGATTGCCAGGACAGGAGGGACAATAACACCGGGTGTCACGCCTAAATCCGCGCTTGCTGCAGACACAACATCTTTTTTGGGGGGCTCGTTGGGTAGGGGTACTCGGGAGGGCATAAGGAAAATGCCTCTCATGCAGCCGGCCTACTGCATTTGGTTGGGGAAGGTGAGGTAGAGCACCGTCTGGAAACAGAAGGGCTCTGACGATCTCTTCCTGGAATTTAAGGAAGGATCCAGTCCGTCCTGAAGCTCTGTATAGCACATGAGCGTTCAGCAAAGCCAATTGAAATAAATAAACAGACACTTTTTTGTACCAGCGTCTGGCCTTACGGGCAACTAGGTACGGCGCCAACAACTGGTCGTTGAGGTCCACCCCTCCCATATTAAGGTTATATTCGTGGACACAGAGGGGTTTCTCCACAACACCAGTCGCCGTAGTAATTTGGGTCGTCATGTCTGCATGAAGGGAGGTGAGAATGAAAACATTCTTCTTATCCCTCCACTTCATAGCGAGCAAATTATTATACTTCAAGCAGGCTCTCTCCCCCAGCCTAAGACGGGAATCTACAAGCCACTGGGGAAAGCCCCGGCGATTAGGTCGCACGGTGCCACATGCTCCAATCTGATGATCAAACAAGTGACTAAAAAGTGGCACGCTTGTATAATAATTGTCCACGTACAAGTGGTACCCCTTTCCGAATAAGGGTGACACCAAGTCCCACACTATCTTGCCAGAGCTTCCTATGTAGTCAGGGCAGTTTGTCGGCTCTACATGACTATCTTTGCCCTCGTAAACCATAAAACTACATGTATAGACTGTGGCCCTGTCACAGAGCTTATACATCTTGACCCCATATCTGGCACGCTTGCTGGGACGGTACTGTTTGAATGACAAGCGGCCAGAAAATTTAATCAGGGACTCATCAACGCAGACAACTTGATGGGGGGTAAACAAGTCTGCAAAACGTTGGTTGAAGTGGTTTACGAGGGGCCGAATTTTGTAGAGCCGATCGTATGCAGGGTCTCCACGAGGACGACAGAGTTCATTGTCGTTGAAGTGCATGAACCGCAAAATCTGCTCATATCGTGCCCTGGCCATGGAAGCAGAGAACAAGGGCGAATGGTAAATTGGGTCAGTGGACCAATATGACCGCAACTTACTCTTTTTATTCAAGCCCATGAGGAGGGAAAGGCCCAGAAAGATCTTAAATTTGGAGACCGTAATTGGTCTCCAATCTCTGGCAAGGGAGGACTGGGGATTAGTAGCGATGTGTTGACCAGCGTACAAATTGCTTTGGTCCACAATAGATCTATAGAGATCTTCGGTGAAAAACAGTGAATAAAAATCCAGTGGCGTAAAGTCAACTGTTTCCACCTGAATTCCGGGTTGGCCAGTGAAAGGGGGAAGTACGGGTGCTGCAGAAGTGGTGGGTTCCCAATTCGGATTGGCGAATGCAGCAGGAAGGGCACTATGGGCACGACGGGCCTGTCTTTGTCTTCTTGGTGGCAGCAGGACACTACTGGTGCTTGCCACCTCACCAGCTTGAACTGCACTTATGGGACTAGCCACGTCACCACGTGATACTGCAGTGCTGGATGTACGGCCAGGGTGTACTAGGCTGCTGGTGCTTGCCAGTTCACCAGAAGGAATAGCGCCGCTAGTACTTCTCTGTTCCATACGAGGGACCTGCGGTTCTTGCACTTCAAGGACAGAAGAAGTTCGGGGTCTGGTACGCCTGACCCTAGCAGGGACCACAACTCTGTCGTCAGAGCTATCTGTCATGGAGCCGCTGTCCTCTACAGGATCGTATTCTGAGCCTGAACTTGACAGATGAGTGACTTCCTCTTCACTATCTGTCATGCTCAGAAACGTGTAGGCCTCTTCACTAGCGTACCTTCGATTTGCCATTTTGGGTTCTAAATTTAGGGGTACACTAGTGAGACTCACAGGCAAAAAAGCTCCTGACTGTCAGCGACTGTATCAAAACGCTACCAAAAAACTGTTAGTGATCGCAGGGATCAGGCCTGACTCTGTGAACGCTGCAGTTATGTGTGCTTAGTGTTTTGTAAGTGTCAGTTATCGATCGATACTGCACTTGGGTGGGCTGGGCAGGGCTGGGCCGAGGGGCAAAACGCAGGTGCTAGCAGGTATCTGGGCTAATCCCGCTAACACTGTGTTTATGGAAACCCTAAACTGCTGGGGAGTATAGATCTGATCGGATCAGATATCGATCCGCTCAGATACTATAGCACTAAGGGAGGTGTATGCTGCGTGCGTGGGTTTTAGCGGTACTGGCGCTAACCTGACGCTGCCTGGGGCGACGCAGACCTTATCTGACCCTACAAACATAATTTATATCACCGCCGGGCAATTAGGGGGTTAAACCTTTATAAGGTAATAAACGGCGGGTGCCCTAAAACTATAATAAATTATAATAAACTACAAAAAACAAACTAGCTAACCAGCGTCACCCGTAACACTTATACGGTGATTGCTGGTGAAAGGGTTAACTAGGGGGCAATCAGGGGGTTAAAACCTTTAGCAGGTAGTATATGGGGGTCCCTGTCGCTATAAAACACTGACAGCGAACCTATATACTTACCTCCCTAACTAGCGTCACCTGTGTCATTAATACAGCAATCAGAAAAACGATCGCTTAGCGACACTGGTGACGGGGGGTGATCACGGGGTTAACGTTTATTAGGGGAGGTTAGGGGGGTACCCTGGACCTAAGGGGGGGTACCCTAGACCTAAAGGGGGCTAACCTAACTGCCCTAACACTTATAACTGTCACAAACTGACACCAATGCAAAAAAAAAAAAAAAACTGCTATTGGTGTCAGTGTGACAGGTGGTACAGGGGGTGATCGGGGGTGACAAGTGTGCCTGGCGTGTTCTACTGGAAGTGTAGTGTTGTGCAGACTTACTTGATGTCTTCTCTCCTCGGCTCCGGATCGAAAAGACCGGCTTGAGGAGGGATGACATCACTTCCTTTCCCTCTGTTTACATTACAGAGGGAAAGGAAGCGTTTTCATTCGAGCAATCGGGAGGGGGTGGCCAACAATGGATGGCCTCCCCCTGACCTCTCATCGCCCGGGAAGAAATGGCGACCGCCTCAGGCACCGGGGGGGGGGTCTGATCGGACCCCCCACCTGCGGAAGGCAAATCACGTGTATGTACGTGATTTTGCCTGTCCGTGCCACCTTGCCGACGTACATCGGCGTGAGGCGGTCGTCAAGTGGTTAAATGATTTGCCACAGTCCCTGCAGACACATTACTGGTGCTGGTGATTGACGATTATTACTCCGCTTGCTATCTGTTTCCCTGCAACTCAAGGAACTTTGAGCCATTCCTCTAATTTGGGTACCAACCAACTGGCCCCACTCATAGACTCAGCACAGGTGACAGCTTCCTGGTGGGTTTGCTCAAGTGGTTTTGGACTAGGATCAGAACATGCCTGAGCGCATTCCTAATTGCTAATGTAAAAGTGCTACCAAAAGCAGATGAAAATTCAGAAGCTAGACTTAAAATGATTGCAGAAAATAATCTATTTCTAGAGCAGACTTTCTCAACCTTTTTACCTCAGAGGAACTCTTAAAATAATCTTCACATCCTAGAGGAACCCCTACTAAAATTAAATAATTGGGGTCAGATGGAAGGATGACCCTTATAGTGGTGGTCAAAATACCACCCTTATAGACAACTAAAAAATGATCAGTGGTGTCATGCTGCTAGCTCTGCCAAGTGGCATTGGACTTGGAATCATGCAAGCACCATCAGATGGGAATCAGCTGAGCAACAGCTTAAGAATACCCTAGTAACCTTATAAGGAACCCTTGTTTTCCATGGAACCCTGGTTGAGAATGACTGTTCTAGAGGAATGCATGACACAGATGTAGCTGTGATAAGGCTGTGCTTCTACCATTATCTACAACCCAATAAAACAAGGGCACAGCAATCTCACTTCCCATTGAAGGAGCCTAGATAGCCTTCCTAGAGCCTTAAACCTTGTCACTGCGAGTCAGTGCTTATCTAGCTGGTCGTTTCCCAGTCCAACCTGGAAGGACAGTATGTTTTCCTAATCTCAATAGCCATTGCTATTGTTAGAAAACAATTGGAATACAAAGCCATCATAATTAAACCAGGAAAGGTTGGTATGCAGCTAGTACTAATGGTAGGTTAACAAGTTTGCTAAACTTTAACAAGGCATATTATGGAAAGGTTTGAGATCATAATTCTAGTTATTGTATGAACCAGGTATCTGCAGCGCTGACCCTGAATACTGAAACTTTAACTAAGTTATTTCAGTTTGAGATGTAGCCAGTCAGCCCCTCACTTCCTATATTATTATTATTATACAGGATTTATATAGCACCAACAATTTACACAGCGCTTTACAATATAAAAGGGAAACAATACAGTTATAATACAATAAAATACAAGAGGATTAAAAGGGCCCTGCTCAGAAGAGCTTACAATCTAATAGGGTGGGGCAGGTGGTTCAAAAGGTTGTAACTGTGGGGAATGAGCTGATGGAAGTGGTAGGAGATTAGTTGGAGACGTGATAGGCTTTCCTGAAGAGATGAGTTTTCAGGGATTGCCTGAAGGTAGCAAGAGTAGGGGATAGCCGGACAGGTTGAGGTAGCGAGTTCCAGAGGATGGGAGAGGCTCTGGAGAAATCCTGCAGATGAGCGTGGGAGGAGGAAACGAGAGAGCTTGAGAGCAGGAGGTCTTGAGAAGAGTGGAGAGGACGATTTGGATGATATTTGGAGACAAGATTGGTGATGTAGCTTGGGGCAGAGTTGAATGGCTTTGGATGTTGTGGTTAGTATTTTGAATTTAATTTGCTGGGTGATTGGGAGCCAGTGTAGGGATTGGAAGAGAGGGTTGACAGACACTGAGCGGTTGGTAAGGTGGATAAGTCTGGCAGCAGCATTCATGATACACTGAAGAGGGGATAGCCTATGGAGAGGCAGGTCAATGAGAAGGGAGTTGCAATAGTCAAGGCGAGAGATAACAAGGGAGTGAATGAGGAGCTTGGTGGTTTCATTGTTAAAAAGGGGCAAATTTTAGAGATGGTATGGAGGTGAATTCTACAAACTTTTGACAACGATTGGATTTGAGGCTGAAATGACAAGTCAGAGTCTAGGATTACACCTAGTATCCTGGCGTGAGGGGAGGGACTGATAGTTACATTGTTGATTTTGATGGAAAAGTCATGGAGGGGGGCACGGGCGGGGGGGAATATTAATAGCTCAGTTTTAGAGAGATTTAGTTTAAGGAATTGCTGATATGTCAATTAGTAAGTTAGTAATGCAAGAGGAGACTGAAGGAGTGAGGTGAGGAGTAGACAGATAGATTTGGGTGTCATCAGCGTATAAGTGGTATTTGAAGCCGTGGGTGGTTATCAAGTGACCAAGGGAGGAGGTGTAGATAGAGAAGAGAAGGGGTCCAAGAACAGAGCCTTGAAGGACCCCCACAGAAAGGGTCAATGGAGAGGAGGAGACAGAGTTGTAGGTGACACTGAAGGAGCGCTGTGATAAATAGGCAGAGAACCAGGATAGAGCAGAATCTCGGAGGCCAAGGGAATGTAGTTTATTGAGAAGGAGCGGGTGGTCAACAGTATCAAAGGCCACAGAGAGGTCAAGTAGTAGGAGTATGGAATACTGGCTGTTGGTTTTAGCAGTTAGTAAATCGTTAGTGAGTTTTAGTAAAGCAATTTCCGTGGAGTGCTTCCAGCGAAAGCCAGACTGTAAGGGGTCAAGAAGGTTATTTTCACTGAGGTAGGAGCTAAGACGGTTGTAGACTAAGCGTTCTAGAAGTTTAGAGGTGAATGGGAGCAATGAGATGGGGCTTAAGTTGTTCAGGTTGGTAGGGTCCAGTGAGGGTTTTTTAAGTATGGGAGTGATCTGCGCATGTTTTAGAGGGGAGGGGAAGGTGCCACTAGAGAGGGAGAGATTGAAGATGTGAGTGAGGGAGCATAGGATAGAAGAAGAGGGTGACTGTAGTAGTTGTGAGGGAACAGGATCCAAGGGACTATTGGTTAGGTGGGCATCTGAGAAAAGTTTTGTAACCTCTTCAGTAGTAGCCAATTCAAAAGAGGAGAGTGTTGAATGTGCTGTTAGGCAAGGTATGTTAGGTGGGGAAGATGTACGCACAGTGGAGGTGTCCTCACGATTTGCATCAATCTTGTCTTTGAAGTGATTGGCAATCTCTTGGGCAGTGAGTGAGTTAGTGGGTAGAGGGGGTGGGGGACGAAGCAGAGAGTTAAAGGTTCAGAAGAGCAGGCGGGGACTGGATGACAAGGAATTAATAAGAAGTAGGCTTGTTTGGCAGCATGGAGGCAAGAATTATATTTTAGAAGGGCAGATTTATATAGGGTGAAGTCTTGCAGGCATTTGGTTTTACGCCACAGTCATTCAAGAGCACGGCAATGTCTCTTGAGATTTCTAGTGTTGTTAGTTTGCCAGGATTGTAACGGTCAGGGCCTAATTATGTGGTTAGAGGAGCAAGAGCATCTGGTAATGATGTTGAGACTAAACTGTTGTAGACAGATATGACCAGGTCAGGACAGGACAGTGGAGAGATTAGGTTATATAGGTGGTCAGTAGAAGAATAGAGAAGAGAAGGGTTAAAGTGGCGAAGGTTTATACAAGTAATTGTTTGCTGCTTGGAGGGATGGGTGGTTGGAGGCAAGGATACAGTGAAAGTAATGAGGTTGTGATCAGAGAGAGGAAAGGGGGTGTTGGTGAGGTTTCCAGGGTTGCAGAGATGAGAGAATACAAGGTCAAGGGTATTGCCATTGGAGTGAGTGGAAGTATGTGACCATTGGGTTAGGTCAAAAGATGAGGTTAAGTCGAGAAGTTTAGCTGTAGTTGGGCTGTTAACATTGACAGGAAAGTCACCAAGAATGATCGTGGGTATTTCAGAGGAGAGAAAGTAGGGTAGCCAGGCAGAAAAGTCATCAAGAAAGCGCGATGCCGGTCCAGAAGGCCGATAAATTGCTGCAAACCTCAGAGAAATGGGAGAAAACAGACGAAGAGGGATTGAGAGGGAGGGACAGGAAGGACTTGGAAGGTGCTTTGTGGGGATAGAAGAAAGCCAACTCCACCTCCTTTCTGTCTGTTGGGTCTGGGGAATGAGTCCAATGGAGACCACCATGGGAGAGGGCAGCAGGAGAAGCTGAGTCTAAATTTTGAAGCCAGGTTTTTGTTATGGCGAGTATGTTAAAGCCGTGAGAGATGAAGACGTCATGTACAGATGTTAGCTTGTTACAGCTTGTTACTTGTTACTATAGGACTTGGAAGGTCCAAGCAGGGCCAGATCTAGCCGGTCTGAGGTGAGGTGCAATAAAAAATGTCGGGGGCAGAGGATAAGAGATCAGCAGGGCAGTATACAGGAGTCAGTAGGGCACAGGACAGGGGTCAAAACTGCGGTGCATGGGATCAGCAGATTATACAAGGCACTTTTTAACCGCTGTTTAAATACGTCCTTTACCTCATTTCAGTTAAGGAGAAAAAAAAAATGGATGTCTTTCTGTTCAGTGATATCTGAAACCTAACCCCCATTTTTATTTTTTTCTAACATAAACATTCCTTTTAACAATAGACATTAGCCAATGGTTCTTATCTTTAAGTGTCTAAATGTCCAGACCCTTAATTTACGATCGGGGCTAATGTGCATGGGGCCTTCAAGTCTGTTAAGAAAAATTTCCGTCCGCCAGTATGAACTCAATTTAACCTCTTAAGAAACAATACATAGGAGCAAAATTGCTTTTCTCATGTTCACCAAAACATGGGTAAAATATAGGGCTGTTACTGATTAAAATTTTCGTGTTTGATTAATCGATTTTTTTTAAAATTGATTAATCGACTAATTTTGATTAATTACAACGCACATACAGATCCTGGATAAATCTATGTAAAAAATGGGTTTTGTCCAGTATGGCATAGAATGAGAATAGGATGTATTTGCTCACATTGTCCATCTGAAGGAGAACTTATTTTAAATTTTAATCATTTTCCTGCAGTATTTGTAATTCATTGAACCTGATGAATAATGCAGTTTTTATGACTGAGTACTCCTCCACTGGTACACCGCTGTTTTAGCTCCCCAGTTATCAGCAGACCAGAAAGACCGAACCCCCTGGGTGGTGTGTCAACAGGAAGCGAGGTCGGTGGAGCGCAACACGCACAGCGCCTGCGCCTCATCGCCTAACACTTCCTAATGGCTAGATAGCAAATGACGCCAATCACGGAAGGACAAACCTCCGTGATGACGCATCGTCCGGAAATGATGTTGGTGGAACGCAACGCAACATAGATGTCCGTGACGTCACCGGATTTCCGACGAAACTCCCTGAAGCCGGCGGAGAGTTGAGTACCGATCAAAAAGATTTTGATCGATCAAAAAATTTAATGATTAATTGAAGAATTAATAGTTAATTTCCACAGCCCTAGTAAAAAAAATTAAAAAGGGGGAACAACAGCATCGCAGTCAGAAAAACTGTGGCTGACAATTAAAAAAAAAGGGGCAGGCACGGGACAGAAAAAAAGCAGCAACCAAAAAAAAAGGGGTATACAGTACTTTATACAGCACTGATGTTATGTAATGCTGTGTTAAACACTGCACTACACTCACACTAAGCTGACACGACACTATACTCACACTATAATGACACACTATACTGACACTACACTGACACACTATACTATACTCACATTATACTCACACTACACTGACACTACACAATACCCACACTATACTCAGACTACACTAAAACTACACTGACACGCTACACTCATAAGTCCCAATCACAATACCACACTAACTCACTAGTAGCAAACCTAGCCCTCCTCTATCTATCTCCATTCCAACAGCACACTGCAAAAGGTTGGGAAGGAACCTTTTTATAGTAGAACAAAAAAAATATTGTAGAAAATGGGCTTTTAAATGGTAGTCACCATGGTTAAGATAAAACATATATATATATATATATATATATATATATATATATATATATATATATATATATATATATATATATATATATATATATATATATACACCAATCATTATAAAGATTATAAAGATAAAAAATGATATTCACATATGGAGGATTAAGCCTTGAAGAAACAAAACATGTTTGCAGATCCTGTACAAGTCATGTGATACCATTTTGATATATGTGTGATATGCTCTCTATATATATTTGGGCTTTAGTTGCCCCTTTGTTTGTCTTTTTTCTCTTTTATGCACACAATATACAGTATATTAACCACTTCAATATAGGGCATTTATACACACTTCCTGCCCAGTAGGGATGAGCTTCGTGTTCGAGTCGAACCCATGTTCGACTCGAACATCGTCTGTTCGCCCGAATTGCGAACGATATGGGCCGTTCGCGCCAAATTCGTGTGGCGCGTCACGGCCCATAATTCACTGCAGCATCGCAGTGCATTACTGGCTGATGATTGGCCAAGCATGCACTATGACCCGCATGCTTGGCCAATCACAGCGCCGTCGGTAGAGAGAGCTGTAATTGGCCAAAGCCAGGGTGGCTTTGGCCAATTATGGCTCAGGGGTTTTAGAACAAGCCCCACACTATATAAGGCCGCCTACACGGCGGCCCTGTGTAGTGTGTGTTCCGGCATTGAAAGAGAGATAGATAGACAGAGAGACAGTGTCATTTCATTTGAGTTAGCTAGATTAGGCAGGACAATCAGTTAGCTGCACTTACAGTGTATTGTGTATATATATGCATCCCAGGTGTTGCATATATATATATATATATATATATATATATATATATATATATATATACACTGTATTCAGTTTAGCTAGATCCGTTCCTGTTATCTTCTTACTGACAGGCAGGCTTGTCTTGTTACCGTATTTACAGCTACCTGAAGAAAATTGCTGGTGTTCTTTTGATCCTATTAGTACCACAGTCAGGCAGCTAGACTATTTACAGTTAGTGCAGTGCGTCCTGCTCACAGTGTTCAGCTAAAACTACAAGTTAGTGCGGTGCGTCCTGCTCACAGTGTTCAGCTAAAACTACAAGTTAGTGGGGTGCGTCCTGCTCACAGTGTTCAGCTAAAACTACAAGTTAGTGCGGTGCGTCCTGCTCACAGTGTTCAGCTAAAACTAAAAGTTAGTGCGGTGCGTCCTGCTCACAGTGTTCATCTAAAACTACAAGTTAGTGTAGTGAGACATCTGCACAGTGTTCATCTAAAGCTACAAGTTAGTGCAGTGCATCCTGCTCACAGTGTTCAGCTAAAACTACAAGTTAGTGTAGTGAGACCTCTGCACAGTGTTCATCTAAAGCTACAAGTTGGTGCAGTGCGTCCTGCTCACAGTGTTCAGCTAAAACTACAAGTTAGTGTGGTGCGTCCTGCTCACAGTGGTCAGATAAAACTACAAGTTAGTGGGGTGCGTCCTGCTCACAGTGTTCAGCTAAAACTACAAGTTAGTGCGGTGCGTCCTGCTCACAGTGTTCAGCTAAAACTACAAGTTAGTGTAGTGAGACCTCTGCACAGTGTTCATCTAAAGCTACAAGTTAGTGGGGTGCGTCCTGCTCACAGTGTTCAGCTAAAACTACAAGTTAGTGGGGTGCGTCCTGCTCACAGTGTTCAGCTAAAACTACAAGTTAGTGCGGTGCGTCCTGCTCACAGTGTTTAGCTAAAACTACAAGTTAGTGGGGTGTGTCCTGCTCACAGTGTTCAGCTAAAACTACAAGTTAGTGCGGTGCGTCCTGCTCACAGTGTTCAGCTAAAACTACAAGTTAGTGGGGTGCGTCCTGCTCACAGTGTTCAGCTAAAACTGCAAGTTAGTGCGGTGCGTCCTGCTCACAGTGTTCAGCTAAAACTACAAGTTAGTGCGGTGCGTCCTGCTCACAGTGTTCAGCTAAAACTACAAGTTAGTGGGGTGCGTCCTGCTCACAGTGTTCAGCTAAAACTACAAGTTAGTGCGGTGCATCCTGCTCACAGTGTTCAGCTAAAACTACAAGTTAGTGCGGTGCGTCCTGCTCACAGTGTGCAGCTAAAACTACAAGTTAGTGGGATGCGTCCTGCTCACAGTGTTCAGCTAAAACTACAAGTTAGTGCGGTGCGTCCTGCTCACAGTGTTCAGCTAAAACTACAAGTTAGTGGGGTGCTTCCTGCTCACAGTGTTCAGCTAAAACTACAAGTTAGTGCGGTGCGTCCTGCTCACAGTGTTCAGCTAAAACTACAAGTTAGTGTAGTGAGACCTCTGCACAGTGTTCATCTAAAGCTACAAGTTAGTGCAGTGCGTCCTGCTCACAGTGTTCAGCTAAAACTACAAGTTAGTGGGGTGCGTCCTGCTCACAGTGTTCAGCTAAAACTACAAGTTAGTGCGGTGCATCCTGCTCACAGTGTTCAGCTAAAACTACAAGTTAGTGCGGTGCATCCTGCTCACAGTGTTCAGCTAAAACTACAAGTTAGTGTACTGAGACCTCTGCACAGTGTTCATCTAAAGCTACACGTTAGTGCAGAGCGTCCTGCTAACAGTATTCAGCTAAAATTACAAGTTAGTGGGGTGCGTCCTGCTCACAGTGTTCAGCTAAAACTACAAGTTAGTGCGGTGCGTCCTGCTCACAGTGTTCAGCTAAAACTACAAGTTAGTGCGGTGCGTCCTGCTCACAGTGTTCAGCTAAAACTACAAGTTAGTGGGGTGCGTCCTGCTCACAGTGTTCAGCTAAAACTACAAGTTAGTGCGGTGCATCCTGCTCACAGTGTTCAGCTAAAACTACTAGTTAGGGCGGTGCGTCCTGCTCACAGTGTGCAGCTAAAACTACAAGTTAGTGGGGTGCGTCCTGCTCACAGTGTTCAGCTAAAACTACAAGTTAGTGCGGTGCGTCCTGCTCACAGTGTTCAGCTAAAACTACAAGTTAGTGGGGTGCTTCCTGCTCACAGTGTTCAGCTAAAACTACAAGTTAGTGCGGTGCGTCCTGCTCACAGTGTTCAGCTAAAACTACAAGTTAGTGTAGTGAGACCTCTGCACAGTGTTCATCTAAAGCTACAAGTTAGTGCAGTGCGTCCTGCTCACAGTGTTCAGCTAAAACTACAAGTTAGTGGGGTGCGTCCTGCTCACAGTGTTCAGCTAAAACTACAAGTTAGTGCGGTGCATCCTGCTCACAGTGTTCAGCTAAAACTACAAGTTAGTGCGGTGCGTCCTGCTCACAGTGTTCAGCTAAAACTACAAGTTAATGTACTGAGACCTCTGCACAGTGTTCATTTAAAGCTACACGTTAGTGCAGAGCGTCCTGCTAACAGTATTCAGCTAAAATTACAAGTTAGTGGGGTGCGTCCTGCTCACAGTGTTCAGCTAAAACTACAAGTTAGTGCGGTGCGTCCTGCTCACAGTGTTCAGCTAAAACTACAAGTTAGTGTAGTGAGACCTCTGCACAGTGTTCATCTAAAGCTACAAGTTAGTGCAGTGCTTCCTGCTCACAGTGTTCAGCTAAAACTACAAGTTAGTGGGGTGCGTCCTGCTCACAGTGTTCAGCTAAAACTACAAGTTAGTGCGGTGCGTCCTGCTCACAGTGTTCAGCTAAAACTACAAGTTAGTGGGGTTCGTCCTGCTCACAGTGTTCAGCTAAAACTACAAGTTAGTGCGGTGCGTCCTGCTCACAGTGTTTAGCTAAATCTACAAGTTAGTGGGGTGTGTCCTGCTCACAGTGTTCAGCTAAAACTACAAGTTAGTGCGGTGCGTCCTGCTCACAGTGTTCAGCTAAAACTACAAGTTAGTGGGGTGCGTCCTGCTCACAGTGTTCAGCTAAAACTACAAGTTAGTGCGGTGCGTCCTGCTCACAGTGTTCAGCTAAAACTACAAGTTAGTGCGGTGCGTCCTGCTCACAGTGTTCAGCTAAAACTACAAGTTAGTGGGGTGCGTCCTGCTCACAGTGTTTAGCTAAAACTTCAAGTTAGTGCGGTGCATCCTGCTCACAGTGTTCAGCTAAAACTACAAGTTAGTGCGGTGCGTCCTGCTCACAGTGTTCAGCTAAAACTACAAGTTAGTGTAGTGAGACCTCTGCACAGTGTTCATCTAAAGCTACAAGTTAGTGCAGTGCGTCCTGCTCACAGTATTCAGCTAAAACTACAAGTTAGTGGGGTGCGTCCTGCTCACAGTGTTCAGCTAAAACTACAAGTTAGTGCGGTGCATCCTGCTCACAGTGTTCAGCTAAAACTACAAGTTAGTGGGGTGCGTCCTGCTCACAGTGTTCAGCTAAAACTACAAGTTAGTGCGGTGCATCCTGCTCACAGTGTTTAGCTAAAACTACAAGTTAGTGTAGTGAGACCTCTGCACAGTGTTCATCTAAAGCTACAAGTTAGTGCGGTGCATCCTGCTCACAGTGTTTAGCTAAAACTACAAGTTAGTGGGGTGTGTCCTGCTCACAGTGTTCAGCTAAAACTACAAGTTAGTGCAGTGCGTCCTGCTCACAGTGTTCAGCTAAAACTACAAGTTAGTGGGGTACGTCCTGCTCACAGTGTTCAGCTAAAACTACAAGTTAGTGTAGTGAGACCTCTGCACAGTGTTCATCTAAAGCTACAAGTTAGTGCAGTGCGTCCTGCTCACAGTGTTCAGCTAAAACTACAAGTTAGTGCGGTGCGTCCTGCTCACAGTATTCAGCTAAAACTACAAGTTAGTGCGGTGCGTCCTGCTCACAGTGTTCAGCTAAAACTACAAGTTAGTGCGGTGCGTCCTGCTCACAGTGTTCAGCTAAAACTACAAGTTAGTGGGGTGCATCCTGCTCACAGTGTTCAGCTAAAACTACAAGTTAGTGCGGTGCGTCCTGCTCACAGTGTTCAGCTAAAACTACAAGTTAGTGTACTGAGACCTCTGCACAGTGTTCATCTAAAGCTTCACGTTAGTGCAGTGCGTCCTGCTAACAGTATTCAGCTAAAACTACAAGTTAGTGGGGTGCGTCCTGCTCACAGTGTTCAGCTAAAACTACAAGTTAGTGCGGTGCGTCCTGCTCACAGTGTTCAGCTAAAACTACAAGTTAGTGTAGTGAGACCTCTGCACAGTGTTCATCTAAAGCTACAAGTTAGTGCAGTGCTTCCTGCTCACAGTGTTCAGCTAAAACTACAAGTTAGTGGGGTGTGTCCTGCTCACAGTGTTCAGCTAAAACTACAAGTTAGTGCGGTGCATCCTGCTCACAGTGTTCAGCTAAAACTACAAGTTAGTGGGGTGCGTCCTGCTCACAGTGTTCAGCTAAAACTACAAGTTAGTGCGGTGCGTCCTGCTCACAGTGTTTAGCTAAATCTACAAGTTAGTGCGGTGCGTCCTGCTCACAGTGTTTAGCTAAATCTACAAGTTAGTGCGGTGCGTCCTGCTCACAGTGTTTAGCTAAATCTACAAGTTAGTGGGGTGTGTCCTGCTCACAGTGTTCAGCTAAAACTACAAGTTAGTGCGGTGCGTCCTGCTCACAGTGTTCAGCTAAAACTACAAGTTAGTGGGGTGCGTCCTGCTCACAGTGTTCAGCTAAAACTACAAGTTAGTGCGGTGCGTCCTGCTCACAGTGTTCAGCTAAAACTACACGTTAGTGCGGTGCGTCCTGCTCACAGTGTTCAGCTAAAACTACAAGTTAGTGGGGTGCGTCCTGCTCACAGTGTTTAGCTAAAACTTCAAGTTAGTGCGGTGCATCCTGCTCACAGTGTTCAGCTAAAACTACAAGTTAGTGCGGTGCGTCCTGCTCACAGTGTTCAGCTAAAACTACAAGTTAGTGTAGTGAGACCTCTGCACAGTGTTCATCTAAAGCTACAAGTTAGTGCAGTGCGTCCTGCTCACAGTATTCAGCTAAAACTACAAGTTAGTGGGGTGCGTCCTGCTCACAGTGTTCAGCTAAAACTACAAGTTAGTGCGGTGCATCCTGCTCACAGTGTTCAGTTAAAACTACAAGTTAGTATAGTGAGACCTCTGCACAGTGTTCATCTAAAGCTACAAGTTAGTGCAGTCCGTCCTGCTCACAGTGTTCAGCTAAAACTACAAGTTAGTGGGGTGCGTCCTGCTCACAGTGTTCAGCTAAAACTACAAGTTAGTGCGGTGCGTCCTACTCACAGTGTTCAGCTAAAACTACAAGTTAGTGCGGTGCGTCCTGCTCACAGTGTTCAGCTAAAACTACAAGTTAGTGCGGTGCGTCCTGCTCACAGTGTTTAGCTAAAACTACAAGTTAGTGGGGTGTGTCCTGCTCACAGTGTTCAGCTAAAACTACAAGTTAGTGCAGTGCGTCCTGCTCACAGTGTTCAGCTAAAACTACAAGTTAGTGGGGTGCGTCCTGCTCACAGTGTTCAGCTAAAACTACAAGTTAGTGTAGTGAGACCTCTGCACAGTGTTCATCTAAAGCTACAAGTTAGTGCAGTGCGTCCTGCTCACAGTGTTCAGCTAAAACTACAAGTTAGTGTGGTGCGTCCTGCTCACAGTGTTCAGCTAAAACTACAAGTTAGTGCGGTGCGTCCTGCTCACAGTGTTCAGCTAAAACTACAAGTTAGTGCGGTGCGTCCTGCTCACAGTGTTCAGCTAAAACTACAAGTTAGTGGGGTGCATCCTGCTCACAGTGTTCAGCTAAAACTACAAGTTAGTGGGGTGCGTCCTGCTCACAGTGTTCAGCTAAAACTACAAGTTAGTGCGGTGCATCCTGCTCACAGTGTTCAGCTAAAACTACAAGTTAGTGTGGTGCGTCCTGCTCACAGTGTGCAGCTAAAACTACAAGTTAGTGGGGTGCGTCCTGCTCACAGTGTTCAGCTAAAACTACAAGTTAGTGCGGTGCGTCCTGCTCACAGTGTTCAGCTAAAACTACAAGTTAGTGGGGTGCTTCCTGCTCACAGTGTTCAGCTAAAACTACAAGTTAGTGCGGTGCGTCCTGCTCACAGTGTTCAGCTAAAACTACAAGTTAGTGCGGTGCGTCCTGCTCACAGTGTTCAGCTAAAACTACAAGTTAGTGGGGTGCGTCCTGCTCACAGTGTTCAGCTAAAACTACAAGTTAGTGCGGTGCATCCTGCTCACAGTGTTCAGCTAAAACTACAAGTTAGTGCGGTGCGTCCTGCTCACAGTGTTCAGCTAAAACTACAAGTTAATGTACTGAGACCTCTGCACAGTGTTCATCTAAAGCTACACGTTAGTGCAGAGCGTCCTGCTAACAGTATTCAGCTAAAATTACAAGTTAGTGGGGTGCGTCCTGCTCACAGTGTTCAGCTAAAACTACAAGTTAGTGCGGTGCGTCCTGCTCACAGTGTTCAGCTAAAACTACAAGTTAGTGTAGTGAGACCTCTGCACAGTGTTCATCTAAAGCTACAAGTTAGTGCAGTGCTTCCTGCTCACAGTGTTCAGCTAAAACTACAAGTTAGTGGGGTGCGTCCTGCTCACAGTGTTCAGCTAAAACTACAAGTTAGTGCGGTGCGTCCTGCTCACAGTGTTTAGCTAAAACTACAAGTTAGTGGGGTGCGTCCTGCTCACAGTGTTCAGCTAAAACTACAAGTTAGTGCGGTGCGTCCTGCTCACAGTGTTTAGCTAAATCTACAAGTTAGTGGGGTGTGTCCTGCTCACAGTGTTCAGCTAAAACTACAAGTTAGTGCGGTGCGTCCTGCTCACAGTGTTCAGCTAAAACTACAAGTTAGTGGGGTGCGTCCTGCTCACAGTGTTCAGCTAAAACTACAAGTTAGTGCGGTGCGTCCTGCTCACAGTGTTCAGCTAAAACTACAAGTTAGTGCGGTGCGTCCTGCTCACAGTGTTCAGCTAAAACTACAAGTTAGTGGGGTGCGTCCTGCTCACAGTGTTTAGCTAAAACTTCAAGTTAGTGCTGTGCATCCTGCTCACAGTGTTCAGCTAAAACTACAAGTTAGTGCGGTGCGTCCTGCTCACAGTGTTCAGCTAAAACTACAAGTTAGTGTAGTGAGACCTCTGCACAGTGTTCATCTAAAGCTACAAGTTAGTGCAGTGCGTCCTGCTCACAGTATTCAGCTAAAACTACAAGTTAGTGGGGTGCGTCCTGCTCACAGTGTTCAGCTAAAACTACAAGTTAGTGCGGTGCATCCTGCTCACAGTGTTCAGCTAAAACTACAAGTTAGTGCGGTGCGTCCTGCTCACAGTGTTCAGCTAAAACTACAAGTTAGTGGGGTGCGTCCTGCTCACAGTGTTCAGCTAAAACTACAAGTTAGTGCGGTGCGTCCTGCTCACAGTGTTCAGCTAAAACTACAAGTTAGTGCGGTGCGTCCTGCTCACAGTGTTCAGCTAAAACTACAAGTTAGTGGGGTGCGTCCTGCTCACAGTGTTTAGCTAAAACTTCAAGTTAGTGCTGTGCATCCTGCTCACAGTGTTCAGCTAAAACTACAAGTTAGTGCGGTGCGTCCTGCTCACAGTGTTCAGCTAAAACTACAAGTTAGTGTAGTGAGACCTCTGCACAGTGTTCATCTAAAGCTACAAGTTAGTGCAGTGCGTCCTGCTCACAGTATTCAGCTAAAACTACAAGTTAGTGGGGTGCGTCCTGCTCACAGTGTTCAGCTAAAACTACAAGTTAGTGCGGTGCATCCTGCTCACAGTGTTCAGCTAAAACTACAAGTTAGTGGGGTGCGTCCTGCTCACAGTGTTCAGCTAAAACTACAAGTTAGTGCGGTGCATCCTGCTCACAGTGTTTAGCTAAAACTACAAGTTAGTGTAGTGAGACCTCTGCACAGTGTTCATCTAAAGCTACAAGTTAGTGCGGTGCATCCTGCTCACAGTGTTTAGCTAAAACTACAAGTTAGTGGGGTGTGTCCTGCTCACAGTGTTCAGCTAAAACTACAAGTTAGTGCAGTGCGTCCTGCTCACAGTGTTCAGCTAAAACTACAAGTTAGTGGGGTACGTCCTGCTCACAGTGTTCAGCTAAAACTACAAGTTAGTGTAGTGAGACCTCTGCACAGTGTTCATCTAAAGCTACAAGTTAGTGCAGTGCGTCCTGCTCACAGTGTTCAGCTAAAACTACAAGTTAGTGCGGTGCGTCCTGCTCACAGTATTCAGCTAAAACTACAAGTTAGTGCGGTGCGTCCTGCTCACAGTGTTCAGCTAAAACTACAAGTTAGTGCGGTGCGTCCTGCTCACAGTGTTCAGCTAAAACTACAAGTTAGTGGGGTGCATCCTGCTCACAGTGTTCAGCTAAAACTACAAGTTAGTGCGGTGCGTCCTGCTCACAGTGTTCAGCTAAAACTACAAGTTAGTGTACTGAGACCTCTGCACAGTGTTCATCTAAAGCTTCACGTTAGTGCAGTGCGTCCTGCTAACAGTATTCAGCTAAAACTACAAGTTAGTGGGGTGCGTCCTGCTCACAGTGTTCAGCTAAAACTACAAGTTAGTGCGGTGCGTCCTGCTCACAGTGTTCAGCTAAAACTACAAGTTAGTGTAGTGAGACCTCTGCACAGTGTTCATCTAAAGCTACAAGTTAGTGCAGTGCTTCCTGCTCACAGTGTTCAGCTAAAACTACAAGTTAGTGGGGTGCGTCCTGCTCACAGTGTTCAGCTAAAACTACAAGTTAGTGCGGTGCATCCTGCTCACAGTGTTCAGCTAAAACTACAAGTTAGTGGGGTGCGTCCTGCTCACAGTGTTCAGCTAAAACTACAAGTTAGTGCGGTGCGTCCTGCTCACAGTGTTTAGCTAAATCTACAAGTTAGTGGGGTGTGTCCTGCTCACAGTGTTCAGCTAAAACTACAAGTTAGTGCGGTGCGTCCTGCTCACAGTGTTCAGCTAAAACTACAAGTTAGTGGGGTGCGTCCTGCTCACAGTGTTCATCTAAAGCTACAAGTTAGTGCGGTGCGTCCTGCTCACAGTGTTCAGCTAAAACTACAAGTTAGTGCGGTGCGTCCTGCTCACAGTGTTCAGCTAAAACTACAAGTTAGTGGGGTGCGTCCTGCTCACAGTGTTTAGCTAAAACTTCAAGTTAGTGCGGTGCATCCTGCTCACAGTGTTCAGCTAAAACTACAAGTTAGTGCGGTGCGTCCTGCTCACAGTGTTCAGCTAAAACTACAAGTTAGTGTAGTGAGACCTCTGCACAGTGTTCATCTAAAGCTACAAGTTAGTGCAGTGCGTCCTGCTCACAGTATTCAGCTAAAACTACAAGTTAGTGGGGTGCGTCCTGCTCACAGTGTTCAGCTAAAACTACAAGTTAGTGCGGTGCATCCTGCTCACAGTGTTCAGTTAAAACTACAAGTTAGTATAGTGAGACCTCTGCACAGTGTTCATCTAAAGCTACAAGTTAGTGCAGTGCGTCCTGCTCACAGTGTTCAGCTAAAACTAAAAGGTAGTGGGGTGCGTCCTGCTCACAGTGTTCAGCTAAAACTACAAGTTAGTGCGGTGCGTCCTACTCACAGTGTTCAGCTAAAACTACAAGTTAGTGGGGTGCGTCCTGCTCACAGTGTTCAGCTAAAACTACAAGTTAGTGGGGTGCGTCCTGCTCACAGTGTTCAGCTAAAACTACAAGTTAGTGGGGTGTGTCCTGCTCACAGTGTTCAGCTAAAACTACAAGTTAGTGCAGTGCGTCCTGCTCACAGTGTTCAGCTAAAACTACAAGTTAGTAGGGTGCGTCCTGCTCACAGTGTTCAGCTAAAACTACAAGTTAGTGTAGTGAGACCTCTGCACAGTGTTCATCTAAAGCTACAAGTTAGTGCAGTGCGTCCTGCTCACAGTGTTCAGCTAAAACTACAAGTTAGTGTGGTGCGTCCTGCTCACAGTGTTCAGCTAAAACTACAAGTTAGTGCGGTGCGTCCTGCTCACAGTGTTCAGCTAAAACTACAAGTTAGTGCGGTGCGTCCTGCTCACAGTGTTCAGCTAAAACTACAAGTTAGTGGGGTGCATCCTGCTCACAGTGTTCAGCTAAAACTACAAGTTAGTGCGGTGCGTCCTGCTCACAGTGTTTAGCTAAAACTACAAGTTAGTGCGGTGCGTCCTCCTCACAGTGTTCAGCTAAACCTACAAGTTATTTTTTTGCGAGCTCTGCACAGTGTTCAGCTAAAGCTACCTGTAGAAGGTTGGTGGTGTTTTCCTGATCCTATCACTACCGCAGGCAGCTAAAAAAGCTACAAGTTAGTTTTTTGCGAGCTCTGCACAGTGTTTAGCTAAAGCTACCTGTAGAAGGTTGGTGGTGTTCTCATACTACAGGCAGGCAGTTGATTTTGCTAGCTGCAGTATCAGTACATACATATATATATATATATATATATATATATATATATATATATATATATATATATATATATATATATATATATATCCCAGCTTAGTGCAGCTACAGGCCATTAGTATGTCTGGAAGGCCAAGAAGGAGAGGCAGACAGTCACAACCTATAAGAGAGGGCAAGCAGGCTCTGTGTCTAGTGCTGGTCATGTAGACGGTGCATCCTCATCAGCACGTGGCCGTGGGACACGCTTGGCCTTTTTTTCGGCAGCTGGCCGTGTTGAGCCGCAACATGCGGAAGACTTGGTCGAGTGGATGACCAAGCCCTCCTCATCCTCCTCATCCTCTCTCACCCATGCCCAGGGTACTTTGTCTGGCAAAGCAGCGGCCTCTTCCCTCGGCTCAATGTCATCAGTGACTCCTTCCCTAGCCCCACCATGTCCTCCTGAGGAGTCCCTCGAACTGTTTGACCACAGTGTTGGGTACATGCTCCAGGAGGATGCCCAGCGTTTGGAAGGCTCTGATGATGATACTGAGCTCGATGAAGGCAGTAACATGAGCACGGACAGAGGGGGTGCCCAAGAGGGACAGCAATCTGGCAGTCATGCTCCCCCTGCTGCAGCATACTGCCAGGTTTGCTCCAGTGATGAGGGAGGGGATGATGAGGTCAGTGACTCAACGTGGGTGCCTGATAGGAGAGGGGAGGAGGAGGAGGAGGCGGCACATCACCAACGAAGCAGGATGCCCTCCAGGGGCCAGCCTAAGGGCAGCACATTGACTGCATCACACCCCAAAGCTCCACATGTGCAGAGCGCTGCAGCCTCTGCGCGTTATTCAAAAAGTTCTTTGGTGTGGGCCTTTTTTGAGACGAGTGCATCAGATCGCACCACTGCTATTTGCAACATATGTCTCAAGCGTATCTCGCGTGGCCAAAACATCTCCCGCTTGGGTACCACATGCTTGACCAGACATATGTTGACCTGCCATGCAGTTCGTTGGCAAGCGTATCTAATAGACCCACACCAAAGAACAAAGAGGACCTCTCCTTGCTCCTCATCAGCTGAGATCTCCAACCCCACTATACCTTCAGTCCTCTCTGAGACCTGCACTGAGAGAAATGAAGGTGTAGAATTAGGTGTGTCACAGCCAAGTACTTGTGGGCAATCTGCTTTTGGTACACCGACGTCAGATTGTACCAGGCAAATTTAAGTCCCGTCAAGTCACCATGCGTCAGAGGGGGGCGGGGTCACCGGGTGGCCCCACCCCCCCGTTATTGAAGAACTGTCAGACGAGGAGCGCCGTCACACAGCGGGAGCCTCCCTCCATGCCAGCATGGGTGCGGAGCGGCCCGGAGAAGAAAATGAAGAAGAGAAGAAAAGAAGAAGAGAAGAGCGGGAGCCTCCCCCCCATGCCATGGGTGCGGAGCGGCCAGAGGAGAAGAAGATAGAAGACGCCGCGGAGGAGATGCTGGACGAGAACGCCGGAGGAAGAACCAGAAGAGCCAGAAGAACCAGAAGAACCAGAAGATGAAGGAAGATAGAAGAAAGAAGAAGCATTTAAATAAAGGAATTGTCAAAAACTGTCTCTTGTCATTTTTAACATTTTTGACAGTATTTTAGTGAAATGGTAGGGGTAAGTACCCCCTTACCATTTCACACGGGGGGGGGCCGGGATCTGGGGGTCCCCTTGTTAAAGGGGGCTTCCAGATTCCGATAAGCCCCCCACCCGCAGACCCCCACAACCACCGGCCAGGGTTGTGGGGATGAGGCCCTTGTCCTTATCAACATGGGGACAAGGTGTTTTGGGGGGCTACCCCAAAGCACCCTCCCAATGTTGAGGGCATGTGGCCTGGTACGGTTCAGGAGGGGGGGGCGCACTATCATCCCCCATCTTTTCCTGCGGCCTGCCAGGTTGCGTGCTTGGATAAGGGTCTGGTATGGATTTTTGGGGGGACCCCACACCGTTTATTTATTTTTTTTGCGCGGGGTTCCCCTTAAAATCCTTCAGGTCTGGTATGGAATTTAGGGGGAACCCCACGTCATTTTTTTTTAAATTTTGGCCGGGGTTCCCCTTAATATCCATACCAGACCTGAAGGGCCTGGTATGGAATTTAGGGGGACTCCCACATCATTTTTTTTTTAAATTTTGGTTCGGGGTTCCCCTTTGGGGAATTCCCATGCCGTTTTTATCAATGAACTTCTATGTGTATTGTCGGCAATGCAATAGCCGCGGGTAGATTTAAATGGGTTTTTCCTTCAAAATGTCATTTTGCTGTCAGACTGTTCTAAACACAGGAAAAATGCGCCCCTTTACAGGCATACTATAGACACCCCCCAGGTACAAAATTTAAAGGGATATTACACTTTTATTGTTTGACTTTAAGCATTATTAAAATTACTGCTCCTGAAAAAACGGCCATTTTTAAAACTTTTTTTTGCATTGATCCATGTCCCCTGGGGCAGGACCCAGGTCCCCAAACACTTTTTATGACAATAACTTGCATATTAGTCTTTAAAATTAGCACTTTTGATTATTCATGTTCGTGTCCCCTAGACTTTAACGGTGTTCGCGTGTTCAAACAAACTTTTTTCCTGTTCGCATGTTCTGGTGCGAACCGAACAGGGGGGTGTTCGGCTCATCCCTAGTCATAAGAAACAGGTAATACATTTGTAATGACTAAATTACAGAGCATGATTAGGCATATCTGCTATGGTCATGTTGAAGGATAGGGTCATGAGAGCAGGATAGGAAGATAAAACCTATGTGGTGGTACTAGGCAGTGTTGTTAAAGAACAATCTGGACTCTGGAGATCATTGTTTTATAAACTTTAAAGGGTATTGACAGCAGGAATGGGCAGAAGTAAGGCTTAAAAATTAGACTGAGTTGGACTGGTAGAAAGATAGGGGCTTAAAAAGGCTTGAAGAGGAGAAAGTGATAAATAGTAGTGTGACACCCCCAAATGGGACAGGGGCTTTTGGAAGGGACAGCAGGGTAGCCTCTTGCCTACTGAGTATGGGCCCTGGCTTTTGAGGATGCTCTATTATTTGGGAGGTATGTGCCTGGGGGTCCTATGCAGTAGTTTTGCTTTAGTTTCGGGTCCATGTCTTCCCAAAACACACAGCCTCTGGGAATCTAGGACCTGGAAACAGATGAGGGGCCTCTGTGCCCAAACCAGCAATGACTGCTTCACCCGCTCCTAGACTCAGAGACTCAGTATAGATGTTATTATAATCAGCTCAAAACAACCTATCGCTGAGGTCTCATGCTATATTCTGTTTATTAAGGATGAGCTCCCTCATTGTATAATTTCCTCATTGTGTGCCTCCTATGTGTGAATTCTCATTGTTAACCACTAGCCGACCAGCGCGTGATGATGTACGTCGGCACAATGGCACGGCTGGGCAAATAGGCGTACAAGTACATTCCCTTTAAATCGCGGCATTGTGGGCACGCGCCAGCCGTGTGCTCTGTGACCATGCCCACGGGACCCGCAGACTCGATGTCCACCGGGGGCCCGCGATTGTGTCACAGATCGGAAGGATGGGGAGATGCCATTGTAAACAAGGCATTTCCCCGCTCTGCCTAGTGACATGACAGGGATCTACTGCTTGCTGTCATCGGGAGCAGTGATCCCTGTCATGTCAGTGGAAGCCCATCCCCCCACATTTAGAACACCTCCCTAGGACACACTTAACCCCTTGATCGTCCCCTAGTGTTTAACCCCTTCCCTGCCATTGTCATTTACACAGTAATCAAGAAAAATGAATCCCCCTTCATTGGGACTTTGTAGGCAACAAACACACATGTAATTACAAAAAATATTATTTATTAAATGTACATAAAATATTTGATTATGTGATGACCGATATTAAAAAGACATAGAGAAATGTTATACAAGTATGAAAAACAGCATAGACAAACACAAAAATAAACAAGTTACATGGTATGTATGACAAAAAAAAGTTGTTACTCTCCGGTATATAATGATCCCTGGTACCGATTTGTGGGATCGTGCCGCCTTGCCGCAGTATAATGATGGCGGCTGGTCAGCAAGTGGTAAAGTTTGTATTGTATAGGATAATGTGATCAAGCTATCCACCATCTCCTCTTCAAAGGACATATTTGAGGGCTTATATCTTCTCCTGGATCTGGAACTGCCTTGCTCCGGGCTTTCCTCGTTGTTTCTGAGAACAGCATACATCTGCTGTGTCTCCGCCATGTGCTTTCCCATTGCCCTGAAAGAGAAGAGGCAGGGAATACACTAGAAAGAAGGGGCTGAGTTTCACACATGCGCAGTGTATATAAAACATAACACGCAGGTTGACGTATGTACAATCTGTGAGTGGAGGATGGAGGATCGTTAGCGCCAATCGTTCAAACGAAGGTACAATTGTAACTTGGGGCATCAGTGGTTAGTGGCCTATACTGCTTAGAGATTGAGGCCTATATTGGGACAAGATTAGGAGAGTTTATCCTGACATTAGGGTTTGTCTTCTGTTGTGTCTTGCAGATAAAATTGTGGATAAATTGACAGACCCTGACTTCCTGTCCAACTTTATAGACAATTACAGGGAGCTGCAATGTCTCTGGCAAGTCCAATGCAGGGACTATTCGAACAAGCAAAAGAGGAAGGCAGCACTGGATAAACTGTTGGAATAGGTGAAGCCTGTGTATCCCACGGCAGACATCAACTATTTAAAGGCCAAAATTGGTAGCCTGAGGAGCACATATAATAGGTAGCGCAAGAAGGCCCCGGATTCCATGAGATCCAGAGCAGCAGCCCAGGCTGTGGTCCTACGACAGACTGCATTTTTGGCAGACCAGACAAAACCCAGGCCATCACTATCAACACTTCATTCAACACTTCCTTCCACAGCTGAGGCTCCTGAAGTCCAACCTGGGCCTTCCACCCAGGAAGAAGATGTGGAGGAGCCCAGCTTGACCCAGGTATAGCATTGTTGAACATATTTCTTGTCACAAATTGAATGATGTTAACTAGATGTTATTGATCACTAATTTCTGATTTAACAAAGTGGTTTACATATCAATAGACAGTAGTAGCCAAAAATGATTGGGACAAGAATGAAAAATGCTGGGGTCAGAATGATGGTCTTTTCTATTTGTTAACATTCAATTTGCAACAGTCATGAGCTTAAAATTGTGTGTGATTTATGACCAAAAACCTAAAACTATGTACCATTTTCATACACAGGAAAGTCTCAGCCAGGAGGAGGCCATGGCAAGCACCCTGACGGATTTTATCAGCTCCATAGTAGTGCTTTACCCCAAACACCCCTAAAATGTTTTGAAATATGATTTGTGCTTTAAATTCAGGCAGAGGGCCAGAGGCTTTTTTTGTAGTGTCCCCAAATCATTTTTATTAACCCTCCCTCCCCCCAACTGCTAGGTCAGCTGATCCCAATTTTCTATCTATCCTCAATCATCTATCTGCTGACTTTGCCAAGCCCATACACACTATACCCATCTCTTTTGAGGTCAGATGTATGGATGAATTCCCCAAAGCATGTAGTGCAAGGGCCTGCCTGTATACTTTCAAATGGTACTGTTTGAAGTTTTTCTATCCTATTATTATCTTGCTAGGTAATAGTAGAATGTCCAAATGTGCTCAAATGTGTACAATGTGTATTTATATCTTTGTATTATGACACTTCTTACCTGTCCAGTGGGCTGCCAATAGTGTAACTAAGGAGGGGCTGTTCAAAGTAATACCCATTATTTAGGCATTCATCTCTCAATGAAGTGAAGAGGGTTACCTGTCCAAGATCCCCCCCTATAATATTAGAAATGGCCCATGAGAGGGGGGGAGGGGGAATGTGATAGGTGTACCTTATACTTTGGTGTTGTAAAATTCCCCTTAATAAATGTTATCTGGATGTTGGCCAAGAATGTTTGTGTCTATAATCTGCTTTCCATGTTTATGTGCAAAAATACAAATTTTTTTTTGTTTTCCTCAACAGTTTCCTTCCACGCCACAGGAATGGCAGACTGTGGGCTCCCACTTTGCCCAGCGGTGGACTTTCCTAACTGCGGAGGGGCAATTGATGGGAAACACACCCACATTGTCCCACCACCCAACTCGGGGTCGTACTATTATAATTACAAGGGGTTCAATAGTATTGTGATGTTGGCGGTGGTGTCGGCTAATTACGACTTCTTGCATGTGGACGTGGGGAAGAATGGCCGGATGTCCGATGGTGGAGTCATCGCCCAGACTGAGTTTTACAGGCGTCTCTAGAATGGCAGCTTGGACTTGCCACCTCCAGAAGACAATGTGGAAGGACTCCTATTCGTCTTCGTAGCAGATGAAGAATTTGCGCTGGGGGACCATCACCCCGGAACAGAGGGTTTTTAATTACCGGCTGGCCAGAGCCAGAAGAGTGGTGGAGAACACATTTGGAATCCTGGCCAGCCGGTTCCGCCTATTTCTGACACCCATCACCCATCCATATGGCGGAGTATAAACTTAATCATATAATCCTGGCGTGCTGTGTTCTATATAACTTTTTACGCCAACATTCGGCCAACTATGCTGGCTCAGTTGGGCCTGAGGCCGGAATGATACATGAAACAACACTGACGGCGCTTGAAAGTGGCCGTCCTGGCTTGCCCTCCCTGAGTGCCCGTGATGTCCGGTTACGATACCTGGAGTTCTTTGCGGGTAGGGGGGCCATCAATATGCCAGCAAATTTGTGAAGCCTTTATTAAATAAAAACCCAAAAAAAAAGAAAATCTTTGTTGACATTTACTGCTTGTGTTTGTTTTAGATGACTCTGACAGAAATGTGGGGAGTCCAGAAAATGGCGTGATTGTGTAACCTTATACAAAGCACTGTTGGGTGTTATTTACTAAAGGCAAAGACACTTTCCACTACAAGTGCACTTGAAACTGCACTGAAACTGCACTTGTAGTGCAAAGAGGATTTGCCCTTAGGAAATAACCCCCATTTTCACAGAAAGCAGCAATTAGAGCCCCACAAAGGTGTTGTAGCATTGAGACAATAATCCACACATTCTTGAGGAACAATCTTTTTAATACCTGCACAATCACATGTGCATTTAGAAAAGGTTTTTAAAACAAACCAACATGTTTGTTGTATAACAATTTTTGGGGTAGCATTATAAAAAATAGAAATGTCCATTTAAGCTAAAACAGGCTTGTGTAAAACCAACAAGAAAGTCACAAATCTTGAATTTACAAAGTTCGCATATGGTAAAACTTGAAGGCAAGATCAGACATGAGTATTTAGGAACTGTGTTTGATATTGCGTTCAGATGGGGTGAAGTCACCCCAGGAAAAGCCAAATTTGGAAGATGCACACAAATTTACCAATGTCAACATGTGCGACCTGCCATCACGGGGCATCAAGGGACGTGTTTTGGGGGAGCAACCCCTTCCTCTCAGCTACTTTATTATTGAGGAAGGGGTTGCACCCCCAAAACGCGTCCATTGATCTCCCGTGATGGCAGATAGCACATGTTGGCATTTTGAACAATCGCTAAAACATTTAGAACATTGTAGCACACAAAAAACAAAGGGATTTGGAGGTGTTTTAAACTCGCCCCAAAACATCAATGATGTTTTTATTTTTTTTTAATAACATCATTGATGTTTTTCTTGAGGTTTTCCAATTGTAAATTACACCCCATGATCTCCCTGATCAGGATCTGGGAACTTTCTGATGTGAAAGGATCTGGATCCACAACATCACGATCACCTACAAAGAGAGAAACCAAAAAAAAAAACAGGTATCAAAAATATGGCGGCATCCATCTCTTACCTGAGCCTGTGGTCGCAGACACTCACCTGTTGTGGTGACAATTTCCACCACGTCTTCCTCCTCCTGCTCTTCTTGGGTTGGGGGGCTTTCCCCTTCTTCCAGAGGTGGGGGGTCTGTGGTCTCCTCGGATGAGGGGTGTCCTTCAAGTCTTTTCTCCCCTATGTAAAACAAAAATGGTATACTTAGCACACAGATATTTGATGGCAGAACTATAAATAGGAAACATTGCTTGGAAGTGGGGTACAATTGTCTATTTTGGCCGAGTTCAAAAATGGAGCATTTTCAGTGTCCTTTGTCAAGCTTCAATACTTTACCTGTTTTGTACAAGCTTCACAGATGGAGATCCCCCTATAGTATACACTGGAGCACCTGTGTGGCCCCCCTAATAAAAATGGTGTTCTGGGGTCCCACACTAGTCCTCCAGTGTCCAGATGTGAAAACAGCTGCTGAGTGTCCTCTCCTTACACAGAATCTAGTTTGCATTTCATTCTAGTAACAAAGCCATCTACACAAACAAATTAATTTCATACAAGTAGGGCGTAAAAATTGTGGCCAAATGCATATGGCAAAAACAATGGTCTTTTATAGGCCGAAAGAAAAATGTTTGATACGAACGAATAATGTGGCCATGAACATGAAAGTTGCCATTTAAAAATGTACATACACTTGTAAGAAAAGCACATGGAGCAGCACGAATGTAATAAACATAAAGAATAGGAACACAGGACAACTACTTACTTTTTTGCAGCACTCGCCGGATCTTCCTGTACTGCTCATGTTCTCGTAATTTCAGATCCGACCACCGCTTCCTGAGCTGATCTTTCGTTTGACGTACCCCGAAATGCCGGTGCAGACTCCTGACCACTTTCGCAATTATCTTGGCCTTTCTGACATTGGGGTTGGGGTAAGGTCCATACTTTCCATCATAGTCGGCCTTCTTCAGGATGTCGACCATCTCCAACATCTCCCCAAAGGACATATTTGAGGCCTTAAATCTCCTTCTTGATCGGGACGTTTCCGGCTCCGGGCTTTCCTCCTCCTCCTCGTTGCTATAATTAGCACACACCTGCTGTGTATCCGCCATGTGCTCTTCCCCCACTGCGCCGAACAAAAAGGGGCGGGGAATAGACAAGAAAGAACTGCAGGGGCGGGCGGAGTTACACGCATGCGCAGTGTGTATAAAGCATAACACGCGTGCGTATTACTTACGTTCTGTGAGCGGAGGAAGGAGCATCGGAGGCGCCGATCGTGATAACGAAGGTAAGATCTAAACTTGGGCCTATACTGCTTCGAAATGGAAGCCTATATTGTAACAAGATTAGGGGAGTTTGGCCTGACATTAGGGTTTGTCTTGTGTTGTGTCTTGCAGAGAAAATGGATGGCTTCAAAGACCACAACTTCCTTCCCCTGTTCATAGACAAATTCAGGGAGCTGCCCTGTCTGTGGCAGGTCAGACACCCCCAATACAATCATAAACAAAAGAGGCAGGCAGCGCTGGAGAAACTGCTGGAGTTGGTGAAGCCGGTGGTCCCCACAGCAGGAAAAAATCTCACCGCACAGGTATGGATCTACACCAGGTGTGAACTCCGTTGTCTTCCAGGATAAAGAGCCCCAGGTGCTGGCTAATGCTCAATCATGTTGAAGGTAGATAAGAAAATCCGGACAGCCGCACTCCAGGAAGATGTAGTTCAAAAATTATTTATTTATATTTTCATGAGCATATAGCATACAAAACACTATGGCAAAAAGTACAGGCAATCAGCTAACGCATTTCGCACTTATGCTAAGTGCTTACTCATAGCTAACAATAAGAGAAGTGAGACCACATTTATATTTTCTATTGGGAATCATGTGACTATTTGATAATGACAAAATCTGCATCAGGTGCAATGTGGCAGTTAAAAACGTGTGCACCTGTTTATAGACAACCAGTGCTATAAATAAATAAAAGAAAGATTCCTGTGAAAATATATTGAATGTGTGTAAGGGATGGGAAAATGAAAACCTGATGGGAATTGTAAATGTTAAAACAGAAAAATAAACATTAAAAATTAAAAACGAGAGAGCACGATGTGCGGCTGACGTGCGGCTGACGTCAGCACGGGGGAGGAGCCCTGCGCCGGCTCCAGGAAGCGAAGAGATGGGACGCGGACGGGCTGCGGCGGGGTCTCGTGGAGTGAGAGACCACGAGCGGCCGGTCTAGGTCCGCGCGCCCGGCCATCCTGCCTGCCCTGCTCCCCCCTACCTCCTTAAGCGGATGCTGCACCCCCCGAAGTGATCATCCACCCCGGATTCACGGCCCCGGAGGCGGCCCGCCGCTTTTTCCTCTCTGAAGTGCCACATACACAGCTGCACACTACTGAATGGACATTCCCTCCAACGGATCTGACCAAGGAGAAGTAGCAGCTCCCTGGACGAGACATCCAGGTAGGAGACGCCTCATCGAGGCTTATCATCAACGAGTGCATATAATGACTTTGCAGTCTGGCCATATCCCAGACTTGTTTACTGTTGGAATAACTTGTGGCCATTAGAGGGGGATTGGAGACCGGACTGGCTCAGGGGGCCTGAGGTATCTGGCAAGACCCCCTTTCCTTTTTTTTTTTTTTTTTTTTTTTTTTTTAAAAAGGGGTCCGAAGTGCGAGTGGATCTGGCGTCTCCCCTCCCTTAAAGCTCAATCACTCTGAGCGGACCCCCCTCTGCTGGAAGCAATAACATCTGCCCTCCCTGCCCCCATTTGCACCTCCCCGGTGGAAGTAAAGGTATTGACACCGACAGTAGTCGGATAAAAGGATAAAAGGGGTCGGATAAAAGGGGTCAAGCTCCCTAACCCTGGGCACTTTACATAGGCCATCGACGGATACCACAAGCTGTGCTGACCTCAGCAATATTCCCTATAGATGCTGTGTCAAAAAGGCGGTGTAAAGAAGGCCTCCTACTACTGCAGGCACATAGGGGCATAATCAACCCCTCTGGGCATGTAGGGGGGTTTGGCGTAACTCACGGAAAAATAAAGAAAGGAGGATCTGGGAGTCGGTGTATAGTTATACTCAAAAAGAAAGCTCAGGAAAACATGAAAGGCCGGTCTTCGAGACAAGCAGAAACCAATAACCCAAGAGAGAGCCTTAATACCAGCTCTATTCAAAAATACCTGAAAGAAGCAGGCGTAAAGAGCACGGGAACGGAGGGGAAACAGTCAGGTACTAAGAAAAAGGACCAACAGAAACAAAAGGGGGGACAGGGAGATAGGCCCCATGAGGAGAGGGACACGGAGGGGTCACCAGCCAATACTGCAGCAGAAGAACAGAGAATCATGGCCCAAGTACCAAGTAAAACAGATATTAGCGAAATGCTTACCAAGCTGGAGAGGAAACTAGAGAGCATTATAAAAGATGAGATTTCAAACGTCCGTTCAGATATGGGGCATCTTCTCCGCCGGGTTGAAGAGGCGGAGGAGGCCTCCAGCAAACAAGCTAAAGACTTAGCAGACCTAAAAAAACAAGTCGAGAAGTTGCAGAGTGAAAACCGTGCTTTGGCTTTTAGACTTGAGGAACAGGAGAACCAGAGCCGCCGTCAAAACTTACGCATTCGATCAATCCCGGAACAACAGAACGAGGACCTCGGCGAGAAGATGAGAAAAATTTTTAATCCCTTGCTGGGTAGGCGGGAAGACGAGGTGTTGAGTATTGATAGGGTCCATAGAATAAGGAAGCCCCCCCACATTAAGCAAGACATCCCAAGAGACGTCATAATTAAATTTCACCAATATGAGGACAAAGAAAAAATCTGGAAAAAATTAAAAGGGGCGCCACCTCTCAAATTTGAAAACAGGGACTTGCAGATCTTCAACGACCTCTCAGCAGGGACTTTGGAGAGGAGAAGACAGATGAGACCAGTCCTCGATCTACTCAGGAAGGCCAATTTAAAGTATAGCTGGGGGTTCCCAACATCCCTGATAGTCCTCAAAGAGGGAAGATCCTTCAGAATGAGATATATGGAAGAAATGCAGGACTTTTGTAGCAATCTGGGTATCTCGGTCCCGGTTTTGGAATAGACGCTGGGGATCGGGCGGGGGGGTGGGGGGTGGCGGGGGGGAGGGTGGTGGGGGGGGGGGTTTTCTCCCTTCCCCTTTTTTTCCCTCTTTTTTTTTTTTTTTTTTTTTTTGGTTTTTCCCCTCCCCCCCCCCACATGGGAGGGGTGGCCGACCACGGGACATGGGGACATGGTTAAAATGGACTCAAGTAATCAACAATCGTTATGCACTTGGTAGGAAAAGGGAGGTAATAGGATCCCTCCTCTAGAAAGCAATTTGTATTGTATTTAGGGTGGGGGAGTGTGGGGCGGTGGGGGGCGTACTTGGGGGTGGGGCAGTTTGAGTCTACCCCACTGATTGGGTCCTGGATGCCGGCGCGGGAGCCCAGCCCCTGTGGAAGAGGCACGCCGTGTGGTATGTGTGTGCTTCCATACGGGCGGGCTTCAGGCGTAGTGGGCGCCATAGGGGGGAGGGTGGGGGGTGGGAGTCAAGGGACGGGGGGCGGGGGTGAGGTTAGGTGGGGGGGTGGTTGGGTGGAGGGAGGGAGGGAGGGAGGAGGGTGGTGGGAGGAGAGGTTGGGTGTTCGGTGGGGGGGAGAGGAGAAGGGAAGATAGAGGCGGGTTGTGTCAAAGGGGAGCAGAGTATAGAGATCAGAATGACTACCTTGTAAGAGATGCCCGATATTAAATTGATTTCCTATAATGTAAAAGGGCTGAACTCTCCCAGGAAGAGGCACAAAATTTTGAGGGAACTGGAGCATCTGGGAGGGGATGTGGTCTTCCTGCAGGAGACACACCTGACCCTCAATACTAGGGTCAGGTTGTTCTCCCCCAGGTTCTCACAATGGTACTACGGGGATTCTCCCGATAAGGGGTCTAAAGGGGTAGCTATTGGGATGTCCAAAGTAGTGAACTTCCTAGTAAGGGATCGATTAACAGACCCGGAAGGTCGTTTTTTATTTTTGAAAGGTTCCATCGGCTCTAGAAAGATCACGCTGGCCAACGTATACTGCCCGAACAGGAGCCCCACTGTCTTCCTGGGACAGATGTTAGAGAAATTGATGGAATTCGGAGAAGGGGAGATGGTCCTGGCCGGAGATATGAACTTTTGTCTAGACCCGGCCTGGGACAGTACGTCCCGTGCCCAGGGGATCAGGAAGGTGTCACTAAGAGCAATTAAGCGGAAACTATTCCACTGCCAATTAATAGACGTGTGGAGAATACAACATGTTAAAGAGAGGGACTACACCTTCCACTCCCCTGTGCACGGGACCTACTCCAGGCTGGACTATATTTTTGTGGATCATAGCTTGTTAGAAGGGGTGGTAGATACTAGTATTGAAACAACAACTCTTTCTGATCATTCACCTGTCACGATAAGGCTGAAGCTCCCAGAGTTAGGGAGACGTCCCTTCTCGTGGAAGCTGAATGAAAGCCTACTTAAGGACCCGGAAGTAATAGACCGGATCCAGAGTGAGTTAAATCAGTTCTTTACACTGAACGATACAGGCGAGGTTTCCTCCTCTATCCTCTGGGAGGCGCACAAAGCCTACATACGGGGGATTCTCATATCTATAGGAGCAGCCCAAAAAAAGAAAAGGAAGGAAAAAAGGGAAAAACTGATAGCGGACCTGTCCCAACTAGAACATCTACATAAGAGGTCCAGGGGACAGGATGCGGACTGCTACCGGGCGATGGTTGCTGGGAGAGAGGAGCTAAGGGATATGATGGAGCAGGAGGCAAAGAGTGCCCTAAATTTAATGGCCAAGGAGAGGTATCTTTGGGCCAACAAGTCCAGTAAATACCTGGCGAGGCAAATCAGGAAAAAAAGAAGGCGGAATTACATAGAGAAAATAAACGGGGCAGGTGGTAAAGAGTTTTTATCAAGTGAAGACATGGCTAATGAGTTTAGAAAATTCTATGCCGACTTATATACAATTAGACATGAGGACGGGGAGGTCAGCGCCCGGACAGCAAGGAGAAGAGAATTCCTAAAAGAGGCAGGCCTAGGAGTATTGTCTGGTGAAGATAGAGATCTCCTGGACAACCCCATAGAGGAGGGGGAAATTCTAGCAGCATTAAAAGATACCCCGAAGGGTAAAAGTCCGGGCCCGGACGGCTTCTCCTCCAACTATCTATTAAAAATGAAACACATCCTGGTCCCCAAGCTCTGCAAATATTGGAACGAACTGGGCACCAGAGTCGAGATGGAGCAAGAGGCCCTGCGGGCCACGATAACTTTAATATCAAAAGACGGGAAGGATGCCAAGCTGTGTTCGAGCTACCGGCCTATTTCTCTACTCAACACGGACGTAAAACTATATGCAAAGGTCCTGGCTAACAGACTAAAGCGACTCATGGTGGACCTGGTACACCCGGACCAGTCCGGTTTTGTCCCGGGGAGACAGTGTAGAGATAATGGGGTTCGGGCGGTGCTGCTGACGGAGTTCTGTAGACATAGGGGACCCCCAGCTCTATTCCTGTCGATGGACGCCGAAAAGGCCTTCGACAGGGTAGACTGGGGGTTCCTGATGGATACACTAGAGGAAATGGGTATTGGACCCAGGTTTATTTCCTGGGTTAAGGCCTTATACAGCAGACCAACGGCAGTTGTAAGGGTAAATGGGGCAGTATCCAAAACTTTTGAAATGAAAAACGGAACCAGGCAGGGGTGCCCTCTCTCCCCTCTCCTGTTTGTTTTGTCCCTGGAGCCTCTCCTAGCTACCATCCGGAGCAGTCCCGATTGTAAGGGGGTCCGGGTGGGACCAGAGGAGCACAAACTGGCAGCATTTGCCGATGATATACTCTTTTTTGTCTCGGCTCCCAGAGTAACCCTCCCTAACATATGGCGAATCCTAAGGCGATATGGAGAATTCTCCAACTTTAAAATCAACCCCTGCAAGTCTGAAATCCTAAACATTAGCCTCACGAAGCAGGAGGAAGCTCATCTGACCTCCGTGTTTCCCTTCCCCTGGAGAAGGGAGATTAACTATTTGGGTATTAAGCTAGCCAACTCTATTAAAAAGTTGTTCCAAAGCAATTACATCCCACTATTAGATGAAATCAGGCATGAATGCGGTTAAAATGACGATCACCCCAAAGATTTTATATAAATTTCAGCTGCTTCCGATCCCTCTACCAAGGTATTTTCTGGGGGCTCTAAGGAAATTAATTACCCAGGCTGTCTGGGGTGGCAACAAACCTCGTATTTCTTATGCAACACTGAGTAGAGGTAAAAAAAAAGGTGGAATAGCAACACCAGATTTCAATAGGTACTATATTGCAGTAGTGCTGTCACGGGTTATAGAATGGAGTAAGAAAGAGACTGATAAGCGGTGGGTGAATATTGAATATACCTTAAGTAATAATAATTTGGCACATTCACTATGGAACCCCCCAAAATTCAGGACATTCAGCACTGATATTTCTTTATTAACACAAAACACTTTTAAATTATGGGACAGAATTCATACCCAGCACAAATGGTCGCACAATTCACCTTTAATATACATGAAGAATAATTTATTTTTTGAACCAGGAATGAGTACAGTAGGGGGGGGGGGGTGGTTAAAAGATGACACTCTTCAATTGAAAAATTTTATTAGTAGGGGGAAAATACGCACATTCACGGAATTGAAAGGAGAGGGAGAACACTGGGTGATAGATTGGTGGAGGTATTTACAGCTTTCCCATTTCATAAGTAAATTACCAAAGCCCCTTAGGAGTATAGAAGAGCTCAGACCTCTTGAGAAACTCTGTGTGACGGAGAACCCGGGAGGTGTTATAGGTCAAATCTACAGAGTACTTGGAGAGCCACAGGAGGGTAAGACGCCTCACTATATCTCAAGGTGGGAGCAGGAATTGGGGTTACCATGCACTAGTAACACTCTGGGTAAAATCTTGAATTTGGTACATTATGCAGCAGTAGATATTAGGAGAACGGAAATCCATTACAAAGTATTATCGAGATGGTATGCCACCCCGGACAGAGTTAGCAAGATGGATGGATCTATGGGGAACTCCTGCTGGAGGGGTTGCCAGACTAAAGGTACAATGGCCCATATTTGGTGGGAATGCCCTATTATAAAGGTCTTTTGGAAAAAAATCTTATCCCTGTCAAAAGAATTCACGGGGAAGGAAATAGAGGAGGATCCTTGGGTCTGTCTCTTCCACGGTACCCAAGATACAGTAAAAAGTTACAAGACCTCCCTGACCCCGATAATACTAGACTCAGCTAAGAGACAGATTTCACTAAACTGGATGAACCCTTTAAGTCCCAAAACGCGAGATTGGCTATTCGATCTCAATGAAATCTATAACATAGAAAGCCTGGACCGAGGGGGAGCGGAACCAGATGAGGATCAGGAATGCAGGGGGAAATGGGCAGGCTGGCCTAAATTCAAAAAAACCTGGACCTACTTAAAGGAGATAATATAAAAAGGGCTTAAACCGAATAAATCGATAAGGGAGGTAAGGCAGGTAAGACTTCGCTCTCCTTTGATTCACACCCCGTAAGGGAGGGAGCTGGGTTTGGGGGGTGGGATTGGGCGGAGGGTTAGGGAAAGGAGACGAGGGGCATGTCCGCAAGGTTGTCAGGTTTATTACCTGAATATATTGATGAGTTGCTGTTTTTCTTATTTTCCCTATGTGGCATGTCTCCTCAGGGGATTGTTTTGTATTGGAAAATGATAAATAAAAGAAAAAAAAAAAAAAAAATTAAAAACGAAATAATGTAAATAATTAAATGACATGTGAAAAATAATGAGTATAAGTGACAGTCATCGGTATGATTAATGCCAGAAAGGAAACATACATATATGAAACTGTGTGTGTGTGTGCCATGTGAAAATTAAAGGGACATGTCTGTCACCGTAATTGTCATATTTAATGGACATTGTGAAAATAATAATAGTATATATGTGTGAATTAATAAATAACTATAATTAGCAACGTAACATAAAATTACCGTGAAATATACAAAAAATGATGGACCATGTGTATATTAACCACTTGAGCCCCGGACCTTTATGCTGCCTAAGGACCAGAGGTCTTTTTCCAATTTGGCACTGCGTCGCTTTAACTGCTAATTGCGCGGTCATGCAATGCTGTACCCAAACGAAATTTGCGTCCTTTTCTTCCCACAAATAGAGCTTTCTTTTGATGGTATTTGATCACCTCTGCGGTTTTTATTTTTTGCGCTATAAACGGAAAAAGACCGAAAATTTTGAAAAAAAATGATATTTTCTACTTTTTGTTCTAAAAAAAATCCAATAAACTAAATTTTAGTCATACATTTAGGCCAAAATGTATTCGGCCACATGTCTTTGGTAAAAAAAATGTCAATAAGCGTATATTTATTGGTTTGCGCAAAAGTTATAGCGTCTACAAACTAGGGTACATTTTCTGGAATTTACACAGCTTTTAGTTTATGACTGCCTATGTCATTTCTTGAGGTGCTAAAATGGCAGGGCAGTACAAAAGCCCCCCAAATGACCCCATTTTGGAAAGTAGACACCCCAAGGAAATTGCTGAGAGGCATGTTGAACCCATTGAATATTTATTTTTTTTGTCCCAAGTGATTGAAAAATGACAAAAAAAAAAAAAAAAAAAAATATTTACAAAAAGTGGTCACTAAATGATATATTGCTCACACAGGCCATGGGCCTATGTGGAATTGCACCCCAAAATACATTTAGCTGCTTCTCCTGAGTATGGGGATACCACATGTGTGGGACTTTTTGGGAGCCTAGCCGCGTACGGGGCCCCGAAAACCAATCACCGCCTTCAGGATTTCTAAGGGTGTAAATTTTTGCTTTCACTCTTCACTGCCTATCACAGTTTCGGAGGCCATGGAATGCCAAGATGGCACAAAACCCCCCAAAATGACCCCATTTTGGAAAGTAGACACCCCAAGCTATTTGCTGAGAGGCATATTGAGTCCATGGAATATTTTATATTTTGACACAAGTTGCGGGAAAGTGACACTTTTATTTTTTTTTTTTTTTTTTTTTTCATAAAGTTGTCACTAAATGATATATTGCTCACACAGGCCATGGGCATATGTGGAATTGCACCCCAAAATACATTTAGCTGCTTCTCCTGAGTATGGGGATACCACATGTGTGGGACTTTTTGGGAGCCTAGCCGCGTACTGGACCCCGAAAACCAATCACTGCCTTCAGGATTTCTAAGGGTGAAAATTTTTGATTTCACTCTTTACTGCCTATCACAGTTTCGGAGGCCATGGAATGCCCAGGTGGCACAAAACCCCCCCAAATGACCCCATTTTGGAAAGTAGACACCCCAAGCTATTTGCTGAAAGGCATGGTGAGTATTTTGCAGCTCTCATTTGTTTTTGAAAATGAAGAAAGACAAGAAAAAACATTTTTTTTTTTCTTTTTTCAATTTTCAAAACTTTGTGACAAAAAGTGAGGTCTGCAAAATACTCACTATACCTCTCAGCAAATAGCTTGGGGTGTCTACTTTCCAAAATGGGGTCATTTGGGGGGGGTTTTGTGCCACCTGGGCATTCCATGGCCTCCGAAACTGTGATAGGCAGTGAAGAGTGAAATCAAAAATTCACGCCCTTAGAAAGCCTGAAGGCGGTGCTTGGTTTTCGGGGTCCCGTACGCGGCTAGGCTCCCAAAAAGTCTCACGCATGTGGTATCCCCGTACTCAGGAGAAGCAGCAGAATGTATTTTGGGGTGTAATTTCACATATTTCCATGGCATGTTTGAGCAATATATCATTTAGTGACAACTTTGTGCAAAAAAAAAAAAAAAAAAAAAAAAAATTTGTCTCTTTCCCGCAACTTGTGTCGCAATATAAAATATTCCATGGACTCGACATGCCTCTCAGCAAATAGCTTGGGGTGTCTACTTTCCAAAATGGGGTCATTTGGGGGGGTTTTGAACTGTCCTGGCATTTTATGCACAACATTTAGAAGCTTATGTCACACATCACCCACTCTTCTAACCACTTGAAGACAAAGCCCTTTCTGACACTTATTGTTTACATGAAAAAGTTTTTTTTTTTTGCAAAAAAATTACTTTGAACCCCCAAACATTATATATTTTTTTAAAGCAAATGCCCTACAGATTAAAATGGTGGGTGTTTCATTTTTTTTTTTCACACAGTAATTGCGCAGCGATTTTTCAAACGCATTTTTTGGGGAAAAAACACACTTTTTTTAATTTTAATGCACTAAAACACGCTATATTGCCCAAATGTTTGATGAAATAAAAAAGATGATCTTAGGCCGAGTACATGGATACCAAACATGACATGCTTTAAAATTGCGCACAAACGTGCAGTGGCAACAAAATAAATACATGTTTAAAAGCCTTCAAAAGCCTTTACAGGTTACCACTTTAGATTTACAGAGGAGGTCTACTGGAAAAATTACTGCACTCGATCTGGCCTTCGCGGTGATACCTCACATGCATGGTGCAATTGCTGTTTACGTTTGACGACAGACCGCCGCTTGCGTTCGCCTTAGCGCGAGAGCAGGGGGCGACAGGGGTGTTTTTTTTTTTTTTGTTTTTTTTTTTCTTTATTATTTTTTTGCTTTTTTAATCTTACTTTTAAACTGTTCCTTTCATATTTTTTTTTTTAATCATTTTTATTGTTATCTCGGGGAATGTAAATATCCCCTATGATAGCAATAGGTAGTGACAGGTACTCTTTTTTGAAAAAATTGTGGTCTATTAGACCCTAGATCTCTCCTCTGCCCTCAAAGCATCTGACCACACCAAGATCGGTGTGATAAAATGCTTCCCCAATTTCCCAATGGCGCTATTTACATCCGGCGAAATCTAAGTCATGAAATACTCGTAGCTTCTGGTTTCTTAGGCCATAGAGATGTTTGGAGCCACTCTGGTCTCTGATCAGCTCTATGGTCAGCTGGCTGAATCACCGGCTGCATTCTCAGGTTCCCTGTTGAGACAGGAGAGCCAGAGAAAAACACGGAAGACGGTGGGGGGGGGGGGCATTCCCTCCCACGGCTTGTAAAAGCAGTCTAGAGGCTAATTAGCCGCTAGGATTGCTTTTACATGAAAGCCGACCGCTGGCTGAAAAGAATGATACCAAGATGATACCTAAACCTGCAGGCATCATTCTGGTATAACCACTCAAAGTCGTGAATGGCGTACCTGAAGACAAAAAAATGGTTAACAATGGTTAACAATAAAGCACAGTAAAGTGTAAATAATTACACACCTGAAAAACAAACATGATAAAACATAATAACAATAACAATAACAATAAAACATTGCAGAATAGAATACAGTAAAAAAGAGCAGAACAATAGAGAGAGAGAATAGAGAGAGAGAGAACAATAAAACAACTATTTTTTTTTATTTCATATTTTTTTTTTTTTATACACTTTTTTTGTAACTAACTTTTATAACGGTAACCGGTTCCAGGTTCGGGTCTCTCAAAATGCGATGGCATTTTGGGAGACCCTGTGAAAGTGTGCCTAGTCTGTGCAATGCTGTTCCCTACGCTAATACTCAACTAGTGAATGGTAGCGTTCAAAACATTCACCAATGCAAAGACCAGGATTGTCAGGACAGGAGGGACAATAATAGCGGGCGTCACGCCTATATCCGCGCTTGCTGCAGACACGACATCTTTTTTGGGGGGTTCGTTGGGTAGGGGTACTCGGGAGGACATAAAAATGCCTCTCATGCAGCCGACTGCATTTGGTTGGGGATGTGAATGGGGGAAGTACGGGCGCTGCAGAAGCGGTGGGTTCCCAATTAGGATTGGCGAATGCAGCAGGAAGGGCATTATGGGCACGACGGGCCTGTGTTTGTCTTTCTGGTGGCAGCGGGACACTACTTGTGCTTGCCATCTCGCCAGCTTGAACTGCACTTATGGGACTCGCCACGTCACCACGTGTTACTGCAGTGCTGGTTTGACTACGACCGGGGTGTACTAGGCCGCTGGCGCTTGCCAGTTCACCAAAACGCTACCAAAAAACTGTTAGCGATCGCAGGGATCAGGCCTGACTCTGCGAACGCTGCAGTTATGCTTTTAGTGTTTTGTAAGTGACAGTGATCGATCGATACTGCACTTGGGTGGGCTGGGCCGGGCGGAGGGGCAAAACGCAGGTGCTAGCAGGTATCTGGGCTGATCCCGCTAACACTGCGTTTTTGGGAACCCTAAACTGCTGGTGACGCTAGTATAGATCTGATCGGATCAGATATTGATGCGATCAGATACTATACCACTAAGGGTGGTGTACGGTGCGTGCGTGGGTGTTAGCGGTACTGGCGCTAATCTGACGCTGCCTGGGGCTGGTGCTTGCCAGTTCACCAAAATACTACCAAAAAAACTGTTAGCGATCGCAGGGATCAGGCATGACTCTGTGAACGCTGCAGTTATGCGTTTAGTGTTTTGTAAGTGTCAGTGATCGATCGATACTGCACTTGGGTGGGCTGGGCCGGGCGGAGGCGCAAAACGCAGGTGCTAGCAGGTATCTGGGCTGATCCCGCTAACACTGCGTTTTTGGGAACCCTAAACTGCTGGGGACGCTAGTATAGATCTGATCGGATCAGATATTGATCCGTTCAGATACTATACCACTAAGGGAGGCGTATGCTGCGTGCGTGGGTGTTAGCGGTACTGGCGCTAACCTGACGCCTGGGGCTGGTGCTTGCCAGTTCACCAAAATGCTACCAAAAAAACTGTTAGCGATCGCAGGGATCAGGCCTGACTCTGCGAACGCTGCAGTTATGCGTTTAGTGTTTTGTAAGTGACAGTGATCGATCGATACTGCACTTGGGTGGGCTGGGCGGAGGCGCAAAACGCAGGTGCTAGCAGGTATCTGGGCTGATCCCGCTAACACTGCGTTTTTGGGAACCCTAAACTGCTGGGGACGCTAGTATAGTATCTGATCGGATCAGATATTGATCCGATCAGATACTATACCACTAAGGGAGGCGCATGCTGCGTGCGTGGGTGTTAGCGGTACTGGCGCTAATCTGACGCTGCCTGGGGCGACGCATATCACCGCCGGGCGATCGGGGGGCTAAACCTTTATTCGGTAATAAACGGCGGGTGCCCTGACACTATAAAAAATAAACAAACTAACCAGCGTCAACCGTAACGGTTATACGGTGATCAGTGGTGAAAGGGTTAACTAGGGGGCAATCAAGGGGTTAAAACATTTATCAGATAGTATAGGGGGGTCCCTGACGCTATAAAACGCTGACGGCGAACCTAAATATTTACCTCACTAACTAGCGTCACCAGCGACACTAATACAGCGATCAGAAAAATGATCGCTTAGTGACACTGGTGAGGGGGGGTGATCAAGGGGTTAAAACTTTATTAGGGGGGGTTAGGGGGGTACCCTAGACCTACAGGGGGGTAACAGTATCTGTCCCAACACTGTAACTGTCACAAACTGACACTATGCAGTAATCAGAAAAAAAAAAAAAAAAAAAAAACTGCTGGTGTCAGTTTGTGACAGGGGGGGGGGTGATTGGGGGGGGATCGGGGGGCGATCGGGGGGGGGATCGGGGTGTTTTGTGTGCCTGGCATGTTCTACTGTGTGTGTGTGTGTTGGTGCACTCACATTGATGTCTTCTCTCCTCGGGCCGGAACGGAAAATACCGACCCGAGGGGAGATGACATCATTTCCTTTGCTGCTGTTTAGCATACAGCAGCAAAGGAAGATTCTCATTGGCCGGCGGCGATCGCGAGGGGGGGGCCACGAACGGATGGTCTCCCCCTCATCACCGATCGCCGCTGGACAAAAGACGACCGCCTCGGGCACCGGGGGGGGGTCCGATCGGACCCCCCACCCGCGGAAGGCAAATCACGTACCCTGTACGTGATTTTGCCTGTCCGTGCCACTTTGCCGACGTACATCGGCGTGAGGCGGTCGTCAAGTGGTTAACTGGAGGAATGTATATAAAAAAGAAGAATGTTATAATAAAATATAAAAATAATATAAAGAAACTTTTTCTCTGTAAACGAGACGTATGATTATATAAGATGTACAAATTTGTGTCTCTATTATCCTTCTCAGTAAGATCGTATATCTAGGTAAAAGTACAAAAGTACCCACATATGAATTGAATAAAAATGTGTGATTTTGGGTCTCCACAGTCTATGTATACGTAGCCTCTCTCCTGAAAGGAGAAAACAAATAAACAAATGCATGTATCAATGGGAGAAATCGAGCAGATATACATAATGAACGAAATATAAAAGATATATGTAGCATAAAAATCGGAAAGTAAAAACAAATGTTTAAAACATATCTATCCGTGTATGTATGAAAAAAGAAACGAGAGGGACTGAAAGACGGGAACAGAAAAAAAAAAAAAGAAAAAAAAAGGGAAAAGTAAAGAGAAGGAAAAAAGGGAAGAAGAAAGCGACATCCCCATTGATTACTTGGATGTGTATGTATATGTATATATCCGTGCATAATATTAAAAAGTTATTTTATATGTTCATATATGTCACCACCCACTGAACCACTCTGTATCCCGTTGTGTATATATCTAAATCCAACGAATGACAAAATGTAGAGTGTTCTAATGGTACAGGGGTGTGTATGTGTTGTATGTACAAAACCCATACGTGCCCAAATTTCAACTTCACAACTTCCTTCCCCTGTTCATAGACAAATTCAGGGAGCTGCCCTGTCTGTGGCAGGTCAGACACCCCCAATACAATCATAAACAAAAGAGGCAGGCAGCGCTGGAGAAACTGCTGGAGTTGGTGAAGCCGGTGGTCCCAACAGCAGGAAAAAATCTCACCGCACAGGTATGGATCTACACCAGGTGTGAACTCCGTTGTCTTCCAGGATAAAGAGCCCCAGGTGCTGGCTAATGCTCAATCATGTTGAAGGTAGATAAGAAAATCCGGACAGCCGCACTCCAGGAAGATGTAGTTCAAAAATTATTTATTTATATTTTCATGAGCATATAGCATACAAAACACTATGGCAAAAAGTACAGGCAATCAGCTAACGCATTTCGCACTTATGCTAAGTGCTTACTCATAGCTAACAATAAGAGAAGTGAGACCACATTTATATTTTCTATTGGGAATCATGTGACTATTTGATAATGACAAAATCTGCATCAGGTGCAATGTGGCAGTTAAAAATGTGTGCACCTGTTTATAGACAACCAGTGCTATAAATAAATAAAAGAAAGATTCCTGTGAAAATATATTGAATGTGTGTAAGGGATGGGAAAATGAAAACCTGATGGGAATTGTAAATGTTAAAACAGAAAAATAAACATTAAAAATTAAAAACTAAATAATGTAAATAATTAAATGACATGTGAAAAATAATGAGTATAAGTGACAGTCATCGGTATGATTAATGCCAGAAAGGAAACATACATATATGAAACTGTGTGTGTGTGTGCCATGTGAAAATTAAAGGGACATGTCTGTCACCGTGATTGTCATATTTAAGGGACATTGTGAAAATAATAATAGTATATATGTGTGAATTAATAAATAACTATAATTAGCAACGTAACATAAAATTACCGTGAAATATACAAAAAATGATAGACCATGTGTATATTAACTGGAGGAATGTATATAAAAAAGAAGAATGTTATAATAAAATATAAAAATAATATAAAGAAACTTTTTCTCTGTAAACGAGACGTATGATTATATAAGATGTACAAATTTGTGTCTCTATTATCCTTCTCAGTAAGATCGTATATCTAGGTAAAAGTACAAAAGTACCCACATATGAATTGAATAAAAATGTGTGATTTTGGGTCTCCACAGTCTATGTATACGTAGCCTCTCTCCTGAAAGGAGAAAACAAATAAACAAATACATGTATCAATGGGAGAAATCGAGCAGATATACATAATGAACGAAATATAAAAGATATATGTAGCATAAAAATCGGAAAGTAAAAACAAATGTTTAAAACATATCTATCCGTGTATGTATGAAAAAAGAAACGAGAGGGACTGAAAGACGGGAACAGAAAAAAAAAAAATAAAAAAAAAAAAGGGAAAAGTAAAGAGAAGGAAAAAAGGGAAGAAGAAAGCGACATCCCCATTGATTACTTGGATGTGTATGTATATGTATATATCCGTGCATAATATTAAAAAGTTATTTTATATGTTCATATATGTCACCACCCACTGAACCACTCTGTATCCCGTTGTGTATATATCTAAATCCAACGAATGGCAAAATGTAGAGTGTTCTAATGGTACAGGGGTGTGTATGTGTTGTATGTACAAAACCCATACGTGCCCAAATTTCTAACCATGGGTATACTATATAGTGGTAAATAATTGGTTGAACCAATATTAATAAAAAGATAGATCCCATGGAAAGAGAAAAGGAAGGGAAAAAGGTACGGGGAAAAAAAGAAAGAAGGAACTCCCACAAGATCACCTGTTACACTTTGTGAGGAAATCAGTAACATTACTAGATACCTTGTAGCTTTTTTGAAAACAGCTGTGGCACAATTCGGCTACAATTATTCCTGGAAATCCGTGTGTGTAAATATATACAAATAAAGGTAATCACTTTGACAGGTGTCCACAGGCAATGTCAAATCCCACATATATATTTGTTAAAACTATGTTAAAAGTATCGCTGTGTCAGCATGCACAGCGATCTGTCATGATGATAGACAGACTAATGCCCCGTACACACGGTCGGATTTTCCGATGGAAAATGTCCGATCGCATCGTGTTGTCGGAAATTCCGACCGTGTGTGGGCTCCATCGGACATTTTCCATCGGATTTTCCGACACACAAAGTTGGAGAGCAGGAGATAAAATTTTCCGACAACAAAATCCGTTGTCGGAAATTCCGATCGTGTGTACACAAATCCGACGGATAAAGTGCCACGCATGCTCAGAATAAATAAAGAGATGAAAGCTATTGGCCACTGCCCCGTTTATAGTCCCGACGTACGTGTTTTACGTCACCGCGTTCAGAATGATCGGATTTTCCGACAACTTTGTGCGACCTTGTGTAGACAAAACAAGTTTGAGCCAACATTCGTCGGAAAAAATCCTAGGATTTTGTTGTCGGAATGTCCGAACAAAGTCCGACCGTGTGTACGGGGCATTAGTCAAGATGATAAAAAGACAAAGATCAAGCAAGACAAAACTTTAGGAGTTAAATTTTACTAGAAATTTTGTATGATATAAACTATTTAGACATTTAGGAAAGGGAAAGAGGCAAAACAGTAGAAAGAAGGGCCAAAAAGGGGTAATCAGGATATTTAACTATTAATCTACTGCGCCCATTTGCAGAGGTCCCTGATGAGATTTTTTATTTCTTGAACTGTTTAAAGCCATTCATGACAATGTTAAATTACCATGTCTGTCTTATCATGTGAATATGATGGTATAAACATATCAATATGATTATATGAGCGGATAAACAAAATGGTGTTGCATTCTGCAATAGGTATATGTGGAACTAGATAGAGCGGGGATTAAACCGACACCGCGTTGTATCCACAGACTGCGCAATATATAAGAGTTTTTTGATGTCCAATCTGAGTCTTTGGAGTGGAGTTTCCAAGTAAAATAGAATAGAAAATCAAAAAAACTGTGTTAAGAGTATCGCTGTGTCGGTAGGCACAGCGATCTGTCATGATGATGATGATGAATAGTCAAAATAATAAAAAGACAAAGCTAAAGCAAGACAAAGCTTTTGATGTTGAATCTTACTAGAAATAGTGTATGATAGAGACAATTAAGACATTTGGGAGACAGAGCGCTAGAAAAAACTAATCAGAATATTTAACTGTTAATCTACTGCGCCCATTAGTGGGAGTATCTATTAAGATTTTTAAAAACTTGAAATGTTTAAAGCCCTTCGTAGTAACATTGAACCACAATATCTGTCTTGTCATGTAGATGTAATGATATAAACATATTAATATTGCTATGTAAGCGAGTGAATAAGTTTAAAAACTTTTTCACTCTGCAATAGACATGTGTAGGACTAGACAGAGCGGGGGATTAAACCGAAACCACATTGTATCCACAGACTCCACGATATAAAAGGATCCAATCTGAATCTTTGAGGTAGAGCTTCCAAGTGAAGTAGAAAAACAAAAGAACAAAAGAAAGAGAAAGACGGGGATGAAACAAGAAAACTGTTCCTTAATCATAATAATAAGAGACATCCCATTCGAAGAGGTGATGAAAGGCTACCATGGGGGCGTACACAACAGAATCTTAAATAGTAAGTGGAAGGTGTAGCAAGGTAAGGAGATTCAATAGAATGTATTATAGTTTTATGTATTATTAGATCCCCAATAACCTGGAACAGGAAAGGAAGAAGAGGAGGCGGGAGGGAGACGGGAGGAAAAAGAGACCCCCAAAGGGGGGGGGGGGGGAGGGGGACAGGGAAGGGACAAGAAAGAAACCTCTTTGGTTTGCTCACTTATTACCGCACTGTGTGAGACAGCATAAAGTGAAAAAAGGTTTTTTGAAATTATAATATGCGGCGTCACTACAAATGCCGGCTTTGATGATTTATATATTAATCATACTTATGTTATGTTATGTATCTTAATAGCCACAATATATATTGTTTCGCTCTTGAAGAAGCGTGATGACACGCGAAACATGTCGAGCATCGAAAATCTAAATGACATGACATAATCGATTGCGGACTTGCTATCTAGCCATCTTCTCGGACCGATTGCTACTTGGGATGGTTATCCAAACGTCCGGAGAACTATGTACTTAGATGGTGTTGTATAGCTATTGCTTTAATACATATATACATGAATTGTGGTTTTTATTCAATATTTTCTCTGTTATGTATTTTTCTAATTAAATAAAATAACTTTTTTATAGACCTTCTTTGTAATTGTGCCTAAAAAGTCCATAAAAGTCCCTCCTGCTTGCTCTTTTGAACAGGAAATTTGGATCCATAGTGCTCAAATTATACATTGAAGTACGCACTGTTGGAGGTTTGCATCGTTGATAATAAAGATTGTATAATCCCTGTATATAATAACACTCATAAATTCATAACTGACAAGGGGTTAGCAGAGGGGGGGGGGATTGCGTGGAGAATTGCGAGGAGCAAACCACACTGGTCAGAAATACGGCTCTCCATTATGGTGGTAACATTTTAGGCAGCCTATTGGATGGTAGGCCTAATTTGACAATTTTAAAGGTGAAATTCTGCTATTGGAGAACTCATCGTGACTGGGAAAGCCACCAAGTTTCAGTTGAGGAAAAGCCATCATGCCAAGTGGACATGTGTAGCTGAGAAAAATATCTCCAGAGAAGGTGTGACTCAACAGTTCAAAAAGATGTGAAGTTCCCCACAGCATGCAGAAAGATGCTATAAGAGAAGTCCAGACAAAACATGGAAAGAAGAGCATTGCTTGAGATGCAGTGAATGAAGGTATGCTATCACCAAATTGCCCCTGCCCTTGGATACAGCACAAGGTATACTGCAGGGTAAATCCCCGTTTTGCTATGGGGATAGGGGGTGCAATGGATATGTGTGTTATAGTGTGTGAGGATATTGGCACACACTGATTTAGCTTTTGATTTATGTTTTTAAAGGTGCTGAAACAAAAGGAAACGATTTGAACACATTAGTAGCTAACATGATGCTGGGCTTTGAGCACCACAAACTTTAAAAAGGCCCAGTCAATGTAAAATAAAGGTAACAAAAAGAAGAAACTCACAACCACTGAAACAAAAGTTCATTCTTTTTTTTAAAAAAAAAAGTCTTGCATAAAAAAAGCAACAACAACAAAAAAAAAGCAGTATGACCATTTGCCCATAGTAATTATACTGCGAGCGGGTGGTAGCTCCAGACCAGGCGACATACCTGTATGTTGAGACTTTGTTACGTGTTCGGGGTACACACATGACTGGACACAGCATGAGTTTGGCAGCTGATTTCAGCAAATGATTTTGGCTAAAGTCAGTTGATCGGCTGTGGCCAATCATACACAGAGTTCTGTGTTTACAAAACACAGAACTCTGTGTGCTATGAACAGTGATCTAGCAAATACAGATAGTTAAGTAAAAGCAGCACACAATACACACATTACACATTGTTAGGCACACAGCTAACCCTTTGATTGCCCCTAGATGTTACCCCCCTACCAGCCAGTGTCATTAGTACAGTGACAGTGCATATTATTATCACTGATCACTATTGATGTCAGTGTCAGTTAGTGTACCTCAAAGCCAGCATTGAATAGCGCCAGGTGGCCGCTCCACACTATCACAGTCCCAATATAAGTCGTTGATCACCGCTATTACTAGCATAGCGTCATAGCTGCGTAAATTCCAGTATACTGTATAGATACCATAGTTTGTAGATGCTATAACTTTCACACAAACCAGCTAATATACATATTGGGAATTTATTGTTGACCAAAGAAATGAAGCAGAATAAATTTTGGCCTAAATTTATGAAGAATGTTTCTTTTTTTTACCTCAAAGTTTATTGAAAAAAAAAAAAAAACATATAAAGAAGTACAAAATTGGAGTCGCAGCTCCAAATAGTGATAACAGAAGTAGTCAGATTTCATTGACATTAACAGAAAGGCATTACAGGTTGATGTTGCCTGGATAACTCTTAAATATAACTAGACCTCTAGAGTATGTGTATAGGGTAAATATACCCATTACATCTGAACGTGATGTTCGGTGCTCTAGGTCATAACCTACTAAAAATCTGACCAAGTACTGATTCCGTTAACAGGAAGACTGAGAAAATGAGAAAGGATTCTCGATCTAAGAGAAATAGTTGATACTGATAGTGAATAATATAGAAAGGACAGCAGGTTTAGTATAACATCATACGTATTTTGGGCATTTCAAAAAATGACATTGTATAACCAGTATCTAAGTAAGCTTAACCAAATATGTGACAATAGTACCTTTAACTTGTGCTTGTAAGGTCTGAGTAAGCTTGCGAGTATTTGAATATATACCAAGGTGACCAGGTCTTGTGAAAGCAGACGACATTGTCTCCTGACTGAGCTATTGTTTCCTCCATTTTACAAATCTCAGAAATCTGGTATAGCCTTTCCTGGAAAGTTGGTACCCTAGGAGATTTCCAGAAAAGTGCGATGAGTGCTTTGGCTGCATTCAACAGATGTTTGGAGAGTGAATATTTATATTTTCTGATGGGGAACTCTGTGACATGAAGAAGACAACACATTACGTCAAGCTTTAGTTTTGTATCAGTGATCAGGAAAGAAGGTTTCTTTACCTCTGACCAAAAGGGTTGCAGTACCGGGCATTGCCACCAGATATGTAATAAAGAACCTCTGTCCTTGTGACAACGCCAACATGTATCTGTTGTCTGTGGGTACCATGAATGTAATTTCACAGGAGTGGCATACCAATGTGTGAGCAATTTATAAGCCGAGTTCTGGTACTTAGTGAACATTGATGAGCAAATATACAAGCTTTTTGCCATTGTTTATCTGTAAGTGAGGTACCTAGATTTTCGACCATCGCTCTCTGAGTCCTTTCTCCCCAGGGCCGCTACCATCCTGGGTCCACCTATATGTGAGTGAAGTTGCTTTAGATATTGGTTCATCCGCCATGCAAATAGTCTCCAGTGCAGTTAATTGTCTACTAAAATTTGTTTTTGTGGAAGTATGGTTAAGATGGTTACGGATTTGGAAATATGTCCACAATGGTAGATCAGGCATGTCATTGTCCGCTCTTATATCAGTGAGGTCTTTGAACTGGTTATTGTTAAAACAGTGAGTAGCCAAAAGTGGTTTGTTGGTATTGGGAAGGCGAAGGGCGTTGTTTCCCAGTCCCCGTGGAAAGTCAGGTTTGTTGTGTAAGGGCGTTAGTGGGCTGAAATGAGAGGAAAAATTGTGGAGTTTGGTTAATTTATGAAAAATTGCCAGGGTGGTACCTATTAGGGGGTGTAAGCTCAAGGCCACTGGATAACTCGTCCATGGGGTCCAAGGCGAGAATCTTATGGAAGTAGGGCACATTGCATCTTCCAACTCCACCCAGTCCTTGTGTTTATAGTGGCAATGCCAATCTATGATCCTGGTGATATGGGAGGCAAGGTAGTAATTTTTGTAATCCGGGATGTTCATCCCACCTCTGTCTTTGGTTTGTGTTAGTAGGGCAAACCTTACTCTGGGGTGTTTGTGGGCCCAGATAAATGTCATTTGGATTGACGGAAAGGGATATGAAAAAGGTCTGTGGGATCTTGATTGGTATGTTCCTAAGTAGGTAGAGGACTCTCGGTAGTATAATCATCTTACATATTGCTGTCCTCCTGAACCAAGAGAAATATCTTGGATGCCACGCTTGGAGATCTGTGTTGATCACCTTCAGCAAGGGAACAAAATTACGCTCATAGACCTGGGATAGAGTACGGGCCAGCCATACCCCCAGATACTTAAGAGCCGTGTCCACCCATCTAAAGGGGCATGTAGTTTTTTTTGAGTTAATGGTGTCATTAGGAATAGAGATGTTGATCGCTTCGGATTTGGTGAAATACATTTTTAGGTTGGAAACCAGGTTAAACAAGGAGAACTCTTTCAGTAGAGAGGGTAATGAGGTGTGTGGATTTGTTATGAAGAACAGTAGATCATCCGCATAAGCCGCCACTTTATATTTCCTTTTTGCCACTTTAAACCCTTGTATTGAACTCTCTGCCACAATACGTCTAAAGAACGGTTTGAGTGTTAGAATAAATAAAAGGGGCGAGAGGGGACAGCCCTGCCTCGTACTGTTGTTAATTTTGACTCTATTTGACAGAGAGCCAATAATCCTAAGCTGTGCGGTAGGATTTCTGTACAGGGAGGTTATCCAAGCCATCATATGGTTTCCCAAGCCAATAAACCTGCATGTCTCCAACATAAAATCCCAGGCCACTCGATTGAAGGCCTTCTCCGCGTCTGTAGACAGGAGAAGGCCCTCGATGCCTCCTGGTCTTGCAGCGTGTATTAAGTTTAGTGCTTTAATAACATTGTCTCTTGTTTCTCTGCCTGGCATGAATCCGACCTGCTCGGGGCCTATCAGGGTATGGAGCAGTGATCGCAGCCTGTTGGCAATGATTTTCGAAATGAGTTTTACATGTAGATTAAGCAAAGATATTGGCCTGTAACTGGCGAAGTCTGCTGGGTCCTTATTTGGCTTGGGAAGGACTGTAATGTGGACTGAAAGAAAGGCTGGTGGAATCTCCCTGGGTATTGACATGGAATTTAGGGCTTTTAGTAGCGGCTTAAGCAGGATGGTTAGGAAAGTTTTGTAATAAATGGCTTTATAGCCATCTGGGCCTGGGCTTTTCCCTGATTTGAGGTTCTTGATGGCCTGTTGGAGTTCTATGGCTTCTATGGGTCTCTCTAGGAATTCTATATCTGTAGGTGTCAAAGTTGGTAGTTTTGATTCCTTTAAGTAGTTTAGAATGAAATGTTGCCTATCACCTTGAGCGCTGCTGGTGATCTTTTGCTTGGGGAGGTTATAAAGAGTGGAATAATATTCATGGAAGTGTTGAGTAATTTGTTTGGTGGTGACCTCAATTTTCCCTGTTTTTGAACGTATGCCTAGTATGTTTTGGCTTGAGTTGGCAGTCTGTTTCGCAAGGAATCTACCAGTTTTGTCTCCATGGTCATAATATATATATATTTTTTAAAATAGGAAGCGTTTAGTCCTTGCCTCGAATATCTGTTGAAGGGCCTTTCTGGTTTTCAAAAGTTCTAGTGCGGATTGTTCTGATAGAGATTGTTTGTGTTTTGTTTCTAATGCCGCGTACACACGAGCGGACTTTACGGCGGACTTTGCCCGGCGGACTGAATTTCGTCGGACAATTCGATGTGTGTGGGCTCCAGCGGACTTTGTTTTCTCAAAAGTTGGACGGACTTAGATTTGAAACTTGTTTAAAATTTATCCGTTGAAATCGAGTCCGGTCGAAAAGTCCGCCGTCTGTATGCTAGTTCGACAGACTAAAAAGCCACGCTAGGGCAGCTATTGGCTACTGGCTATGAACTTCCTTGTTTTAGTCCGGTCGTACGTCATCACGTACGAATTCGACGGACTTTGGTAGATTGTGTGTAGGCAAGTCCGTTCATTCAGAAAGTCCGTCGTAAAGTACGTTGAAAAATCCGCCGGGCAAAGTCCGCCGTAAAGTCCGCTCGTGTGTACGCGGCATAACAAATGAATTTTCCCTGTCAGGTGTTTCATTTCTTGTTCTTATTCTTTTTTGCATCTGGTTCCCATTTTAATAAGGTCCCCCCTGAGAGTACATTCATGGGCCTCCCAGATTGTCATGGGATCCATCCCTGTGGTAGTGTTTAGTTCAAAGTATTCTTTAAGTAAGGTGGTTATTTGGGGTAGAAGTATAGGATCAGTTAACTAAGATGAGTTTAACCTCCAGGTGTCAGATTTGGTGGGTGGAGCCATCAGATCTAGGGACAGGGAGATTGGTGCATGGTCGGACATGGTTTGAATTCTTATGTGAGCTCCTGATATCATGTCAAGGTCTCTTTGCGTAACGAATAAATAATCTATCCTGGAGTAACGACTGGGTACTGTGGAGTAAAAGATAAAATCCCTATCTTCTGGGTGAAGGAAATGCCAAGTGTCTATGAGCTGGAGGGAATTTAGTAACATTTTGATCCCTTTGAGGATTTTGTAAGCGAGGTATGTTTTGCCTGTTGATGTATCTGTAAGAGGGTTCAGTGGCAAATTGAAGTCACCCCCCAAAATCAAGCAACCAGAGCTAAAGCCCTTAAGTTCGTCAATCATATGTTTGCAGAAGGTCAATTGCGATGTATTAGGAAAATATACATTAGCTAATGTAACAGGGGTACCTCCACACTTCCCTTTGAACAAAAAGGTATCTGCCCTCTGGGTATACTAGTTTGTTTGTGAGCTCAAAAGTAGCGTCCCTACTGATAAGTATGGATACTCCTTTGGATTTGGCTAAATCCTTGGTCGCACTGTATGCTTGTGTGAAGTATGCGTCTGTAAGTCTGGGGACTTGTTGAGTTTTAAAGTGTGTCTCTTGTAAGAAGACAAAGAGAGGCCTACCTTTTTTAAGCTCTTACAGGAAAGCGGTGTGCCTTTCAGGGATGTTTAGCCCCTTGGTGTTGTGAGAGATTACTGTGGGATTGTAGCCTAAGGAGGAGTAAGCCATGATGTGGACTCAGAGAGTGATGACGGACCGGTATCTGATAATAGAGCTTAAGGTAAAATTGTTAGGATACACAATGTGTTTTACAATATTAAATATGTCTGTTTGCTATCTCGGTATAAGGAGAAATAGGTAGATAAAAAGGTAGGCCAGATGGAAGAAAAAGAGAGAGAGAGATATAAAGGGGAGAAGCTGTAATCCCCCTGGGATCCAAGGACCCAAGGTATGTTAATTAGTGTTCCCTATAGGGTTAATCCTAGGGGTTAGTAAACTTTGGCCTGCCTGGATAAGTTGTAAAGTAGTAAAGTATGAACCTGATGTGAGAACCTGGATAGGTCACAGCCTATGTGAACATGTGAAAAGTTGAGAAAGTCATTTCTGCACCATTGATGTCGATGGGAACATCAATCACCGTGAATTAAAAAAACCAAAGAATTGAACAAATTAGCATTTAGTAAGACAGGGAGCCCATTCACCAAGCAACCCTACAACAAAAACATCCTGCGGTATATCTTCCATCGACACAATTTCACCTTAGAAGAGCTAACCGAGATTCCTACAGTATTTAGGTCTGTAAGCTCATTTAAGATACATAATCGAACCTGTGGATATAGAAAAGGATTAACATTCTTATAATCCAAGTGCTCGGTTTAGGTGTGTAAAGGTAGTGCTGGTAGAGCCATTAGCCTTTTAAGTGCATGTAGTGTCATAGTACGTTTGGGCAAAAGAGATGAATCTCTTAAGAGTTCCCCTATATGCTGCATTATGCAACAGGCTGTGATTATAAGGCCTAGGTAGCCAAGTCCCCCATGGGTCTATAATGCAAAGCACCAAAAAGGAAGGTGATCTCTGCATGCAGTTTACCAGTCATGAGAAGATGTTGGTTCGAGATCTGGGATGAAGCAGGTCTGGAAATTTGGCGTTGTCAGCAGTATATGCCCTATCCAAAACAAATGCAGCTTGTCTCTGAGCTTGTTGTGTTAGGTAACTTTCAGAGCAGGGATTGTGACATTGTTGTGCACGGGCTACTTACAGTCATGGATGTCCTGTCTTACAATCAGACTTTACCTTCAAGCTTCTTCGCGCCCTTTAGGGGTATGAAGTCTGTTGTATGGTGTTCCTGCTTGTGAGCCGCCAGAGCGGGAAGGCTTCATTTTCTTGGACTGTCGTTTGTCTGGGGAGTTAAAAGGAGAGCCAGGTTGAAGCTTTTCCAGGGGGGAGATTGAATTCCTGGTACCATTCTGGCAAATCCACTTGTCCCAGCTGAAGTGCCTGACAAAAATCGGGGAGATCTTCTGGTGAACGCAGGGAGTGTTGTTTCCCATTGTGATTAACCAGCAAGGCAAACGGGAATCTCCAAGTATAGCGCAAGTCTTTCTCAGTTTGTCCAATAATGGCCGGAGAGTTCTGCAGTTCTTTAGGGTGATCTGAGATAGATCATGAAGGAGCATGATTGTCTCAACATTGAAAACAATTTGGTCGTTCCTGCGTGCCTTCCTCATGATGTCCTCTTTTAAAGAGAAGTTTTGCAGGCAGCAAATTATATCTCTGGGAGGCATATTATCCAGGCCCTTAGCTCTGAGAGCTCTGTGAGCTCTTACAAATTCAATAGCAGTGTCCTCAGGCCGTTCTAGCAGACTGTTGAATACTCTCTCCAGAGCTGGAGTGATTTGGTCAGCTTCAACTGATTCAGGGATGCCCCTGACCCTGATATTGTTCCTCCTCCCTCTATTGTCCAAGTCCTCGAGGTGCCTGTTGATCTCAATTAAACGCTGGGATTGTGAGCAGGTCACTCTCTCTAATCTGTGGATTGCTTTGTCTCTGTATCTCCCCAATGCCTTAGCACTGGCCATCTTGTCTGTGAGTACAAGCATGCTGGATTTGAGGTCCGTAATGGCAGCAGAGAAGGTTGCCTTCATGTCTGCAGCAAAGCCTGACATCCCAGCATATGTGAGGGGGAGATCAGGATGCGGAATATCCCTACCGTTGTCTTCTACCACCGACTGGCAGTCCTCGCTGTACTCCTCTTCCGCATGTGGCATCGCCATCTTGCCTCCCAGCAGACTGCTCCGGGCCGCCGGTGGGTTCCTGAAGAGATTTGTGATATTTCTCCCCTGGTAAGCAGCTGATGATCTTCGGGATCTGGAGCGAGGTGTGCCGTAATTTTTCCTGCTCACGATAGGACTGTTCAGGTGCAGAAAGACGGTCTTAGGTTGTGATACCGTCGGAGCTCCTGTGTTAAGCGTCCATCTCTGTCGCGCGCCAAGCCACGCCCCAGAATGTTTTTTTTTTTTAATTGATATGTTTTATAACAGAAAGTAGAAAAAATTGGGTTTTTTTTTTTTTCAAATTTTTTAGTCTCTTTTTCATTTATATTGCAAAAAAAAAATAAAAAACCCAGTGGTGATCAAATACCACTAAAAGAAAGCTCTATTTGTAGATAAATAAATTTCATTTGCATACAGCATTGCAGGATCACCCAACTGCCTGTTAACCACTTCAGCCCTGGAAGAATTTTCCCCCTTCCTGACCAGAGCATTTTTTACGATTTGGCACTGCTTCGCTTTAACTGACAATTGCGCGGTCGTGTGACGTTGTACCCAATTTACATCCTTTTTTCCCACAAAGCTTTCTTTTGGTCCTTTTTGATCGCCTCTGCGGTTTTTATTTTTTGCGCTATAAACAAAAAAAGAGCGACAATTTTGAAAAAAACACAATATTTTATACTTTTCTACTTTTTGCTATAATAAATATCCCATTTTTTTTTAAAAAAAAGCAATTTTTTTTCTCAGTTTAGGCCGATATGTATTCTTCTACATATTTTTGGTTAAAAAAAAAAATCGCAATAAGCGTATATTGATTGGTTTGCACAAAAGTTATAGAGTCTACAAAATAGGGGATATATTTCTAGTATTTTTATCATTTTTTTTTTTTTTTACTAGTAATGGAGGCGGACACATCGGACAATTTTGACACATTTTTTCAACCATTGGCATTATTACAGCGATCAGTGCGATTAAAAATGCATTGATTAAAAATTTAATTTAGGATTTAATGTAAAAATGTCACTGGCAGTGAAGGGGTTAACACTAGGGGGCGGTGAAGGGGTTAACTATGTTCCCTGGGAGGTGATTCTAACTAAAGGGGGAAGGAACTAACTAGAGGAAGTGACGGATCATGGTTCCTAGCTAATAGGAACACACGATCTGTCACTCCTGTCAGAAAAGAACAGGGAAGTGTGTGCTTACACACACTTGTCCCTGTTCTGTCTCTCCTGGTCACGATCGCTCGTGGCCAGCGGTCATCGCGACTGTCAACCACGAGCATCGGCACCCCAGCTGTGCAGCCGGCGTGTGTGCACGCTTGCTATCCGGACACCGCGAGCCAACGTACAGCTACACGGTTTCACACAGCGGAGCCAACCTGCTGCAGTAAAACTGCGGCGGCTGGTCCGGAAGTGGTTAAAGTAGCACAGCTCTGAATAGCAAAAAATGCTCTGGTCTTAAAGAGGGTAAAACCTTCCCGAGCTCAAGTGGTTAGCTAATTAGGAAAATAAACAAAAAAAAACAAACAAATGAAAACTCCAGAATAATACCCCTGAAATAAAAGCTCACTTAATAATAAGTATAAATTTAAAAACAACCCCCCCTCCCCCCCCAAAAAAAAATACTGGCCGCCCTTAAAGAAAAAAGCCCATTGTTTAAAAAAAGCCTTACAGCAAAAAGAAAAGTTTCTTTGGACAGGTGAAATAAATATGGGGTGGTTTTGTATTCTCCCCGATTTATTATAAATACATAAATAATACATAAATAATGTCTATTCCTATAGTTAGCTAGTCTATGAAAGCTCTGATAAGGTTAATGGTGAGGATGTAATAACAATGTTAGCTATAGAAATAAACACATTGCTTAACTGCTTAAGGACCGCCCCACGTACATATACAGCGGCAGGGCAGCCCTTAAGCGCAAAATCACATACCTGTACGTGATTCATCTTCTCGGCTCTGTGACGCGCATGCACGCACGCCGCTGGAACCCCTCTCCCACTGTGATCGGAAACTGCGGGAGCCAATCAGCGGGTCCGGTGGCCGCGATCGTTCACAGGAGAGGCAAAACGGTGGTCTGCCTATGTAAACAAGACAGACCACTGTTCTGTGAAGGAGGAATATGGAGATCTTGTGTTTCTGCTAAGCAGGAACACGGATCTCTGTTTTCCACCAGTTACAACATTCCCCCCACAGTTAGAAAGCACTTCCTAAGAGCACACTTAACCCTTTGATCACCCTTGATGTTAACCCCTTCCCTGCCAGTGTCATTTATACATTGACAGTGCAATTTTTTTAGCACTGATCAATGTATTGGTGTCATTGGTCCCCAAAAAGTGTCACTTAGTGTCCGATTTGTCTGCCGCAATGTTGCAGTCCCGGTAAAAATCACTGATCGCCGCCCTTACTAGTAAAAATTCAAAGTCCATAAATCTATCCCATAGTTTGTAGACGCAGTAACTTTTGCACAAACCAATAAATATACGCTTATTGGGATTTTATTTTTTACTAAAAACATGTAGCAGAATACAAATTGGCCTAAACTGATAAGGAAATTTGATTTTTTCCATTTTTTATTGGATATGTTTTATAGCAGAAGGTATAAAATATTGTTTTTTTTTTTTAAATTGTCTTGTTTTTTTTTACGTTTATAGCACAAAAAATAAAAACGGCAGAGGTGATCAAATACCACTAAAAGAAAACTCTATTTGTGGGAAAAAAAGGAGATCAATTTTGTTTGGGTACAGCGTCGCACGACCGCACAATAGTCAGTTTTCAACGACGCAGTGCCATATCACAAAAAATGGCCTGGTAAGGAAGGGGGTAAAACCTTCCAGAGCTGAAGTAGTTAAATAAGCAAGGATCTAATGAGTTTACAAAGAAAGTAGAAATGCTAACATAAAACACTAAAAGAATACTAAAAAGCATATAAAACAAAAAGAACATAGATGATACTTTACGTAAAGTCCTCCTCAGTATTCTGTATCCTGGCTGGGCTCAATAGGAAAAGAGAAAGAACTCTAGCTGGCCATTACCTTTTAAAGTGCACTCAGACACACCCACACAAACACCCTCTGCCCGCCTGTGTAGTTCTCTGTCCAATGAGACTCCAAAAGAGGCCGTCCTTCTTAATCACCAGGAAGTATACTCTTCCCTGAACATCTTCCAGGAAGCATGTTATGGTCTCCACTAGGGGGCACTGCTCTATCACCATCAAACTTCTGAACCCAGGTCAGCACTCCAGTAACAGTTGGCCTTTGATGTGCTGGGTGCAGGCCAGGCAATTAGGCACTTTATTCTTCCCATCACCAGGTGGTCTGAATCAAAGCTCATCTGTCCTCATAGGGGGTATGCGTCAATCCTTTTTTCAGCACAGCACAGGGATGGTGGGAGCCCCCTTATAATGAGCACAGCAGGCGTACAAACTCAGGAAGTCAGCACAGCACAGGGATTGTGGGAGCCCCTCATAATGAGCACAGCAAGGGTACAAACCCAGGAAGTCATCACAGCACAGAGATGGTGGGAGCCCCTCATAATGAGCACAGCAGGGGTACAAACACAGGAAGTCATCACAGCACAGAGATGGTGGGAGCCCCTCATAATGAGCACAGCAGGGGTACAAACACAGGAAGTCAGCACAGCACAGGGATGGTGGGAGCCCCTCATAATGAGCACAGCAGGGATACAGCCCCAGGAGGAAGTCAGCACAGCACAGAGATGGTGGAAGCCCCTCATAATGAGCTCAGCACAGGGATGGTGGGAGAAGCCTCTCGTAATGAGCACAGCAGGGGCAGAGCCTCAGGAAGTCAGCACAGCACAGGGATGGTGGGAGCCCTTCATAATGAGCACAGCAGGGGTACAAACCCAGGAAGTCAGCACAGCACAGGGATGGTGGGAGCCCCTTTTAATGAGCACATCAGTGGTACAGCCCCTTCTGTGCTCATTAGAAGGGGCTCCCACCATCCCTGTGCTGACTTCCTCCTGGGGCTGTACCCCTGTTGTGCTCATTATGAGGGGCTCCCACCTTCCCTGTGCTCATTATGTGGGGCTCCCACCATCCCTGTGCTGTGCTGACTTCCTCCTGGGGCTGTAACCCTGCTGTGCTCATTATGAGGGGCTCCCACCATCCCTGTGCTGTGATGACTTCCTGGGTTTTTAACTTTATCATAACGAATAATCGTAATTATTATGACAATAATAAAATATATACGAACATTATTATTTTGTCCGATTCTGAATCTCCCATCGACTACCAATACCAGTCTCCCACACCAATATTAAAAAAGGTAATTTTCCCAACACTCACTCAGCAGCAGAAGAAAACCTCTGATAGGTCAACAAAACACCAGTCATGTTTCCGTTGTAACAAAATTTGGATTCAAAATTCGTCAACAAAATTTCGTATTTCGTATAAAATTCGGAAGCATAGCAATTCGTATTTCGGATGCTTCCGAATGTACGAATTTTCGATTCGTACGAAACAAATCGCACAATCGCACAAGTCTACTAGAAGCTGAGTTTGTAGCTGTAGTGTGTGTTGACCATGTCAAGAGTACTCTCAATAGAGGGAGTTGTGGTTGATTTCCACAGACGAGTGATGCTGAGTCTGGTTGCTCACAGGACGTTTGTTATTGCGGTTCTTAGAGGGGTAGGGATAGTTTCTATTGTTAGATTTAAAACCCCTAGTGCAGAAGGTGATGTGGCAGTTTGATACGTTCCGGAAGTTTTGGAATATATTGGACCAGTAAGGTTGTATATTGGGGCATGCCCATAGAATATGGAATAGGCAGTGGCGGGGCGTCCATAAAAGGCGCAGGAGCGCTGCCCCCTCTCTCCTGCACCGCTCTATCACCATAGATAGATTCATGCATTGCATGAATCTATCTATGGTCGCTGATGACACCCCCTATTCAGGTGCCCGGCCCATTTTCGGGCGCCGGGCATCTGAATTACACCGGCAGAGGTGTTTTTTGGAAGCACCTGATTAGAGCCATAGGCGCCCAAAAATGTGAACAGCGGGCGCCATGCTGGGCGTTTGCTGATCACTCAGCTGTGTGTAGAAGAAATTCGCTTTGCTAACACTGAATCCGCCTCTCAGCCAATTAGGTTGCTGGGTCTGTTACCGATCACCTGATTGACTGAAACATCAGGCGCTGTGATTGGACACCTGAGAGAGGACGGAAGAAGACATGGAGGATGTGCAGGAGACCACCGCTGACCCACTCTGAGACACAGGTAAGTGCCAGACGGCATCTGATGGGGCACACTGGCGGCATCTGATGGGGCACACTGGTGGCATCTGATGGGGCACAGTAGCGGGAAATGATGGGCACACTGGCAGCATCTGATGGGGCACAGTAGCGGCAATTGATGGGCACACTGGCAGCATCAGATGGGGCCCACTGGCGGCAATTGATGGGCACACTGGCAGCATCTGATGGGGCACAGTAGCAGCAATTGATGGGCTCACTGGCAGCATCTGATGGGGCACAGTAGTGGCAATTGATGGGTACACTGGCAGAAATTGATGGGCACAGTGGCTGCGTTTGATGACACAGTGGCTGCGTTTGATGGGCACAGTGGCTGCATTTGATTGGTTTTTTTTTCAGTTTGTTTGCACCCCCCAAAAATTTTGAGCACCAGCCGCCACTGGGAATAGGTTACCCCTAGCTGTTTGGCATCTCCAGCAGGAATCAGTTGATTGGGGACCAAAAGAGGCAAGTCAGGTAGGGGTTAGGTACCATCTTTGAGAGATTTTTTGGAATAGTTCCCATAGAGTGGAGCAACAGGTAGATTGGTATATTGATTTGAATGCTCTTTTCCATTGTTCCTCAGTGAAGGAGTCTCCCAAGTCCGATTTCCAGTGTAGATGTGAGGTAGTTTTAGTAAAGTCTTTTTTCTAGTGTAAAGTGTTGTATAGTAATGAGATACCTTTTTGTGTAGTGGATTGGGTTAAAAAGGACCAAATGGTTGAAGGTATTGAATAGATTGGATTAGGTTTGGACAAGCAATGGGTTACCTGTAGGTGAGTAAAATATTTAGAGGCTGGGAGTGCAAATTCTTTTCTCAACTGTGAGAAGGTTTTCAAAATGGAGTTGGACAACAGGTCTTGAACGTGCCGGATACCTTTGCTTGTCCATCTGGACAGCAGAAGGTCTGGTGTTAGTTGTGTGAGAACCCCTAGCTCGATGGGAAGGGTTATGGATTTTGAGGGTGGTAGTGTCGTTTCTGTAATTGATTTCCATACACGGGCTGAGGCTTTCATTGTAGGGGAAAGAGCAGTCGGTATATTGATGCCTAAAGGGATCCCTAAAATCCAAGTTTTTAGGTCTGATCTGATGAGTGAAGAGGATTCTATTTGTCCCCAGTGGGTGTTAGGGGGAAGGCTAAACCATTCTTGGATTTGCGTTAGTATGGTGGCTTGGTAGTAATCAGCAAAGTCTATATATCCTGATCCTCCTGCTAGTCTATGTTTGATAAGTTTCAAGTGGGAACTTCTAGGTTTCTTACCTTGCCAGATGAATTTGTTTAGGATGGTTTGTAAGGATTTAAAGTAGGATTGAGGTATCGGGATGGGTATTGTTCTAAAAAGATAGAGCAATTGTGGGAGGTGGTTCATTTTGAATGACACTAGTCTTCCTGACCATGATAGTTCATGGCGCGCTACTTTTTGTAGGTCATCCTGCAGCTTTTTAGCAAATGTTATATAGTTAGTAGGGATGAGCCGAACACCCCCCGGTTCGGTTCGCACCAGAACCCGCGAACGGACCGCAAGTTCGCACGAACGTTAGAACCCCATTGACGTCTATGGGACTCGAACGTTCGAAATCAAAAGTGCTCATTTTAAAGGCTAATTTGCATGGTATTGTCCTAAAAAGGGTGTGGGGACCCGGGTCCTACCCCAGGGGACATGTATCAATGCAAAAAAAACTTTTAAAAACGGCCGTTTTTTCGGGAGCAGTGATTTTAATGATGCTTAAAGTAAAAAAAAAAAAAGTGAAATATTCCTTTAAATATCGTACCTGGGGGGTGTCTATAGTATGCCTGTAAAGTGACGCGTGTTTCCCATGTTTAGAACAGTCCCTGCACCAAATGTCATTTTTAAAGGAAAAAATCTCATTTAAAACTGCTTGCGGGTTTAATGTCATGTCGGGTCCTGGCAATATGGATGAAAATCAGTGAGACAAACGGCATGGGTACCCCCCAGTCCATTACCAGGCCCTTTGGGTCTTGTATGGATATTAAGGGGAACCCCGCACCCAAATTAAAATAAGGAAAGGTCCCTATATACTCTGAACAGCAGTATACAGGCGGTGCAAACAAGACAGGGACTGTAGGTTTGTTGTTAAGTAGAATCTGTTTGTAATTTTGAACATTTTTAACGTGTTTAGCTCCAGCCAAAAAATCTTTTCTAAGCTTTTTGGAAAACATAGGGAAGTGTTATCACCCCTGTGACATTTGTTTTGCGTCTTTCCTCCTCTTCAGAAGATTTCACCTCACTTTTTTGTCCCAATGAAAAATGTTTTTTGAAAATTTGGGTTTTTTTGTGGAACAAGGATTGGAAAGCATCAGTGGAAAGGAGAAATTGTTTTCCCATATTAACTCTTACATGAGAGAATTTCCCTTCCTAGGGGTAGATTTCATCTCACTTCCTGTTGTCTCCTTCCGTTTGCAAGTAGGAGTCGTTTGTAAGTTAGATGTTTGAAAGTAGGGTCCTGCCCTATATACTCAGCAGAAATTTGGGCCTTAGGTGTTGCTGTGGCCAAAACACTGTAAGCCCTCACAGGGCCCTGCTGTGAAATATTAGATCAAGAATTGTAATTACATGCCCCTGTTGAACAGGAGCTGAAAAATTAGGCCTTAGGCACTGGTGCTGGTGCCACAACACTGCAACCCCTCACAGACACTCTAGTTGGAACGCAGGAACGAGCCCTGCTGCAAAGTATTGCATCAAAAATTGTAATTACACGCCCCTGTTAGACAGGGGCAGAAAAATTGGGCCTTAGGCACTGGTGCTGGTGCCACAACACTGCAACCCCTCACAGACACTCTAGTTGGAACGCAGGAACGAGCCCTGCTGCAAAGTATTGCATCAAAAATTGTAATTACACGCCCCTGTTAGACAGGGGCAGAAAAATTGGGCCTTAGGCACTGGTGCTGGTGCCACAACACTGCAACCCCTCACAGACACTCTAGTTGGAATGCAGGAACGAGCCCTGCTGCAAAGTATTACATCAAAAATTGTAATTACACGCCCCTGTTATACAGGGGCTGAAAAATTGTGCCTTAGGCACTGGTGGTGGCGCCCAGAACCAAAAATGTTCTTACAAGCTATCAGCGTGATGATTGAGGAGGAAGAGGATAATTACTCAGGGATAGTCACTCAGCATCAGCATAGGCAGTCTTTGAAGGGATCTGAAAAAAATTATTCAGTTACATCAGCATCAGGTGCTTGGTAGCTGGTGGTGATCCAAGACTGATTCATTTTTATGAAGGTCAGCCGATCGACCGAGTCAGTGGACAGACGCACCCTGTGATCGGTTACCACGCCTCCAGCAGCACTGAATGTGCGTTCCGAAAGAACGCTGGATGCAGGACAGGCCAGTAGCTCAATTGCATACTGTGCAAGCTCTGGCCAGTGATCCATCCTCAAGACCCAGTAACCCAGAGGATTTTCGGTGGGAAAGGTGTCCAAGTCTGATCTTGCCCCTAGGTATTCCTGCACCATGTAAAACAGACGCTGGCGATGGTTGCTGGAACCGATCATACCTTGGGGCTGCGGACCAAAAAATTGTCTGAACGCATCGGTCAGACGGCCACCTTCTCCACCGCTCCTTCTTTGACTGACCGAAGCCTCAGCAACACGTTGTCCAGAAACAGGAGTTTGTAACCTCCCAGTCTCTGGGAACGCGTTGCACAGACCTTTCTGCAAGGCCTCCCGAAGATGTTTCATCCTCTGCTCCCTCTGCGATGGCAAGATAAGGTCCGCAACCTTACCCTTGTAACGTGGATCAAGGAGGGTTGCCAGCCAGTATTGGTCCTTCTCCTTGATACCACGAATACGAGGATCCTTACGCAGGCTTTGCAGGATCAGGGAGGCCATGCAGCGTAGGTTTGCTGAGGCATTCGGTCCGGAGTTCTCTGGGTCACTAAGGACAACAACGTCCGCAGCCACCTCCTCCCAGCCACATACAAGTCCATGTGTTCCTTGGGACTGATCCCTTAAAGACTGCTGATGCTGAGTGCCAGGCTCCACCTCCATACTGACACAATCTTCCTCCTCCTCCTCCTCCTCCTCCTCGTCCTCTTCCTGTGTGATCGGCGGGCACGCAGGAACACTGTCTGGATAAAGGGGGCCTTGAGAGCTAAGGAAGTCCTCCTCTTACTGCCTCTGTTCTGCCTCAAGTGCCCTGTCCATTATTCCACGCAGCGTGTGCTCCAACAGGTGGACAAGGGGGACAGTGTCACTGATGCATGCACTGTCAGTGCTCACCATCCTCGTGGCCTCCTCGAATGGTGACAGGACAGTGCATGCATCCCTGATCATGGCCCACTGGCGTGGGGAAAAAAAACCAAGGTCCCCTGACCCTGTCCTGGTGCCATAGTCGCACAGGTACTCATTTATGGCCCTCTGCTGCGTGTGCAGCCGCTGCAGCATGGCCAACGTTGAGTTCCACCTGGTGGGCATGTCACAGATTAGACGGTTCTTGGGCAGGTTAAACTCCTTTTGGAGGTCCGTCAGCCGAGCACTGGCATTATATGACCGGCGGAAATGCACACAGACTTTCCTGGCCTGCCTCAGGACATCCTGTAAGCCCGGGTACCTGCCCAAGAACCGCTGCACCACCAAGTTAAGGACGTGAGCCAAACAGGGCACATGGGTCAGTTGTCCCTGTCGGAGGGCAGAGAGGAGGTTGGTGCCATTGTCGCAAACCACCATTCCTGCCTTAAGTTGGCGTGGCGTCAACCACCTCTGAACCTGCCCCTGCAGAGCTGACAGAACCTCTGCCCCAGTGTGGCTCCTGTCCCCCAAGCACACCAGCTCAAGCACCGCATGGCATCTTTTGGCCTGCGTACTTGCGTAGCCCCTTGAACGCCTACGGAGCACCGCTGGTTCCGAGGAAGAGGCCATGGAGGAAGAAGAAGAGGAGGGGGTGGAGGAGAGAGGTGTGTCACAATCAGCATTTTGGAGGCGTGGTGGCGGAACAACCTCCAACACTACTGCACCTTGTCCTGCATCCTTCCCAGCTGCCAGCAGAGTCACCCAATGCGCCGTGAAACTTAAGTAACGTCCCTGTCCATGCCTGCTGGACCATGAGTCAGCGGTAATATGCACCTTACCGCTGACCGCCCTGTCCAGCGAGGCATGGACATTGCCTTCCACATGCCGGTAGAGAGCTGGAATCGCCTTCCGTGAGAAAAAGTGGCGTTTGGGTACCTGCCACTGAGGAACCGCACATTCCACAAACTCACGGAAGGGGGCAGAGTCTACCAACTGAAAAGGCAGCAGTTGAAGTGCTAGCAATTTTGCCAAGCTAGCATTCAACCGCTGGGCATGTGGATGGCTGGGAGCAAACTTCTTTCGGCGGTGCAGCAGCTGGGGCAGGGAAATTTGCCTGGTACAATCTGGCGTCGGTGTACCAAAAGCAGATTGCCCACAAGTACTTGGCTGTGACACACCTAATTCTACACCTTCATTCCTCTCACTGCAGGTCTCAGAGAGGACTGAAGGTCTAGTGGGGTTGGAAATCTCAGCTGATGAGGAGCAAGGAGAGATCCTCTTTGTTCTTTGGTGTGGGTCTTTTAGATATGCTTGCCAACGAACTGCATGGCAGGTCAACATATGTCTGGTCAAGCATGTGGTACCCAAGCGGGAGATGTTTTGGCCACGCGAGATACGCTTGAGACATATGTTGCAAATAGCAGCGGTGCGATCTGATGCACTCGTCTCAAAAAAGGCCCACACCAAAGAACTTTTTGAATAACGCGCAGAGACTGCAGCGCCCTGCACATGTGGAGCTTTGGGGTGTGATGCAGTCAATGTGCTGCCCTTAGGCTGGCCCCTGGAGGGCATCCTGCCTCATTGGTGATGTGCCGCCTCCTCCTCCTCCTCCTCCTCCTCTCTCCTATCAGGCACCCACGTTGAGTCAGTGACCTCATCATCCCCTCCCTCCTCATCACTGGAGCAAACCTGGCAGTATGCTGCAGCAGGGGGAGCATGACTGCCAGATTGCTGTCCTTCTTGGGCACCCCCTCTGTCCGTGCTCATGTTACTGCCTTCATCGAGCTCAGTATCATCATCAGAGCCTTCCAAACGCTGGGCATCCTCCTGGAGCATGTACCCAACACTGTGGTCAAACAGTTCAAGGGAATCCTCATGAGGACATGGTGGAGCTAGGGAAGGAGTCACTGATGACATTGAGCTGAGGGAAGAGGCCGCTGCTTTGCCAGACAAAGCACCCTGGGCATGGGTGAGAGAGGATGAGGAGGATGAGGACGGCTTGGTCATCCGCTCGACCAAGTTTTCTGCATGTTGCGGCTCAACACGGCCAGCTGCCGAAAAAAAGGCCAAGCGTGTCCCATGGCCACGGGCTGATGAGGATGCACCGTCTCCACGACCAGCACTAGACACAGAGCCTGCTTGCCCTCTCTTATTGGCTTGTGACTGTCTGCCTCTCCTTCTTGGCCTTCCAGACATACTAATGGCCTGTAGCTGCACTAAGCTGGGATAGAACACCTGTAATTTTCTTCAGGTAGCTTTATATACTGTAACCAGACAAGCCTGCCTGTCAGTAGGAAGATAACAGGAACGGATCTAGCTGAACACTGTGAGCAGGACGCACTGCACTAAATGTAAATAGCAGGAACGGATCTAGCTGAACACTGTGAGCAGGACGCACTGACTGCACTAAATGTAAATAGCAGGAACGGATCTAGCTGAACACTGTGAGCAGGACGCACAGCACTAAATGTAAATAGCAGGAACAGATCTAGCTGAACACTGTGAGCAGGACGCACTGCACTAAATGTAAATAGCAGGAACGGATCTAGCTGAACACTGTGAGCAGGACGCACTGACTGCACTAAATGTAAATAGCAGGAACAGATCTAGCTGAACACTGTGAGCAGGACGCACTGCACTAAATGTAAATAGCAGGAACAGATCTAGCTGAACACTGTGAGCAGGACGCACTGCACTAAATGTAAATAGCAGGAACGGATCTAGCTGAACACTGTGAGCAGGACGCACTGCACTAAATGTAAATAGCAGGAACGGATCTAGCTGAACACTGTGAGCAGGACGCACTGCACTAAATGTAAATAGCAGGAACGGATCTAGCTGAACACTGTGAGCAGGACGCACTGACTGCACTAAATGTAAATAGCAGGAACAGATCTAGCTGAACACTGTGAGCAGGACGCACTGCACTAAATTTTAATAGCAGGAACAGATCTAGCTGAACACTGTGAGCAGGACGCACTGCACTAAATGTAAATAGCAGGAACGGATCTAGCTGAACACTGTGAGCAGGACGCACTGCACTAAATGTAAATAGCAGGAACGGATCTAGCTGAACACTGTGAGCAGGACGCACTGACTGCACTAAATGTAAATAGCAGGAACGGATCTAGCTGAACACTGTGAGCAGGACGCACTGCACTAAATGTAAATAGCAGGAACAGATCTAGCTGAACACTGTGAGCAGGACGCACTGCACTAAATGTAAATAGCAGGAACGGATCTAGCTGAACACTGTGAGCAGGACGCACTGACTGCACTAAATGTAAATAGCAGGAACAGATCTAGCTGAACACTGTGAGCAGGACGCACTGCACTAAATGTAAATAGCAGGAACAGATCTAGCTGAACACTGTGAGCAGGACGCACTGCACTAAATGTAAATAGCAGGAACGGATCTAGCTGAACACTGTGAGCAGGACGCACTGACTGCACTAAATGCAAATAGCAGGAACAGATCTAGCTGAACACTGTGAGCAGGACGCACTGCACTAAATGTAAATAGCAGGAACAGATCTAGCTGAACACTGTGAGCAGGACGCACTGCACTAAATGTAAATAGCAGGAACGGATCTAGCTGAACACTGTGAGCAGGACGCACTGCACTAAATGTAAATAGCAGGAACGGATCTAGCTGAACACTGTGAGCAGGACGCACTGCACTAAATGTAAATAGCAGGAACGGATCTAGCTGAACACTGTGAGCAGGACGCACTGCACTAAATGTAAATAGCAGGAACGGATCTAGCTGAACACTGTGAGCAGGACGCACTGACTGCACTAAATGTAAATAGCAGGAACGGATCTAGCTGAACACTGTGAGCAGGACGCACTGCACTAAATGTAAATAGCAGGAACGGATCTAGCTGAACACTGTGAGCAGGACGCACTGCACTAAATGTAAATAGCAGGAACAGATCTAGCTGAACACTGTGAGCAGGACGCACTGCACTAAATGTAAATAGCAGGAACGGATCTAGCTGAACACTGTGAGCAGGACGCACTGCACTAAATGTAAATAGCAGGAACGGATCTAGCTGAACACTGTGAGCAGGACGCACTGACTGCACTAAATGTAAATAGCAGGAACGGATCTAGCTGAACACTGTGAGCAGGACGCACTGACTGCACTAAATGTAAATAGCAGGAACGGATCTAGCTGAACACTGTGAGCAGGACGCACTGCACTAAATGTAAATAGCAGGAACAGATCTAGCTGAACACTGTGAGCAGGACGCACTGCACTAAATGTAAATAGCAGGAACGGATCTAGCTGAACACTGTGAGCAGGACGCACTGACTGCACTAAATGTAAATAGCAGGAACAGATCTAGCTGAACACTGTGAGCAGGACGCACTGCACTAAATGTAAATAGCAGGAACGGATCTAGCTGAACACTGTGAGCAGGACGCACTGCACTAAATGTAAATAGCAGGAACGGATCTAGCTGAACACTGTGAGCAGGACGCACTGCACTAAATGTAAATAGCAGGAACGGATCTAGCTGAACACTGTGAGCAGGACGCACTGACTGCACTAAATGTAAATAGCAGGAACGGATCTAGCTGAACACTGTGAGCAGGACGCACTGACTGCACTAAATGTAAATAGCAGGAACAGATCTAGCTGAACACTGTGAGCAGGACGCACTGCACTAAATGTAAATAGCAGGAACAGATCTAGCTGAACACTGTGAGCAGGACGCACTGCACTAAATGTAAATAGCAGGAACAGATCTAGCTGAACACTGTGAGCAGGACGCACTGACTGCACTAAATGTAAATAGCAGGAACAGATCTAGCTGAACACTGTGAGCAGGACGCACTGCACTAAATGTAAATAGCAGGAACGGATCTAGCTGAACACTGTGAGCAGGACGCACTGCACTAAATGTAAAGAGCAGGAACAGATCTAGCCTAATCTAGCTCTCAAATCAAATGACACTGTCTGTCTCTCTCTCTATCAGCACACCGGAACACACTACACAGGGCCGCCGTGCAGGCGGCCTTATATAGTGTGGGGCGTGTACTAAATCCCCTGAGCCATAATTGGCCAAAGCCACCCTGGCTTTGGCCAATTACAGCTCTCTCTACTGACGGCGCTGTGATTGGCCAAGCATGCGGGTCATAGTGCATGCTTGGCCAATCATCAGCCAGCAATGCACTGCGATGCCGCAGTGAATTATGGGCCGTGACGCGCCACACGAATTTGGCGCGAACGGCCCATAACGTTCGCAATTCGACGGACGGTCGAACAGCCGATGTTCGAGTCGAACATGGGTTTGACTCGAACACGAAGCTCATCCCTAATAGTTAGGTGCAAAAAGGTGTTTAACTGATTTAGTGAGTTGAATACCCAGAAATGGGATACTCTTTTCTGCCCAGGTGTAATGGAACTGAGATTGTAATAGACGTCTAGTCGTAGCATCTATACCCAAAATGAGTATAAATGATTTGGTTTTATTTATTTTGTAGTGTGATATTTTGCTGAACCGTGAGAGAGTGTCTTGGATGGCTGCTAGTGAAGAGGCTAGGTTGGTAACCATTAGGATGACATCATCGGCGAGCAGACTAATTTTATGTGGGGAGCTGTTGATTGTGAAGCCCAAGATGAGGGGGTTGGTTCTAATGTGTTCTGCGAGAGGTTCCACAAGTAGATTAAAGATTAGGGGGGATAATGGACATCCTTGCTGCATGCTGTTGGTTATTTGGAATAATTGGGATAACATTTCAGATGAGTATACTTTCACAGAGGGTGTAGAATGTATCCTTTGAAGCCAAATTTGAGAAGGACTCTATGGAGATAAGACCAGTGTATCCTGTGGAACGCCTTCTCCGCATCCAGAGACAGGAGCAGAGAAGGTGTTCCACTGGACTCAGCGTGGTGGATGATATCTATAAGTCTTCTGGTAGCGTCGGGCGCTTGGCGACCCATGGTGAAGCCTGATTGATCATCGTGGATCAGGGAGGGTAGCATGGTATTTAGTCGGGTAGCAATAGCTTTGGCATATATTCTCGAGATTTAATAAAGAGATTGGTCTGAAATTTTGGGGAGTGTTTGGTTCTTTTCCTGGCTTTGGGAGGGTGATTATCATTGCTTGTAACATTTCATGAGGGAATGAAGACGAGGAGGCAGCGTCATTATAAAGTGTAGTCATATGGTGAGTGAGTACGGGGGAGAATTGTTTTCACTAGTCAGCCCATCTGGACCCCGGGTTTTCCAGTTGAGAGAGATTTGATGACAGATTGCAGATCTGAGGTCCTGAAGGGTGCATCCAAGGAGTCGAGTTGTGCTTCAGTCAAGGTTGGGAGGTTTACATGGTTTAAAAAGGCATCATTGTCATCAATGTAAGGTAGGTGAGTCAATGCATCTAGTTTAATGTTGTATAGGTCACTACATTAGGTATGTACTGAAGGCGTCAGCAATGTCTTGGGGATTTAGCAATTTTTCTTTCGTGTGAGGATGAATTTGGTAGGGTATTTTGGATTTTGCTTGATATCCCTTTAGTCATCTGGCTAGAGCTTTCCCTGCCTTATCTAAGGTGGAGTAAGCCACAGCCTTCAGTTTGTTTTGTGTCTTTTCAAAGGAGTGTAAAAGAAGCGTTCTGAGCTCTTGCCGTAGGGATTGAAGCTTAGCAGAATGTATGGCCTTTGGATTGATTTTGTTGATTTATGCTAATTCTGTTATGTCAGTCATAAGGGAGTCCAGGGAAACCAGTACCGGAAAATAATTTGAGATCAAGAACTTTGTGTTGTGTAGAACTGAAGGTGTGGTATATGTCCTACAATGCTCTTGTTCCCTCCAATATATAGGTAGAACCAAAAGACCTATGTGGAAGCGAATAAGGGAGCACATCCAAAATATTAAAAAGGCTTACCCCAAGCATAGTGTCTCCAAACATTTTGCTATGTACCACAATAAAGATCCCAGGGACCTGAAGTTCTGGGCAATCCAAAGATATAAACCACACTGGAGGGGCTCCAATAAGATTAGGGAACTTAGCAAAAATGAATCAAAATGGATATTCCTGATGCGTACTCTTGAACCAAATGGCTTGAACATTGAATTTGATCTGAATTGTTTTATATCTGATTTTTAATTATTTTAAATATAAATCCAGCAGTTAAATAATGCTCATAATTTTTATAATTTTAATAAAAAAAAATTTTAATCTTCAAATTAATTGTTTGGGTTTTAGCTAGTTCAGAGCCGTCTCTATAATATATATATGTATTTGTCTCTAGAGACTGTAATGGAAATTTGTAAGTTCTGTATATAATTGTATTTTATTTTGTATGTATTGCACACTGCCCTCACTGTGCACACAGCACTAATAATGTTTTCAGTAAATGTTTACATTCTTTTGAGTCCTGATTAGAATAAGCCTGCCTATGTAATGCCCCTTGTTACCATAAACGTACAATTGTAATATTAATGTGATACCTACGTCATCATGAGCATAAAAACCTTCAATTGCATCATAATAAAGCAGAAAAGTAATTTGGAAAGATGCTGAGCGTATCTTCTGTGTCTGTTGCCTACTGCAGTAGTTATTATTCATTTGGAACCACTAATCAATATGAGGATAGGAGTTGCCTATCATCAATTTAACCGAGTCAGCATGGCAAGCCAGCCAGGAGGGGATTCCAGGTGACCGTGAGTATCCGAAACGAGGAGCTTGAGATGATCCGGGAATTTCTGATAATCAGCTGGCTGAGGTAAGCCTTTTGCTTACATTTGAGTTATCAGACTTCCTTGATCAGTAAGGCATTTTCGGGACAAAGGGTACCTATTTTACTCCCCTTAATCGAACTGTATTGATTGGTGGTTATATGTTATGTTGTTCCTGTCTATTGTCCATCGGGGTGTTATTGATAAGAGAGGGAAGAATAGTGCTGTTCACAGGTATATGTAGTACATCTGCTAGATAAAGTAGTTTAGAGGCAAGAGGGTATAGGCACATGTAGAGAAGACTGGCCAGTCATTATGGGCATTGAATTAAGTAAGGGAATGAAGAGTAAGAGACCCTCAAAAATGCCCAGCGCAAGAGGAGCGCTATATATGAACCAAAGGTGTGGTTCCGCCTATACTGAGCCCCTAGATTAATGGTTAGAGTGGACATGGATCCACAATGGGTAACTGGGTTACCAAGGTCCACAGGGACTAAGAATTTATGCAGAGTAAACAGCTAGAGAAACAGCTATCTATGTGAGCAGGATGGATCAAGGGTGACATTAACACTAGACAGAAAAGGGACATTTTCATGTTAAGTTGTGGGATGAATTTGGGGTCAGGCACTACAACTAGTAAAAGTCAGAAACAGAGAAATGAGAGGTAAAACAGAATACTTTATATGTTGTCAGAGAGGGAAGATGGGATGAGCACTCTGGCTGCTCATCTGATCATAGAAGCTAGATATAAAAGATATCTGAACAAAATAAGGAAAGCAGAATTTAGGCAGGGAAATATTAATGAGCGTTAAAAGAAAGTGAGAGAATGATATGCATGTGTTGTGTACAAATGGGAAAAGTAAACGATTTTAGAGAGATATTGGTGTATGTGTGTGCGAATGCTGGGACCTTTAGTTCTATTGCTTGTGTGTGTCATGTACGCAGATGTGACCCCCTCCTTTGTGCTCTCCTGAAAGAATGTCCCTGAGAGGTCAGTGATAAGCTGGAAGGACACCATGCCAATTCCAGTTTTTTAGACAAAATGTGCAGGATTAACGAATCTAATGGTAAACAATGTGATCACAATTATTTTGAATCTGTTTTCCAAACATGGTAGTGGAAACAGTGCATTTAAAAAAGGTAAATTAAGTAAAATTAAGTAATAATGAGTAATAATTTCTAATATGAGTTTAACAATTTTATTATTAATATAGATATATTGAAACTGGTTTAGACAACCTTTGGTTGGAAATGAAATCCAAGTTATTGGGGAAATTTGTAATGAATGAGATTAGTTTAGATTAAGATAACAGTTTTGTAATTTTACATTTATACAATAAACCCTTATTGAGAGAAAAAAAAGATTAAGATGAGGTTGTTATTTTGAATAAAGCTGCCATAATGTTTAACAAAGCCAAGATGGATGGGATACATAAGAAGTTCTTCTACAAAAATGAAATTTTAAGGTTTTTGATAATAACTTCATGTGCAGTCCATGATGTGAGAGTTATAATAAATAAAATTTAAATATAACAGACCCATCACATCAATTCCACACACCCTGTTAGGATAGATGCCACCTGCAGCCAGTTGTTTTATAGTTTTTGATGCTTTCTGGTCTATCATACAGATTGTTGATCTTTTTGTTTTTATTTATTTTTATTTTTGAAATCCAAAGCAGAATGTGTGGATTGTGAAATGATGTGCCCCTTTTTCTTGTAAGTGCAGTGGTATAAGCAGAAGAATATTTTGGATTTATGGGCATCTCTGCATGACCGCAGGGTATTGTTATCATTTATTATAATATTGCCAGGAAGAAGTTGTCTTTTAAAACATGAAACTGGAGTTCTTACACAAATAGCATGATAGAAAACAAGCCATTGTAATATATTTATGCAAGCTGGACCCAGTAATAAATGGTTCACCCCGATATATCTGAGCTGTAGCTTTTATGCAAAGGTGCTATTAGACAAAGTTAGATATTGTTTTGGTCAATGGTCTGACATTCTGCGCAGCAAATATACAGATAACTAAATGTCTGTCTAATGAAAGGTTTAAAATATGAGTTTGTTTATGTACAAATCTAACAATGAAAAATGCGTACATTTGAATCCAGCCACCTTATTGCCTCTATTGGAGGAGGCTGGAGACAAAGGAAGACACATGTGTTAAATTGATGGTGTAGGAATCAGCTGCTGTGAGCCCAGTGCGGGACACACTCCCTGAAGACCCAGATATTTAATTTTTTGTAGATTTGAGTATGCAGTTTATCACCCAGAAGGATACCCTGTATTCAAAGTCATTGGATCCTTTTTCCCCAGCTCAAGAAGCAGAGCTTCATGTTATAGCAAAGCCTGTGAGCTATAAAAAAGAATGTATATTTATATAGATAGTCGAGATATAGAGAGCTTTTGGTTCCATTTAAAGGGCCAGAAGTGTGTTTTTACTTCGGCAGGTAAACCAACCAAGCATGCCAAGTTAATTTGATCGGCTGTTTTCAGCCTTCCAGATTCTTGCTGAGGTAGCCATATTAACTTTAAAACTCACACATGGAAGCAGACCGAGTGACTAAGGATGCTGCATTTACAGCCCCGGACACTTGATGGGTCTGTGCAACTCACAGATTCCACCCTAGTTCTGGCCCAGTATAGCTGGGATTAATAATTCAACTTTAAGGACCCCAGAACGAGAAGAACAAGTGGTCCACAGGGGGCAACTTCTTATGAAACAGGACTTTGGAAAAGGTGACCATTTATGTCTGCCAGCCACTCTTTTCCCTCCAGCTTGACACATGGACCGTGTCATCAGTCACAAGCAGTTATGGCTGCCTTAGTAAATGAGCGTGGGATAGAGCCAGGGTTCTCCACAGTTGTTTTTATAACATACCACTTCTTGTTTTACCTGTTACCAAAGGTGTTACCAAAAGCTGAACATCCCTTCCAGAGATTACAAAAAGATACATCCAGATGCCCAAGTCAGGATCTTACGAGTATGCATTTTGTCTGTATGGACATGTTTTTTGGATGTCCAGTGGCAAATGCTACTGCAAAGGCCACAGTAAAAAGTGATATCACAAGTAGTTTGTAAATATAGAGTGCAGAAAGTACAGAGAGTAACAAAAGAAATCATTTTTTATAGGAGAGTCCTTACTAGAAGTTTTGAGGTTTTATTTTTACACCCCCTACTGTCTACAATGTAGCGGACAAAGTAGAGTAAGAAACTAGAAAACTTTTGCCTGAATGTTTTCTTATATTTTATGAAGCCTCTAAGGGGATGTTGGACTCTCTCCCTATGGGATTTGTTTGGGAGTGTGTTACTCACTTGCTTATATTTTGTCTCAGCAGCTGAAGTCCTGTATTCGGATCTCACAGAGAATGTTGCTGATCTTTTAAGGTTTTTTGACAAACTCATTTATGTGTTTTCTCCCCAATTCCAGATCCTAAAAGTTTGGAAGGATCTAAAACTAAAGCCAGGTGACTTGTGGATTGTTAAGAGACATTTATATATAAGGAAAAGTTTGGAGACTCAATACAGCATCTATTTCATGTACAGTTTTTGCAAAACTTGAAGGAAAAGTCACCTGGATCCACACCAGACACTGCAAAAATGACTAAATTAAAGAAATCTCTGTGTTTGATTTGTTTCCCTCTTGTGATCACAGTCTAGGGTACTTTTTGATTCAATTACTTTAATTGTAAGGGATATATATATATTGTAAGGTATATATATATATTTGAAAAGTAGTTAGCCATGTTGAAGTCATATTTTGTCTTTTGTACGTTTTCCATTTTATGTAGAATTGTCTGTGTTTACATATGCTGATAAGTCAGCGTGTCCACAATTCAGCTAGAAGGCCATTCTGGCCACAGGAGTGTACAGCCAGTACTCTGTAAATATGTCTTATCAATCATTTGTTTTTCACAATGAAAAGTCTTTTGGTAATGAAAAAAGTTGCTCAGCTATTATTTTCTCCACAATTGAGTTGTTTTGCCTCTTTGGCCAGTGTGTGGAGGTTCCAGGTTAAAGGTTATAGCAGGTATGGTTAGTGATCAAAATATTGATCAAAAGAGGGGAGACTGTAATGGAAATTTGTAAGTTCTGTATATAATTGTATTCTATTTTGTATGTATTGCACACTGCCCTCACTGTGCACACAGCACTAATAATGTTTTCAGTAAATGTTTACATTCTTTTGAGTCCTGATTAGAATAAGCCTGCCTATGTAACGCCCCTTGTTACCATAAATGTACAATTGTAATATTAATGTGATACCTACGTAATCATGTGCATAAAAACCTTCAATTGCGTCATAATAAAGCAGAACAGTAATTTGGAAAGATGCTGAGCGTATCTTTTGTGTCTGTTCCCTACTGCAGTAGTTATTATTAATTTGGAACCACTAATCAATATGAGGATAGGAGTTGCCTATCATCAATTTAACCGAGTCAGATATACATTTTATATACCTGATATCGTTATAATTTTTTAATTTTTATTAATCTTATGTTGCACCATCTATGTATATGATTTTATGGCTGAGAATACGAAATAAGCACTACATGAATGAATCCAATCTAGCTCGATGTTTTTTCCGTTGGGAAAGGTATGTAGTGTTATATAAAGGGTTATTTTAGGGCACCCGACTAATTATGTTGAGCTAACCGAATGCCCCTTGATAGTTTTTTAGCACCATGTGCGGTTGCTGGGGAAGGATTTAGCTGTTTTTAATGTGCAATACTAATTTTTCACCACGGGAGGGTGTATAATAATGCTTGGTACTCCCAGTGTGTCGTTTTTTAAATGTTTTTTAAATGTTATTTCTATGTAGCGGTTCTTTTATGAATAAGTGTATTTTGTTACCATTAAATTACCTTTGTTGTATGTATAATAAAATGTACCCAGAAAGAAACAAATGAACATATGCAGTAAGCAGGATGATGACTTGAGCAAACAACGCTATAGCCATGGTTACTGTGAAGCCATTGTGCTTATAAACTGAGACCGTGGCACCTCGAGTGTATCCTTGAGAAAGTCACGTGACGGTGACGCAACGCGTGGGAGGAGCCTAGGATGCACTCTGCAGTCTGTCACTGAGCGGTGTACTGCAGCGATCCTTTTTCTCGTCCACAGCGGCTGACTGCTATTTGCAGATTCATATGCTTTCCTGATACAGGGCGCACGTGAGTGAATCTCAGTGTGTTTGCTGGTGTACTAAATGGAGTTCACTGCGCAATGAAGTTTTTCCTTGTTTATTTTGCTTTACATATAACCAACAGTGTTGAGAGTTTTATCTGATGAAAATGGAGGTGGATGGCATTATTGCTTAAGAATGACAAGCAGACACCCCAATTAAGCAATTAAAGAACCACAACCACAGGGACTACTTTTATATTTCTATTACAATAGTCTTTTTAATGTCTCTCTCCTGGTTTAATCACAATACTATTTAATTACCAATACTTGTTTATTTATTTTATTCACTATTTATATTTTAACACTTATATATTGATGGACAATTGTTCCTGTGTGTACACTTTATATAATTTCAATTTATTTATTCATCTATCTATAGATGTATATGTGCAATATCACTCTCATTTTGATATACCGGTAGATATTTAAAAGTTTTGGAGTTTTTAAAAAAACAATTGGAATATTAGTGTAATATCACATTGGTTTGGATTTATGTGCGGGATGCACAGTAGTGCACTATATATATATATTTTTTACTGATCATTGTGTGAAGCGCTTCAATTATTATTTTATATGTTTTGTATGAAGGGATATTGAGCACCTTATATTGATAGCAGCCTTACTCATATATGTGATTAGTTTCACTTTGGATTTTTGGTTTTTCATTTATTTAACCATCACAGCGCTTTGTTTTTCTCACATTTATCATAAGTTTTATTGTTCAAATTTGTCACATATAGCTGCAGCGATGGATATTTTTGATTTTATAGAAAAATGCACAATTGATTTAGAAAATGTTTTTTCAACTGCACCTAACACAGAAAAAGGAGATTTAGACACCAATTTCAGAAAATTTGGCCACCTGATGGAAAAAAGGTGAGCCTATGGTGGGACATTGCAACCCAAGAACAATATATTAAAGATAGCATGGTCCCGAGGAGATTAAGATGGGAAGTCCCCATTTGTGATGGTCTGACAGACCAAGATGGAGTAAATGAATGGTATAAATTCTTCAATGACAAAGGATTGGATCTAGTACATTTTGCTCTAAAAAGGAAACAAAGGAAATTAAGCACGATTAACCAGCAAATTGCTGATTGCAAAATCACATTAGATCCTTATAAAGATACAGTACCATTCACAACATTAACTAAACAATTAAATAAAGTTCTAGAACAGAAGGATATAGAATTAAAGCAAAGGAAAAAAAGGAAATATCTCAGAGATGCCAGTGATTACCAATTGGAACAGGTTTTCAATTGGCAAATAAATGCAAAACAAGGAAAAACAGGATCAATTGCCTCATCCCCTGATAGAGAGGTGAGGATCATCACGCCTAGAAGAGAACCAGGATTTAGAACTCCAGAGAGAAGATCTAGAACACCAGAAACCCCAAGATATAATAGACAGATAGAATTGGAACAAAGCAAAACACATAGAGGAGACAATGGACCAAGAACTCCAAAACCTTGGTGGAGAAAGAAAACAAAAAATAAATCACCAAGAAGACCCTATTGGAAAAATAATAATGGTAACAGGAGGTCTAATAGACCATATCAGTCACCACACAATCAACCCAGGCCGTACCAATGACCTAAAAATGGGCCATACTATTATTAGGGTGAAAATGGAAGGAACCCCAGATATGGGGAACAAGGACATTATCAACAACCAAATTGGATTGAGCCAAGAGAGTACCAACATAATTAGAGGAATGATCCAAGAGACTACCACCAGTATGCATACAGAGATGAAGCAACTAACCATTATCAGAATTTTGAGAGGAAAGACTCAAGGGGCTATCAGCAGTACTCATATGAACATCGAGAACACCAACCCAACACTAATAGAAATTGGACTAGAGATCATGATCAACACAGGGATGATAAAAGAAGAAGCCCAATACATACCACCAATAGATATGAGCCCCCTAAGAAATTACAATGATGAAGAACAATCAAGGTCTTTTTTAGAAATGCGCAGGACCGAAGATCCCCCCCCCCCAAACAAGAACAACACAACAGAGAAAGAAGTCCAAACCCCAGAAAAGGGGATGTCGAGCCGGATGGAAAGCCAAAAAGAAAAAGAGAACACTAGGAGAAGGTATATATAACCTCAGCGGAAAAGATCTCACACAAGCTGAATTAATCACACTGGATAAGGGCCTCAAGTACGCACCGACTAGGAATCTGGATAAATTTCAAATGTATATTGATATACAAAAATATACAAGAAGATTAAATATTAAGAAGTATATGCTATCAAAACCCCCTTCCATAAATTACAGAGAAATGGAAGATACAGGAGGAGTGAAGCATAGCAATCTAAGAAACAAATCACTATTCAATCTACCCATAACCAACAATGAACACATCGAAGTTGTAGTGATATTGTATATTAATATATATTGGGTGTATAGATAAGGATGATGATGTAAGTACTCTTCCGCAGCAACCCAATTCTTCCAGAGAGATGCACTTTATTGACTTCCAACACAGAACAAAGTCCAAAGTCCACAGATGACAACGAAATCCGACAGAGGAAATATAATTCAGAGACCCATATTATTCAGTCTTCCCAGCCATGCACAGACAAGCCTCCCCTACACACAGACAAGCCTAACTTCCAAAACCTATAGACTGAATGCCGTGTTATATTCACCAGGCATTGAATGGTTGAGCAATTTGATTGGCCTTTCAATTCAGGAATTTGATTAGCTTTAGTCTTTCAAACAGACAACAACCCCCAGCCGTGAACAGCCGTGAACCACCACAATTTGCACTCCCGCATATCAACATCAACAAGTCCTCTTTAGATATATGTAATTAGATTAGATTAACATACCACCTGAATACCCTTTGAAATGTTCAAATAGACTTGCATATGATTAACACATCAAAGAGTCTTCAGCTTTTCCCTTGCTATGTTAAAATTCAGTTGGACAATGCAACTGAATTTCTGGTCAGCATGGCACTCCAATACAATATTATACATAAATTGGCCAACATATTACAACATATACCCCCACTTGGGTCGGTTCTAACTACTAGAACTGACCCATAAATCAAACAACAAAAAATATCATTATGATTTAAGGTACTGGATGCTTTACAATGGCTCATATAAAATATGAAGTTGAAACTGGTTACATCTCTCTTCGCCAGCCTCTAAAATATCCCCATGAAACAGTTATTAGATAATATAACTTTTAGACCATGACTGGAAAAGGATTTGGTAAACGTCAGTGGCCCATATAGCTGTTAGGCCTTATTATCACATCAAGATCTTGAATATTGCGCAAAGACGAGCTGATGTCACAGTCCATCCTTCGGTCTGACTTCATCACATCTCTCACCATCTCACTGAAAGTAAACTTGGTATGCTCTGCTCTGGGAACTCCAATCCACATAAGTCCAGGATTTTTTTCATCTCCAGGCTCAAGCTTTCCATTTTTAAAGATGCTTTTACGCAAACACTCTACTTTCATCTTTATAGTAAGAAGAACTATCAATGTACCAGCACTCACTTTCAAGGTCAAAAGGTTTAGATATGGCAGTAAAAACTGTGCTTTAAACTATTTTCTTGCACTTGACATTCATGAGTCCATCTTGCAAGCATTTTACAATTCACATTTGCTTCTTTCCATTTCCTATTTGAACAATGATGACTGGGATGTGTACCTGTCAAGTATCAGAATTTGTTGATTGCCAGCCACAATTTGCTTTTGTAATTTGCTGTAGGCCGACCCCTCATTGTCTTCAATAGAGCAGTTACTTGGATCATTTAGTCCATAATTACACTTGAATGGTATACCAACATATACATATACCCCCACACAATGGTTCAGATAGAGTCATCAGTGTTTATCAGATCTTCTATCCAGACAAAGCGGCAGTGGAAATTCTTGCCAGTATCTTCACCATGAAAGGTAGAAAGGTCTTTTCCATCCATATATGTCATAGCCTTTAGCATATTATAAACAACTGAATCAACAAAGTTTCAAATCATGACTAGAGTGATGAATTTCACTCACCCCTCTTAAAAATTTATGAAAACCACCCAACATACTAAAATTTATGCTATGCCAAGCCATTGTGCAGCATCTCACCTTAGATGTCAAATATATTGATCAATACGCATTATGTAATATGTACAGATGTTATGAAAATTATTTTAGGTTAAAATGCTTCTCTTTGGTTTTAAGATAAAGTTCAAGAAATAAAACATAAAGAAAAAATAAAAAAATGAAAAGCAAAATATATCAGGAAAAGGGAGAAAAATTAAAAATTAGGGCGTTGAAGAAAAAAGAAAAAAAGGTCCATTGCTTGATGAATTTCGAGAGAGTCCATGAATACTTTATAATTCCTTGTTGTCTATTCAGCATTTCTCCCATAATTCTCCCCCACTAGACAGCAATTTCAGACTGTTCTTCTGCTATTCACATGCAAACCAGCATTTCCAGACGTACCTGAAAGACAAAACTCTCCAACAAAAACTCATTAGCAAGGTCCTTAAACGTTGTTTGAAGTTAAAACAAAACACTATTTACACGTATACAGTTTGAAGCTAATTCACCCCCACTGCTAGAGAAGTGTCATTTGCATTCAAAAACAGATCTGGAGAATGTACATCTTCTACATTTATGACACCCTGTACCCCCTTCAACTGCTGTAATAATTTATCACGTTCCCCTCTCATCTTGTCATACTCAATTTTCAGGTGGTCATATTTCTGTTTTAACTGAGAGAACGGTATCCAAGTCTTGGACCTTTTCTTATTATTATTTTGCTCAGCTCTGTTTTTCATATTAATATCACCTATGTTTGACCCGGAGTGTCCTCTCTGGGTGTTGTCATAGGATATTATCTTCTGATCTTTATGTTCAGTATTTGTCCTAAACAATTTGGCTAAATCAATTTTGACAGCCTGCTCATTTGACTTTCTCCATAAATGGTCTGCTCTCAACAATATGTCTTTTAAATCATGAGGATTTGGGGTAACTAATAAAATATTTTGTTTGATATCTTCATGCAAAGCATCTAGAAACATACTCATATGTATCAAGCCCCCACGCTCAAATGCAAGATTATTACCGACCAATAATTCCATAATAGTTGCTATCCTGTGTGACAATTCATAGGGAGATTCATTTTGCATTTGTTGGATCTTCCCATGAATAGTAACATCAGAACGTACACCATACAAAACACATAATAATTCCAGTAATATGTCCCTTGTCCTCAGAGGCTGAATACAGATTTGTTTAATTCTCATCCAAAGACGACTTCCTATAGAATGTTGCAAAACTCTTTCTAAGTCAGATGGGTTGAGATTGTACATATCTCTGACTTGCTGCACGTCACAAAACCATTTTAAAAATCTGTTTAAATCATGGTATGGAACCATTCCTATTTCTTCAAGAATTGCGTCTAATAATTTTGATTTCAAGGGCTTCATTACAAGCTGAACCTCACCTGTATTATTATTATTGTTATAAACTGTGGTAGTCACAGTGGGGGCAGCTGGTAATGAATTATCAGATTTAATATGAGGTTCTGTTTGCTGCAGATTGCTGAATCCAAGATTTGATGCATATCTGCATTCCTGAGATCTCTTCTCTAATTCCATAATTCTTAATTTTAATCTCTCATTTTCCTCTGATAATTCATCACAATGTTTAGATTTCTCAAGCAGAGCTTCCCCAATGGTAACTACATGCAATTTTAAATTTACTGTCTCGGTGTCTGATTGGTTTTGTAACCTCTCACAAACACTGTTGCTATTATAAACTGCCTTCTGTAACTGCGCATTTTCCTCAACCTTACCATTCAAAGAACTTTCCATTGTTAAACAGCAAGATAACAAGCCCTGTATAATGCAACCTTTTCTTTTACTTTCTGAAATTTTGCTATCAAAAACATTTTTCTCTAAAAATTCCTTCATCATCGTCCATGTCTGCTTACATTTTTCTGGAATTTCATAAGGACCGCCATGGCGCTTAATACATTTTAATACCCATCTGTTAACTTTATCAGAACTGACACTAGCTTCACACTGAGTAAGCATTTTGACTATATTACTAATAATTAAAAAAAAGGAAATATTTTACTCACCGCATTAGTTACTCCTTCAGATTCCAGTTCAGGTCTTCTGGTACACGACACAGTCCTTTTTTGTTGTTTCCAATCTCCAGAGAATAATTCTGGGGTTCCCAACTTGTTAAATTTTGTAGATCAGACTCTCTTATGTCACAACCAGACATTAGAGTCACAGCACAGCTCTTGGTTCTTCATCAGACTTCTGTCCACCTCACAGGATTGTTGTCACCACCGACTTCTGTTACTAAGTCCGAAAATGCTCTTCTGGTCACATGAACGGCACCAGTGTAGTGACAAGCCTCACCAAAAAAACTAAAAACCAGCTTGAATGTCCTCTATGAAATACTAGTCCACTAAGAGGGAGTTTCTGCTAGGTCAACCGATAATACTCTTTGATCTTATTGTTACCCCCTCAAGTCTAATTACCATCAATAAATACTTCTTCTATGGTCCTTTAAACAATGTACCCTTTGAAATGTTCAATTAGGTTAACAGCCCATACCTCACACCCCTAGGTAGACTTGCATGAGACTGCACATCAAAGGGTCTTCAGCTTTTCCCTTGCTATGTTAAAATTCAGTTGGACAATGCAACTGAATTTCTGGTCAGCATGGCACTCCAATACAATATTATACATAAATTGGCCAACATATTACAACAGAAGTGTTCAACAAAATGGTGATGAAAGACTTTGAACAATTGAAATTTAGAAGAATCTCAGAACCCCGACACATTCAACAAGGCATTAAACAGCTGGAAGAAAATAAGGATAATATAGTAAGACCAGCAGACAAAGGGGGTGCCATTGTAATATTATCAAAAGAATATTACCATCAGGAACTATTGGGACAATTAAGCGATATTAATACGTACATCAAACTCAGGAATAACCCCACTAAAGAGTATAAACGTGAATTATCTGAGTTAATCCGAAAAGGAATAGACAAAAATATTCTAACTAAAAAAGAATCTAACTACCCAGTGTCTGACACCTGCAGAGTTCCTATAATATATACGGTACCTAAAATTCATAAGAATGCAGAGCAACCACCAGGAGGGCCCATCATAAACGGGATACAATCAATCAATGCAAGGCTGGGGGAATATGTTGATAAATTTTTACAACCCTTAGTACCCCAAACGAAGGCATATCTAAGAGGTACAAAACATTTGCTACAAATATTGGAGACCCTTAAATTGAAATCTGATGAGAAATATATCATAGCAACAGCTGACGTAGCTTCACTGTATACAATAATTGAGCATAGTGACGCAATAGAAGCATCAAAGTGGGCTATGGATCAATATAGCCACCTTATCTCCAAGCAAAAAAGATTCATTCTAAGGAGCCTGACATTTGGAATACAACACAATTACTTCTGGTACAAAGAAAATTATTATAGACAACTAACGGGTATTGGAATGGGAGCCAAATATGCTCCAAGTGTAGCCAATGTATTCATGGCCAAATGGGAGGAGGAAGCAATTTTTTTAAATACCCCAGAACAGTTGGTACTGTATAAAAGATTCATTGATGACTGTATCATAATCCGGAGAGGGGATTAGTCTAGCTTAGCTCTATTCTTTCAACAACTGAATCTGAATCAAAAAAACATTAAACTTGAATATCAAATCAGTGAGGAAAAAGCTCATTTTTTTAGATTTAATTATAGAGCTGAAGGAAAATTCTATCAGTACCAAAACATTCTTCAAGCCAGTGGAGAGGAATAGTTATATACCAGTGAATAGCTGACACTATGAGCCATGGCTAATCAATATCCCGAAAGGACAGTTTGTGCGCTTGCGCAGAAACTGTTCGGACAACAATGAGTACCTCAAACAAGCTCAATGGATGGGAAAAAGGTTTGAAGACAAAGGATATAGCAAAGAATTTATTGAGAATAAAATCGCAGAAGTTAACCAGGTCTCTAGAGAGCTATTGATCCAAGATAAGGTCAAGGAAAACGAAACCAATAATGACATACCTCTAATCATGAATTTAGTGTTCAACATAAAAAAATGGAGAAGATTATCAAAAAACACTTGCCTCTTTTAAAAGCAGACACAACTCTGGGGAATATTCTACCAGAGAAACCTAGATTTGTATATAGGCGAGCCCCAACTTTAAGGGACTTAATAGCCAAAAATGTACCGGTTCCTCCTAAAAAAGTAACTGATTTGTCCTTCTTCCAGGGAAAAGGTTTCTTTCCCTGCAAGAGGTGTTATGCCTGCAGAAATACCCACCAAAATGGTGTGAAGTGTCAGAAGTTTACATCAACCAGTACCGAAAAAGAATTTGAGATCAAGGACTTTGTGTCGTGTAGAACTGAAGTATATGTCCTACAATTCTCTTGTTCCCTCCAATATATAGGTAGAACCAAAAGACCTATGTGGAAGCGAATAAGGGAGAACATCCAAAATATTAAAAAGGCTTACCCCAAGCATAGTGTCTCCAAACATTTTGCTATGTACCACAATAAAGACCTGGGACCTGAAGTTCTGGGCAATCCAAAGATATAAACCACACTGGAGGGGCTCCAATAAGATTAGGGAACTTAGCAAAAATGAATCAAAATGGATATTCCTGATGCGTACTCTTGAACCAAATGGCTTGAACATTGAATTCGATCTGAATTGTTTTATATCTGATTTTTAATTATTTTAAATATAAATCCAGCAGTTAAATAATGCTCATAATTTTTATAATTTTAATAATAACAATTTTTAATCTTCAAATTAATTGTTTGGGTTTTAGCTAGTTCAGAGCCGTCTCTATAATATATATATGTATTTGTCTCTAGATATACATTTTACATACCTGATATCGTTATAATTTTTTAATTTTTATTAATCCTATGTTGCACCATCTATGTATATGATTTTATGGCTGAGAATACGAAATAAGCACTACATGAATGAATCCAATCTAGCTCGATGTTTTTTCCGTTGGGAAAGGTATGTAGTGCTATATAAAGGGTTAATTTAGGGCACCCGACTAAGTATGTTGAGCTAACCGAATGCTCCTTGATAGTTTTTTAGCACCATGTGCGGTTGCTGGGGAAGGATTTATCTGTTTTTAATGTGCAATACTAATTTTTCATCACGGGAGGGTGTATAATAATGCTTGGTACTCCCAGTGTGTCGTTTTTTAAATGTTTTTTAAATGTTATTTCTATGTAGCGGTTCTTTTATGAATAAGTGTATTTTGTTACCATTAAATTACCCTTGTTGTATGTATAATAAAATGTACCCAGAAAGAAACATATGAACATATGCAGTAAGCAGGATGATGACTTGAGCAAATAACGCTGTAGCCATGGTTACTGTGAAGCCATTGTGCTTATAAACTGAGACCGTGGCACCTCGAGTGTATCCTTGAGAAAGTCACGTGACGGTGACACAACGCGTGGGAGGAGCCTAGGACGCACTCTGCAGTCTGTCACTGAGCGGTGTACTGCAGCGATCCTTTTTCTCGTCCACAGCGGCTGACTGCTATTTGCAGATTCATATGCTTTCCTGATACAGGGCGCACGTGAGTGACTCTCTCAGTGTGTTTGCTGGTTTACTAAATGGAGTTCACTGCACAATGAAGTTTTTCCTTGTTTATTTTGCTTTACATATAAGAGAGTTTTATCTGATGAAAATGGAGGTGGATGGCATTATCGCTTAAGAATGACAAGCAGACACCCCAATTAAGCAATTAAAGAACCACAACCACTGGGACTACTTTTATATTTCTACTACAATAGTCTTTTTAATGTCTCTCTCCTTGTTTAATCACAATACTATTTAATTACCAATACTTGTTATTTATTATATTCACTATTTAGATTTTAACACTTATATATTGATGGACGATTGTTCCTGTGTGTACATATGTGTGTTATATAATTTCAATTTATTTATTCATCTATCTATAGATGTATATGTGCAATATCACTCTCATTTTGATATAGATATTTAAAAGTTTTGGAGTTTTTTGAAACACTTGGAATATTAATGTAATATCACATTGGTTTGGATTTATGTGCGGGATGCACAGTAGTGCACTCTATATATATATTTTTTACTGATCATTGAGTGAAGTGCTTCAATTATTATTTTATACATAAGGGAGTCTAGATGCTGCGTCCTTTTTTTCATACGAGAATTTATTTGCATTAATACACCTCTTATAAACCCCTTGTATGTATTCCATACCATGCTGCGGTCGGGTACCAAGCACACGTTCTTAGTGAAGAAGAGTGGTGATCTCTGTAGTGTATGCTGGTTGTTGTAGTAAGAAATTATTAGCTTGCCAGAGATTAGTTTTAGATTGTGGTGGGGAGTCTGTTGTTGAGATACTGATGGGCATGTGGTCATGGCATGGCATGGACAGTTGAAGAAGTGGCCTTTTGAAGAAGCCACTTGACTGCAAGAAAAAGATCAATTCTGGAATATGTTTCATGAAGTGGAGAAAAATACGTATAATAATTTTCAGACCCGTGATGGCATCGCCAGATGTCAAACAAGTTTTAGTCAAGTAGAAAATTTTCAGAGGGGATTCACGGGGATTCACGTCTTTTGGTCGTCGTAGAAGAGTCCAGGTTGAAGTCACCACATATAAGCACATGACCTCTTTGGATGGGTTTGGTGGAGTGCAGGAGGCACTTGAGGATGCGCATTTGGTGAACATTGGGTGTGTATACGTTTACTAAGTTATAGTTGATCTTGTTGATGGTGCATTATATGTTGTATTTAGGAACAAGGAACTGCGTAACAAGGAAAAATAAACAACAGATTGTCGGGTAATGATTAGTAAGCGTAGTGTGGAATTCAGCAGAGAAAATAGACTGATATTAGCAATTTCTCTGTAGGGGGTAAACAGTCAAGTGCAACAATAGGTTGTGTGAGCCTGAGGCCAGACAGAACATTCCTGTAACATTCCTGTAAGGTTAACAAGCCGTTTGGGCAGTGGCGGCAGCCTGTTTGCTTTGTTGTTTATCAGCGTACCTTTCCCTTTGCTGAAGTGGGCGTTTCATCACTGAGAATGGGTTGTTGTCCTGTGGGGGATCAACGATAATTCCCCATGCGAGGAGTAGTTTCATCCCTCCAGTTAGGGTGAAAATAGTGTGAGAGTTTTCATTCCTGGTGACTAGTATGGTCGCCGGATACCTCCACTTGTATTGTATCTTATGGGTATTCGTGGCTTTCGTCACTGGGTTTAGGTGGCGTCACAATTGGAGGGTGTATTCGGAGAGGTCTGGGAAAAGTTGGATCCCGTCAAACGGGGCTGGGAGAGTGGATTTTTGTCTGGCTGTTGATAAGAGTTTTTCTTTGGCGTGGAAAAAGTGTACTCTCATAAGCACGTCCCTGGGTACAGACGCGGCCAGGTGGGACGGTTTGGCTATTCTGTGGATCCTGTCTATAGTGATTTCAAGTGGGGTGGCATCAGGCAGAATAGCGCACATGAGGTCTTGAGCGAATTTATGTAGAGCTGTTGGTGGGACAGATTCAGGGCCCCCCTTAACTTGACGTTGTTATGACGGGATCTGTATTCTAAATCTGCTAATTAAGATTTGATCCAATGTTAATCATCTTTCACATCCTCATATGCATCTACAAGGTCATTGATAGTGGTGGTGCTGTCCTCCATTTTGGACTCAATGTATGTAATTCTGTCTCCCATGGCATGAATATCTGAGGAGAATTTTGATATTAAGGAGGATAGATCTGTCACCAGGGAGGATTGAAGAGACAGAAGCATGTCCTTTAGTGTTGTGCCTAATACAGGCTGTCCTGTGGTAGGGAATGCTGCCATAGATGATTGAAGGGCCTGATTAGACTGGAGGGGGTTAAGTAGCTGGGCCACAGTTTGTTTGGAGGATAGAGGCGTATCCTAGCCTTAGCAGGGCTGCCTGAAGTGGGGCTGCCTTCTGCCTGGTCAGTGGGGGACAGTAAGGGTTGGATGCCGTCAGTATCATCGGGGATTGCGTCCAGGAGATCTGTGTAAGCATTGCTTGTGGCTGCCACGCCGGCGCCATTTTGGTTCAAACTGACCTGCGGTGCTGGCTTCAGCAAGAAGGCCGTGAACTTTTTCAGCCAGTATTCAGGTTTCTGCCTGCTGGACAGATCCCGGGGTCACCAGCGTTGTGTGGGATGTGCATGGCGGTGTTCGGGCTGCGGATGTGGTACTCGGTCGTGCCGTAGTTCTCTCTGGCCGGCGGAGCATTCAAAAGTGGCCATTCACAAGCGCCGTCAAGCCACGCCCCCTTATATGCATTCTTCAGTTACACACACCCTGCTGGGTAAACCTGCTTTACTGGCATCCCAGGCTACCCCCAACAGTATCCAGGCTAGCTGTAAACAGATTTCACAGTTCAGAAACATCTGACATTAGAATAAAATCATGTTGTTTTCAAACAATGGTACAGCAGCTAAAAGTGACCATTGACCTTAAATCCGCGTACCGGTAGTTACCCTTCCTGAGCAGGTGGTGAAACATGACTGACTGGGAACTGCAGACTAGCCTGGGATAATAAGGTCTTGGCCTTAGCCTTGTTTACTGTGTCCAGACATTGTGATATTACTTGCAGTGCATTGTGGTTACAAATCATTCACCCCAGCGAAATCCAACATTATTTCACCAGGAATGCTAATCGGGAACAAGCAGGGAACAAGTTCTCTTTGAACCCATGGTAGACACAAACCAGAACTTCTTCCCTTCTCCCTGCTACTCCCATAGATAAAATTATCTTTTGTCTACAATTGTTACAAACGACATTTTATTAAATATATAGAACTAAAGATCCACACTTAGGTATAAATATAGCTGCAGCCTCCCCAATAAAGACTCAGCTAAGTGGTGTCCCAAGAAATATGTAATGAGAAATGGGGATGTTGGCGCTGCTAATAATGTAATTATTTTTTTTTTTTAATTCTATATTTTATTTTTTCAAACACAGAAAAATAAAAAAAATACATTTTCATATATATATATATATATATATATATATATATATATATATATATATATATATACATATAAAACAAATATCGTTATTGCTGCTTCCAATTTGCAGAGTATAACTTAGCACATTGTGATTCAGTTTTTAGTAGACACATATGACTTATTATCAAACAAGACAGAAAAAGAAAAAGAAAGAGAAAATAAATAAATAAATAAATAAATAAATAAAAACCCCAAATAAAAAAATTTCACTATGGCATTATTTAGGTTCTCTCGCTCCCCCCCCCCCTCATAATGACCCACCCTGCTCTCCAAGCGCATATCCGTACTCCCTGGTGCAGACCAGAAGAGACCATGAATTCCATTTTTTATTAAATTTCTCCACCTTACCCTGTGTAATCGCAATGCCTTTTTCCATGGCGTATATATCTGCTACTTTTTTTAACCATAGTGAGATCGAGGGGGGTGATTCTTGCTTCCAAACGGCCGGGATGCAGGCCTTTGCCGCATTCAAAAGATGGGCCACCAGAGAATTCCAATATGTACACTTTGAGAGGTCCGAAAGCTGAAGAAGATATCTTGCTGGGTCGGACCCCGGGTCATACTCTGTTAATTGTCTTAAAGTATCTCGTACTTTAGACCAGAAATCTACTAACTTTCGACATGACCAAAAGATGTGGAGCATATTACCCTCTGATTCTCCACATCGCCAGCATTTATTTGTCCGCTCTGGATACATTTTTTGTAGTAATGATGGAACTTTATACCACCTTGTAAGAATTTTGTTGCATAACTCTTGGTATTTGCTGGCAGTTGAGGAGTAATGAGCAAAGTGTAAAATTATAGCTCATTTGCTCTTTGGAGAGTGTAATGTCCAGATCTCTTTCCCATTTCGTAAGAAATCTTGGGACAAAGTCTTCAGGGGGATCTATTAATATTTTATATACCTCCGATACTCCATGTGCAGAAGGCTCTACCAAAAGGCATACATTTTCTAATGGTGTATTTAAGCGGTCTGATCTTTTCCCCCTATTAAGGGAGGTTAGGAAATGTGTAAGCTGTTGCATCCGCCATGGATCCAGTGGCGGACAGAACAGCGATTGCATTTCCGACCTTGTCTTCAACCTTGATGCTTCAAGAAAATCCCCTAGTTGAAATCTGCCATGGCGCATAATTTGCTTAAAACGGCTGTCTGTGTAGCCAGAGGGAAATAGTGGATTTCCTAACACAGGATGGAGCCGTGTGATTTCCCCGTCAAATCTTGAGAAAAAGTGGCTCTGTTGGATTACTTTTAAATTTGCCCCTATTAAGGGGTGATGTCTTAAAGTTTTAAGAGTTTTAAGTTGTAGCCATGGCAGACATCGAAGAGGAATCTCCATACATGATTGTTCAATCGCTATCCAGGTTTTGTATCCCTTGTGTCTGCACCAAGCAAGTACCCTAGCAAGGTGTACTGCTTTGTAGTATCTTATCGGGTCGGGAAAAGCAATACCTCCTCTAGCCTTTGGCATAGCCAGTAAATTGAAAGATAGACGCGGATGCTTTTTTGCCCAAATAAATTTAATAAAAATACTACGTATTGATTTCAGAAAGGACTCTGGGATAGCTATTGGCAGAGTCTGAAGGAGGTATAGTAACCTTGGAAGAATATTCATTTTAAGAATGGCATTCCTACCCATCCATGTATAGGGGCCTTTATTCCTTTATTCCATCTTTCAAATCAGATGAAAATTCCCGTATTAACGGGAAAGCTGGGTAAAGCTACCCAGGGGAAGGAAAACGACGATTGAAGAGCCCGTGCTAGTGCTGTTGGGAACGTAATGTTTAATATCTCTGATTTTTGAGTATTAATTTTAAAATTAGAGATGAAGCTATAGCGATCAAACTCATTTACAAGGTTTGGTACCGTGGTTTCTGGTGAGGTGATGAAAAACAATATGTCGTCTGCATACGCCGCAGTTTTGTGCTCAGTTTTGTCGATTGAGCAACCCTGTATATCGATATTTTGTCGAACATGTTGCAGAAATGGTTCGAGGGTAAATATGAATATCATTGGGGACAAAGGGCATCCCTGTCTAGTGCCGTTGCTCATGTTAAAGTATGAGGAGGTTACCTCATTAATTCTTACCGCCACAGATGGAACAGAGTATATAGCCTCTATCCATTTACCAAATGCTTTCCCAACTCCAATATGGGTCAACGTCTCCTTCAGAAATGTCCAATCCACCCTGTCAAAGGCTTTCTCAGCGTCAGACGATAGAAGACATAGTGGTATTTTACGAGAATGAGCCAGATGAATAATATCTAAAGCCCTAGTGGTATTATTTTTAGCCTCTTTGGTAGGCATAAAGCCTACCTGATCAGGGTGGATGACAGTCTGAAGGAGAGGTTGTAATCTTGTAGCTAATATCCTTGTGAAAATTTTCAAATTGACATTTAATAATGAGATCGGTCTATAGTTCTTACATTGAGTGAGGTCCTTGCCCTCCCTAGGAATGACTGCAATATGTGCCCTAAGAGTGTCAGTCGGTACGGGTCGATCTTCTAGGAGGGAATTAAATGCTTTTGTAAATCGTGGACTAAAATGGGAGCAAATACCTTGTAATAGACTACTGTATACCCATCTGGGCCAGGAGCTTTATGTGGCTTTAACGTACTGATTGCGTTCATATATTCGTCAATTGATATTGGCGCATTTAGTGCCTCCGAGTCGTCGGAGATTGATGGTAAACCTGAGGAGGCAAGGTACTCTCAAATTAATTGTTGCTTTTGTGCCGTTTGGTCTGACGGGGTATTCGTCTGTAAGTTATATAATGACTGGTAATACTTTCGAAAAACCTCTGCGATTTTATTAGATTCGAAGAAACGGTTCCCTCCGTCAGAGTCTATATGTGGGACATAGTTCCTATGTGAGTTTTCCCTAAGTGAATGTGCCAGGAGTTTGCCTGATTTGTTCCCTTGTTCGTAGTGTACATTTCTAGCTCTCGCTGTCTGTATGCTGGCTTCCTGTTTCATCAAAGAAGAGAGTTTTTCCCGCTGTATCCTGAGATCTACTGCTATGGTTTGTGAAAGTGATTTTTTATGTTTAGTCTCTAACTCTGCTACCAATTTTAATTGATCCTGAAACACTCTTTGTTTTTTTTTACTTATTGCCGTCGCCTTTTTAATCAATATACCTCGCATAACGCATTTATGTGTTTCCCATAGAATGAGTGGGGAGATTTCTTCTGAGTCATTTTCATTAAAGATTCTAATCAGTTCGCTAGAAAGCTCGTTCCAAAGTTGGCCTTTTTGTAGTAGCGATTCATTAAGTTTCCATGTCCATGGTCTGTTAGCCGGCTTAGACAGCTGAAGATCTAAAGACACCGGAGCATGATCTGATACCGTTAATGTCCCGATGGTCGAGTCGACCACCGCTGGTAGTAAAGATTGAGATATTAACACATAATCGATTCTAGAGTAACTATTGTGTGGCGCCGAATAGAAAGTGTAGTCACGTTCGGCTGGATGCTGGACTCATCTACAAGTCGCATAGATTGTATAGCTTTTTTTATTCGTCTAAGATATTGATAAGATAGATGTGTAGCAGATTTAGAAACGTCCAGTAAAGGATCAAGGGCCACATTCAAATCTCCACCCAGTATCAGTCCACCCTCCATAAAAACCTGTAGATTATTAAGAATTCCATTAAGACAACTCAACTGTGCCTGGTTCAGCAAATAGATGGACGCCAAAGTAAGACGGCCAGCTAAGTCGCCTTTAAGAAAAAGGTAGCGTCCTTCCGGATCGCTCATCTGGTCGGCATAGGACCATGGAACCATCCCAGAAAGCAAGATACTCGCCCCCCTCGTCTTAGAGTTTGGGGCTGTACTGTGGAAAACATATGGCTATATTTCATCTTTAAATTTTGGTGTCTTCCCGGATTGGAAATGTGTCTCTTGTATGAATACCACCTGAGCGCGCATGCACCAGAGTTCACGTAGGACCACTGTGCGCTTCTCCGGTATATTCAATTCAATGACATTCAAGGAGAGGCAGCGCACACTGGTCATAGCGAAGCCCGATACGGGAAAGAAGAGAGAGCGAGAGAAAAAAAAAACACAAAAAAAAAACCCCACACACCCCAACACACCAAAAACACAAAATTGAAAACACAACAAACTACTAATAGGGCTCTAATTGAGCCTGCGCGTAATTCAATAGACAAGCATCAAAAACGCAAGTACAGCGTCTTCACAGCGCCTCCACAGCGCCCCCTGCGCCCCGCACCCTTCCCTTCCTCCCTTTTACACTATATACAGTATAAAAGAAAACTGTAAAAAAAAAAAAAAAAAAACGCAAAACGCTGCAAAAACGCCGCAAAACGCTGCTCAAAAGTGCAGCAAGCACCACAAAAAACACTGCAGAAACGCTCAAAAGCAACATGCATAGTTGTGAATCGAGCCTTAGACATCTATAATGCTCATGTAAACAGATAAATAAAGGATTAGCAAATCTGTACTTTGTCAAAGCATTATTTAGAAGTCATTCCTATTTGTAGAGAATAGAATATCTGATAAATTAAGTTCAATCATGCTATATCAAGCCAGTTTCACTTCAGTGTCAGTCCAGTCATGAAGCAGAATAGGTGTCATAGACAGCCTAGCGAACATATCTGGCAATTGGGTGTGTGCACGTAGTACAAAAAATTGTTGGCCTTTCTGTATATGTAGGGAAAAGGGGAAACCCCATATATATGTAGCACCTTCGTCACATAATTTGTCTAATAGGGGCTTCATGCTACGGCGCATCTGTAAAGTATATTTTGAAAGGTCCGACAGAATCTGTATAGTTGCTCCATTAAAATCAATAGTACCCAATGACCATGCCTTCCGGATAATTTCTTCTTTAATATTATAGAAATGTACTCTGCATAGGGTGTCCCTCGCTCTACCATTTGACAAAGGAGCATTGCCTTGTATCCGATGAACTCTGTCTAGTTCAATATCCGCTGTCGAATCCCTCCCCAGGATTTTATTTAATATGACCGTAACAGTGTGGCGCAGCTCATTAGCGGACGTGGTCTCAGGGATACCCTGAATTTTTAAGTTATTCCTCCTGCTCCTATTTTCTAAATTGTCCTGTTGAAGTCGCACATTGTGTAGATACTGCGACTGTACCGCTAACTTAGCCTCCAGAGTCGCTATTTTTTGTTCTGCTGCGGTCTGGTTTTGTTCAATGGTGTCTACCCTGAATGTCAAGCTATGCAATGACTCTTTGACCTCCTTGAACTCTTCTCTAAGTACTTGCTGTAGAGTAGCGGTCATTCGGTCCATATCTGCCTTAGTAGATAGTGTAGAAAAAAAGGAATTTGTATCCGAATCGGCCGACAGAGATAGCAAAACCGGAATGGCAGATCCAGTTGTACCAGTTGTGCCAATTATACCAGATATTTTTTTAGAGGGTGTTGGTGCATACTGACGTATATGCTGGTGTGTAAGCTGATGTATATGCATGTTAATAATTATACTGGTACTTGTAGTATTGTTAGTGCTACTAACCCCCTTTTTGGCTCTTGTGTCCGGTTTGTTTACTGGTGTGTGTTTTCCTTTAGCTTCCTGTATGGGAACCCCAATAGGCCCCTCAGTAAACTCCCCAGCAAGCTCACCTGTCTGGGATTCCAGTGCTTGATGATTGACGGTCTGTGTGAAAACCTGTGGATCACCTTCTGATATCCCCACGTTCACAGTTAGAGACTGTAGGTCTCGAGTGTCCCGAGTGTCTCGAGCGTGCACGCTTGGTGATCCGGATAGCGCAGGTACCCGCTCGGCTTTATTCGGCGGGTCTCGGCTCACAACAGGACTCAGCTCCTGATTACACTTGGAGGGCTTTGAGGGCAGCAGCTCAGGTGACGCCGGCACCGCAGGTATCACGGGACTCTGAAACACAGAGCCTGCCTGTGAACGCAAGGGATAGTAACTGGTAAGTAGGGCGCTACGTATAACAGGTCCGGTACCAAGCTCTTTCCTGGCTGCACGGGGGCCTCTGGGCATCTCCTTGCGTCTCCCTCTGCGTCTGCGTCTCCCTCTGTCCCTCCGGTCCCGGAGGGAAAAGGCAGGTAGCCCATTCCAGAGAGATGAGAGATGAGATGGGATGAAATAGAGAGTAAACGGGCAGTACACTGTAGCGCACGATAGTCCTGGGATCAAATGCTGGGATCAACAGAAAAAAGAAATAGACCGTCTAATAGTTCAACAGACAGTCCTCACGGCACTACAGCAGACAGGCGATGTCCGAATTCTGAAATCTGAAATTATCAGCCATCTCAGCAGCCACGGAATCCACATCCCCAGCAAATAGGACACAAATAATGGCAGGTAACGGCAGACATCAGGGGAGGCACACATTCACTCTGAGACTGGCCAGAATTTTAAGTGTCAGCCTCAGACAGCAAGCATCAGGAGTCAGGAGTTAATTAGAGATTAACACCAGCCGCCAGGAATCAGGCATCAGACATTTATTGATCCGAGAGAAGCCTCCAATTAGTGCCTCTCCAGGTCCCTATCACTCGCACTCTCACTCCATTCTCACCACTTGATCGCCCCCTGTACTGGCTAATAATGTAATTACACTACCGTTCAAAAGTTTGGGGTCACATTGAAATGTCCTTATTTTTGAAGGAAAAGCACTGTACTTTTAAATGAAGCTAACTTTAAACTAGTCCTAACTTTAAACAAATATACTCTATACATTGCTAATGTGGTAAATGACTATTCTAACTGCAAATGTCTAGTTTTTGGTGCAATATCTACATAGGTGTATAGAGGCCCATTTCCAGCAACTATCACTCCAGTGTTCTAATGGTACAATGTGTTTGCTCATTGGCTCAGAAGGCTAATTGATGATTAGCAAACCCTTGTGCAATCATGTTCACACATCTAAAAACAGTCTAGCTCCTTCCAGAAGCTACAAAACTGACCTTCCTGTGAGCAGATTGAGTTTCTGGAGCATCACATTTGTGGGGTCAATTAAACGCTCAAAATGGCCAGAAAAAGAGAACTTTCATCTGAAACTCGACAGTCTATTCTTGTTCTTAGAAATGAAGGCTATTCCATGCGAGAAATTGCAAAGAAATTAAAGATTTCCTACAACGGTGTGTACTACTCACTTCAGAGGACAGCACAAACAGGCTCTAACCAGAGTAGAAAAAGAAGTGGGAGGCCGCGTTACACAACTAAGCAAGAAGATAAGCACATTAGAGTCTCTAGTTTGAGAAACAGACGCCTCACAGGTCCCCAACTGGCATCTTCATTAAATAGTACCCGCAAAACACCAGTGTCAACATCTACAGTGAAGAGGCGGCTGCGGGATTTTGGGCTTCAGGGCAGAGTGGCAAAGAAAAAGCCATATCTGAGACTGGCCAATAAAAGAAAAAGATTAAGATGGGCAAAAGAACACAGACATTGGACAGAGGAAGACTGGAAAAAAGTGTTGTGGACGGATGAATCCAAGTTTGAGGTGTTTGGATCACAAAGAAGAACGTTTGTGAGACGCAGAACAAATGAAAAGATGCTGGAAGAATGCCTGACGCCATCTGTTAAGCATGGTGGAGGTAATGTGATGGTCTGGGGTTGCTTTGGTGCTGGTAAGGTGGGAGCTTTGTACAGGGTAAAAGGGATTCTGAATAAGGAAGGCTATCACTCCATTTTGCAACGCCATGCCATACCCAGTGGACAGCGCTTGATTGGAGCCAATTTCATCCTACAACAGGACAATGACCCTAAACACACCTCCAAATTGTGCAAGAACTATTTACAGCAGAAGCAGGCAGCTGGTATTCTATCGGTAATGGAGTGGCCAGCACAGTCACCAGATCTGAACCCCATTGAGCTGTTGTGGGAGCAGCTTGACCGTATGGTACGCCAGAAGTGCCCATCCAACCAATCCAACTTGTGGGAGCTGCTTCTAGAAGCGTGGGGTGCAATTTCTCCAGCTTACCTCAATAAATTAACAGCTAGAATGCCAAAGGTGTGCAATGCTGTAATTGCTGCAAAAGGAGGATTCTTTGATGAAAGCAAAGTTTGATGTAAAAACAATGTTATTTCAAATACAAATCATTATTTCTAACCTTGTCAATGTCTTGACTCTATTTTCTATTCATTTCCCAACGTATGGTGGTGAATAAGTGTGACTTTTCATGGAAAACACAAAATTGTTTGGGTGACCCCAAACTTTTGAACGGTAGTGTAAATGTCCCTCAAACAAGGTGAGGGTATAGGGCAAGCAAGTGAAAAAATCTTGAACCACTAAAAAACTCTGATTAGTAAAAAAATGTGCATCTGATATAAAACAAATATAAAGTGCAAATATTGAACTATATAATGCAGACCTGATAGTGAGTGGAAAAAACACACTCTCTTACCACATCAAATAAAATGCAACTATATATAGTATACAATGACCAATAATTAATTGTGACAGACCTAGCCGGGACAGAGGCTTTTGGAGGGGACTGAATGCCAGCCTCTTGCCCACCGATTATGGGCCCTGGCATTTGGGGGGAGGGTGCTCGTTGTGAGCTGTATGCTTGGGGACCCTGGAGGTGGTGTTACTTTAGATTCAGGTCCATGCTCCCCAAGACACACAGACTCTGGGGACCCTGGATATGCCATTGTGACGGGAGTCACTAATAGGGGCACAAGGTGAATGAGAACCCTACTATGATCTGTGCTAGTCAGACTCAATGCTGTATACATGTATATATACTGTGTGCTGTCTCATTGTGTTGTGTACTATTTGCTGTGCTAGTTTGGGGTGTGGTTGTATTCCAATGTTCTTTTGTGTCTGTCTGCCTTGGATTATGGGATGTTTATCTCTATGGAGGGAGGGGGTATTCCTCCAGCAGCCCCCCCCTGCTAAGACTGTTTACTGATGAGAAGTTAAACACACCTGACCTGTGTGTCCATTGTCATTGGACAGTTTAACCCGCCCTGTTTTCCAATGGTGGGGGGAAGTGTTTTGAAGTGGGATCTGTATAACATGTATGTCAATAAAATTCATTCTTGCTTAAACCTCAAGACAGAGCCTTGTCTCGTATTTGGGGGAGAATAATTTGTATGGGTTCCTTGTTTGGCTGATTGAAGTGTTCGTGGAGCTGCCGTTGTGTTCGCAAATGGAATGTCTTAAACGACTTTAACCCCTTTCATACTTGGGGTGTCGTTACAATAATAATATAAAGTGAATCCTGAATTGCAAAATAAAGTGACAAGTCTGAATAAATAATGAAAGAATATGAAAAAATATAATGAAAAACTATTTGGTATTTCAGACTAAGAATATAGTGTATATGTGTCACTGTGTATCAATGACAAAAGTCCAAAGACCAATAACATAGAAAAATATTCAGTGTCCCATATTCATAATTTCATGAAAGTGACTGGTGCTGATTTCCAAGTATTGCAACTTAATATCCTCTTCTGTGCATCAAATAAAGTGACTTCTTGTGCTATAAAGTCACCAAGTGCATCAAAATAAGGTGACTCATTTCGTCACTGTATGTCATCTGATGAGATCTCTATGGATGACAGCCCAGTTGGAGAAATGGAAAGAACTGAGACCCAAGGGCCTGGTCATTTTCAGCAGACAAGGTTTGAAAGAACTCCCGCCCCAAGATGGGAAGGACCTTTTAAAACACCAAACCATCAACCCAGAGCCACGGAGAGGTGAAGAGAAAACCAATATGGACCCCCCTTTGAGAGATCTCCTGCCTCCTCAAGATATAATGCCCCTACATATAACAGATTCTCACCCATTGCAAGGAGAGGACCCCACACTCCCCATCGCAACTTCCAGTATGGGAGAAGACATAGAGAGGAAAGGGGTTTTCCTCAGGGGAGGCCACGAGAGAGGCCCGCTGGGAGATGGAACGAACATGTACCATACAGGGTTCAGGGGTGGAGAAGTCAACGGATGAATGGGGGGGACTCAAAGAGGATCAGGATTCCTCAGAAATCCAAAAAGGGACCAAAGAATCACTGGAAACTACAGGTATCCACATGGTCAGGGCCAAAGGACGAATACAAGAAATGGATGGATCAGGAATCAAGACATGGAACCAGAGCAAACACAGAGATTTATGGTAAGAGGGAATCGACAAGTGGAAAATGAGGAGGGAAGAAGAAGAAGAAGAAGAAGAGAAAATTACGTGGTGGGATTTTTAATCTGAGTGATGACGTTTTTACTGAAGATGAGTTAAGAATTTTGGATTTGGGCCTTAAGTTCGCTCCTGAAAAAAATTCTGACCATTTTGAAGTATAGACCTACAAAAATTCTTATGAAATTACTTAGAACCCCCAAACATTATATATGGGTTTTTTTCTAACACCCTAGAGAATAAAATGGCGGTTGTTGCAATAGTTTTTTTTTGCACCGTATTTGCGCAGTGTTCTTATAAGCGCACTTTTTTTTGGAAAAAATTCACTTTTTTGAATGGAAAAATAAGACAACTGTAAACTTAGCCCAGTTTTTTTTATATTGTGAAATATAATGTTACGCTGAGTAAATTGATACCCAACATGTCACGCTTCAAAATTGTGCCCGCTTGTGGAATGGCGTCAAACTTTTACCCTCAAAAATCTCCATAGGCGACGTTTAAAAAATTCTACAGGTTGCATGTTTTGCATTACAGAGGAGGTCTAGGGCTAGAATTATTGCTCTTGCTCTTCTGGTTGCGGCGATACCTCACATGTGTGGTTTCATATGCGGGCGCTACTCGCGTATGCGTTCGCTTCTGCGCGCGAGCTCGTCAGGACGGGGGGTTTTTTTAATTTTTTTCAATTTTATTTTTATTATTTATTTTACATTATTTTATTTATTTTTACACCGTTTAAAAAAAATGTATCACTTTTATTCCTATTACAAAGAATGTAAACATCCCTTGTAATAGAAAAAAGCATGACAGGACCTCTTAAATATGAGATCTGGGGTCAAAAAGACCTCAGATCTCATATTTACACTAAAATGCAATAAAAAAAAAAAAAGTCATTTAAAAAAATGATATTGAAAAAAATATGCCTTTAAGAGGCGTGGGCGGAAGTGACGTTTTGACGTCGCTTCCGCCCAGCAGTGTCATGGAGATGAGTGGGTGCCATCTAATGCCGCGTACACACGGTCGGACTTTTCGTCTACAAAAGTCAGACAGCCTGTCCGACAGACTTCCGGCAGACTTTCGGCGGACTTGCGGCGGACTTGCGGCATACTTTCTAACGAACGGACTTGCCTACACACGACCACACAAAAGTCCGATGGATTCGTACGTGATGACGTACACCGGACTAAAATAAGGAAGTTCATAGCCAGTAGCCAATAGGTGCCCTAGCGTGGCTTTTTGTCCGTCGGACTAGCACACAGACGAGCGGATTTCGGGGTCCGTCGTAGTTACGAAGTAAAGTTTTGAAGCATGTTTCAAATCTAAAGTACGTCGGATTTGAGGCTAAAAAAGTACGTTGAAAGTCCGGAGAAGCCCACACACGATCGGATTACCAGCCAGCTTTAGTCCGTCAGCGTCCGTTGGACTCTTGTAGACGAAAAGTCCGACCGTGTGTACGCGGCATTAGCCTCACTCGTCTCCAGGCACAGGAGGTAACGGGGGCTCCGGTAAGTGGCGGAGGGCACCGGACCGCGGCAGGAGGGGGGTGGCCCCTCTCCCACCACTGATAAAAGTGATCTCGCAGTGAATCCGCCGCAGGGACCACTTTTATCAGAAAGAGGACCGCCGCACGAAAACGGGGATACCGGGGTTATGGCAGCTAGCTGCTGCCATAACAACGATATCCCCCTTCAAAGTTTGGACGTACATCAGCGTGCGGCGGTCCGGAAGTGGTTAAGAAACATTTTGCACTTAATGAAAATAAGAAAACCCCAGATTGTTCGGAATTTCACCATACCACCCATAGGAACAACTCAATTTTCAACCCAATGGTTCCCAGCAATGAATGTTTGAGTGCATTCAGAAATATGGTGGAAACTGACCTTAACCACTTGACGACCGCCTCATGTACGTCGGCAAAGTGGCACGGACAGGCAAAATCACGTACAGTGTACGTGATTTGCCTTCCGCGGGTGGGGGGTCCGATCGGACCCCCCCCCGGTGCCCGAGGCGGTCGTCCTTTGTGCCCCGGCGATCGGTGGTGAGGGGGAGACCATCCGTTCGTGGCCCCCCCCCTCGCGATCGCCGCCGGCCAATCGAATCATTCCTTTGCTGCTGTATGCTAAACAGCAGCAAAGGAAATGATGTCATCTCTCCTCGGCTCGGTATTTTCCGTTCCGGCCCGAGGAGAGAAGACATCAATGTGAGTGCACCAACACACACACACACAGTAGAACATGCCAGGCACACAAAACACCCCGATCCCCCCCCCGATCGCCCCCCGATCCCCCCCCAATCACCCCCCCCCCCCTGTCACAAACTGACACCAGCAGTTTTTTTTTTTTTTTTTTCTGATTACTGCATTGGTGTCAGTTTGTGACAGTTAGTGTTGGGACAGTGAGTATTACCCCCCTTTAGGTCTAGGGTACCCCCCTAACCCCCCTAATAAAGTTTTAACCCCTTGATCACCCCCTGTCACCAGTGTCACTAAGCGATCATTTTTCTGATCGCTGTATTAGTGTCGCTGGTGACGCTAGTTAGGGACATAAATATTTAGGTTCGCCGTCAGCGTTTTATAGCGTCAGGGACCCCCATATACTACCGAATAAATGTTTTAACCCCTTGATTGCCCCCTAGTTAACCCTTTCACCACTGATCACCGTATAACCGTTACGGGTGACGCTGGTTAGTTTGTTTATTTTTTATAGTGTCAGGGCACCCGCCGTTTATTACCGAATAAAGGTTTAGCCCCCTGATCGCCCAGTGGTGATATGCGTCGCCCCAGGCAGCGTCAGATTAGCGCCAGTACCGCTAACACCCACGCACGCAGCATACGCCTCCCTTAGTGGTATAGTATCTGAACGCATCAATATCTGATCCGATCAGATCTATACTAGCGTCCCCAGCAGTTTAGGGTTCCCAAAAACGCAGTGTTAGCGGGATCAGCCCAGATACCTGCTAGCACCTGCGTTTTGCCCCTCCGCCCGGCCCAGCCCAGCCCACCCAAGTGCAGTATCGATCGATCACTGTCACTTACAAAAGACTAAACGCATAACTGCAGCGTTCGCAGAGTCAGGCCTGATCCCTGCGATCGCTAACAGTTTTTTTGGTAGTATTTTGGTGAACTGGCAAGCACCAGCCCCAGGCAGGGTCAGGTTAGCGCCAGTACCGCTAACACCCACGCACGCAGCATACGCCTCCCTTAGTGGTATAGTATCTGAACGGATCAATATCTGATCCGATCAGATCTATACTAGTGTCCCCAGCAGTTTAGGGTTCCCAAAAACGCAGTGTTAGCGGAATCAGCCCAGATACCTGCTAGCACCTGCGTTTTGCCCCTCCGCCCGGCCCAGCCCACCCAAGTGCAGTATCGATCAATCACTGACACTTACAAAACACTAAATGCATAACTGCAGCGTTCACAGAGTCAGGCCTGATCACTGCGATCGCTAACAGTTTTTTTGGTAGTATTTTGGTGAACTGGCAAGCACCAGCCCCAGGCAGCGTCAGGTTAGCGCCAGTACCGCTAACACCCACGCACGCACTGTACACCACCCTTAGTGGTATAGTATCTGAACGGATCAATATCTGATCCGATCAGATCTATACTAGCATCCCCAGCAGTTTAGGGTTCTCACAAACGCAGTGTTAGTGGGATCAGCCCAGATACCTGCTAGCACCTGCGTTTTGCCCCTCCGCCCGGCCCAGCCCAGCCCACCCAAGTGCAGTATCGATCGATCACTGTCACTTACAAAAGACTAAAACGCATAACTGCAGCGTTCGCAGAGTCAGGCCTGATCCTTGCGATCGCTAACAGATTTTTTGGTAGCGTTTTGGTGAACTGGCAAGCGCCAGCGGCCTACTACACCCCGGTCGTAGTCAAACCAGCACTGCAGTAACACTTGGTGACGTGGCGAGTCCCATAAGTGCAAGCTGGTGAGGTGGCAAGCACAAGTAGTGTCCCGCTGCCACCAAAAAGACAAACACAGGCCCGTCGTGCCCATAGTGCCCTTCCTACTGCATTCGCCAATCCTAATTGGGAACCCATCGCTTCTGCAGCGCCCGTACTTCCCCCATTCACATCCCCAACCAAATGCAGTCGGCTGCATGAGAGGCATTTTCTTTATGTCCTCCCGAGTACCCCTACCCAGCGAACGCCCCCAAAAAAGATATTGTGTCTGCAGCTAGCACGGATATAGGCGTGACACCCGCTATTATTGTCCCTCCTGTCCTGACAATCCTGGTCTTTGCATTGGTGAATGTTTTGAACGCTACCATACACTAGTTGAGTATTAGCGTAGGGTACAGCATTGCACAGACTAGGCACACTTTCACAGGGTCTCCCAAGATGCCATCGCATTTTTAGAGACCCGAACCTGGAACCGGTTACAGTTATAAAAGTTAGTTACAAAAAAAGTGTAAAAAAAAAATATATATATATATATATATATAAAATAAAAAAAAATAGTTGTCGTTTTATTGTTCTCTCTCTCTCTATTCTCTCTATTGTTCTGCTCTTTTTTACTGTATTCTATTCTGCAATGTTTTATTGTTATTATGCTTTATCATGTTTGCTTTTCAGGTATGCAATTTTTTATACTTTACCGTTTACTGTGCTTTATTGTTAACCATTTTTTTGTCTTCAGGTACGCCATTCACAACTTTGAGTGGTTATACCAGAATGATGCCTGCAGGTTTAGGTATCATCTTGGTATCATTCTTTTCAGCCAGCGGTCGGCTTTCATGTAAAAGCAATCCTAGCGGCTAATTAGCCTCTAGACTGCTTTTACAAGCCGTGGGAGGGAATGCCCCCCCCCCCACCGTCTTCCGTGTTTTTCTCTGGCTCTCCTGTCTCAACAGGGAACCTGAAAATGCAGCCGGTGATTCAGCCAGCTGACCATAGAGCTGATCAGAGACCAGAGTGGCTCCAAACATCTCTATGGCCTAAGAAACCGGAAGCTACGAGCATTTTATGACTTAGATTTCGCTGGATGTAAATAGCGCCATTGGGAAATTGGGGAAGCATTTTATCACACCGATCTTGGTGTGGTCAGATGCTTTGAGGGCAGAGGAGAGATCTAGGGTCTAATAGACCCCAATTTTTTCAAAAAAGAGTACCTGTCACTACCTATTGCTATCATAGGGGATATTTACATTCCCCGAGATAACAATAAAAATTATTTAAAAAAAATAAAAATGAAAGGAACAGTTTAAAAATAAGATAAAAAAGCAAAAAAATAAGAAAGAAAAAAAAAAAAAAAAAAAAGCACCCCTGTCGCCCCCTGCTCTCGCACTAAGGCGAACGCAAGCGGCGGTCTGTCGTCAAACGTAAACAGCAATTGCACCATGCATGTGAGGTATCACCGCGAAGGTTAGATCGAGGGCAGTAATTTTTGCAGTAGACCTCCTCTGTAAATCTAAAGTGGTAACCTGTAAAGGCTTTTAAAAGCTTTTAAAAATGTATTTATTTTGTTGCCACTGCACGTTTGTGCGCAATTGTAAAGCATGTCATGTTTGGTATCCATGTACTCGGCCTAAGATCATCTTTTTTATTTCATCAAACATTTGGGCAATATAGTGTGTTTTAGTGCATTAAAATTTAAAAAAGTGTGTTTTTTCCCCAAAAAATGCGTTTGAAAAATCGCTGCGCAAATACTGTGTGAAAAAAAAAAATGAAACACCCACCATTTTAATCTGTAGGGCATTTGCTTTAAAAAAATATATAATGTTTGGGGGTTCAAAGTAATTTTCTTGCAAAAAAAAAAAACTTTTTCATGTAAACAATAAGTGTCAGAAAGGGCTTTGTCTTCAAGTGGTTAGAAGAGTGGGTGATGTGTGACATAAGCTTCTAAATGTTGTGCATAAAATGCCAGGACAGTTCAAAACCCCCCCAAATGACCCCATTTTGGAAAGTAGACACCCCAAGCTATTTGCTGAGAGGCATGTCGAGTCCATGGAATATTTTATATTGCGACACAAGTTGCGGGAAAGAGACAATTTTTTTTTTTTTGCACAAAATTGTCACTAAATGATATATTGCTCAAACATGCTATGGGAATATGTGAAATTATACCCCAAAATACATTCTGCTGCTTCTCCTGAGTACGGGGATACCACATGTGTGAGACTTTTTGGGAGCCTAGCCGCGTACGGAACCCCGAAACCCAAGCACCGCCTTCAGGCTTTCTAAGGGCGTGAATTTTTGATTTCTCTCTTGACTGCTTATCACAGTTTCGGAGACCATGGAATGCCCAGGTGGCACAAACCCCCCCCAAATGACCCCATTTTGGAAAGTAGACACCCCAAGCTATTTGATGAGAGGTATAGTGAGTATTTTGCAGACCTCACTTTTTGTCACAAAGTTTTGAAAATTGAAAAAAGAAAAAAAAAAAAGTTTTTTCTTGTCTTTCTTCATTTTCAAAAACAAATGAGAGCTGCAAAATACTCACCATGCCTCTCAGCAAATAGCTTGGGGTGTCTACTTTCCAAAATGGGGTCATTTGGGGGGGTTTTGTGCCACCTGGGCATTCCATGGCCTCCGAAACTGTGATAGGCAGTGAAGAGTGAAATCAAAAATTTTCACCCTTAGAAATCCTGAAGGCGGTGATTGGTTTTCGGGGTCCCGTACACGGCTAGGCTCCCAAAAAGCCCCACACATGTGGTATCCCCGTACTCAGGAGAAGTAGCTAAATGTATTTTGGGGTGCAATTCCACATATGCCCATGGCCTGTGTGAGCAATATATCATTTAGTGACAACTTTGTGCAAAAAAAAAAAAAAAAAAATAAAATGTGTCACTTTCCCGCAACTTGTGTCAAAATATAAAATATTCCATGGACTCAATATGCCTCTCTGGAAATAGCTTGGGGTGTCTACTTTCCAAAATGGGGTCATTTGGGGGGGGTTTGTGCCACCTGGGCATTCCATGGCCTCCGAAACTGTGATAGGCAGTAAAGAGTGAAATCATAAATTTACGCCCTTAGAAATCCTGAAGGCGGTGATTGGATTTCGGGGCCCCGTACGCGGCTAGGCTCCCAAAAAGTCCCACACATGTGGTATCCCCATATTCAGGAGAAGCAGCAGAATGTATTTTGGGGTGCAATTCCACATAGGCCCATGGCCTGTGTGAGCAATATATCATTTAGTGACAACTTTTTGTAAATATTTTTTTTTTTTTTTTTTTGTCATTATTCAATCACTTGGGACAAAAAAAATAAATATTCAATGGGTTCAACATGCCTCTCAGCAATTTCCTTGGGGTGTCTACTTTCCACAATGGGGTCATTTGGGGGGGTTTTGTACTGCCCTGCCATTTTAGCACCTCAAGAAATGACATAGGCAGTCATAAACTAAAAGCTGTGTAAATTACAGAAAATGTACCCTAGTTTGTAGACGCTATAACTTTTGCGCAAACCAATAAATATACGCTTATTGACATTTTTTTTACCAAAAACATGTGGCCGAATACATTTTGGCCTAAATGTATGACTAAAATTGAGTTTATTGGATTTTTTTTATAACAAAAAGTAGAAAATATCATTTTTTTTCAAAATTTTCGGTCTTTTTCCATTTATAGCGCAAAAAATAAAAACCGCAGAGGTGATCAAATACCATCAAAAGAAAGCTCTATTTGTGGGAAGAAAAGGACGCAAATTTCGTTTGGGTACAGCATTGCATGACTGCGCAATTAGCAGTTAAAGCGACGCAGTGCCAAATTGGAAAAAGACCTCTGGTCCTTAGGCAGCATAATGGTCCGGGGCTCAAGTGGTTAAGAAATTAGAAAAGAAGAAGTCCAAGAATAGAAACATATGGAAACTTATTAAAGATATAGGAAAGAAGAAGAATGTGGTCATACGCGCAGCAGATAAGGGGGGTGGATTGATCATACTTAATAAAAAGGAATACGAGGAGGAGATGGAAAACTTACTCAAAGTTGAGAATACCTATAAAAAATTGAAAGGAAACTCCAAACAGCTCTAATGAAAAAATTGAGAACTTATGTGAATAAAGGGAGAGAGATGGGTATCTTGAATAAAAGAGGCAAGATATTTTATTCCCGATTCTGCAAAGACACCGTCGATATACTACCTGCCCAAAATACATAAAATAATTGAAAATCCCCAGAAAGACCCATCATACGTGGGATCTATTCAGTTTTTTCTAGATTGGGCGAGTACTTGGATCAATATTTAAAGCCTCTCATATTAAAAGGAGGATCATATCTTGGGGACAGTGTTCAGCTGATTAACGAGCTCAAGAATGTCACAGGAACTACTAGTTATTTACTTGCAACTATAGATGTCAATTCCTTATACACTAGTATTGTTCAGAAGAATGGCCTAACAGGGGTTGAGAAAGCTTTACATGGAGACAATGGATTGAAGCATGAATAAATTGGCATCATCCTTGAAGGTTTAAAAATGGCAAAGGAAAGCAATTATTTTGGGTATAATAAAAGCTAATATGTCCAAACTAAGGGGGTAGCCATGGGGGCACGTTATGCCCCCAGTGTGGCGAACCTATTCATGAACATGTGGGAAGAGAAATATATTTACAGGAAAGAGAGCCCTGGAGATCAAATTTTATAGAAGATACATTGACGATGTGATTATAGTGTGGGAAGGGACCATAGAATCCTTCCAGAGATTCCTGAGTGATATGAATCAGAACAAGTACGGGATTGCCTTTACTGCTAAAATTGATAAACAACAGATCGACTATTTAGATCTACAAATCTTCAAGAAAAATGATGAGTTACACACTAAGACGTTCTTTAAACCGACGGACCGCAGAGGTTATATACCTACCACCAGCTGTCACCATCCACGATGGAAAGACAATGAACCTAAGGGTCAGCTGATGAGGCTACGGAGGAATTGTCACAATGTAGAAGATTATGATGAACAAGCCAATACACTAATAAAAAAAATTGAAGATAAGGGGTACCGGAGAGACATACTGATGACCTTAAAAGCTGAAGTAAGAGACATGAACAGAGATAACTTACTTGCAACGAAGATTAGGAGAGAAAATTCCCATGCGGGTGTAGCTTTTATTACTGGATATAATAGTCATTACCAATCGATCAAATATATTTTTAGAATATACTGGCCCATTTTGAAATCCAATATAGTCTTTTCTAAAATTCTGCCTAAAAAAACCCAAAGTTTGTATACAAAAGAGCCCCAACCCTCAGGGACCAACTTGTTCACAACGTCATAGACCCACCGAAAACAGTACAATTATTTTCAGAAATGAAAGGGTTTTATAAGTGCCAAAAATGTTTACCCTGTAGGGTCAGCAAGAAACAACCCAGAAAGAAGGAGACATTCAGATCGAGGACTAATAATAAAGGATATGAAATCAGGGAACTGATTACATGTAGCAGTACACATGTGACTTATGTTATTGGATGTCCTTGCCATCTACAGTACATAGGACTACTAGACCACTCAACGTGCGAATAAGAGAACATATTAATAACATAAAGAATGCCTTCCCTAAACATAATCTATCCGGACATTTTAGGGAGCTACATAATAGTGACCCCAGTGTCCTGATCTCTTATGGGATCAATATAATCCAAGACCACTGGAGGGGTGATAAGAAGAAGATCAAGGTCTCAAAGAATGAGACTGGATTTATCATTTAGGGACTTTGGTACCTAGGGGGTTAAACGAGGCTATTGATCTCAATTGCTTTTTATCTAATTATCAAAATTCGTCGCCTACCTATTAATTTCCAGCATGTAGATACACAATTTTTACTGCCTTTACTTACCCATCTGATATTCTTTTAAACCCCATTTATGTTCATTACATCTGACATTGTTTAAATAATTTTTTAATAGTATTTTAATAATAGACATTTTTATGACATTTTTATGATTTAGTCACCTTTGCCATATGGAGGGTTATTGCTTTCTATATAATACACTTTTTTACATTTTAGATACATGTTAATTTATATTCTCTGCATTCTTCTTATTAATTTTTGACACTGTATTATGTCTGTAATATTGACATATTTCCAATATATGATACCCTCCTTACTATATTAAGTATATTTTTATTGTAGAAAATGTTTTTATAATTGTGTTTTAAAATTAATGTTTAGCTTTACTGGGTAATATCTGGTTTGCAGTGCTGAGGGGAGGTTACCGCGGCATGTAAATTTTATTTCCGACCGCTGGGAGGCCTTGATGCATTCATACAAGCCCATTTATTTATTCATTTTTTACAAACTTTTCTTTTTATTTTGTGCTTGTCTTTGTTAAAACATGCCCTTTATAAATTATGGAACGGTCCGTTGTACGCGGGCTTTTGCCTTGCCACTTAGTGTAATTGGTTTCAGCCATGATGGTTCCTCCACTTGCTATATATTGACTTGAAGTGTACCAAGATGGCTTGGTACACGTCAATGTCATTTCTGGCAGCTTCCAGTTTCTATGCTTTGGTCTGTGAAATGCACGGCGTTCAGACCCAGGAACTGGTTGACAGTAGCCATTTTTTGTGTGGGGCAGGTTGTTCTAGCCCCGTTTTTATCTAATGTAAAGTCCTATTTCGTGATAAAGAAAGAAATATATCTTTTACCGGATTTACGCTATGGATGCCCATTTTTGATTACATGTGGATGCTGTTTTCATACATATTCTGTTCTGGAGTACTTACTGTTTCCTGGGAATAACCTGTTTGGCGATACCATTTTCTACATGCTCTTTAGCCCTGCAGGGGTGGGGGCTTCTGGTGAGTGTATATACTTGAGGGGGAGCACAATAAGTCACCTTATTTTGATGCACTTGGTCACTTTATAGCACAAGAAGTCACTTAATTCGATGCACATAAGAGGACATTAAGTTGCAATACTTGGAAATCAGCACCAGTCACTTTCGTGAAATTATGAATATGGGACACTTAATATTTTTCTATGTTATTGGTCTATGGACTTTTGTAATTGATGCAAAGTGACACATATTCTAATGCCCCATACACACGGTCGGACATTGATCGGACATTCCGACAAAAAAATCCTAGGATTTTTTCCGACGGATTTTGGCTCAAACTTGTCTTGCATACACATGGTCACTAGGGATGAGCCGAACACCCCCCGGTTCGGTTCGCACCAGAACCCGCGAACGGACCACAAGTTCGCACGAACGTTAGAACCCCATTGACGTCTATGGGACTCGAACGTTCGAAATCAAAAGTGCTCATTTTAAAGGCTAATTTGCATGGTATTGTCCTAAAAAGGGTTTGGGGACCCGGGTCCTACCCCAGGGGACATGTATCAATGCAAAAAAAACTTTTAAAAACGGCCGTTTTTTCGGGAGCAGTGATTTTAATGATGCTTAAAGTAAAAAAAAAAAGTGAAATATTCCTTTAAATATCGTACCTGGGGGGTGTCTATAGTATGCCTGTAAAGTGACGCGTGTTTCCCATGTTTAGAACAGTCCCTGCACCAAATGTCATTTTTAAAGGAAAAAATCTCATTTAAAACTGCTTGCGGGTTTAATGTCATGTCGGGTCCTGGCAATATGGATGAAAATCAGTGAGACAAACGGCATGGGTACCCCCCAGTCCATTACCAGGCCCTTTGGGTCTTGTATGGATATTAAGGGGAACCCCGCACCCAAATTAAAATAAGGAAAGGTCCCTATATACTCTGAACAGCAGTATACAGGCGGTGCAAACAAGACAGGGACTGTAGGTTTGTTGTTAAGTAGAATCTGTTTGTAATTTTGAACATTTTTAATGTGTTTAGCTCCAGCCAAAAAATCTTTTCTAAGCTTTTTGGAAAACATAGGGAAGGGTTATCACCCCTGTGACATTTGTTTTGCGTCTTTCCTCCTCTTCAGAAGATTTCACCTCACTTTTTTGTCCCAATGAAAAATGTTTTTTGAAAATTTGGGTTTTTTTGTGGAACAAGGATTGGAAAGCATCAGTGGAAAGGAGAAATTGTTTTCCCATATTAACTCTTACATGAGAGAATTTCCCTTCCTATGGGTAGATTTCATCTCACTTCCTGTTGTCTCCTTCCGTTTGCAAGTAGGAGTCGTTTGTAAGTTAGATGTTTGAAAGTAGGGTCCTGCCCTATATACTCAGCAGAAATTTGGGCCTTAGGTGTTGCTGTGGCCAAAACACTGTAAGCCCTCACAGGGCCCTGCTGTGAAATATTAGATCAAGAATTGTAATTACATGCCCCTGTTGAACAGGAGCTGAAAAATTAGGCCTTAGGCACTGGTGCTGGTGCCACAACACTGCAACCCCTCACAGACACTCTAGTTGGAACGCAGGAACGAGCCCTGCTGCAAAGTATTGCATCAAAAATTGTAATTACACGCCCCTGTTAGACAGGGGCAGAAAAATTGGGCCTTAGGCACTGGTGCTGGTGCCACAACACTGCAACCCCTCACAGACACTCTAGTTGGAACGCAGGAACGAGCACTGCTGCAAAGTATTGCATCAAAAATTGTAATTACACGCCCCTGTTAGACAGGGGCAGAAAAATTGGGCCTTAGGCACTGGTGCTGGTGCCACAACACTGCAACCCCTCACAGACACTCTAGTTGGAATGCAGGAACGAGCCCTGCTGCAAAGTATTGCATCAAAAATTGTAATTTCACGCCCCTGTTAGACAGGGGCAGAAAAATTGGGCCTTAGGCACTGGTGCTGGTGCCACAACACTGCAACCCCTCACAGACACTCTAGTTGGAATGCAGGAACGAGCCGTGCTGCAAAGTATTACATCAAAAATTGTAATAAAAAGGCCCCTGTTATACAGGGGCTGAAAAATTGTGCCTTAGGCACTGGTGGTGGCGCCCAGAACCAAAAATGTTCTTACAAGCTATCAGCGTGATGATTGAGGAGGAAGAGGATAATTACTCAGGGATAATCACTCAGCATCAGCATAGGCAGTCTTTGAAGGGATCTGAAAAAAATTATTCAGTTACATCAGCATCAGGTGCTTGGTAGCTGGTGGTGATCCAAGACTGATTCATTTTTATGAAGGTCAGCCGATCGACCGAGTCAGTGGACAGACGCACCCTGTGATCGGTTACCACGCCTCCAGCAGCACTGAATGTACGTTCCGAAAGAACGCTGGATGCAGGACAGGCCAGTAGCTCAATTGCATACTGTGCAAGCTCTGGCCAGTGATCCATCCTCAAGACCCAGTAACCCAGAGGATTTTCGGTGGGAAAGGTGTCCAAGTCTGATCTTGCCCCTAGGTATTCCTGCACCATGTAAAACAGACGCTGGCGATGGTTGCTGGAACCGATCATACCTTGGGGCTGCGGACCAAAAAATTGTCTGAACGCATCGGTCAGACGGCCACCTTCTCCACCGCTCCTTCTTTGACTGACCGAAGCCTCAGCAACACGTTGTCCAGAAACAGGAGTTTGTAACCTCCCAGTCTCTGGGAACGCGTTGCACAGACCTTTCTGCAAGGCCTCCCGAAGATGTTTCATCCTCTGCTCCCTCTGCGATGGCAAGATAAGGTCCGCAACCTTACCCTTGTAACGTGGATCAAGGAGGGTTGCCAGCCAGTATTGGTCCTTCTCCTTGATACCACGAATACGAGGATCCTTACGCAGGCTTTGCAGGATCAGGGAGGCCATGCAGCGTAGGTTTGCTGAGGCATTCGGTCCGGAGTCCTCTGGGTCACTAAGGACAACAACGTCCGCAGCCACCTCCTCCCAGCCACGTACAAGTCCATGTGTTCCTTGGGACTGATCCCTTAAAGACTGCTGATGCTGAGTGCCAGGCTCCACCTCCATACTGACACAATCTTCCTCCTCCTCCTCCTCCTCCTCCTCGTCCTCTTCCTGTGTGATCGGCGGGCACGCAGGAACACTGTCTGGATAAAGGGGGCCTTGAGAGCTAAGGAAGTCCTCCTCTTCCTGCCTCTGTTCTGCCTCAAGTGCCCTGTCCATTATTCCACGCAGCGTGTGCTCCAACAGGTGGACAAGGGGGACAGTGTCACTGATGCATGCACTGTCAGTGCTCACCATCCTCGTGGCCTCCTCGAATGGTGACAGGACAGTGCATGCATCCCTGATCATGGCCCACTGGCGTGGGGAAAAAAAACCAAGCTCCCCTGACCCTGTCCTGGTGCCATAGTCGCACAGGTACTCATTGATGGCCCTCTGCTGCGTGTGCAGCCGCTGCAGCATGGCCAACGTCGAGTTCCACCTGGTGGGCATGTCACAGATTAGGCGGTTCTTGGGCAGGTTAAACTCCTTTTGGAGGTCCGTCAGCCGAGCACTGGCATTATATGACCGGCGGAAATGCACAGAGACTTTCCTGGCCTGCCTCAGGACATCCTGTAAGCCCGGGTACCTGCCCAAGAACCGCTGCACCACCAAGTTAAGGACGTGAGCCAAACAGGGCACATGGGTCAGTTGTCCCTGTCGGAGGGCAGAGAGGAGGTTGGTGCCATTGTCGCAAACCACCATTCCTGCCTTAAGTTGGCGTGGCGTCAACCACCTCTGAACCTGCCCCTGCAGAGCTGACAAAACCTCTGCCCCAGTGTGGCTCCTGTCCCCCAAGCACACCAGCTCAAGCACCGCATGGCATCTTTTGGCCTGCGTACTTGCGTAGCCCCTTGAACGCCTACGGAACACCGCTGGTTCCGAGGAAGAGGCCATGGAGGAAGAAGAAGAGGAGGGGGTGGAGGAGAGAGGTGTGTCACAATCAGCATTTTGGAGGCGTGGTGGCGGAACAACCTCCAACACTACTGCACCTTGTCCTGCATCCTTCCCAGCTGCCAGCAGAGTCACCCAATGCGCCGTGAAACTTAAGTAACGTCCCTGTCCATGCCTGCTGGACCATGAGTCAGCGGTAATATGCACCTTACCGCTGACCGCCCTGTCCAGCGAGGCATGGACATTGCCTTCCACATGCCGGTAGAGAGCCGGAATCGCCTTCCGTGAGAAAAAGTGGCGTTTGGGTACCTGCCACTGAGGAACCGCACATTCCACAAACTCACGGAAGGGGGCAGAGTCTACCAACTGAAAAGGCAGCAGTTGAAGTGCTAGCAATTTTGCCAAGCTAGCATTCAACCGCTGGGCATGTGGATGGCTGGGAGCAAACTTCTTTCGGCGGTGCAGCAGCTGGGGCAGGGAAATTTGCCTGGTACAATCTGACGTCGGTGTACCCAAAGCAGATTGCCCACAAGTACTTGGCTGTGACACACCTAATTCTACACCTTCATTCCTCTCACTGCAGGTCTCAGAGAGGACTGAAGGTCTAGTGGGGTTGGAAATCTCAGCTGATGAGGAGCAAGGAGAGATCCTCTTTGTTCTTTGGTGTGGGTCTTTCAGATACGCTTGCCAACGAACTGCATGGCAGGTCAACATATGTCTGGTCAAGCATGTGGTACCCAAGCGGGAGATGTTTTGGCCACGCGAGATACGCTTGAGACATATGTTGCAAATAGCAGCGGTGCGATCTGATGCACTCGTCTCAAAAAAGGCCCACACCAAAGAACTTTTTGAATAACGCGCAGAGACTGCAGCGCCCTGCACATGTGGAGCTTTGGGGTGTGATGCAGTCAATGTGCTGCCCTTAGGCTGGCCCCTGGAGGGCATCCTGCCTAGTTGGTGATGTGCCACCTCCTCCTCCTCCTCCTCCTCCTCTCTCCTATCAGGCACCCACGTTGAGTCAGTGACCTCATCATCCCCTCCCTCCTCATCACTGGAGCAAACCTGGCAGTATGCTGCAGCAGGGGGAGCATGACTGCCAGATTGCTGTCCTTCTTGGGCACCCCCTCTGTCCGTGCTCATGTTACTGCCTTCATTGAGCTCAGTATCATCATCAGAGCCTTCCAAACGCTGGGCATCCTCCTGGAGCATGTACCCAACACTGTGGTCAAACAGTTCGAGGGAATCCTCATGAGGACATGGTGGAGCTAGGGAAGGAGTCACTGATGACATTGAGCTGAGGGAAGAGGCCGCTGCTTTGCCAGACAAAGCACCCTGGGCATGGGTGAGAGAGGATGAGGAGGATGAGGACGGCTTGGTCATCCACTCGACCAAGTCTTCCGCATGTTGCGGCTCAACACGGCCAGCTGCCGAAAAAAAGGCCAAGCGTGTCCCATGGCCACGTGCTGATGAGGATGCACCGTCTCCACGACCAGCACTAGACACAGAGCCTGCTTGCCCTCTCTTATTGGCTTGTGACTGTCTGCCTCTCCTTCTTGGCCTTCCAGACATACTAATGGCCAGTAGCTGCACTAAGCTGGGATAGAACACCTGTAATTTTCTTCAGGTAGCTTTATATACTGTAACCAGACAAGCCTGCCTGTCAGTAGGAAGATAACAGGAACGGATCTAGCTGAACACTGTGAGCAGGACGCACTGCACTGAATGTAAATACCAGGAACGGATCTAGCTGAACACTGTGAGCAGGACGCACTGCACTGAATGTAAATACCAGGAACGGATCTAGCTGAACACTGTGAGCAGGACGCACTGCACTGAATGTAAATAGCAGGAACGGATCTAGCTGAACACTGTGAGCAGGACGCACTGCACTGAATGTAAATAGCAGGAACGGATCTAGCTGAACACTGTGAGCAGGACGCACTGCACTGAATGTAAATAGCAGGAACGGATCTAGCTGAACACTGTGAGCAGGACGTACTGCACTAAATGTATATAGCAGGAACGGATCTAGCTGAACACTGTGAGCAGGACGCACTGCACTGAATGTAAATAGCAGGAACGGATCTAGCTGAACACTGTGAGCAGGACGCACTGCACTAAATGTAAATACCAGGAACGGATCTAGCTGAACACTGTGAGCAGGACGCACTGCACTGAATGTAAATAGCAGGAACGGATCTAGCTGAACACTGTGAGCAGGACGCACTGCACTGAATGTAAATAGCAGGAACGGATCTAGCTGAACACTGTGAGCAGGACGCACTGCACTGAATGTAAATAGCAGGAACGGATCTAGCTGAACACTGTGAGCAGGACGCACTGCACTGAATGTAAATAGCAGGAACGGATCTAGCTGAACACTGTGAGCAGGACGCACTGCACTGAATGTAAATAGCAGGAACGGATCTAGCTGAACACTGTGAGCAGGACGTACTGCACTGAATGTATATAGCAGGAACGGATCTAGCTGAACACTGTGAGCAGGACGCACTGCACTGAATGTAAATAGCAGGAACGGATCTAGCTGAACACTGTGAGCAGGACGCACTGCACTGAATGTAAATACCAGGAACGGATCTAGCTGAACACTGTGAGCAGGACGCACTGCACTGAATGTAAATAGCAGGAACGGATCTAGCTGAACACTGTGAGCAGGACACACTGCACTAAATAGTCTAGATAGAAGATAACAGGAACGGATCTAGCTAAACTGAATACAGTGTATATATATATATGCAACACCTGGGATGCATATATATACACAATACACTGTAAGTGCAGCTAACTGACTGACTGTTCTGCCTAATCTATCTAACTCAAATCAAATGACACTGTCTCTCTCTCTCTCTATCTCTCAGCACACCGGAACACACACTACACAGGGCCGCCGTGCAGGCGGCCTTATATAGTGTGGGGTGTGTACTAAATCCCCTGAGCCATAATTGGCCAAAGCCACCCTGGCTTTGGCCAATTACAGCTCTCTCTACTGACGGCGCTGTGATTGGCCAAGCATGCGGGTCATAGTGCATGCTTGGCCAATCATCAGCCAGCAATGCACTGCGATGCCGCAGTGAATTATGGGCCGTGACGCGCCACACGAATTTGGCGCGAACGGCCCATATCGTTCGCAATTCGACGGACGGTCGAACAGCCGATGTTCGAGTCGAACATGGGTTCGACTCGAACACGAAGCTCATCCCTAATGGTCACACAAAGTTGTCGGAAAATCCGATCATTCTGAACGCGGTGACGTAAAACACGTACGTCGGGACTATAAACGGGGCAGTAGCCAATAGCTTTCATCTCTTTATTTATTCTGAGCATGCGTGGCACTTTGTGCGTCGGATTTGTGTACACACTATCGAAAATTCCGACAACGGATTTCGTTGTCGGAAAATTTTATAGCCTGCTCTCAAACTTTGTGTGTTGGAAAATCCGATGGAAAATGTGTGATGGAGCCTACACACGGTCGGAATTTCCGACAACAAGGTCCTATCACACATTTTCCATCGGAAAATCCGACCGTGTGTACGGGGCATACGTTTGAAATACCAAATCGTTTTTCATGATATTTTTTCATATTTTTTCATTATTTACTCACACTTTATTTTGCAATTCAGGATTAACTTTACATTATTATTATTATTATTGGTAATTGTACACTATATGTAGATGCATTTTATTTGATGTAGTAAGAGAGTGTGTTTTTTCTACTCACTATCAGTTCTGCATTATATAGTTCAATATTTGCACTTTATATTTATTTTAAATCAGATGCACTTTTTTTACTCATCAGAGTTTTATAGTGGTTCATGATTTTTTCACTTGCTTGTCCTACACCCTCACGTTGTTTGAGGGACATTTAATTACATTCATTATTAGCAGCGCCAACATCCCCGTTTCTCATTGCATATACATTTTATTAAATATGTAACATTAAGTGTTGCATCATAAATGGTACGTCTAAAGTAAACTCGAGATATTATTTGTAAATGACTTTTAGCCACGAACTGACCTGCTGGAGTTCAGCTGAACTTGCACGGCTTCATTCCTGCAGCTCATTATGAACTTGGGCTTAAACAGGTTCTAACTTCAGTACAATAATCCCCCCCTTCTTTTGAACTCTTTAGGCAGACGTGTTCTTTTTCTGGTTGGTACATTTACATTGTCATTTATTACAAGCCAACATTGTCATTTCTTTTCCTGACGATCCTTGAGTTGAACACAACTGTAACTAAGGACCAGGCTTCACAAAAACGGTTTGTGAACATTTTACTTTACTTTATGAATCATTGTTTGAAAGTGTTTAATTCCTAAAACTTGTCTTACTATTTTTATCTTTATATCTTTTTATCAGTTTCAATGACAGTCTCAGTGACAGCGTACTCTGCCAGCACATATTTAGCTGTGATTTTTTTTTTCTGTTACAATCAACTTGGATTACATACAGAAGAAGCCCCCCAACCTGATTAATTTCAGTTTAAGTGTAATACTTAAAAAAGGAAAAACCCGTTCCCTTGATTAATTCCAACTGGACCTTTATTATCCAAAGATGCAACCTTGGTGGCCAGGAAAGAAAGAGCAGTAAAAAAAAAAAAACAAATAAAAAAGAAAATTAAATTAAACCCCCAAAATATCACCCCAGAAACTGTCTTGTCATTTTTAACATTTTTGACAGTTTTTTAGTGAAATGGTAGGGGTAAGTACCCCCTTACCATTTTACACAGGGGGGGCCCAGATCTGGGGGTCCCCTTGTTAAAGGGGGCTTCCAGATTCCGATAAGCCCCCCGCCCGCAGACCCCCACAACCACCGGCCAGGGTTGTGGGGATGAGGCCCTTGTCCTCATCAACATGGGGACAAGGTGTTTTGGGGGGCTACCCCAAAGCACCCTCCCAATGTTGAGGGCATGTGGCCTGGTACGGTTCAGGAGGGGGGGGGCGCACTCTCGTCCCCCCCTCTTTTCCTGCAGCCTGCCAGGTTGCGTGCTCGGATAAGGGTCTGGTATGGATTTTTGGGGGGACCCCACGCCGTTTTTTTTATTTTTTTTGGCGCGGGGTTCCCCTTAAAATCCATACCAGACCCTTCAGGTCTGGTATGGATTATTGGGGGGACCCCACGCCGTTTTTTTTTGTTTTTTTGGCGCGGGGTTCCCCTTAAAATCCATACCAGACCTGAAGGGTCTGGTATGGAATTTAGGGGGTACCCCACGTCATTTTTTTTTTAAATTTTGGCCGGGGATCCCCTTAATATCCATACCAGACCTGAAGGGCCTGGTATGGAATTTAGGGGGACGCCCACGTCATTTTTTTTTTTTAATTTTGGTTCGGGGTTCCCCTATGAAATTTAAAGGGATATTACACTACACTACATAATAGTGACCTCAGTGTCCTGATCTCTTATGGGATCGATATAATCCAAGTCCACTGGAGGGGTGATAAGAAGAAGATCAAGGTTTCAAAGAATGAGACTGGATTTATCATTTAGGGACTTTGGTACCTAGGGGGTTAAACGAGGCTATTGATCTCAATTTCTTTTTATCTAATTATCAAAATTCGTCGCCTACCTATTAATTTCCAGCATGTAGATACACAATTTTTACTGCCTTTACTTACCCATCTGATATTCTTTTAAACCCCATTTATGTTCATTACATCTGACATTGTTTAAATAATTTTTTAATAGTATTTTAATAATAGACATTTTTATGACATTTTTATGATTTAGTCACCTTTGCCATATGGAGGGTTATTGCTTTCTATATAATACACTTTTTTACATTTTAGATACATGTTAATTTATATTCTCTGCATTCTTCTTATTAATTTTTGACACTGTATTATGTCTGTAATATTGACATATTTCCAATATATGATACCCTCCTTACTATATTAACTATATTTTTATTGTAGAAAATGTTTTTATAATTGTGTTTTAAAATTAATGTTTAGCTTTACTGGGTAATATCTGGTTTGCAATGCTGAGGGGAGGTTACCGCGGCATGTAAATTTTATTTCCGACCGCTGGGAGGCCTTGATGCATTCATACAAGCCCATTTATTTATTCATTTTTTACAAACTTTTCTTTTTATTTTGTGCTTGTCTTTGTTAAAACATGCCCTTTATAAATTATGGAACGGTCCGTTGTACGCGGGCTTTTGCCTTGCCACTTAGTGTAATTGGTTTCAGCCATGATGGTTCCTCCACTTGCTATATATTGACTTGAAGTGTACCAAGATGGCTTGGTACACGTCAATGTCATTTCTGGCAGCTTCCAGTTTCTATGCTTTGGTCTGTGAAATGCACGGCGTTCAGACCCAGGAACTGGTTGACAGTAGCCATTTTTTGTGTGGGGCAGGTTGTTCTAGCCCCGTTTTTATCTAATGTAAAGTCCTATTTCGTGATAAAGAAATAAATATATCTTTTACCGGATTTACGCTATGGATGCCCATTTTTGATTACATGTGGATGCTGTTTTCATACATATTCTGTTCTGGAGTACTTACTGTTTCCTGGGAATAACCTGTTTGGCGATACCATTTTCTACATGCTCTTTAGCCCTGCAGGGGTGGGGGCTTCTGGTGAGTGTATATACTTGAGGGGGAGCACAATAAGTCACCTTATTTTGATGCACTTGGTCACTTTATAGCACAAGAAGTCACTTAATTCGATGCACATAAGAGGACATTAAGTTGCAATACTTGGAAATCAGCACCAGTCACTTTCGTGAAATTATGAATATGGGACACTTAATATTTTTCTATGTTATTGGTCTATGGACTTTTGTAATTGATGCAAAGTGACACATATTCTAATGCCCCATACACACGGTCGGACATTGATCGGACATTCCGACAAAAAAATCCTAGGATTTTTTCCGACGGATTTTGGCTCAAACTTGTCTTGCATACACATGGTCACACAAAGTTGTCGGAAAATCCGATCATTCTGAACGCGGTGACGTAAAACACGTACGTCGGGACTATAAACGGGGCAGTAGCCAATAGCTTTCATCTCTTTATTTATTCTGAGCATGCGTGGCACTTTGTGCGTCGGATTTGTGTACACACTATCGAAAATTCCGACAACGGATTTTGTTGTCGGAAAATTTTATAGCCTGCTCTCAAACTTTGTGTGTTGGAAAATCCGATGGAAAATGTGTGATGGAGCCTACACACGGTCGGAATTTCCGACAACAAGGTCCTATCACACATTTTCCATCGGAAAATCCGACCGTGTGTACGGGGCATACGTTTGAAATACCAAATCGTTTTTCATGATATTTTTTCATATTTTTTCATTATTTACTCACACTTTATTTTGCAATTCAGGATTAACTTTACATTATTATTATTATTGGTAATTGTACACTATATGTAGATGCATTTTATTTGATGTAGTAAGAGAGTGTGTTTTTTCCACTCACTATCAGTTCTGCATTATATAGTTCAATATTTGCACTTTATATTTATTTTAAATCAGATGCACTTTTTTTACTCATCAGAGTTTTATAGTGGTTCATGATTTTTTCACTTGCTTGTCCTACACCCTCACGTTGTTTGAGGGACATTTAATTACATTCAATATTAGCAGCGCCAACATCCCCGTTTCTCATTGCATATACATTTTATTAAATATGTAACATTAAGTGTTGCATCATAAATGGTACGTCTAAAGTAAACTCGAGATATTATTTGTAAATGACTTTTAGCCCTGGTTCACACTGGAGCTTTTGACATGTTGAAGCGGCATCAATTGCCGTCAATGGCACCATCCTAATCGGTGCGACGCCGCATCTGCGGCCCTGTACCGATTTCAAAAAGTTCTGTACTACTTTTTGCGATTTCGGGTTGCGATTTACATTGACATCTGTGCAGAAACCTGCACAGATGTCTCTGAAATCGCGGCCGAAACACGAACTGACCTGCTGGAGTTCAGCTGAACTTGCACGGCTTCATTCCTGCAGCTCATTATGAACTTGGGCTTAAACAGGTTCTAACTTCAGTACAATAATCCCCCCCTTCTTTTGAACTCTTTAGGCAGACGTGTTCTTTTTCTGGTTGGTACATTTACATTGTCATTTATTACAAGCCAACATTGTCATTTCTTTTCCTGACGATCCTTGAGTTGAACACAACTGTAACTAAGGACCAGGCTTCACAAAAACGGTTTGTGAACATTTTACTTTACTTTATGAATCATTGTTTGAAAGTGTTTAATTCCTAAAACTTGTCTTACTATTTTTATCTTTATATCTTTTTATCAGTTTCAATGACAGTCTCAGTGACAGCGTACTCTGCCAGCACATATTTAGCTGTGATTTTTTTTTTCTGTTACAATCAACTTGGATTACATACAGAAGAAGCCCCCCAACCTGATTAATTTCAGTTTAAGTGTAATACTTAAAAAGGAAAAACCCGTTCCCTTGATTAATTCCAACTGGACCTTTATTATCCAGAGATGCAACCTTGGTGGCCAGGAAAGAAAGAGCAGTAAAAAAAAAATAAAAAAGAAAATTAAATTAAACCCCCAAAATATCACCCCAGAAACAAGAGCTCATTTCTTTTTGAAGATGTTTTGCAGAAAAAAAGCAGCTTATCCTAAAATAGGGCACAAAAAAAAAACATTTGTACTGTCAGCAAACAATAAAAACCAATAGATCCCCAAAATAAATGAAAATGCCAAAATAATACTCCTGAAATAAAAGCCATCTTAAAAAAAAAAAAAAAAACACACACACAGCAAAGCCCAAAATAAATGCCCTTTTAATAAACAAATAAATAAATAATATGCCCCAAAAGAAAAGCAAACCCTAAAATACTGCCCACTAAAATAAAGCCACATTTTTCTAAAAGGAAAAGCAGCTAACATTGACCACTGACCTTAAAACATTAACAAAATAAAAGACAAATAAGCCAACATTATTAAGAAAAAAGGGGCCGCAAAGGAGTTTATTTCCCAAAGAGTAGGGATGAGCCGAACACCCCCTGCGAACAGGAAAAAAGTTTGTTCGAACACGCGAACACCGTTAAAGTCTATGGGACACGAACATGAATAATCAAAAGTGCTAATTTTAAAGGCTAATATGCAAGTTATTGTCATAAAAAGTGTTTGGGGACCTGGGTCCTGCCCCAGGGGACATGGATCAATGCACAAAAAAGTTTTAAAAACGGCCATTCTTTCAGGAGCAGTGATTTTAATAATGCTTAAAGTCAAACAATAAAAGTGTAATATCCCTTTAAATTTCATACCTGGGGGGTGTCTATAGTATGCCTGTAAAGGGGCGCATGTTTCCTGTGTTTAGAACAGTCTGACAGCAAAATGACATTTTGAAGGAAAAAACCCATTTAAAACTACCCGCGGCTATTGCATTGCCGACAATACACATAGAAGTTCATTGATAAAAACGGCATGGGAATTCACCAAAGGGGAACCCCGAACCAAAATTTTTTTAAAAAATGACGTGGGAGTCCCCCTAAATTCCATACCAGGCCCTTCAGGTCTGGTATGGATATTAAGGGGAACTCCGGCCAAAATTTAAAAAAAAATTACGTGGGGTTCCCCCTAAATTCCATACCAGACCCTTCAGGTCTGGTATGGACTTTAAGGGGAACCCCGCGCCAAAAAAAAATGGCGTGGGGTCCCCCCAAAAATCCATACCAGACCCTTATCTGAGCACGCAACCTGGCAGACCGCAGGAAAAGAGGGGGGACGAGAGTGCGCCCCCCCCCTCCTGAACCGTACCAGGCCACATGCCCTCAACATTGGGAGGGTGCTTTGGGGTAGCCCCCCAAAACACCTTGTCCCCATGTTGATGAGGACAAGGGCCTCATCCCCACAACCCTGGCCAGTGGTTGTGGGGGTCTGCGGGCGGGGGGCTTATCGGAATCTGGAAGCCCACTTTAACAAGGGGACCTCCAGATCCCGCCCCCCCTGTGTGAAATGGTAAGGGGGTACTTACCCCTACCATTTCACTAAAAAACTGTCAAAAATTTTAAAAATGACAAGAGACAGTTTTTGACAATTCCTTTATTTAAATGCTTCTTCTATCTTCCTTCATCTTCTGGTTCTTCTGGTTTTTCTTGCTCTTCTGGTTCTTCCTCCGGCGTTCTCGTCCAGCATCTCCTCCGCGGCATCTTCTATCTTCTTCTCCTCGGGCCGCTCCGCACCCATGGCATGGGGGGAGGCTCCCGCTCTTCTCTTCTTCTTTTCTTCTCCTCTTCATTTTCTTCTCCGGGCCGCTCCGCACCCATGCTGGCATGGAGGGAGGCTCCCGCTGTGTGACGGTGCTCCTCGTCTGACAGTTCTTAAATAACGGGGGCGGGGCCACCCGGTGACCCCGCCCCCCTCTGGCGCATAGTGACTTGACGGGACTTCCCTTTCACGTCACGGGGAATGCCACAGGGAAGTCCCGTCATGTCCCGTTTGTCAGAGGGGGGCGGGGTCACCGGGTGGCCCCATTATTTAAGAACTGTCAGACGAGGAGCGCCGTCACACAGCAGGAGCCTCCCCCCATGCCATGGGTGCGGAGCGGCCCGAGGAGAAGAAGATAGAAGACGCAGCGGAGGAGATGCTGGATGAGAATGCCGGAGGAAGAACCAGAAGAACCAGAGGAACCAGAAGATGAAGGAAGATAGAAGAAAGAAGAAGCATTTAAATAAAGGAATTGTCAAAAACTGTCTTGTCATTTTTAACATTTTTGACAGTTTTTTAGTGAAATGGTAGGGGTAAGTACCCCCTTACCATTTCACACAGGGGGGGCCGGGATCTGGGGGTCCCCTTGTTAAAGGGGGCTTCCAGATTCCAATAAGCCCCCCGCCCGCAGACCCCCACAACCACCGGCCAGGGTTGTGGGGATGAGGCCCTTGTCCTCATCAACATGGGGACAAGGTGTTTTGAGGGGCTACCCCAAAGCACCCTCCCAATGTTGAGGGCATGTGGCCTGGTACGGTTCAGGAGGGGGGGGGCGCACTCTCGTCCCCCCCTCTTTTCCTGCAGCCTGCCAGGTTGCGTGCTCGGATAAGGGTCTGGTATGGATTTTTGGGGGGACCCCACGCCGTTTTTTTTTTTTTTTTGGCGCGGGGTTCCCCTTAAAATCCATACCAGACCCTTCAGGTCTGGTATGGATTATTGGGGGGACCCCATGCCGTTTTTTTTTTTTTTTTTGGCGCGGGGTTCCCCTTAAAATCCATACCAGACCTGAAGGGTCTGGTATGGAATTTAGGGGGTACCCCACGTCATTTTTTTTTTAAATTTTGGCCGGGGTTCCCCTTAATATCCATACCAGACCTGAAGGGCCTGGTATGGAATTTAGGGGGATGCCCACGTCATTTTTTTTTTTAAATTTTGGTTCGGGGTTCCCCTATGAAATTTAAAGGGATATTACACTTTTATTGTTTGACTTTAAGCATTATTAAAATCACTTCTCCTGAAAAAACGGTCGTTTTTAAAACTTTTTTTTGCATTGATCCATGTCCCCTGGGGCAGGACCCAGGTCCCCAAACACTTGTTATGACAATAACTTGCATATTAGCCTTTAAAATTAGCACTTTTGATTTCTCCCATAGACTTTTAAAGGGTGTTCTGCGGCATTCGAATTTGCCGCGAACACCCCAAATTGTTCGCTGTTCGGCGAACTTGCGAACAGCCAATGTTCGAGTCGAACATGAGTTCGACTCGAACTCGAAGCTCATCCCTACCAAAGAGTTAGTAATCAGTATTAAAGTACATAAAGTGCCTTGAAAAAGTATTCATACCCCTTGAAATTTTCCACATTTTGTCATATTACAACCAAAAATGTAAATGTATTTTATTGGGATTTTATGTGATAGACCAACACAAAGTGGCACATAATTGTGAAGTGGAAGGAAAATGATAAATGGTTTTCAAACTTTTTTACAAATAAATATGTGAAAAGTATGGCATACATTTGTATTCAGCCCCCCTGAGTCAATACTTTGTAGAACCGCCTTTCACTGCAATTACAGCTGCAAGTCTTTTTGAGTGTGTCTCTACCAGCTTTGCACATATAGAGAGTGAAATTTTTGCCCATTGTTCGCTGCAAAATAGCTCAAGCGCTGTGAGATTGGATGGAGAGCATCTGTGAACAGCAATTTTCAAGTCTTGCCACAGATTCTCATTTGGATTTAGGTCGGAACTTTGGCTGGGCCATTCTAACACATGAATATGCTTTGATCTGAACTAGGGTTGCACCGATACCACTTTTTTAAGTACCGATACTTTTTCTCAAGTACTCGCTGATGCCGATTATCAATACTTTTTTCAATGTCATGTGATAGTGGCACTAATATGCAGCACTGATGGGCACTGATAGGTGGCACTGATGGGCCAAAGATATTATTTGTAAATGACCTTTAGCCCTGGTTCACACTGGAGCTTTTGACATGTCAAAAGCGGCATCAATTGCCGTCAATGGCACCGTCCTAATCGGTGCGACGCCGCATCTGCGGCCCTGTACCGATTTCAAAAAGTTCTGTACTACTTTTTGCAATTTCGGGCTGCGATTTACATTGACATCTGTGCAGAAACCTGCACAGATATCTCTGAAATTGCGGCCGAAACCCGAACTGACCTGCTGGAGTTCAGCTGAACTCGCACGGCTTCATTCCTGCAGCTCATTATGAACTTGGGCTTAAACAGGTTCTAACTTCACTACAATAATCCCCCCCCCCCCTTCTTTTGAACTCTTTAGGCAGACGTATTCTTTTTCTGGTTGGTACATTTACTAAATCACACCTGTTTGCTCTTTCTTATTACAAGCCAACATTGTCATTTTTTCACAAGCCAACATTGTCATTTCTTTTCCTGATGATCCTTGAGTCGAACACAACTGTAACTAAGGACCAGGCTTCACAAAAACGGTTTGTGAACATTTTACTTTACTTTATGAATCATTGTTTGAAAGTGTTTAATTCCTAAAACTTGTCTTACTATTTCTATCTTTATATCTTTTTTTTTTTCAACTTTAAGATTTTTATTAAAAGTTTTTTGTACAAATACAAATATAGTAGGTATACAAAGATGTTCATATTTTCAAGAAAGAAATAATGTAAGCACATCTGAGTAGATTAGGTTCTTGAGGTAAAACAAAAAAGAATAACTGTGGAGTCTTTAATCTGAGTTGTAGTGCCTGGAGAGTTCGGTTAGGGAGATAAAAGTAACATTAGGAGCCTGTCACCCCTACCGGGAACACACTGTGAGCAGGCTATATGTATGCCCTTCCAGGACTGGTGAATGCGACCCAGAATATGGTCGCCTCACATTGGTTACAAATCGATAGCAACAAAAGTACTTGAACCTAAAGCCATTGATAACAATACCAACATCAGTTAGAATATAGTGGATGTAACAGCTTCGTATAAACATTAAATGTTTAATCAAACCAAATTAAAAAAAAAAAAAATATAACCAAACATAACTATTCAGTATTGATAAAACGTAAGTTCCTGCACTGGATGTAATGTAACACCAATAGACGTGGTCTTTTTCCAATTACCAATTAATTTTAGTTTCATCAACGCAAGACGGGATTGTGCTTTGATAGCCAGTTATCCCAGAATTTGTGGTAGGTATGCGCTCGACCCTCCTTGTATGCCAGCATACGTTCCATGAGGCTTTGTGAGTTCACCCTGGCGATAACTTCCTTTATACCTGGTGGGGTAGTGGATTTCCATTTCGCTGCTATAGATATACGAGCTGCAAATAGTATATGTACCACCACTTTTCTGTGTGTATATGGGAAGGAGTCTATCCCCAGGCATAGTAGTGCTAGTTCTGGAGAGGGAGTACATTGGGAGTTGGTTGTGTCTGAGATTAGAGAGAATACGTCTGTCCAATAGTTTTTCAGAACTTTACAGTGCCACATGACGTGTAATAGGTTTCCATTATTATGACAATTCCTCCAGCATAGTGGGGATAAAGAGGAGTTCATAGTGTGTAGGCGCATGGGAGTTATGTACCATCTATGGAGAATTTTATGGGAGTTGTCCCAGTGGTCTACACACGCTGAAGATGTACTATTGTATTTAATAGCTGTGAGCCATTGTGGCAGTGTAAAGGACTTTTGCAGTTCTATTTCCCATTTATGCATGGTTGGGAGCTTGGTTCGTGTAGTGTGGAAGTTGCAGTATCTATAGCACAGCGATATACCTTTAGCAGTAGATTTGTGCTTGTTCATTAGAAAATTCCATATAATTAATGGAATTTTTGTGGTAGTGGATGGGTATTTTTTATTATATTGTTTAATTTGTTGAATCATAAAGGTGTCCACTGCTGTAGGGTTCACTAGATCTGCAGTGTCGTAGTGGATGCCTTTTTGTTTCCAGTGGTGAGTTGAAAAGTTTGGTATGAGGTATGCATAGGTTGTGAGAGGTAAATGCAGTGTGTGGGATGGTTCATCTGTAAAATTATTTTTAGTCAGGAGGGACCAAGCCTCGAGTGATGCTTGTACTGTTGGGTAGGCCGGTATTACGGGTTTATGATGAATGGTGGATGCCATTCTGCCTGTATGTGTGCTAGAAGGGGAGGGAAGTTGGCAGTGTATAATTTAGATATAGGGTGAGTCAATTGGATACCTAGATAGTTGATAGAGGGTGAGTCCCAATTGCAGGGGAATATTTCTTTAAGGTTGTCTTTACTGTTCTCATGTATATTTAGAGGTAGGGCATAGCATTTGGAAGTGTTGAGTTTGTAGTATGTTATATCCCCAAAGTGATGTAAGAGTTCTCTGGCTTTGGGTAGGGAGTACTCAGGGTTGGTCAGGGTAAGGATTATGTCGTCTGCAAAGAGCCCTATTTTGTGTTCTTTAAGACCTACCTGGAGTCCTTTAATTTCAACAGTATTTCTGATAAGTTCTGCTAAGGGTTCTATGGCTAGGGAGAATACTATAGGGGATAGGGGGCAACCTTGACGGGTACCATTGGTAAGGTTGAAAGAGTCAGAAAGTATACCAGATGCAAATACTCTGGCTGAGGGCTTCGAGTAAAGTGACATGATGGCTGAGTGTAAAAATCCATTTAGGCCAAATTTGGAGAGCGTGTGAGATAGGTATGTCCAATGGACTCTATCAAACGCTTTTTCTGCGTCTAGGGTTACAAATATACTGGGTGTATGTTTGATTTCTGCGTATCTAAGTAAGTTAATCATTCTTCTAGTACTATCCGGGGCCTGCCTTCCTTTGACAAATCCCACCTGCTCCAGTCCTATAAGGGTGGGGGTTATATATAATAATCTGTTTGATAGTACTTTGGCGAAGATTTTTAGATCGGAATTTAGTAATGAGATGGGTCTGTAATTATGTGGTAAGGAGGGGTCTTTTCCTGGTTTTGGTATAGTCACTATAATAGCTTGAAGCATTTCACTGGGAAATGTACCAGTATTTGCAGCTATGTTGAAGAGGTCTACTAGTTTGGGGGCGAGCGTTGATGAGAACGCTTGATAGTATTCGGCTGAAAAGCCGTCTGCTCTAGGGGCTTTATGTTTAGGTAAATGTTTAATCACTTCATGAACTTCAGCCGCAGTAAAGGGTTTGTTTAATAGTTGTAGTGAATTTGTGTCTATGGAGGGGAGGTCAATCTTTCTGAGGAACTCATTAATTTCAGTCTCAGTGGGTTGGTGAATGTTCTTGTCTAGTTTGAGATTATATAAAGATTCATAATAATCTTTGAAGGTATTGGCAATATCTTTAGGATTGTGATATGAATGATTATTATTGTGGTGTTTAATCACCGAGATGTTTGTGCGGTTGTGCCTCTTCTTTAGTTGAGAGGCTAATAGTTTCCCTGCCCTATTGTTCTGGGAATAATATGAAAGCTTGAGCCTTTTAAAGTAGAGGTCATAGTCAGATTTCAATGTTTGTTTTAATTCTTCCCGACAGGAATTTAGTTGCTGTAATAGAGAGTGGCCATTGTGTTTTTTGTGTTTATTCTCTAGGTCAGCGATTCGTTCTTGAAGTCTCGATATAAGTTGCGTTTTTTTTTTCTTTTTTTCCCTGGCTGCTATTTGAATCAGTAAGCCTCTAGAGAAGGCTTTGTGAGTGCACCAAACTGTAGTCGGGTGGATTCCCGGTTGCTCATTAAATGTAAAATACTCTTCAAGTTGTTCATTGACTTCTTTTTGAATTCGGGGTTGGGAGAGGAGGTAAGTATTATTGCGCCACAGAGGTGTAAAAGCAGTCTTGGCTGTGTCTAGTAATTCGATCGTTATGGGGGCGTGGTCGGACCAGGTAATATTGTGGATATCTGCCTTTGTCACCTTTTGTAATGTGTATTTGTCTGTAAGAAAGAAATCTATCCTGGAATAATTTCTATGGACTGGTGAGAAGTAAGTGTAATCCCGCTCTGTGGTGCGGAGATATCGCCAAGGATTGTATAATTCTTCTTCTAGGCAATAGTTACCCAGGGATGGTCTGCGTCTTCGCCCCACAGAGGAGGAGTCAAGTACATCATTTAAAATTAAATTAAAATCTCCACATATCAACAGGTTACCCTTTTTCAACCTTTTAGCTTTTTTGTAGAGTTTGACGAAGAAACTTCATTGTTTTCTTGTTAGGGGCATACAGATTTACTAATGTATAAATATTGCTATTGATTTCAGCTATTAAGATAATATACCTACCATGGCTATCTAGCTGTTTATCTATTAATTTAAAAGTAATAGAATCCTTAATGGCTATAAGGACACCATTATGTTTACTAGAGTCATTTGCTGTGAAGACATGTGAAAATTTGTTGTGGGAGCATTGAGGGGGGTTCTGATCCAAGAAATGTGTTTCTTGCACACAAAGAATGTCACAGTTCATTTCTAAGGCCGTCTTCCATAGCATACGACGTTTAAATGGGCTGTTGAGACCTCTTGCGTTGATGGACATCACTTTAATGGACATTGTTAACTTCAATGGTGCTCTGGCGACATCTAGTGGTGCATGGAGGAATTTGATGTGATTTAGGAATTGATTCCAGTGCAGTGGAGTGGGCTAGTACATTTATGTGAATGTTCCACAAGAATGTAGGATTGACTAACAAAAAAATAAAAACGAGAAACAGAAAAAAGGAATACAAAACATTAAACTTCAATTGGATGGATTCGGGAATATCCCAAAAACAATAGTGGGGTAAAATCATGAAAATAATTTCCAGTGCAGCCGAACATCAGGCGACTTGTATGGTAGGATATATATGCGTGTTTTCAATTGGTGAACCAAGGGGAGATTCTTTCGAAATTTTTCCAGGTAGTTGGCCTCATATGTTGAGCACGGTGGTGGTCAGCCGTCACGGTACCCTTTAGTGTTGCGGTAGGAATTAGAGCCTGATCTGGAAGTCGCAGAATCCGAGGATTCTGGGTAGGCTTCACGGGGAAGGAGTCCCCAATTGCGCATCAGTTCCAAGCCCTTTTCCAGGGACGAAATGGTATACCATTCGTTATCTTTTTCCAGCATGAGCTTAGTGGGGAAGCCCCATCTGTAAAGTATTTTATGATTCCTCAGCAGTTTTGTGATAGGAATCAGGTTGTTCCTGGCCTTCATGGTGGCTTGGGAGAGGTCTGCATATATTGTGATCCCTGCATAGGGGTCTGGACGTGTATTATTTTGTCTGGAGAATCTCATGAGTTGGTCTTTGATGTGGAAAAAATGTATTCTGGCAATGACGTCTCTAGGGATCTTCTCAGGGAGATGAGGTGGTTTATGCAGTCTGTGGGCTCTGTCAATAATGACATCTGCAAGTGTAAGGGACGGCATAGCTTTTATGATTAATTGTTGGAGAAAAGTGCGCAATTCAGATGGTTTTACCGACTCGGGGATCCCCCTAAATTTCACGTTATTTCTGCGTGAGCGGTCCTCGAGGTCTGTGACTTTTAGGTGGAGAGCTGTGAACTTGTCTGCTAATTCCATGTGAGCATCCACAAGTTCATTGTGAGCTTCATAGAAATCACTCATTTTATTCTCTACATAATTAACCCTGTCCCCCAGAGCTGTCAGTTCTCTATTTGTGGATCGTGTAAGCTTAGTAATATCCTGCTGGATTGCTCCTCTCAGGGTAAGGATCATCTCTTTCATCATTGTATCAGTCAGAGGCAGACCAGAGGCAGGCAGGGCGTCCAGCTTTTGTGAATACATGTCAGTTTGCTCCATGTCCTGTACCTCTGTGTCTAATTAATTTGTGTCATCAGCGGGAGAGCTGAGTCTCCTTTTTTGTTTAAGGGGACTGTTTGAGGCAGATGGGGGTGATAGAGGAGTAGTGCCTGACACAGGCAACTCACCAGTGTCAGTACAGGCTGTTTCACTGTGAGGACGGCTGTGCTGAGGAGAGACGTCTCCCGCGCCGGCGCCATTTTGAGAGACTCTGCCCGGGACTGTGGTGTAGAAGTCCGTTAGTTTCCTGGGTCCCTCTCTCTCCTTGCGTTTGGCCATCATTAGGATCGGTATCCCCTTGTGTTCCGCTGCCTGAGGGGCCGGTTTTCGGGTGTCACACACCGCTATTAGTTGCTGAAAGTCTCCTGATGTGTCTCCTGATGTGTCTCCTGGAGGACTGGGCCGACTTCTCAGTTGGTAACCGGTACTATAGAAGGGACGGACTGCACCTAAATGAGGAGGGTGCAGATCTACTGGGAAGGAAGATGGCCAAAAAGTTAGAGGGGTTTTTAAACTAGGCGATGGGGGGGAGGGTCCAGAGGCAGAGATAGCCAGCGCGGAAGATATTCCGGAGGGTAGTATTGGGGGCATTAGTGGTAGGTTAACCAAAGCACAAAAACACAAGGTGAGTATAGTAGCAAGTCCTAGTTGCAATCTCGAAACACCCAATACGAAGACAATATGCGACCGGTCTAAACTATGTGGCATGTTCACCAATGCCAGGAGCATGTCGGACAAGATGGGTGAACTAGAGATACTGTTGTACGAGCAGGATTTGGATTTTGTGGGAATTTCAGAGACCTGGTTCAACAGCTCTCATGATTGGCTGGCAAACATTCAAGGGTATACCCTATACCGCAAGGATAGAGAGGGTAAAAAAGGGGGAGGGGTATGCCTATATATCAAGAATAATGTACAAGTGAATGTGAGAGATGACATCACTGAGGGAGCTAGAGAGGAGGTGGAATCCTTATGGGTAGAGCTCCAAAGGGATAAAGCTAAGGGGAAAATAATACTGGGAGTATGCTATAGGCCCCCAAACCTGAGGGAGGAAGTGGAGACGGATCTCCTATCACAAATTGGAGTAGCAGCAAGGATGGGAAGTGTTATCATAATGGGGGATTTTAATTATCCAGACATAGATTGGGCGGAGGGAACCGCGCATTCATTTAAGGCTCGCCAGTTCCTTAATGTCTTGCAGGACAATTTTATGGGTCAGATGGTAGACGCACCAACTAGAAATAAAACATTACTGGATCTACTGATTACCAACAATACAGACCTGATCACAGATGTGGAAATGCGGGGCAACTTAGGTAACAGTGATCACAGGTCAATTAGTTTCAGTATAAATCACACAAATAGGAAACATAAAGGGAATACAAAGACACTGAATTTCAAAAGAGCCAACTTCCCTAAACTACAAACCTTGCTAAAAGGCATAAACTGGGATAAAATATTAGAAACAAAGAATACGGAGGAGAGATGGGTTTGCTTTAAGAGCATATTAAATAAGGGCATTAGCCAATGTATCCCATTGGGTAATAAATTTAAAAGAGCGAACAAAAGTCCTGGATGGCTTAACTCCAATGTAAAAATGCATATAAAAGCAAAGGAAAAGGCCTTCAAAAATTACAAGGTTGAGGGATCATCCCCAGCATTCAGACTTTATAAAGAATGCAACAGGATATGTAAAGGTGCAATTAGGACAGCTAAGATAGAACATGAAAGACACATAGCGGAGGAGAGCAAAAAAAATCCCAAGAAATTCTTTAAGTATGTAAACAGTAAAAAAGGGAGGACAGACCATATTGGCCCCATAAAGAATGAGGAAGGACATCTGGTTACAAAGGATGGGGAGATGGCGAAGGTATTGAATTTATTCTTCTCCTCAGTCTTCACGAGTGAATCGGGGGGCTTCAGTAACCAAAACTGCAGTGTTTATCCTCATGACACAACACAGGAAGCACCTCCATGGTTAACAGAGGACGGAATTAAAATTAGACTTGAGAAACTTAACATTAATAAATCACCGGGACCAGATGGCTTGCATCCGAGGGTACTTAGGGAACTCAGTCAAGTGATTGCCAGACCGTTGTTCCTAATTTTTACAGATAGTCTACTGACTGGAATGGTACCAGCTGATTGGAGAAAAGCCAATGTAGCACCTATATTTAAAAAGGGCCCAAAATACATCCCTGGGAATTACAGACCAGTTAGCCTAACATCGATAGTATGTAAACTCTTGGAGGGGATGATAAGGGACTATATACAGGATTTTAGTAATACGAACGATATCATTAGCAGTAATCAACATGGATTCATGAAGAATCGTTCTTGCCAAACCAATCTATTAACCTTCTATGAGGAGGTGAGTTGCCATCTAGATAAAGGAAGGCCTGTAGACGTGGTGTATCTGGATTTTGCAAAAGCATTTGACACAGTTCCCCATAAACGTTTACTGTACAAAATAAGGTCCGTTGGCATGGACCATAGGGTGAGTACATGGATTGAAAACTGGCTACAAGGGCGAGTTCAGAGGGTGGTGATAAATGGGGAGTACTCAGAATGGTCAGGGGTGGGTAGTGGGGTTCCCCAAGGTTCTGTGCTGGGACCAATCCTATTTAATTTGTTCATAAACGATCTGGAGGATGGGATAAACAGTTCAATCTCTGTATTTGCAGACGATACTAAGCTAAGCAGGGCAATAACTTCTCCGCAGGACGTGGAAACCTTGCAAAAAGACCTGAACAAATTAATGGGGTGGGCGACTACATGGCAAATGAGGTTCAATGTAGAAAAATGTAAAATAATGCATTTGGGTGGCAAAAATATGAATGCAATCTATACACTGGGGGGAGAACCTCTGGGGGAATCTAGGATGGAAAAGGACCTGGGGGTCCTAGTAGACGATAGGCTCAGCAATGGCAGGCAATGCCAAGCTGCTGCTAACAAAGCAAACAGAATATTGGCATGCATTAAAAGGGGGATCAACTCCAGAGATAAAACGATAATTATCCCGCTCTACAAGACTCTGGTCCGGCCGCACCTAGAGTATGCGGTCCAGTTCTGGGCACCAGTCCTCAGGAAGGATGTACTGGAAATGGAGCGAGTACAAAGAAGGGCAACAAAGCTAATAAAGGGTCTGGAGGATATTAGTTATGAGGAAAGGTTGCGAGCACTGAACTTATTCTCTCTGGAGAAGAGACGCTTGAGAGGGGATATGATTTCAATTTACAAATACGGGACTGGTGACCCCTCAATAGGGATAAAACTTTTTCGCAGAAGAGAGTTTACCAAGACTCGTGGCCACTCATTAAAATTAGAAGAAAAGAGGTTTAATCTTAAACTACGTAGAGGGTTCTTTACTGTAAGAGCGGCAAGGATGTGGAATTCCCTTCCACAGGCGGTGGTCTCAGCGGGGAGCATTGATAGCTTCAAAAAACTATTAGATAAGCACCTGAATGACCACAACATACAGGGATATACAATGCAATACTGACACATAATCACACACATAGGTTGGACTTGATGGACTTGTGTCTTTTTTCAACCTCACCTACTATGTAACTATGTAACTATATGTGACGGAGCTCTCCTCACACTACACCATCAGCTCCGGCCGCCGGCTCCGCCTCCCTCTTTATATCTTTTTATCCGTTTCAATGACAGTCTCAGTGACAGCGTACTCTGCCAGCACTTATTTGGCTGTGATTTTTTTTTTCTGTTATAATCAACTTGGATTGCATACAGAAGAAGCCCCCCAACCTGATTAATTTCAGTTTAAGTGTAATACTTAAAAAAGGAAAAACCCGTTCCCTCGATTAATTCCAACTGGACCTTTATTATCCAAAGATGCAACCTTGGTGGCCAGGAAAGAAAGAGCAGTAAAAAAACAAAAAAAACAAAAAAAAAAAAAAGAAAATTAAATTAAACCCCCAAAATATCACCCCAGAAACAAGAGCTCATTTCTTTTTGAAGATGTCTTGCAGAAAAAAAAAGCAGCTTATCCTAAAATAGGCAAAAAAAACCAAAACATTTGTACTGTCAGCAAACAATAAAAACCAATAGATCCCCAAAATAAATGAAAATGTCAAAATAATACTCCTGAAATATAAGCCATCTTAAAAAAAAAAAAAAAACACACAGCAAAGCCCAAAATAAATGCCCTTTTAATAAACAAATAAATAAATAATATGCCCCAAAAGAAAAGCAAACCCTAAAATACTACCCACTAAAATAAAGCCACATTTTTCTAAAAAGAAAAGCAGCTAACATTGACCACTGACCTTAAAACATTAACAAAATAAAAGACAAATAAGCCAACATTGTTAAGAAAAAAAGGGCAGCAAAGGGGTTTATTTCCCAAAGAGTTAGCAATCCGTATTAAAGTACATAAAGTGCCTTGAAAAAGTATTCATACCCCTTGACATTTTCCACATTTTGTCATGTTACAACCAAAAATGTAAATGTATTTTATTGGGATTTTATGTGATAGACCAACACAAAGTGGCACATAATTTTGAAGTGGAAGGAAAATGATAAATGGTTTTCAAACTTTTTTACAAATAAATATGTGAAAAGTATGACATGCATTTGTATTCAGCCCCCCTGAGTCAATACTTTGTAGAACCGCCTTTCACTGCAATTACAGCTGCAAGTCTTTTTGAGTGTGTCTCTACCAGCTTTGCACATAAAGAGTGAAATTTTTGCCCATTGTTCACTGCAAAATAGCTCAAGCGCTGTGAGATTGGATGGAGAGCATCTGTGAACAGCAATTTTCAAGTCTTGCCACAGATTCTCATTTGGATTTAGGTCGGAACTTTGGCTGGGCCATTCTAACACATGAATATGTTTTGATCTGAACTAGGGTTGCACCGATACCACTTTTTTAAGTACCGATACTTTTTCTCAAGTACTCGCTGATGCCGATTATCAATACTTTTTTGTAACAGTGGCACTAATATGCAGCACTGATGGGCACTGATAGGTGGCACTGATGGGCCAAAGATATTATTTGTAAATTACCTTTAGCCCTGGTTCACACTGGAGCTTTTGACATGTTGAAGCGGCATCAATTGCCGTCAATGGCACCATCCTAATCGGTGGGACGCCGCAACTGCGGCCCTGTACCGATTTCAAAAAGTTCTGTACTACTTTTTGCGATTTCGGGCTGCGATTTACATTGACATCTGTGCAGAAACCTGCACAGATGTCTCTGAAATCGTGGCGAAACACAAACTGACCTGCTGGAGTTCAGCTGAACTTGCCCGGCTTCATTCCTGCAGCTCATTATGAACTTGGGCTTAAACAGGTTCTAACTTCAGTACAATAATCCCCCCTCGTTCTTTTGAACTCTTTAGGCAGACGTATTGTTTTTCTGGTTGGTACATTTACTAAATCACACCTGTTTGCTCTTTCTTATTACAAGCCAACATTGTCATTTATTACAAGCCAACATTGTCATTTCTTTTCCTGACGATCCTTGAGCTGAACACAACTGTAACTAAGGACCAGGCTCAGGGGCGTAACTACCACCATAGCGACCCATGCGGGCGCTATGGGGCCCGCAGCCGAGTGGGGCCCAGTGAGGATAAGAGCACCGCCAGCACAGTCTCCCAGCCAGGGGAAGAGAGAGGAAAGGAAGAGGCGAGCTGTCCGTATCAGCAGAGAGCTGAATTGCCCGATGTAAAAGCTTTCATTAGAACTTCCAGTGTTCCCGGGGCTCACGTCACATAGCTCCACCTTTTGGCCCGGTGCCTTTGATAGACAGAACGCTGATCCAATGCGGGATATGTGACGTCATCAAAGGCGTCGGGCCAAGAGGTGGGGCTATGTGACGATGAGCCCCGGGAAGACAGGAAATTCAAATGAAAGCTATTACAGCGGGCAATCCCGCTCTCTGCTGATCCGGGTGGCTTGCCTCTTCCTCTGCATAGGTGGGGCTGTATGGGGCACAGGCAGACCAGGCTGTATTGGGCACAGGTCACGCTGTATGGGGCACAGGTCACGCTGTATTGGGCACAGGTCACGCTGCATTGGGCACAGGTCATGCTGTATGTGGCACAGGTCACGCTGCATTGACACTAGGGCAGCTGTGGGGGGGGGACTGTTTGCAGGGGGGCCCCATACAACATTTTGCTATGGGGCCCTGCTATTTCTAGTTACGCCCCTGACCAGGCTTCACAAAAATGGTTTGTGAACATTTTACTTTACTTTATGAATCATTGTTTGAAAGTGTTTAATTCCTAAAACTTGTCTTACTATTTTTATCTTTATATCTTTTTATCCGTTTGAATGACAGTCTCAGTGACAGCGTACTCTGCCAGCACATATTTGGCTGTGATTTTTTTTTTCTGTTACAATCAACTTGGATTACATACAGAAGAAGCGCCCCAACCTGATTAATTTCAGTTTAAGTGTAATACTTAAAAAAGGAAAAAACTGTTCCCTTAATTAATTCCAACTGGACCTTTATCCAAAGATGCAACCTTGGTGGCCAGGAAAGAGAAAGCAGTAAAAAAAAAAAAAAAAAAAGTAAATTAAATTAAACCACCAAAATATCACCCCAGAAACAAGAGCTCATTTCTTTTTGAAGATGTCTTGCAGAAAAAAAAGCAGCTTATCCTAAAATAGGCAAAAAAAAACAAAACATTTGTACTGTCAGCAAACAATAAGAACCAATAGATCCCCAAAATAAATGAATATGTCAAAATAATACTCCTGAAATATAAGCCATCTTAAAAAAAAAACACACACACACAGCAAAGCCCAAAATAAATGCCCTATTAATAAACAAATAAATAATATGCCCCAAAAGAAAAGCAAACCCTAAAATACTGCCCACTAAAATAAAGCCACATTTTTCTAAAAAGAAAAGCAGCTAGCATTGACCACTGGCCTTAAAACATTAACAAAATAAAAGACAAATAAGCCAACATTGTTAAGAAAAAAGGGGCAGCAAAGGGGTTTATTTCCCAAAGAGTTAGCAATCAGTATTAAAGTACATACAGCGCCTTGAAAAAGTATTCATACCCCTTGAAATTTTCCACATTTTGTCATGTTAAAACCAAAAATGTAAATGTATTTTATTGGGATTTTATGTGATAGACCAACACAAAGTGGCACATAATTGTGAAGTGGAAGGAAAATGATAAATGGTTTTCAAACTTTTTTACAAATAAATATGTGAAAAGCAGTGGTGTCACTAGGGGGTGGCTTTTGGGGCTAAAGCCCTGAATCTGGGGCCCATAGCCCCGAGTCTCTGCAGGGGTGCCTAAGGGGAGGGGAGGCTCTCTGGGGACCCTGATTTTAAGGGGGAGGCTCACTGGGGACCCTGATTTAAGTGGGGTGTCTGGGGACCCTGATGTAAGGGGGGCTCTCTGGGGACCCTGATGTAAGGGGGGGCTCTCTGGGGACCCTGATGTAAGGGGGGGCTCTCTGGGGACCCTGATGTGAGGGGGGCTCTCTGGGGATATATACACACACACACACACATGTATATATTACTGCATATGCATGGTTATGCCCGCCCCAAGTGTATGACTTTCTTTACTACACTGCTATGGGCTCTAGCCCCAGATCTTTTGTAGACCTAGCAACGCCCCTGGTGAAAAGTGTGGCATGCATTTGTATTTAGCCCCCTGAGTCAATACTTTGTAGAACCGCCTTTCACTGCAATTACAGCTGCAAGTCTTTTTGGGTGTGTCTCTACCAGCTTTGCACATATAGAGAGTGAAATTTTTGCCCATTGTTCGCTGCAAAATAGCTCAAGCTCTGTCAGATTGGATGGAGAGCATCTGTGAACAACAATTTTCAAGTCTTGTCACAGATTCTCATTTGGATTTAGGTCGGAACTTTGGCTGGGCCATTCTAACACATGAATATGCTTTGATCTGAACTAGGGTTGCACCGATACCACTTTTTTAAGTACCGATACTTTTTCTCAAGTACTCGCTGATGCCGATTATCAATACTTTTTTCAATGTCATGTGACAGTGGCACTAATATGCAGCACTGATGGGCACTGATAGGTGGCACTGATGGGCCAAAGATATTATTTGTAAATGACTTTTAGCCCTGGTTCACACTGGAGCTTTTGACATGTCAAAGCGGCATCAATTGCCGTCAATGGCACCGACCTAATCGGTGCGACGCCGCATCTGCGGCCCTGTACCGATTTCAAAAAGTTATGTACTACTTTTTTCCATTATCGGCCTGCGATTTACATTGACATCTGTGCAGAAACCTGCACAGATGTCTCTGAAATCGCGGCCGAAACACGAACTGACCTGCTGGAGTTCAGCTGAACTTGCACGTCTTCATTCCTGCAGCTCATTATGAACTTGGGCTTAAACAGGTTCTAACTTCAGTACAATAATCCCCCCCCCCCCTTCTTTTGAACTCTTTAGGCAGACGTATTCTTTTTCTGGTTGGTACATTTACTAAATCACAACCTGTTTGCTCTTTCTTATTACAAGCCAACATTGTCATTTATTACAAGCCAACATTGTCATTTATTACAAGCCAACATTGTCATTTCTTTTCCTGACGATCCTTGAGTTGAACACAACTGTAACTAAGGACCAGGCTTCACAAAAACGGTTTGTGAACATTTTACTTTACTTTATGAATCATTGTTTGAAAGTGTTTAATTCCTAAAACTTGTCTTACTATTTTTATCTTTATATCTTTTTATCCGTTTCAATGACAGTCTCAGTGACAGCATACTCTGCCAGCACATATTTGGCTGTGATTCTTTTTCTGTTACAATCAACTTGGATTACATACAGAAGAAGCCCCCCAACCTAATTAATTTCAGTTTAAGTGTAATACTTAAAAAAGGAAGAACCCGTCCCCTGATTATTTCCAACTGGACCTTTATTATCCAAAGATGCAACCTTGGTGGCCAGGAAAGAAAGGGCAGTAAAAAAAAACAAAAAAACAAAAAAGAAAATTAAATTAAACCCCCAAAATATCACCCCAGAAACAAGAGCTCATTTCTTTTTGAAGATGTCTTGCAGAAAAAAAGCAGATTATTCTAAAATAGGCACAAAAAAAAAAAAACATTTGTACTGTCAGCAAACAATAAAAAACAATAGATCCCCAAAATAAATGAAAATGCCAAAATAATACTCCTGAAATAAAAGCCATCTTAAAATAAAAAAAATAAAAAACACACACACACACACACAGCAAAGCCCAAAATAAATGCCCTTTTAATAAACAAATAAATAAATAATATGCCCCAAAAGAAAAGCAAACCCTAAAATACTGCCCACTAAAATAAAGCCACATTTTTCTAAAAGGAAAAGCAGCTAACATTGACCACTGACCTTAAAACATTAACAAAATAAAAGACAAATAAGCCAACATTATTAAGAAAAAAGGGGCAGCAAAGGAGTTTATTTCCCAAAGAGTTAGCAATCAGTATTAAAGTACATAAAGTGCCTTGAAAAAGTATTCATACCCCTTGAAATTTTAGACATTTTGTCATGTTACAACCAAAAATGTAAATGTATTTTATTGGGATTTTATGTGATAGACCAACACAAACTGGCACATAATTGTGAAGTGGAAGGAAAATGATAAATGGTTTTCAAACTTTTTTACAAATAAATATGTGAAAAGTATGGCATACATTTGTATTCAGCCGCCCTGAGTCAATACTTTGTAGAACCGCCTTTCACTGCAATTACAGCTGCAAGTCTTTTTGAGTGTGTTTCTACCAGCTTTGCACATATAGAGAGTGAAATTTTTGCCCATTGTTCACTGCAAAATAGCTCAAGCGCTGTGAGATTGGATGGAGAGCATCTGTGAACAGCAATTTTCAAGTCTTGCCACAGATTCTCATTTGGATTTAGGTCGGAACTTTGGCTGGGCCATTCTAACACATGAATATGCTTTGATCTGAACTAGGGTTGCACCGATACCACTTTTTTAAGTACCGATACTTTTTCTCAAGTACTCGCTGATGCCGATTATCAATACTTTTTTCAAGGTCATGTGACAGTGGCACTAATATGCAGCACTGATGGGCACTGATAGGTGGCACTGATGGGCCAAAGATATTATTTCTAAATGACCTTTAGCCCTGGTTCACACTGGAGCTTTTGACATGTCAAAGCGGCATCAATTGCCGTCAATGGCACCGACCTAATCGGTGCGACGCCGCATCTGCGGCCCTGTACCGATTTCAAAAAGTTATGTACTACTTTTTGCAATTTCGGGCTGTGATTTACATTGACATCTGTGCAGAAACCTGCACAGATGTCTCTGAAATCGCGGCCGAAACCCGAACTGACCTGCTGGAGTTCAGCTGAACTCGCACGGCTTCATTCCTGCAGCTCATTATGAACTTAGGCTTAAACAGGTTCTAGCTTCAGTACAATAACCCCCCCCCTCCTTCTTTTGAACTCTTTAGGCAGACGTGTTCTTTTTCTGGTTGGTACATTTACTAAATCACACCTGTTTGCTCTTTCCTATTACAAGCCAACATTGTCATTTATTACAAGCCAACATTGTCATTTATTACAAGCCAACATTGTCATTTCTTTTCCTGACGATCCTTGAGCTGAACACAACTGTAACTAAGGACCAGGCTTCACAAAAACGGTTTGTGAACATTTTACTTTACTTTATGAATCATTGTTTGAAAGTGTTTAATTCCTAAAACTTGTCTTACTATTTTTATCTTTTTATCTTTTTATCTGTTTGAATGACAGTCTCAGTGACAGCGTACTCTGCCAGCACATATTTGGCTGTGTTTTTTTTTTTCTGTTACAATCAACTTGGATTACATACAGAAGAAGCCCCCCAACCTGATTAATTTCAGTTTAAGTGTAATACTTAAAAAAGGGAAAAACCCGTTCCCTTGATTAATTCCAACTTGACCTTTATCCAAAGATGCAACCTTGGTGGCCAGGAAAGAAAGAGCAGTAAAAAACAAAAAAAACAAACAAACAAAAAAGAACATTAAATTAAACCGCCAAAATATCACCCCAGAAACAAGAGCTCATTTCTTTTTGAAGATGTCTTGCAGAAAAAAAGCAGATTATCCTAAAATAGGCACAAAAAAAAAACATTTGTACTGTCAGCAAACAATAAAAACCAATAGATCCCCAAAATAAATGAAAATGCCAAATTAATACTCCTGAAATAAGAGCCATCTTAAAAAAACACACACACACACACACACACACACACACACACACACACACACACACACACACACAGCAAAGCCCAAAATAAATGCCCTTTTAATATACAAATAAATAAATAATATGCCCCAAAAGAAAAGCAAACCCTAAAATACTGCCCACTAAAATAAAGCCACATTTTTCTAAAAGGAAAAGCAGCTAACATTGACCACTGATCTTAAAACATTAACAAAATAAAAGACAAATAAGCCAACATTATTAAGAAAAAAGGGGCAGCAAAGGAGTTTATTTCCCAAAGAGTTAGCAATCAGTATTAAAGTACATAAAGTGCCTTGAAAAAGTATTCATACCCCTTGAAATTTTCCACATTTTGTCATGTTACAACCAAAAATGTAAATGTATTTTATTGGGATTTTATGTGATAGACCAACACAAAGTGGCACAAAATTGTGAAGTGGAAGGAAAATGATAAATGGTTTTCAAACTTTTTTACAAATAAATATGTGAAAAGTATGGCATACATTTGTATTCAGCCCCCCTGAGTCAATACTTTGTAGAACCGCCTTTCACTGCAATTACAGCTGCAAGTCTTTTTGAGTGTGTCTCTACCAGATTTGCACGAGTGAAATTTTTGCCCATTGTTCACTGCAAAATAGCTCAAGCGCTGTGAGATTGGATGGAGAGCATCTGTGAACAGCAATTTTCAAGTCTTGCCACAGATTCTCATTTGGATTTAGGTCGGAACTTTGGCTGGGCCATTCTAACACATGAATATGCTTTGATCTGAACTAGACTTGCACCGATACCACTTTTTTAAGTACCGATATTTTTTCTCAAGTACTCGCTGGTGCTGATTATCAATACTTTTTTCAATGTCATGCAGCACTATGGACACTGATAGGTGGCACTGATGGGCCAAAGATATTATTTCTAAATGACCTTTAGCCCTGGTTCACACTGGAGCTTTTGACATGTCAAAGCGGCATCGATTGCCGTCAATGGCACTGACCTAATCGGTGCGACGCCGCATCTGCGGCCCTGTACCGATTTCAAAAAGTTCTGTACTACTTTTTGAAATTTTGGGCTGCGATTTACATTGACATCTGTGCAGAAACCTGCACAGATGTCTCTGAAATCACGGCCGAAACACGAACTGACCTGCAGAGGGGTTCAGCTGAACTCGCACGGCTTCATTCCTGTAGCTCATTATGAACTTTAGCTTAACCCCCCTGGCGGTATTCCCGAGTCTGGCTCGGGGTGGATTTTTAATACCAAAAGCGGTATCCCCGAGCCAGACTCGGGATTGCATCGCAGGATCCAGGAAGAGTTTACTTACCTTGTCCCCTGGATCCTGCGATGTCTCCCCGCTGTGATTGGCGAGCCGCTGTGTCTCGCTCGATTCACAGTGCCGAGCTCCGTTCCCTGCGAGCGTTGCGACGCACGGGGACGGAGTTCGGCGGCAAATTCAAAAATTGAAACACACAGTACAGATACAGTATACTGTAATCTTACAGATTACAGTACTGTATCAAATAATTACACATCCCCTTTGTCCCTAGTGGTCTGTCCAGTGCCCTGCATGCAGTTTTATATTATAAAAACTGTTCTTTCTGCCTGGAAACTGGAGATTGTCCATAGCAACCAAAACTGTCCCTTTACATCAAAAGTGGTTTTAGACCAGCTAGAAAACAGCGATAATAAATTAGAATCACTCGCAGAATTGAGCGATAGTGATTTGTGGGGAAATCCGTAATCAAACACTAAAAGTAACAAAAGCGATAATTCTGCAACTGAGCAAATTTCAGTGTTTTTAATTTGATTACATTATTGAATATTTTTTATTATTATTATATTATTATTTGTTATAATTATTTATAGTTATTTATTATATTATAATTTTTTATTTTGCTTTTCAAACTTTATCATACCCGGGATGTCTACTAGACTCCGGTTTGGATGGATTTAGGTGAATTATTCCTAAGAATTACAGGCCTACAATATAAAACGCCAAATTTCTGTGCAAAATAATGGTACCGCTTTCAGCACCTAAAATCTGAAATAATCATACCGCCAGGGAGGTTAAACAGGTTCTAACTTCAGTACAATAATCCCCCCTCCTTCTTTTGAACTCTTTAGGCAGACGTATTCTTTTTCTGGTTGGTTCTTTTACTAAATCACACCTGTTTGCTCTTTCTTATTACAAGCCAACATTGTCATTTATTACAAGCCAACATTGTCATTTCTTTTCATGACGATCCTTGAGCTGAACACAACTGTAACTAAGGACCAGGCTCAGGGGCGTAACTACCACCATAGCGACCCATGCGGGCGCTATGGGGCCCGCAGCCGAGTGGGGTCCAGTGAGGATAAGAGCACCGCCAGCACAGTCTCCCAGCCAGGGGAAGAGAGAGGAAAGGAAGAGGCGAGCTGTCCGTATCAGCAGAGAGCTGAATTGCCCGATGTAAAAGCTTTCATTAGAACTTCCAGTGTTCCCGGGGCTCACGTCACATAGCTCCACCTTTTGGCCCGATGCCTTTTATAGACAGAACGTCGATCCAATGCAGGACATGTGACGTCATCAAAGGCGTCGGGCCAAGAGTTGGGGCTATGTGACGATGAGCCCCGGGAAGACAGGAAATTTAAATGAAAGCTATTACAGCGGGCAATCCCGCTCTCTGCTGATCCGGGTGGCTTTCCTCTTCCTCTGCATAGGTGGGGCTGTATGGGGCACAGGCAGACCAGGCTGTGTTGGGCACAGGTCACGCTGTATGGGGCACAGGTCATGCTGTATTGGGCACAGGTCACTCTGCATTAGGCACAGGTCATGCTGTATGTGGCACAGGTCACGCTGCATTGACACTAGGGCAGCTGTGGGGGGGGGGGCTCTTTGCAAGGGGGCCCCATACAACATTTTGCTATGGGGCCCAGCTATTTCTAGTTACGCCCCTGACCAGGCTTCACAAAAACGGTTTGTGAACATTTTACTTTACTTTATGAATCATTGTTTGAAAGTGTTTAATTCCTAAAACTTGTCTTACTATTTTTATCTTTATATCTTGTTATCCGTTTGAATGACAGTCTCAGTGACAGCGTACTCTGCCAGCACATATTTGGCTGTGATTTTTTTTTTCTGTTACAATCAACTTGGATTACATACAGAAGAAGCGCCCCAACCTGATTAATTTCAGTTTAAGTGTAATACTTAAAAAAGGAAAAAACTGTTCCCTTGATTAATTCCAACTGGACCTTTATCCAAAGATGCAACCTTGGTGGCCAGGAAAGAGAAAGCAGTAAAAATAAAAAAAAAAACAAACAAAAAAGTAAATTAAATTAAACCCCCAAAATATCACCCCAGAAACAAGAGCTCATTTCTTTTTGAAGATGTCTTGCAGAAAAAAAGCAGCTCATCCTAAAATAGGCAAAAAAAAAAAAAACATTTGTACTGTCAGCAAACAATAAAAACCAATAGATCCCCAAAATAACTGAAAATGTCAAAATAATACTCCTGAAATATAAGCCATCTTAAAAAAAACACACACACACAGCAAAGCCCAAAATAAATGCCCTATTAATAAACAAATAAATAATATGCCCCAAAAGAAAAGCAAACCCTAAAATACTGCCCACTAAAATAAAGCCACATTTTTCTAAAAAGAAAAGCAGCTAACATTGACCACTGACCTTAAAACATTAACAAAATAAAAGATAAATAAGCCAACATTGTTAAGAAGAAAGGGGCAGCAAAGGAGTTTATTTCCCAAAGAGTTAGCAATCAGTATTAAAGTACATACAGCGCCTTGAAAAAGTATTCATAACCCCTGAAATTTTCCACATTTTGTCATGTTACAACCAAAAATGTAAATGTGTTTTATTGGGATTTTATGTGATAGACCAACACAAAGTGGCACATAATTGTGAAGTGGAAGGAAAATGATAAATGGTTTTCAAACTTTTTTACAAATAAATATGTGAAAAGCAGTGGTGTCACTAGGGGGTGGCTTTTGGGGCTAAAGCCCCGAATCTGGGGCCCATAGCCCCGAGTCTCTGCAGGGGTGCCCAAGGGGAGGGGAGGCTCTCTGGGGACCCTGATTTTAAGGGGGAGGCTCACTGGGGACCCTGATTTAAGGGGGGTGTCTGGGGACCCTGATGTAAGGGGGGCTCTCTGGGGACCCTGATGTAAGGGGGGTCTCTCTGTGGACCCTGATATAAGGGGGGCTCTCTAGGGATATATACACACACACACACACATGCATATATTACTGTATATGCATGTGTATGCCCGCCCCAAGCGTATGACTTTCTTTACTACACTGCTATGGGCTCTAGCCCCATATCTTTTGTAGACCTAGCAATGCCCCTGGTGAAAAGTGTGGCATGCATTTGTATTTAGCCCCCCTGAGTCAATACTTTGTAGAACCGCCTTTCACTGCAATTACAGCTGAAAGTCTTTTTGGGTGTGTCTCTACCAGCTTTGCACATATAGAGAGTGAAATTTTTGCCCATTGTTCGCTGCAAAATAGCTCAAGCTCTGTCAGATTGGATGGAGAGCATCTGTGAACAACAATTTTCAAGTCTTGTCACAGATTCTCATTTGGATTTAGGTCGGAACTTTGGCTGGGCCATTCTAACACATGAATATGCTTTGATCTGAACTAGGGTTGCACCGATACCACTTTTTTAAGTACCGATACTTTTTCTCAAGTACTCGCTGATGCCGATTATCAATACTTTTTTCAATGTCATGTGACAGTGGCACTAATATGCAGCACTGATGGGCACTGATAGGTGGCACTGATGGGCCAAAGATATTATTTGTAAATGACCTTTAGCCCTGGTTCACACTGGAGCTTTTGACATGTCAAAGCGGCATCAATTGCCGTCAATGGCACCAACCTAATCGGTGCGACTCCGCATCTGCGGCCCTGTACCGATTTCAAAAAGTTCTGTACTACTTTTTGCAATTTTGGGCTGCGATTTACATTGACATCTGTGCAGAAACCTGCACAAATGTCTCTGAAATCGCGGCCGAAACATGAACTGACCTGCAGGGGTTCAGCTGAACTCGCACGGCTTCATTCCTGCAGCTCATTATGAACTTAGCCTTAAACAGGTTCTAACTTCAGTACAATAATCCCCCCTCCTTCTTTTGAACTCTTTAGGCAGACGTATTCTTTTTCTGGTTGGTTCTTTTACTAAATCACACCTGTTTGCTCTTTCTTATTACAAGCCAACATTGTCATTTATTACAAGTCAACATTGTCATTTCTTTTCCTGACGATCCTTGAGCTGAACACAACTGTAACTAAGGACCAGGCTTCACAAAAACGGTTTGTGAACATTTTACTTTACTTTATGAATCATTGTTTGAAAGTGTTTAATTCCTAAAACTTGTCTTACTATTTTTATCTTTATATCTTTTTATCCGTTTGAATGACAGTCTCAGTGACAGCATACTGTGCCAGCACATATTTGGCTGTGATTTTTTTTTTCTGTTACAATCAACTTGGATTACATACAGAAGAAGCGCCCCAACCTGATTAATTTCAGTTTAAGTGTAATACTTAAAAAAGGAAAAAACTGTTCCCTTGATTAATTCCAACTGGACCTTTATCCAAAGATGCAACTTTGGTGGCCAGGAAAGAGAAAGCAGTAAAAATAAAAACAAAAAAACAAAAAAGTAAATTAAATTAAACCACCAAAATATCACCCCAGAAACAAGAGCTCATTTCTTTTTGAAGATGTCTTGCAGAAAAAAAAACAGCTTATCCTAAAATAGGCAAAAAAAAACCATTTGTACTGTCAGCAAACAATAAAAACCAATAGATCCCCAAAATAAATGAAAATGTCAAAATAATACTCCTGAAATATAAGCCATCTTAAAAAAAAAAAAAAAACACACACACAGCAAAGCCCAAAATAAATGCCCTATTAATAAATAAACAAATAAATAATATGCCTCAAAAGAAAAGCAAACCCAAAAATACTGCCCACTAAAATAAAGCCACATTTTTCTAAAAAAAAAGCAGCTAACATTGACCACTGACCTTAAAACATTAACAAAATAAAAGACAAATAAGCCAACATTGTTAAGAAAAAAGGGGCAGCAAAGGGGTTTATTTCCCAAAGAGTTAGCAATCAGTATTGAAGTACATACAGCGCCTTGAAAAAGTATTCATACCCCTTGAAATTTTCCACATTTTGTCATGTTACAACCAAAAATGTAAATGTATTTTATTGGGATTTTATGTGATAGACCAACACAAACTGGCACATAATTGTGAAGTGGAAGGAAAATGATAAATGGTTTTCAAACTTTTTTACAAATAAATATGTGAAAAGCAGTGGTGTCACTAGGGGGTGGCTTTTGGGGCTAAAGCCCCGAATCTGGGGCCCATAGCCCCGAGTCTCTGCAGGGGTGCCCAAGGGGAGGGGAGGCTCTCTGGGGACCTTGATTTTAAGGGGGAGGCTCACTGGGGACCCTGATTTAAGGGGGGGGTGTCTGGGGACCCTGATGTAAGGGGGGCTCTCTGGGGACCCTGATGTAAGGGGGGGCTCTCTGGGGACCCTGATGTAAGGGGGGCTCTCTGGGGATATACACACACACACATGCATATATTACTGTATATGCATGTGTATGCCCGCCCCAAGCGTATGACTTTCTTTACTACACTGCTATGGGCTCTAGCCCCAGATCTTTTGTAGACCTAGCAACGCCCCTGGTGAAAAGTGTGGCATGCATTTGTATTTAGCCCCCCTGAGTCAATACTTTGTAGAACCGCCTTTCTCTGCAATTACAGCTGCAAGTCTTTTTGGGTGTGTCTCTACCAGCTTTGCACATATAGAGAGTGAAATTTTTGCCCATTGTTCGCTGCAAAATAGCTCAAGCTCTGTCAGATTGGATGGAGAACATCTGTGAACAACAATTTTCAAGTCTTGTCACAGATTCTCATTTGGATTTAGGTCGGAACTTTGGCTGGGCCATTCTAACACATGAATATGCTTTGATCTGAACTAGGGTTGCACCGATACCACTTTTTTAAGTACCGATACTTTTTCTCAAGTACTCGCTGATGCCGATTATCAATACTTTTTTCAATGTCATGTGACAGTGGCACTAATATGCAGCACTGATGGGCACTGATAGGTGGCACTAATGGGCCAAAGATATTATTTCTAAATGACCTTTAGCCCTGGTTCACACTGGAGCTTTTGACATGTCAAAGCGGCATCAATTGCCGTCAATGGCACCGACCTAATCGGTGCGACGCCGCATCTGCGGCCCTGTACCGATTTCAAAAAGTTCTGTACTACTTTTTGCAATTTTGGGCTGCGATTTACATTGACATCTGTGCAGAAACCTGCACAGATGTCTCTGAAATCGCGGCCGAAACACGAACTGACCTGCAGGGGTTCAGCTGAACTCGCACGGCTTCATTCCTGCAGCTCATTATGAACTTGGGCTTAAAAAGGTTCTAACTTCAGTACAAAAATCCCCCCTCCTTCTTTTGAACTCTTAAGGCAGACGTACTCTTTTTCTGGTTGGTTCTTTTACTAAATCACACCTGTTTGCTCTTTCTTATTACAAGCCAACATTGTCATTTCTTTTCCTGACGATCCTTGAGCTGAACACAACTGTAACTAAGGACCAGGCTTCACAAAAACGGTTTGTGAACATTTTACTTTACTTTATGAATCATTGTTTGAAAGTGTTTAATTTCTAAAACTTGTCTTACTATTTTTATCTTTATATCTTTTTATCCGTTTGAATGACAGTCTCAGTGACAGCGTACTCTGCCAGCACATATTTGGCTGTGATTTTTTTTTTCTGTTACAATCAACTTGGATTACATACAGAAGAAGCGCCCCAACCTGATTAATTTCAGTTTAAGTGTAATACTTAAAAAAGAAAAAAACTGTTCCCTTGATTAATTCCAAATGGACCTTTATCCCAAGTACTCGCTGATGCCGATTATCGATACTTTTTTCAATGTCATGTAACAGTGGCACTAATATGCAGCACTGATGGGCACTGATAGGTGGCACTGGTGGGCACTGATGAGGTGGTACTGATGGGCACAGATGAGGCGGCACTGATGGGGTGGCACTGATGAGGAGGCACTAACATGCAGCACTGATGGGCACTGATAGGTGGCACTGATGGGCACTGATGAGGCGTGGTCTGTGTCAGTAGTTTTTTTTTTTTTACAATTTATATATTTTTTACAATGCTTTCTTTTTTGGGGGGAGGGGGAGATATCAGGGGTCTAAACAGACCCCTGACATCTCCCTTTTGAGACAGGGAAAGGGACTGAGGACACAGATTCCCCAGCTCCTTTCTCAGCAGCCTCAGCTGCACTGAAGATGAATGGACAAGAGGCAGAGGCTCCTGTTCATTCATCAACTGAAGCATCGTAAACAACGATGCTCAGTTATGAATGGACAGTGTCAGTGATCACTGACTCTGTGCATTCAGAAGAGGAAGGAGTCGGTAAATTACATATTTACAGGCACCTTCCTCCTGACTAGAGATGAGCTTCGTGTTTGAGTCGAACCCATGTTCGACTCGAACATCAGCTGTTCGATCGTCCGTCGAATTGCGAACTATATGGGCCATTCGCGCCAAATTCGTGTGGCGCGTCACGGCCCATAATTCACTGCGGCATCGCAGTGCATTGCTGGATGATGATTGGCCAAGCATGCACTATGACCCGCATGCTTGGCCAATCACAGCGCCGTCGGTAGAGAGAGCTGTAATTGGCCAAAGCCAGGGTGGCTTTGGGCAATTATGGCTCAGGGGGTTTAGAACATGCCCCACACTATATAAGGCCGCCTGCACGGCGGCCCTGTGTAATGTGTTCCGGCGTGCTGAGAGATAGAGAGAGAGAGAGAGACAGACAGTGTCATTTCATTTGAGTTAAATAGATTAGGCAGGACAGTCAGTGAGTTAGCTGCACTTACAGTGTATTCTGTATATATATGCATCCCAGGTGTTGTATATATATATATATATATATATATATATATATATATATATATATATATATATATATATATATATACACTGTATTCAGTTTAGCTAGATCCGTTCCTGTTATCTTCCTACTGACAGGCAGGCTTGACTTGTTACAGTATTTACAGCTACCTGAAGAAAATTGCTGGTGTTCTTTTGATCCTATTAGTACCACAGTCAGGCAGCTAGACTATTTACAGTTAGTGTAGTGCGTCCTCCTCACAGTGTTCAGTTAAAGCTACAAGTTAGTTTAGTGTGACCTCTGCACAGTGTTCAGCTAAAACTACAAGTTAGTGTAGTGCACAGTGTTCAGCTAAAGCTACAAGTTAGGGTAGTGCGTCCTCCTCACAGTGTTCAGCTAAAGCTACAAGTTAGTTTAGTGTGACCTCTGCACAGTGTTCAGCTAAAGCTACAAGTTAGGGTAGTGCGTCCTCCTCACAGTGTTCAGCTAAAACGACAAGTTAGTGTAGTGCGACCTCTGCACAGTGTTCAGCTAAAGCTACAAGTTAGTGTAGTGCGTCCTCCTCACAGTGTTCAGCTAAAACTACAAGTTAGTGTAGTGAGACCTCTGCACAGTGTTCAGCTAAAGCTACAAGTTAGGGTAGTGCGTCCTCCTCACAGTGTTCAGCTAAAACTACAAGTTAGTGTAGTGAGACCTCTGCACAGTGTTCAGCTAAAGCTACAAGTTAGTGTAGTGAGACCTCTGCACAGTGTTCAGCTAAAGCTACAAGTTAGGGTAGTGCGTCCTCCTCACAGTGTTCAGCTAAAGCTACAAGTTAGTTTAGTGTGACCTCTGCACAGTGTTCAGCTAAAGCTACAAGTTAGAGTAGTGTGTCCTCCTCACAGTGTTCAGCTAAAGCTACAAGTTGGTGTAATGTGTCCTCCTCACAGTATTCAGCGAAAACTACAAGTTAGTGTAGTGCGACCTCTGCACAGTGTTCAGCTAAAGCTACAAGTTAGTGTAGTGCGTCCTCCTCACAGTGTTCAGCTTAAACTACAAGTTAGTGTAGTGCGACCTCTGCACAGTGTTCAGCTAAAGCTACAAGTTAGTGTAGTGCGTCCTCCTCACAGTGTTCAGCTAAAACTACAAGTTAGCGTAGTGAGACCTCTGCACAGTGTTCAGCTAAAGCTACAAGTTAGTGTAGTGCGTCCTCCTCACAGTGTTCAGCTAAAGCTACAAGTTAGTTTAGTGTGACCTCTGCACAGTGTTCAGCTAAAGCTACAAGTTAGGGTAGTGCGTCCTCCTCACAGTGTTCAGCTAAAGCTACAAGTTGGTGTAGTGTGTCAAGGTACTCACCAGGGCCGAGATGCTGAGAGCGGCTCCCCTTGCAGCTGAGTGCGCTATACCCCTGGAGGTGGCACAGAGGGTATCGGGCACAGAGAGGCACGGGTCGCCAGGCACTAGTAGGAGCTTGTGTGTTGAACTTCCGTCTGGTAGTAGTCCGTGCAGGGTACACCCGGGCGGTGATCAGCAGAGGAATGAGACTGGGGCTCCAACAACTTGATCCTGAAGTAGACAACTGGAACAAAGTATGTAGAGAAGCCAGGGGGTCAAACACAGCAAGCCGGTAGGAAGGAAGTCCATTTAAACAAGCCAAGGTCATACACAGGAATCAATCAATAGGAGAGTCCAAGACAGGCCGGGGGTCAAACACTGGAGCAGGCAGTAGCGAAGTCTTTAAAGAGAAGCCGGGGGTCAAACACTGGAGCAGACTGAAGAGGAATCCGTTAAGCAAGCCAAGGTCAAGGTGCAGGAGAAGTTCAAGGGTGGTCAAGGCAATCCGGGTCACAACAGGCAGGAGTCAATAGCAGAACAAGGAACAGGAACACAGAAGCTGAAATGACAAACCAGCAATAAGCCAGAGAGCTGGGCTGCCTTTTATAGGGCCGCCAGGGGAACTCACCTGTGCGGCTAAGATGCGTACGTGCTTACGCCGTTTCGCCGTTTTGCCGTGTTGCGGCCTGCTGACTCGCACGTCTATGTGTGCCGTTGCGCCGTGACACGGTCCGCTGAATCGCGTACCCGCATGCGCCGATTAGCCATTCTGCCACGCAGGCATACAGGGAAATGCCGGTATTGGCAAACAAAGTTTCTGTTATTCCTCTGACAGTGCCCCCCCCCCCGAGGGGCACTCTCCGGATGCCCAACCTGGCTAATATCCCTGGGTGTCGCCTGTGAAAATTCTGAACCAAACGAGGTGCATGTATATTACTGGCAGGTTCCCAGGAGTTATCTTCCGGTGGGTACCCTTTCCATTTCACCAGGTACTGAGTCTGCCTACCCCTCTTTCTACAGTCCATAATTGCTTCCACCTCAAATTCTTCTTCACCCTCTACCTCCACTGGTGGAGGTGGAGGTTCCTCTCTTCCTGAAAAAGAATTGGGAACTACTGGTTTTAGTAGGGATGCATGGAACACCGGATGGATTCTAAGAGTACTGGGTAAGGTTAGTTCGAAGGCCACAGGATTAATTAACCTTTTTACTTCAAAAGGACCAATGAATTTTGTGGCAAGTTTGCGTGAGGGACAGGGTAATCTAAGATTGACAGCAGATAGCCAAACCTTATCCCCAACCTTAAATTCCGGATTGTTTCTTCTCCCTTTGTTGTAATATTCCTTATAGCTGTCTTGAGCTTCCTTCATGGCCTTTTGGATCTGTAAAAAATTAGATTGGATGAGATTTACTCGATCTTGAACTGCGGGGGTTGTGACTTCTGGAATGGAGTTTGGCAGAAAAGACGGGTGGAACCCATAGTTGGCCCAAAAAGGCGTCTGATTGGTGGCAGAATGTGTGGCATTATTATAGGCGAACTCCGCACAGGGGAGAAGGGTTGACCAATTATCCTGAGAGCTAGAGCAGAAACAACGGAGATATTGCTCCAAGGTCTGATTTGTCCTTTCTGTTTGGCCGTTGCTTTGGGGATGGTATGCTGAAGAAAAGGAGGTTTTGATTTCCAGGGATTTACAAAGGTCTTTCCAGAATCTTGAGGTAAATTGAATTCCTCTATCAGAGGTGATGTTGTGGGGAACACCATGGAGTCTTATTATTTCTTTAATAAAAACATTTGCTGTAGCCAAAGCAGAAGGAGTACCAATCATGGGTAGAAAGTGTGCCATCTTTGAGAGGTGATCAACCACTACTAAGATGGTGGAAAAATGTTCAGAGGGAGGTAGATCAACAATGAAGTCCAAAGAAACCTCACTCCAAGGTCTTTCAGGGATAGATAGGGGTCTAAGGAGGCCCCAAGCTTTAGTGTTTGACCCTTTGCTGCGTTGGCAGGTAATGCAGGATTGAACGTACTTTTTACAGTCTTGCCTCCAACCCGGCCACCAGAAAGAGCGGTGAACTAATTCAGAAGTCTTCCGAACTCCGAAATGTCCTGCCTTTTTGTGATCATGGAAAGTCTGTAAAATTCTAAGCCTTACAGAGGAGGGGACAAAAACCTTGTCCTGGGCCCACAGCAAACCATCTCTTTTTTCTAAGGAGGATATCTCGGATTCCGTGCATTGCCTAGAGGCCTGTTCAATAGCAGATTGAAGGTTAGGTTGAATGAGATGAAGAAAATTTTGAGAGGATAGGATGGTTTCAGGTTCTGTTGACTCATTGGCCTCTGGAAACATACAGGAAAGTGCGTCCGCCTTCCCATTTTTTGAACCAGGTCGATAGGAGATATGGAAATTGAACCTGGAGAAGAATAATGCCCATCGGGCTTGTCGGGGCCTAAGACGTTTGGCTATTTGGAGATACTCCAGGTTCTTGTGGTCCGTGAAGATCATGATGGGCTGGGACGCACCCTCCAGTAAGTATCTCCATTCCTCAAGGGCAGTCTTTATGGCTAATAATTCCCGGTCACCAACATTATAATTTTTCTCTAGAGGACTTAGTTTGCGGGAGGCAAAGGCTACTGGATGGAGTAGTGCCTTAATACCACTTCTCTGAGACAAGATGGCTCCTGTGGCGGATTCTGAGGCATCAACTTCAAGTACATAAGGTAGAGTGGGATCTGGATGCTGAAGTATGGGAGCTGACGTGAATAGATTCTTTAGTTTGGCAAAGGCATCTTGAGCTTCCTGGGACCATCGGAATTTGATTTGTTGGTGGGTTAATTGAGTGATGGGAGAGATAATTGAGGAGAACCCCCTAATAAACATGCGATAAAAATTGGCAAAGCCAATAAATCGCTGGACTCCTTTTTTGTCTGAGGGGGCCGGCCACTCCTGGATGACTTTAACTTTTTGTGGATCCATGGCTACCCCTTCAGTAGTGATGATGAAGCCAAGGAACTGAATGGTAGTCTTTTCAAATTCACACTTTTCTCCCTTTAGGAACAGGCCGTTTTTTCTGAGAACTGAGAGGACTTTCTTGACATGGTCTCGATGTAATTCTAAAGTGGTAAAGAAAATTAAAATATCATCAAGATAGACAATGACAAAGTTATCTAGGAATTCCCGGAAAATATCATTGACTAGATGCTGGAATACTCCAGATACTCAAAGTGACCGAATCTGGACCTGAAAGCTGTCTTCCATTCGTCCCCAGCACGTATCCGAACAAGATTGTATGCCCCTCATAAATACAATTTGGTAAATATTTGGGCAGATCGAAACCGCTGGAACAGTTCAGGAATGAGGGGAAGTGGGTATTGATTTTTGATGGTGATTTTATTAAGCTCTCTATAGTCTATGCATGGCCTGAGAGATCCATCCTTTTTCTCAACAAAAAAGATACCAATACTGGCTGGGGAGGAAGAAGGACGAATGAATCCTTTTTCAAGGTTTTCATCAATGTAGAGGCGGAGAGCTTCCAACTCGGTCTCCGACAAGGGGAAAATTCGGCCAAACAGGATCTCGGAGCCGGGCAACAGATCGATGGGGCAATCATAATGCCGATGAGGTGGTAAACTATCGGCCTTCTTTTTATCAAAAGCGTCCAGGAATTCATGATATGCTGCAGGGACATGTGTAGGCGTATCTGGCACTGGTTGTATGGTCAAACAGGGGACAGTCTTATTGGAGGTTGGCACAAAACAATGCTGGGAGCAGTATGCTAAAGAGAAGAGAATTTCTTTTTTACTCCAAAGGATCTGAGGGTCGTGTGCCATTAGCCACGGGAACCCCAAGATAATGGGAAACATAGGTGAGTTGATGATGTTGAAGCAAAGAAATTCCTGATGACCAGAGTCTGTGGAGACAAGAATGGGCTTGGTTTCTTGAGTGATGGGTCCTGAGTTGGGTAGAGACCCATCTGCCAGGTAAATCTGAAGGAGCTGTTTCTTATATTGAAGAGGGATGTGCAGACTTTGGGCAAGAGATGCATCCAGGAAGCAGTTGAATTCCCTCTTCCGCCACCTGTAATGAGACCGGTAGGATAAGGTGAGATTGGGTTGAGTCAGCAACTTGAAAGTTCGTAGCGTGCCGTAAGCGGTACTTACTGGGTCTCACCGGGCAGTTATGTAGGAAATGGCCAGCTTCTCCGTAGTAGAGGCAAAGATTGGCTTGACGCCGTCGCAATCTCTTGTCAGGAGTGAGTGGGGACCAGACCAGTCCCAGTTGCATGGGCTCACTGTCAGGAGAAGCTGAGTGACCCGCGATAGGCACAGGAACCAGAGGAACCCGGGGCAACATCCAGGTAGGCCGGGAAGACTGGTAGCGTTCAGAGCGACGCTCCCGCAGGCGTCTGTCGAGCTTAGTGGCGAGTTGGATCAGATCTTCCAGAGAGTCAGGGGTATCCACTCGTGCCAACTCGTCTTTAAGTGTTTCAGAGAGACCCTGACGGTACGGTATTTAAGGACGGCCTCATTCCAGGTGGTGTCTCCAGACCATTTACGGAATTCCACGGTGTAATCCTCTACTGGTCTTTTTCCTTGGGTAAGGGTGTGCAGAATGGATTCAGCAGTAGCTGTGCGCTGCGGTCATCATATAACTGAGCCATAGCGGCAAAGAAAGTTTCAACTGAGTCTAATAAAGAACTCTTCTGTTCAAGAAGATTATGAGCCCAAGATTGTGGTTCTTCAGATAATAGTGAAATAACGAATCCCACTTTTACGAATTCTGAATGGAAACTCATGGGTTGAAGAGCTAAATACAGTAGGCAAGCATTTTTGAAAGCTCTAAATTTCTTCCGGTTTCCAGAAAAACGTTCCGGAGTGGGGACTCTGGGTTCAGGGAGAGTCGTTACAACTGAAGATGCTGGGGTGACTTGACCTTGGGGAGAGGCCACCCCGCTGGCTGAGGCTGCATCCGAAGGAGCTGGAGCGGATATCAGGTGCTGGAGACGGCCCTCAATTTGGAAGTAGCCATCTTGTAGTCTTTGGACAGCCTGAGTAAGAGCTGTCACCTGCTGGCAGAGTGCCTCAAGGGGAGAACCAGCTCTGTCGGCCTCTGACATGGCTGGTTTGTACTGTCAAGGTACTCACCAGGGCCGAGATGCTGAGAGCGGCTCCCCTTGCAGCTGAGTGCGCTATACCCCTGGAGGTGGCACAGAGGGTATCGGGCACAGAGAGGCACGGGTTGCCAGGCACTAGTAGGAGCTTGTGTGTTGAACTTCCGTCTGGTAGTAGTCCGTGCAGGGTAGACCCGGGCGGTGAACAACAGAGGAATGAGACTGGGGCTCCAACAACTTGTTCCTGAGGTAGACAACTGGAACAAAGTATGTAGAGAAGCCAGGGGGTCAAACACAGCAAGCCGGTAGGAAGGAAGTCCGTTTAAACAAGCCAAGGTCATACACAGGAATCAATCAATAGGAGAGTCCAAGACAGGCCGGGGGTCAAACACTGGAGCAGGCAGTAGCGAAGTCTTTAAAGAGAAGCCGGGGGTCAAAAACTGGAGCAGACTGAAGAGGAATCCGTTAAGCAAGCCGAGGTCAAGGTGCAGGAGAAGTTCAAGGGTGGTCAAGGCAATCCGGGTCACAACAGGCAGGAGTCAATAGCAGAACAAGGAACAGGAACACAGAAGCTGAAATGACAAACCAGCAATAAGCCAGAGAGCTGGGCTGCCTTTTATAGGGCCGCCAGGGGAACTCACGTGTGCGGCTAAGATGTGTACGTGCTTACGCCGTGTCGCCGTTTCGCCGTGTCTATGTGTGCCGTTGCGCCGTGACGCGGTCCACTGAATCGCGTGCGCCGATTAGCCATTCTGCCACGCAGGCGTACAGGGAAATGCCGGTATTGGCAAACAAAGTTTCTGTTATTCCTCTGACATAGTGTGTCTTCCTCACAGTATTCAGCGAAAACTACAAGTTAGTGTAGGGCGACCTCTGCACAGTGTTCAGCTAAGACTACAAGTTAGTATAGTGCGACCTCTGCACAGTGTTCAGCTAAAGCTACAAGTTAGTGTAGTGCGTCCTTCTCACAGTGTTCAGCTAAACCTACAAGTTAATTTTTGCGAGCTCTGCACAGTGTTCAGCTAAAGCTACCTGTAGAAGGTTGGTGGTGCTTTCTTGATCCTATCACTACCGCAGGCAGCTAAATAAGTTAAAAGTTAGTGTAGTGTGAGCTCTGCACAGTGTTCACCTAAAGCTACCTGTAGAAGGTTGGTGGTGTTTTCCTGATCCTATCACTACCGCAGGCAGCTAAATAAGCTACAAGTTAGTGTAGTGCGAGCTCTGCAGAGTGTTCACCTAAAGCTACCTGTAGAAGGTTGGTGGTGTTTTCCTGATCCTATCACTACCGCAGGCAGCTAAATAAGCTACAAGTTATTTTTTGGCGAGTTCTGCACAGTGCTCACCTAAAGCTACCTGTAGAAGGTTGGTGGTGTTTTCCTGATCCTATCACTACCGCAGGCAGCTAAATAAGCTACAAGTTATTTTTTGGCGAGCTCTGCACAGTGTTCACCTAAAGCTACCGGTAGAAGGTTGGTGGTGTTTTCCTGATCCTATCACTACCGCAGGCAGCTAAATAAGCTACAAGTTCGTTTTTTGCGAGCTCTGCACAGTGTTCAGCTAAAGCTTTCTGTAGAAGGTTGGTGGTGATTTCCTGATCCTATCACTACCGCAGGCAGCTAAATAAGCTACAAGTTAGTGTTGTGCGAGCTCTGCACAGTGTTCACCTAAAGCTACCTATAGAAGGTTGGTGGTGTTTTCCTGATCCTATTACTACCGCAGGCAGCTAAATAAGCTACAAGTTAGTTTAGTGTGAGCTCTGCACAGTGTTCACCTAAAGCTACCTGTAGAAGGTTCGTGGTGTTTTCCTGATCCTATCAATACCGCAGGCAGCTAAATAAGCTACAAGTTATTTTTTGGCGAGCTCTGCACAGTGTTCACCTAAAGCTACCTGTAGAAGGTTGGTGGTGTTTTCCTGATCCTATCACTACCGCAGGCAGCTAAATAAGCTACAAGTTAGTGTAGTGCGAGCTCTGCACAGTGTTTACCTAAAGCTACCTGTAGAAGGTTGGTGGTGTTTTCCTGATCCTATCACTACCGCAGGCAGCTAAATAAGCTACAAGTTAGTTTTTTGCGAGCTCTGCACAGTGTTCAGCTAAAGCTACCTGTAGAAGGTTGGTGGTTTTCTCATACTACAGGCAGGCAGTTAATTTTGCTAGCTGCAGTATTAGTACATATATATATATATATATATATATATCCCAGCTTAGTGCAGCTACAGGCCATTAGTATGTCTGGAAGGCCAACAAGGAGAGGCAGACAGTCACAAGCCAATAAAAGAGGGCAAGCAGGCTCTGTGTCTAGAGGCAACAGTGCTGGTCGTGGAGACGGTGCATCATGCGGAAGACATGGTCGAGTGGATGACCAAGCCGTCCTCATCCTCCTCATCCTCTCTCACCCATGCTCAGGGTACTTTGTCTGGCAAAGCAGCTGCCAACGCGGCCTCTTCCCTCGGCTCAATGTCATCAGTGACTCCTTCCCTAGCCCCACCATGTCCCTTGAACTGTTTGACCACAGTGTTGGGTACATGCTCCAGGAGGATGCCCAGCGTTTGGAAGGCTCTGATGATGATACTGAGCTAGGTGAAGGCAGTAATGTGAGCACGGACAGAGGGGGTGCCCAAGAAGGACAGCAATCTGGCAGTCATGCTCCCCCTGCTGCAGCATACTGCAAGGTTTGCCCAAGTGATGAGGAGGGAGGGGATGATGAGGTCACTGACTCAATGTGGGTGCCTGATAGGAGAGAGGAGGAGGAGGAGGCACATCATCAACGAGGCAGGATGACCTCCAGGGGCCAGCCTAAGGGCAGCACACTGACTGCATCACACCCCAAAGCTCCGCATGTGCAGGGCGCTGCCATGCAGTTCGTTGGCAAGCGTATCTAAAAGACCCACACCAAAGAACGAAGAGGACCTCTCCTTGCTCCTCATCAGCTGAGATCTCCAACCCCACTATACCTTCAGTCCTCTCTGAGACCTGCACTGAGAGGAATGAAGGTGTAGAATTAGGTGTGTCACAGCCAAGTACTTGTGGGCAATCTGCACCACCACCACCACCAAAGGCCCAATTTTTCAACCCCTGTTAAACAGGGGCATGTAATTACAATTCTTGATCTAATATTTCACAGCAGGGCCCGTTTCTGCACCCACCAATAGCGAGTGAGGACTTACAGTGTTGTGGCACCACCACCACCACCAAAGGCCCAATTTTTTTGCCCCTGTTCAACAGGGGCATGTAATTACAATTCTTGATCTAATATTTCACAGCAGGGCCCGTTTCTGCGCCCACCAAGAGTGAGTGAGGACTAGGGATGAGCCGAACACCCCCCGGTTCGGTTCGCACCAGAACCCGCGAACGGACCGCAAGTTCGCACGAACGTTAGAACCCCATTGACGTCTATGGGACTCGAACGTTCGAAATCAAAAGTGCTCATTTTAAAGGCTAATTTGCATGGTATTGTCCTAAAAAGGGTTTGGGGACCCGGGTCCTACCCCAGGGGACATGTATCAATGCAAAAAAAACTTTTAAAAACGGCCGTTTTTTCGGGAGCAGTGATTTTAATGATGCTTAAAGTAAAAAAAAAAAAGTGAAATATTCCTTTAAATATCGTACCTGGGGGGTGTCTATAGTATGCCTGTAAAGTGACGCGTGTTTCCCATGTTTAGAACAGTCCCTGCACCAAATGTCATTTTTAAAGGAAAAAATCTCATTTAAAACTGCTTGCGGGTTTAATGTCATGTCGGGTCCTGGCAATATGGATGAAAATCAGTGAGACAAACGGCATGGGTACCCCCCAGTCCATTACCAGGCCCTTTGGGTCTTGTATGGATATTAAGGGGAACCCCGCACCCAAATTAAAATAAGGAAAGGTCCCTATATACTCTGAACAGCAGTATACAGGCGGTGCAAACAAGACAGGGACTGTAGGTTTGTTGTTAAGTAGAATCTGTTTGTAATTTTGAACATTTTTAATGTGTTTAGCTCCAGCCAAAAAATCTTTTCTAAGCTTTTTGGAAAACATAGGGAAGGGTTATCACCCCTGTGACATTTGTTTTGCGTCTTTCCTCCTCTTCAGAAGATTTCACCTCACTTTTTTGTCCCAATGAAAAATGTTTTTTGAAAATTTGGGTTTTTTTGTGGAACAAGGATTGGAAAGCATCAGTGGAAAGGAGAAATTGTTTTCCCATATTAACTCTTACATGAGAGAATTTCCCTTCCTATGGGTAGATTTCATCTCACTTCCTGTTGTCTCCTTCCGTTTGCAAGTAGGAGTCGTTTGTAAGTTAGATGTTTGAAAGTAGGGTCCTGCCCTATATACTCAGCAGAAATTTGGGCCTTAGGTGTTGCTGTGGCCAAAACACTGTAAGCCCTCACAGGGCCCTGCTGTGAAATATTAGATCAAGAATTGTAATTACATGCCCCTGTTGAACAGGAGCTGAAAAATTAGGCCTTAGGCACTGGTGCTGGTGCCACAACACTGCAACCCCTCACAGACACTCTAGTTGGAACGCAGGAACGAGCCCTGCTGCAAAGTATTGCATCAAAAATTGTAATTACACGCCCCTGTTAGACAGGGGCAGAAAAATTGGGCCTTAGGCACTGGTGCTGGTGCCACAACACTGCAACCCCTCACAGACACTCTAGTTGGAACGCAGGAACGAGCACTGCTGCAAAGTATTGCATCAAAAATTGTAATTACACGCCCCTGTTAGACAGGGGCAGAAAAATTGGGCCTTAGGCACTGGTGCTGGTGCCACAACACTGCAACCCCTCACAGACACTCTAGTTGGAATGCAGGAACGAGCCCTGCTGCAAAGTATTGCATCAAAAATTGTAATTTCACGCCCCTGTTAGACAGGGGCAGAAAAATTGGGCCTTAGGCACTGGTGCTGGTGCCACAACACTGCAACCCCTCACAGACACTCTAGTTGGAATGCAGGAACGAGCCGTGCTGCAAAGTATTACATCAAAAATTGTAATAAAAAGGCCCCTGTTATACAGGGGCTGAAAAATTGTGCCTTAGGCACTGGTGGTGGCGCCCAGAACCAAAAATGTTCTTACAAGCTATCAGCGTGATGATTGAGGAGGAAGAGGATAATTACTCAGGGATAATCACTCAGCATCAGCATAGGCAGTCTTTGAAGGGATCTGAAAAAAATTATTCAGTTACATCAGCATCAGGTGCTTGGTAGCTGGTGGTGATCCAAGACTGATTCATTTTTATGAAGGTCAGCCGATCGACCGAGTCAGTGGACAGACGCACCCTGTGATCGGTTACCACGCCTCCAGCAGCACTGAATGTACGTTCCGAAAGAACGCTGGATGCAGGACAGGCCAGTAGCTCAATTGCATACTGTGCAAGCTCTGGCCAGTGATCCATCCTCAAGACCCAGTAACCCAGAGGATTTTCGGTGGGAAAGGTGTCCAAGTCTGATCTTGCCCCTAGGTATTCCTGCACCATGTAAAACAGACGCTGGCGATGGTTGCTGGAACCGATCATACCTTGGGGCTGCGGACCAAAAAATTGTCTGAACGCATCGGTCAGACGGCCACCTTCTCCACCGCTCCTTCTTTGACTGACCGAAGCCTCAGCAACACGTTGTCCAGAAACAGGAGTTTGTAACCTCCCAGTCTCTGGGAACGCGTTGCACAGACCTTTCTGCAAGGCCTCCCGAAGATGTTTCATCCTCTGCTCCCTCTGCGATGGCAAGATAAGGTCCGCAACCTTACCCTTGTAACGTGGATCAAGGAGGGTTGCCAGCCAGTATTGGTCCTTCTCCTTGATACCACGAATACGAGGATCCTTACGCAGGCTTTGCAGGATCAGGGAGGCCATGCAGCGTAGGTTTGCTGAGGCATTCGGTCCGGAGTCCTCTGGGTCACTAAGGACAACAACGTCCGCAGCCACCTCCTCCCAGCCACGTACAAGTCCATGTGTTCCTTGGGACTGATCCCTTAAAGACTGCTGATGCTGAGTGCCAGGCTCCACCTCCATACTGACACAATCTTCCTCCTCCTCCTCCTCCTCCTCCTCGTCCTCTTCCTGTGTGATCGGCGGGCACGCAGGAACACTGTCTGGATAAAGGGGGCCTTGAGAGCTAAGGAAGTCCTCCTCTTCCTGCCTCTGTTCTGCCTCAAGTGCCCTGTCCATTATTCCACGCAGCGTGTGCTCCAACAGGTGGACAAGGGGGACAGTGTCACTGATGCATGCACTGTCAGTGCTCACCATCCTCGTGGCCTCCTCGAATGGTGACAGGACAGTGCATGCATCCCTGATCATGGCCCACTGGCGTGGGGAAAAAAAACCAAGCTCCCCTGACCCTGTCCTGGTGCCATAGTCGCACAGGTACTCATTGATGGCCCTCTGCTGCGTGTGCAGCCGCTGCAGCATGGCCAACGTCGAGTTCCACCTGGTGGGCATGTCACAGATTAGGCGGTTCTTGGGCAGGTTAAACTCCTTTTGGAGGTCCGTCAGCCGAGCACTGGCATTATATGACCGGCGGAAATGCACAGAGACTTTCCTGGCCTGCCTCAGGACATCCTGTAAGCCCGGGTACCTGCCCAAGAACCGCTGCACCACCAAGTTAAGGACGTGAGCCAAACAGGGCACATGGGTCAGTTGTCCCTGTCGGAGGGCAGAGAGGAGGTTGGTGCCATTGTCGCAAACCACCATTCCTGCCTTAAGTTGGCGTGGCGTCAACCACCTCTGAACCTGCCCCTGCAGAGCTGACAAAACCTCTGCCCCAGTGTGGCTCCTGTCCCCCAAGCACACCAGCTCAAGCACCGCATGGCATCTTTTGGCCTGCGTACTTGCGTAGCCCCTTGAACGCCTACGGAGCACCGCTGGTTCCGAGGAAGAGGCCATGGAGGAAGAAGAAGAGGAGGGGGTGGAGGAGAGAGGTGTGTCACAATCAGCATTTTGGAGGCGTGGTGGCGGAACAACCTCCAACACTACTGCACCTTGTCCTGCATCCTTCCCAGCTGCCAGCAGAGTCACCCAATGCGCCGTGAAACTTAAGTAACGTCCCTGTCCATGCCTGCTGGACCATGAGTCAGCGGTAATATGCACCTTACCGCTGACCGCCCTGTCCAGCGAGGCATGGACATTGCCTTCCACATGCCGGTAGAGAGCCGGAATCGCCTTCCGTGAGAAAAAGTGGCGTTTGGGTACCTGCCACTGAGGAACCGCACATTCCACAAACTCACGGAAGGGGGCAGAGTCTACCAACTGAAAAGGCAGCAGTTGAAGTGCTAGCAATTTTGCCAAGCTAGCATTCAACCGCTGGGCATGTGGATGGCTGGGAGCAAACTTCTTTCGGCGGTGCAGCAGCTGGGGCAGGGAAATTTGCCTGGTACAATCTGACGTCGGTGTACCCAAAGCAGATTGCCCACAAGTACTTGGCTGTGACACACCTAATTCTACACCTTCATTCCTCTCACTGCAGGTCTCAGAGAGGACTGAAGGTCTAGTGGGGTTGGAAATCTCAGCTGATGAGGAGCAAGGAGAGATCCTCTTTGTTCTTTGGTGTGGGTCTTTCAGATACGCTTGCCAACGAACTGCATGGCAGGTCAACATATGTCTGGTCAAGCATGTGGTACCCAAGCGGGAGATGTTTTGGCCACGCGAGATACGCTTGAGACATATGTTGCAAATAGCAGCGGTGCGATCTGATGCACTCGTCTCAAAAAAGGCCCACACCAAAGAACTTTTTGAATAACGCGCAGAGACTGCAGCGCCCTGCACATGTGGAGCTTTGGGGTGTGATGCAGTCAATGTGCTGCCCTTAGGCTGGCCCCTGGAGGGCATCCTGCCTAGTTGGTGATGTGCCACCTCCTCCTCCTCCTCCTCCTCCTCTCTCCTATCAGGCACCCACGTTGAGTCAGTGACCTCATCATCCCCTCCCTCCTCATCACTGGAGCAAACCTGGCAGTATGCTGCAGCAGGGGGAGCATGACTGCCAGATTGCTGTCCTTCTTGGGCACCCCCTCTGTCCGTGCTCATGTTACTGCCTTCATTGAGCTCAGTATCATCATCAGAGCCTTCCAAACGCTGGGCATCCTCCTGGAGCATGTACCCAACACTGTGGTCAAACAGTTCGAGGGAATCCTCATGAGGACATGGTGGAGCTAGGGAAGGAGTCACTGATGACATTGAGCTGAGGGAAGAGGCCGCTGCTTTGCCAGACAAAGCACCCTGGGCATGGGTGAGAGAGGATGAGGAGGATGAGGACGGCTTGGTCATCCACTCGACCAAGTCTTCCGCATGTTGCGGCTCAACACGGCCAGCTGCCGAAAAAAAGGCCAAGCGTGTCCCATGGCCACGTGCTGATGAGGATGCACCGTCTCCACGACCAGCACTAGACACAGAGCCTGCTTGCCCTCTCTTATTGGCTTGTGACTGTCTGCCTCTCCTTCTTGGCCTTCCAGACATACTAATGGCCAGTAGCTGCACTAAGCTGGGATAGAACACCTGTAATTTTCTTCAGGTAGCTTTATATACTGTAACCAGACAAGCCTGCCTGTCAGTAGGAAGATAACAGGAACGGATCTAGCTGAACACTGTGAGCAGGACGCACTGCACTGAATGTAAATACCAGGAACGGATCTAGCTGAACACTGTGAGCAGGACGCACTGCACTGAATGTAAATACCAGGAACGGATCTAGCTGAACACTGTGAGCAGGACGCACTGCACTGAATGTAAATAGCAGGAACGGATCTAGCTGAACACTGTGAGCAGGACGCACTGCACTGAATGTAAATAGCAGGAACGGATCTAGCTGAACACTGTGAGCAGGACGCACTGCACTGAATGTAAATAGCAGGAACGGATCTAGCTGAACACTGTGAGCAGGACGTACTGCACTAAATGTATATAGCAGGAACGGATCTAGCTGAACACTGTGAGCAGGACGCACTGCACTGAATGTAAATAGCAGGAACGGATCTAGCTGAACACTGTGAGCAGGACGCACTGCACTGAATGTAAATACCAGGAACGGATCTAGCTGAACACTGTGAGCAGGACGCACTGCACTGAATGTAAATAGCAGGAACGGATCTAGCTGAACACTGTGAGCAGGACGCACTGCACTGAATGTAAATAGCAGGAACGGATCTAGCTGAACACTGTGAGCAGGACGCACTGCACTGAATGTAAATAGCAGGAACGGATCTAGCTGAACACTGTGAGCAGGACGCACTGCACTGAATGTAAATAGCAGGAACGGATCTAGCTGAACACTGTGAGCAGGACGCACTGCACTGAATGTAAATAGCAGGAACGGATCTAGCTGAACACTGTGAGCAGGACGTACTGCACTGAATGTATATAGCAGGAACGGATCTAGCTGAACACTGTGAGCAGGACGCACTGCACTGAATGTAAATAGCAGGAACGGATCTAGCTGAACACTGTGAGCAGGACGCACTGCACTGAATGTAAATACCAGGAACGGATCTAGCTGAACACTGTGAGCAGGACGCACTGCACTGAATGTAAATAGCAGGAACGGATCTAGCTGAACACTGTGAGCAGGACGCACTGCACTGAATGTAAATAGCAGGAACGGATCTAGCTGAACACTGTGAGCAGGACGCACTGCACTGAATGTAAATAGCAGGAACGGATCTAGCTGAACACTGTGAGCAGGACGCACTGCACTGAATGTAAATACCAGGAACGGATCTAGCTGAACACTGTGAGCAGGACGCACTGCACTGAATGTAAATAGCAGGAACGGATCTAGCTGAACACTGTGAGCAGGACGCACTGCACTGAATGTAAATAGCAGGAACGGATCTAGCTGAACACTGTGAGCAGGACGCACTGCACTGAATGTAAATAGCAGGAACGGATCTAGCTGAACACTGTGAGCAGGACGCACTGCACTGAATGTAAATAGCAGGAACGGATCTAGCTGAACACTGTGAGCAGGACGCACTGCACTGAATGTAAATAGCAGGAACGGATCTAGCTGAACACTGTGAGCAGGACGCACTGCACTGAATGTAAATAGCAGGAACGGATCTAGCTGAACACTGTGAGCAGGACGCACTGCACTGAATGTAAATAGCAGGAACGGATCTAGCTGAACACTGTGAGCAGGACGCACTGCACTGAATGTAAATAGCAGGAACGGATCTAGCTGAACACTGTGAGCAGGACGCACTGCACTGAATGTAAATAGCAGGAACGGATCTAGCTGAACACTGTGAGCAGGACGCACTGCACTGAATGTAAATAGCAGGAACGGATCTAGCTGAACACTGTGAGCAGGACGCACTGCACTGAATGTAAATAGCAGGAACGGATCTAGCTGAACACTGTGAGCAGGACGCACTGCACTAAATGTAAATACCAGGAACGGATCTAGCTGAACACTGTGAGCAGGACGCACTGCACTGAATGTAAATAGCAGGAACGGATCTAGCTGAACACTGTGAGCAGGACGCACTGCACTGAATGTAAATAGCAGGAACGGATCTAGCTGAACACTGTGAGCAGGACGCACTGCACTGAATGTAAATAGCAGGAACGGATCTAGCTGAACACTGTGAGCAGGACACACTGCACTAAATAGTCTAGATAGAAGATAACAGGAACGGATCTAGCTAAACTGAATACAGTGTATATATATATATGCAACACCTGGGATGCATATATATACACAATACACTGTAAGTGCAGCTAACTGACTGACTGTTCTGCCTAATCTATCTAACTCAAATCAAATGACACTGTCTCTCTCTCTCTCTATCTCTCAGCACACCGGAACACACACTACACAGGGCCGCCGTGCAGGCGGCCTTATATAGTGTGGGGTGTGTACTAAATCCCCTGAGCCATAATTGGCCAAAGCCACCCTGGCTTTGGCCAATTACAGCTCTCTCTACTGACGGCGCTGTGATTGGCCAAGCATGCGGGTCATAGTGCATGCTTGGCCAATCATCAGCCAGCAATGCACTGCGATGCCGCAGTGAATTATGGGCCGTGACGCGCCACACGAATTTGGCGCGAACGGCCCATATCGTTCGCAATTCGACGGACGGTCGAACAGCCGATGTTCGAGTCGAACATGGGTTCGACTCGAACACGAAGCTCATCCCTAGTGAGGACTTACAGTGTTGTGGCACCAGCACCACCAGCACCACCAAAGACCCAATTTTTCTGCCCCTGTTCAACAGGGGCATGTAATTACAATTCTTGATCTAATATTTCACAGCAGGGCCCTGTGAGGGCTTACAGTGTTGTGGCCACAACAACACCTAAGGCCCAAATTTCTGCTGAGTATATAGGGCAGGCCCCTACTTTCAAACATCTAACTTACAAACAACTCCTACTTGAAAACGGAAGGAGACAACAGGAAGTGAGATGAAATCTACCCCTAGGAAGGGAAATTCTCTCCTGTAAGAGTTAATATGGGAAAAACATTTCTCCTTTCCACTGATGCTTTATCACCAATCCTTGTTTCACAAAAAAAAAACAAATTTTCAAAAAACATTTGTCATTGGGACAAAAAGTGAGGTTCAATCTTCTGAAGAGGAGCACAGACAGCAAAACAAATGTCACAGGGGTGATAACCCTTCCCTATGTTTTCCAAAAAGCTTAAAGATTTTTTGGCTGGAGCTAAACACGTTAAAAATGTACCAGTTCTAAATAACAAACAGATTCTACTTAACAACAAACCTACAGTCCCTGTCTTGTTTGCACCGCCTGTATACTGCTGTTCAGAGTATATAGGGCCAGGTGGCCCCACATCTTTCCTTTCTTTAATTTGGGTGCGGGGTTCCCCTTAATATCCATACAAGACCCAAAAGGCCTGGTAATGGACTGGGGGGTACACATGGCGTTTGTCTCACTGATTTTCATCCATATAGCCAGGACCCGACATTACATTAAAGCCGCAAGCAGTTTTAAATGACTTTTTTTCCTTTAAAAAAGACATTTTGTGCAGGGAAAATCACTGCTCCCGAAAAAACGGCAGTTTTTACAACTTTTTTTTGCATTGGTTACATGTCCCCTGGGGCAGGACCCGGGTCCCCAAACCCTTTTTAGGACAATACCATGAAAATTAGCCTTTAAAATGAGCACTTTTGATTTTGAACGTTCGAGTCCCATAGACGTCAATGGGGTTCTAACGTTCGTGCAAATTTTCGGTCCGTTCGCAGGTTCTGGTGCGAACCGAACCAGGGGGTGTTTGGCTCATCCCTACTCCTGACTGATCTGGGATGTGGGGGGGGAGGGTCAGGACCCGGAGGAGAACACCGAGAACCAAAGGGAGGACCTGAGGAGCTGGAAGAGGACAAAGGGGACAGTCGGAGGTGATCAGTGTGGTGGTGGCCTACACTGATGAAGAAATTCAATTTTTTACATTTTGTTTTGGATATTTAAAATAGCAAACAGTAAAAAATATTGTTTTTTTTTTTCAAAATTGTCGGAATTTTTTAGTTTTTAGTGCAAAAAATAATAACCACAGAGGTCATCAAATACCACCAAAAGAAAGCTCTATTTGTGCGAAAACAAGGACATAAATTTTGTGTTGTTAGAACATCGCACGACCATGCAATTGTCAGTTAAAGCAATGCAGTGCGGTATCGCAAAAAATGGCCTGGTTATTAAGGGAGTAAATCCTTCTGGGGCTGACAGTGGTTAAAGAGGAAGTAAACTTCCATGTATTATTTGTACCTATAGGTTAGCCTATAATAAGGCTTACCTATAGGTACTGTAAATATCTCCTAAACGTGCGTCATGTAGGAGATATTTACTGTATATGCAGCTGATTACGTCATTGACGCATGCGCTCTGAAGGAACGGCCACCCGTGCCATTTCTTCAGAACCCTGTGCTGTGATCCTGTACCCTGATCCTGCGCACATGCATACTAGCACATTATGCATTTAATTTTGCAGGTCAGGGAAAAAAATGGCACTTTACTTCCCTTTAACCATCTCAATACAGTGCACTTTCTTTTTTTCAGCAATAATTTTTATTGACATTTATCAGTGAAAGGAACAGACATTGTGTACAATGTACATCGTTGAAACATCAATGCTTATATTCATGTAGCGCTGGTAGATTTTTTTAATCTACCGCTGATAGGTAAATCTTGTGGGTTACTTGTTAGGTGAAGTTAGATTTGCCTCTGTTCCAGCTTGGCTGAGTTGCGTGTAGTTCCACACTGTGCCGGTGGGTGTCGTTGTCACCATGGGCTGGTGTTGGAAGGGCAACGTGTTGAAGCGTAGGAGTGCTCCTCTGTCCCGGAGATAACTCGGTGGAGGTGGTCCTCCGAGTTGCATTCTGGGAGAGGGTATTTATGGGACAGACGCCATGTTTAGGGGTTCGTTTTCAGCCACCTGCTGGCCCTCCTGGCCGACAGGTATGCGTTAAGAGTACCACCTTGTGGTCCTCCGTTCCGGAGGCCCACGTCGCTGCGGCATGTGGGTGGACCCAGAGGCCTGTCTGGGGCCTACCACAGCAGCAGAGGAATGGTCCTGAGCTGTCTATCCTGAGTGAAGAAGCTGGACAACCGAGGAGATCCCAGGGGAGGACCCGTCATGGAAGGATCATGCAGAGTGCTGGTCTGGGGAGGGGCCTGGTGACTCAGTTGGAGGACGTATCCCGAAGTAATCTTACTGCATAGTACTGCCGGTTTGGCTTAAAGGTTCAAGTGCTGTGTCTGACATTCATCGCAAACCAATACATCCTGTGGCAGAGGATCGTACGGGTTTTATTCCAAACAAGTCTGTGGCAGAGACTTTTGTTCGTGCTGCATACTGGCTGCTAGGCGAGTGAGAGGGGCCTATCCAGGTGGGCAAAGATTGAATCCTATAAGGGGAGTGCATTCAACTACAAGTGTTCAATTCCAAAGAATGTTCTAAAGAATACTAAGGAAAGGTATTTGAGCTTCCCTGCAACTTTCCTTCTGCCTCTTTCCTGCTACTTCCTTTATTACTTGTTCATTAAAGCATTGGAAAATATACTCAAGTGTTTGGTGCTTATACCATCCAGAGGTAAACTCAACGGGACCCTAGACCCGGTGCCGGTGAAACAGAGGAGTCGAGAGTGAAGGTAACAGCCCGCTTTAAACCAGCAGCTCCACCGAGAGTTAGTGCTACATTCAATTACAGAAATATACGTTAACTGAAAAGCTAACAGCAAAATCTACACAACAAACTCGTGCAATAGACATAAGCCATTGAGTATATTAGTTACCATCCCTCCCGGCAACTCCTTTGGGATCTCTTTTGTTGCCTGGAGGGGGAGAACTGTGTCTAATGCCCTGTACACATGGTCGGATTTTCCGACGGAAAATGTGTGATAGGACCTTGTTGTCGGAAATTCCGACCGTGTGTAGGCTCCATCACACATTTTCCATCGGATTTTCCGACACACAAAGTTTGAGAGCAGGATATAAAATTTTCCGACAACAAAATCCGTTGTCGGAAATTCCGATCGTGTGTACACAAACACGACGGACAAAGTGCCACGCATGCTCAGAATAAATAAAGAGATGAAAGCTATTGGCCACTGCCCCGTTTATAGTCCCGACGTACGTGTTTTACGTCACCGCATTCAGAACAATCGGATTGTGTGACCGTGTGTATGCAAGACAAGTTTGAGCCAGCATCCGTCGGAAAAAATCCTAGGATTTTGTTGTTTGTTGTCGGAATGTCCGAACAAAGTCCGACCGTGTGTACGGGGCATCAGTGTGGAGGTATAGCTTACATCTAGTCCACATGAGGATACTAGGACCTAACTGATTGCCGATTCATGACTATACGAAATGCAATCTGAACATGTCAAAGGAATTTCTCTGCTCCTGCCCACCGCTCCCATGGTAATCATAGTTGTTTGCATTTGGCTAAGTGACCTTCACTAGCTGCCATTGTCAGTTCATAGCTACAGTGGAGGTGTACCAGTTCGAGAATTTGCTCAATGGAAGGTACCTTATCAGTTTTCCATAGTCTGGTGATAGACAGTCTGGCTGCTAGTAAAATGTGTGCCATCACATGCCGAATATGGTGGGGCTGTGCATCTATGTTGAGGTTTAGGAGTGCCAGGTCAGGCATAAGGGTTATGTCTTGGGCCGATACGTCTGACAGTACTCGGAAAATGTCAACCCAGTATTGTTGGATGTGTTCACATTTCCACATTATGTGGAATAGATCTCCTTTGGCTTTCTTACACCTCCAGCATGTATCTGGATTTTTAGAGCTAAATGTTGCTAGTCTAGACGGGGTTAAATACCATCTAAGAAATAGTTTTTGGGTAAGTTCCCATAATGCCATAGTGGCCATTGATCGGACATTCCGACAACAAAATCCTAGGATTTTTTCCGACGGATGTTGGCTCAAACTTGTCTTGCATACACACGGTCACACAAAGTTGACAGAAAATCCGATCGTTCTAAACGTGGTGACGTAAAACACGTACGTCGGGACTATAAACGGGGCAGTGGCCAATAGCTTTCATCTCTGTATTTATTCTGAGCATGCGTGGCACTTTGTCCGTCGGATTTGTGTACACACGCTCGGAATTTCCGACAACGGATTTTGTTTTCGGAAAATTTTATATCCTGCTCTCAAACTTTGTGTGTCGGAAAATCCGATGGAAAATGTGTGATGGAGCCTACACATGGTCGGAATTTCCGACAACAAGGTCCTATCACACATTTTCCATCGGAAAATCCGACCGTTTGTACGGGGCATTAGAGTTTTAAAATAAGCCCCAGGGATGTTAATCTGAAGACTTTGAAAGATATACAGGGCCTTCAGGAGAATCATCATTTTAATCACACTTATCCCGCCGAACCATGACAATCTATCCGCAGGGTATCCTTTCAAATTTTGTTTAATTTTGTTCAATAAAGCTTTATAGTTATCTTGATATAGATCTATAATTGATACTGACAGAAAAACTCCCAAGTATTTTAATCCTTTTTGCTTCCACATAAAGGGATAAGAAGTCCTCAGGTCCCTACCTTCAATTAAGGGAACAGAGATATTTAATATCTCTGTTTTCTCCATATTAATCTTAAGATTCAATACAACCCCGCACTTACTCAGTTCTACCAGAATCTTTGGGAGTGTTTGTGTAGGATTAGTTATATATAACAAAATATCATCTGCAAAGGCTGATAACTTATGTTCTTGTCCGGTGACCTCTATGCCCTCAATGTCATAATTAGCTCTTATAGAAGCCAGAAAGGGTTCCAAAGAAAACACAAAAAATAAAGGGGAAATTGGGAAGCCCTGACTTGTGCCATTATAGAGCCAAAAAGTTTCTGCCAGGGTTCCATTTACCTGGATTTAAGCCGTAGAGTAATGCCGGCCATACACGGTTCGAATTTCGTAAGAATTTTCTTTCGAAAATCGTATGAAAGAATTTTCGTATGAATTTCGCATCATTAGTGGGCTGCAACAACGGCCGATTTTCGTGCGGCAATCGAATTTGAGGAATCGGACATGTTGGAAATTTTCCGAAAAACGAACGATTTTCTAATCAATGATGGGAGAATCGTGCGAGAAATGTAATAAGAAAAGAAAATTTACGGAGAGAAAAGAAGATTCCCGGCCAAGAAAATTCTTTTCTTTAGCAACATGAGGTGAAATTGAAGGCTTGGTCGGCCGAATTTCGAAAATCAATGGTGGCATCATCGGATCACAAAAAAAACGAAATTTCTTATTTTGAAAAGAAAATTTGTTCGAAATTCGACCGTGTATGGCCTGCTTTAGAGTACAAAGCCTCCATCCACCTAAGCATACATGGGCCTATGCCAAATTTATGCCGTGTCCGTAACATAAAGTCTCAATCTAACCTATCAAAGGCCTTTTTGGCATCTACTGATAGGAAAAGAGCGGGGTTTCTTTCCTTTTTTTGCTACATGCATTAAAAGAGTTATTTTTAGTATGTTGACCCTAGCTTCTCTCCCCAGGGCGAAACTTAGCATAGATTTTTAAATCTTCATTAATGAGGGATATTGGCCCAAAGCTAGAGCACAATGTTGGATCCTTCCCTTCCTTTATCAAGAGTGATATATAACCCTCCAAAGCTTCTTTACGTATCTTCAGGCCTTCCCCAATGGAGTTCTTATATAGGTGATAGTAGGGAGTCAAGGTTCCTAAAAACGTTTTAAAGTATAGAGACGTGTACCCATCTGGGCCAGGGCTTTTACCTACCTTACTATTTTTAATTGCCTGTTCTATTTCTTCCTTAGAGATCTCACTGTCTAGCATACTTGATTCCTCTTCCGATATAGCTGGTAGCTTTATCCTCCATAACTGTACTGTTCTATTTTATCTCTTCTATTTTGTATGTCATCAGAGTTTTGAGTTTCATTTACTTTATATAGTGACTGATAGTACTCCAGGAAGATTTTGCTAATATCTCTAGTGGAGTGTTTCATCTCCCCCTTTTTGTCTTTCATTTTCGCAAAATATTATTTGGATTCCTTCTAGGTTTATTCACCCCCGCCAACAATTTCCCAGATTTATTTCCAAATTCATACTGCCTTTTAACAGTTCTAAGAAATGCTCATTTAGTGTCCTGCTCCATCAAATACCTCAGTGCTTCTTGCTTTCTTGTTAATTCAGCCATTATCTTTGTTATGCCCCTCACTACATGTGACTGAGGTGTATTCGGGCACACTGTTAACTCCTCTCATACCAATGCATTCCAGTAGGCGCAGAATCCTTTTGAACTTTTATTTGAAAAAACAATAGTATAAAACTATAACAGGTACAGACAAAATGCAATTAATAAAGATCATACAATTAGTGCCACCCTATCTATCTATCTAGCTGAAGATACAAGTAATAAACATACCGAAGATGGATCCGGATGGCTAGCGTAGAGTATGTACTTGGTTCCATAAGAAGGAAAGAGGAAAAGACTGGAAGAAGCTGATGCAAGGCCTGATGGGATTGAAAGTACAGAGGCTTGCATGTGTGAGTTTCAAAGTTCCCAAATGTAGAAACATTGAATCTAGGATTCTTCGATCCATTCCAATCATACGCTCCCAGGCACCACCCATGTGAGAAGAGTGTGGGGGGGGTTAAATGTCCATGTACAACCCTGTTCTGAAAGGTATCTCTCTACATGTTCTGTGTCAAGGTTTGAAGTGATATTCAATTCTTTGCAAGCTCCAACAACTTGGTCTTGTAGGGGTACCTCTAAAGGATCTAAAGGAGCTATGTGAACCAAGCAAGCAGTAGCTCTTTGTAAGGACTTCCAGATGGAGAATTTGTGGAAGCGATTGGATCCCAACAGTTGGTAAGAAATTGTTGTATGTAGTGTGGAAACCTGAGGATGGATATCTGAGTCAGATTCAAGCAGTACATATGTCTCCCTTACTGGAGTGGTAGGCACTGGCTTGTACAATAAGGGTGGTCCTGTGAGCCATGTAGTGTCTTTGAGACGGGATGCTGGCACAGACCTTGTAGCATGATCTGCTGGGTTATGATCAGTTGAGACATAATACCACTGGGTGGGCTGTGTCGACTTCCTGATTCTTAGGACTCTGTTGTGTACATAGACATCAAATCTCCTACTTTCGTTGTAAATGTAGCCCAACACTACCTTGCTGTCTGTGTAAAACTCTGTGTCCTCGAGTTCTAGATCCATCTCAGATGTAATAAGTTCTGCTAGTTCTACTGCTAGTACAGCAGCACACAGTTCCAATCTTGGAATGGTGGTTTCAGGACATGGTGCTAGCTTGGCTTTGCCCATAACAAACCCAATATGAACTTGGCCCTCGATGTCTACTGACTTGAGGTAGGTTACTGCTCCTATTGCTTTAACGATACTAAGCTAAGCAGGGCAATAACTTCTCCGCAGGACGTGGAAACCTTGCAAAAAGATCAGAACACATTAATGGGGTGGGCAACTACATGGCAAATGAGGTTCAATGTAGAAAAATGTAAAATAATGCATTTGGGTGGCAAAAATATGAATGCAATCTATACACTGGGGGGAGAGCCTCTGGCAGAATCTAGGATGGAAAAGAACCTGGGGGTCCTAGTAGATGATAGGCTCAGCAATGGCATGCAATGCCAAGCTGCTGCTAACAAAGCACACAGAATATTGGCATGCATTAAAAAGGGGATCAACTCCAGAGATAAAACGATAATTCTCCCACTCTACAAGACTCGAGCGAGTACAAAGAAGGGCAACAAAGCTAATAAAGGGTCTGGAGGATCTTAGTTATGAGGAAAGGTTGCGAGCACTGAACTTATTCTCTCAGCAGAAGAGACGCTTGAGAGGGGATATGATTTCAATATACAAATACCATACTGGTGACCCTACAATAGAAATAAAACTTTTTTGCAGAAGAGAGTTTAACAAGACTCGCGGCCACTCATTAAAATTAGAAGACAAGAGGTTTAACCTTAAACTACATAGAGGGTTCTTTACTGTAAGAGCGGCAAGGATGTGGAATTCCCTTCCACAGGCGGTGGTCTCAGCGGGAAGCATTGATAGCTTCAAGAAACTATTAGAGAAGCACCTGAATGACCGCAACATACAGGGATATATAATGTAATACTGACACATAATCACACACATAGGTTGGACTTGATGGACTTGTGTCTTTTTTCAACCTCACCTACTATGTAACTATGTAACTTTGTAACTGAAGCATCGCAGAATACACATAACTTTATAGACTGAACCCTTGTGGGAGGAAAGTGGGTGTATGGTCTATGTACATGTAGGTTGGATAAAGTCTTTAAAGAGTCTCTCCATGTTACCCATAATGTCTCTTTATCAAGAGGTAGTGTATAATTCCAATCACATGTGTCTGCAGTAAGCTCTCTAAGCAGAATCTTACCTTGGATGGTAACTGGTGCTGCAAACCCGAGTGGATCATACAGGCTGTTGATGGTGGATAAGACACCTCGCCGTGTGAAGGGCTTTGGCTCTAGGTCAACCTGAAAGGTAAGGGTGTCAGACTTGAGGTCCCAGTTGAGTCCTAGGCTGCATTGCATAGGAAGGGAGTTTGTAGCTAAGTCCAGATCTTTGAAGTCACTGGCATAATCTTGGGAAGGGAAGGCCTCCATGACGACCTTGCTGTTTGATGCTATCTTATGCAGTCTGAGATTTGAAGAGGCAAGCGTGCTTTGAGTCCTCTTGAGTAGACTTATTGCAGCTTCAGGTGAAAAAAGTGATTTCAGGCCATCATCTACATAAAAGTCTTTTTCAATAAACTGTGTAACGTCTTCCTCACCTTCTTGGGTAGATAGCTTAAGTCCATAGATGGCAACAGCAGGAGATGGACTGTTACCAAAAACGTGCACTTTCATGCGGTATTCCGTACTATTTTTAGTAGGGTCATTGTCTTTGAACCATAGGAATCTCAAGAAGTTCCTGTGTTCTTCCTTGACTTGGAAGCTGTGGAACATTTGCTGAATTTCTGCAACTATGGCAACTGCTTCTTTACGGAATCTGATGAGAACACCAAGAAGTGTGTTGTTGAGATCTGGTCCCTATAGGAGGACATCATTTAATGAGACCCTTGAATCCGTGATCTGGATTCAAACACTACCCGGATTTTACCTGGCTTCTTGGGGTGGTAGACACCGAAGATTGGTAGGTACCAGCACTCTTCATTGTCTTTTAGAGGTGGGGCTATCTCAGCATGGTCATCCTCAAACATCTTACTCATGAATGAGAAGAAATGCCCTTTCATTTCTGTTTTTTTTTTGAAAATTGGATCTGAGGGAAGAAAAGCATTTCAAAGCTTGTTCTCTGTTGTTAGCAAGATAGGGTCTCTGCGATTTGAAAGGCAGGGGTGCCACCCAGTTGTTTTCATTGGTTTTGTAGAATCCCTGTCTCATTATCTCCAAGAAGATATGATCTTCAATAGATGGGCCAATTTTGTGATCTTCTTTAGTCCTTTGGAAAACTGAGCACCCTAAATGATCTCTGTCTTCATGACAAAGAAGATTAGCGGTGTAAGGGTTGGAATGAATTACACTGGCAGGCTTCTCTTTTACAAGGAATCTGTTGGTGCAAGGCTGAAATAGGGATGGACGCCCGCCTTCTAGTGTCTTTGTAAAGAGAGAGTTCACGCTGGTTGGTTTGTGAACACTCCCTAGGCATATGTTACATAACCCATCCTAGATCTAGTTTCTGGGCATAGGGGGAATTGTTTTCTCACCTTTTGAACTCTGATGATGTCCCTCCCAAGGAGAAGTGCTATCTCAGCCTGGGGATCCTGTTCAGGGATGAGATGTGTTATGCCCTTCAGATGTCCGTGATGAAGTGCCACCTCTGTAGGGATCTCCTCTCTGTCCGTTGGGAACTGATTGCACTCGATTAGAGTTGGCAGAGGCAGGGTTGTCTGACCATGAGAGGATTCGATTTGGTAAGCAATGGCTCTTCTCCCAGTTTCTTCACTTACCCCCGTACAAGTCTTGAGTAAGTATGAAGAGCCGGCTTCCTTGATTTTGAAAGTGTCAAAGAAGGCTGAGCTGGCGAGTGATCTGTTGCTTTGATCGTCCAGGATCACGTATAGCTTGACTGCTTTTTCTCTGTGACCCGTGGGGTAAACTGTAGCAAGACAAATCTTAGAGCAGGATTTGTTAGACAGACCTTCTCCACAGACTTGGGTGCACCGGGGTGTAGCTATGGGAGGTACTGTGTCTTGTTGCTTCCCGCCGTGCTCTTCCACTTGGGGTGAGGGTGTAAGAGTCCATGGCGCTGGCCCTGGATGTAGAGCTGTGTTGTGCTCTGAGCTGTTGCACTCAGAGCAGTTGATGCTCACCTTACAGTCTTTCCCAAGGTGAGAAGTCTGATGTGCAGCACCTGTAACAAATTCTGTTTTCCTTGAGGAAGGTTTTGCGATCTTGGAGAGTCTTTTCTCTAAAACCTCTGCGCTTTAACAACGAATGAGGCTTCTTGTGAAGAGGACACTCTCTGCTTGGATCCGGTGTTGGAGATACACTTGTTTTGCATACTGCAACAGGTGCGTCTTTGAAGTTGCAGGTTAGAGCAGGCTTACTTGACCTAGGGAAAGCAGAGTCAGATGATGAGATGTTAAAACTAAGATCATTTTTAACCTTTGCTTGATAGCTAATAAAGTCCACAAAATAAGAGAATGGTGGGAAGGGGACATTGTGCTTTTGCTTGTATTTGGAGCCTTGTGTAACCCAGGTTTCTTGAAGGCTGTAAGGTAGCTTTTGCACTATAGAGTTAACGCCATGGGCTGTGTCCAGAAAGGCAAGGCCTGGCAAGTCTCCTTCTGCTTTGGCTATTTGGAGTTCTGTCACTAGGTCACTCAATTCTCTCAGCTTCTGGTAGCCTTTGTTAGGAATCCTGGGAAAGTCCTCTATTCTTTTAAAAAGAGAGTTTTCTATAACTTCTGGGGAACTGTAACATTCATCAATCCTCTCCCATATCATGCTCAGCCCTTTGGTTGGGTAATTAATGTTAATGTCTCTGATTCTCCTTGCATGCACCAGCTGATTGGAAAAAAGCCAATGTAGCACCAATATTTAAAAAGGGCCCAAAATACATCCCTGGGAATTACAGACCAGTTAGCCTAACATCAATAGTATGGAGGGGATGATAAGGGACTATATACAAGATTTTAGTGATGAGAACGGTATCATTAGCAGTAATCAGCATGGATTCATGAAGAATCGTTCTTGCCAAACCAATCTACTAACCTTCTATGAGGAGGTGAGTTGCCATCTAGATAAAGGAAGGCCCGTAGACGTGATGTATCTGGATTTTGCAAAAGCATTTGACACAGTTCCCCATAAACATTTACTGTACAAAATAAGGTCCGTTGGCATGGACCATAGGGTGAGTACATGGATTGAAAACTGGCTACAAGGGCGAGTTCAGAGGGTGGTGATAAATGGGGAGTACTCGGAATGGTCAGGGGTGGGTAGTGGGGTTCCCCAGGGTTCTGTGCTGGGACCAATCCTATTTAATTTGTCCATAAACGACCTGGAGGATGGGATAAACAGTTCAATCTCTGTATTTGCAGACTATACTAAGCTAAGCAGGGCAATAACTTCTCTGCAGGATGTGGAAACCTTGCAAAAAGATCTGAACAAATGAATGGGGTGGGCAACTACATGGCAGATGAGGTTCAATGTAGAAAAATGTAAAATAATGCATTTGGGTGGCAAAAATATTAATGCAATCTATACACTGGGGGGAGAACCTCTGGGGGAATCTAGGATGGAAAAGGACCTGGGGGTCCTAGTAGATGATACTATTTTTGCCACCCACTTTTATTGATACAAGATAGAGTACAACTGTAACAGATACAGACAAAATGCAATTAATAAAGATCATACAATTAGTGCCACCCTATCTATCTAGCTGAAGATACAAGTAATAAACATACCGAAGATGGATCCGGGTGGCTAACGTAGAGTATGGCAGCAGATGTACTTGGTTCCATAGGAAGGAAAGAGGAAAAGACTGGAGGAAGCTGATGCAAGGCCTGATGGGATTGAAAGTACGGAGGCTTGCATGAACCAAATCTAACCAGCTATTCTAAATAACTACTTTGAAATAGATATAGCACAGTTATACAAAATGGCCACTAGATGGCAGCATAGAGCAATCTAATTAAATCAAAGAGTCAATAGGAAAATTACAAGCCTTATTAAAGAAGGCATGACAATCTTATTATTGTTTAATCTTTTATGTGTCTGTTCCAGCTCCTGAATTTCTTGTAAAAGAGACTGTTTTTGTGCTGTTCAGATTTTTTTCCTCTTAACCCCCTCTGCTATTAGTCTCCCTCTCATAATTACTTTGAGTTTTCCACAGTACAGTGGGCGCAATATTCTCTATGTTATTCTCTTTGAAGAACAAATTTAGGTCCTTTTCCAAGCCCTCTACTATACCATGGTCATATAAGAGTGATTCATCCAACCTCCAGGACCTTTGCCTATCCGGTATATCATTTAAATCCAGGCTGACCATGACTGGGGCATGGTCCGAGAGGGTGATTGATTTCACTTCTGCCTTTAGTAGTCCTTCCAAAAGCTGGTGATCCACAAATACATAATCAATTCTCGAGTAAGAGGAATGTACCTGGGCATAATATATAAAGTCCCTCCCCCTTGTTTGACTACACTGAGATATTTACCCTCTGAACGTAGAGAGAACGGTTGAGTATCCAGGGTCGGATCAAGTACAAAATTAAAGTCTCCTGCCATGATCACTTTCCCCTCTTTCTAGTTTATTCATTACTTTTCTCAAAAAGAGACACGGGTGAATGTTAGGGCAATAAACGTTGACAAATATGTACTCATTATTGAACAGGGAGCCCCTCACAAATAAGTACCTTCCTTTGGAATCAGACTCCATTGCTTTTAAGATAAATGGTGTGTTCCTATCAAAGCCTAATGCTATTCCTTTAGCTCTCTTATTGGGGGGGTATCCATGAAACCAGACTGGGAAACTTTTAGAGCTCAATCCAACCCTAGATGACCACTTAAGATGGGTCTCTTGCAAAAAAACAATATTAGATGATCAACTTTTCAATTCCTGCAATATTTGATACCTTTTGCTAGGACTATTTAAGCCTCTAATATTATAGGTAACTATCTTCAAGGGCGCCATCTCTCAAGTGGGTGAAACATAGGCAACCAAAAACATTTAACAATGGGAGAGAAGTATAGTTCTTCCAGTTTTCCAGAGATGGTCTGTTCGACTAACAACACGAAAATCAACAAAACACGACAACACAGCACAACCCCATCTATATCACCCCGGACAAACTTCCCCATACACATTACTGCACCCACCCACCCCCCCTTCCCAACCCCCACTACATTGAATATCAATGATATGGCCCACCGGACTGTCACCTAAATTGTAGGCGCCCTGCCAGGCAGGGCATCCCATGGGGGTTTTTGTATGCCTCCATGGACACCCAGACCTCATTCCCAATTCGGAAATGGTTCTGAGGGGGCAGGCAGACATCGCCAGACCCCAGTGCACCCCAGAGCGATTCTTCCTCCCTTACCGGCCCATCTTCCCTTTATCTCTAACTATACCACTTATTTGTTTATCCCCTGTTTTATGTCTATGGCTATGGCTATGCTGGGAAGCCCCATCTGTAAGAAATATTTTTTGCTTGTAGCTGATTTATCAGGGGTTTCAGAGCCCTCCTGCAGGCCAAGGTCTCTTGTGATAAGTCTGTAAAAATAAGTATCTCAGCTCCCTTGAATTTGATCGGTGCAGCACTTCTCATGCCATATGAGACTTGTTGTTTTATTTCATAGTGGGAAAATCTCGCTATTACATATCTTGTAAACGAGTGACCTCTATGGTAAAATACTGAGGTAAGTAAAAATGAAGACATGTACCATCATCCAGAATTCAGTAATTAGCAAAATTGGGAGCCTGATCCCCAGTCAGGCGACCAAAAGAACTGGGGGCATGTTGGACTATTGCGATACAGTAAACATTGGTAATAATATAGAGAATATACCAGTGATATAAAAATGTATAGTAGATTTTATTGATGCAAAAAACAAATCATTGGTAATACAATACAGCATGATAGAATTAATAATATAGCACCAATGGGGTCATTATTATACAATAAGACAAATCTCAGAAATCATATTCCTCAACTAGTTTTGCGGACATAACCGCTTCATCAGGAGGAAGTCTGAGGATGGTTTATTCTGACTAAACAGTCTGAACCTAACAAAATAGGAAAAAGTACAATGAAGTTTGCCAAAAAGACATAAATAGTAAAATTAGTATTGCAGCATCATAATTAGAGAAATGTAATGGAGATTACAGGGGGAAAGGGACAAGTCTGCTTACCCATGTCCCAACAGCCCCCAAGCGCAGGGCTCCATCACCATAGGGTGATCTCCCACGGCGACCCGGGGGAGCTGCAGAGATGACGTGGATAATAAGGATGAGAATTATAAAGTGGTTGGGTATACTAGGTTGCCAATATAAAACAAGTGAACAAGTGACACATTAGATAATAAGGGAATAGTAAATGGTGGAGGTGTGAGGACTGATGTGAAGGGTTGCATAATACAAAAAGATAAGGATAAAAGGGTGAAAAGGAAAAATAAAAAGATATTAGAAGCCAAAAAGAATTGTGGGGGAGGGAGAACGGAAGGGGAAAGGGAGAGATAGGAAGTAAATGGGCCAGGGCAAAGGGTAAGGGAGGAAGAGAGGGAGGGGGAGAGAGTGGAAAAACCAAGGGGGGGGGGGGGAAAGGGGAAGGGGAGAAGGAAAAACAGGAAAAAAGAAAAGGTGTGAGAATGTGAAGTGATTAAGGGCACAATGATACCTGGTGCTAGTATAGATATAGGAAGGTACCCGGGGAGGCACCCTGAGAGGGGCCAATACCGTGTGAGGCTGAGGAAGAGATAATCAGGACTGCAGGCAACAGGCGGAAGCAGGATACAGCATGTTTTCCAATGCCTGGAGCATCTAGAGGGGAAAAAAGCACGGTCAATTTGAACCAATGCTGGTGCCCTGAGGTACGGGACTGTAAAGTAATAGGGTAAAATGGGTAATCCCTTCTGACTTACTATAGGCTGGCCATACTGCACAATCCCCGGGACCAGGAACCGACCGTCAACAAACAGGCAAGGCCTGCTATTAGTAGCTCCCGACCGAGCGACGCTGACCACACACCGGTAGGATGCCGGCGCATGACATTGCAGGGTCAGAGGTCACACACAGCGCGCGCATGAGATGATCGTGCGCATGAGCACCTGCCCTAAGGCTGACGGGGACAAAGTCCCTGCCCGGACAAGTGCAAGAGGAGGGGGCGGCCCCGTGTCCGAGACCGACCCCTCTGCCAGGGATCTCACCGGGTCGGCGCGGAAAAGCACAGGGGGAGGGCCGCGCGCCGACACCTGAATTAGGGGACAAGGAAAGGGGAAGCAGAGAGTCCCAGTACAAAAACAAATATAGACAGTTGATAAACACAGAAAATAATGAAAAATAATATAATAATATAAATATGATAAAGAATGACATAATAAGACTTGAAGTGGGTAAATTAGGGATTGATTAAATACCCTAAGACACTGATGCAGTCACCAACATGACATAAACCCATGAGAACTTAATTACATAATGCAATGTATATAAGTAAGGGAGGGCCGAGGACAAAAACCACATGATTGGGTAAAAAAAAAGAAGTGAAAGATAGGGCGGGTAGCCAAATTAATTGTGTCTGGCCTACCTGATGGGCGTCTGTCATGGAGGGTTGCATCAGGGATAAATGTAAAAGAGGTAGTGGTATAAAGCGGGTAATAATATATACTGAGAGAGGACCCCCCAAACGGACATATAGTCAATTTATTTTTTCAATATTTTATTGAACACCCCCGCGGACCGTATTTTCTAGATCACTATTTTTCACGGACTCCGGAAGTCCGCAAATCCTTAAGTTATTCCGCCTGTTTCGGTTTTCTTGATCTTGAAGCCTGTATTGAATACGCCTCATTTCCAGCCAATCCAGCTCAGCCCTCTCCTGCAAATCCATAATCGTTTTTTTGTGTTCATCTTGATGCACTTTGGATTATTCTACCCTTTGTTGTACATTCTGTATGTCCATTCTAGAAACGTTCAGTTCTCCTTTAATCATGCGTTCTAAATGAGACATCATCTCTGCCATAGCTTGCTTTGTAGGTAGTGCTTGTAGGCTATCCATTTCTTTTTCCGTTTACTGTTGTTGTTGGTCTTTCTTCGTGGTTTCTTCCTCCTCCAAACCAATATTTTTATTTGTTTGTCCTTCTGGAGGAGAGGTTATTTCTTCTGCGTTCTCAACTACTTGTTCCGTTCTTTGGTCCCCTTTATCCTACACCATTATGTTTTTATAGAATTGCAATTCCCGCTATCTGCTTGATTGGTTTTTACTCCTTTTCTCCCCATTATTCCTTCCATCCAAATTATTACTCCCTCTACGTGTTCATCGTCTTACAGATAAATGTAAGCAGACAGTTACACAGAGAAAAATTATACCAAGGGGTCTGCAGATGAATATGAAGGTAATTCCTACAAATATGCAAAACACCTTATGCAAGGATATATGCTATATATATAATTATATATAATTATAATTATATATATATATATATATATATATATATATATATATATATATATATATATATATATATATATATATATATATATATATATATATATATATATATATATATAAAATTCAGGCCAGTGGGTATTTAACCCTTTCAGTCACAATTGAGTGTGAAAATAGAGCAGCTGGCAGTTTATACACTTAGGCGAACTGATATACACTTGAATTTGCAGAGTAGTTAAATCTTCATATGGACATTTGAATTGAGTTCACAGGTAAGGTTTGCAGGTGCAGGTAAATTTGTAGGTAGGGGTGCAGGTAGATATGCAATCCGTATGCAGGCAGGTATGCGGGAGGGTATGTGAATAAGTATACAGGTAGAGGTACAGGTAGGAATGCAAGTAGGAACACAGGAGAATATATGTGTTATTTGAAGTTGTTATTCAGGCACTTTCAGGTGCAAAAGTCATATTGCATAAAGTTATTTAGCTGGCAAGTAGCTATATGACTGGACAGCAGGTAGCTAGGCAGATATAAAGACAGACTCCAGCAAATATATGCAGTCAATGCATTATATAAGTTATATCTCTTTTAAGCTTCTGGGGGGGGGGGGGGGGGCAATACAAACAGTCCACAGAACAATCTCTATATGCCAGGGCAAACTGTAAGCTGGAGATAGGCCTTCCTTACTGATGAACAGATAAAGCTTTAAGTTAGGGATATCCTCGGGTTACACCCTTCTGCTTCCATTTCAAAGTCTTCCAGCTTATCCTCCACCGCCTTAAAACAATCAAGCTCCCTTTTTTTTAAAAACCAGTAGATCCTACCCAATCTTCGATCCTCCCGGATCAACTGGCCCGCTTGTACTACAGGGACACTGGTCGACTCTGACCATCTCTTCAATCACCTCCAAACTCCTTCACTCAGTCTTCAACAGTCTTAGGTTCTTCGGGGTTTCCGGGAGGTTTCCGAGAGCTGACTGCCGCCTGCATTCCCTCAAGACCTATCCGGCTCCAGCTCTGGCTTCAGCTACCAGTCTGATCTCCGCTCATGGGTTCACAGACACTCCTGCCCCTGACCTCTCTCACAGGCAGTGCAGCAACCAGTCAGATCTCAGCTTATGGGCTCACAGGCACAACCACCCCCTGACCTCTCTCACAGGCAGTGGGACCGACCGGCACCTCGGCGGCTCCGTCCCTCTCTTCTCCTCTCACCAACCAAGAGCAAGGGGAAATAGGCAGCAGAAGGACCCCGAGACGTGAATCAGGTAGATGTCAATCAATAAACAATTTCCAAAAACAGGGGCATCGACCAGCTTCACTAAAGGAGTTCCAGCTTTCTAGCAATTCCTATCATATTCGCTCAGGGTATCGCATGGGAGCTCACAGCTACACGCTGCTACTTGGCGCCACTCCCCCAACCAACAGCACCTCCTGTGTAGGGTTCTCTTGATTAATTTCAAATAGACCTTTATTATCAAGAGATGCAATCTTGGTTTCCAGGAAAGAGAGAGCAGCAAAAAAAAGGGAAATAAGAACCTCAAAATTCCATCCTTGAAGCAAAAGCTCATTTATTTTTGAAGATGTCTGTTAGGGCTGGGCTTTTGTTATTAGAGCCGGTTCACACAGGGGCGACACGACTTACAGCGCGACTTTGCGAGGAGACTTGGACATGACTTGAACATGACTTGAGCATGAACCACAGCGCGACTTGGACTGACTTGAAGTCGTCTCCAGGACAGGGGACTTTGCCAGTGGCCAATCAGAACTTATAAGCTCTGTGTGTGGGAAGGAGGGGGCTGCCTGTTTAGTGGGGAGTACCTGGGTAAATTCCTTTCAGCTTCCTGTAAAGTTGCCTCACTATGAACGGGGATCCGACTTGGAGGCGACTTCTGTTGAAATCAATGGGTACAAGTCCCCTAGAAGTCGGATTGAAGTAGTACAGGAACCTTTTCTGAAGTCGGAGCGACTTCAGTAGTGTACATTAAGATGGCTCTCATTTACTAACATTGATTTTCTCATGTCGGGCGACTTGGGGCGACCTGGGGCGACTTGAAGTCGGATCCCTAGTCACCCCTGTGTGAACCGGCTCTCACTAGCAGCTCTCTTCTCAGTGCTCAAGGCTGCTCAGTTGTTGGTTATGGTTACCATTACCTGCCTCATTAGTCCAGCCTACAGCCAGTCCCTTTTTGCTATTTAAACTATCTTGCTCATTCCCTCTGTGCCCTTGCGTGGTCAACATCTTCAGTGTATTTCTGCTGTGATTCTGTTATGACTTGGCCTGGCTGTAGGGTTGCCACCTCATCCCTTTAAACCCGAACACATATTATTACACAGGTTCTGTGGCTGATTAAGGTGGTAATTAAACTCACTTAGTGCCTTATCTGCATTTAATTAGCCTCAGAACGTGTGTAATTCATATGTGTTCGGGTTTAAAGGGATGAGGTGGCAACTCTACCTGGCTAATGTCTTTGATTCCTGATCCTGTTTTTTGGCTTTTGACAATACTGACTTCTGGTTTCTGATCCTGGCTCATCTGATTACCCGTTCTGGCTTCCAAACCCTGGCTTCTGTTTTTGACTATGCTCCTGTTCTGTGTTATTTTTTGCTATTGAATTAAAGATCTTATCTTGGCCTCTGGCCTCTTGCTATTCTGACTTTAGAAGCAAAAGGTCCACTTTGATTGTTAGGCATTCTTATACTCACTCATGATTAATTAACGAACTTCCACCCCACCCTTATAACAGTATAAATTTGAGCATCCTTAAGCACATTGGGGGAGCACATTGCAGGGGCTTCTATCCTTGAGGCTGGGTTCACACTGGTCCGACAAACGATCCGACATTGGGAGCTCATGTCGCATGACGTGTGAAATCCAATGTTTCCCTATGGGAGCCGTCCTAACTGGTCCGACACAAGTTGTTCCGACTTTAGAAATGCTCCCTGTACTACTTTGGTCCGACTTTGATCCTACTTCAGCCTATTGACTATCATTGAAGTCGGATCAAAGTCGGATCACCGTCTTGCATGATCCGACTTCGGCACGCGACTTGTGCTCAGATGATCTTGAGGGGGAACTCCGCGCCAAATTTTCAATAAAAAACTGGCATGGGTCCCCCCCAAGAGCATACCAGGCCCCTAGGTCTGGTATGGACCTTGAGGGGAACCCCCTACGCCGAAAAAACGGCGTGGGGGTCCCCCCCAATCCATACCAGACCCTTATCCGAGCACGCAGCCCGGCCGGTCAGGAATGGGGGTGGGGACGAGCGAGCGCCCCCCCCCCTCCTGAACCGTACCAGGCCGCATGCCCTCAACATGGGGGTGTTGGTGCCTTGGGGGAGGTGGGCGCGCTGCGGCCCCCCCACCCCAAAGCACCTTGCCCCCATGTTGATGAGGACAAGGGCCTTTTCCCGACAACCCTGGCCGTTGGTTGTCGGGGTCTGCGGGCGGGGGGCTTATCGGAATCCGGGAGCCCCCTTTAATAAGGGGGCTCCCAGATCCCGGCCCCCACCCTATGTGAATGAGTATTTGGTACATCGTACCCCTACGCATTCACCTAGGGAAAAAGTGTCAATTAAAAAAAAAACACTACACAGATTTTTAAAGTAATTTATTAGACAGCTCCGGGGGTCTTCTTCCGACTTCGGGGGTCTCTCCGGTTCTTCTCCGCGCTCTCCAGGTCTTCTGCCGGGCTCCTCTGCTATCTTCTGCTCTTTTGCTATAGCGGAGGAGCCCGGTCTGCTGCCTTCTTCTCTTCGGGGGTCTCCCTGATTCTTCTCCGCGCTCTCCGGATCTTCTGCCGGGCTCCTCCGCTATTTTCTGCTCTTTTGACGCTCTTTTGCTATAGCGGAGGAGCCCGGTCTTCGATCTTCTGCCTTCTGCCCTCTTCTCCTGATGTTGACACGACGCTCTCTCGGGCTGGAATGTACTCTGGGTGCTCCGCTTTGACTTATATAGGCGCTGACCCAGCCCCCTTATGCCGTCACAGTCCCTGGGCATGCTGGGACTGTGATGTTTTAGGGGGCGTGGTCATCACCCGATGACCACGCCCCCTTATGCTGTCACAGTCCCAGCATGCCCAGGGACTGTGACGGCATAAGGGGACGGGGTCACCGCCTATATAAGCCATAGCAGAGCGCACAGAGGGCATTCCAGCCGGAGAGAGCTTCGTGTCAACATCGGAAGAAAAGATGAAGAGAAGAAGCTGCGAGACAGCGGCGACAAGACAGCGGCAGCAGACCGGGGCCCCCTGCTGGCAAAAGAGCTGGAAGAAGATAGCGGCAGGGCCCGGGAGAAGTCGGAAGAAGACACCCCCCCAGTCGGAAAAAGATACCGGAGCTGCCTAATAAATTAATCTTGAAACCTGTGTACTGTGTTTTTTTTTATTGACACTTTTCCCTAGGTGAATGGGTAGGGGTACCATGTACCCCATACTCATTCACATAGGGTGGGGGGCGGGGATCTGGGGGCCCCCTTATTAAAGGAGGCTCCCGGATTCCGATAAGCCCTCCGCCCGCAGACCCCGACAACCAACGGCCAGGGTTGTCGGGAAGAGGCCCTTGTCCTCATCAACATGGGGACAAGGTGCTTTGGGGTGGGGGGGCCCGCAGCGCGCCCCCCTCTCCCCCAAGGCACCAACCCCCCATGTTGAGGGCATGCGGCCTGGTACGGTTCAGGAGGGGGGGGCGCTCACTCGTCCCCACCCCCATTTCTGTCCGGCCGGGCTGCGTGCTCGGATAAGGGTCTGGTATGGATTTGGGGGGACCCCCGCGCCGTTTTTTTGGCGTAGGGGGTTCCCCTTAAGGTCCATACCAGACCCAAGGACCTGGTATGCTTTTGGAGGGGGAACTCATGCCGGTTTTTTTATTTAAAATTTGCCGCAGAGTTCCCCCTAAAGATTCATACCAAACACAGTGCCGGGCACCCCCTGTGAATGGGTAGGGATCCCCGTTCATTGAAAGTCGGACACATGCCGGCTTCATGTCGCAGGGCAAAGTCGGATCCAAAGTAGGACGGCTGTCGTGTCGCACCAGTGTGAACCCAGCCTAAGGCTTCTATCTCTAAGTGATTCTTTATACAAGTGATATGCATTTCAATCTCTGCACTTCAGCGATTGCACGAAGCAAACAAATATAGCAAACTGCACTGGAAGGCACCTAACAGACTGCAGGTGACCCTGTCTCTCTATTAAGCTCTCCTTCCACTCTGCAACATGTGCTCTCTACCACTGCTTCTGACACTCTTGTCCTCTCTCCTCAAACTCTCTTACCTTCACCCCTCTTCTCCACCCCCCTGCTTATACATATCACCCTGCCTTCTATCCTCTCCCTACTACTGCTCCTAGCAACTCTTGCTCATATCCATATACTGATAAAACCTCCAGTACTCTGAGACATGCCCCTTCATATAAATCACATGACTGCTGAGGCGCAATGGGCTTAGGTTCCACTTAACGTAACACCAAGGGATAAAATCCCCAACCACCCTTGCCCTTCACTCCATTAAATAAGACACTTACAACCATTAGGTTGGAAAGGGCAAGGCCACAGTTTTATTAAATTCCAACACATAACATGTGAACATATTTAACCAGTACCAGTCACAGTCGTACTGTGAGCACTTAACCAAAAGAGGGAAGTGGTGAACATATTTAACCAGTACCAGTCACAGTCGTACTGTGAGCACTTAACCAAAAGAGGGAAGTGGGGCCTGTCCTTACCATAAGTGCTGGACAGACAGCCTATTTCCAATTTTCCATCAAGGGCATAGCCCATTACAGCAACTTTAACTGCTGGCAAGGTCAAGAAAACCGCAGCAAGCTGTGGCATACCAAACATAGGAAAAAAGGGGGCGGGAGGGTGGGCAGCTCTTCCAACGACTCCTCTGAAAGACCCAGAATTCCCTGGGGCACACGATTTACTGAGATCAGGCCCATCCCATCCTCATGTCCCAACCAATCTTTCCCCTTGACACACACCTAGCCATGCCCCCATCAGTCAAGGCTCTCTTTCCCTAGGGGGCTCAAGAGGCCTTCATTCCCACAATACCTCCCTCACCCTCCTGCTTCTCCTAACCTCTGGCGACATATCCCCAAACCCTGAGCCACCATCATCTGTCTTTGCCCAATGCTCCCACCCCCCTACACCCTCTAGCAGGAGCCGCAACCCACAGAACTTGGTCTCTTTTACTCTTCTTTCCAAAACCAGCCCCCCCTTTTCCTGTGCCCTTTGGAATGCACGTTCTGTCTGTAACAAACTCACCACCCTGCACAACCTCTTTATCAAAAATTCCTTTAATCTACTTGCCATTACTGAAACCTGGCTTCATGAATCAGATACTACTTCTCCCACTTCCCTCTCCCATGGGGGCCTTCTCTGGACTCACTCCCCCAGACCAAGTGGACGAAAGGGAGGTGGAGTGGGAATCCTTCTAGCCCCATGCAGCACCTATCAGGTACTTCACCCACCTCCCTCTCTGACACTCTCCTCTTTTGAGGCACATTGCATTTGTCTATTCTCTCCCATTTCTCTAATGCCCCGTACACACGGTCGGATTTTCCAATGGAAAATGTCCGATCAGAGCGTGTTGTCGGAAATTCCGACCGTGTGTGGGCTCCGTCGGACATTTTCCATCGGATTTTCCGACACACACAAAGTTGGAGAGCAGGAGATAAAATTTTCCGACAACAAAATCCGTTGTCGGAAATTCCGATTGTGTGTACACAAATCCGACGGACAAAGTGCCACGCATGCTCAGAATAAATAAAGAGATGAAAGCTATTGGCCACTGCCCCGTTTATAGTCCCGACGTACGTGTTTTACGTCACCGCGTTTAGAACGATCGGATTTTCCGACAACTTTGTGCGACCGTGTGTAGGCAAAACAAGTTTGAGCCAACATCCGTCTGAAAAAATCCTAGGATTTTGTTGTTGGAATGTCCGAACAAAGTCCGACCGTGTGTACGCCCTATAAGAATCGCTGTCATCTACTGGCCCCCTGGACCAGTATCAGCCTTCCTTGATGACTTCTCTGCCTGGCTACGCTACTTTCTCTCTTCTGAAATCCCCACAATTATCCTCGTTGACTTCAACATCCCTGTTAACACTAACACTACTATTACTTCTAAACTTCTCAGTCTAACCTCATCGGTTGACCTGAAGCTATGGATACAGGCTCCTACTCACTCCAACAGCAACACCCTTGACCTTGTCTTCTCCTATCTGTGCACTCCGTGCAACCTTTCTAACAATCCTTTCCCACTCTCTGATCACCACCTTATTCGTTTTTCTCTCTCCCTTTCTTCCACCGCCTCTCCCTCCAACCGCCCAACAGTTACACGTAAAAACCTTCACCACCTCAATCCTTCTCTTCCCTACTCTGCTACTGATCACCTCTATAATTATAAAAGAAAAAATTTGCGCTACAGTAGGTGCATAAACAATTACTAAGTGAATAAACAACCTGTGAATGAATATCCTGCAACTAAGCACTATAACCTTGATAAAGGGCACTACTAGATAAATACAAAAAGAAGTGCAGCGCTGGATATATGCAAAAACCAAAATTGGTGCTAATGAATAAATGAATAACTATTACATGTGAACCATAAACAGTGAAAATAAATCATGCACAAATATATAAAAGAAGTGCTTCACCGTAGGAATATGTGTGTGGTTGGTACCACCACATCCACCTATCTTAGTAGAGTTCAAAATACATAAACAAAAGTGTCCATAAAAAATTGAGGATTGAAGTGACTTTGTTGTGGGAATAAATCCGTGACTGTCACCGTGATGTACGCCCGTCACCTTGTATAGATTAAAGGCTTACCAGCATCACCAGTAGCATCATCTTGTGGTGTTGTCTTCACAACGAATGGATCTCTTCCAGGGTGGTAGATGTGTGTCAGCAAACGGTCTCCATAAGCCTCCAGACAGCAGCCCAATCAGGAAAAATCACTCCCAGATATCCAAGAGGAAAGAAAGAAACTCCAATAGTATAGAGCGTTTTGACTTTCCTTTATTAAAAATCGCCACACCGGCATCCATAAAACTTTTCCTTGCAAGGACGTTTAAAAACAAACTCAGCTCAGAAAACGAAACTCTGCGCATGCGCCGTCGGTACGAGCGTGTCTCCCTACGGCTGTTTTGTCAGAAATGACATCATCAGGGGCACCTGTACTGATCACCTCAATGACAAAATCTCACCCCTGTCCTGCCCAACCTAGCCACTTTCATCTACAACAGCTCATTGTCTTCCTACCTAGACAAGCTTGCCCCCCTCACTACACGCAGAATTAGGCCCCGACTGCTACAACTCTGGCAAACAGATGATACCAGAAGTCTCAGAAAATGTAGCCGCACTCTTGAGTGCCTGTGGCATAAGACTAATGCCGCGTACACACGGTCGGACTTTTCGTCTACAAAAGTCCGACAGCCTGTCCGACAGACTTTCGACTGACTTTTGGCGGACTTGCGGCAGACTTTCTTACGAACGGACTTGCCTACATACGATCACACAAAAGTCAGACGGATTCGTACGTGATGACGTACACCAGACTAAAATAAGGAAGTTGATAGCCAATAGCTGCCCTAGCGTGGGTTTTTGTCCGTCAGACTAGCACACAGACGAGCGGATTTCTGGGTCCGGCGTAGTTACGACGTAAAGATTTGAAGCATGTTTTAAATCTAAAGTCCGTCAGATTTGAGGCTGGAAAAGTCAGCTGAAAGTCCGGGGAAGCCCACACAAGATCGAATTGTCAGCCAGCTTTAGTCCGTCGGCGTCCGTCGGACTTTTGTAGACGAAAATTCCGACCGTGTGTACGCGGCATAAGTTCCATGGAGACTTCACACAATATAAATCTGCCCTTCCCAAATACTATTCCTGCCTTCACACTGCCAAACAGACCTACTTTATCACACTCATTAACACCTTCTCATCCAGTCCATGTCAACTCTTCTCTACCTTCAACACTCTACTCTGTCCTCCACTGCCTCCACCCACCAACTCACTCACTGCCCAGGAGATCGCCAATTACTTCAAAACTAAGATTGATACAATTCATGAGGAGATCTCCAATGCGCAAAAAACTCCCCCATGCAACACCCCATGTCCACAGATACAATCATTACTTCCCTCATTCAACCCTGCTACTATTAATGAGGTTGCTAAACCTTTACCTCTAACACTCATCTAACCACCTGCCCCCTGGATCCTGCTCCCCCACAAATGCTACGCTCACCCTCTGACTCAATTCTACACTCTCTAACTCACATTTTCAACCTCTCCCTCTCTAGTGGCATCTTCCCAAACTCTCTAAATCATGTGCTAGTCACCCCCATACTTAAAAAGCCCTCACTGGACCCCACCAATCTTAACGACCTACGTCCCATCTCCTTACTCACCTTCTCCTTGAAAGAATGGTCTACAACCGACTAAGCGACCATCTGACTATGAACAAACTTCTTGATCCCCTTCAGTCCGGATTTCGCCCCCAACACTCCACGGAAACTGCTCTCCTTAAACTCTCAAATGACCTACTAATGGCTAAAACCAGTGGACACTATTCTGTACTACTTCTCCTGGATCTCTCTGCTGCCTTTGACACAGTAGACCACCCCCTCCTCCTCAATAAACTCCACTCCTTTGGTCTCCGTGGCTGTACTCTTCGCTGGTTCTCATCCTACCTATCCCACCGCTCCTTCAGTGTCATATCCCACCGCTCCTTCAGTGTCACTTACAACTCTACTTCCTCCTCTCCTCTTCCTTTCTCCGTCCCCCAAGGTTCTGTTCTTGGACCTCTCCTTTTCTCAATCTACACCACCACCCTGGGTCAGTTGATTGCCTCCCACGGCTTTAAATATCATCTCTACGCTGATGACACCCAAATCTATCTCTCCACCCCCCAGCTCTCTCCATCTGTCTCCTCACGCATTACCAACTTACTAGCAGACATATCAGCCTGGATGTCACATCACTTCCTCAAACTCAACCTATCCAAAACCGAGCTCATGATATTTCCTCCCTCAGGTGCCACTTCCCCTGATTTTTCTGTCAATATCAACGGCTCAACTATCAACCCATCCCCCCCACACCAAGGTCCTAGGTGTAACCCTGGACTCTGAACTAACCTTTCGGCCCCACATTCTATCACTATCCAAAATTTGCCGCCTCAACCTCTGCAACATCTCCAAGATACGCCCCTTCCTAACCAATGTCACCACAAAGCTTCTAATCCACTCCCTGGTCATCTCCTTGACTGCTGCAACTCCCTCCTCATTGGCTTACCTCTAAATAGGCTACCCCCACATCAGTCCATCATGAACGCTGCTGCCAGGCTCACCAACCTCACAAACCGCTCAGTGTCTGCTATACCCCTCTGCCAATCCCTCCATTGGCTGCCACTCAGTCACTGAATTAAATTCAAGATACTAACTATAACCTACAAAGCCATCCACAACCTGGCCCCCAGCTACATCTCTAACCTAGTCTCAAAATATCAACCTAATCGTTCTCTTCGCTCCTCCCAAGACCTCCTGCTCTCAAACTCCCTTGTCACCTCATCCCATGCTCGCCTTCAGGACTTGTCCACAGCCTCTCCTATCCTCTGGAATGCTCTACCCCAATCCGTCTGATTTTCTCCTACTTTATCCACTTTCAGAAGATCCCTGAAAACTCATCTCTTCAGAGAAGCCTATCTGGCCCCCACCTAACAACAGTATATTTATCTTCTCAATCAGCACATCACCCACAGTTATTACCTCTTGTATCTCTTGACCTTCCCTTCTAGATTGTAAGCTCTAAGGAGCAGGGCCCTCTGATTCCTACTGTATTAAAGTTTATTGTATTTGTACTGTCTACCCTCAAGTTGTAAAGCGCTATGTAAACTGTTGGTGCTATATAAATCCTGTATAATAATAATAATAATAAATGGAGTGAATTTAACTGTATTTTTTGTCTCTGCCTTTTTTATGGGTCCTGACAATGTCAGGACAAAATGAAAAAACAAAAACAAACAAAAAAATCAAAACAAAAACAAATTAACCTAGAAAGGCAAATAAAAGATTTTTATTGTCCGTAAGCAATAAAAAACAATATATCCCCAAAAATAAATGAAGACGCCAAGATAATACCCCCTGAAACAAAAGCCCAATGTTTTAAGGGTTGCTGAAAACAAAAGTTAAACCTAAAGTAAGGGTCCTAACAACATAAAATAAAAAAAATATATACAGTATACAGTTCCTAGCAAAAGTATTCACCCCCCTTGGCATTTTTCGTGTTTTTTTGCCTCACAATCTGGAATTAACATGGATTGTTTGAGGATTTGCATCATTTAATTTAAAGAACATGCCCACAACTTTGAAGATGTTTTTTTATTGTGAAGCAAACAACAAATCGGACAAAATAACAGAAAAAGTCAATGTGCATAACTATTCATACCCCTAAAGTCAATACTTTGTAGAGCCACCTTTTGCGGCTATCGCAGCTCCAAGTCACTTTGGATAAGTCTCTATGAGCTTGCCTCATATTACCACTGGGATTTTGGCCCAGTTCCACTTAAACCACTCAAGTGTTGCTTTAGCAGTGTGTTTGGGGTCATTGTCCTGCTGGGAGGTGAACCTCCGTCCTAGCCTCAAATCACACACAGAGTGGTACAGGTTTTGCTCAAGAATAACCCTGTATTTAGCACCATCCATTTTTCCCTCAACTCTGACCAGTTTCCCTGTCCCGACTTTTTCACTGTGCGGATGGTGTTCTTTGGGTGATGTGATGTGTTCGGTTTGTGCCAGACATAGCATTTTCTTTGATGGCCAAAAAGTTCAATTTTAGTCTCATCAGACCAGAGCACCTTCCTCCATACATTTTGGGAGTCTCCCACATGCCTTTTTGCAAACTCAAAACATGGCATTTTTTTTTTTTCTGAAAGTAATGGCTTTCTTCTGACCACTCTGCCATAAAACCCAACTCTGTGGAACTCTGCAGCTCCTCCAGGGTTACCTTAGGTTTCTGTGCTGCCTCTCTGATTAATGCCCTCCTTGCCCGGTCCTTGAGTTTTGGTGTGCGGCCGCCTCTTGGCAGGTTTGCTGTTGTGCCATGTTCTTTCCATTTGCTTATGATAGATTGGATGGTGCTCCTAGGGATCATCAAAGATTTGGATTTTTTTTATATCCTAACTCTAACTTGTACTTCTCAACAACATTGTCCCTTACTTGTTTGGAGAGTTTCTTGGTCTTTATGCAAAAGTTTGGTTAGTGTTACCTCTTGCTTAGGTGTTGCAGCCTCTGGGGCCTTTCAAAAAGGTGTTTATGTGTAATGACAGATCATGTGACCCTTAGATTGCACACAGGTGGACATCATTTTACTAATTATGTGACTTCTGAAGGTAATTGGTTGCACAAGAGCTTTTTATGGGCTTCATAACAAAGGGGGTGAATACATGCGCACATGCCCATTATCCGTTTTTTATTTCTGAAAAATAGTTTTATGTATATATTTTTCTAATTTTACTTCACCAACTTAGACTGTTGTGTTTTGATCCATCACATATAATTCAGATTAAAAAAACTTAAACATAAAACATGAAATAAAGTCTATAATGTAACAAAATAGGTAAAAAGCCAAGGGGAGTGAATACTTTTGCAAGGCACTGTATACCACAAAATAAAAGAAATCCAGCTCCCTAAAGTAAAGACCATTTTTTCTAAAAGGGTACCATTACTGAAAAAAAATGAACTGCAGCTAAAAGTGACCACTGGCCTCACATTTGACAAAATGTACTATGGATAGGACTTTGAAGGCACCATAAGACAAAAATCATGGTTAACAATTTTTCCTGGTGTTAACATATTTGTATAATAAACTTTTTTGTACTTTACCCATGATTTTTGTTTTATGGTGCATTCAAAGTCTCATTCATAGTACATTTTCTCCTGGTTACCTTTCTCAGGGATGTGACACCGTCTATTGGGCATATATGACCTATCTGACATAATTTTTTGTGGACTGGCCTAAAATCAATCGCAAAATAAAATTAAAAACAAATAAGCCAACCTTAATAGAAAAAAAAATGGTTGCAAAGGGGTTTATTGACCTAAGAGTTAGCAATCAGAATTAAAGTACAAGTAAGGTAGCATGCCTGGGTAAAGGTCTGGTTGGAATATTAAAGAGAACCTCATGATGCTTATTTTTTAATGTGCCAGTCCTGTCAACTTTGGGGCCCTTATTTGCAGTGTATCGCTCTCTCCCCAAATGGCATATTTGTCATTCACGGTATAGAGAATTAACACATGCTCCTTTTAGCAGAATTCTTCACACCCATAACCAGTAGCAATGAATGCACTCTAAGGTGGCCAGTAGGCTTCTCACAAAACTAAAATTATGGTGAAGTCCTCCTGATCGCAGTCTGGTCCTGGATTCATTCTCTCATGGTGGATGGCGATCCTCTCTATGGGTCCTTGAAACACTGCAACTCAATCATGTCACAGTCTAGCTTAAATAGGCCATTTGGTACCAATACAACTGCCGAACGTGCATGTGTGTGTACACACGCTGCTTAGCTTGCACGCTAATATGTTTGCATGCGAGTGCCAGTACACATCCTGCAGTAAGCCTTTGTTCATAATTATGAGCATGAGCATGCAACAGCCTCTTTGGCCTAAAATGCACTGGGCTTTTCTTAGTCTTTCTGGTCACTGTCTGATCCTGGATTTGCTCTCCCACTGGATGTTGAACCTCTTTCTGGGCCCCTGCAACACCACAACTTCTCCAGCAGCACACGATCCTCTCACAGTAGGATACTAGAACAGCAGGAACACACTAGAACAACCGCAGACTGAAACAAGATACTGGAACCAGATTCCAGGCAGATAGCTGAATGTCAATAAATTAGCAAGGATAACCAGGGGGTGGTGTCGTCCATAAAAATTCTTACTAGACCTGAAGGGATTTAATAAAGAACCCCAAGCAAAAGATACAAAAAAGTGTATGGGGTTACCCTATAATCCACACCTGAACTGATCCAAGCATTCACTTAACATGGAGATGGTACCTTACCCTGACTAAAGGGTATATAGATAAAGATCTATAGAGATGAATCAGAACCTCCTTCCTCCTGCTGGTGATTCCTCTAGTAATATAAAGATCTATATAGAGGAATCAGGACCTCCTTCCTCCTGCTGATGACCCCTCTAGTGATATAAAGATCTATATATATGAATCAGGACCTCCTTCCTCCTGCTGGTGATCTCTCTAGTGATATAAAGATCTATATTAGGGATGAGCCAAACACCCCCCTGTTCGGTTCACGCCAGAACATGCGAACAGGCAAAAAATTTGTTTGAACACGTGAACACCGTTAAAGTCTATGGGACAAGAACATGAATAATCAAAAGTGCTAATTTTAAAGGCTTATATGCAAGTTATTGTCATAAAAAGTGTTTGTGGACCTGGGTCCTGCCCCGAGAAGAAGATGAAGAAGAGAAGAAGATGAAGAGAAGAAGATAAGGAGAAGAAGATAAAGAGAAGAGTGGGAGCCTCCCTCCATGCCATCACGGATGCGGAGCGGCCCGAGGAGAAGAAGGGAAGAAGACGCCGCAGAGGAGATGCTGGACGAGAACACCGGAGGAAGAACCTGAAGAACCAGAAGAAGAAGAAGATGGAGGAAGAAACTGAAGGAAGACAGAAGATAGAAGAAAGAAGAAAGAAGAAGCATTTAAATAAAGGAATTGTCAAAAACTGTCTCTTGTCATTTTTAACATTTTTGACAGTTTTTTAGTGAAATGGTAGGGGTACTTTTGTACCCCCTTACCATTTCACACAGGGGGGAGGGCCGGGATCTGGGGGTCCCCTTGTTAAATCGGGCTTCCAGATTCCGATAAGCCCCCCGCCCACAGACCCCCACAACCACCGGCCAGGGTTGTGGGGATGAGGCCCTTGTCCTCGTCAACATGGGGACAAGGTGTTTTGGGGGGCTACCCCAAAGCACCCTCCCAATGTTGAGGGCATGTGGCCTGGTACGGTTCAGGAGGGGGGGGCGCTGTCTCGTCCCCCCCTCTTTTCCTGCGGCCTGCCAGGTTGCGTGCTCGGATAAGGGTCTGGTATGGATTTTTGGGGGGACCCCACGCCATTTTTTTTAAATTTTGGCACGGGGTTCCCCTTAAAATCCACTCCAGACCTGAAGGGCCTGGTATGGAATTTAGGGGACCCCCACACATTTTTTTTTTAGTTTTGCCGCGGGGTTCCCCTTAAAATCCATACCAGACCTGAAGGGTCTGGTATAGATTTTGAGGGGGACCCCATGCCATTTTTTTTAAAATTTTGGCCGGGGTTCCCCTTAATATCCATACCAGACCTGAAGGGCCTGGTATGGAATTTAGGGGGACCCCCCCACTTCATTTTTTTTTATTTTGGCCGGGGTTCCCCTTAATATCCATACCAGACCTGAAGGGCCTGGTATGGAATTTAGGGGGACCCCCACGTCATTTTTTTTTAAAATTTCAGTTTGGGATTCCCCTGTGGGGAATTCCCATGCCGTTTTTATCAATGAACTTCTATGTGTATTGTCGGATCGGCAATGCATTAATATAGTTTTGTAGTAATAGTAGTATAGTAATGTAGTTTTAAATTACTTTTTTTCCTTTGAAATGTCATTTTGCCGTCAGACTGTTCTAAACATGGGAAACATGCGCCCCTTTACAGGCATACTATAGACACCCCCCAGGTACGAAATTTAAAGGGATATTAAACTTTTATTGTTTCACTTTAAGCATTATTAAAATCACTGCTCCCGAAAAAACTGCCTTTTTTAAAACTTTTTTTTGCATTGATCCATGTCCCCTGGGGCAGGACCCAAGTCCCCAAACACTTTTTATGACAATACCATGAATATAAGCCTTTAAAATTAGCACTTTTGATTTCTCCTATAGACTTTTAAAGGGTGTTCCGCGGCATTCGAATTTGCCGCGAACACATCAAATTGTTCGCTGTTCGGCAAACTTGCGAATAGCCGATGTTCGAGTCGAACATGAGTTTGACTCGAACTCGAAGCTCATCCCTAATCTATATAGAGGAATCAGGACCTCCTTCCTCCTGCTGGTGTCCCCTCTAGTGATATAAAGATCTATATAGAGGAATCAAGACCTCCTTCCTCCTGCTGGTGACCCCTCTAGTGATATAAAGATCTATATAGAGGAATCAGGACCTCCTCCCTCCTGCTGGTGTCCCCTCTAGTAATTATTAAGATCTATTTTGAGGAACCAGGACTTCCTTACTCCTGATGGAAATCCCTCTATTGATGTATCCTAATATTCTATGAACTTTTCCCATTGCCTGGCCACTAGGGATGAGCCGAACACCCCCCGGTTCGGTTTGCACCAAAACCTGCGAACGGACCGAAAGTTTGCGCAAACTTTAGAACCCCATTAAAGTATATAGGACTCGAGCGTTCGAAATCAAAAGTGCTAATTTTAAAGGATAATATGCAAGTTATTGTCCTAAAAAGGGTTTGGGGACCCGCGTCCTGCCCCAGGGGACATGCATCAATGCAAAAAAAGGTTTAAAAACGGACGTTTTTTCGGGAGCAGTGATTTTAATGATGCTTAAAGTGAAGAAATAAAAGTGAAATATTCCTTTAAATATCGTACCTGGGGGGTGTCTATAGTATGCCTGTAAAGTGGCATGTGTTTCCCGTGCTTAGAACAGTCCCTGCACAAATTTACATTTTTAAAGGAATAAAAGTCATTAAGGCGTGGGGCCCTCAGGCACTATGTACTCTGAACAGCAGTATACAGGCGGTGCAAACAAGACAGGGACTGTAGGTTTGTTGTTAAGTAGAATCTGTTTGTAATTTTGAACTGGTACATTTTTAAAGTGTAGCTCCAGCCAAAAAAATCAATTTTTAAGCTTTTTGGAAAACATAGGGAAGGGTTATCACCCCTGTAACATTTGTTTTGCTGTCTGTGCACCTCTTCCGAAGATTTCACCTCACTTTCTGTCCCAATGACAAATGTTTTTTGAAAATTTGGGGTTTTCAGTGAAACAAGGATTGGTGATAAAGCATCAGTGAAGAGGAGACATGTTTTTCTCATATTAACTCTTACAGGAGAGAATTTCCCTTCCTAGGGGTAGATTTCATCTCACTTCCTATTGTCTCCTTCTGTTTGCAAGTAGGAGTCGTTTGTAAGTTGGATGTTTGAAAGTAGGGGCCTGCCCTATATACTCTGCAGAAATTGGGGCCTTAGGTGTTGGTGTTGCCACAACACTGCAAGCCCTCAGAGTTACTCTTGGTGGGCGCAGGAAGGGGCCGTGCTGTGAAATATTAGATCAAGAATTGTAATTACATACCATTGTTGAACAGTGGTAGAAAAATTGGGCCTTTGGTGGTGGTGGTAGTGCTGGTGCCACAACACTGTAAGTCCTCACAGTTACACTTGGTGGGGGCTGGAACGGGCCCTGCTGTGAAATATTATATCAAGAATTGTAGTTACATGCACCCGTTGAACAGGGGCAGAAAAATTGGGCCTTTGGTGGTGGTGGTGGGGGTGTTGCCACAACAATGTAAGCCCTCACAGTTACTCATGGTGGGTGCAGGAATGGGCCCTGCTGTGAAATGTTAGATCAAGAATTGTAATTACATGTCCCTGTTGAACAGGGGCAGAAAAATTGGGCCTTAGGCACTGGTGCCACAAAACTGCAACCCCTCACAGATGCTATATTTGGAGAGCAGGAATGAGTCCTGCTGCAAAGTAATGCATCAAAAATTGTAATTATACGCCCCTGTTAAACAGGGGCTGAAAAATTGGGCCTTGGGCACTGGTGCTGGTGCCACAACACTGCAGCCCCTTACAGATACTCTAGTTGGAGCACAGGAATGAGCCCTGCTGTAAAGTATTGCATCAAAAATTGTAATTACACGCCCCTGGCAAACAGGGGCAGAAAAATTGCCACAACACTGCAACCCTTCACAGATGCTATAGTTGGAGCGCAATATAAAATATGAATAAATCAGCGCGTATATGCAAAAACTACAAAGCAGCTGTACACCAGGGTCAAACAATCAAATCCCTTAGTTCAAATGTATAAAAGAAGGTGCAGCGCTAAAAATAAAATAAAATAAAATAAACTTCCAGGGACAAGATGAGGAGATGTCAATAGCAAAAAACACAAAGTCCTTCAGTATAACATGACATATAGTCCTATGATTCATAAATGAAACTAAAGCAGTAATATATAATATTGTAATCCAACACCATTTTGAAATTGTGATTGTCACTAGTAGGAACCTTAGAGGAACTAGCAATAAGTTCTTTTCTATCTAGTGACATGACTCTAGACACCTCTTCGTCAAGGATGGACCTATTATAACCCTTTTGCTCAAACCTGTAAGAGAGGACTTGAGATTGATTCACGAAATCATCTAAGGTGGTACAATTATGGCGCAACCTAATGTATTTTTTTAAATTCAATCATTTTTATTTATATTCATACAAAATACATCTCAGTGCACAATATCCTTACAGTGATATATTTCAATTCAATCCTCCACTTTGGATGTACATAAGAATCCCATATCAAAAAAGTGCTTTATTATTTTATATACCTTACCCCCTTCCCTTACTCCCTCCCCACGACCCCCCCCTCCCTCTCCCCAACCCACCCTCCCCCCCTTATATTACCACGCGTATTAACATTCCTATTTCGTGAGGGCGTTATCTCTTTATTCTACTATAGCAAGTATCCCATTTCCTCCAGCCAGGGTCTCCAAAGTTTTTTAAATGCTTTTAGGTTCCTCCTTTTTATATATACTGCCTTTTCCTTCCACATTGTTTCAGTCACTGTTTTACACCAATCATCTTTCTGTGGGGGGGTTCTTGCCTGCCATCTTTGAGCTATTAGCTTTCTTGCCTGGAAGAGACACCTCTGAACTATTGTAGTTTTGCAGGTTCCGATGGCCATATCCTCCCCTACCCCCAGGATACATAGTTTCGGGTCCATTTTAAGTTCTAGGGAAAATACTTTATTAAGTGTTTCTACAATCTCTGACCAATACCGGAATAATTTCGGGCATTTCCATAGCATATGCAACAAGTCCCCTTCATGCTGACATCTAGGGCAGTTGGCATCCGTTCCCCTCCGAAACTCAAATAGCCTTTTAGGGGTGTAATATGTCCTATGGATTACCATTAGATGTGAGATCCTTTGGGCAGGGGAGATCGACACCCGATGCCCTCCCGCTAGTATCTCCCTCCACTGCCCATCTGAGATTGCGCCCAGCTCCCTCTCCCACTTACCTCTACTTTTAAGTTTTTCCGAGGCCTCTATGCTGTTTTTACAGATGTGTGGGTATATTTCAGCTATAGTCCCCCCGTTGCTCTCCTGGTCTCCCAGTTTCTGAAGCACGGCAGACTCATTCCAGGAGGGGCCTTGGTCCCCAAACTGCGACTTAAGGGCATGTTTAACTTGTATGTAGTTATATAGTGAATTATCTGGTATACCAAATTCTTCTTTCAATGTAGCGAAGGGTTTTAGTAAGGACTGGTTATATAGCTGAACTAGTTTCTCTATTCCACTCTTTTCCCATGTTTTAATTGTTCCTATTTCTTGTAGTTCTTGTAGATTCTTATTGTTCCATAGGGGAGTATGTTTAATCCAACCATTTATTCCCAACAGGGTTTTAACGGTTCTCCAAGCTTTTTTTATTAATTTGACCGTAGGGGTATTATATATAAAGGAGTCTGCTTCCAAAGTCTCTATCACGGTCTTATGGGGGGCTCCCGTAATAATCAACTTCTCCTTACTGTTTCCCCCTATATACTGCATCTGGGCTGCCAAGAAATAGCTACGTGGGTGCGGAACTGCCATCCCCCCTTTCCGCGTGGGTAATTGTAGGGTCTGCAATCTTATCCTAGGGGATCCCCCTTTCCATATAAGGGCTCTAAATATTGTTTCTATTTTATCAAACCATTTCCTGCTTATCCATATTGGGGAGTTCTGCATTATGTACAGCAACTGGGGGAGCCATAGCATTTTGATTAAATTGCACCTCCCCGCTACTGATAACGGGAGGTCCTTCCATATTTCAATCTTGTCTTTGAATTTCTTTAACAGCGGGGCTAGGTTATTATCTAAGTAGCTCTCTGGGTCCTTGGTTATCTTAATACCTAGATATTTTGTTAGTGTTGTTTTTTCTAACCTGTTAATGTTTGAGGGGGTGTCTATACTATCTGAGTCTAGTGGTAATAAGACTGATTTTTCCCAATTTATGGACAATCCCGAGACTTTCCCAAATCTTGAGAAAATGTCCATTACTTGATTCAGGGATTCCTCAGTGTCTCCCATGAATATGAGGATGTCATCCGCATACAATGCAATCCGCTCTTCGCCGTCCTCCCTCTGGAACCCCACTATTTTCCTATCCTGCCTCACTGTTGTAGCTAATGGTTCCATGGCTAGGGCAAAAATCATGGGGGACAAAGGGCACCCCTGCCTTGATCCCCTCTCTAATTTAAACCCAGTCGAGTAATCGTTATTAACTTTTACTTTTGCGTTTGGTTCATTGTACAATACTTTGACCCAGTTTATAAATGAGGAACCAAAACCATATTCCTTTAGTACTCTCCAGACATATTCCCATTCTACGCTGTCGAATGCTTTTACCACATCCAACAGAAGCATTGCTCTCGAGCCTCTGTTTTCCGTGGGAATCTGCAGGTTTAGAAAGACTCTTCTGATGTTCATGCTAGTTGTTCGATGGGTTATGAATCCCGTCTGGTCCGGGTGGACTATTTTGTGAATCACTTTCTTTACTCTAGTAGCTAAAATTTTTTCTAAGATCTGAACATCTGCACAGAGCAATGATATAGGTCTGTATGACCCAGGGTCCAGGGGGTCTTTCCCCTCTTTATGCAATACTATTATTGTAGCTTCTGTCATTGAAGTGGGTAACCTCCCTTGCTCTTTTGCCCAGTTGAAGACATCCAGCAGTTCCTGAAATAGTACCTCCCCGTACTGTTTATAAATCTCAACTGGGAGGCCATCGGGACCTGGTGATTTATAATTAGCCATTTCTGATACTGCTATTTTAATCTCTTCTATAGTGATTGGTCTTTCTAATTCCTCAACATCCACCTCCCCCAGTATTGGTATTTCGATATTTTGAAAAAATTTGTCCATTTCCCCCTCATCCCTGGTCCCACTGGATTTATATAACCTGTTATAGTATTCTTTAAACGTCTCAGTAATCTTTTCCAACTGAGATGTTGTCTCACCTGTCAAGGTCTTAATGACCGGGACCACGGATGGGGGGGAGCCGGACCTAACTATACGAGCCAATATCTTCCCTACTTTTTCCCCTTCCCCATACATGACTTGGTTCTGGAATGCCCTTTTATTTTCTACTTTCCTAATTATTATATCTTGGTACCTTTGTTGTTTATTTTCCCACACTCTCTGTTTTTCAGGGGAGGGTTCGTTTATGTACTCCTTTTCAGCGGCAATTAATTCCCTCTTAAACCGCTCCTCCCAGTCTCGGGACGTTTTTTTAATTTTGGACACCTTCTGTATAAGTGAGCCCCTTAAATATGCCTTCAGTGCGTCCCACATCACCCCTCTCGATGTAGTGCCCGAGTTAAGCTTTATAAATTCTTTCAGTTCTGCTGTCACCCCCTCCTGATTCTCTATTATTTCCAACCATGCTGGATTCAACTTCCATATTCTATTCGTTTTCTTATGACCCGGATTTATCGAGAGTGTGAGTGGGGAGTGGTCCGATACCCCTCTAGGGTGATAGATTATGTTATTTATTACTTGTGATGCTAGACCATTACCTAGAGCTAAGTCTATCCTTGACAGCGAAGCACAGGAGCTCGAATAGCACGAAAACTGCTGAACCTTCGGGTTCCTTATTCTCCACATGTCAAGCAGCCCTGCTTCTTGTAGGAATTGTTTCAACCGGTTTTCCTGCTTTTTCTGACGCTGTTTCCCCCCTGGGAATCTATCTATTTTATTGTCCAAAACCATATTAAAATCCCCGACAACTATAACTGGTAATTCGGCCTTATCAATTATAAATTCCAACAGATTGCACAAAATATCCAGTTTAAACGGGGGCGGGATATATAAATTGACCAGTATACATTCCAGATTCTCTATTACACAATACAAAAACACGTACCGTCCCTCATCGTCTATCTTGCACTGCCTGCAAGTGAACGCTACCCCACTACCAACCAAAATTGAAACTCCTCTAGAGTAGGAGGTATATGTAGAGTGAAACTGATGTTGATATCTCTTTTTCCATAAGTTATTTTTAGAATCTTTTGTCAGGTGTGTCTCTTGCAGGCAGGCAATTTCGACTTTGAGTGTGTCTAAACCATCATTTACTGCTGCTCGTTTAACAGGGGAACCCAATCCTGTAACATTCCATGAGCTAATATTCAGGACCATGATTTATTACTTGTGTTTGTGAACAAGAGATCTTAGTAAAAGGGAAAAGCAGTAATAGAAGGCGGGCAGGGCAACCGCCGACAGAACGGAGAGAGAGAGAGAACACTGGAAAAGAAAGGAACAGAAAAAGGAAACCTACCTCCCCACCACTAGATCCTCTCTCTAACGCCTTACGTTCCCAACTACCCAAAGTGCTTATCTCTGCTGAAAAGAGGGGCTTTTCCCCATTCCACCATCTTTTTATTTTAGTGACTTCAGATTTTAAAGACTCATACATACTACACGTAAAATACATATTTACCATGACTATTTATAATTTGCAAGTGCATTCAGTGTGGCTTTGAGGAAAAAATATTCTTCTTTTTCTTTTTAAAGTGCAAACGTGCCCATTTTGTATTTTCCTATTATAATCATTACCCTCCTCTACCCTCCTCCCCCATCCCTCCCCTCCCCCCCCCCACCATTCTAGGTCCCACTTGTAGGCTTTTTTAATGACCGTCACCCATTCCTCTACCCCTACCCTTCTTACCCTCCATCCTCCCTCCCTCCCCCCACCCCCTCTCCCTTCCTTCCATCCCACACCCGTACAAAAACCTATCTTGTTTATTAACACCCCAGTGGGTCCCCCCACCCCACACTTATAAGTTATATCCTATTATATTCTTCCTTCCTCATTTAGATTTACATTTACATTTACATTTACAATTTGCAACCCCTGTTTTATTTCAGCAAACGTTGATCTTTCTTTTCTTCCAACCATGCTCGCGCTCTCTCTGGGGATTCAAATATCTGACTACCCCCCAACGCATTTACCCAAAGCCTAGCAGGGTAAAGGAGAGCATACGTAATGTCATACATTTGGAGGCTATGTTTGATGCCCAGAAATTCCATCCTGCGCTTCTGTAATTCAGGTGAAAAATCGGGGTACATTGATATCTTGGCTCCGTTATAGTATAGGTTCCCCTTTTCCCTAGCCCTTCGAAGAAGGGTCACCTTGTCCTTGTGGTTTAAGAACTTCAATAAGAGAGCTCTTGGGGGGCTACCCTGGGCAGGGGGTCTAAATGGAACCCTGTGTGCCCTCTCAATGGAGAACTGCTGTGTGAATGTTTCTACCCCAAACGTCTCAATTAACCATTTTTCCACAAAACCTGCCGGGTCTAGCCCCTCGCTCTTCTCTGGGAGCCCAACTATCCTCACATTGTCTCTCCTGAGTCTATTTTCCATTTCGTCGAATTTTTCCATAAGCCTTTTTATCTGATCTTTCTGTGCTTTTAACTCTTGTTTCATTGGTTTTAGGTCGTCTTCCAGCAGGCTTATTCTCCCTTCTGTTTCTGTCACTCTTTCTGCCATTTTCTTGAGATCTTGGCTTACATGGGCTAGTTCTTCTCTCATAACTTTCATCTGGTCCTCCATATTGCTCAGGGATTGTTTGCAGGAGTTAACTGCGGCAAGGATTTCTTTAAGAGATGGTTCACCCTCCGTTGCTTGTGTCTGGGTACTATTTATTTCCGTTATTTTCCCCACCATACTCGCACCTTTGTTTGAGGGATTCTTAGATGTAGTATTATTTGGGGGCGCGTTCATCTGGCCCAGGCTCTTCCTGTCTAACGTTGTTTTGTTATGTATCTGCTGCCCTCCTTTCGTTGGTGTGTGGTCTGTTATATTAACCAGTCTCTCCAGTTTTGCGGTTGCCGCAACCGCGGCTGCCGTTGCCCCTGCTACCGATGAGACTCCGCCTTTTTCCTTATCTTTTTCTTTAGCTGAACGCAAAGACTGAGACCCCATCGGTTCCACAATTGCGTGCTCATCACCCTTCCTTCTTGTAGTCATGTCTAATTGCTCTGGCCTCTACCGAGTGATATTATTTGTACTGGTACAACCCCCCCGCAAGGGGGCTAGGGGCCAAACAAAGGGTAACCCCAGGCTTCAATTGGTGTGAGAAGTGGCCGGTACACCAGAAGACACTTAGGATGATTCAACGTATTGCTAATTAGAGTCCTAATGTTAAACTGATGTTAATCTCCACGGTGTAGTATGCCAGTATATTGTGGTGTATCGCTATGTTATCATATAACACCAGTAAGTCCCACTGTATCTCCTATGTAAACTTGCGTATATGAAATTCTTCCGGCAATGGAGAATGTATAAGGTTTGGGGAACTTTAATCAGGACATCTTCACCGGGAACAGTTTAGGCAGTTCAGTAAGGCACACGGCAAGGTATATATATAAGCCTGTACACTCACCCAAGAGTCCTCTGTATGCCGCTGTATACCGCTGGATTGTTGTTACTGGGGGGGGCACAGTACCTCTGCACTCCGGACCTTTTTCCCACACCTGGATCTCCGCTGTCGTCGGCGTTGGCGTCTAGGACCAGCGAGGCAGCTCTGCTCAAGCGTGTTCCCGCGCATTCCCGTGAGAACTTGTCACGTCGCTGCTTGGCTCCGCTTGTCTCTGCTTTGCTTCGGAACTTCGAAGTCGCCCGGAAGCCACCGATGGGTAAGGAGGGGTGCAGTGCGGCTTCGGCTCCTGTAGGTGGAAGCCGGAGGGGAGTCCCAGGGTACGAAATGCGAGCGGCAGATAGACACAGGGGCTGCAGGATTCAGGCCTTAGCACGGCATGTATCCCTCTTTCACACAGGGGAAGGCATTCTCTTCATTCTATGGTGGGAGTGGGGCGGACGCACACACACACTCCTCACCTCACCATCTCACTCCAACATCCACTTCCGGTCCCGCCTCTGCCTGGTACAATCTGACGTCGCAACCTAATGTATTGACCCCTGGGGATGTTGCACAGCCAAGAGCTGTGATGACAACTCCCCAGGGGAATATAAGAGCTGTGATCTGTTGGTTTAAAGTAATTGGTGAGAATAAACTGGTCATGCTTAATACTGATGGATAGGTCTAAAAACACAACTTTTTCGGAACTAATGGTCCATGTTAGAGATATGTTCTTTGTTTTATTATTAAGTGATTCAATTAAATCATTCAATCTGGATCTTTCACCATTCCAAATAAGGATAAGATCATCAATGAATCTCCTGTAGCATACTAACTCAGGGGGGCGATGGAGGAATACTGCCTCATCCTCCCAGTGGGCCATGAAAATATTAGCCACACTGAGAGCGAAGCGAGCCCCCATAGCTACACCCCTGGTCTGTAAATAAAATTCTCTATTGTACCAAAAATAGTTCCTTGTGAGACAAAAATCTAGACAACTCAAAAGAAACTCCTGATGCCCACCAGATAGAGAAGATGAGGCCAGAGCCCATTCTACTGAAGCCATAGCATCCTGATGGCCAATAATGGTGTACAGGGAACTTACATCTGCTGTAACTAAAAAAGTAGAGGGGGAACATTTCAAAGTGTCTAGAATTTGGATGATGTGTTTGGTGTCCTTCAAAAATGCTGGGGTTTGCATAACTAGAGGCTGTAAAAAGAAATCAATGTATTGTCCTAAACATGCAGAAACAGAATCGATCCCATTAACAATGGTGGGTCGCCCTGGAGGTCTAACAGCATCTTTGTGCATTTTAGGTAAAAAATAAATAACAGGTGTTCTGCAAAATAAAGGGTCCAAATATAAAGCTTCCTTCTTATTAAGGATCCTCCGATCCTTACCATCCATAATAATGTTATGCAATTCATCCTTAAAGGTAAGCATAGGGTCCTTACTCAGGACCTGATAAGTATCCTGGTCCGATAATAAGCGACACATTTCTTTTTGGTAGTATTCTTTACTAAGAATGACTAACCCACCTCCCTTATCCGCAGGGCGGATGACGATATCCTTACGGTCCGTCAGGGACTTAATGTCCCGCTTGATAAACAGTGGATCAGACACTCTCTTAACCTGTAATCTTTCTAGGTCATTAGAAACCATATTTTTGAAAACTTCCAAATGTTTATTATCGGAGATCTGAGGATTAAAGGTAGACCTATTTCGTAGAGAAGAGTAATTCTGTGCCAAGGGTTTAGATCCCTGGGAAGGGTGTGATAAAAAATATTTTTTCATGTTAAGAGTTCTTACGTATTTTTGAATACTAACATAAGTATTGAATTTTGAAGTTGGAGCGCAGGAATGAGCCCTGCTGCAAAGTATTGCATCAAAAATTGTAATTATACGCCCCTGTTAAATAGGGGCTGAAAAATTGGGCCTTGGGCACTGGTGCTGGTGTCACAACACTGCAACCCCTCACAGATACTAAAGGTGGATCGCAGCAATGAGCCCTGCTGCAAAGTATTGCATCAAAAATTGTAATTACACGCCCCTGTAAAACAGGGGCAGAACAATTGGGCCTTGGCCACTGGTGGCGGTGCCCAGAACCAAAAATGTTCATACAAGGTATCAGCATGAAAATTGAGGAGGAAGAGGATTGACACTCAGCATAACAGGATAGTCACTCAGCATCAGCATAGGCAGTCTTAAAGGGAGCTCATATTAAAAAATAAATCGGTTACATCAGCATCAGGTGCTTGGTAGCTGGTGATCCAAGACTGATTCATTTTTATGAAGGTCAGCCGATCGACTGATTCGGTGGACAGGCGCACCCTGTGATCGGTTACAAAGCCTCCAGCAGCAATATATGTGCGTTCTGAAAGAACGCTGGATGCAGGACAGGCCAGGAGCTCAATTGCATACTGTGCAAGCTCTGGCCAGTGATCTATCCTCAAGACCCAGTAACCCAGAGGATTTTCGGTGGGAAAGGTGTCCAAGTCTGATCTTGCCCCTAGGTAATCCTGCACCATGTGAATCAGACGCTGGCGATGGTTGCTGGAACCAATCAGACCTTGGGGCTGCGGACTAAAAAATTGTCTAAATGCATCGGTCAGACGGCCACCTTCTCCACCGTTCCTTCTGTGACTGATCGAAGCCTCAGCAACACGTTGTCCAGGAGGACCAGGAAAGATGTTTCATCCTCTGCTCCCTCTACGATGGCAAGATAAGGTCCGCAACCTTACCCTTGTAACGTGGATCAAGGGGGGTTGCAAGCCAGTAATCATCCCTCCCCTTGATACCACGAATACGAGGATCCTTCCACAGGCTTTGCAGGATCAGGGAGGCCATGCAGCGTGTGTTTGCTAAGGCATTCGGTCCAGAGTCCTCTGGGTCACTAAGGATGACATGATCCGCAGCCACCTCCTCCCAGCCACGTATAATTCCATGGGTTTCTTGGGACTGTAAATGATCCCTTGAAGACTGCTGCTGATGCTGAGTGCCAGGCTCCACCTCCATGCTGACACAATCCTCTTCCTGCTCCTCCTGCTCCTCCTCGTCCTCTTCCTGTGTGATCAGCGGGCACGCAGGAACATTGTCTGGATAAAGGGGGCCTTGAGAGGGAAGGAAGTCCCCCTCTTCCTCCCTCTGTTCTGCCTCAAGTGCCCTGTCCATTATTCCACGCAGCGTGTTCTCCAACAGGTGGACAAGAGGGACAGTGTCACTGATGCATGCACTGTCACTGCTCACCATCCTCGTGGCCTCCTCAAATGGTGACAGGACAGTGCATGCATCCCTGATCATAGCCCACTTGTGTGGGGAAAAAAACAAGCTCCCCTGACCCTGTCCTGGTGCTATAGTCGCATAGGTACTCATTGATGGCCCTCTGCTGCGTGTGCAGCCGTTGCAGCATGGCCAATGTTGACTTCCACCTGGTGGGCATGTCACAGGTTAGGCGGTTCTTGGGCAGGTTAAATTCCTTTTGGAGGTCAGCCAGCCGAGCACTGGCATTATATGACCTGCGGAAATGCACACAGACTTTCCTGGCCTGCCTCCAGACATCCTGTAAGCCTGGGTACCTGCCCAAGAACCACTGCACCACCAAGTTAAGGACGTGAGCCAAACAAGGCACATGGGTCAGTTGTCCCTGTCGGAGGGCGGAGAGGAGGTTGGTGCCATTGTCGCAAACCACCATACCTGGCTTAAGCTGGCATGGCGTCAACCACCTCTGAACCTGCCCCTGCAGAGCTGACAGAATCTCTGCCCCAGTGTGGCTCCTGTCCCCCAGGCACACCAGCTCAAGCACCGCATGGCATCTTTTTGCCTGCGTGCTTGCGCAGCCCCTTGAACGTCTATGGAGCACTGCTGGTTCCGACTCGACACGCTGGTTGCGTGTCCCACGACCACGTGCTGATGAGGATGCACCATCTCTACGACCAGCACTGTTGCCACTAGACACAAAGCCTGCTTGCCCTCTTTTATTGGCTTGTGACTGTCTGCCTCTCCTTGTTGGCCTTCCAGACATACTAATGGCCTGCAGTGAGATGTAGCTGCACAAAGCTGGGATGTATATATATATATATATATATATATATATATATATATATATATATATACTGATACTGCAGCTAGCAGAATCAACTGCCTGCCTGTAGTATTATTAGTATGAGAACACCAGCAATTGTCTTCAGGTAGGTTTAGGTGCACACTGTGCAGAGGACACAGTACACTAACTGTAAATACTGCAGCTGCCTGCCTGTGGTATTAATAGGATCAGAACAACAGCAATTGTCTTCAGGTAGCCTGAGGTGCACACTGTGCCGAGGATGCAGTAAACTAACTGTAAATACTGCAGCTGCCTTCCTGTGGTACTAATAGGATCAGAAGAACATCAGCAATTTTCTTCAGGTAGCTTTAGGTGCACACTGTGCAGAGAACACAGTACACTAACTGTAAAGACTGCAGCTGCCTGCCTGTTGTATTAATAGGATCAGAACAACACGCAATTGTCTTCAGGTAGCTTTAGTTGCTCACTGTGCAGAGAACACAGTACACTAACTGTAAATACTGCAGCTGCCTGCCTGTGGTATTAATAGGATCAGAACAACAGCAGTTGTCTTCAGGTAGCTTTAGGTGCACACTGTGCAGAGGACACAGTACACTAACTGTAAATACTGTAGCTGCCTGCCTGTGTTATTATTAGGCTCAGAACAACAGCAATTGTCTTCAGGTAGCTTTAGATGCACACTGTGCAGAGGACGTAGTACACTAACTGTAAATACTGCAGCTGCCTGTCTGTGGTACATAATAGCATCAGAAGAACACCCCCATTTTTCTTCAGGTAGCTTTAGGTGTACACTGTGCAAAGAACACAGAACACTAACTGTAAATACTGCAGCTGCCTGCCTGTGGTATTAATAGGATCAGAACAACAGCAATTGACTTCAGGTAGCTTTAGGTGCACACTGTGCAGAGGACGCAGTACACTAACTGTAAATACTGCAGCTGCCTGTCTGTGGTACATAATAGGATCAGAAGAACACCACCAATTTTCTTCAGGTAGCTTTAGGTGCACACTGTGCAGAGGACACTGTACACTAACTGTAAATTATGTAGCTGCCTGCCTATGGTATGAATAGGATCAGAACAAGAGCAATTGTCTTCAGGTAGCTTTAGGTGCATACTGTGCAGAGGACACAGTACACTAACTGTAAATAATGTAGCTGCCTGCCTGTGGTACTAATAGGATCAGAAGAACACCACCAGTTTTCTTCAGTTAGCTTTAGGTGCACACTGTGCAGAGGACACAGTACACTAACTGCAAATACTGCAGCTGCCTGCCTGTGGTACTAATAGGATCAGAACAACAGCAATTGTCTTCAGGTAGCTTTCGGTACACACTGTGCAGAGGATGCACTACACTAACTGTAAATACCACAGCTGCCTGCCTGTGATACTAATAGGATCAGAAGAACACCACCAATTTTCTTCAGGTAGGTTTAGGTGCACACTGTGCAGAGGACACACTACACTAACTGTAAATACTGCAGCTGCCTGCCTGTGGTATTAATAGGATCAGAACAACAGCAATTGTCTTCAGGTAGCTTTAGGTGCACACTGTGCAGAGGATGCACTACACTAACTGTAAATACTGTAGCTGCTTGCCTGTGGTATTAATAGGATCAGAACAACAGCATTGTCTTCAGGTAGCTTTAGGTTCACACTGTGCAGAGGACGCACTACACTAACTGTAAATACTGTAGCTAACTTAAATCAAATGACACTGGGGGTTATTTACTAAAGGCAAATCCACTTTGCACTACAAGTGCACTGCAAGTGCACTTGGAAGTGCAGTCACTGTAGATCTGAGGGGGACATGCAAGTAAAATAAAAAACAGCATTTTAGCTTGCACATGATTGGATGATAAAATCAGCAGAGCTTCCCCTCATTTCCCATCTTCCCCTCAGATTTACAGTGACTGCACCTCCAAGTGCACTTGTAGTGCAAAGTGGATTTGCCTTTCGTAAATAGCCCCCCACTGTCTCTCTGTCTATCTCTCCGCCGCCGCAACACACTACACAAGGCCGCCACGCAGGCGGACTTATATAGTGTGGGGCGTGTACTAAACTCCATGAGCCATAATTGGCCGAAGCCACCCTGGCTTCGGTCAATTATGGCTCTCTGTACAGACGGCGCAGTGATTGGCCAAGCATGCAGGTCATAGTGCATGCTTGGCCAATCATCAGCCAGCAATGTACTGCGCTGCCGCAGTGAATTATGGGCCTGGAATTTGGCACGAATGGCCCATAACATTCGCAATTCAACGAACGGTCGAACATGCGATGTTCGAGTCGAACATGGGTTCGACTTGAACTCGAAGCTTATGCCTACTGGCCACATTGTTTGTTCATTCTGTAATTATCTGGAATTGGTACCTATAAAATGTGCTCTGTTTGGGGTGTCTGGCTTCCAATAAAAGAATGACTAATTTTTAGAATAAAGGTTGGATTTACTTATAATGGGAATATCAATACATTACAGTTATAAATAAGGAGAGGAAAGATGGGTAACAGGGGAAGACAGCTTCACACTCCTGCACAGAGAGAGCCACAGCTTCACACTGCCTGCACAGAGAGAGAGACAGCTTCACACTGCCTACACAGAGAGAGTGACAGCTTGACACTGCCTGCAGAGAGAGAGAGACAGCTTGACACTGCCTGCACAGAGAGAGAGACAGCTTGACACTGCCTGCAGAGAGAGAGACAGCTTGACACTGCCTGCAGAGAGTGAGACAGCTTGACACTGCCTGCAGAGAGAGTGAGACAGCTTGACACTGCATGCAGAGAGAGAGAGAGAGAGAGAGACAGCTTGACACTGCCTGCAGAGAGAGGGAGTGATACAGCTTCACACTGCCTGCAGAGAGAGAGAGAGAGAGAGAGAGACAGCTTCACATTGCCTGCACAGAGAGAGAGAGAGAGACAGCTTTACACTGCCTGCAGAGAGAGAGAAACAGCTTCACTCTGCCTGCACAGAGAGAGTGAGACAGCGTCACACTGCCTGCAGAGAGAGACCGCTCCACACTGCCAGCAGAGAGAGAGAGAGAGAGAGAGAGAGAGAGAGAGAGAGACCGCTTCACACTGCCCGCAGAGAGAGAGAGAGAGAGAGAGAGAGAGACAGCTTCACAATGCCTGCAGAAAGAGAGACTGCTTCACACTGCCTGCAGAGAGAGAGAGAGAGAGAGAGAGAGAGAGAGAGAGAGAGAGAGACAGCTTTGCACTGCCTGCAGAGAGAGAGAGAGAGACAGCTTGACACTGCCTGCAGAGAGAGAGAGACAGCTTCACACTGCCTGCAGAGAGAAAGAGACAGCTTCACACTGAATGCACAGAGAGTCTCTCTCTGTGGGGGCAGTGTGAAGCTGTCTTTTTCTGTGTGGGCAGTGTGAAGCGGTCTCTCTCTGTGCGGGCAGTATGAAGCGGTCTCTTTCTGTGCGGGCAGTGTGAAGCGGTCACTCTCTGTGCAGGCAGTGTGAAGCGGTCACTCTTTGTGCAGGCAGTGTGAAGCAGTCACTCTTTGTGCAGGCAGTGTGAAGCGGTCTCTCTCTGTAGCGGCAGTGTGAAGTGGTCACTCTCTGTGCACACAGCGTGAAGCAGTCACTCTCTGTGCAGGCAGCGTGAAGCGGTCACTCTCTGTGCAGGCAGTGTGAAGCAGTCTCTTTCTGTGCAGGCAGTGTGAAGTGGTCACTTTCTGTGCAGGCAGTGTGAAGCGATCGCTTTCTGTGCAGGCAGTGTGAAGAGGTCACTTTCTGTGAGGGCTGTGTGAAGCTGTCTCTCTCTATGCAGGCAGTGTGAAGCGGTCTCTTTCTGTGCGGGTAGTGTGAAGCGGTCTCTCTCTATGCAGGCAGTGTGAAGCAGTCTCTTTCTGTGCGGGCATTGTGAAGCGGTCACTCTCTGTGCAGGCAGTGTGAAGCGGTCTCTTTCTGTGTGGGCAGTGTGAAGTGGTCACTCTCTATGCAGGCAGTGTGAAGCGGTCACTTTCTGTGCGGGCAGTGTGAAGCGGTCTCTTTCTGTGCGGGCAGTGTGAAGTGGTCACTCTTTATGCAAGCAGTGTGAAGCGGTCTCTTTCTGTGCAGGCAGTGTGAAGCGGTCACTCTCTATGCAGGCAGTTTGAAGCGGTCTCTTTCTGTGCGGGCAGTGTGAAGCGGTCTTATTCTGTGCAGACAGTGTGAAGTGGTCACTCTCTATGCAGGCAGTGTGAAGCGATCTCTTTCTGTGCGGGCAGTGTGAAGCGGGCACTCTCTATGTAGGCAGTGTGAAGCGGTCTCTTTCTGTGCGGGCAGTGTGAAGCGGTCTCTCTCTATGCAGGCAGTGTGAAGCGGTCTCTTTCTGTGCGGGCAGTGTGAAGCGGTCTCTCTCTATGCAGGCAGTGTGAAGCGGTCTCTTTCTGTGCGGGCAGTGTGAAGCGGTCTCTCTCTATGCAGGCAGTGTGAAGCGGTCTCTTTCTGTGCGGGCAGTGTGAAGCGGTCTCTCTCTATGCAGGCAGTGTGAAGCGGTCTCTTTCTGTGCGGGCAGTGTGAAGCGGTCTCTCTCTATGCAGGCAGTGTGAAGCGGTCTCTTTCTGTGCTGGCAGTGTGAAGCGATCTCTCTCTGTGCAGGCAGTGTGAAGCGATCTCTCTCTGTGCAGGCAGTGTGAATCGGTCACTCTCTATGCAGGCAGTGTGAAGCGATCTCTCTCTGTGCAGGCAGTGTGAAGCGGTCACTCTCTGTGCAGACAGCATGTAGCATGTAGGCGCATGCCAGAGCATCAGCCAGATTAAGGGCATCGTGGGCCTGGTGCTGCAGTGGAGCAGGTTTAGGAGTGGCAGGGATAGGAGATAAGTAATATCATATCCCAGCTTTCCTCTTACTGGCCACCTTCCTGTGTTTCCAAAAGCCTGTGCTAGCTTGTGCCCAGACTTGGTCACAGCCCCACAGGTGTAATGCTAGGGAAGCCTGGCACTTGATTTACCAAGCTTCCGTAAGAACCGTGTGTCAGTGTGTGCTCTTAGGTGAAAGTTTTCAAGCCATCAGAATACAGTGATCACTGCCGGCAGCTATAGCTGCCGGCAGTGATTGCCAAAAAAATAAATAAAGACACGCTGGTTGTACTGAACTCAGTTGATAGATCGAATTCTGTACAACCAGTCATCACATAGATAGATTGAAATTCTGCCGGTTCAGCAGAAATTTCAATCTGTCTATGGTGGCCTAAGTCCACCAGTCTCTGGGTTTAATAATATCCCCAAATCTTCTGAAAGGGGTGCTCCACTTACATGTAGAAATTCAGTTTGAACTCCACCTTATTTTCATAACTCTCTTTATGGTACTTTCACACTAAAAGCGCTTTACAGGCGTTTTAGATCTAAAAATAGCGCCTGTAAACTGCCTCTCATGCCACCCCAGTGTGAAAGCCCGAGTGCTTTCACACTGGGGCGGTGCGCTTGCAGGAGGTTCTGAAAAGTCCTGCAAGCAGCATTATTGGGGCGGTTTGGGAGCGCTCCCAAACTGCCCTGCCCATTGAAATGAATGCAACACGGACCGGTTTTAACCCTTTCTTTGACCGCTAGCGGGGGTTAAAAGCGCCCTGCTAGCACCGCTAAAACAACAGTAAAGCGCCGCTAAAACAAGCAGCACTTTACCACTACCACCCACACCACCCCACAGTGAACATACCCTTAGGTATTGGATGTGCAAACAATAAGGTAAGAGCACATCTAATATCTACAAAGAGTAATGGAAAATAAAGTGGAGTTCAAAGTGAACCGTGTCATTACCTGCATGGATTGGCATTTAGGGGGTTAAAACAGGCAGGGAGAAAATGTGATATCAACTCCTCACTGCCTGTCGAATGCCTCTGAAAAGTGACCTGAGCATGGATCACTTTTCAGAGGAGTGGCAGTGCCTGCGGCAAGTGAATACAAGCCTTTGGGCTCACACTGGTGTGAAGCCGTTTCGCTGCAGTGCGGGTGTACTGGCGGGTTTCACAGTCCCTCAGACTTCCCTCAGACTTCTTTTAGGGTGCACATTTTTGCTGCGTTTTCTGAAATTGCACCAAAGATGCAGCATGCAGGACATTTTGTGCACTTTCAGAACATGCAGTAAAAATGTGTAACCTCTATGGGACCAGGGGTAACATGCAGGAAGAATGCCAGTACACCAGCACTGCAGCCAAACCGCAGCATGCCAGTGTGAGCCCACATCAAAATACATAGGAGTGCAAGGTACTGTTACAGGCTGCTAGAAAAAAACTTTTTAGCTGCAGAGAGGGGGAGGGAGGAGAAGTTCACTTATTTGGACGGTCCCAGCCTCCCAGGAGACTCACTGGATTCCAGCCGACTGCTCAGATTTAACTTTACCGCCCACACACCCTCTTCACAGAGAGCAAACGGGCTGCCAGGAGTGTGGGCAAGGAAAGAGAGAGCAGGTCCAGCCTCTGCCAGCAATACGTGTGGAGGAGGGAGGGGCTGAGGGGGGCCGTACCCTGTGACAGAGAAGACATCGCTGGCTCACAGTACTGGACAGTGGCAGTGCATCTATAAAGGGTGCAGGAGCGCCGCCCTCTCTCTCCTGTCACCTCTCTCTCACCATAGATAGATTCATGCATTGCATGAATCTATCTATGGTCACTGCTGCTGCCCCCTATTCAGGTGTCCGGCCCCTTGTCGGGCACCAGGCACCTGAATTATCGCTGCAGGTTTTTTTTAAGCGCCTGATTAGTGCCGTGGGCTCTAATAGGCATCCTGATTAGAGCCGTAGGCTCTAATAGGCTTCCAAAATAGTAAACAGCGGGTGCAATTCTGTGCGTTCGCTGTTTACTCAGTGTTGTGTTAGGAAAGCGAATAAATCGCTTTCCTAACACTGACTTGCCTCTCAGCCAATCAGGTGCTTGGGTCTGGTTACCTGTCACCTGATTGGCCGAAACAACAGGCGCTGTGATTGGACGCCTGATAGAGAGGACCAGAGACATCGAGGAGCATGGAAGTGGAGGACGCCACCGATACCCGCTGCGAGACAGGTACGTCCCGACTCCCAGGCGATGCACACTGGCAGAATTTGATGGGGCACAGTAGTGGCAATTGATGGGCACACTGGCAGCAATTGATGGGGCACACTGGCAGCAATTGATGGGCATAATGGCAGCAATTGATGGGGCACACTGGCAGCAATTGATAATGCACAGTAGCAGCAAATTGATGGGGCACAGTAGCGGCAATTGATGGGGCACAGTAGCGGCAATTGATGGACACACTGGCAGCAAGTGATGGGGCACACTGACAGCAATTGATGGGCACACTGGCAGCAATTGATGGGGCACAGTAGCGGCAATTGATTGGCACAGTGGCAGCAATTGATGGGCACACTGGCAGCAATTGATGGGTCACAGTAGCGGCAATTGATTGGCACAGTGGCAGCAATTGATGAGCACACTGGCAGCAATTGATGGGCACAGTGGCTGCGTTTGATGGGCACAGTGGCTGCATTTGATGGCACAGTGGCTGCGCTTGATGGGCACAGTGGCTGTGCTTGATGGGCACAGTGGCTGCGCTTGATGGTCACAGTGGCTGCGTTTGATGGGCACAGTGGCTGCGTTTGATGGGCACAGTGGCTGCAATTGATGTTTTTTTTTCAGTTTGTTTGCGCCCCCCCAAAAATTTAGAGCACCAGCCGCTACTGGTACTGGATGGAGCTGCCGCAGTCGGCCAGCTCAAAAACTGTGCATGTGCTGTCTTTGTACAGCATATCAGAGCGGCCCAGGGGGCAATTGTATCCCTGCCCCCCGGCCCAGCCCACCCCTGAGCGTTACAAAATTTCCGTGCATGTCTATTCTATTTATAACGTCTGAACTCTCTCTGTCTTCCTGTACCTCTGCTTATTATGAATACATCTGCCTTTGACCTGTACTCCCTATAACTAGACTCTTGACAGAAGTCTTGCAGGATATTGACAAAATTTTGGTAGGACCTAGCATTCCTCAGAGCCATTCTAGTGGGATAACTTACATAAGACTTATTGGCCATTGAGTATATGAGACTTGCATCATCCTCCAATAAGTCAGGACAGTTGAACACTTTCATATACAATGCAAGATACTCAGTGCAGGACAATATTGGGTCATTTCCTCTCCTAAATTTCATTCGTTGTAAATCACTCATACCGCTATCACGACTGTCCACAATACACTGCAACTCTTTCCTCCGCACCTCTGCATCTGCTAAGTTATCATTAACCTGTGCAGATAACTGGCCTACCAATGGTCCTGGTAGCCATACTTTTAGAAGAGAGCATGCATCCTCATTACTCAAATGGAATTTAAGCACTAGAGCCTCAGATTTATTAGACAGACTCACTGGTGATTCCAGGGCATTAAATTCACCCAGAATGTGGCACAAAGTAAGTCTCTCTTTTATTACAATCCAACTGATTCTGATTCCAAGCTATAGGTGCAACAGCTGACTGTCTTTCATCACGGCCCTTCCCCTCATTGACTGTGCAGATATTGGCCAATTGACATGTTCCTTCATTGAGCGATAATATACATTGCTCTTTATTTGTCAGCTATGAGTAAGCACCCATCATGAGTGTCAAACGCGTCAGTTGAGCTCTGTACATTCCTGCTGTAGTGTCCTGTATTTTCTGTGATCCAGTTTTTTAAACAATAAAGGCATTCGTTATTCAGTCCAGTGTGCGGCATCCAGATCTCTTTGTCTACTTCAGCTCCACTTTGTATTAGCCAGCACCTGGGACTCTTCCCTACTGAAGGATTCATACCAGTCATTCCACCTATCGATCCAGACCTACATAGTTACATAGTTAGTCAGGTTGAAAAAAGACACAAGTCCATCCAGTTCAACCATAAAAAAAAAAAAAAAATATTGTACAATCCAATATACCCAATACTATACCCACAGTTGATCCAGAGGAAGGCAAAAAAACCCAGCAGAGCATGCTCCAATTTGCTACAGCAGGGAAAAAAATTCCTTCCTGATCCCCCAAGAGGCAATCGGATTTTCCCTGGATCAACTTTACCTATAAATGTCAGTACCCAGTTATATTATGTACACTTAGGAAAGTATCCAGGCCTTTCTTGAAGCAATCTACTGAGCTGGCCAAAACCACCTCTGGAGGGAGTCTATTCCACATTTTCACAGCTCTTATGCCCCGTACACACGGTCGGATTTTCCGATGGACAATGTCCGATCGGAGCGTGTTGTCGGAAATTCCGACCGTGTGTGGGCTCCATCGGACATTTTCCATCGGATTTTCCGACACACAAAGTTGGACAGCAGGAGATAAAATTTTCCGACAACAAAATCCGATCGCGTCAATTCCGACCGTGTGTGGCCTGTTCCGACGCACAAAGTGCCACGCATGCTCAGAAGAAATTCCGACACGGGACAGCTCGTTCTGGTAAACTTAGCGTTCGCAATGGATGCAGCACTTTCGTCACGCTGCAATGTTCAAAATGGTTTAATACAGCGCACTCTCTTCTTCTTTATAATGTGACAAGAATATAGTAGTTTTGCTGCTCATATTCACACACACTTCTCACAAACTTATTTCGTTACTATTTATCGGGATTCCCTCAATATAGTTTGATTTCTCACATCTGACAACAAAATTTTTATTTTTTTTTGGACTTTAATGTAGATTATTTTTTTGTGTTTCTCTTTTTTTTAGTTTATTTTTTTGGTGATTTTGATTTGTACTCCCGAAAATGTTTGTGTGTTTTTTGTGACAAGTTCCCACAACACCATTGATATGTTGTTCTATTTAATCTGTAGGAGATTGTTTGGTGTTGTTGTCCCTTGTTAATTTCACATTTTATGTTTTTAGAAATGTACCTGAATCCTCACCAACAAACTGTCCTTTTTGGATGAAAACACACACAGGAGAGTAGAATTTATCCAAAAATTTTTTATTAAGGGCTCACAACTAAACAAAGAGGGAGGCAACGCTGGAGAAACTGCAGAAGTGGGCGAAGCCTTGGACCCCCGGGGCAGACATCAACTATTTAAAAGCAAAATTGGTGGCCTGAGGAGTCCATATCTTAGGGAGGGCAGTCTGGTCCAGAAGTCCCAGAGATCCGGAAAGCAGCAGATGACATCTATGTCCCCAGGCTGTGGTCATACGAGAGACTGCATCTTCTGTCAGACCAGACTGAACCCAGGGCAATCACTCTTTGGTCTTCTTTCCAATGCTTCCTTACAGGCTTTGGCTGTGGTGGTGGAGTTGTGGCAGCAGGAGGAGGAGGAGGATCGTCCCTCTCCATGACATCCGTCTTGGGTGTCAGTTCCCCACTCTCCCCCTTACGAAGCACTTTATAAAGCAGGTCCTCACAGAGCCTGCGTTGGCCCTCCTGCATGCCCTGCAATTTTGTGGCAGCCATGCAGGCAAAGGCCTCTGCAGGACTGGGGAAGGCTCGGAGGGATGCCGAAGCCTCCTGGATCAGCCTGTATGCTGAATCCTGCACAGGACTGGGAGTGGCCTTCCTGGCCCTTTTATATGGCAGGCGGAGGGGAGGGACCTGAGACTCAGTCAGGCTGCGACTTGTCCCAGGCTTCTCCTGACTGCCACTTAGCCCCGCCTCCTCCTGGCTGCCACTAATCCCCGCCTCCTCCTGACTGCCACATTCCACAGCCTCCTCCTGGCTGAGGTCTTCCTGTGTATGAAAAAGGGACATAGTTTTAGTATTTTTTACATCAATCACACACAATTTTCACCTCCTGACTGCTGCAAATTCAATGTTCACAAATATAACAGACTATCCTTCTGAGCCCAGCAGTTTTCATTCTTGTCCCAATTTTGGGTGCCCACTACTGTCTATTGATATGTAAAACACTTTTTTTAATCAGCAATTAGTGATCAATACTAACATCTAATAAACATCATTTATTTATTGCCCAGAAATCTGTAAAAGAATGCTATACCTGACTCCAGCTGGGCTCCTCCACTTCTTCCTGGCTGGAAGGCCCAGGTTGGACATCGGAAGCCTCAGCTGGGATGGAAGGAAGCGTGGAAGGAAGAGTAGAGAGGGATTCCCTGACCTCAGTGTGGTCTGACAGAAATCGCAGTCTCTCATAGTACCACAGCCTGGGGACATAAACGTCATCTGCTGCAGCTCCGGACCTCTGGGAATCTGTGACCTTCTTGCGCTCCCTAAGATAAGTGCTCCTCAGGCCACCAATTTTAGCTTTCAAATAAGGGATGGTTGCTGTGGGGACCACCGGCGTCACCAACTCCAGCAGTTTCTCCAGCGCTGCCTGCCTCTTCTGTTTGTGATTATAGTGGGGGTGTCTCACTTGCCACAGACAGGGCAGCTCTCTGTACTTGTCTATGAACAGGGGCAGGAAATTGTGGTCGTTGAAGCCATCCATTTTCTCTGCAAGACACAACACAAGACAAACCCTAATGTCAGGCCAAACTCCCCTTATCTTGTTACAATATAGGCTTCCATTTCGAAGCAGTATAGGCCCAAGTTTAGATCCTACCTTCGTTAGCACGATCGGCGTCTCCGATGCTCCTTCCTCTGCTCACAGATCGTACGTAAGACGCGCGCGTTACGATTTATACACACTGCGCATGCATATAACTCTGCCCGCCCCTGACGTTCTTTCTAGTCTATTCCCCGCCCCTTTTCTTTCGGCGCAGTGGAGGAAGAGCACATGGCGGATAGACAGCAGGATCGTGCTAATTACACCAACGAGGAGGAGGGGGAGGAAAGGCTGGAGCCTGAAACGTCCCGATCCAGAAGGAGATTGAAGGACTCAAATATGTCCTTTGGGGAGATGTTGGAAATGGTGGACATCCTGAAGAAGGCCGACTATGATGGAAAGCATGGGCCTTACCCCAACCACAATGTCCGAAAGGCCAAGATCATGGCGAAAGTGGTCAGGAGTCTGCACCGGAAATTCGGGGTACGACGATCAAAAGATCAGCTCAGGAAACGGTGGTCGGACCTGAAATTACGAGAACATGAGCAGTACAGAAAGATCCGGAGAGTGCTGCAAAAAAGTAAGTAGTTGTGCTGTGTTCCTATTGTTCTTGTGTTTATTACGTTCGTGCTGCTCCATGTGCTTTTGGAACTGTTGTACAGTTTAAAATGGCAACTTTCATGTTCATGGGCATATTATTCGTTCGGATCACACATTGTTATTTGGGACGAAAAAATACCATTGTTTAGCCCATATGCATTTGGCCACCATTTTGAGGCCCTATACTTGTCTTCAAAGAATTGTGTTGTGTAGATGGCTTTGTTACTAGAATGAAATGCAAACTAGATTGTGTGTAAGGAGAGGACACTGAGCAGCTGTTTTCACATCTGGACGCTGGAGCACTAGTGTGGGACCCCAGAACACCCTTTTTATTAGGGGGGCCACACAGGTGAACCAGTGTATACTATAGGGGGGTCTCCATCTGTGAAGCTTGTACCAAACAGGTAAAGTATTGAAGCTTGACAAAGGACACTAATAAAATTACATGTTGGAACTCTGCTAAAATAGACAATTGTACCCCACTTCCAAGCAATGTTTCATCTTTATAGTTCTGCCATCAAATATCTGTGTGCTAATTATACCATTTTTGTTTTACATAGGGGAGAAAAGACTCGGAGGACACCCCTCATCCCAGGAGACCACAGACCCCCCACCTCTGGAAGAAGGGGAAATACCCCAAAGACAAGATGAGCAGGAGGAAGAAGACGTGGTGGAAGTAGTTACCACAACAGGTGAGTGTCTGCAACCACAGGCTCAGATAAGAGATGGATGGCGGCATTTTTTGGCAAACTTAATTTAATTTGGGGTTCCTCTCTTTTTAGGTGATCGTGAGGTTGTGGATCCAGATCCTTTCACATCCGAAAGTGGCCAGATCCTGATCGGGGAGATCATGGGGTGTAATTTAAAATTGGAAATAATCAAGCAAAACATCAATGATGTTATTCCAAAATATAAAAACATCATTGATGTTTTGGGGCGAGTTTAAAGCCCCTCCAAATCACTTTCTTCTTTTGTGTGCTACAATGTGCTAAATGTTTTTGTGATTTTTCACAAAGCCGAATTTGGAGGATGCACACAGTGTGCCAACATGTGCTATCTGCCATCACGGGAGATCAATGGACGCGTTTTGGGGGTGCAACCCCTTCCTCAATAATAAAGTAGCGGTGAGGAAGGGCTTTCTCCCCCAAAACACGTCACTTGATTCCCCGTGATGGCAGCTAGCACATGTTGACATTGTGAAATTTGTGTGCATCTTCCAAATTTGGCTTTTCCAGGGGTGATTTCCCCCCATCTGAACGCAATATCAAACACAGTTCCTAAATACTCATGTCTGATATTACCTTCAAGTTCTACCAAATGTGAACTTTGTAAGATCAAGATTTGTGTCTTTCTTGTGGGTTTTACACAGGCCTGTTTTCTATAAAATGGACATTTTGATTTTGGATAATGACACCACAAAAATTGTTATACCACAAACATGTCAGTTTGTCAGAAAAACCTTGGGTAAATGCACATGTGATTGTGCTGGTATTAAAAAGATTGTTCATCAAGAATGTGTGGATTATTGTCTCAACGCTACAACACTTTTGGGGTGATGTAATTGTTGTTTGATGAGAAAATGGGGGTTATTTCCTAAGGGGAAATCCACTTTGCACTACAAGTGCAGTTTCAGTGCAGTTGCAAGTGCACTTGTAGTGAAAAGTGTCTTTGCATTTAGTAAATAACAGCCAACAGTGCTTTGTAAGGTTACACAATCACGACATTTTATGCACTCCACACATTTCTGTCAGGGTCAGCTCAAACAAACACAAGCAGTAAATGTCCACAAAGAAGAGCCTGGGGGGAGATGCCTGTCGAGAACTTGAGGTCCTGCAGGCTTCTCCCTGTGGCCAAATACCGCAAGGTAGCGACCAACCTCTGCTCCGGAGTGATGGCTTGCCTCATGCAGGTATCCTGCCTGCTAATATAGGGGGTCAGCGAAGCCAACAGACGGTGAAATACGGGGTCCGTCATCCTGCGAAAGTTCCTGAAATCATCAGGATTATTCTCACGGATCTCATGGAGCAAAGGCATATGACAGAACTGGTGACGCTGAAGCAACCAATTCTTGGTCCATGAACTCCTCCCCACCCTGTTCATGGACTGGACTTGTGTCAAGGTCAGGACCCCAACACCAAGCCCCCGCACAGCACGAACTGTACGAGGAGTACGCATACGAAACATGGCTAGAAAACGGTCGGCTGCTCAGAACGAAGTAACAGAACGCACTGAAGAACAGCAAGGCCTGTGAAGAGCGACCTAAAAAACAGCAACGAGCGGACAAGATCGCACAGAAAACTCCAATGCGAACTGACTGCACGCACTGAAGAGCAGATACAAACCCACAAGCACAAACTGAGCGGCAGAAAACGATCTGAAAGCCACGAGTCTGAAAAAGCGCGAATCGTCTCTCACCAAACTTTTACTAACACGAGATTAGCAAAAGGAGCCCAAAGGGTGCTGCGCTTGGTTCTGAACTGGCCTTTTCTAGTCTCGTCGTACGTGCTTGACGTCACCGCGTTGTTGTCGATCGGAAATTCCGACAACTTTGTGCGACCGTGTGTAGGCAAAACAAGTTTGAGCCAACATCCGTCGGAAAAAATCCTAGGATTTTGTTGTCGGAATGTCCGAACAAAGTCCGACCGTGTGTACGGGGCATTACTGTGAAGAAACCTTTCCGTATTTGGAGACTAAATCTCTTTTCCTCCAGTCGTAAAGAGTGCCCCCTTGTCCTCTGTGTTCACCGTAAAGTGAATAACTCAGCACCAAGTTCACTATATGGACCCCTTATATATTTGAACATGTTGATCATATCCCCCCTTATTCTCCTCTTCTCAAGAGTGAACAAATTCAGTTCCTCTAATCTCTCCTCATAGCTGAGCTCCTCCATGCCTCTTATCAGTTTGGTTGCCCTTCTCTGCACTTTCTCCAGTTCCCCGATAGCCTTTTTGAGAACTGGTGCCCAAAACTGAACTGCATATTCCAGATGAGGTCTTACTAATAATTTGAACAGGGGCAAAATGATATCTCTCTCTCTGGAGTCCATAACCTCTCTTAATACAAGAAAGGACTTTGCTCGCTTTGGAAACCGCAGCTTGGCATTGCATGCTATTATTGAGCTTATGATCTACCAAAACCCCCAGATCCTTCTCCACCATTGATTCCCCCAGTTGTACTCCCCCTAGCATGTATGATGCAAGCATATTCTTAGCCCTCAAGTGCATAACTTTACATTTCTCCTTGTCAAAAGAAGTTTATTGAGTATACAATATTATAAAGATACATAAAGTAAGTTTACAAGGATCTATAAAGTAAGCTCATTGTTTTACAGTAGGGTTTATATAGGTAAATATCATGAAATTTCAAACATTAAACATTGGGTTCACGTAAACCTAAATTAAAGATATATATCATTTCCTTAGTTACTTTTGTAGGTATTTAAATGATTTATACCTACTATACATATTGTTTACAGGTAGAGTGTATATAGGTCAAATAAATTCTGATAATGAGCTTTAATCGTAAGGTGGAGAAAAGGAAAGAGAAAGAAGAAAAAGGGTAGAAAGGCAGAGGTATGGTCCACAAGGTTGTCCCGCTCGTCAGTTTATTATTCTTTTTAGTTCTCTTTGAAGCCTTAGAATGGGTGTCTCTGTAAGTCATTTAATCTGTTACCATGGCAACAGGACAGAGTCATTGAAATTTGACAGGAACTGTTGTTTTATCCAAGGATGCCAAAGTTTTTCAAATTTTGGAATTTGATTTTGATCGATGGCTACCATCTTAGCATGGGACATTGTACTATTCATTCTTTGAATTGTTTCTAACTTTACATTTCTCAACATTAAACCTCATCTGCCACATAGACGCCCAATTAGACAGAGCATTGAGGTCAGCTTGTAAATTGGAGACATCCTGTAAGGACGTTATTCCACTACATAGCTTGGTGTCATCTGCAAAGACAGAAATGTTACTTTTAATCTCAGACCCAATATCATTTATAAAGATATTAAAGAGTAGGGTCCCAGCACTGGACCTTGGGGTACACCACTGATAACCTTAGACCATTCAGAGTACTCTCTGAATTCTGTCTTTTAGCCAGTTTTCTATCCATTTACAAACTGATATTTCCAAGCCTGTAGACTTTAACTTACACAGAGCCCTGTGTGCAGAACTGTATCGAACGCTTTTGCAAAATCCAAGTAAACCACGTCCACAGCCACCCCTCTGTCCAAGGTTTTACTTACCTCTTCATAAAAAGAAATCAGGTTTGTCTGACAACTTCTGTCTTTCATGAACCCATGCTGTCTGTTGCTTAAAATGTTTTTTTCTAGCAAGAACTCATCTATGTGGTCTTTTATTAAATGCTCCAGTATCTTCCCAACTATAGAAGTTAAACTAACAGGTCTATAGTTAATTGGTAAAGACTTTGATCCCTTTTTAAATATAGGCACCACGTTCGCCCTGCACCAATCCAGTGGTACTATTCCCGTCATTAACGAGTCCCTAAAAATTAGATACAATGGCTTTGAAATTACAGAGCTCAATTCTTTTAGGATCCGTGGGTGGATGCCATCAGGTCCAGGTGCTTTATCCACCTTTATTCTGTCTAAATATTTCTGGACCATATCCCTTTTGAGCCATTGTGGATCATTGGGGGCTGTGTCAATACCACCCCCATTATAGACATGAGCTCCCCCATGCTCTTTTGTATACACAGAGCTGAAGAAAGTATTTAATAAATTAGCCTTCTCTTTGTCCCCAGTCACCCACTCTAGATTATTTTGTAAAGGGCCTACATGCTCAGACCTGACCTTTTTACTATTAATATATTTGAAGAATTTTTTGGGGTTTGTCCTACTATTTTTTGCGATCTGTCGTTCATTTTGAATTTTTGCACCCTTGTTTTACTTTTTACATATTCTGTTAAATTCTTTGTAGCATTTAAACGACACTAGTGTTCCTTCATTTTTATATTTTTTAAAAGCTCTTTTCTTATTGTTTATAGCTTTTCTAACTTTGACCGTGAGCCACATAGGTTTTATTTTTAGCCTTTTAAACTTATTGCCCATGGGAATATACTTTGCAGTGAGGTCCCAAACAGTCTTTTTGAAGAATTCCCATTTCTGTTCTGTGTTTATCGATGCCAATATTCACTCCCAGTCTAAGTCCTCGAGAGCAGCCCTCATCCTTGGAAAATTTGCTCTCTTGAAGTTAAGTGTTTTTATCTTTCCCGTATGTATTTCTTGTTTACAGCTAACATCAAATGAAATCATGTTATGGTCACTGCTACCCAGGTGTTCCTTTATCTGAACATTAGTAATAAGCTCTGCATGGTTTGAGATTACTAGGTCCAACAGAGCTTCATTCCTAGTTGGGGCCTCAATAAACTGGACCATAAAATTGTCCTGTACTAGGTTTATAAATTTTTGCCCTTTAACTGTCCCAGCAGTGCCATTATTTCCAGTCAATTTCTGGGTAGTTAAAATCCCCCATTATTATTACTGTCCCAGCCCTTGCAGCCCTTTCCATCTGTGCAAGGAGCTGAGTCTCCACCTCCTCGTTAACATTGGGTGGTCTATAACAAACTCCAATGATTAACTTTGAACTACTCACATCTATATGTAGTTCCACCCATAATGCTTCAGACTCATCACACTCTCCATCAATCAGGTCCTCTTTCACACTTGCTTTGAGATCACTTCTCAAATAGAGACAAACCCCGCCACCTTTCCTTTTTACCCTGTCCCTCCGAAAGAGTGCATAGCCAGGAATATTAATAGCCCAGTCATGTGAGGATTGAAGCCAAGTTTCAGCAATACCGATTACATCATAGTTCACCTCATGCACCAGAGCTTCCAACTCACCTATTTTGCTTGGCAGACTTCTGGCATTGGTGAACAAACACTTTAATGCATTATTACATTTTGGTCTGGTGTTTTTCATATAATTATTAGTAGTACAAATGGCACTACAGTTTCCAATGGCTGTTTGCAACATGGGAAATTTCTTGTCACCTGCCATAACCCTTCCCCCATCTATCCCCATTCCACCCTCCATTAATGTCTGACCCCTAACTGACCTGTCTTCTCGATGTAATTCTAGTTCACCCTCCCCCCTCAATCCTAGTTTAAATACTCCTCCAGCCTTCCTATAAACCTCTCCCCCAGCACAGCAGACCCCCTTCCATTCAAGTGCAAACCGTCTTTAGCATATAGGTTGCACCCCAATGAAAAGTCAGCCCAGTGCTCTAGAAACCCAAATCCCTCCTCCCTACACCAGGTCTTGAGCCATGCATTCAGCTCTCATGCATTCAGCAGACCTACCTGAGCAGTGGAGCCCCTTTTTTGTTTTGAATACATTGCTCTTTAGTAAGTAGCTGGGAGTCTGCATTTGCTAATTTTCTTTCTAAAGACAACCAACTCTTCCATCTCTGCCAACTTTATTCGCAATGACCTTAATGCCGCGTACACACGAGCGGACTTTACGGCAGACTTGGTCTGGCGTACTGGATTTCGTCGGACAATTCGATCGTGTGTGGGCTCCAGCGGACTTTGTTTTCTCAAAAGTTGGACGGACTTAGATTTGAAATATGTTTTAAATCAATCCATCGAAATCGAGTCCGGTCGAAAAGTCCGCTCGTCTGTATGCTAGTTTGACGGACAAAAAGCCACGCTAGGGCAGCTATTGGCTACTGGCTATGAAGTTCCTTGTTTTAGTCCGGTCGTACATCATCACGTACGAATTCGACGGACTTTGGTGGATTGTGTGTAGGCAAGTCTGTTCATTCAGAAAGTCCGTCGTAAAGTACGTCGAAAAGTCCGCCGGGCAAAGTCTGCCGTAAAGTCCGCTCGTGTGTACTAGGCATTAAAGTTTGCTCTTCATATCACAGTCCATGCAGTGCCTCTGAAGCTGTTCTTGTAGCTCACTGTTTCTGACAAATTGCTTGCTGTAGCCCACAATTCATCCATCAAAACTGGAGGCTGTTGCAACCTTTAGAAGGTTTTCACTAATTTTCTCTATGTCCTCCCCGAGACATCTCCGCTCTGCTTCCCACTTCCCCCCTATTTGCTCAGATATAAATTTAATTCTGAGCAACACTGCAATTTCATTAGCCAACCTCTCTTTCTTCACTTTCTTTTTTAGTTGTTTACGCAATAATCTGCTATTATATTGCTGACACTGAGACAATAGTACATTACACTGGCTTTTAAGAGGTTCATCTGCACATGAATGATAACTGGCAGAGGCATATTTTTGTATACACAAGTTCCATTTCACAACTATACAATCCACAGTGAAAGGAAATAGTACAGGTAGGTATTCTGGACGACCACCCTTCATAGGTACACCAACAGGGCCCTCAGATATCTGGAGACACCGAATGAAACAAGAGGCAGGTTGTGCATTCGTAAAATGTTTACTTTTAACCACTTGTTGACCAGCGCACGCCGATGTAAGTCGGCAGAATGGCACTGGTAGTCAAAAGGGCATACAGGTACGTCCCCTTTAAGAAGCAGTGTCACTTCGTGACTGCGGGTCCCGTGGACTCGATGTCCACCGGGTGTCCACGATCGTGTCATGGAGAGGAAGAACGGGGAGATGCATTTGTAAACAAAGCATTTCCCTGTTCTGCCTAGTGACAGGACAGTGATCACAGCTCTCTCTCATCGAGAGCTGTGATCACTGTCCTGTGAGTTGAAGCCCAGCCCCATAACAGTTAGAATCACTCCCTAGGACACACTTAAACCCCTTCACTGCCCCCTAGTGGTTAACCCCTTCACTGCCAGTGTCATTTACACAGTAATCAATGCATTTTTATAGCATCGATCGCTGTATAAATGACAATGGTCCCAAAATAGTGGCAAAAATGTCCTATGTGTCCACCATAATGTCGCAGTCCCAAAAAAATTTGCAGATCGCTGCCATTACTAATAAAAAAAAAAAATTAAAAATGCCATTAAACTATCCCCTATTTTGTAGACGCTTTTGTGCAAACCAATCAATATACGCTTATTGCGGGTTTTTTTTACCAAAAACATCAGCGTAAACTGAGGAAAAAATAGTTTTTTTTATATATTTTTGGGGGAAATTTATTATAGCAAAAAGTAAAAAATATTGCGTTTTTTCCAAAATTGTCGCTCTTTTTTGTTTATAGCGCAAAAAATAAAAACTGCAGAGGCAATCAAATACCACCAAAAGAAATCTCTACTTGTGGGAGAAAAAGGACGTCAATTTTGTTTGGGTACAACGTCACATGACCGCGCAATTGTCAGTTAAATCGACGCAGTGCCGAATCTCAAAAAAAGTGCTCTGGTCAGGAAGGGGGTAAAATCCTCTGTGGCTGAAGTGGTTAATAGGTGCGTATACAGTTTATATATGGTTCATCTTACCAATCAAAAGAGGGGAGGGGGGAGTGGTTAGTAAATGATATGTTGGTATAAAATATATGGTTATACAAGTCTGTGACCTCTAGGATACATATATCATGAGGTTACAGGAGTCGACAGACAGTCATAAGTCATGCATCTTGTCCCATGGCCTACAGAACAGGGAACAGGAAAAGACAAACTAAACCATGATGATATATATAGCATGTAGTGCTGTGCAAGCATTTCTATGTGCATTTTTCATAATTGCAGGTTTAAGCTAAAATGACAAGTAAGCTAAAATGACAAGCTTGACAAGATCTTATAAACTATAATAGCAAAGCATAACAAAATGGAGTCACAATGGTCTGGACATATTATTACACACACAATACACAATTCTACTAGTACTAACGTTCCAACACTGCACTGAGCAACAAACCAAACTCAATTGCCTTTAGCTCTTACAAATCCCAAATAAACAAAAAAACAAATCGCTCTTCTAGCATTCAATATTTTTCATTCATTACCGCTTTTACCAGATATCATTCAAAATAATTAAAATGTTTGCATATCTATAGAAAAGACTCACCACTCTTGCACTTGGTTTCTGTGGCGTTATCAGCTGATTTTACTATGAAAGCTTCATAGAAGTCCTGCTTGTCCTTATGGAACCGTGAAACTTCTGCCCTGTAGGCTCTATGCGGCTTTTAGGATTATCACACGCTTTCTGGGGTGCCAAATGTAAAATGTGCTCTGTTTGGGGTGTCTGGCTTCCAATAAAATGACGACGAATTCTTAGAATAAAGGTTGGATTTACTTACAATAGGAATATCAATACATTACATTATCCAGACTTGAGACCCACACTCTGGCTGGGGGGGTTGGTAATCACAGTCATTGAAGACATTTGAACCAAAAGTCATAAGAAGTTAATTCCTCTCCCAGACTCCTCTTGAGCAGATAGACACATGTGTCCATCCAATTCATCACCTCTCAGGCTCCATGCTGGCCAGGTGTGAGGGGGCAGTTGAATTGCCTCAGGAGTCCCATTAGGGAGATGATAAACGACCTTGTACATCAGGGATATGCAATTAGCGGACCTCCAGCTGTTGCAAAACTACAAGTCCCATCATGCCTCTGCCTCTGGGTGTCATGCTTGTGGCTGTCAAAGTCTTGCTATGCCTCATGGGACTTGTAGTTCTGCAACAGCTGGAGGTCCGCTAATTGCATATCCCTGTTGTACATTGTTCTAGCCCTGTTTACTGTGGTCTGGCTGTGGATGCTGTAATTTGCCTCTTATTAAAGTCCATCCAAAGTTATATTGTCCGATCCATGTTATTCTCATGTCTTATCAGCATTCATATCAATTTTTGCAATTCTACAGTACCCTCAGATTTTTTTTCCTCTGTAGTGCTGCCCAACACTGTACCCCACTGGATGGACAAACCATTTACCTCTATAGTTCTGACTTACTGAAGACTAGAGATGGGCTTTATGTTCGGTTCGAACATGAGTTCGACTCGAACATTGGCTGTTCGCCCATTCGCCGAACAGCGAACAATTTGGGGTGTTTGCGGCAAATTCGAAAGCCGCGGAACACCCTTTAAAAGTCTATGGGAGAAATCAAAAGTGCTAATTGTAAAGGCTTATATGCATGGTATTGTCATAAAAAGTGTTTGGGGACCTGGGTCCTGCCGCAGGGGACATGTATCAATGCAAAAAAAAGTATTAAAAACGGCCATTTTTTCGGGAGCAGTGATTTTAATAATGCTTAAAGTGAAACAATAAAAGTGTAATATTCCTTTAAATTTCGTACCTGGGGCGTGTCTATAGTATGCCTGTAAAGGGGCGCATGTTTCCCGTTTTTAGAACAGTCTGACAGCAAAATGACATTTCTAAAGGAAAAAAGTCATGTAAAACTACTATCGCTACTATCACTACTAACTACTGTAAAACTACTATCACTAGCGCCAGCTATAATGAATTGTCGGTCCAGCAATACACATAAAAGTTAATTGATAAAAACGGCATGGGATTCCCCCACAGGGTAACCCCGAACCAAAATTTAAAAAAAAAATGCGTGGGGGTCCCCCTAGATTCCATACCAGACCCTTCAGGTCTGGTTTGGATATTAAGAGGAACCCCGCACCAAAATTTTTTTAAAAATTGCGTGGGGGTCCCCCTCAAAATCCATACCATACCCTTCAGGTCTGGTGTGGATTTTAAGGGGAACCCCACACCAACATTTTAAAAAAAATGGCGTGGGGGTCCCTCTCAAAATCCATACCAGACCCTTCAGCTCTGGTATGGATTTTAAGGGGAACTCCGCACCAAAATTTAAAAAAAAATGGCGTTGGGTCCCCCCAAAAATCCATACCAGACCCTTATCCAAGCACGCAACCTGGCAGGCTGCAGGAAAAGAGAGGGGGACGAGAGAGCGCCCCCTCCTGAACTGTACCAGGCCACATGCCCTCAACATTGGGAGGGTGCTTTGGGGTAGCCCCCCAAAGCACCTTGTCCCTATGTTGATGGGGAGAAGGGCCTCATCCCCACAACCCTTGCCCGGTGGTTGTGGAGGTCTGTGGGCAGGGGGCTTATCAGAATCCCGCCCCCCCGTGTGAATTGGTAATGGGGTAAAAATGTACCCCTACCATTTCACAAAAAAGTGTCAAAAAGGTTAAAAAACACAAGAGACCGTTTTTGACAAGTCCTTTATAAATGTCTTCTTCTTTCCGCTTCTTCTTCCATCTTCTTTATTCTGGTCTGCCTTCTTCTTCTTTCTGCATCTTCTTCTTCTCCATCTTCTTCTTCTCCATCTTCTTCTTCCTCCGCTCTTCTCGTCCAGCATCTTCCTCCGGCTTCTTCTCCGCTCCGTCCGCACGATCCGCCTCAGTGGGAGTCTTCTGCTATGTAACGCTTTGTTTCTTCTGACACTTCTTATATAACGGAGGGTGGGGCCATCCGGTGACCCTGCCCTCCTCTGACGCACGGAGACTTCAGGGGACTTCCCTGTGGCTTTCCCCGTCTTGTCAGAGGGGGCGGGGTCACCCAATTACATAAATGGGTGACCCCGCCCCCTCTGACAACACGGGGAAAGCCACAGGGAAGTCCCCATCAAGTCCCTGTGTGTCAGAGGAGGCCCTACCCTCTGTTATATAAGAAGTGTCAGAAGAACTGAAGCGTCACACGGCGGAAGACTCCCACTGAGGCGGATCGTGCAGACGAAGCGGAGAAGAAGCTGGAGGAAGATGCGGGATGAGAAGAACGGAGGAAGAAGAAGATGGAGGAGAAGAAGAAGATGGAGAAGAAGAAGATGGAGGAAGAAGAAGAACACCGAAGGAAGACCAGAAGAAAAAAAGATGGAAGAAGAAGAGATTAATAAAGGACTTGTCAAAAACCGTCTCTTGTGTTTTTTAACCTTTTTGACACTTTTTTGTGAAATGGTAGGGGGACATTTGTACCCCATTACCAATTCACACAGGGGGGCGGGATCTGGGGGTCCCTTTGTTAAAGGGGGCTTCCATATTCCGATAAGCCCCCCACCCGCAGACCCGCACAACCACCAGGCAAGGGTTGTGGGGATGAGGCCCTTCTCCCCATCAACATGGGGACAAGGTGCTTTGGGGGGCACCCTCCCAATGTTGAGGGCATGTGGCCTGGTACGGTTCAGGGGGGACTCTCTCGTCCCCCCCTCTTTTCCTGCGGCCTGCCAGATTGCGTGCTTGGATAAGGATCTGGTATTGATTTTTGGGGGGACCCCACGCCATTTTTTTTTTTAAATTTTGGTGTTGGGTTCCCCTTAAAATTCATACCAGACCTGAAGGGCCTGGTATGGAATTTAGGGGGACCCCCACGCATTTTTTTTTTAAATTTTGGTTCGGGGTTCCCCTGTGGGGGAATCCCATGCCGTTTTTATCAATTAACTTTTATGTGTATTGCCGGACTGACAATTCATTATAGCCGGAGCTAGCGATAGTAGTTTTACAGTAGTTAGTAGTGATAGTAGCGATAGTAGTTTTACATGACTTTTTTTCCTTTAGAAATGTCATTTTGCTGTCAGACTCTTCTAAACACGGGAAACATGCGCCCGTTTACAGGCATACTATAGACATCCCCCCCCCAGGTACGAAATTTAAAGGAATATTACATTTTATTGTTTCACTTTAAGCATTATTAAAATCACTGCTCCCTAAAAACGTCAGTTTGTAAAACTTCTTTTTGCATTGATACATTTCCCCTGGGGCAGGACCCAGGTCCCCAAACACTTTTTTATGACAATAACTTGCATATAAGCCTTTAAAATGAGCACTTTTGATTATTCATTTTCGTGTCCCATAGACTTTAACAGTGTTCGCATGTTCCCACAAATTTTTTGCCTGTTCGCATGTTCTGGATGGGGGGTGTTCAGCTCATCCCTACTGAAGACGACATCAACCCATGAATGTTAGGTAATGCAGCTAAACAACACAAAACTCTACCTTGCACCATACCTTTACATGCCTTTGATGATTGGGGGGTGGGTGAGGGGTGAGGGGGCATGACCAATGGTGATACTATGAAATTCAGTGATCCAGTGTGCTGGCCTTTTTTGTACTTTAGCCAATGCAGCCAGTGAAGTTGGGATTCCTGATATGCATGTGTGTTCTAGGTCAGTGGAAAATGTACTGGGCCACAAAGTTTTTATGATTGCCTTTAATAAATGTGTCCTTAACATTTGTTTATGCTTCTATCTGTTCTTGTTACAGCTCAGCAATTGTACAGCACCAGTATGTTGAAAGCAATAAAACTATTGGCAATTTTCTTGATGATGGTAGCCTTGGGTTTTATCACTAATACTAATTTTAGACAAAAAAGCTATTGCATCTTGAATTCTCTTCTTCCTAATGAATCGAAATTAGTAATCATGGACAACACTAATGGAATGTCGAGTTCTTTTAGTGCAAACACCATTCTAAGAGAAGGAAATGGAATCTTATTTATGGAGACCACGGACAGAATGGATCCTCCATCCCTGGTACTGTGTGCTATTGAATCAGCTGCCCGAGTCTACCCTGACCGACCGGTGGTCTTCTTCATGAAAGGACTGGAGAATATTAACACAGAAGAAGATGAGAAGAGAGCAAGACAGCACTTTCCAACCCTGTCATCTTATAGCAATGTTTACCTCTTCCCACTTAGAATGGATCAGCTATTGGATGAAACACCCCTTAAACCATGGTTTGATAAGGTACATAATAAAAACTGGGAAAAGCCATTACAGAAAAATATTTGAATGTTTGTAGGTTAAAAGCTGGATAAAAATACTCTGCAGGAAGCTTCTTTACAGGAGAATTAGGCTCTTAAATGTATTAAATAATAACTTCAACTTTAAATAAACAGTTTGGGCTAGCTTGGTTGAAACTAACATTTACAACTATAGAATGGTCTGGATGCTGGTGATGCTGTAATACATTGTGGTAGCTGGTGCTACATATAGTAAATGGTGCTGTCTTTCTGCACGGGTACCAGACACTCATTACATTATCTACCTCCCCACCTCGACCAATCAAACAATGCCTTGTATTCATTGACAAAAATACAAGGCTGTTCTTGAAAGGCCAAGATGCCAACTCTTTTTCTTTCTGGCAACAGGGAGGAAGGGTTTGAAATTTGTGCAGGAAGAGAAAGCTGCTTTCTGTACGGAGCACAAGCTACATAGTTACATAATTACATAGTAGGTGAGGTTGAAAAAAGACACAAGTCCATCAAGTCCAACCCATGTGTGTGATTATATGTCAGTATTACATTGTATATCCCTGTATGTTGCGGTCATTCAGGTGCTTATCTAATAGTTTCTTAAAACTATCAATGCTCCCTGCTGAGACCACCACCTGTGGAAGGGAATTCCACATCCTTGCCGCTCTAATGTCACGTACACACAAGAAAACTTTTCAGCATCAAAGGTCCGACAGTCTTTCCGACGGACTTTCGACGGAGTTACGATGGACTTTCGAATGACCAAAGTCCGTTCGAAAGTCCGTTGGTTTGAATGTGATGATATACGAAGGGACTAGAATAAGGAAGTTCATAGCCAGTAGCCAATAGCTGCCCTTGCGTCCTTTTTTGTCCGTCGGACTAGCATACAGACGAACTGATTTTTTTACCGGACTCGAGTCCGTCAGAAAGATTTGAAACATGTTCCAAATCTAAAGTCAGTCTGATTTTCGACAAAAAAAAGTCCGCTGAAGGTCCAATGAAGCCCATCGGACCAGTCCGGTCGAAAAGTTCCCCCGTGTATATGGCGTATTTTACAGTAAAGAACCCTCTACGTAGTTTAAGGTTAAACCTCTTTTATTCTAATTTTAATGAGTGGCCACGAGTCTTGTTAAACTCCCTTCTGCGAAAAAGTTTTATCCCTATTGTGGGGTCACCAGTATGTTATTTGTATATTGAAATCATATCCCCTCTCAAGCGTCTCTTCTCCAGAGAGAATAAGTTCAGTGCTCGCAACCTTTCCTCATAACTAATATCCTCCAGACCCTTTATTAGCTTTGTTGCCCTTCTTTGTACTCGCTCCATTTCCAGTACATCCTTCCTGAGTACTGGTGCCCAGAACAGGACAGCATACTCTAGGTGCGGCCGGACCTGAGTCTTGTAGAGTGGGAGAATTATCGTTTTATTTCTGGAGTTGATCCCCTTTTTAATGCATGCCAATATTCTGTTTGCTTTGTTAGCAGCAGCTTGGCATTGCATGCCATTGCTGAGCCTATCATGTACTAGGACCCCCAGGTCCTTTTCCATCCTAGATTCCCCCAGAGGTTCTCCACCCAGTGTATAGATTACATTCATATTTTTGCCACCCAAATGCATTATTTTACATTTTTCTACATTGAACCTCATTTGCCATGTAGTTGCCCACCCCATTAATTTGTTCAGATCTTTTTGCAAGGTTTCTACATCCTGCGGAGACGGTATTGCCCTGCTTAGCTTAGTACTGTCTGCAAATACAGAGATTTAACTGTTTACCCCATCCTCCAGGTCATTTATGAACAAATTAAATAGGACAGAACGCTGGGGGACCCCACTACCCACCCTTGACCATTCCGAGTACTTCCCATTTATCACCACCCTCTGAACTCGCCCTTGTAGCCAGTTTTCAATCCATGTACTCACCCTATGGTCCATGTCAACGGACCTTATTTTGTACAGTAAACGTTTATGGGGAACTGTGTCAAATGCTTTTGCAAAATCCAGATACACCACGTCTACGCGCCTTCCTTTATCTAGATGGCAACTCACCTCCTCATAGAAGGTTAATAGATTGGTTTGGCAAGAACGATTCTTCATGAATCCATGCTGATTACTGCTAATGATACCGTTCTCATTACTAAAATCTTGTATATAGTCCCTTATCACCCCCTCCAAGAGTTTACATACTATTGATGTTAGGCTAGCTGGTCTGTAATTCCCAGGGATGTATTTTGGGCCCTTTTTAAATATTGGTGCTACATTGGCTTTTCTCCAATCAGCTGGTACCATTCCAGTCAGTAGACTGTTAGTAAAAATTAGGAACAATGGTCTGGCAATTACTTGACTGACTTCCCTAAGTACCCTAAGTACACTGCAGTGTATAGCAGCATTCCCAGCAGGCGGACCATTCCTCAATGGTAAGCATTTGATTTAGCCACACTGGCCCAAACAATCGATTTTAAGTGACAATAAAGCTGAAATTCTGGTTTAAAGTAAACTTGTCCTAATGAAAATACACTGGCTACTGGGAATGAAAGAAATGCAGAGTCTTATTCTTTCTGCAGTTTTGGGATTTTTGTAAAAATGTATTTGAATCAATGGGGAAGGTGCAATTAGGTGTTTTTTTAAGGATGCAATGGGTTTATATAGCTTATGAGTGTTACAGATAAGGATGAGCTCAACATTTTGTCAGAACACAAGTTCAAAGCGAATTTTGGCTGTTCAGGCATTTTTCTAAACGCTACACCGTTTACTTGTTTGGCAGGAGCTGTATGGCATGCATAGTGATAGGATACTTCTGGATCCTACAACCTCTAGTCCTATCTATCACCTTATTATTGTTAATCTTACCTTATTTTTATTGCCGGCACTTTTCCGTTCACCACACCCAGATCTGCGCAGGGAACAGTATATATACAAAAGTGACTCAACACAGATCAGATCTACACACTGTTCGATTTATTGGTCCTGGTACAGAATATTTATAGTAAACATTCAAGATCTAGCCCGCCCATAGGATATTACCAATCCAAGCCATGCCAAACACCCCCCCCCCCCCCTATGTACATACAGTTATTAATAGCATTTCTCGCCTGTCAATGTTCAGACAATTTTTATAACAACTTTTATAACACTACACAGGTTATCACATCACTTTTGATCAAGGCATTAGTTTTGTGGTTAACACAAACCTAAAAAAGACTTTCATCTTCTCATTAGAAACATCTCTATTACGTCTAACTTCAGAGTAACAATATATTTAAAGGAGTAATAACCCAAAACAATAAATATAGATTAAGGGGGCTCTCAACCACCTCTTTTGTCATGAACGTGACAACTATAATCCCTGTTGCCCCAATATGCCCTTTAACATCAACCTGGATTACTCCTCTCATAAATGTTTTATTATCTTACGCATGTATAAAATAGAGAACAATAAACACATCAGAATTAGTAGATATCAAGATCTCAGCTGTATAGCAATTTTCCATAAAAAATAAAGGGGAGGGGGTGTGACAGGCCATAAAAACAAGGGGGGGGGGGGGGCATGACAGTCTGTAGGTTAATGAAAATTAGTCCTCATCAAAAAATATAAACGAACACAAAAAAAGTATCTTTTGTATGGCTTATGAATGTGCATAAAGTTTCCAGTATACAAAAAAGTCCGCATTACTTCACTCCCTAATTTAATTTCCTAACCTTTTAAAAATACCTCCATGGATTTTGATTCTGTAGTCATCCATGTAAACAGAAGATTCCCCACCTCAAAAACTTGCCTCCTTTTAAGGATAGAGCTTGACATCCACAGACAGACTGGAACTGATGCATTGGGCTAGGCTTGGGTCTTTGGACTGGCACTTCAGATCTCTTTCTTGCAGTGTTCACTGGAATTCTTAGACCTTGGGTTTGCGTCATGGCTCCCCCTCAAGGCATCATTCCCAACATTTTTCCAGCAGGAGTTCCCCTTATACCTTCAAATTCAAAAACTGGAGGAAAGATCATACTGAAATGATGGATTGAACTCCTCCCAGGACCTCCTGTGGCATTAGCACAACAAAGGTGAACAACAAAGATTTCTATGTAAAAAATGTAGTCATTTCTATCTCCTCAAGTAGCAGGCACCTGGATAGAGGCATGAATGGGGGGTCATTTCTTCACATGAATGGGGCTGGAGGGGGTGAAGTCTCTCCATCCAACATGAATAACCACAGAATCACCTGAACTTTTTAAAATATAGCCTTCCTTACCCATTGGAGGTATAATATTCGTTCATTAGTTCAAACATAAGTCCATTAGTCTATTTAGCATGCAGAAATAAAATGTTTCCTAGCAATGGTTTTTATTCTATAGATTCAATATATTTAACCACTTGACCACTGGGCACTTAAACTCCCTTAATAACCAGACCAATTTTCAGCTTTTGGTGCTCTCACATTTTGAATGACAATTACTCAGTCATGCAACACTGTATCTATATTAAATTTTTGTCCTTTTTTCACACAAATAGAGCTTTCTTTTGGTGGTATTTAATCACCACTGCGTTCTTTATTTTTTGCGCTATAAAAGAAAAAAGACCAAAAAATCTGTAAAAAAAATACATTTTTCTTCATTTCTGTTATAAATTTTGCAAATTAGTAATTTTTCTTCATATATTTTGGCCAAAATTATTACCGCTACATATATTTGGTAAAAATAACCCAAATCGGTGGAAATGATTTGGTCTTTGTGAAAGTTATAGAGTCCAAAAGCTATGGTGCGAATATCTGAAAATTGATCACACCTGAAGTACTGATGGCCTATCTAATTTCTTGAGACCCTAACATGCCAGAAAAGTACAAATACCCCTCAAATGACCCCTTTTTGGAAAGAAGACATTCCAAGGTATTTAGAAAGATGCATGGTGAGTTTTTTGAAGTTATCATTTTTTCCCACAATTTTTTTTCACCTCTTGCAAAATCAAGTTTTTCTTTTTTACTTTTTTTTTTCCACAAAATTGTCATATTAGCAGGTTATTTCTCACACACCGCATATGCATACCACAAATTACACCCCAAAACACATTCTGCTATTACTCCTGAGTATGGTGATACCACATGTGTGAGACTTTTACACAGCGTGGCCACATACAGAGGCCCAAAATGCAGGGGAGCACCTTCAGGCGTTCTGGAGTGCCCAGGCCAATTCTGACATTTCTCTCCTACATGTAAAAATCATCATTTATTAGCTAGAAAATTACATAGAACCCAAAAACATTATATATGTTTTTTTTAAAATGACCCTAGAGAATACAATGGTGGTCATTGCAACTTTTTATCTCGCACGGTATTTGCGCAGCAATTTTTTTAACGCGTTATTTTTAGAAAAAAAACTGTTTTGTGCTTTAAAAAAACCAAAACAGTAAAGTTAGCCCAATGGTTTTGCATAATGTGAAAGATGAAGTTACGCCGAGTAAATAGATACCCAACATGTCACCTTTCAAAATTGCACGCGCTTGTGGAATGGCGCCAAACTTTGCTACTCAAAAATCCCCATAGGCAACGTTTTAAAAATTTTTACTGGTTACATGTTTTGAGTTACAGACGAGGTCTAGGGCCAAAATCATTGCTCTCACTCTACCGATTGCAGCGATACCTCACATGTGTGGTTTGAACACCGTTTTCATATGTGGACGGGACTTACGTATGCGTTCGCTTCTGCATGCGAGCACACAGGGACAGGGGAGCTTTAAATTTTTTTTTTTTTTATTGTTCATTTTACTTTATTTATTTTAGTTTGATGCTTTCTTCTAAAAAAAAAAAAAATTTGACCACTTTTATTCCTATTACAAGGAATGTAAATAGGAATATGGCATGACAGGTCCTCTTTACAGTGAGATACGGGGTCAATAAGACCCCACATCTCACCTCTAGGCTGGGAAGCCTGAAATAAAAAAATAAAAAAAAGATCCTGGCTTCGATCGTAGCGGTGAGTCGGTAGAAGCACCGGACATCCCCTCTCGCCTCCCGTAAGAACGATCAAGCAGTGGAACAGCCGCTATGATCATTCTTATGGTGTAGGGAATCGCTGGCTGAAAAAGCTGATATCTGAATGATGCCTGTAGCTGCAGGCATCATTCAGATATCCCCGCACAAAGTCAAGGATGTTGTATGACAGCCGGCGGGCGGGAAGTGGCTAAAACACATTTTTTTTTTAACACAAAGTTGTCCGTTTATACAATATTTCTAACGCATAGCATGTACATACCAAAAATGACATCCCAAAATAGATTCTCCTACTCCTCCTGAGTACGGCGATCCCACATGTGTGAGACTTCCACAGCCTGGCCACATACAGAGGCCGAGTACAGCCGAGTATGGCTCAGCATGGCTGGGTATGGCTGGGTATGGCGGGGTATTGCAGAGTATGGCGGGGTATTGCAGAGTATGGGGGGTATTGCACAGTATGGCAGGGTATTGCAGGGTATCGTCTAGTATGAATGGGTATGGCTGGGTATCACCGAGTATTGCAGAATATGGCTGGGTATGGCAGAATATTGGGGGGTATTGCAGAGTATTGCGGGGTATTGCAGAGTACTGCGGGGTATTGCAGAGTACTGCGGGGTATTGCAGGGTATTGCGGGGTATTGCAGGGTATTGCGGGGTATTGCGGGGTATTGCAGAATATTGTGGGGTATTGCAGTGTACTGCGGGGTATTGCAGAGTATTGCGGGGTATTGCAGTGTACTGCGGGGTATTGCAGAGTACTGCGGGGTATTGCAGAGTATTGCGGGGTATTGCAGAGTACTGCAGGGTATTGCAGAGTATTGTGGGGTATTGCAGAATACTGCAGGGTATTGCAGAGTACTGCAGGGTATTGCAGAGTATTGTGGGGTATTGCAGAGTATTGCGGGGTATTGCAGTTTACTGTGGGGTATTGCAGAGTATTGTGGGGGTATTACAGAGTATTGTGGGGGTATTGCAGAGTATTGCAGAGTATTGTGGGGGTATTGCAGAGTATTGTGGGGTATTTCAGAGTATTGTGGGGTATTGCAGAGTATTGTGGGGCATAGCAGAGTGGTGCAGGGCATTGCAGAGCATTAGGGATGGCTGAGCATGGATGGATGGATGGCTCTCCGCTCACAGTGTAACGATCGGTACACAGAGGGGAGGAGAGGAACCGACATCATGAGATGACGCCGGTTTGTTTACATGTGATCGCTCCGTCATTTGACAGAGCGATCACATGGTAAACGGCCGCGATCAGCGTCCATTTACCGGGATCCGTGATGCGCCGGGTCCTCTGGACCCGGCGGTCACGGATGTGTTTGGGTGAGCGCCCCAGGGGACGCGCGAGAGGGGAATTCTGGGAGGACATAGTACGCCCTACCAGAGTTAAGCAACCGCCCTGCAGCCGTCATTCGGCTATGGGCCGGTTGTTAAGTGGTTAACTGAACATTTTTCTCAACCCCCAATATTGCAGCAGGATTCAATAAAACATAACATCTTTAGTTCCTTATTCGCTCTGGGCACAAGTGGAGGCCATGGGTCTCAGAACAGAATATCTTACTCAAGCACATAAATATATCTGACTATCATAAACAAAATAAAATAGTACTGAATAAGCAACATAACACTTTCCAACTGAAATTCTGGGGCTTAAAAAGGTAAGATGTCCAAAAAATACTTTAACCCTTTCCTGTCCATGCTATAGCCGAATACCGGCTACAGCGCGGACTGTCAATAGACGTCCTCCCCTTTGCACGCTCCCCGTGTGCCCCCTGTAAGGCGCACATGGCGTGGTCTGTGATCACGTGTCAATGAGGCTGGGGTGATCACGGCTCGGAGTAAGGGGCCTATCCCAGCCCCTTACCATGTGATCAGCTGTCAGCCAATGACAGCTGATCACGTGATGTAAACAGAAGACCGGTAATCGTTTTTTTTCTCCTCACGCTGACAGACGATCACCAGCTTCTGTGAAAGGGACATCGGTCCCGAAGAGGAAGAGATGCAGCCACCTCACCTGTGCCCACCAGTGCTGCCTGCCAGTGCCACCTGCCAGTGCTCACCAGTGGATATCAGTGCCACCTGCCGTTGCCCACCAGTGCATATCAGCGCCACAAATCAGTGCCACCTATCAATGCCCACCAGTGCCACCTAACAATGCCCACCAGTGGTGCCAATCAGTGCCTCATCAGTGCCAGCTAGCAGTGCTGCCTATCAGTCTCACCTACCAGTGCCCATCAGTGCCCATCGCTGCCAATCACTGCCACCCATTAGTGCCCATCAGTGCCACCTTTCAGTGCCCTTCAGTACCACCTATCAATGCCCATCAGTGCCAACCATCAGTGCCACATCTCAGTGCCACCTATCAGTGTCCATCAGTGCAGCCTATCGGTGCCCATCAATGCCACCTATTAATGCCCATCAGTGTAGCCTCATCAGCATACATCAATGAAGGAGAAAAATTACCTGTTTGCAAAATTTTATAACAAAATATAAAACTGTTTTGTTTTTCAAAATTTTCAGTCTTTATTAATTTTGTCAACATAAAATAAAAAACGCAGTGGGGATAAAATACCACCAAAAGAAAGCTCTTACTGGTGTCCATTTATGAAGCAGTGATCAGCGGTGATCCCAAGGATCGCCACTGATCACAGTCCATAAACAGTTTATGAAACAGAGATAATCGGGGGAGAAGTGTTTGAACTTGTTCTCCCACCGATGATCTCTGCACTAGGAGAATCCTCATTGAATGACACAGTAACAGCCAGTTTATGAAGCTGCGATCTCAGCGCTTCTCTGGTGATCTGGTGATGAGCAAGCACTTGGCATAAGTGCGAAACGCGTTTGCTGATTGCCTGTACATTTTGTCTACGGTGTCTTGTACATGGTATGATCCTGATTTTACAATAAAAAAACTTTTTTGGATAATATCTTCCTGGTGTGCGGCTGTCCGGACTTTCTTGTCTACTCACAGCATGAATCAGCATTAGCCAGCACCTGGGGCTCTTTACTTCTGGAGAGAATCATCCACCTTATACCTGGTTTGGATCCACACTGGTGCAGGGAAATATATATATATATATACACATATATATATAATGTGTATATATATATATATATATATATATATATAATGTGTATATGTATATATATATAATGTGTGTGCATATACATGTATATATAATGTGTGTGTGTGTATACATATATATATATATATATATATATATATAATGTAGGGGGACTCCTTATTTTTTTAACATTAACCACACCGTCTGTCAGTGTATTGAGCAGTGATAATTTATCACTGTTTAAGAAACTGACATCTCTGTATTTCTGTGAATTTCTAGTGCTGTAATCTCGTAAAGTCTCACGAGATTCCAGTATCAGGGGCCGTTCTCCATTGTTTGAAGCATTTGTAGATCGCTTCACTCCTCCAAAGGTGAAGCGATCTACACCGCTTCATAAACTGGCACACAGAGGAGAAAGATCTTCACTGTGAATGCCGGAGAACGAAGCAGTGAATAGATTTCACTGCTTCATAAAAGGACACCTTTGTGTGAAAAAAATGATAAAAATTCTGGGTACAGTGTTGCAGACGGCCCAATTGTCATTTGAAGAGTGACATCGCTGAAATCTGAAAATTGGTCTGGGCAGGAAGGGGGTTTAAGAGCCCTGTAAGCAAGTGGTTAAGAATGTATTCAAACTTTTCCACCAAAAAACCTTAGCTATACACACATTCAATATATATAACACTTTATTTTGGTCCTAATTGCTTAATTTCACAATCTCTTAAACATATAATGTCACCCTTTCCCTCTCTCCTACTCTTAGGTAGGATTAGAAACCCCTCTTTACCTTATGCACATTTTAAAATATACATAAAATAACCTTGCCTTAAGTTTCTCAAAGTTTAACCACTTCAGCCCCGGACCATTTGGCTGCCTAAAGACCAGAGCACTTTTTGCGATTCGGCACTTTAACTGACAATTGCGCGGTCGTGCGACGTGGCTCTCAAACAAAATTGACGTCCTTTTTTTCCCACAAATAGAGCTTTCTTTTGGTGGTATTTGATCGCCTCTGCGATTTTTATTTTTTGCGCTATAAACAAATAACAAAATAATAACAAAACAAAATAAGAGCGACAATTTTGAAAAAAAACGCATTATTTTTTACTTTTTGCTATAATAAATATCCCCCAAAAATATATAAAAAAAAAACATTTTTTTTCCTCAGTTTAGGCTGATACATATTCTTCTACATATTTTTGGTAAAAAAAATCACAATAAGCGTTTATTGATTGGTTTGCGCAAAAGTTATAGCGTTTACAAAATAGGGGATAGTTTTATGGCATTTTTATTAATATTTTTTTTTTACTAGTTTTGCCGGCGATCAGCGATTTTTATTGTGACTGCGACGTTATGGCGGAAATATCGGACATTTTTGACACATTTTTGGGACCATTGTCATTTATACAGCAATCAGTGCTATAAAAATGCATTGATTCCTGTGTAAATGACACTGGCAGTGAAGGGGTTTACCTCTAGGGGACGGGGAGGGGTTAAGTCAGTACTAGGGAGTGTTTTCTAACTGTAGGGGGGTTGGGCTGTGTCTGCCAGTACACTGATCTCTGCTCCGATGACAGGGAGCAGAGATCGAGTGACACTGTCACTAGCCAGAACGGGGAGATGCTGTTTACATCAGCATTTCCCCGTTCCTGCTCTCCGTGAGACGATCGCGGGTATCCCCACAGCGATCGAGTCCGTGGGACCCGCGACCCGACTCATGGAGCTCCCGGCCAGCGCACACGCACGCCGCCGCCGGCGCGCACGCAATGACACGGCGGGAAATTCAAATGGACGTATATATACGCCCATTTGCCCAGCCGTGCCATTGTGCGGACGTGCATAGTCGTGCGCCGGTGCTTAAGTGGTTAAATGGTAAACTATGCGCATTCATCAAACTTCTCCCTTACCGTGCCGGCAGGTCCCGTGGTCTCGATGTCCGCCGGGGGTCCGCGATCGTGTCACGGAGCGGCAGAACGGGAAGATGCCTACGTAAACAAGGCATTTTCCCGTTCTGCCTGTTGTAATATGTTCGCCGATTTATGTGGAATATTATATTATTATATATATGTACACATACAGTACAATATTGACCTAGCAGAAACTCCCTACCAGGGTACTAGTATATCAAAGGGGACTTGTTGATGTTAATATGCAAGAATACAGATTAGGAATGTAGGCATTCCAGGACTCAAAAGGGTGTTCAGGTGGTATATGTTAATCTAATTACACATATCAAAGGGGACTTGTTAATGTTGATATGCGGGAGTGCAGATTGGGGCGGTTTATGACTGCAGCTGTTTGGGGCTGGGGGTTGTTGTCTGTCTGAAAGACTAAAGCATATCAAAGGCCTGAATTGAGACGGCCAATCAAATTGCTCAGCCATTCAGTGTCTAGTGAATATAACATGACGTTCAGTCTATAGTTTAGTTTTGTCTGTGTATGACTATGAAGGCGCAAATCTAGGAAAAATGGGACTCTAAATTATATTTACTCTGTTGGATTTTTGTCATCTGTGGACTTTGGACTTTGTTCTGTGTTGGAAGTCAATAAAGTGCATCTCTCTGGAAGAATTGGATTGCTGCAGAAAGGGTACTTACATCATCATTATTATAACTACTAATTAATTATCTACCCACGATACTACTATACGATATATCACTACATTATACGATAATATATCGTACCACCACCCAATATAATACTATATCACTACACTGCCTAGTGACATGACAGGGATCTACTGCTCCCTGTCTTCGGAAGTAGGGATGAGCCGAACACCCCCCGGTTCGGTTCGCACCAGAAGCTGCGAACGGACTGAAAGTTTGCACAAACTTTAGAACCCCATTAAAGTCTATGGGACTCGAACGTTCAAAATCAAAAGTGCTAATTTTAAAGGCTAATAAGGGTTTGGGGACCCGGGTCCTGCCCCAGGGGACATGTATCAATGCAAAAAAAAAACATTTTTTTCGGGAGCAGTGATTTAAATGATGCTTAAAGTGAAATATTCCTTTAAATATCGTACCTGGGGGGTGTCTATAGTATGCCTGTAAAGTAGCGCATGTTTCCCGTGCTTAGAAAAGTCCCTGCACAAAATTACATTTTTAAAGGAATAAAAGTAATTTAAAACTGCTTGCGGCTTTAATGTGATGTCGGGTCCCAGCAATATGGATGAAAATTAGTGAGACAAACGGCATGGGTACCCCCCCAGTCCATTACCAGGCTCTTTGGGTCTTGTATGGCTATTAAGGGGAACCCCGCACCCAAATTAAAAAAAGGAAAGGCGTGGGTCCCCCAGGCCCTATATAATCTGAACAGCAGTATACAGGCGGTGCAAACAAGACAGGGACTGTAGGTTTGTTGTTAAGTAGAATCTATTCTACTATCTAAAAAAATCAATTTTTATACTTTTTGTAAAACATAGGGAAGGGTTATCACCACTGTAACATTTGTTTTGCTGTCTGTGCTCCTCTTCAGAAGATTTCACCTCACTTTCTGTCCCAATGACAAATGTTTTTTGAAAATTTGGGGTTTTTAGTGAAACAAGGATTGGTGATAAAGCATCAGTGGAGATGAGACACGTTTTTCCCATATTAACTCTTACAGGAGAGGGGTAGAAAGGGGTAGATTTCATCTCACTTCCTGTTGTCTCTTTCTGTTTGCAAGTAGGAGTCGTTTGTAAGTTGGATGTTTGAAAGTAGAGGCCTGCCCTATATACTCTGCAGAAATTGGGGCCTTAGGTGTTGGTGTTGCCACAACACTGTAAGCCCTCACAGTTACTCTTGGTGGGTGCAGGAACGGCCCTCCTGTGAAATATTAGATCAAGAATTGTAATTACATGCCATTGTTGAACAAGGGCAGAAAAATTGGGCCTTTGGTGGTGGTGCTGGTGCCACAACACTGTAAGTCCTCACAGTTACTTTTGGTGGGCGCTGGAATGGACCCTGCTGTGAAATATTATATCAAGAATTGTATTACATGCACCTGTTGAACAGGGGAGGAAAGATTGGGCCTTTGGTGGTGGTGGTGGTGGTGCCACAACACTGTAAGCCCTCACAGTTACTCTTGATGGGCGCAGGAATGGGCCCTGCTGTGAAATATTTGATCAAGAATTGTAATTACATGTCCCTGTTGTACAGGGGCAGAAAAATTGGGCCTTGGGCACTGGTGCTGGTGCCACAACACTGCAACCCCTCACAGATACTCTAGTTGAGCGCAGCAACGAACCCTCCTGCAAAATATTGCACCAAAAATTGTAATTACACGCCTCTGTTAAACAGGGGCTGAAAAATTGGGCCTTAGCCACTGGTGGCGGCGCCCAGAACCAAAAATGTTCTTACAAGCTATCAGCATGATCATTGAGGAGGAAGAGGATAATCACTCAGCAAAACAGGATAGTTACTCAGTATCAGCATAGGCAGTCTTGAAGGGATCTGACATTTAAAAAAAAAATTATTCGGTTATATCAGCATCAGGTACCTGGTAGCTGGTGGTGATCCAAGACTGATTCATTATTATGAAGGTCAGTCGATCGACCGAGTCGGTGGACAGGCACACCTAAAGCTACCTGGAGGTAGCTTTAGGTGCACACTGTGCAGAGGACATAGTACACTAACTTGTAAATACTGCAGCTGCCTGCAGTACTAATAGGATCAGAAGAACACCACCAATTTTCTTCAGGTAGCTTTAGGTGCACACTGTGCAGAGGACGCACTACACTTACTGTAAATACTGTAGCTAATAGGACTAATAGGATCAGAAGAACACCACCAATTTTCTTCAGGTAGCTTTAGGTGCACACTGTGTAGAGGACGCACTACACTAACTTGTAAATACTGCAGCTGCCTGCGGTACTAATAGGATCAGAAGAACACCACCAATTTTCTTCAGGTAGCTTTAAGTGACACTGTGCAAGGACGCACTACACTAACTTGTAAATACTGCAGCTGCCTGTGGTACTAATAGGGTCAGGAGAACAACAGCATTTGTCTTCAGGTAGCTTTAGGTGCACACTGTGCAGAGGACGCACTACACTAACTGTAAATACTGCAGCTGCCTGTGGTACTAAAAGGATCAGAAAAACACCACCAGTTGTCTTCAGGTAGCTTTAGGTGCACACTGTGCAGAGGAAGCACTACACTAACTGTAAATACTGTAGCTAATAGGACTAATAGGATCAGAAGAACACCACCAATTTTCTTCAGGTAGCTTTAGGTGCACACTGTGCAGAGGACGCACTACACTAACTGTAAATAATGTAGCTAATAGGACTAATAGTATCAAAAGAACACCAGCAAATTTCTTCAGGTAGCTTCAGGTGCACACTGTGCAGAGAACGCACTACACTAACTTGTAAATACTGCAGCTGCCTGCGGTACTAATAGGATCAGAAGAACACCACCAATTTTCTTCAGGTAGCTTTAGGTGCGCACTGTGCAGAGGACCACTACACTAACTTGTAAATGCTGCAGCTGCCTGCGGTACTAATAGGATCAGAAGAACACCACTAATTTTCTTCAGGTAGCTTTAGATGCACACTGTGCAGAGCACGCACTACACTAACTTGTGGTACTGCCTGTGGTACTAATAGGATCAGAAGAACACCACCAATTTTCTTCAGGTAGCTTTAGGTGCACACTGTGCAGAGGACGCACTACACTAACTGTAAATACTGTAGCTAATAGGACTAATAGGATCAGAAGAACACCACCAATTTTCTTCAAGTAGCTTTAGGTGCACAATTAACTGTAAATACTGTAGCTAATAGGACTAATAGGATCAGAAGAACACCACCATTTTTCTTCAGGTAGCTTCAGGTGCACACTGTGCAGAGGACGCACTACACTAACTGTAAATACTGTAGCTAATAGGACTAATAGTATCAGAAGAACACCACCAATTTTCTTCAGGTAGCTTTAGGTGAACACTGTGCAGAGGACGCACTACACCAACTGTAAATAATGTAGCTAATAGGACTAATAGTATCAAAAGAACACCAGCAAATTTCTTCAGGTAGCTTCAGGTGCACACTGTGCAGAGGACGCACTACACTAACTTGTAAATACTGCAGCTGCCTGCGGTACTAATAGGATCAGAAGAACATATATATATATGTTGTGTGTATATATATATATATATATACACACAACACCTAGGATGCATATATATACACAATACACTGTAAGTGCAGCTAACTAACTCGCCTGCCTACTCTATCTAACTTAAATCAAATGACACTGTCTCTCTCTCTCTCTCTCTCTCAACGCCGGAACACACTACACAGGGCTGACGTGCAGGCAGCCTTATATCGTGTGGGACATGTACTAAACCCCCTGAGCCATAATTGGCCAAAGCGCTGGCTTTGGCCAATTATGGCTCTCTGTACAGATGGCGCTGTGATTGGCCAAGCATGCAGGTCATAGTGCATGCTTGGCCAATCATCAGCCAGCAATGCACTGCGATGCCGCAAAGAATTTTGGGCCATGACGCGCCACTCAAATTTGATGCGAACGGCCCATATAGTTCGTAATTCGATGAACGGTCGAACATGCGATGTTCGAGTCGAACATGGGTTCGACTCGAACTCGAAGCTCATCTCTAATCGGGAGCAGTGATTGCTGTCATGTCAATGGTAGCCCATCCCCTCCACAGTTAGAATCACTCCCTAGGACACCCCCTAGTGTTTAACCCCTTCTCTGCCAGTGTCATTTATACAGTAATCAGTGCATTTTTATAGCATTGATCGCTGTATAAATGACAATGGTCCCAAAATAGTGTCAAAAGAGTCTGATGTGTCCGCCATAATGTCGCAGTCACGATAATAATCACAGATCGCCGCCATTACTAATACAATTATAATAAAAATGCCATAAATCTATCCCCTATTTTGTAAAAGCTATAACTTTTGCGTAAACCAATCAATATACGCTTATTGCGTTTTTTTTTTTTACCAAATATATGTAGAAGAATACATATTGGCCTAAACTGAGAAAGAAATTTGTTTTGTTTGTTTGCTATAAGTTTGTTATATATTTTTTGGGGATATTTATTATAGCAAAAAGTTAAAAATATTGCGTTTTTTTCAAAAAAAATTTGTTTGTTTTTGTTCGCTCTTTTTTTGTTTAAAACTGCAGAGGTGATCAAATACCACTGAAAGAAAGCTCTATTTGTAGGAAAAAATAAACTTCACTTTTCTTTGGATACAACATCGCACGACCACGCAATTGTCAGTTAAAGCGACGCAGTGCCGAATCACAAAAAGTGCTCTGGTCAGGAAGGGGGTAAGTCCTTCCGGGGCTGAAGTGGTTAAAGTCATACTTTAACTGAAATAATAAGTTAAAACTGTAATTACTATGTGGCTGGGCGGTCCTCAATGTAATACAGCACCTCATCCCAAAATCTAATGATAAAGCCAGAGAAAGGGAATGTAGGGATTATGACGGTGCCAGGAAAAACACAGTATGTTCCAATTTTAAAATGAATAATTTTTATTAAGACATATCATTTATAAAAATAAACAAAAGAATTACAAAGTCAAGGTGTGCATAAATGCTAAAAACATATCTGTAGTGAGCTTCACAAAGCTTGGCCTCATAGATGTAACGGCCAATGCGGTAGGTAGGTATTTTAAGTATCCGACATGTTTCGCCAGTATTGGCTTCTTCAGGGATAGGTTATTAATACCTAAAGCGCTACAGTAATTCTATAAAAAAGACATAACAATCAGTAAATGTAATCGAGTAAATAGTACAATTAGTATAAAGAAGATATCATTTAAATATATATATATGTTTGCGAGCTGACAGTATAGACTAACCTCCACCACCACTCAAAAAGCACCAAGAGAACATCCTCACACACCATCGGGTAGCCCAGAGGCCCTCATCCCGAAACAATCACCCAACCAGACATTCTACAGATGGAAATGAGATACCTGCAAGTCACCAGGGGGGCCACACACTTCCAGCACTAAACCTCCAGCCAAGATCACAATAGGTAGCTGCAGGGGGCAGTAAAAAGGACCTGGCCAAGTACATATCTAAAGAGGTATAATTATTTACAATAAGTTAATTTGTCATAGTTTCATATTTTTCTAAAGGGGTCATATAAGTCCCAATAGTTGATAGAGAAATTGATTGTATGGGACTAAAAAGTCTCCAATTGATGTACTTACAGAATAGTACTCTTTAAAGTGGGTAACAGGACACCAATAGATCCTTAGGCTTAGAGAGAAACTCTAAACAGCGACAGGAGACGTATCTCTATAAATTGCATAAACAGGGGAGGAGTTTATGTCCCACTTGTAGGATTATCTGGGGGGAGATGTAGTTACAAAATGCACTTTAGTTAATCCATGAATAGATTGCACCAGCGAAAAACAAAGTAAGTTCACACTTACCATTAAGTAGATATATAGCGAATGCTGGGCTAGATAGAGCCTGCAGCCAGTGACAGCACTAAATAAGATAAACCAGAAAGCAAGAAATAGTGTAAACAAGAGGTAAGTCTATTTAAGCCCCAAGCATTGAGGGTCCATATTAATGCCTACCCGGTCAAGTGGTAGTTAGTACGTCGGTGTCCTGTAACATCCCTGGCGAGTGTACTGGCCTGGGATGCCGGCGTTCTTATGCCCCCCACACACGTGCGGCGTCTGACGTCACCGCACGTGTGAGCGGACGAAGGAGGCCACGGCGCATGCGCCCACCGCAAGTCCGTCCCGGCCTACAAGGTCCAGATGGCATTGCGGTGGTGTCCATGGTGATGTACATAACATCACAGACAAGACGCGGTGCCAGACGCCGCATAAGGCAGAATGATACCTGGAGGGAGATAGAAATTTCCAATGCGTCGTGGCTAAGGCGGGCAGAGGGATTCCCTAAGCCCTTGGGTGTCCATACAGCTAAATGTGTCCCTGATAGGGGGGCTAAAAGTACCGGATAAAGTGCACATTCCCCACATCGGGATGCAGGGGCTCAGGGACAATAGAGAAACCAGAAGGGGAACTGAAAAGGAAATAAGGGAAAAGAAAAAGAGGGGAAAAGGGGAGAGCCGGAAAGTGGAAGAACAGGAGAGGGAAGGGGAACGAGGAAAGAGGGAGGGAAAGGGAAGAGGAAAGGGAGGAAATTAGAAGGGAAAGAGAAAACTTGGGCATCCGAGGGTACGGGGATGCCATCGAGGCACACAAAGGGAGGAGGTGAAGGTGGGTGAGAACAATCCAGGGATATATATGAAACCCCAAAGAAACGCCTGCACACATGGCATGAAATTAGGACAGATTACAGAAAGAAAAAATAGGGAGGGGTTAGATCCCTGGAGTGTGCTCACACAAGTCACCCTGACAGTTCGCAAAAACCGTACTTAGGTAATAGTGATAAAGGTTCATAAATTACCAATCAAGCAATGAGGTCAAAGTATAATTTACAATAATGTACAAGATAGTAAAGAAAGTATGTCTTAACTAAACATATGCCGTATACCGTCATATACCCCATGATGAGAAAAGATATTTTTTTCCAAAGAAGAAAAAAAAAAGAAAAAAAAAAGGGGAAGGGGGAGCTGTATCCCAATCCAACATGGCCATCTCATGCATAGGAAGGGCTGAAGGGAGAAATGTGAAAAAAGCATAAACAAAGGAAACAAATGCAGTAAAACTTAAGATAGTCCACCTCGAGGGGGGTTTTTTTATAAGAAGGGTTTGAAACTAATATTTTCATTGAGCCCAGGATATGTGGTAGCATCCAAAATGTGTATCCACTTGGTTTCTAATTGTAAAAGTTTATGGTCAATATCTCCACCCCTCACATGTACAGGGATGTGTTCCAATGCTGTAAATCCTATAACATGGGGATTAGACTCATGGTACTGTGCTATATGTCGATTAATAGAGGTAGAGGTCTTCCCTTTCAATAAGGGTTTGATATGGTCTCGAATCCTCACACAAAATTGGCGTTTAGTTTTACCTACATAGTAACTGCCACAGAGGCATGTAGCAAGATATACTACACCAATAGTTTGGCACGTAATCTTATGTTTAATTTTGTATATTTGGCCATTGGGAAGCGGTTTCTCGCATGTATCGTAAATGAACTCACATGTGTCACAGTGGCCACAAGGAAATGTGCCATGCACAGTTGAAAGACACTCAAGTTTAGGTGTATGGTGACTCGCCGTGACTTTATCCCTTAGGGATGGGGAACGACGGTAAGTAATTTGAGGCTGAGACTGAATGTATTTTTTGATGGTATTGTCTGCTGTTAGGAGGGGCCAAAATTTACATAAAATGTCTCTTATTTCCTTGTGATGTTGGGAATATTGGGTTATAACCCGGACCGGCTGGACGTCATCCCTATTTTTAGTAGAAAATATCAATTTTTTACGATCCAATTTTTTGACTTTGTTGAAGGCCTGCTTCAGCAGGTTATGACTGTAACCTCTTCTTTTTAGTCTTTCATAAAGTTCATGTGAGGCCCTAAAGAAGTCTCCTTCATCCGTACAGTTTCGTCTGATACACAGATATTGGCTGTAAGGAATGCTGTTGAGCAATGGTTTGGGATGAGCGCTGTCAGCGTGTAAAATGGTGTTCCCTGATGTTTCTTTACGATACAGAGACGAAGAAAGATTTCCTTCAGAGTCCAATCGTATTTCCAGGTCAAGGAAGGTAATCCTTGTCTGGCTACACTCCATTGTGAACTTGAGATTATACGAGTTAACCGCCAGAGTGTCTACAAATCTTGAGAGATGTTCTCGAGTGCCTGTCCAAAAGAAAATGATATCGTCTATATACCTGTGCCACGAGGTAACGTGGCACAGGAAATCGACTAAATCATGATTGGAAAAAAGGTCTTTTTCCCACCCCCCCAGGTACAAGTTGGCGTAGGATGGTGCACATTTAGTGCCCATGGCTACGCCTTGTACCTGGAGGAAGTGGGAAGTACCATATACAAAGTGGTTACGTGTTAAGATAAAATTCAGGAGAACAACAACAAATTGGTTGTATGCCTCAGAGCTGGGGCCTCTGTCTTGTAGCAGTTTAGAAATGACTTGAGTGCCAGTATCATGGGGTATAGTGTTATACAGACTTTCTACGTCCAAAGCCACCATCCACGTGTTTCCTGGAAGCTTTAGGTTCTCAAGAACACGGAGAAGGTGTACTGTGTCCTGTACATAGGAGGGAAGAGCCTGAACATGTGGGTTCAGGTACTTGTCCACCAAAGCACTCGCATTTTCTGTCAAGCTTGAACATCCTGATATAATCGGACGCCCAGGGGGATTTTTTAGGGACTTATGAAGTTTGGGCAAGGCATAGAACGTGGGTATTCTTCCATCTTTGACATTTAGGAATTTCCATGTGTTGATGTCTATGATTCCCTTCTGGTAAGCAGAGAAAATGAGTTCATAGTATTCGCGAGCGTAATTTTCAATAAGTGTACGTGAAATGGGTCTATACCAATCAGGGTTGTCAAGGATGTTGCGGCACATGGTTTCATATGCCGCAACATCCATGACAACCACATTGCCACCCTTGTCCGCAGGTTTTATAACCAAACCAGGGTGGTTTTGAAGAGATTTCAAGGCCTGTCTCTGGGCACCAGACAAATTAGAGGAACGTGGAGTGGAGAAATCGGTATCTCTGATAGTCTTAGTTATTTGTTCAACGAATGCCCAAATATTGGGATTCGTGGAAAGGTTAGGGAAATTAGTGGATTTAGGTTTGAAGGATAAGGGAGGAGGGAAGGATACTCCAGAGGCAACAATGCCGTGGTCATCAGATTGCCACTCGCATTTGTCCTCTGTGCCACCTTCTTCAAGAAGTGTTAACAGGTCTTCGATGGCCTGGATTTCGGCCACCGTGGGAACGGTATTATCTGAAGCTAAGGCTACCGTTGAAGTAACCGTTGTTTTATCAAAAATGACCTTATACATCAATTTTCTTGCAAACAATTGTATGTCTTTGACAAATCGAAATTTGTCAAATTCTGCTGAAGGACAGAAGGTGAGGCCCAATTGCAAAACTTTTATTTGGTGTTTAGTTAAAGAAAAAGACGAGAGATTGACCACATCTAGGTCCAGGGTATTGGGTACAAAAGTAGTAGGGGCTACAGTGTTGGGCTCTGGGTTGAGTCCAAGGCTTGGGATAAAAAAATAGGGGCTAACTTGGGATCAATCGACTGGGATGCTGTGGGGAACATAGTAGTTAGAGTAGGTTCACTTACCCGTCTTGCCATGTTGTTGACCTCCTGAATTTTATCTTAACACGTAACCACTTTGTATTTGGTACTTCCCACTTCCTCCAGGTATAAGGCGTAGCCATGGGCACTAAATGTGCACCATCCTACGCCAACTTGTACCTGGGGGGGTGGGAAAATGACCTTTTTTCCAATCATGATTTAGTCGATTTCCTGTGCCACGTTACCTCGTGGCACAGGTATATAGACGATATCATTTTCTTTTGGACAGGCACTCGAGAACATCTCTCAAGATTTGTAGACACTCTGGCGGTTAACTCGTATAATCTCAAGTTCACAATGGAGTGTAGCCAGACAAGGATTACCTTCCTTGACCTGGAAATACGATTGGACTCTGAAGGAAATCTTTCTTCGTCTCTGTATCATAAAGAAACATCAGGGAACACCATTTTACACGCTGACAGCGCTCATCCCAAACCATTGCTCAACAGCATTCCTTACAGCCAATATCTGCGTATCAGACGAAACTGTACGGATGAAGGAGACTTCTTTAGGGCCTCACATGAACTTTATGAAAGACTAAAAAGAAGAGGTTACAGTCATAACCTGCTGAAGCAGGCCTTCAACAAAGTCAAAAAATTGGATCGTAAAAAATTGATATTTTCTACTAAAAATAGGGATGACGTCCAGCCGGTCCGGGTTATAACCCAATATTCCCAACATCACAAGGAAATAAGAGACATTTTATGTAAATTTTGGCCCCTCCTAACAGCAGACAATACCATCAAAAAATACATTCAGTCTCAGCCTCAAATTACTTACCGTCGTTTCCCATCCCTAAGGGATAAAGTCACGGCGAGTCACCATACACCTAAACTTGAGTGTCTTTCAACTGTGCATGGCACATTTCCTTGTGGCCACTGTGACACATGTGAGTTCATTTACGATACATGCGAGAAACCGCTTCCCAATGGCCAAATATACAAAATTAAACATAAGATTACGTGCCAAACTATTGGTGTAGTATATCTTGCTACATGCCTCTGTGGCAGTTACTATGTAGGTAAAACTAAACGCCAATTTTGTGTGAGGATTCGAGACCATATCAAACCCTTATTGAAAGGGAAGACCTCTACCTCTATTAATCGACATATAGCACAGTACCATGAGTCTAATCCCCATGTTATAGGATTTACAGCATTGGAACACATCCCTGTACATGTGAGGGGTGGAGATATTGACCATAAACTTTTACAATTAGAAACCAAGTGGATACACATTTTGGATGCTACCACATATCCTGGGCTCAATGAAAATATTAGTTTCAAACCCTTCTTATAAAAAAACCCCCCTCGAGGTGGACTATCTTAAGTTTTACTGCATTTATTTCCTTTGTTTATGCTTTTTTCACATTTCTCCCTTCAGCCCTTCCTATGCATGAGATGGCCATGTTGGATTGGGATACAGCTCCCCCTTCCCCCTTTTTTTTTCTTTTTTTTTCTTCTTTGGAAAAAAATATCTTTTCTCATCATGGGGTATATGACGGTATACGGCATATGTTTAGTTAAGACATACTTTCTTTACTATCTTGTACATTATTGTAAATTATACTTTGACCTCATTGCTTGATTGGTAATTTATGAACCTTTATCACTATTACCTAAGTACGGTTTTTGCGAGCTGTCAGGGTGACTTGTGTGAGCACACTCCAGGGATCTAACCCCTCCCTATTTTTTCTTTCTGTAATCTGTCCTAATTTCATGCCATGTGTGCAGGCGTTTCTTTGGGGTTTCATATATATCCCTGGATTGTTCTCACCCACCTTCACCTCCTCCCTTTGTGTGCCTCGATGGCATCCCCGTACCCTCGGATGCCCAAGTTTTCTCTTTCCCTTCTAATTTCCTCCCTTTCCTCTTCCCTTTCCCTCCCTCTTTCCTCGTTCCCCTTCCCTCTCCTGTTCTTCCACTTTCCGGCTATCCCCTTTTCCCCTCTTTTTCTTTTCCCTTATTTCCTTTTCAGTTCCCCTTCTGGTTTCTCTATTGTCTCTGTGCCCCTGCATCCCGATGTGGGGAATGTGCACTTTATCCGGTACTTTTAGCCCCCTATCAGGGACACATTTAGCTGTATGGACACCCAAGGGCTTAGGGAATCCCTCTGCCCGCCTTAGCCACGACGCATTGGAAATTTCTATCTCCCTCCAGGTATCATTCTGCCTTATGCGGCGTCTGGCTCCGCGTCTTGTCTGTGATGTTATGTACATCACCATGGACACCACCGCAATGCCCTCTGGACCTTGTAGGCCGGGACGGACTTGCGGTGGGCGCATGCGCCGTGGCCTCCTTCGTCCGCTCACACGTGCGGTGACGTCAGACGCCGCACGTGTGTGGGGGGCATAAGAACGCCGGCATCCCAGGCCAGTACACTCGCCAGGGATGTTACAGGACACCGACGTAATAACTACCACTTGACCGGGTAGGCATTAATATGGACCCTCAATGCTTGGAGCTTAAATAGACTTACCTCTTGTTTACACTATTTCTTGCTTTCTGGTTTATCTTATTTAGTGCTGTCACTGGCTGCAGGCTCTATCTAGCCCAGCATTCGCTATATATCTACTTAATGGTAAGTGTGAACTTACTTTGTTTTTCGCTGGTGCAATCTATTCATGGATTAACTAAAGTGCATTTTGTAACTACATCTCCCCCCAGATAATCCTACAAGTGGGACATAAACTCCTCCCCTGTTTATGCAATTTATAGAGATACGTCTCCTGTCGCTGTTTAGAGTTTCTCTCTAAGCCTAAGGATCTATTGGTGTCCTGTTACCCACTTTAAAGAGTACTATTCTGTAAGTACATCAATTGGAGACTTTTTAGTCCCATACAATCAATTTCTCTATCAACTATTGGGACTTATATGACCCCTTTAGAAAAATATGAAACTATGACAAATGAACTTATTGTAAATAATTATACCTCTTTAGATACGTACTTGGCCAGGTCCTTTTTACTGCCCCCTGCAGCTACCTATTGTGATCTTGGCTGGAGGTTTAGTGCTGGAAGTGTGTTGCCCCCCTGGTGACTTGCAGGTATCTCATTTCCATCTGTAGAATGTCTGGTTGGGTGATTGTTTCGGGATGAGGGCCTCTGGGCTACCCGATGGTGTGTGAGGATGTTCTCTTGGTGCTTTATGAGTGGTGGTGGAGGTTAGTCTATACTGTCAGCTCGCAAACATATATATATATTTAAATGATATCTTCTTTATACTAATTGTACTATTTACTCGATTACATTTACTGATTGTTATGTCTTTTTTATAGAATTACTGTAGCGCTTTAGGTATTAATAACCTATCCCTGAAGAAGCCAATACTGGCGAAACATGTCGGATACTTAAAATACCTACCTACCGCATTGGCCGTTACATCTATGAGGCCAAGCTTTGTGAAGCTCACTACAGATATGTTTTTAGCATTTATGCACACCTTGACTTTGTAATTCTTTTGTTTATTTTTATAAATGATATGTCTTAATAAAAATTATTCATTTTAAAATTGGAACATACTGTGTTTTTCCTGGCACCGTCATAATCCCTACATTCCCTTTCTCTGGCTTTATCAAGTTAAAACTGTATTTTTTCAGTACAGTGCTACATGCCAGGGCTGGTAGACCAAGAAAGTTTGCAGCCAGAACTGGTGGAAGTATTGCTCAGGATACAAATAAAAACCCACAGGTAACCTCAGGAGAAATACAGGCTTCTCTCCAAAAAGACGGTGTGGTTGTTTTTAAAGAGCACAATTACATAGTTACATAGTAGGTGAGGTTGAAAAAAGACACAAGTCCATCAAGTCCAACCTATGTGTGTGATTATGTGTCAGTATTACATTACATATCCCTGTATATTGCGGTCATTCAGGTGATTATCTAATAGTTTCTTGAAGCTATCAATGCTCCCCGCTGAGACCACCACCTGTGGAAGGGAATTCCACATCCTTACCGCTCTTACAGTAAAGAACCCTCTACGTAGTTTAAGGTTAAACCTCTTTTCTTCTAATTGTAATGAGTGGCCACGAGTCTTATTAAACTCTCTTCTGCGAAAAAGTTTTATTCCTATTGTGGGGTCACCAGTACGGTATTTGTAAATTGAAATCATATCCCCTCTCAAGCGTCTCTTCTCCAGAGAGAATAAGTTCAGTGCTCGCAACCTTTCCCCATAACTAAGATCCTCCAGACCCTTTATTAGCTTTGTTGCCCTTCTTTGTACTCGCTCCATTTCCAGTACGTCCCTCCTGAGGACTGGTGCCCAGAACTGGACAGCATACTCCAGGTGCGGCCGGACCAGAGTCTTGTAGAGCGGGAGAATTATCGTTTTATCTCTGCAGTTGATCCCCCTTTTAATGCATGCCAATATTCTGTTTGCTTTATTAGCAGCAGCTTGGCATTGCATGCCATTGCTGAGCCTATCATCCACTAGGACCCCCAGGTCCTTTTCCATCCTAGATTCCCCCAGAGGTTCTCCCCCCAGTGTATAGATTGCATTCATATTTTTGCCACCCAAATGCATTATTTTACATTTTTCTACATTGAACCTCATTTGCCATGTAGTCGCCCACCCCATTAATTTGTTCAGGTCTTTTTGCAAGATTTCCACATCCTGCAGAGAAGTTATTGCCCTGCTTAGCTTAGTATCGTCTGCAAATACAGAGATTGAACTCTTTATCCCATCCTCCAGGTCGTTTATGAACAGATTAAATAGGATTGGTGCCAGCACAGAACCCTGGGGAACCCCACTACCCACCCCTGACCATTCTGAGTACTCCCCATTTATTACCACCCTCTGAACACGCCCTTGTAGCCAGTTTTCAATCCATGTACTCACCCTATGGTCCATGCCAACGCACCTTATTTTGTACAGTAAACGTTTATGGGGAACTGTGTCAAATGCTTTTGCAAAATCCAGATACACCACGTCTACGGGCCTTCCTTTATCTAGATGGCAACTCACCTCCTCATAGAAGGTTAATAGATTGGTTTGGCAAGAACGATTCTTCCTGAATCCATGCTGATTACTGCTAATGAAATCATTCTTATTACTAAAATCTTGTATATAGTCCCTTATCATCCCCTCCAAGAGTTTACATACTATTGATGTTAGGCTAACTGGTCTGTAATTCCCAGGGATGTTTTTTGGGCCCTTTTTAAATATTGGTGCTACATTGGCTTTTCTCCAATCAGCTGGTACCATTCCAGTCAATAGACTGTCTGTAAATATTAGGAACAACGGTCTGGCAATCACCTGACTGAGTTCCCTAAGTACCCTCGGATGCAAGCCATCTGGTCCCGGTGATTTATTAATGTTAAGTTTCTCAAGTCTAATTTTAATTCCGTCCTCTGTTAACCATGTAGGTGCTTCCTGTGATGTGTCATGAGGATAAACACTGCAGTTTTGGCTACTGAAGCCCCCCGATTCACTTGTGAAGACTGAGGAGAAGAATAAATTCAATACCTTTGCCATCTCCCCATCCTTTGTAACCAGATGTCCTTCCTCATTCTTTATGGGGCCAATATGGTCTGTCCTCCCTTTTTTACTGTTTACATAGTTAAAGAATTTCTTGGGATTTCTTTTGCTCTCCTCCGCTATGTGTCTTTCATGTTCTATCTTAGCCATCCTAATTGCACCCTTACATTTCTTATTGCATTCTTTATAAATTCTGAATGCTGAGGATGATCCCTCAACCTTGTATTTTTTGAAGGCCTTCTCCTTTGCTTTTATATGCATTTTTACATTGGAGTTAAGCCATCCAGGATGTTTGTTCGCTCTTTTAAATTTATTGGCTAATGCCCTTATTTAATATGCTCTTAAAGCAAACCCATCTCTCCTCCGTATTCTTTGTTCCTAATATTTTATCCCAATTTATGCCTTTTTTTCAACGACACTTGAGCAAAAAAGAGCTTCATAGTTCAGCTGCCAGAAGGAAGCCTTTACTGCGCCAATACCACAAATCCAATGAGGCATGTCAAGGTGTTGTTGGGCATATTGTAACCAGGCTTTTTGTGGAACTTGTACAGTAAACCCTTCTTTCTGGCATTTTGACCATACAGCTCTTTTTTTTTCAAGTATCATCGTATTGTGCTCCTTAAAATCAACCACACCATCTTTTTACAGAGCAGCCTGTATTTCTCCAGAGTAGGGATGAGCCGAACACCCCCCCGGTTCGGTCACAGCAGAACATACGAACAGGCAAAAAATGTGTTCGATCACACAAACACCGTTAAAGTCTATGGGACACAAAGGCTTATATGCACGTTATTGTCATAAAAAGTGTTTGGGGATCTGGGTCCTGCCCCAGGGGACATGTATCAATGCAAAAAAAGTTTTAAAAATGGCCGTTTTTTCGGGAGCAGTGATTTTAATAAATAAATATGGACACACCCCAGGTACGAAATTTAAAGGAATATTTCACTTTTATTGTTTCACTTTAAGCATTATTAAAAACACTGCTTTTGAAAATTGCCGCTTTTAAAACTTTTTTTTGCATTGATTCATGTCTCCTGGGGCAGGACCCAGATCCCCAAACACTTTTTATGACAATACCGAACATATAAGCCTTTAAAATTAGCACTTTTGATTTCTCCCATAGACTTTTAAAGGGTGTTCCGCGGCTTTCGAATTTGCTGTGAACACCCCAAATTGTTCGCTGTTCGGTGAACAGACGAACTTACGTTCAACTCGAACATCCGGCTCATCCCTACTAACGGAGGTTACCTGTGGGTTTTTCTTTGTATCCCGAACAGTTCCTGTGGCTGTTTTGGCTGAAATCTTTCTTGATCTACCTGACCTTGGCTTGGTATCAAGAAATCCTGATATTTCCACTTCTTATTAAGTGATTGAACAGTACTGACTTTGCTTTGATGTCTTTTTAAATCCTTTTTTATCTTTGTAACGTTTCATTACCTTGCTACGCAGGTCTTTTGACTGTTCTTTTCTACCTACTCATGGCGCAGTGCCTAGCCTGCTTAGTGCATCCATGTGAGAGCTAACAAACTCTTTGACTATTTATACCCAGACACTAATTGTGATTTAAAAAGCCACAAATGTTTGAAATTAACCTTTAATTCCCATTTTAACCTGCGTGTGCCACCTTCTGTGTCTGGACCAAGGCCAAACATTCCAGGGTATGGAAACTTTTTATCAGGGCCATTTGAGTGATTTCTGTTATCATTATGATTTAAAAAGGATCCCAAAAACTATGTGATAATAAATGGCTTCATGTGATTGCTATCCTTAACCTCTTGGCATCTGCACTATAGCTGAATGACGGCCGCAGCGCGGACCTGAATTTCCGGAAGGCCGTCATATGATGGCCTCCCCTGTGCACGTGCCCTGCAGGGTGCGCATGGAGCACGCTTTGATCACTGAGTCACTGAGACTCGGGTGATCACCGATCCGAGTAATTGGCCGGTTCCGGCCCATTACCATGTGATCAGCTGTCAGCTGATCACATGATGTAAACAAAAGCTCGGTAATAGTTTTTTTTTCTCCTCACGCTGATAGCGTGAGGAGAAAAAACAGCCGATCACCGGCTCATCTGCAAGGGACATCGGTCCCAAAGAGGAAGAGGCAATTATGCCTCATCTGTGCCACCTGCCATTGCCACCTAACAGTGCCCACAGTGCCCACCAGTGCCACCTATCAATGCCCATGAGTGCCACCTATCAATGCCCACAAGTGCCACCTATCAATGCCCACCAGTGGTGCCAATCAGTGCCGCCTAGCAGTGCTGCCTATCAGTGTAACCAATCAGTGCCCATTACTGCCACCCATCAGTGTCCATCAGTGCCGTCTCATCAGCGTACATCAATGAAGGCAAAAAGTTTCCTGTATTAAAACTTTTATCACTTAATATGGTTCACAGGAATACCGCCCCCTCCTATGCTCCAAACGCTGCGCTCACAGATCTACCTTTCACTGACAGCTGCTGCTTATATAAATAGTGCAAAAATTAGTAATAGGTGATTCACTAAAACCTGCCCTTACCTAAAGTGAAATCAACTAGCAGCGCTCACTACAACAAATTATAATTAATATACATGTGTAAATATGACATAATAAACTGAGAAGTGACAACCTGATCAGTGTCACCCCAAAATAATACCAAATATTACAGTGTACAAAATGTGAATATATACAGTGAATATTCAATAAATAAAGTTCAACAAATAGTGACGTAGTGATGTGTGTGGTCAATAATATATATTAATAATAAGGAAAAGATCTTCAGTGCACAAAAATCTTCCACCACACCGCTGTGAACTGTGGTCTCCACTCCCCTTCAGCGAGCAAACTCACCAGATACTTTTGCCTTACACTCTCGTGCTCGGCTCACAGGCTATTCCCACACAGTAAGGGGTACCGTGATTATATCCACTTAATTCCCGTTGGATCTCCAGAGCCTATATAGGCGTACTCTCCACATGAAACAAAGAAAAGCGAACCAATAGTGCAGTAACGCAATGAACTTTATTTAAAAGAAACACTCTCCTCCACCATTAAACTCACATTTCCACAACTTGAATCAAGCATCAAAGCACAGCAATCATGGACTTCACCAAAAATAGACTCTCCAAATGATAACCGAACGTATAGTGGTCACGGCGGACCCAGGAAGCTCAGTGTTCAGAGACACTCTCACCCGTTCGCCGAGTCCCCTGGAACCGCTTCCCCGCTTCTCCGTACGGCGCCTCCTGTCACAGCGTCCTACGTCTAGCGCGTCAGATTGCCTCGTAGCCACGCCCCGACATGTTTCGTCACAAGGGACTTATTCATGGGATTGGCTGCGCTATCTGGCAATCTTTCTTAAATACACTCCTTACCCGTATGACGCGCGGTAATGATGACACCGCGCTTGCGCACTTCCTGTGTCTCCGCTCGCACCATACGTGTACATAGCTTGATGTGCAAAGGTTCACATACATTTAAAAACTTTCGTTACCGCAAATGTTGAGTAAGACACTGCATCTCTGCAAAAAGATCCACTGAGTGATCCAGCACGCCCATCTCATAGGCTATGCTGGTGCACAGTAGTCTTTACATGTAAATGCTACTGCAGGCATGGAGTGTCATCTCATAAAATATTTTTAAAATATTTTTAAAATATTTTGTAAGGGATTTTCTTCAATCCCCTGCAAAATTAAAAACTTTTTAGTATTACTGTAAAAAGCTATAGTTAGCACTAAAATTGAATGGTTGGAAAATAACTAAAGGTCAGCCTTGACCCATTACAGCATACCCCAGGAAATCCTGGGTGTCCTAAGAAACTGTCGACACACATTATTGTAACTATCTCGTCCCCTACTACAGTTGCTAAAGAGCACCATATATTCGTCTAATCTATACTACCCCCTCCCTTTCTGTCACTCCCCCTAGAGGTTAGATTCTACAATTGCGTTGGTGTTACAGAACCTCTCTGTATCCAGGATCAGAGTGACATATATAGAAGGACCCCAACTGCTTCCCCATCAATAGTCGTTAATGAAACAGTTGAGGTCCAGATCTATATTCAACCCCCCCGGAAAAAGACATTTGAACAGGTATATCCACCGGGTTTCTCGTTGAGACAAATCTCTTATTCTATTTGAGCCCCTCCACGATGGGTATACAATGTCTATCCCGCAGAACTGAAGTAAAGTGGGGTCCTGGTTATGGTGTTCTTTAAAATGGAGGGACACACTATGATACTTAAAACAATTTTTTATATTGGTTAAGTGCTCAGAAATACGAACCCTTAGTGCTCTTTTTGTACGTCCTATATAGAACAGGCCAGATGGGCACCACATCAAGTATACAACAAATGATGAATTGCATGTGATGAACTCTTTAATTTCAAAAGTTTCATTTGCTCGATTGGTGATAGACTTCGTGCTCCTACTTTTATTCCTCACTGTTCTACAACATATGCATTTGTTGCATGGAAAGAAGCCTTTAAGATTGATTTTAATTGATGGCTGAGCTGGAGGGTCAAGAATTTTCTTTACTACTCTGTCTCCAAAGTTAGGGGCCCTCCTGTAAATGAACTTAGGGGTTTCTGGTAACATCTCTCCTAGATGTCGGTCCCTACGGAGTATGTACCAATATTTTTTGAAAATGGTCTCTATCTCCCTATATTGACTGTGATAGTTGGATATGAAACTCCATTGATGTTTTTCCTCAGATTTAATCCTTTCTTTCTTTTTCAAACAGTCCTCCCTTGGTACATTAGCTATCCTTTCTATGACGTCATCCATGGACTTTTTTGAATATCCTCTCTGCAGGAATCTCTCTTTCAAAACCTTAGCCTGCGTGTAATACTTCTCTTGTTCCGTACAATTACGACGAATCCTCAGGAATTGTCCCTTCGGGATATTCTTTATCCATACAGGGTGATGACCACTCCTGATGGATAAAAAACTATTCCGGTCGGTCGGCTTAAAGTATACACTAGTCACCAGAGATTGCTCCTTCCTTTCAATGGACACATCCAAAAAATTAACACATGTTTCACTAATTTGGGCCTCCAATCTAATATTGTTATTATTAGTATTGAGATATTCCAAAAATTCCTCGACAGAGTTTCTCGATCCCTCCCAGATGAACAGGAGGTCATCTATAAACCTTCGATAAAATTTCAACTGGGGATGAGGCTTGCTAAAAATGAATCTGTCCTCCCATTCAGCCATGAACAGGTTGGCGAGGCTGGGGGCAAACTTTGCCCCCATAGCCACGCCAACCCGTTGGGAGAAGAAGTGTCCATTCCACCAAAAATAATTGTGTGACATGCAGAAGTTTAGGGCCTGGCCCACAAACCTCTTCTGCATGTCAGGAATGTCCTCTCTCCTGCTTAGAGCCCAGTTCAATGACAGGGAGGCGTCCTCATGTTGAATGATCGTGTATAATGAGGACACGTCCGCTGTCACCAGGAAGATGTCATCAGTAGGGTTCAAACAGACTTCCCCCAATCTTTGGAGTAGGTCGGTTGTATCCCGTAAATATGCCTTAGTGGTTTTCACACTTGGCTGGAGGAACCTATCTAGGTATTCTCCCAACCTCGCCGTGACAGATCCTATCCCGTTTACAATCGGGCGTGCTGGGGGACATTTGGCATCTTTATGAATTTTGGGAAGCGTGTATATAATTGGAATCCTACAAGCACTGGGGACAAGGTATCTTTTTTCTCTGAGATTCAGGGCATTAATGGCGTATCCCCATTCAACCAGTGAATTTAATTGTTCCCTATATTTCTCAGTAGGATCAGTGGTTAATCTTTCATATGTGGAGCGGTCATTAAGCATGTTTGAAAGTTGTCCATGATAAAAGAATTTATCTAAAATGACAACCCCCCCTCCCTTGTCAGCCGGACGTATGATAATATTGTTCCGTTTCTCCAGTGCCCTGATTCCTTCATTAATATATTTTGGATTCACTTCCTCTTTAACTTTAATTGTATCTAGATCCCTTAAAACTAGATTTTTGAATACCTCAACATAATGGTTATTGGAGTTTTGGGGATTAAATAGCGACTTATTCCTCAGGCCGCTATCCACTTTGCCCGAGGAGGGCATGGCATTCTGGGCAGAAACTACTGGATGACTGAGAAAATATTTTTTAATGTTGAGGGATCTAATAAACTTATGAGTGTCGATGTACACTCCAAATTTATTTAGTATTCTCCTCGGAGCACATTTAAGGCCCAAATTTAAAATATTTTTCTCCTTAACATTTAATGTCACTTCATTTAAATTGTAGACACCCATATTTACATGTCCCTCAATCTCTTTTTTGGGTTGTTGCCGTCGTCCTGCCCGGCATCCCCTCCGCCTCCTGGGAATGGTCCCATTGCCCTGTTGGTATATGGTTGTGGTCCCTTCATTCCTTCCCTGTTGTGTGTTGGGTGGTTCTTTCCTCTCGGTGTCCCTCCTCCTCTCCCCCTCCTCCCTCGCTGGCCTAAAAAAGGTGGGGGGCCTTGTTCCTGATGTTGGGGTCCGTAATAATCGCCCTCCAGAGGTAGATATCGGTTGTGAATTGGTATGGGACTTCTCCCCTCCCCGTAATTAGATGGCTGATATTGGTAATAATTACCATAATTTTGTTGTCTATATTGATCACTTCCATAATTGGATCTCTCCATTTGGGGGCCCTTCCAATCATCCTGATTGTAATGGACATATTGTCCCCCTCTCATTGCTTGGGGGGGTTTTGGTGAGCCATAGCAGTCATTAGATTGGTTCCCTTTATATTGTATAGGGGGATAATTGTTATGAGTATGTCCAGGTGTATTCTGTTCATACCTCACCCCACCCTTCTTATTATCAACCTTCTTATTTGGGTCTACTTTAGGGGCACTGGTTGCCTTCCCGTTTCCTTTGACTGGTACGGGGGCCTCTTTAATATCTGTGGTGGGGATCTGCCAAGCATAGATTTTATTGTTCTTAAAATCCGCCACATCCCTATTATACTTTTTCACTTTTTTTCTTTGTGTGTCTCGATCTATTTTTTCAAGTTTCTTTTTCATGTTAGTGTTGAATTCCTTCATTTGGTTTGATTCATTGGCTGGTTCTAATTTGCTGCGAATATGGCTAATTTGTTCATTAAGCCTCCCCAATTTCACTTGTTTCCTAGTGAGTACCAGATCTTGTAACTCCCTCCCCACTCTATTAAAAAATTCCAACCATTCATTCATAAAACACTGGTCATCAAGACCATCCTGGGGGGGCACATCCCACCTCAAACTCCTAAAAATTATTTTTTCTTTTTGGTAGTGTGAGAATGTAAAAACATCCCACCAGGTCTTAATCTGTTTCTCCAACAGACTTTCTAGATTTTTAAGCATGCCGGGCACGTCCTCATCACTTTCAGCCATCTCTTGATTAGCTGAAAAGATACTATCTGGATTCATTTGTCTATTGGCAAGAAAATTAAAAACTTCCATGGCTGCACGCATTAATTTGTTCAATACGTCTGTCACTTAATATGGTTCACAGGAATACCGCCCCCTCCTATGCTCCAAACGCTGCGCTCACAGATCTACCTTTCACTGACAGCTGCTGCTTATATAAATAGTGCAAAAATTAGTAATAGGTGATTCACTAAAACCTGCCCTTACCTAAAGTGAAATCAACTAGCAGCGCTCACTACAACAAATTATAATTAATATACATGTGTAAATATGACATAATAAACTGAGAAGTGACAACCTGATCAGTGTCACCCCAAAATAATACCAAATATTACAGTGTACAAAATGTGAATATATACAGTGAATATTCAATAAATAAAGTTCAACAAATAGTGACGTAGTGATGTGTGTGGTCAATAATATATATTAATAATAAGGAAAAGATCTTCAGTGCACAAAAATCTTCCACCACACCGCTGTGAACTGTGGTCTGAGCGCTGCTAGTTGATTTCACTTTAGGTAAGGGCAGGTTTTAGTGAATCACCTATTACTAATTAAAACTTTTATGTAGTAAATGGTAGAAACTACCAACTCACGAAAATGGAAGCTGATAGAACTAATGTAAAATTAATTAATGTAAAATTGATTGATTGAGGAGCAGCACGTTATAACAAAAATAAAAGGACAATAATTAACGGATTAATTACAAACCACGCTCCTTGTAAAGTGCAAGTGCAGAATCACACTCTAATGTAAACCAAAACATATGTTATAGTGTATAAATAATATCAATAGTGATACTCATAAAAAGCTAACAACTAAGTGAAATAAACCAATAACCGTATTGAAAATTAAAAAAATTAAAATTAAAAATAAAACCAAAACAAGTGAAAGCAACAGTTCAAATTCAAAATTGAATTCCAAAAAATTCAAAAAATATGTGTTCAAAAAATGTTCAAATAGTGATGAAATCAAACTTCTGGATAAATCCTCCTGGGGTTCAGCAAGGCATCAAACAACAGTAATCCACCACCATCACCGGCCACACAGACTACTCACCAGATTGAAGTGACTCCCATAACAGGAGTCAAAAACGCTTCAAGAACAGCCAAAGAAGCTTCTCGTGATCACGGCTTTGTTCAGGTGCTGGAACTCAGGTAGCTTAGGTGACACTGTAGCTGCTTGGATGCATGCAAACGAACTCCCGAATAGAGATGGGTCATTGAAGACCATTAGTGCCATGAACGGGGAGAAATTAAATGAAAAACTCCCATCGTGAAGTATGGCAAAAAAAATGTATTGAACAGGCTAAAAACAAGCTAAAAAACGCATCACTCACGTGTGGGTACGTACGAACAAACAATCAAACTATGTTGCGAACGCAAGTGGCGTGTCACAGTCATCAGGGATAAGCTACCTGAGTTCCAGCACCTGAGTGCTGAGGTACTATAATTAAAGAATTGTCCTCCTCTTTAATCTTTATCATCTCCCTCTGAATTCTGGCTGTCACTTTAGCTATAATCTTTTGTATGTAAGTTAATGCTTTAAAGTGGAGTTCCACCCAAAAATGGAACTTCCACTTTTTGGAATCCTCCCCCCCTCCGGTGTCACATTTGGCACCTTTCAGGGGGCGGGGGAGCAGATACCTGTCTAATACAGGTATTTGCTCCCACTTCCTGGCATAGATAGACCTATGCCACTTCCGGCGCCTACTCTGTCCTCCCCCGCTGTCTTCTGGGAGACACACAGGTCCCAGAAAACAGCAGGGACAAGTGAGGACGCGCAGCGCGACTCGCGCATGCGCAGTAGGGAACCAGGAAGTGAAGCCGCATGGCTACACTTCCTGATTCCTTTAACGAGGATGGAGGTGGCAGCAGCCGAGAGCCGACGTACAGATCTGGTTTGGCTGCCGACATCGCGGGCTCCCTGGACAGGTAAGTGTCCATATATTAAAAGTCAGCAGCTGCAGTATTTGTAGCTGCTGGCTTTTAATATTTTTTTTTTCGGCAGGCCTCCGCTTTAAGTTTAGATCGCACAGCTAAAACCCCTTTCTCCCATATGCACCATAACAATAGAGGTTTTCTTCCTTTTCTCAGTTTTTTTAATACCTTACGTGATACCAAAGATAAATTTGAGATCTCCCCCTTACCTTGATATTCTTTCATCCTGTAAGGAAAACTTAGCAGATTATGCAAATGTACATATAAAAGCACTTCCCACTCTCACGATATCTGGGTGTGTGGAAGGGAGATCCCGAATTTACTTTTGTCCCCATTTCTAACTAAGTCCCTACCTGCCTGGGCTCCTTAACTTACCCTTGAGCACCAATACTAACAATTTTACAGCGTTACCCCAACGCTTAAGGCCAACCTGGGCACAGCAATATAGAAGTCTCAGGCTGCCACACCAAACAGTATGCAACTTCTTTGGAGGCGTCTGTCCTAGTAGGGGGGGGGGGGGGACCCAGGTGCAATTCAGTAGTTAAACAATTTAGTCACCTTAGCGGCGGCATCCCCTCCCAACCAAAAATACTCAAGCAAAACAACTTTTTCTCTTTTAACCATTTCAATACCAGGCACTTTCCACCCTTCCTGCCCAGGACATTTTTTAGCTTTCAGCGCTGTCGCACTTAGAATGACAATTACTCAGTCATGCAACACTGTACCCAAAATAAATGTTTATCATTTTATTCCCACAAATAGAGCTTTCTTTTTGTGGTATTTGATCACATCTGTGGTTTTTAATTTTTGCGCTCTAAACGAAAAAAGATCGACAATTTTGAAAAAAACAACTGATGGGCACTGATAGGCAGCACTGATAGGCGGCATTGATGGGCACTGATAGGCAGCACTTATGGGCACTGATGGGCACTGATAGGTGGCACTGGGTAGGCAGCACTGATGAGGAGCTACTGACAGGCCTTACTGAGTGGCACTGATTGGCACTTTGATAGGGCACTGACAGCCATTACTGATGGGGCACTGATTGGCACTTTTTTGGGCACTGTTGTGGGCACCAATCTGCATTTTTATGGGCACTGACAGGCTTTATAAAGGGGAACATGCTGGTAGGGGATGGGCACTGATTGGCAGCTGATGGGCACCTTTTGATGGGGGCTGTGCTGATAATCATTGTGCTGCTTATCAGCACAGACCCCCCTCTGACAGTGTGAACCGAGGAAAGCCATTTACCAGCACTTCCTGGTTCATGCGATTTTCAGCTATGATTGGTCACAGCTGATCACGTGGTATAAACCTCTGTCAGAGGCTTCATACCACGATTGGAGTTGCAGTGTGTCAGACTGACACACAGTACCTCCGATCGCCGCGGTGCGCACCCCCGTGGGCACGTTTCGGCTCTGTTTTTCTGATCACGTCATATGACATCCGATCAGGATAACTAAACCATTTTGCCGCCATCGTTTTGCTATACGGCGGGCAGCAAGTAGTTAATAATTAACTCTTTTAACCTAAGTCCCTACCAAACCTGAGTTTTTAACCACTGCCACCAAACTGATAGGATACTTCTGGATCCTACAAACTCTAGTCCTATCTATCACCTTATCATTGTTAATCTTACCATATTTTTATTGCCGGCACGTCTCCGTTCATCACACCCAGATCTGTGCAGGGAACAGTGTATATACAAAAGTGAATTAACACAGATTAGATCTACACACTGTTCGATTTATTGGTCCTGTTACAGCATATTTAGAGTATACAATTAAGATCTCGCCCTCCCATAGGATATTACCAATCCAAACCATGCCAAACACCTCATCCATGTACATACAGTTATTCATAGCATTTCTCACCTGTCAATGTTCAGACAGTTTTTATAACAGCTTTTTGAACACTACACAGGCTATCACATCACTTTGATCAAGGCATTAGCTTTGTGGTTGACACAAACCTAAACAAGACTTCCATCTTCTCAGTAGAAACATCCCTCTTACTTCTAACTTGAGAGCAACAATATATTTAAAGGAGTAATAACCCAAAACAATAAATATATCTTAGAGTGTCTCTCAACCACCTCTTTCACATAGGAACTAGAGAAATAATGCTGCTAGCCATGACAGCTTCCTTCCTGTTAATAGTTGCTACCAGACTTCATTGCATGGGGTCCCCTGTTTTATCCATACCAGACCCTCATCAAGGATAAGGGTCTGCCATGTATTTTTAGGGTGAAAGACACAATTTGTTTAGTGTGGGGTCCCCCATTAACATCTACAGTATATCAGACCCTCATCCAGGATAAGGATCTGGTATAGATGAAGAGAGTCCCCGGCCTCTTTGTTTACAAATAGAATATGCTGCAGCAAAAATGACATTTAAATCACTTTTAAATTGACTCGTCGTTGGTGGCACCGCCTCCCCCTTGTGATGTCACTGACTAGTTCGGCTGTCAATCAATGCAGAGCGTTTTTTTTTTTCTGGGTGCGTGATTCATGATGGATTTACAACAGGGGACACTGTTTTTTAATTTTTTTAATATAGGATCTGTTACATAGTTACATAGTAGGTAAGGTTGAATAAAGACAACAGTCCATCCAGTTCAACCTGTGTAGGTGTATGCATTGATAATCATTTCCCATATCCCTGTACGTTGTGTTCTTTAAGATGCGCATCCAAGAGTCTTTTAAAAATATCAATGCTCCCCACTGACACCACCACTTGTGGAAGAGAGTTCTTAACGCCCTGACAGTGAAAATCCACTGTGCTGCTTAAGATTAAACCACTCCTCCAATCTCATTGTGTGGCCCCATATCCTCTTACAACCCCTGAGATTGAATAGCTTTTTTCCTATTCTGGGGTCACCATTGAGGTATCTGTAAATCGCTGTCATGTCCCCTCTCAAGCGTCTTTTCTCCAGCAAGAATAAATTTAGTGCTTGTAGTCGCTCCTCGTATTTGAGGTCCTCCATCCCCCTTATTAATTTAGTTACCCTTCTTTGGACTCTCTCTCCAGCTCCAGAACATCCCTTCTGAGGACTGGTGATCAGAACTGCATGGAGTACTCCAGATCAGACCAGAGATTTGTAAAGTGGCAGGATTATAGTTTTGTCTCTGGAGTATATCCCCTTTTTTATGCATGCTAATATTCTGGTGGCTTTGGTAGCTGCAGTTTGACGTTGCATGCTATTTCACAGTCTATCTTCCACTAGGACCCCTAGATCTTTCTCCATCCTTGATTCCCCCAGAGGTTCTCCCTCTAGTGCGTAGTTTGCATTTATTTATTTATTAATCTCATTATTTTACATTTTTCCACATTAAACCTCCTTTGCCATGTAGTTGCCCACTCCCATTATTTTGTTCAGATCTTTTTGTAAAATTTCTATATCCTCCTGATGTGAAGTTATTTCCCTGCTTACTTTTGTGTTGTCCGCAAAAACTGAGATTGATCCATCTATCCCATCCTCTATATCATTTATGCATAAATTAAACAGAATTGGTCCCAAGACAGAACCTTTGGGTACCCCACTTACCACTCCAGACCAGTCTGAGTACACGTTATTTATCACTACCCTTTGGACGCACCCCTGTAACCAGTTTGCTATCCAAGAACAAACCTTAATTGTAAAAACTGTCTGTGTTTTTGATATTTTTTGACACTTTTTTGGTGAATGGGGCGCCGGGATCTGCGGGCCCCATTCACAGAACTCCACAACCACAGCCCAGAGTTTTGGGGAAGAGACCCTTTTCCCCATCAACATAGGGGCAAGGTGCTTTGGTGTGGGGGGCTCAAAGCAACCACCCTCCCCCCTATGTTGAGGGCATGTGGCCTGGTTTGGTTCAGGTGGGGTTGCGCTTGCTCGCCCCCCCACCCCTTTGTTGACCTGCTAGGCTGCATGCTCAGCTAAGGGTCTGGTATAGATTATACCCCCCCCCCCCCATGTTTAACAATCTCTTGCCTATTACCTTAGAAGTAGGGTGCAGATATGGCATCCATACTTTACTCATGTTCTGCGAATCTGCCTTGAACAGAACCCAGGCACCTTCAGTTTATCCCTAGTTACAGAAGCCCCATTCAATTACCCCTCATTAGCCTCATTATGCTATGTTTTTTTTTCTTAAAAAAAAATTGAAAATGTAAAATACACAACTAAAATACCACACCAAGAAAAAAAAGGAAAAAACACACAGAACACAAAATAAAGTAAATAAACTACCATAAGTCAGAGCCAGGCCAACGCCCAGGCAAACAGGGTGGCCACCCACAAGCTGTAACAGAGAAGTGAGAAAAGGGGCAGAGGGAGGGTAATTAACATGGTATTTTAAATGTGAAAAAAATTTGCTAATGTCATGATCTCATGAAATGCTGTACTTTTCTGAATTACCAGGTAAACCCTGAAAAAGAAGTCTACTGGACCCATGTTAGCTCAGATGCCTGTAGGTTTGCTCTAATGTGGAAATATGGTGGAATTTACATGGATGCTGATGTCATCTCACTTCATCCAATACCCCAGGACCATTTTCTAGCAGCCCAGGATTTCACAACTACTAGCAGTAGTGTTTTTGGCCTCTCCTCACATTACCAGTTGGCGTGGCAGTTTATGGAAAACTTTGTTGAGAACTACAGGGGAGAAATATGGGGACACCAAGGGCCGGGGGTTTTCACTCGTGTTGTGAATAAATTCTGTGGCATGCCGGTATTTACCTCTACGGATGATGTCATGTGTGGAAACATCAGTTATTTTCATCCTCAACGTTTCTACCCCATCTCATATCCAGCATGGAGAAGTTACTTTGAAGTCTGGCAGAATTTGCCAACATTTAATGATTCCTATGCCTTACATCTTTGGAATTTCATGAATAAAGAAGGTAAATCCATGGTACCTGGAAGCAACACATTGGTGGAACATCTCTACCAGAAACAGTGCCCTACCACTTATGGATATATTTTGAGAAATGAGAAAACTCACCTGTAACTTAAATTGAGGGTATTTGGCTCATTTAAAATGTAACTCAATTTTTGTAAATAAAAAAGAAAATCCCCTCTGGGTGATCAATATACATTGCAGGGATTTTAACAAACTTTATTGTAGATCCCTCCTGTTTTCTGTTGTTTGTTTCACCATGTCCCTTGTAGTCATATTCAGATTGAAAGGGTCTGGTTCATTGTAACTGAACTTTCCCTGTTCTGATGAGAAAAACTGCAGTGTTTGCATCCCTTTAGAATGATTTAACCCTTGGGGAGTATTTGCCAAAAATAACATTCCTATTGCAGGAGGTCCCTAAAAATTACTTATAATGCAGACTTCTGGGAAAATCTGTGAGCCAATCACACAAGCAGGAAATTACATTTCTTGGAGCAATTTGTATACCAACAGTGTACAGCACACACCCATAAATGTAATTTCTTGTGTGATTGGCTCACTGATTTACATAACACCTCCAAGTAGCCATATTGCACTTAATTTTACAGATAATTATAACAGCTGCTGAGTGAAAATGAAAGGTAATTTTAATAGCATTAAAGTAATGGGAGGGGAGAGGTAAAGCCAGAGAGATGAGAATTATTTGACAGTGGCTTCAAAAACGAAGGTCCACATTTAATCCATTATCTCTTGCATCAAGCAGAATTAACATTTGCAGTTCAAAGGTTTTCTTTTCCTAAGTATTCCTAAACTCTCCCTTATGAACCAAAATATTCATGTCTTCAATAGAATGGCCTAGTTGTGAGAAATTATGCCCCACAGGTGTGCAAAAATCATCTCACTTCTCTTTATTTATAATGTGTGTGTATATATTCATTCTTTTTTGTCTTTTTTGTCCTGTTTCATCCTGGTTGCACTTGTTTGATTGAATGAGGTACACCTCATAAATGGAGGTGCAAATGCATGATCCTGTAATAATGAAGGTGAAACTTTTTATTGTATATTCTCATACTTCCCAACCATCCCAGATTCCGGAGGACCGTCCCGAGATTTTAAGTAAGTCCCGGTGCCCCGCAGATCTGGGCTGGAGTGCTGGAATCCAGAGTTCCATTTCCAGTTCCCCGTAACAAGTTCCAGTACTGGGCTCCATTTAGTGGTGGTATCCTCAAAGTGGGAATCTCTGCCCCCCCCCAATCTTCAATACTGTCATTGGTTGCTAGGACTGCCAACATCCTAGCAACCAATCACACAATTTGCAGACCACCTCCCAGCTTCGACCACTGCCTCTGGCTTCCTATCTCTTAGCGGCATCCACCTTTGAAGAGGAGCCATGAAGTAGCTTCAAAAAGTGAAAGGACAGTGAAAGACAGAGACAGCACAGTGAGAGAAGCACAGGGATCGAAGCCATCCAGTACACTGCCTATGCAAGCCCAGCCAGTGATTTAGTTAGTATCATTACCTCCTTATGCCATCCACTACCCTTCCTATTCCATCTCCCCTTTAACCCCTCCACCAGCATCACTCCCGCTCCAACCCAATCCCTCTTCTGCTAGCTTCCACTGCCAAAAACACTCCATCACAGCCAGGCAGCGTGCTACTCCCTCTCCTGCTTGATGCCTCCCTGCCTGTCATTTCAATGAATTCCATCACTCTTCTATCTGCCACTGCTCCCAGCCATTTCTGCAGTCTCTCCCGCTGTCACCACTGCTTGATGCCTACATGCCTGTCATTCCAATTACATGCTTCATTTTTGCACTCGCACACTTTGCTACCTGCACTCATTTCCCTACCATGCAGCAAACCTACATAGCCAACAGTATTGAATCCCCTTACCAGCTGTTACAACTGCCCCATGCCTCCCAGAATCTTCCCTCTTCCCCCTCCTTGGCTCCTCTTCCCCCCCACAGGCTCTTCCAGCATCCTCTTTCATTCCCACTCACCAGCCAACATTGAAATCCATCCTCTAGCCCAGTCCTCACCTCCCACTAGCCTGAGGCATTGTTTTCTGTGATCCTTTCCAGCCACCAACCAATTTTCCCACAACCCTCCCACCCTCTATCACTCCCTCCCCAGAGACTTCAATACCTTCCAGTTAAAACGCCCGCCCCACCCCAACTTAAGCTTTTTCTATCCCTACCCCACCTCCACTTACCATTTCCCCATACCTACCCCCAACTCATACCCTAGCCCAACCCCCACCATCCACCTATAACCCCCTAACACCCCCAGCCCACTTACCTATTCTGCATCAGAAAAATGACATGGAGGTGTTGTAATATGTTGGCACTGATGGGGGGCACAGTGACAGGGAGAGCAGGGTGGAAGAGAGGGTCTGTGCTAAAAATGGAGGTTGAGGGGACTTGTGCTTGAAGAGGGGGAGGGAGATTTGGTTGGATAGAGGGATTGGAGGAAAGGAGGATTCGTGCTGGGGGAATTTGGGAAGGGGAGCTTTTACTGGAAAGGGGGGGTGTCATGAGGGAGGATTTGTGGGATGGAAGAGGAATTATTTTGTGAGGAGGAATTAAAGAGAAGGTGGATTTGTCCTGGGGAGAAATTGAAGGGCAAAAGGATTTGTTCTGGGAGGGGAACTAAGGTGGGTGGGGATTTGTGCTGAGATGGGGAAGAAGGGTGGCTTGTGCTGGGAGGGGGGATTCAGGGTGGTGGAGGAAAATTTGTCCTGGGGAAGGGGACGAAGATTTGCTCTGGGAGGGGGGGATTAGGTGGGAGGATTTGTGATAGAACTGGGAAGAAGACTTGTGCAGGCATGGGGGATTTGAGGGAAAGAGGATTTATGCTGGGGAGGATGGGGGGAGAGTCTTTTACCCAAGATTGGAGGGAGGTTGTGGAAGGGAGGACTTGAGACACAGGATCTGTGCTAGGAGTGGGAAGAGAATTTTTGCTGGGAGGGAGATTTGGGGGCAGATTTGTCCTGGAGGGTTTTGAAGAGGGCGAAGAAGGATTTGTGTTGAGATGGAGGGGTGGGGTGGCTTTGTGCTAAAGGCAGGGAGAGGATATGTGCTGGGAGGGGATTTGGGAGTGGAGTATTTGTGCCAGGATGAAGAGTTGTGCTAGGAGAGGGCATTTGGGGGGTGGAAGATCTGTGCTGGGGGAAATTATTTGTGCTAGAAGTGGAGAAAGGATTTACGCTGGGAGGAGGAGGATCTGCACTAAAATAGAGATTCAGGGGGCTGCTTGAAGGGGGGAGAGAATGTTTGCTGGGAAACAAAATTGGGGGGATTTGTTGTTCTGAGAAAGGGGATTGGTGAGGGAAAGAAGATTTGTTGCGGGGGGTTTCGGGAGGGGGAATTGGGTGGGAGAGGATTTTTACTAGAATGGGGAGTTGTGCTGGGACGGAGGATTTGGGGGGTATAAGAGGATTTATTCTGAGAGGGATACTGGGGGGTAGAAGGATTATTTCTGTGAGGGGGAACCTTGTGTTAGGAGGGGGGATTTGCTTGTCAAGGATTTGTTCTGGGAGGGTAACATTGGATTTGTACTCGGGGGTGGGGGGGTGGGGTGAGTGTGCACATTAGTCTTTTGTTCTTATTCTTATTATTCTTTTTGAAAAGGAGGGAGTAAGATTTTTCCTTGAAAGGGTAAAGGGGACAAGAGTATTGCTTGCAGAGGTGGGGGATTTTGCACTCGCTCTACCCCTACACTGTGCGTTACATACCTCTGCACTCTTTTCGTTTTGTACTCAGGACTCCTACTATGCATTATGCACTCCTGCCCTTTGCATTCTGTGGATAACACTCCTGTCTCCTACATTATGTGCATTACATACTCTTGTCCCCTGCATTCTGTGGATAACACTACTGTCCCCTGAATTATGTGTATTACATACTCCTGACCCCGGCATTCTGTGGATAACACTCCTGTCCTCTGCACTCTGTGTATTGCATACTCCTGACCCCTGCATTCTGTGGATAACACTCCTGTCCCCTACACTCTGAATATTACATACTCCTGACTCCTATATTCTGTGGATAACACTCCTGTCCCCTGCATTCTGTGCATTGTACACTTCTGTCCCTTGCATTCTGAGTATTACATACTCCTACCCCCTGCATTCTGTGGATAACACACCTGTCCCCTGCATTCTGTGCATTATATACTCTTGCCCCTTGCATTCTGTGAATGACACTCCTTTCCCCTGCATTCTGAGCGTTGCATACTCCTGTTCCCTGCATTTTTACCATTACATACTCCTGACCCCTGCATTATGTGCATCATATACGTCTGTCCCCTGCATTCTGTGCATTACATACCCCTGTCCCTGCATTCTGTGCATTATATACTTCTGTCCCCTGCATTCTGTGCATTACATACTCCTGTCCTCTGCATCCTGTGCATTATATACTCCTGTCCCCTTCATTCTGTGCATTACATACTCCTGTCCTCTGCATCCTGTGCATTATATACTCCTGTCCCCTGCATTCTGTGCATTAGCACATACTATTGACCCCTGTATTTTGTGCATTATATACTCCTGTCCCCTGCATTCGGTGCATTACATACTCCTGTCCCCTGCATTCTGTGGATTATGTACTCCTGTCCCCTGCATTCTGTGTATTACATAATCCTGCCCCCTGCTTTCTGTGCATTTCATTCTCCTGACCCCCTGCATTCTGTGAATAACACGCCTGTCCCCTGCATTCTGTGCATTACATACTCCTGACCCCTGCATTTTGTGGATAACAATCCTGTTCCCTGTATTCTGTGCATTATGTACTCCTGGACCCTGCATTCTGTGCATTACAGACTCCTGGACCCTGCTCTCTCTGTGTCATGTACTCCTAAACCCAGCACTGACTACAGCCCTCTGGGTACTAACACGCAGCAAAACCCATCTCCACCATCAGGAGCTCTGGTGAATACCAGTTAGTGCTTAGACACCAAACCTCAGATCAACCAACGTCATCCGCCAGGGAGACCTGCTTTAACACTTATCCAGTTGGTTGGTGGGACTTCTCTATGGCTAAATAGCTACTGGTCTCCAAGCCTGATCCCTGACCGTGACAAAGGCTGTTCCAGGAACAGTAGGGACAGATGGTCTATGATCAGTGAAACTTTTGCGTTCTTGGCATGCATCCCAATTAAGTTTCTTAGAACAAGGAAACCTTGGGGGACATTGTCCCCAACTCATGCTCTCCACAGGAGAGGGGACTCAACAGTTTTTGCTCACATGGCAGGCCCAATTGCAGTCTTCAAGTTCTTACTCCCCTAACAGCCTCTATAGAGTTCCTCCTCCATCGAAAATGGCACTATATGTATCTACTAATTGGTGGAAGATTTCAGCCATCCATAGTACAGGACCTAAGTTACACACTACTGAGAAGAAAGGGGCCAGAAAGGGTAACATGCTCCTTACAACTAACTACCTTATTTAACTGATTGCCCTTTAACATTTTTACCTATTGTAACTTGATTTATTTTTAGTACTGTTTATAAATTTGGCATAACCTTTTTCTTCAATAAAACTTTTGAAAACAAAATAGATTTTTCATTTTGGTTCGACACTTGTAGGTTGTGTAATGCGTTAATTTATTTTATCTTTAAATGCTAAAAGACAAGCTCTTTCTGCAGTTTTTGTCTCGATGCCCCTTTTCAAAGGGCTAAAACCAGATTATTGCTCTTTGCTCTTGCTGAACTACTCATTTTTAAAAAAAATAGGTTTTATTTGATTTTCAACACAATCAACAAGGAGCACATCATGTATATAGGAAGCAGACTCCCTTATTGATTTATTTATTATTGGTACTTATATATCACCAATGATCATCAAGGGTTACATCATTACATCTGAGGTAAAAGCATTCCAATGAATAAAAGAGAGACTTAATTCAAGGATCACTAAAGATATATATATTTTTTTTAAATAACAAACATGTTATACTTACCTCCACTGTGCAGCTCGTTTTTCACAGAGTGGCCCCGAACCTGGTCTTCTGGGGTCCCTCGGTGGCTGTCTCGGCTCTCCCCCGCAAGGACTCAACACCTTCATGCGAGCTCCCTCGCATGGTGTTGAGTGCTTGCGGGGGCGCTCCCGTGATACACGTGATCCCGTGATAGCCCCGCCCCCCGGCACGCCGCGTCATTGGATGTGATTGACAGCAGCGCGAGCCAATGGCTGTGCTGCTTTCAATCCATCCACTGTAACCAATCAACGGCCAGGCTGAGCGGTGAAGAGGATGTCGGGGGCGAGCGCGGGACTTTCAAGGGGTCAGGTAAGTAAAAAGGGGGGCTGGGGTATTATCAGATGTTTTTTCACCTTAATGCATAGAATGCATTAAGGTGAAAAAACCTTTAGCTTTACAACCCTTTTAATCATAAATCTACATGTGGTTGGAAGGGTGCCTCTCCCCTGGCTGCACCCAGACAGTTGTGGATCACACAACGAGTGAGGGATAGAGAGCAGGAGCAGGAAGGGAAGGGGGTCCATCTGAGAAAGCCTCACAACATCCAAGTGAGATATGTGGCTTGCAAAAAAAAATCAGTGGAAGGGATGGAAATGGAAAAAGTTAGAACATTTGATACAGAGTACTCTTTGTTGCGACAAAGTTTTGTCTTGTGGGTGGGCCATTATCTCCTCCATTCACATTATATTATACAGTATTACCTACTTCCTGAGATATGGGGTAGTGGTTGACCTCCAGAGCCTAGGGATCAACAATCAATACATCTGAGGTAAAGGCATTCCAAGGAATGACAGTGTGAATCAATTAACCACAATTCTACATGTGATTGGAGGGGTGCCACTCCCCTCCCTGCACGACAGTAGAGTGTGGATCACATTACCAGGGAGAGATAGAGGGGGTGGGAAATCCACCTAAGAAAGCCGCACAGCATCTGAATGAGATATATGGCTTGCAAAAAATAAACCGGTAGACAGGTTGGAAACAGAAAGAGTTATGCCGCGTGCACACAGTCGGAATTTCCGACAACAAATGTTCGATGTGAGCTTGTTGTCGGAAATTCCGACCGTGTGTAGGCTCCATCGGACATTTTTTGTCGGAATTTCCGACAACAAAAATTTGAGAGCTGGATCTCAAATTTTCCGACAACAAAATCCATTGTCGTAAATTCCGATCATGTGTACACAATTCCGACGCACAAAATTCCACACATGCTCAGAATCAAGCGCACTGGCTATTGAACTTAATTTTTCTTGGCACGTCGTTCGTGTTGTATGTCACCATGTTCTTGGCGATCGGAATTTCCGACAACATTTGTGCGACCGTGTGTATACAAGACAAGTTTGAGCCAACATCCATCGGAAATAAATCCAGGATTTTGTTGTCACAATGTCCAATCGTCTGTACGCGGCATTAGAGAATTTGATCCAAGTGCTCCACGATGCAACAAAGTTTTGGTTTTGGTCTTGTGGGTACGCTATCTCCTTCATTCCCAGTATTTTAATTTACCTACTGCATGATCTATGGGGTAGTTGTTGACTTTCAGTGCCTAATTATCATCGACCTACCTTCAGAAAAGTGAAATCTTTCTTTACTACCACTGAGTATTCTGGGAATATTGAAAAGAGGGCTATTTCTAAAGACTCCGTCCTATCCATAACCACATTTTGATAACAGTGGCTGAATTGTTCTTTCCGAAAAGGAGAAATAAGTCAGTAGGATCACCAAACGTTGGGCTTTGTATGTTCTTCTTTCCTGCATCTTCAACAATGGTAAGCCAACAAAGGAAAGAGCGTGTGTGATGTAGAAGGGAAGCTATACCGCCTGGGTAATTTTTAAAGATATATTTTATAAAATTTTGCTTAAAGTATACAACAATAATGCGCTCTAATAAAAGAACAAAGTTGCTTCAAACCATTCATTGACACACCATCATCACACAGCAAGAAAAAGTAATATAAAATGAACATATCTTTTGCAGCAAATACTTCCACTAGAAAGGAACACAAAGGGGTCTAGTTATAAAAAATGCCTTTGCAAATGTCTCAACATTTGTGCACGGATATAGCACCCTTAAAGTTGGGTGCTAGGAAAATTTAGTTTTTTGCTCATGCTGATTCACAGAGTAGTATGATTTTCTGCTTTTGTCTTTTGTGACTTCCAGGTTGTGGGTTTGATTGTTTCCCCCTAGCTCTGTTGAGAAACTTCCAGAGTCTGAGGTGGGGATATTCAAATCCTCATCTTAAATATTTACTGTCCTCTGACCAATCCCTGAAGGTATGTGCTCAGTAGGTGGTCAGGGAAGGGGGTAAATAGGCTGAAGCCCAGGCAGAGAGTTAGCGTGTGTCTGGTCTCACCTCCAGGAGGATGGACTGCTAATGCTTCAGGGGGCTGCTTGCCTCTGGAGCCTTCCAGGACTAGCTGCTGGACTACTTGATGTTATGGACAAGACCCTTAACCTCTGGAACTCTTCTTTGGTTTTGGGAGTACAGCTTCATGGTACCCAGCTGCGGACTGTTTCAGTTAGCCCGGAACTTGCTCGAGATTTTCTATGGGTTTCAACTGCTGAGGTCTTAGATTGCTCTGCTCTTCCTCAAACTGTGCTCCAGACATTGCTGGTGAGAGAATTTACAGTTTTGCTGTTCAAGCAATAGGTGACCTCAGACTGCATTTTTGCCCAAGCGTTTTGGCAGAAAAGATGGGGTTAACGAAGCCAACCAGAATTACATTTAAAACAGTACTATCAATGATCTTAGCAATCAGAGAGGCAGAGATGACATGATATAGTTTAGCAGCTAAAGCAGTAAAAGTTTAACTTATCCAGACAAATAAGCCCATTGAGAATCACACAATATACCAGCTGTCCGCGCATCCATGCTGACGAGTGTTATGCACAGGCAGAGCTATTAATGTTAAAGGGGTTGTAAACCCTTGTGGTTTTTATGCCTTAAGGTGAAAAATCTTCTCTGGTGCAGCACACCCCCAGAGCCCCCCTTTTACTTACCTGAACCCGATCGTTCCATTGTCAGGTCCTCATTGGATAGATTGATAGCAGGGCAGCCATTGGCTCCCGCTGCTGTCAATCAAATCCAGTGACATGGGAGCTGGGCCGAGTCCTGCTGTCTGTGTCAATGGACACAGCGGCAGGTCTTGGGAGCGTGCCCGCACGGGTGTCCCCTTGGAATGCGGGTCTCCAAGGGGCACTCGATGTGGGAAGGAGCCAGGAGCGCAGCTGGGGGACCCCAGAAGAGGAACATCGGGGCTACTCTGTGCAAAACCCTTGCACAGAAGAGGTAAGTACAACATATTTGTTATTAAAAAAAAACTAACCTTTACAAACCCTTTAATAGCAATAAAAGAGGCAAAGAAGGGTGATACTAGATTAGCAGTTTAAACAGTGGAGAACGCCATCCCAGCCATATACATGTGCTCATTCAGATTGTAATTTTGGCTTTCTGCTCATTGAAGCCACCTTAGGAAAATGTCATTGCCTCCTTCCTGCCTTCCTGTGATCCTCTCTCACTCCTCCAGCCCCTGCCCCTACTTGTCAGTGTGTCCCTCCTCTCGGCCAGCTTCACTGTCATAGACATCACCGCTTACTGCTTTCCTTTTCCTGCTGCTGCACTATGTGACAGGGAGAAATTGGTAGCATGTTTGGCCCCACAACAATGTCTGGGCCTGGGGGAGCTGCCCATTTTGCCCTGCCTTAAAGATGGCCCTGGGTGCAGTTTACCCTCCCTTCTGTAGGTAGTGCTGTGATGCTGGCTGTTGTACAGAGGGAGTAGAGGATTGTTCCTCTGCAGACTCCGTTTATATTTCACCAGAGGAGCAGTGGTCTGATTGGACACTGCAACACTGGGTGACTTTGTGGCCATCTTTAATAGAGGCAATGCTAATAGATAGCAATGCTCCAATGTATTTGGCACATATTTTGTGCGTGGCTAGAGTAGGAAAGAACCACGCATGTCAGGGAAAGTGGATTAGCCCTAGGGAAAGGTTCCTGTTCAAGGAGGGACAGATTTGAGACACCAATGTCAACTTTGCTATCTTCTGTGCTGTGCTGTGTCATAGGACTTGCAGCAGTCCCCTAAGTGCCGCTTGCACTGCTACTCTGCCTATTAGCTACCCCCCCACGCAGAAGCTGCTCCGTAATGTAATCTATGCCAAACTGACGACCTTTATGTTGAAATTCTGTCAGTGTCACTGTGTTCTTTGATAACCATACTATTTGGACAATGTTAAATGATTTGCCACAGTCCCTGCAGACACATTACTAGTGCTGGTGATTGACGATTATTACTCCGCTTGCTATCTGTTTCCCTGCAACTCAAGGAACTTTGAGCCATTCCTCTAATTTGGGTACCAACCAACTGGCCCCACTCATAGACTCAGCACAGGTGACAGCTTCCTGGTGGGTTTGCTCAAGTGGTTTTGGACTAAGATCAGAACATGCCTGAGCGCATTCCTAATTGCTAATGTAAAAGTGCTACCAAAAGCAGATGAAAATTCAGAAGCTAGACTTAAAATGATTGCAGAAAATAATCTATTTCTAGAGCAGCCTTTCTCAACCTTTTTACCTCAGAGGAACTCTTAAAATAATCTTCACATCCTAGAGGAACCCCTACTAAAATTAAATAATTGGGGTCAGATGGAAGGATGACCCTTATAGTGGTGGTCACAATACCACCCTTATAGACAACTAAAAAATGATCAGTGGTGTCATGCTGCTAGCTCTGCCAAGTGGCATTGGACTTGGAATCATGCAAGCACCATCAGATGGGAATCAGCTCAGCAACAGCTTAAAGTGGTGTTCCGGCCGAAATTATACTTTTTAAATAAAAATACCCCTATAATACACAAGCTTAATGTATTCTAGTAAAGTTAGTCTGTAAACTAAGGTCTGTTTTGTTAGTTTATAGCAGTAGTTTGTTATTTTATAAACTTACAGCAGGCCGTGGCCACCTTAAGTGTGGGCATCTGAAGCCAGACTGTATTTCTTCCTGGCTCTCATCCTTGCAGATCTCGCACATGCTCAGTGCAGCACAAGCAGTGTAATAGGTTTCAGGTCAGGTTTCCATAGCAACGGCAGTTCCAGATGAAGTTTCTGCCCCTTTCCAGAAGGCATTGCAAGCAGGAAATGATGCGATGGGCCGCGGCCAGGGAGGAGGAAGTGAAAAAAGAATACAGCAGATATACAGTAGGTGCTGAGAAAAAATATAAAAAAATATCCAATTTGTTTACAGTACACAGTTTAGTGAGGGATGCTGAAGAGTGGTAAAAGTGGGTGGAACTCCACTATAAGAATCCCCTAGTAACCTTATAAGGAACCCTTGTTTTCCATGGAACCCTGGTTGAGAATGGCTGTTCTAGAGGAATGCATGACACAGATGTAGCTGGGATAAGGCTGTGCTTCTACCATTATCTACAACCCAATAAAACAAGGGCACAACAATCTCACTTCCCATTGAAGGAGCCCCGATAGGCTTCCTAGAGCATTAAACCTTGTCACTGCGAGTCAGTGCTTATCTAGCTGGTCGTTTCCCAGTCCATCCTGGAGGGACAGTATGTTTTCCTAATCTCAATAGCCATTGCTATTGTTAGAAAACAATTGGAATACAAAGCCATCATAAGCAAACCAGGAAAGGTTGGTATGCAGCTAGTACTAATGGTAGGTTAACAAGGTTGTTAAACTTTAACAAGGCATATTATGGAAAGGTTTGAGCTCATAATTCTAGTTATTGTATGAACCAGGTATCTGCGGCGCTGACCCTGAACACTGAAACTTTAACTAAGTTATTTCAGTTTGAGATGTAGCCAGTCAGCCCCTGAATTCCTATATTATTATTATTATTATTATACAGGATTTATATAGCTCCAACAATTTACACAGTGCTTTACAATATAAAAGGGAGACAATACAGTTATAATACAATAAAATACAAGAGGATTAAAAGGGCCCTGCTCAGAAGAGCTTACAATCTAATAGGGTGGGGCAGGTGGTTCAAAAGGTTGTAACTGTGGGGAATGAGCTGATGGAAGTGGTAGGAGATTAGTTGGAGACGTGATAGCCTTTCCTGAAGAGATGAGTTTTCAGGGATTGCCTGAAGGTAGCAAGAGTAGGGGATAGCCGGACAGGTTGAGGTAGCGAGTTCCAGAGGATGGGAGAGGCTCTGGAGGAATCCTGGAGATGAGCGTGGGAGGAGGAGACGAGAGAGCTTGAGAGCAGGAGGTCTTGAGAAGAGTGGAGAGGACGATTTGGGTGATATTTGGAGACAAGATTGGTGATGTAGCTTGGGGCAGAGTTGTGAATGGCTTTGGATGTTGTGGTTAGTATTTTGAATTTATTTCGCTGGGTGATTGGGAGCCAGTGTAGGGATTGGAGGAGAGGGTTGGCAGACACTGAGCGGTTGGTAAGGTGGATAAGTCTGGCAGCAGCATTCATGATACACTGAAGAGGGGATAGCCTATGGAGAGACAGGTCAATGAGAATGGAGTTGCAATAGTCAAGGCGAGAGATAACAAGGGAGTGAATGAGGAGCTTGGTGGTTTCATTGTTAAAAAGGGGCAAATTTTAGAGATGGTATGGAGGTGAATTCTACAAACTTTTGACAACGATTGGATTTGAGGCTGAAATGACAAGTCAGAGTCTAGGATAACACCTAGTATCCTGGCGTGAGGGAAGGGACTGATAGTTACATTGTTGACTTTGATGGAAAAGTCATGGAGGGGGGCACGGGCGGGGGGAATATTAATAGCTCAGTTTTAGAGAGATTTATTTTAAGGAAGTGGTGCGACATCCATGCTGATATGTCAATTAGTAATTTAGTAATGCAAGAGGAGACTGAAGGAGTGAGGTGAGGAGTAGACAGATAGATTTGGGTGTCATCAGCCTATAAGTGGTATTGGAAGCCATGGGTGGTTATCAAGTGACCAAGGGAGGAGATGTAGATAGAGAAGAGAAGGGGTCCAAGAACAGAGCCTTGAAGGACCCCCACAGAAAGGGGCAATGGAGAGGAGGAGACAGAGTTGTAGGTGACACTGAAGGATCACTGTGATAAATAGGCAGAGAACCAGGATAGAGCAGAATCTCGGAGGCCAAGGGAATGTAGTTTATTGAGAAGGAGCGGGTGGTCAACAGTATCAAAGGTCAGGTCAAGTAGTAGGAGTATGGAATACTGGCTGTTGGTTTTAGCATTTAGTAAATCGTTAGTGAGTTTTAGTAAAGCAATTTCCGTGGAGTGCTTCGAGCGAAAGCCAGACTGTAAGGGGTCAAGAAGGTTATTTTCACTGAGGTAGGAGCTAAGACGGTTGTAGACTAAGCATTCTAGAAGTTTAGAGGTGAATGGGAGCAATGAGATGGGGCTTAAGTTGTTCAGGTTGGTAGGGTCCAGTGAGGGTTTTTTAAGTATGGGAGTGATCTGCGCATGTTTTAGAGGGGAGGGGAAGGTGCCACTAGAAAGGGAGAGATTGAAGATGTGAGTGAGGGAGCATAGGATAGAAGAAGAGGGTGACTGTAGTAGTTGTGAGGGAACAGGATCCAAGGGACTATTGGTTAGGTGGGCATCTGAGAAAAGTTTTGTAACCTCTTCAGTAGTAGCCAATTCAAAAGAGGAGAGTGTTGAATGTGCTGTTAGGCAAGGTATGTTAGGTGGGGAAGATGTACGCACAGTGGAGGTGTCCTCACGATTTGCGTCAATCTTGTCTTTGAAGTGATTGGCAATCTCTTGGGCAGTGAGTGAGTTAGTGGGTAGAGGGGGTGGGGGGTGAAGCAGAGAGTTAAAGGTTCAGAAGAGCCGGCGGGGACTGGATGACAAGGAATTAATAAGAGAGACAAAGTAGGCTTGTTTGGCAGCATGGAGGCAGGAATTATATTTTAGAAGGGCAGATTTATATAGGGTGAAGTCTTGCAGGCATTTGGTTTTACGCCACAGTCATTCAAGAGCACAGCAATGTCTCTTGAGATTTCTAGTGTTGTTAGTTTGCCAGGGTTGTAACGGTCAGGGCCTAATTCTGCATGTGGTTAGAGGAGCAAGAGCATCTGGTGATGATGACAGTGAACTGTTGTAGACAGAGGTGGCCAGGTCAGGACAGGACAGGGGAGAGATTATGTTATATAGGTGGTCAGTAGAAGAATAGAGAAGAGAAGGGTTAAAGTGGCGAAGGTTTATACAAGTAATTGTTTGCTGCTTGCAGGGATGGGTGGTTGGAGGCAAGGATACAGTGAAAGTAATGAGGTTGTGATCAGAGAGAGGAAAGGGGGTGTTGGTGAGGTTTCCAGGGTTGCAGAGATGAGAGAATAAAGGTCAAAGGTATTGCCATTGGAGTGAGTGGAAGTATGTGACCATTGGGTTAGGTCAAAAGATGAGGTTAAGTCGAGAAGTTTAGCTGTAGTTGGGCTGTTAACATTGACAGGAAAGTCACCAAGAATGATCGTGGGTATTTCAGAGGAGAGAAAGTAGGGTAGCCAGGCAGCAAAGTCATCAGGAAAGCGCGATGCCGGTCCAGGAGGCCGATAAATTGCTGAAAACCTCAGAGAAATGGGAGAAAATAGACGAAGAGGGATTGAGAGGGAGGGACAGGAAGGACTTGGAAGGTGCTTTGTAGGGATGAGCCGAACACCCCCCTGTTCGGTTCGCACCAGAACATGCGAACAGGAAAAAAGTTTGTTCGAACACGTGAACACCGTTAAAGTCTATGGGACACGAACATGAATAATCAAAAGTGCTAATTTTAAAGGCTAATATGCAAGTTATTGTCATAAAAAGTGTTTGGGGACCTGGGTCCTGCCCCAGGGGACATGGATCAATGCAAAAAAAGTTTTAAAAACGGCCATTTTTTCAGGAGCAGTGATTTTAATAATGCTTAAGGTCAAACAATAAAAGTGTAATATCCCTTTAAATTTCGTACCTGGGGGGTGTCTATAGTATGCCTGTAAAGGGGTGCATGTTTCCTGTCTTTAGAACAGTCTGACAGCAAAATGACATTTTGAAGGAAAAAACCCATTTAAAACTACCCGCGGCTATTGCATTGCCGACAATACACATAGAAGTTCATTGATAAAAACGGCATGGGAATTCCCCAAAGGGGAACCCCGAACCAAAATTTAAAAAAAAAAAATGACTTGGGAGTCCCCCTAAATTCCATACCAGGCCCTTCAGGTCTGGTATGGATATTAAGGGGAACCCCGGCCAAAATTTTTTAAAAAAATGACGTGGGGTTCTCCCTAAATTCCATACCAAACCCTTCAGGTCTGGTATGGATTTTTAGGGGAACCCCGCGCCAAAAAAAAAAATAAAAGGCGTGGGGTCCCCCCAAAAATCCATATCAGACCCTTATCCGAGCACGCAAACTGGCAGGCCACAGGAAAAGGGAGGGGGACGAGAGTGCGCCCCCCCTCCTGAACCGTACCAGGCCACATGCCCTCAACATTGGGAGGGTGCTTTGGGGTAGCCCCCCAAAACACCTTGTCCCCATGTTGATGAGGACAAGGGCCTCATCCCCACAACCCTGGCCGGTGGTTGTGGGGGTCTGCGGGCGGGGGGCTTATCGACATCTGGAAGCCCCCTTTAACAAGGGGACCCCCAGATCCCAGCCCCCCTGTGTGAAATGGTAAGGGGGTACTTACCCCTACCATTTCACAAAAAAACTGTCAAAAATGTTAAAAATGACAAGAGACAGTTTTTGACAATTCCTTTATTTAAATGCTTCTTCTTTCTTCTATCTTCCTTCATCTTCTGGTTCTTCTGGTTCTTCTGGCTCTTCTGGTTCTTCCTCCGGCGTTCTCGTCCAGCATCTCCTCCGCGGCATCTTCTATCTTCTTCTCCTCAGGCCGCTCCGCACCCATGGCATCGGGGGGAGGCTCCCGCTCTTCTCTTCTTCTTTTCTTCTCTTCTTCATTTTCTTCTCCGGGCCGCTCTGCACCCATGCTGGCATGGAGGGAGGCTCCCGCTGTGTGACGGCGCTCCTCGTCTGACAATTCTTAAAGAACGGGGGGCGGGGCCACCCGGTGACCCCGCCCCCTCTGACGCACGGGGACTTGACGGGACTTCCCTGTGACGTCACGGGGAATGCCACAGGGAAGTCCCGTCATGTCCCGTGCGTCAGAGAGGGGCGGGGTCACCGGGTGGCCCCGTCCCCTGTTATTTAAGAACTGTCAGACGAGGAGCGCCGTCACACAGCGGGAGCCTCCCTCCATGCCAGCATGGGTGCGGAGCGGCCCGGAGAAGAAAATGAAGAAGAGAAGAAGAGAAGAAAAGAAGAAGAGTAGAGCGGGAGCCTCCCCCCCATGCCATGGGTGCGGAGTGGCCCGAGGAGAAGAAGATAGAAGACGCCGCGGAGGAGATGCTGGACGAGAACGCCGGAGGAAGAACCAGAAGAGCCAGAAGAACCAGAAGAACCAGAAGATGAAGGAAGATAGTGGTGTCATGCTGCTAGCTCTGCCAAGTGGCATTGGACTTGGAATCATGCAAGCACCATCAGATGGGAATCAGCTCAGCAACAGCTTAAAGTGGTGTTCCGGCCGAAATTATACTTTTTAAATAAAAATACCCCTATAATACACAAGCTTAATGTATTCTAGTAAAGTTAGTCTGTAAACTAAGGTCTGTTTTGTTAGTTTATAGCAGTAGTTTGTTATTTTATAAACTTACAGCAGGCCGTGGCCACCTTAAGTGTGGGCATCTGAAGCCAGACTGTATTTCTTCCTGGCTCTCATCCTTGCAGATCTCGCACATGCTCAGTGCAGCACAAGCAGTGTAATAGGTTTCAGGTCAGGTTTCCATAGCAACGGCAGTTCCAGATGAAGTTTCTGCCCCTTTCCAGAAGGCATTGCAAGCAGGAAATGATGCGATGGGCCGCGGCCAGGGAGGAGGAAGTGAAAAAAGAATACAGCAGATATACAGTAGGTGCTGAGAAAAAATATAAAAAAATATCCAATTTGTTTACAGTACACAGTTTAGTGAGGGATGCTGAAGAGTGGTAAAAGTGGGTGGAACTCCACTATAAGAATCCCCTAGTAACCTTATAAGGAACCCTTGTTTTCCATGGAACCCTGGTTGAGAATGGCTGTTCTAGAGGAATGCATGACACAGATGTAGCTGGGATAAGGCTGTGCTTCTACCATTATCTACAACCCAATAAAACAAGGGCACAACAATCTCACTTCCCATTGAAGGAGCCCCGATAGGCTTCCTAGAGCATTAAACCTTGTCACTGCGAGTCAGTGCTTATCTAGCTGGTCGTTTCCCAGTCCATCCTGGAGGGACAGTATGTTTTCCTAATCTCAATAGCCATTGCTATTGTTAGAAAACAATTGGAATACAAAGCCATCATAAGCAAACCAGGAAAGGTTGGTATGCAGCTAGTACTAATGGTAGGTTAACAAGGTTGTTAAACTTTAACAAGGCATATTATGGAAAGGTTTGAGCTCATAATTCTAGTTATTGTATGAACCAGGTATCTGCGGCGCTGACCCTGAACACTGAAACTTTAACTAAGTTATTTCAGTTTGAGATGTAGCCAGTCAGCCCCTGAATTCCTATATTATTATTATTATTATTATACAGGATTTATATAGCTCCAACAATTTACACAGTGCTTTACAATATAAAAGGGAGACAATACAGTTATAATACAATAAAATACAAGAGCATTAAAAGGGCCCTGCTCAGAAGAGCTTACAATCTAATAGGGTGGGGCAGGTGGTTCAAAAGGTTGTAACTGTGGGGAATGAGCTGATGGAAGTGGTAGGAGATTAGTTGGAGACGTGATAGCCTTTCCTGAAGAGATGAGTTTTCAGGGATTGCCTGAAGGTAGCAAGAGTAGGGGATAGCCGGACAGGTTGAGGTAGCGAGTTCCAGAGGATGGGAGAGGCTCTGGAGGAATCCTGGAGATGAGCGTGGGAGGAGGAGACGAGAGAGCTTGAGAGCAGGAGGTCTTGAGAAGAGTGGAGAGGACGATTTGGGTGATATTTGGAGACAAGATTGGTGATGTAGCTTGGGGCAGAGTTGTGAATGGCTTTGGATGTTGTGGTTAGTATTTTGAATTTATTTCGCTGGGTGATTGGGAGCCAGTGTAGGGATTGGAGGAGAGGGTTGGCAGACACTGAGCGGTTGGTAAGGTGGATAAGTCTGGCAGCAGCATTCATGATACACTGAAGAGGGGATAGCCTATGGAGAGACAGGTCAATGAGAATGGAGTTGCAATAGTCAAGGCGAGAGATAACAAGGGAGTGAATGAGGAGCTTGGTGGTTTCATTGTTAAAAAGGGGCAAATTTTAGAGATGGTATGGAGGTGAATTCTACAAACTTTTGACAACGATTGGATTTGAGGCTGAAATGACAAGTCAGAGTCTAGGATAACACCTAGTATCCTGGCGTGAGGGAAGGGACTGATAGTTACATTGTTGACTTTGATGGAAAAGTCATGGAGGGGGGCACGGGCGGGGGGAATATTAATAGCTCAGTTTTAGAGAGATTTATTTTAAGGAAGTGGTGCGACATCCATGCTGATATGTCAATTAGTAATTTAGTAATGCAAGAGGAGACTGAAGGAGTGAGGTGAGGAGTAGACAGATAGATTTGGGTGTCATCAGCCTATAAGTGGTATTGGAAGCCATGGGTGGTTATCAAGTGACCAAGGGAGGAGATGTAGATAGAGAAGAGAAGGGGTCCAAGAACAGAGCCTTGAAGGACCCCCACAGAAAGGGGCAATGGAGAGGAGGAGACAGAGTTGTAGGTGACACTGAAGGATCACTGTGATAAATAGGCAGAGAACCAGGATAGAGCAGAATCTCGGAGGCCAAGGGAATGTAGTTTATTGAGAAGGAGCGGGTGGTCAACAGTATCAAAGGTCAGGTCAAGTAGTAGGAGTATGGAATACTGGCTGTTGGTTTTAGCATTTAGTAAATCGTTAGTGAGTTTTAGTAAAGCAATTTCCGTGGAGTGCTTCGAGCGAAAGCCAGACTGTAAGGGGTCAAGAAGGTTATTTTCACTGAGGTAGGAGCTAAGACGGTTGTAGACTAAGCATTCTAGAAGTTTAGAGGTGAATGGGAGCAATGAGATGGGGCTTAAGTTGTTCAGGTTGGTAGGGTCCAGTGAGGGTTTTTTAAGTATGGGAGTGATCTGCGCATGTTTTAGAGGGGAGGGGAAGGTGCCACTAGAAAGGGAGAGATTGAAGATGTGAGTGAGGGAGCATAGGATAGAAGAAGAGGGTGACTGTAGTAGTTGTGAGGGAACAGGATCCAAGGGACTATTGGTTAGGTGGGCATCTGAGAAAAGTTTTGTAACCTCTTCAGTAGTAGCCAATTCAAAAGAGGAGAGTGTTGAATGTGCTGTTAGGCAAGGTATGTTAGGTGGGGAAGATGTACGCACAGTGGAGGTGTCCTCACGATTTGCGTCAATCTTGTCTTTGAAGTGATTGGCAATCTCTTGGGCAGTGAGTGAGTTAGTGGGTAGAGGGGGTGGGGGGTGAAGCAGAGAGTTAAAGGTTCAGAAGAGCCGGCGGGGACTGGATGACAAGGAATTAATAAGAGAGACAAAGTAGGCTTGTTTGGCAGCATGGAGGCAGGAATTATATTTTAGAAGGGCAGATTTATATAGGGTGAAGTCTTGCAGGCATTTGGTTTTACGCCACAGTCATTCAAGAGCACAGCAATGTCTCTTGAGATTTCTAGTGTTGTTAGTTTGCCAGGGTTGTAACGGTCAGGGCCTAATTCTGCATGTGGTTAGAGGAGCAAGAGCATCTGGTGATGATGACAGTGAACTGTTGTAGACAGAGGTGGCCAGGTCAGGACAGGACAGGGGAGAGATTATGTTATATAGGTGGTCAGTAGAAGAATAGAGAAGAGAAGGGTTAAAGTGGCGAAGGTTTATACAAGTAATTGTTTGCTGCTTGCAGGGATGGGTGGTTGGAGGCAAGGATACAGTGAAAGTAATGAGGTTGTGATCAGAGAGAGGAAAGGGGGTGTTGGTGAGGTTTCCAGGGTTGCAGAGATGAGAGAATACAAGGTCAAAGGTATTGCCATTGGAGTGAGTGGAAGTATGTGACCATTGGGTTAGGTCAAAAGATGAGGTTAAGTCGAGAAGTTTAGCTGTAGTTGGGCTGTTAACATTGACAGGAAAGTCACCAAGAATGATCGTGGGTATTTCAGAGGAGAGAAAGTAGGGTAGCCAGGCAGCAAAGTCATCAGGAAAGCGCGATGCCGGTCCAGGAGGCCGATAAATTGCTGAAAACCTCAGAGAAATGGGAGAAAATAGACGAAGAGGGATTGAGAGGGAGGGACAGGAAGGACTTGGAAGGTGCTTTGTAGGGATGAGCCGAACACCCCCCTGTTCGGTTCGCACCAGAACATGCGAACAGGAAAAAAGTTTGTTCGAACACGTGAACACCGTTAAAGTCTATGGGACACGAACATGAATAATCAAAAGTGCTAATTTTAAAGGCTAATATGCAAGTTATTGTCATAAAAAGTGTTTGGGGACCTGGGTCCTGCCCCAGGGGACATGGATCAATGCAAAAAAAGTTTTAAAAACTGCCATTTTTTCAGGAGCAGTGATTTTAATAATGCTTAAGGTCAAACAATAAAAGTGTAATATCCCTTTAAATTTCGTACCTGGGGGGTGTCTATAGTATGCCTGTAAAGGGGTGCATGTTTCCTGTCTTTAGAACAGTCTGACAGCAAAATTACATTTTGAAGGAAAAAACCCATTTAAAACTACCCGTGGCTATTGCATTGCCGACAATACACATAGAAGTTCATTGATAAAAACGGCATGGGAATTCCCCAAAGGGGAACCCCGAACCAAAATTTAAAAAAAAAAAATGACTTGGGAGTCCCCCTAAATTCCATACCAGGCCCTTCAGGTCTGGTATGGATATTAAGGGGAACCCCGGCCAAAATTTTTTAAAAAAATGACGTGGGGTTCTCCCTAAATTCCATACCAAACCCTTCAGGTCTGGTATGGATTTTTAGGGGAACCCCGCGCCAAAAAAAAAAATAAAAGGCGTGGGGTCCCCCCAAAAATCCATATCAGACCCTTATCTGAGCACGCAAACTGGCAGGCCACAGGAAAAGGGAGGGGGACGAGAGTGCGCCCCCCCCTCCTGAACCGTACCAGGCCACATGCCCTCAACATTGGGAGGGTGCTTTGGGGTAGCCCCCCAAAACACCTTGTCCCCATGTTGATGAGGACAAGGGCCTCATCCCCACAACCCTGGCCGGTGGTTGTGGGGGTCTGCGGGCGGGGGGCTTATCGACATCTGGAAGCCCCCTTTAACAAGGGGACCCCCAGATCCCAGCCCCCCTGTGTGAAATGGTAAGGGGGTACTTACCCCTACCATTTCACAAAAAAACTGTCAAAAATGTTAAAAATGACAAGAGACAGTTTTTGACAATTCCTTTATTTAAATGCTTCTTCTTTCTTCTATCTTCCTTCATCTTCTGGTTCTTCTGGTTCTTCTGGCTCTTCTGGTTCTTCCTCCGGCATTCTCGTCCAGCATCTCCTCCGCGGCATCTTCTATCTTCTTCTCCTCAGGCCGCTCCGCACCCATGGCATCGGGGGGAGGCTCCCGCTCTTCTCTTCTTCTTTTCTTCTCTTCTTCATTTTCTTCTCCGGGCCGCTCTGCACCCATGCTGGCATGGAGGGAGGCTCCCGCTGTGTGACGGCGCTCCTCGTCTGACAATTCTTAAAGAACGGGGGGCGGGGCCACCCGGTGACCCCGCCCCCTCTGACGCACGGGGACTTGACGGGACTTCCCTGTGACGTCACGGGGAATGCCACAGGGAAGTCCCGTCATGTCCCGTGCGTCAGAGAGGGGCGGGGTCACCGGGTGGCCCCGTCCCCTGTTATTTAAGAACTGTCAGACGAGGAGCGCCGTCACACAGCGGGAGCCTCCCTCCATGCCAGCATGGGTGCGGAGCGGCCCGGAGAAGAAAATGAAGAAGAGAAGAAGAGAAGAAAAGAAGAAGAGTAGAGCGGGAGCCTCCCCCCCATGCCATGGGTGCGGAGTGGCCCGAGGAGAAGAAGATAGAAGACGCCGCGGAGGAGATGCTGGACGAGAACGCCGGAGGAAGAACCAGAAGAGCCAGAAGAACCAGAAGAACCAGAAGATGAAGGAAGATAGAAGAAAGAAGAAGCATTTAAATAAAGGAATTGTCAAAAACTGTCTCTTGTCATTTTTAACATTTTTGACAGTTTTTTAGTGAAATGGTAGGGGTAAGTACCCCCTTACCATTTCACACAGGGGGGGGCCGGGATCTGGGGGTGGGTCCCCTTGTTAAAGGGGGCTTCCAGATTCTGATAAGCCCCCCGCCCGCAGACCCCCACAACCACCGGCAAGGGTTGGGGGGATGAGGCCCTTGTCCTCATCAACATGGGGACAAGGTGTTTTTGGGGGCTACCCCAAAGCACCCTCCCAATGTTGAGGGCATGTGGCCTGGTACGGTTCAGGAGGGGGGGGCCGCACTCTCATCCCCCCTCTTTTCCTGCGGCCTGCCAGGTTGCGTGCTCGGATAAGGGTCTGGTATGGATTTTTGGGGGGCCCCACGCCGTTTTTTTTTGTTTTTTGGCGCGGGGTTCCCCTTAAAATCCATACCAGACCTGAAGGGCCTGGTATGGAATTTAGGGGGACTCCCACGTCATTTTTTTTTTTTTTTGGTTCGGGGTTCCCCTTTGGGGAATCCCCATGCCGTTTTTATCAATGAACTTCTATGTGTATTGTCGGCAATGCAATAGCCGCGGGTAGTTTTAAAGCGGTTGTATACCCGCAAATTATTATTTTTTTTTTTAACCCTGTAAAGCAAAAGGCATAATGAGCTAGTATGCACCGCATACTAGCTCATTATGAAATACTTACCTTAGAACGAGGCGTCAGTATCTTACCTGGTCCACGCCGAGGGAGCTGTCATGTTGCCTCGGCGTGTCTTCCGGGTATCGCGGTTCCAGCGCTGTGAGTGACTGGAGCCGCGATGTCATCACTCCCGCGCATGCGCGCGAGAGATTTCTTACTCGGCAAGGTCCGGCAGCTGCCGGGCTTCAGCCGAGAATCCCCTGTGCGCATGCGCCGCTGCAGTCAGCGGCGCATAGCAAGGGGAATATCTCCTAAACCATACAGGTTTAGGAGATATTTTTTTTACCTACAGGTAAGCCTTATTATAGGCTTACCTGTAGGTAAAAGTAAAAAAAAACACTATACAACCGCTTTAAATGGGTTTTTCCTTCAAAATGTCATTTTGCTGTCAGACTGTTCTAAACACAGGAAACATGCACCCCTTTACAGGCATACTATAGACACCCCCCAGGTATGAAATTTAAAGGGATATTACACTTTTATTGTTTGACTTTAAGCATTATTAAAATCACTGCTCCTGAAAAAACTGCCGTTTTTTTTGCATTGATCCATGTCCCCTGGGGCAGGACCCAGGTCCCCAAACACTTTTTATGACAATAACTTGCATATTAGCCTTTAAAATTAGCACTTTTAATTTCTCCCATAGACTTTTAAAGGGTGTTCCGCGGCATTCGAATTTACCGCGAACACCCCAAATTGTTCGCTGTTCGGCGAACTTGCGAACAGCCAATGTTCGACTCGAACATGAGTTCGACTCGAACTCGAAGCTCATCCCTAGTTCTTTGTGGGGATAGAAGAAAGCCAACTCCACCTCCTTTCTGTCTGTTGGGTCTGGGGAATGAGTCCAATGGAGACCACCATGGGAGAGGGCAGCAGGAGAAGCTGAGTCAAAATTTTGAAGCCAGGTTTCTGTTATGGCGAGCATGTTAAAGCCATGAGAGATGAAGACGTCATGTACAGATGTTAGCTTGTTACAGCTTGTTACTTGTTACTATATGACTTAGAAGGTCCAAGCAGGGCCAAATCTAGCCGGTCTGAGGTGGGGTGCAATAAAAAATGGCGGGGGCAGAGGATAAGAGATCGGCAGGGCAGTATACAGGAGTCAGCAGGGCACAGGACAGGGGTCAGAACTGCGGTGCATGGGATCAGCAGATTAAACAAGGCACTTTTTAACCACTGTTTAAATACGTCCTTTACCTTATTTCAGTTAAGGAGAAAAAAAAATATGGATGTCTTTCTGTTCAGTGATATCTGAAACCTAACCCCCATTTTTATTTTTTTCTAACATAAGCATTCCTTTTGGCAATAGACATTAGCCAATGGTTCTTATCTTTAAGTGTCTAAATGTCCAGACCCTTAATTTACGATCGGGGGTAATGTGCATGGGGCCTTCAAGTCTCTTAAGAAAAATCTCTGTCAGCCAGTATGAACTCAATTTAACCTCTTAAGAAACAATATATATGAGCAAAATTGCTTTTCTCATGTTCACCAAAACATGGGTAAAATATAGGGCTCTTACTGATTAAAATTTTCGTGTTCGATTAATCGATTTTTTTAAAAATTGATTAATCGACTAATTTCGATTAATTACAACGCACATACAGATCCTGGATAAATCTATGTAAAAAATGGGTTTTGTCCAGTATGGCATAGAATGAGAATAGGATGTATTTGCTCATATTGTCCATCTGAAGGAGAACTTATTTTAAATTTTAATCATTTTCCTGCAGTATTTGTAATTCATTGAACCTGATGAATAATGCAGTTTTTATGACTGCTCCTCCACTGGTACACCGCTGTTTTAGCTCCCCAGTTATCAGCAGACCAGAAAGACCGAACCCCCTGGGTGGTGTGTCAACAGCAAGCGAGGTTGGTGGAGCGCAACACGCACAGCGCCTGCGCCTCATCGCCTAACACTTCCTAATGGCTAGATAGCAAATGACGCCAATCACGGAAGGACAAACCTCCGTGATGACGCATCGTCCGAAAATGATGTTGGTGGAACGCAACACAACATAGATGTCCGTGACGTCACCGGATTTCCAGCGAAACTCCCTGAAGACCCGGAAGCCGGCGGAGAGGTGAGTACCGATCAAAAGAATTTTGATCGATCAAAAAATTAAATGATTAATTGAAGAATTAATAGTTAATTTCCACAGCCCTAGTAAAAAAATTTAAAAGGGGGAGCAACAGCATCGCAGTCAGAAAAACTGTGGCTGACAATTCAAAAAAAGGGGCAGGCACAGGACAGAAAAAAAGCAGTAACCAAAAAAAAGGGGTATACAGTACTTTATACAGCACTGATGTTATGTAATGCTGTGTTAAACACTGCACTACACTCACACTAAGCTGACACGACACTATACTCACACTATAATGACACACTATACTGACACTACACTGACACACTATACTATACTCACATTATACTCACACTACACTGACACTACACAATACCCACACTATACTCAGACTACACTAAAACTACACTGACACGCTACACTCATAAGTCACAATCACAATACCACACTAACTCAGTAGTAGCAAACCTAGCCCTCCTCTATCTATCTCCATTCCAACAGCACACTGCAAAAGGTTGGGAAGGAACCTTTTTATAGTAGAACAAAAAAAATATTGTAGAAAATGGGCTTTTAAATGGTAGTCACCATGGTTAAGATAAAACATATATATATATATATATATATATATATATATATACACCAATCATTATAAACATTATAAAGATAGAAAATGATATTCACATAAGGAGGATTAAGCCTTGAAGAAACAAAACATGTTGGCACATCCTGTACAAGTCATGTGATACCATTTTGATATATGTGTGATATTCTCCCTATATATATTTGGGCTTTAGTTGCCCCTTTGTTTGTCTTTTTTCTCTTTTATGAACACTATATACAGTATATTAACCACTTCAATAAAGGCCTTTTTACACCCTTCCTGCCCAGACCAATTTTTAGCTTTAAATGCTCTCACACTTTGAATGCCAATTACTCAGGCTTGCAGCACTGTACCCAAACAAGTTTTTTTATCATTTTTTCATACAAATAGAGCTTTCTTTTGATGGTATTTAATCACCACTGGTTTTTTTTTGCGACATAAGTGAAAAAAAGAGCGAAAATTTTGAAAAAAAAAACACTTTTTACACAAAGTGGTCAGTTTATAAGATATTTCTAGCTCAAAGCATCTATACAACAAAAATGACACCCCACATACATTCTGTTACTTCTCCTGAGTATGGTGTATGTGTGTGATTTTTACACAGCCTGGCCACATACAGAGGCCCAACATGCAGGGAGCACCGTCGGGCGTTCTAGGAGCATAAATTCCTAACGATCTATTACACTTTTGAAGGCCCTGGAGCACCAGGAAATGACCCCATTTTGGAAAACAAACAACCCAACATAAAACCGTTCATTTGAATGGTTAATTTTTTATACATGTCTTCAGAAAACGTGTAAAGAAAAAGAAAACCTTTTTTTTTTTCTTTTTTTTTTTTTTTTTTTTACACAAAGTTGTCAATTTACTGTATAAGATATTTCTAACACATAGCATAGCATGTATATAGCAAAAATTACACCCCAAAACACATTCTGCTACTCATCCAAGTATGGTGATACCACATGTGTGAGACTTTTACATAGCCTGGCCACATACAGAGGCCCAACATTGAAGTAGTACCTTCAGGTATTCTAGGATCATAAATTACACATCTCATTTCATTTCTACCTATCACACTTATGAACGTCCTTGAGAACCAGGACAGTGGAATTACCCACAAAATGGCACCATTTTGGAAAGCAAACACCCCAACGTATATTCTATGAGGCATGGGCTGCAGATAGGTACTTGGATACTCTGATGGGCTGCAGATAGGTATTCGGGTACTCTGATGGGCTGGAGACAGGTACTCGGTTACTCTGATGGGCTGGAGACAGGTACTCGGTTACTCTGATGGGCTGATGACAGGTACTCGGGTACTCTGATGGGCTGGTGACAGGTACTCGGGTACACTGATGGCCTGGTGACAGGTTCTCAGGTACTCTGATGGGCTACATATAGGAACTTGGATACTCTGATGGGCTACAGATAGGTACTTGGGTACTATGATGGGCTGGTGACTGGTACTTGGGTACCCTGATGGGTGGTGACAGGTACTCTAAAGGGCGGTGACAGGTACTCAGATGGGCTGTGACAGGTACTTAGATGGGTTGTGACAGGTACTCAGGTACTCAGATGGGCTGTGACAGGTGCTCAGATGAACTGTGACAGGTACTCAGATGAACTGTGACAGATATTCAGATGGACTGTGACAAGTACTCAGATGGGCTGTGACAGGTACTCAGGTACTCAGATGGGCTGTCACAGGTACTCAGGGGAACTGTGACAGATACTCAGATGGGCTGTGACAGGTGCTCAGGTACTCATGTACTCAGATGGACTGTGACAGGTACTCAGATGGACTGTGGCAGATACTCAGGTACTCAGATGAACTGTGACAGGTACTCAGATGGGCTGTGATGGTTACTCAGGTACTCAGATGGGCTCTGACAGGTGCTCAGGTACTCGGGTACTCAGATGAACTGTGACAGGTACTTGGGTACTCAGATGGACTGTGACAGGTACTCAGATGGACTGTGACAGGTATCAGGTACTCGGTACTCAGATGGACTGTGACAGGTACTCAGGTACCCGGTACTCAGATGAACTGTGACAGGTACTCAGGTACCCGGTACTCAGATGAACTGTGACGGGTACTCACTTATTCAGATGGACTGTGACAGGTACTCAGGTCCTTAGATGGACTGTGACAAGTACTCAGGTACTTGGTACTCAGATGAACTGTAATGGGTACTCAGGTACTCAGATGAACTGTGACAGGTACTCGGGTACTCAGATGGACTGTGACAGGTACTCAGGTACTCAGGTACTCAGATGGACTGTGACAGGTACTCAGGTACTCGGTACTCAGATGAACTGTGACAGGTAATCAGGTACTCAGATGGACTATGACAGGTACTCATATGGACTGTGACAGGTACTTTGATAGGTGGTGACAGGTATTTTGATGGGTGGTGACAGGTCCTCTTTATTAGGGGGGCAATCAGTGTGATTGGTGTACACTGTGGGCGGTAACGAGATGTTACTGCAATCTCCTTCTCACACACGATCGGTGTGTGAGGATGAGAACCCGGTAACTTCTCGTTACCGCGGTTTGTTGACATTCTGTGACCTGCTGTGATTGGACACAGCTGGTCACGTAGTAAAGAGCCAATTTCATTGGCTCTTTACTGCGCTCGGGGTTGGGCTGTGTCAGGGAGACAAGCCTCGTCCCCAATCGCCGCTCTGCGTGCGCCCTAGGGGCATGCACGAGCGCCATGCACGTGGACAGTACATGTGACTGGCTGTGATTGGACACAGCCGGTCACATGGTAAAGAGACATTTTTTATTGGCTCTTTACATTGATCTGGGATGGGCTGTGTCCGAGGGACATGCCTCATCCCTGATCGCCGCGCTGCGGACTCCCAGGTGCCAGCAGGAGTGGCGAGAAGCCGAGGACATCATATGATGCCCGCCCAGGATGGGAGATCCCATCTGCGGACGTCATTTGACTATGGCCCGGTATTGAAGTGGTTAATAAATAAACTTCTTTATCTTTATAATAATGATTGGTCTATATATATGTTTTATGATAACCATGGGGACTACCCTTTAAAAGCCCATTTTCTACAATACTTTTTTCATTCTAATATATATCGGCTGGTGCCCCCTAGGTATGGAGAGTGTGGAATATGGATTTCCCTCTCCATTAGGCCCTTACTCTAACAAACTCTAACCTTTTATAGTATGGGGTTGAACTATGAGCACTGAGCCATGATTGGGCAAAGTCATCATGACTTTGTCCAATCATGGCTCTGACTGTGCTCTGTGCCCTGATTGGGCAAAGCCTTGCACCTGACCAGTGGTGATGTTCATTGCTTCATCCAATTAGGGCCCTAGAATGCACTGTGCAGTTTTACAGTGTATTGTGGGGCGCTCATCAGGCGAACATCCCACCAAGCGCCCCCCCCCCCGCAAATTAATAAGTTCGGCAAACGGGTGAACAGGCAACGTTCGGGCCGAACTTTTGCTTGGCTTGAACTGTTTGCCCAACTCTATTCTCTAGTCCCGTTCACTAGGGACACCTGAACTCATTCTGATTTGGAGAGGAGTCTACATACTTTTGGCTATATAGTTTAGTATTACCTGCAAGTGTTTGGGGAAGGAGAGACAAGCAAACCTAGAAAAAATGAAAAAAGAGGGGCAATCTCCAGTGGTTGATGTCCTTACTGATTTTAATGGTTAGTAAGTCACTGGTCTGAAACAATTGTGAAACCTAAAAGTCTGAACTCCCAAACCTTAATACATTTCTCTGTATGTTGTGTTGGTTCCAAAACTTTCAAAAGCAAATCAGCAATAGAAGATCCCATATTTCATTCCTGATAGGTTTTCTTTACAAGAAAGCTTCACTTTTAATGGGGCAGTGAATGCAAGAGTGATATTTTCAAATAAAGACCGGTGGACTCAGCCTACCATATAAACTTCTGTGTTTTTAGGGTTTTCTTTCTTTGAGGGATTGAATTCATCCTAAACATCATAGATTCAGTATTGAAAAAGTTATAAATTAACATCTGATGAGTGTGTGGACAATAGAAGCGGAACTTGGGTATGAAGGGTATGCAATAGAGTGAGTATTTCTTTAAAGGAGCTTATTCTTAATGAAGGTATAGTTTAGGTGAACCTTGTTCTGGTCCTAGGCTGCTACCTCTCTGATTATGACTAAAACAACGATCAGCAGATGATAAGTTCTGGGGTGGGTAGTAGTATTAAGTTAATATTCTCAGGGGTCAGGTCAGTAAAATTTTCTTCCAGCAGAGATCTGAATCGCATGTTTGTGTGATGACTCAGATCCTTCACATCACAGCCCTCTCTCCTCTTAGGCTAGGTTCCCATCTCTGCAGCTGGAAAGCACACACAAAACTGCACATGTTAATTCTCTCTATTTAACTGTTGGCACCCCCACACGTTGGCACCTGTGGCACATTTTCAGGTGTGTCTTAGTGCGATGCAATTTAAGAAAAAGTGTTGTGGGCTTCTTTCCCCACATTTCTCGCAGGTGGGGCAGCCCATTAAAATGAATGCAAATGCATAAGCAGAGATCTGAACCGAGCTTTTATATCACAATCCTGTTCTTACATCAGTGTCCTTGGTCTCCCCTGTGCATCATAATCCATCCATTTCCATCACAGCCCCCCCACTTCACAATTCCCACCCTTCACATCATTATCCCCCCCTTCACAGTAGTGTCCTTAGCCTCCATTCACATCATCCCCTTTCCATCCCCTTTATGGTAATGTTCACATACCCCTTTCAAATCACACCCTGTCCTCAGCCCCCCATCTTTGCAGTGTACTAGACCATCTTCACATCAACCCCCTACATTATTGTCCTCAGCCCCCCTTCACTGAAGTGTTCTCTGCCCTCCTTCAAATCATCCCCCACATTACTGTCCTCAGCCCCCCTTCGCATTTCTGTCCTTAGCCCACCTCCCCCCCACACACTATTGTCCTCAGACCCCCCACGTTACTGTCCTCAGCCCCCCTTCGCATTTCTGTCCTTAGCCCGCTTCCCCCCCACACACTACTGTCCTCAGCCCCCCCACATTACTGTCCTCAGCTTCCCTTCACATTTCTGTCCTTACCTCCCCCATTGCTGCTGTTTTTTGCATACACCAACCACTTGTTACTATCTTCATCCATGTAAGTGCACAAACTACTTATATAATAAATCTATTAAACTGAGTTATGCTATGGAGGCTCTTTATCAGGGGCGTAACTACCACCATAGCGACCCATGCGGGCGCTATGGGGCCCACAGCCGAGTGGGACCCAGTGAGGATAAGAGCACCGCCAGCACAGTCTCCCAGCCAGGGGAAGAGAGAGGAAAGGAAGAGGCGAGCTGTCCGTATCAGCAGAGAGCTGAATTGCCTGATGTAAAAGCTTTCATTAGAACTTCCAGTGTTCCCGGGGCTCACGTCACATAGCTCCACCTTTTGGCCCGGTGCCTTTGATAGACAGAACGCCGATCCAATGCGGGACATGTGACGTCATCAAAGGCGTCGGGCCAAGAGGTGGGGCTATGTGACGATGAGCCCCGGGAAGACAGGAAATCCAAATGAAAGCTATTACAGCAGGCAATCCCGCTCTCTGCTGATCCGGGTGGCTTGCCTCTTCCTCTGCATCGGTGGGGCTGTATGGGGCACAGGCAGACCAGGCTGTATGTGGCACAGGTCACGCTGTATGGGGCACAGGTCACGCTGTATTGGGCACAGGTCACGCTGCATTGGGCACAGGTCATGCTGTATGTGGCACAGGTCACGCTGCATTGACACTAGGGCAGTTGTGGGGGGGGGGGGGGGGGCTGTTTGCAGTGGGGCCCCATACAACATTTTGCTATGGGGCCCTGCTATTTCTAGTTACGCCCCTGCTCTTTATTATCTTTGCATATGCCTGAGAACTCTGATGCAGTGAAAACTAAGAAGGAAGGAGAAACAGATATCTGCTTGGCTTAGGATCTGCTTACAGCCATTGATGCAGTGAATGCTGGTTGCCCCCTGATGGGGAAAGCTCTCCAGTGAGTGCAGCAAGAAAGGGGGACCACGAGTGGAGACACTGACACACCGCATGAATTTGTGATCCTTTTGCAGCACTATAAATTCATTTGATGAAATCTGCTTGCAACAATATATTGAGGACTTTTGATTTTAGCACCTGTCACTTTATGTTGAACCACCTAAGGACTTATCATTTTAGCATATGTCACTTTAAAAATATGTTTGCCCTTTCGTTTTTGGCACTTTGATAATATTGTATTATTGAATACAGGTGATACAGTGTGTTGAAAAAGTCTTCATACCCTTGAAATTGTCCACATTTTGTCATGTTACAACCAAAAACATAAATGTATTTTATTGGGATTTTTTTGTGAAAGACCAACACAAAGTGGCACATAATTGTGAAGTGGAAGGAAAATAATAAATGGTTTTCAACATTTTTTACAAATAAATATGTGAAAAGTGTGGCGTGCATTTGTATTTATACTTTGTAGAACCACCTTTCTCGGCAATTACAGCTGAAAGTATTTTTGGGGATGTCTCTATCAGCTTTACACATCTACAGAGTGAAATTTTTGCCCATTTTTCTTTGCAAAATAGCTCAAGCTCTCTCAGATTGAATTGGGAGCATCTGTGAACAGCAATTTTCAAGTCTTGCCACAGATTCTCAACTGGATTTAGGTCTGGACTGGGCCATTCTAACACATGAATATGCTTTGATCTAAACCATTCCATTGTAGCTCTGGCTGTATGTTTACGGTCCTTGGCCTGCTGGAAGGTGAACCTCCGCCCCCAGTCTCAAGTCTTTTGCAGACTCTAACAGGTTTTCTTCTAAGATTGCCCGGTATTTGGCTCCATCCATCTTCCCATCAACTCTGACCAGCTTCCTTGTCCCTGCTGAAGAAAAGCATCCCCACAATATGATGCTGCCACCACTACATTTCACGGTGGGGATGGTGTGTTCAGAGTTATGTGCAGTGTTAGTTCTCCGCCACACATAGTGTTTTGCGTTTAGGCCAACAAATTCCATTTTGGTCTCATCTGACCAGAGCACCTTCTTCCACATGTTTTCTGTGTCCCCCATAATGCTTCTCACAAACTGCAAATGGGACTTGCTATGGCTTTCTTCTTGCCACTCTTCCATAAAGGCCAGATTTGTGGCATACATGACTAAATGTTGTCCTGTGAACAGATTGTCCCTCCTGAGCTGTGGATCTCTGCAGCTCCTCCAGAGTTACCATGGGCATCTTTGCTGCTTCTCTGATTAATGCTCTCCTTGCCTGGCCTGTCAGTTTAGGTTGACGGCCATGTCTTGGTAGGTTTGCAATTCTGCCATACTCTTTCGATTTTTAGATGATGGATTGAACAGTGCTTTGTGAGATGTTCAAAGCTTGGGATATTATTTTATTATAATCTCCCATCCTAACCCTGCTTTAAACTTCTCCACAACTTTATCCCTGACCTGTCTGGTGTGTTCCTTGGCCTTCATGATGTTGATTGTTCATTAAGGTTCTCTAACAAACCTTTGAGGGCTTCACAGAACAGCTGCATTTATACTGAGATTACATTACACACAGGTGGGCTCTATTTATTAATTAGGTGACTTCTGAAGGCAGTTGGTTCCACTAGATTTTAGATATCCGTGTGCTGCTTTATGTTGGTCTATCACAAAAAATCCCAATATTTATGTTTTTGGTTGTAACATGACAAAATGTGGAAAATGTAAAGGGGTATGAATACTTTCTCAAGGCACTGTATATATGTATATGCATGATCACATTTAATACTGTCCTGAACCCACTTTCACACTTCTGTCTTCAGTCCTCCCATAGTACTGTCCCCATCCCCCCTTCACATTACTGTCTTTAGCCCCCCACATTGCTGAACTCAGTCCCCCCACATTACTGTCCTTGAGTAGTGGCAACTCCTTCAACTGTGGAGGAGTTGGACATTATCGACGAGTATGCCCAAGCCCAGAGAAGCCTGAAGTACAGCGCCAGAAGCTGGCGGGAAACTTCAGAGGGCCCGGGTGAAGGAGCCAACAGTAGCTAGCTCCAAAGCCAAAGACGCAAAGAGGCAGCAGCGGGAGTCCAAACCCTCTCAGAAGGCGCCCGTTGTTGCCTCTGAGCGGCCCAGTGTCCTGCTCCCTTTGACACATGCTACCCGGCATTGGAGAGTCAATGCACACCAGACTCCCAGAGCTTAACGCAGAGCCGGATCAGAATGTCCGTAAGAAGGATACAAACCACTGAACAGGCCAAGACCACCACTTCCTCCAAGCTCCCTGACAAGCTGGTGTGACCTTCTCCTGTTTTCTCCATCCAAGTAGAGGGAAATCTACACCAAGGCCCTCCTGGATACTGTAGCTCAAGTGACCCTCATCTACAGAAACTTCTATGACAGACACTTCAAACACCTGCCATTGCAGAAGTTAGAAGAGCTGGAGATATGGGGCATTGGGACTGAGAACTTTCCCTATGATGGCTATCTACCAGTCAAGCTGACCTTTGATCCCTCTGTAGCTAGGAAAGCTGAGACCTTTGACACTTTGGTATTGGTCTGTCCTCGCCCACCAGGGGCCAGTAAGAGTTCTCTCATCATCAGGACCAATACTGATCTTGTCAGAAGACTGTTGACACCTCTTGTCCAAGAGCCAGACACTTCAACTACAAGTGTGCACCCCATGTTGAGACAAGCCTATCAGCGCCTGGTACAAGAGTAGAAGGCCCCAGCTGAAGGAGTGGGAAAGATCTGGTGCTTGGAGTGAGAAGGTGTTACAGCCTGGTGAAGTGGCCTGTTTACGGGCATCTGTCAAACTAAATTGGAAACAACCAGGCCCTTTCATTGTCCTTGAAATGGATGGAAAGAGAGAAGACATGGGAGTGGAGATGATTCTCAAAGTGGTTCCAACCAAAGCCTTGCAGAGAAGTCATTGGAGGATCTCAGCCTTGCCAGTGAAGATGCCAGCTCAGATGTTGCTGGGACAAGTAAATCCGGCTACCCTAGTCCCATCATCTGATTTGGTGGGAGGAGAAAAGGATGGGATCCCTGCCGAGGAGTTCTATCCAAGGAACACTCCTCTTTCACCCGAATGGAGAGAAAGAGCCAAGACTCAGCTCTTGAAATGGCAGGTGGCATTCTGAAAGAGTGAATTAGATGTGGGATGTGCAAAGAGTGCCAACCAGCGAATCCGTTTTCAGGAGGATAAGCCGTTCAGAGAAAGAGTCCGGTGCATTCCTTTAGGAGACTTGGAAGACCTGCGTGAACAATTGTCAGAATTGAAGAGAGCAGGTATCAACGGAGAATCCCGAAGTCCATACGCTTCTCTGATAGCGGTGGTACGGAAGAAGAATGGGTCGCTGAGGCTGTGTATTGACTACAGAATGCTGAACAGAAACACCATTCCCGACCTGTATACGCCCCTACAGATAGAGGGCACCTTGCAGAGCCTGTCAGGGGCAAAATGGTTCAGCGTGCTGGATCTGAAGAGCTGGTACTATCAAATCCCCTTGCATCCTGAGGATTGGGAGAAGACCGCCTTCATTACCCCAATGGGGTTCTTTGAATTTGATCGTATGCCTCAGGGATTGTCCAGTACCCCAGCCACTTTCCAAAGGCTCTTGGAGAAGACGGTGGGTGACATGAACCTGATAGAAGTGTTGGTGTATCTAGAGAACATCATTGTCTTCAGGAAGACCTTAGTGGAGCATGGAGAGCGTCTAGAAAAGGTCCTCAAGAGACTTCATGACAAGGGGCTGAAGCTGTCTTTGAAGAAGTGTCAGTTTTATCAACCCTCGGTCAACTACCTTGGTCACATCGTGTCTGCCGATGGATTGGCCACTGACCCGCAGAAGCTGAAAGTTGTCACCTCCTGGCCGAGGCCTACTAATGTGACCGAGCTCAGGTTGTTTCTGGGATTTTGTTCCTATTACAGAAGATTTGTCGCGGAATTTGCTAAAATAGTTCTCCCATTCAATGAGCTACTGAAAAGCGAAGAGGAAGAAGGTGACCCAGATCCGGCAAAGCCTGTCAGACCAGCTGGAGGGCCCAGAAAACCCAGCGAGTCCAACAGTGGACTGCCCAATGTGAAGAGGCCTTTAGGCAGCTGACATGGAGCCTAACAACTGCTCCAGTTTTGGCCTATGCAGATCCAAACAAGTAATATGAACTACAGATTGATGACAGTTGAGATGGCTTAGGCAGGGTGCTGTATCAGAAGCATGACGGCCTGTTGCCTATGTGAGTCTGACCCTGGCACCCGCCGAGAAGAACTACCCCACACACAAACTCAAGTTTCTGGCCTTGAAGTGGGCAGTAGTGGATAAAATTAAGGATTATTTATAAGGAGCTGAGTTCGTGATTAAGACCGACAATAATCCTCTTACCTACATCCTCACTACTGCCAAGTTGAACGTCAAAGGTCACAGATGGTTGGCTGCCTGAAGGGGTACGAGCCTTATGTCAAGGAGCAGAACACCAAGCTGGAGGAGGAGGATCCAGGGCTGAAGACATTCGAGTTTCAGTTGCTGGTGTCCCCAAATGTTATTGAAATGTCACCCAAGTTGGGGATGAAGGTCCAAAGCTTTCTAAAAAAGACTTGCGAAGGGACCAGTTGGAGGACCCTCTCTGTAGCTTGGCATTGAAGGCCTTGGAGAGCCAACACCCTGATTTGCTCCTCACTGACTCCCCGAAGGAGGCCCGTCTACTGCATCAAGGGGTGGTCTACCGAAGGGGCACCTCTGACGATCCTGAAGAAAAATGGCACGACAACCATGGTCACCTAGGTCCAGAGAGGACTTTCCACCTGGTGAGGGACCGATTCTACTGACCCTGCATGTGGGCTGAAGTCGAGGGCTATTGCCACTCCTACATCAGATGTATCCAAGGAAAAACCTCACCAAGCTTCCCCAATGGGCTATCTTCAGAGTCAGGGACCCATGGAGCTGGTGTGCATTGACTTTCTGTGCTTGGAGCCTGATTTGAGTGAACAGGGAAATATCCTGGTAGTGACTGACGACTTCACTCGGTATGCCCAGGGATTTCCCACAAAGGATCAACAGGGATCCACGTTGGCCAAGATCTTAGTGGAGAAGTTCTTTGTACACTCTGATCAAGGGTGAGAGCAGTTTCATCAAGAGACTTTTAGACCTGTTAGGCATTAAAAAGTCCAGAACAACCCCATACCATCCTCAAGGGGATCCTTAGCCAGAGAGGTTCAACCAAACCCTCCTAAATATGCTTGGGACTTTGAATTCAGAACAAAAGCAGCACTGGAGCAAGCATATAACCACTATTGTGAATGCTTATAACAGCACTGCAAAAGATGCCATAGTATACTCTCCCTTTCGTCTGATGTTTGGACAGGAGGCCCAGCTGCTAGTAGACTTGGCCTTTGGCTCATCCTTAGACCATACCCCGACAACCGCCCACACATTGTATGTGGACCACTTACGGAAAAGTCTGAAGACCGCCTATGACAAGCCCAAATAGCCTCAGATGCCCGAGGACAGAGGAACAAGAGAAATTTTGACTTTGAGTACAGGTGCAGGACTTGCAACCAGGTGACAGATTACTGCTGGGAAACCTGGGTGTCCCTGGAAAGCACAAGTTGGTTGACCGCTGGAAGTCACAGCCCTATATTGGCAAACAGCTGCCAGGACTCCCAGTATATCAAATCCGGCCAGAAGGGAGCACAGGCCCGCTGAAGACTTGGCACAGCAACCATCTGTTGCCTCTGTCAAAAGCAGTTTGTGTGCCACCACAGGCAGATACACAGTCCACATCCATAGCCTCCCAGAGACCCAGACCAGTGACTAGGACTCAGTCAATGCCTCTTGCTGAAGAGGATGAGAATAGTGAGGATGAAGAGATGGGATTTGATTGGCTGTGGCTATCCCAAATAGCAGGGCCTGCCACCCCCCTTCTTCCCCTCCCAAAGGGATTGACACTGGGACAATCAGGCCAGAAGCCCTTGAGTTCGTGCCTCAGAGCCCACCTTTTGAAGAGTTGGAAGACCTTCAATCTTCTATGCTGGCAGCAGACCCTGAAGACTTACCATCCTTCACTGAAGAGGAAGCTGAGTCTGATATGCAGGAAGAAGAGAAAGCTGTGGATGAAGCAGAGACCAGTGTGCCTGTAACTCTAGAGCCTAAAGAGCAGAGTGAGCAAACAGTGTAAAAGAAATAAATAAATAAATAAATAAATAAATAAAGCGCCCTGTCCCTCCGTGCTCACGCACAGAAGCAAACACATATCTAAGTTGCGCCCGCATATATAAGTGGTGTTCAAACCACACATGTTAGGTATCGCTGCGATCGAGCAATAATTCTAGCATAAGACCTCCTCTGTAACTCTAAACAGATAACCTGTAAAAATGTTTAAAGCGTCGCCTATGGAGATTTTTAAGTACCATAGTTTGTCGCCATTCCACGAACGTGCACAATTTTATTGCATGATATGTTAGGCATCTATATATTGGTGTAACATCATCTTTCACATTATACAAAAAAATTGGGCTAATTTAACAGTTTTTATATTTCATTAAAGTGTATTTTTTACGAAAAAATTGCATTTGTAAGACCGCTGAGCAAATTCAGTATGACATAAAATATTGCAACGATCGATATTTTATTCTCTAGGGTCTCTGCTAATATATATATATATAGATATATATATATATACATCTATATATATATATATAGTATATCTATCTATCTATCTATCTATCTATCTATCTATCTATCTATCTATCTATCTATCTATCTATCTATCTATCTATCTATCTATCTATCTATCTATCTATCTATCTATCTATCTATCTATCTATCTATCTATCTATCCATCTATCTATCTATCTATATATATATATATATATATATATATATATATATATATATATATATAGATAGATAGATAGATATAGATATCTATCTATATATATATATATATATATTTATATATATATTGTTGTGCTTTATAAGGACAGTTTTCCCGCACAGTATTTATAATTAAAGAGGAGTTCCAGTCAAAAAAAAATTAAAAGTCAGCAGCTACAAATACTGCAGCTGCTGACTTTTAATTGGACACTTACCTGTCCCAGGGTCCAGCGATGCAGGGGATTGAAGCCCTGCTTGTCTTCCCCTCCATTCAGCGGCGCCGGCATTGCAACTGTGGGCGCCGGGCTGTGGCTTCACAGCCTGGCATCCACTGCGCATGGGTCCCAGATGATTGACAGGAGGGAGGGAGCAGAGCTGAACCCTTCCTGTGCCGAGGGGGAAGTGATGTCACCAGCCCAGGCACTGGAAGAGGCAGACAACAAGGGACCCCCTAGCAACAGGCATTTAGAGTTAAGTAAAAAAATAAATAAAATCCAAATGTTTGTTTGTATTTTTTTTTAGGATTTTTCATGTAGTTTTTTTTTTGGGTGGAACCCCACTTTAAGTAATTTTTAACGAGGATATTTTTAAGGTACAAAATCAATCTATATGACACAGTCTATACATATGAAACTTATTCACAGAGACATGTGATCATATGAAATAGTTACATTTATTGGTTGACAAAAAACAAATATTTACATGAGATTAAAATGCCAATTGCGTTACATGACCGTCTTGAGAATCAATAAAAACACTTGAAAAATGGGTGCGCAGTCCCTTTGACATAATATCACCATGATAACTTCTCAGTAGAATCAATAACCTTGTGGAAATGACAATTAAACGTCTGTATTTCACACGTCCAACCGTTACTATACTGCAGGTAAGTAAGTGGTTAACAATGTGAAATAAATTAGACGTTTGTTTTGTCAATAAGAGTGGCAACTATGCAAAAATAAAATTAAAATGAAAAATCAAATCTTTAGAGAAAAATCTACAAAGGCGGTTGTTGATTCGGGAGAACGATTATCAATAGTAGAATATTCAATATATCAATATTTGAGAGAACATACAAGATAAAATCAACATGGCATAATTACCCATTCCAAAATGGCTACTGTTCCTAATGGCTGGTTACCAGAGTTAAGATGGCTGTCGTAGCTTTCAAAAATGGATACTCTTAAAGAGGGTTTACTTCTTGCGACTTCCGGGTTCCAAGGATCAGGGTTCAGGAATCTTCATGAATGTCAAAATATGTATTCATGCATGGTGCATGAGTGTTAATCTGTCTGGGAGTATGGGCATCTCCCAGTGTCCCCCTCAGGGTGTGTCCCTCAGTATCCGTCACGGTGGGTCCCTGAGCTTCCTCTCTCTCTCATGGCATCTTACTTGCTTCTAAATACCATCTCAGACAATGAGATCATAAAAATTATAATAAGCTCTGCCCAGAAGGTATGGCTTCTTTTCTATTGGTTAAGCAAAATCACATCATTTACCTCCCAGGGAGTTCCGTGAGTTTTAGGTAATATCACCTTCAACCACTAGGCATGTCTGAGAGCAGACAATGTGTTCTTTTAAATGAAATGTTCAATTTACATAATATGTATAATGGTGAGAAGAATATATACCTTTAAATATTCTGGTAATCGGTCTAATATAAAATACACTCAGTATAATTTTGATTAATCATTATTACATAAAATGGTTATATATATGTATATCTATAAAAACTGGTCTATCTATGAAAGACACATGTTATTATATATATTAATCAATATCACATAAAATGATTATCTATATGGATACATGTATAATTCTGGTATATCCAATAAATAAACATAGGCTACAGTCTTATATAGTTATAATCATAATTATATGTTTTTCATAATACTAATTTGTTTCTTAAAACACTTCTACTTATAAAATCACACTTTTGTATATATTTTCTTTATAACCAAGTTCTTAGATCATCGGATACTAAAATTATAATTATCTTTTGTGACCTACAGATATCATAGATCATTCAAATGTCTTATAATAACATGTAGGTATTTTAAAATATTTCTGGCTTGCATAACCATTCACCTCTCTCTAACACCATGTGTTGAGATGGACTTTGAGCAGTCCCACTGGATGTTTAGAGATGATTTAGTTTGTCCAAACAGTTCCCAAAAATTCACACAATAGGTTTTGTTGGCCAAGGTGTTAGCTCTTTAAACAGTTCCTCACTCAAACAGAATCGTTTAGGCCAGGTGATTGTACTTTCTATGTGATAACCAGAGACCTTCAAATGCCACATTGCCAAGGCGCCATACTAAAATGCCACATTTTGACCATTTTTCGGTGAAATGCCATATTTCGCCGATTTTCGCGAAAATGGCACATTTTGTGCCATATTTTGCCTTATTTGGGCCAAGAAAAAATAAAAATATTTGTCAGCAATGTCTTCACATATAGGGATGAGCCGAACACCCCCCGGTTCGGTTCGCACCAGAACCTGCGAACGGACCGAAAATTCGCAGGAACGTTAGAACCCCATTGACGTCTATGGGACTCGAACGTTCGAAATCAAAAGTGCTCATTTTAAAGGCTAACTTGCATGGTATTGTCCTAAAAAGGGTTTGGGGACCCGGGTCCTACCCCAGGGGACATGTATCAATGCAAAAAAAACTTTTAAAAACGGCCGTTTTTTCGGGAGCAGTGATTTTAATGATGCTTAAAGTAAAAAAAAAAAGTGAAATATTCCTTTAAATATCGTACCTGGGAGGTGTCTATAGTATGCCTGTAAAGTGGCGCGTGTTTCCCGTGTTTAGAACAGTCCCTGCACCAAATGTCATTTTTAAAGGAAAATATCTCATTTAAAACTGCTTGCGGGTTTAATGTCATGTCGGGTCCTGGCAATATGGATGAAAATCAGTGAGACAAATGGCATGGTTACCCCCCAGTCCATTACCAGGCCCTTTGGGTCTTGTATGGATATTAAGGGGAACCCCGCACCCAAATTAAAATAAGGAAAGGTGTGGGGCCACCAGGCCCTATATACTCTGAACAGCAGTATACAGGCGGTGCAAACAAGACAGGGACTGTAGGTTTGTTGTTAAGTAGAATCTGTTTGTAATTTTGAACATTTTTAACGTTTAGCTCCAGCCAAAAAATCTTTTTTAAGCTTTTTGGAAAACATAGGGAAGGGTTATCACCCCTGTGACATTTGTTTTGCTGTCTTTCCTCTTCTTCAGAAGATTTCACCTCACTTTTGTCCCAATGACAAATGTTTTTTGAAAATTTGGGTTTTTTTGTGCAACAAGGATTGGAAAGCATCAGTGGAAAGGAGAAATGTCTTTCCCATATTAACTCTTACAGGAGAGAATTTCCCTTCCTAGGGGTAGATTTCATCTCACTTCCTGTTGTCTCCTTCCGTTTGCAAGTAGGAGTCGTTTGTAAGTTAGATGTTTGAAAGTAGGGGCCTGCCCTATATACTCAGCAGAAATTTGGGCCTTAGGTGTTGTTGTGGCCACAACACTGTAAGCCCTCACAGGGCCCTGCTGTGAAATATTAGATCAAGAATTGTAATTACATGCCCCTGTTGAAACAGGGGCAGAAAAACTGGGCCTTTGGTGGTGGTGGTGGTGCTGGTGCCACAACACTGTAAGTCCTCACTCGATCTTGGCGGGTGCAGAAATGGGCCCTCCTGTGAAATATTAGATCAAGAATTGTAATTACATGCCCCTGTTGAACAAGGGCAGAAAAATTGGGCCTTTGGTGGTGGTGGTGGTGCTGGTGCCACAACACTGTAAGTCCTCACTCGCTCTTGGTGGGTGCAGAAATGGGCCCTGCTGTGAAATATTAGATCAAGAATTGTAATTACATGCCCCTGTTGAACAGGAGCTGAAAAATTAGGCCTTAGGTACTGGTGCTGGTGCCACAACACTGCAACCCCTCACAGACACTCTAGTTGGAACGCAGGAACGAGCCCTGCTGCAAAGTATTGCATCAAAAATTGTAATTACACGCCCCTGTTAAACAGGGGCAGAAAAATTGGGCCTTAGGCACTGGTGCTGGTGCCACAACACTGCAACCCCTCACAGACACTCTAGTTGGAACGCAGGAATGAGCCCTGCTGCAAAGTATTGCATCAAAAATTGTAATTACACGCCCCTGTTAAACAGGGGCAGAAAAATTGGGCCTTAGGCACTGGTGCCACAACACTGCAACCCCTCACAGACACTCTAGTTGGAACGCAGGAACGAGCCCTGCTGCAAAGTATTGCATCAAAAATTGTAATTACACGCCCCTGTTAAACAGGGGCAGAAAAATTGGGCCTTAGGCACTGGTGCTGGTGCCACAATACTGCAACCCCTCACAGACACTCTAGTTGGAACGCAGGAACGAGCCCTGCTGCAAAGTATTGCATCAAAAATTGTAATTACACGCCCCTGTTAAACAGGGGCTGAAAAATTGTGCCTTAGGCACTGGTGGTGGCGCCAAGAACCAAAAATGTTCTTACAAGCTATCAGCGTGATCATTGAGGAAGAAGAGGATAATTACTCAGGGATAGTCACTCAACATCAGCATAGGCAGTCTTTGAAGGGATCTGAGATTTCCAAAAAAATTATTCGGTTACATCAGCATCGGGTGCTTGGTAGCTGGTGGTGATCCAAGACTGATTCATTTTTATGAAGGTCAGTCGATCAACCGAGTCGGTGGACAGACGCACCCTGTGATCGGTTACCACGCCTCCAGCAGCACTGAATGTGCGTTCCGAAAGAACGCTGGATGCAGGACAGGCCAGTAGCTCAATTGCATACTGTGCAAGCTCTGGCCAGTGATCCATCCTCAAGACCCAGTAACCCAGAGGATTTTCGTTGGGAAATGTGTCCAAATCTGATCTTGCCCCTAGGTATTCCTGCACCATGTAAAACAGACGCTGGCGATGGTTGCTGGAACCAATCATACCTTGGGGCTGCGGACCAAAAAATTGTCTGAACGCATCGGTCAGACGGCCACCTTCTCCACCGCTCCTTCTTTGACTGACCGAAGCCTCAGCAACACGTTGTCCAGAAACAGGAATTTGTAACCTCCCAGTCTCTGGGAACGCGTTGCACAGACCTTTCTGCAAGGCCTCCCGAAGATGTTTCATCCTCTGCTCCCTCTGCGATGGCAAGATAAGGTCCGCAACCTTACCCTTGTAACGTGGATCAAGGAGGGTTGCAAGCCAGTATTGGTCCTTCTCCTTGATCCCACGAATATGAGGATCCTTACGCAGGCTTTGCAGGATCAGGGAGGCCATGCAGCGTAGGTTTGCTGAGGCATTCGGTCCAGAGTCCTCTGGGTCACTAAGGACGACATGGTCTGCAGCCACCTCCTCCCAGCCACGTACAAGTCCATGTGTTTCTTGGGACTGATCCCTTAAAGACTGCTGCTGATGCTGAGTGCCAGGCTCCACCTCCATACTGACACAATCTTCCTCCTCCTCCTCGTCCTCTTCCTGTGTGATCGGCGGGCACACAGGAACACTGTCTGGATAAAGGGGGCCTTGAGAGCTAAGCAAGTCCTCCTCTTCCTGCCTCTGTTCTGCCTCAAGTGCCCTGTCCATTATTCCACGCAGCGTGTGCTCCAACAGGTGGACAAGGGGGACAGTGTCACTGATGCATGCACTGTCACTGCTCACCATCCTCGTGGCCTCCTCAAATGGTGACAGAACAGTGCATGCATCCCTGATCATGGCCCACTGGTGTGGGGAAAAAAACCAAGCTCCCCTGACCCTGTCCTGGTGCCATAGTCGCACAGGTACTCATTGATGGCCCTCTGCTGCGTGTGCAGCCGCTGCAGCATGGCCAACGTTGAGTTCCACCTGGTGGGCATGTCACAGATTAGGCGGTTCTTGGGCAGGTTAAACTCCTTTTGGAGGTCCGTCAGCCGAGCACTGGCATTATATGACCGGCAGAAATGCACACAGACTTTCCTGGCCTGCCTCAGGACATCCTGTAAGCCCAGGTACCTGCCCAAGAACCGCTGCACCACCAAGTTAAGGATGTGAGCCAAACAGGGCACATGGGTCATTTGTCCCTGTCGGAGGGCAGAGAAGAGGTTGGTGCCATTGTCGCAAACCACCATTCCTGCCTTAAGTTGGCATGGCATCAACCACCTCTGAACCTGCCCCTGCAGAACTGACAGAACCTCTGCCCCAGTGTGGCTCCTGTCCCCCAAGCACACCAGCTCAAGCACCGCATGGCATCTTTTGGCCTGCGTACTTGCGTAGCCCCTTGAACGGCTACGGAGCACCGCTGGTTCCGAGGACAAAGCACAGGAAGAGGCCATGGAGGAAGAAGAAGAGGAGGGGGTGGAGGAGAGAGGTGTGTCACAATCATTAGCATTTTGGAGGCGTGGTGGCGGAACAACCTCCAACACTACTGCACCTTGTCCTGCATCCTTCCCAGCTGCCAGCAGAGTCACCCAATGCGCCGTGAAACTTAGGTAATGTCCCTGTCCATGCCTGCTGGACCATGAGTCAGCGGTAATATGCACCTTACCGCTGACCGCCCTGTCCAGCGAGGCATGGACATTGCCTTCCACATGCCGGTAGAGAGCCGGAATCGCCTTCCGTGAGAAAAAGTGGCGTTTGGGTACCTGCCACTGAGGAACCGCACATTCCACAAACTCACGGAAGGGGGCAGAGTCTACCAACTGAAAAGGCAGCAGTTGAAGTGCTAGCAATTTTGCCAAGCTAGCATTCAACCGCTGGGCATGTGGATGGCTGGGAGCAAACTTCTTTCGGCAGTGCAGCAGCTGGGGCAGGGAAATTTGCCTGGTACAATCTGACGTCGGTGTACCAAAAGCAGATTGCCCACAAGTACTTGGCTGTGACACACCTAATTCTACACCTTCATTCCTCTCAGTGCAGGTCTCAGAAAGGACTGAAGGTCTAGTGGGGTTGGAAATCTCAGCTGATGAGGAGCAAGGAGAGGTCCTCTTTGTTCTTTGGTGTGGGTCTTTTAGATATGCTTGCCAACGAACTGCATGGCAGGTCAACATATGTCTGGTCAAGCATGTGGTACCCAAGCGGGAGATGTTTTGGCCACGCGAGATACGCTTGAGACATATGTTGCAAATAGCAGCGGTGCGATCTGATGCACTCGTCTCAAAAAAGGCCCACACCAAAGAACTTTTTGAATAACGCGCAGAGACTGCAGCGCCCTGCACATGTGGAGTTTTGGGGTGTGATGCAGTCAATGTGCTGCCCTTAGGCTGGCCCCTGGAGGGCATCCTGCCTCATTGGTGATGTGCCGCCTCCTCCTCCTCCTCTCTCCTATCAGGCACCCACGTTGAGTCAGTGACCTCATCATCCCCTCCCTCCTCATCACTGGAGCAAACCTGGCAGTATGCTGCAGCAGGGGGAGCATGACTGCCAGATTGCTGTCCTTCTTGGGCACCCCCTCTGTCCGTGCTCATGTTACTGCCTTCATCGAGCTCAGTATCATCATCAGAGCCTTCCAAACGCTGGGCATCCTCCTGGAGCATGTACCCAACACTGTGGTCAAACAGTTCGAGGGACTCCTCAGGAGGACATGGTGGGGCTAGGGAAGGAGTCACTGATGACATTGAGCTGAGGGAAGAGGCCGCTGCTTTGCCAGACAAAGTACCCTGGGCATGGGTGAGAGAGGATGAGGAGGATGAGGACAGCTTGGTCATCCACTCGACCAAGTCTTCCGCATGTTGCGGCTCAACACGGCCAGCTGCCGAAAAAAAGGCCAAGCGTGTCCCACGGCCACGTGCTGATGAGGATGCACCGTCTCCATGACCAGCACTAGACACAGAGCCTGCTTGCCCTCTCTTATTGGCTTGTGACTGTCTGCCTCTCCTTCTTGGCCTTCCAGACATACTAATGGCCTGTAGCTGCACTAAGCTGGGATATATATATATATATATATATATATATATATATATATATATATATATATATATATATATATATATATTTATATATATATATATATGTACTAATACTGCAGCTAGCAAAATCAACTGCCTGCCTGTAGTATGAGAACACCACCAACCTTCTACAGGTAGCTTTAGCTGAACACTGTGAGCAGGACGCACCCCACTAACTTGTAGGTTTAGCAGAACACTGTGAGCAGGACGCACTGCACTAACTGTAAATAGTCTAGCTGCCTGACTGTGGTACTAATAGGATCAAAAGAACACCAGTAATTTTCTTCAGGTAGCTGTATATACTGTAACAAGACAAGCCTGCCTGTCAGTAAGAAGATAACAGGAACGGATCTAGCTGAACACTGTGAGCAGGATGCACTGCACTAACTTTAAATAGTCTAGCTGCCTGACTGTGGTACTAATAGGATCAAAAGAACACCAGTAATTTTCTTCAGGTAGCTGTAAATACTGTTACAAGACAAGCCTGCCTGTCAGTAGGAAGATAACAGGAACGGATCTAGCTGAACACTGTGAGCAGGACGCACTGCACTAACTTTAAATAGTCTAGCTGCCTGACTGTGGTACTAATAGGATCAAAAGAACACCAGTAATTTTCTTCAGGTAGCTGTAAATACTGTTACAAGACAAGCCTGCCTGTCAGTAGGAAGATAACAGGAACGGATCTAGCTGAACACTGTGAGCAGGACGCACTGCACTAACTTTAAATAGTCTAACTGCCTGACTGTGGTACTAATAGGATCAAAAGAACACCAGTAATTATCTGCAGGTAGCTGTAAATACTGTTACAAGACAAGCCTGCCTGTCAGTAGGAAGATAACAGGAACGGATCTAGCTGAACACTGTGAGCAGGACGCACTGCACTAACTGTAAATAGTCTAGCTGCCTGACTGTGGTACTAATAGGATCAAAAGAACACCAGTAATTTTCTTCAGGTAGCTGTATATACTGTAACAAGACAAGCCTGCCTGTCAGTAAGAAGATAACAGGAACGGATCTAGCTGAACACTGTGAGCAGGATGCACTGCACTAACTTTAAATAGTCTAGCTGCCTGACTGTGGTACTAATAGGATCAAAAGAACACCAGTAATTTTCTTCAGGTAGCTGTAAATACTGTTACAAGACAAGCCTGCCTGTCAGTAGGAAGATAACAGGAACGGATCTAGCTGAACACTGTGAGCAGGACGCACTGCACTAACTTTAAATAGTCTAACTGCCTGACTGTGGTACTAATAGGATCAAAAGAACACCAGTAATTTTCTTCAGGTAGCTGTAAATACTGTTACAAGACAAGCCTGCCTGTCAGTAGGAAGATAACAGGAACGGATCTAGCTGAACACTGTGAGCAGGACACACTGCACTAACTTTAAATAGTCTAGCTGCCTGACTGTGGTACTAATAGGATCAAAAGAACACCAGTAATTTTCTTCAGGTAGCTGTAAATACTGTTACAAAACAAGCCTGCCTGTCAGTAGGAAGATAACAGGAACGGATCTAGCTGAACACTGTGAGCAGGACGCACTGCACTAACTTTAAATAGTCTAGCTGCCTGACTGTGGTACTAATAGGATCAAAGAACACCAGTAATTTTCTGCAGGTAGCTGTAAATACTGTTACAAGACAAGCCTGCCTGTCAGTAGGAAGATAACAGGAATGGATCTAGCTGAACACTGTGAGCAGGACGCACTGCACTAACTTTAAATAGTCTAGCTGCCTGACTGTGGTACTAATAGGATCAAAAGAACACCAGTAATTTTCTTCAGGTAGCTGTAAATACTGTTACAAGACAAGCCTGCCTGTCAGTAGGAAGATAACAGGAACGGATCTAGCTGAACACTGTGAGCAGGACGCACTGCACTAACTTTAAATAGTCTAGCTGCCTGACTGTGGTACTAATAGGATCAAAAGAACACCAGTAATTTTCTGCAGGTAGCTGTAAATACTGTTACAAGACAAGCCTGCCTGTCAGTAGGAAGATAACAGAAACGGATCTAGCTAAACTGAATACAGTGTATATATATATATATATATATGCAACACCTGGGATGCATATATATACACAATACACTGTAAGTGCAGCTAACTGACTGACTGTCCTGCCTAATCTAGCTAACTCAAATGAAATGACACTGTCTCTCTCTCTCTCTATCTCTCAGCACACCGGAACACACTGCCCAGGGCCGCCGTGCAGGTGGCCTTATATAGTGTGGGGCGTGTACTAAATCCCCTGAGCCATAATTGGCCAAAACCTCCTTGGCTTTGGCCAATTATGGCTCTCTGTTCAGGCGGCGCTGTGATTGGCAAAGCATACGGGTCATAGTGCATGCTTGGCCAATCACCAGCCAGCAATGCACTGCGATGCCGCAGTGAATTATGGGCCGTGACGCGCCACACGTATTTGGCGCAAACGGCCCATATCGTTCGCAATTCGGCGAACGACCGAACAGCCGATGTTCGAGTCGAACATGGGTTCGACTCGAACACGAAGCTCATCCCTATTCACATAGAAATATGAAGATTTAATACCACCTTACACAGTGTATTCCATGTACTTGTCTGTGAGAGAGACACACAGACTGTCATTGGCAGACTTCCCTATTGTTTGTGTATTGGGAGGGAATGTGGATTGTGCCTGTCTCATTGTTAAATGTTAATGACCTCACATTGTTCTGTCTGCCTTAAGGTAAACTTATTATGGGATGTATATGTGTATGTGGATTGGCTGCTAACGGGGAGGGGGGATTGTCCCACAGTGTTTTTCTCTGTGTACACTGTATGTACAAATCCATTAGCAGGGGGGAGGACCGTAGGGAAATGCGTGTATACAGTATATCAGCTCCCTTTCCCACGTCCTTCATACCAAGCTGAAGTGTATTAGTGAAGTCATTGCTCGTGTTTTACATTTTCCTGTTTTCCTAATTCGATATGCCTAAAGTTGCTAGTTCAAACGTAACCCTTTTCAAGAAGTGGATTAATGGTGACAGCAATTTTGCCGTAGAAGGTGGGAAGATATTCTGCAAGGTGTGCACGAAATCGTTAAGTTTTTATTCAGTTTTCTTTGAGAACTCTTCTTATACCTATATCATTCTCATTTCTCTCACTTTTTGCATTTTTCGAGAGAATGTCATCTTTTTCTATTACTTCCACAAGCACTGTATATTTTGAAGTTTTGGCCACTAACGTTCGTTTTATGGTACCCAACAGCCTTGTACCCCAAGTAGCCTTGAAATGCTCCTCAAGTGTCAAAATTTTCGCCAACGTAGAGAGGACTTTTTGAGAATTAAAGTACATCCTCAGCGACCGTCGCCTCAATTTTTCTATGGAGAGCATAGTCGCTCACGTAAAATTATACTATAATTAAAACTAAAATTGTTGTAAATACCTGTAAATAGTAATAAAGTAGTTAATATGATTCAAGTTGCACGATTTACAGTTTTTCTCCATTGTTTTGGCTCATTTCTTGAAACAGAAATGACATTCTCAAAACAACATGGACAAATCTCCAAACCACTTGGCAATTGTTCACAACTGAATTGAATTTCTCACTCATTTCATCAAAATTGCAAATGTCTCAGTACATGTCTCAATGTCTCAGTACATTTTTCAAATGATTAAGTACAAGTAGCCTACATTTAGCACAATTTCCAAGTGAATAGATCTTGTTGATCTAAACTGATTGTCAATTCTCAGTCTAATGGTTGTTCTCTCCAAAACGTGTCAGCGTCATTTCATTGTTTAAGTCATCACATGCACAATAGTCTGTTCAATTGTCAAAATTATTCAGGAACATAATACCATGAATACCATATATGAATCTCTTGGAACATTTGATAAATTGATTACAGCAATTGACAGTCAGGTGCAACTAGAACTTGACTAAGGGTCCTTTCACACTGGGGCGGTTTGCAGGCGCTATTGCGCTAATAATAGCGCCTGCAAACCGACCCGAAAGTGACGCTGCTTTGATTCCAGTGTGAAAGCCCCGAGGGCTTTCACACTGGAGCGATGCGCTGGCAGGACGGTAAAAAAAGTCCTGCCAGCAGCATCTTCGGAGCGGTGAAGGAGCGGTGTGTATACCGCTCCTTTACCGCTCCTGCCCATTGAAATCAATGGGACGGCGCGGCTATACCGCCGGCAAAGCGCCTCTGCAGAGGCGCTTTGCGGTGGTTTTAACCCTTTCTCGGCCGCTAGCAGGGGGGTAAAACCGCCCCCGCTAGCGGCCGCACACCGACGGTAAATCGCCGCTTACAATAGCGGCGCTTTACCGCCGACAACGCCCCCCCCCCAGTGTGAAAGGAGCCTAACAAAGGAGGAGTCAGAGTTGGTCTCAGATGACCAATCAAACAGTATGTTTAGTTACCTGACAGGTGCTGTCCATGATTGTAAATGCTGCCAAACATGTATATATAGAGCTTGACCATGCAGGACCAGTACAATTTCTGAACATGGAGGCACCTGGCCAAGTAAATGAACAAGGGAAACTGCCTGCTCGAGGAAGAGGAAGAAGAAGAGGAAGAGGAGTAAGGGTGAGTGGTGGTGGAATAGGGGGAAGAGGCAGAGGAGCACAAAGACACCATGCTGTCCCTGATGAAATTCGGGCCACAATTATAGATCATGTCATCAACCATGGCCTCACAATGGCGGAGGAAGGTCGCCGAGTGCAACCTAATGTGCCTCGCTCTACAGTCTTCTCTATCATCCAAACCTTTCGCAGGGAAAACAGGTATGTAGTCAGTCAATGATGGAATTATATAATGTATAGGACAGGACACTGTGCATAGAGCAACAAATATGTTTATTTACTCATTTACGTATTCATTTAGTGTGTATGTGTGTGTGATAGGCCTACAGTATTACAGTATCTTACCTCAGTGGGATGTTACATATGATACTAACAATGACAAGAAAAATATTGTAGAAAATAAACTATGGAATAGTATGGAATAGTTTATTTTCTACAATATTGATGATACAGTTTACAGTAGTATTCCAGTCACTGTGCAGTAATGCATTGGAATTGTGGTAAAGTTACTGTAAGTAAAACAACAATACGATTACATTGGTAACTCATTCTGTACGGAATACATAAGGTATAAATTACAAATGGAGTGTTGTCCTTTGAATTCTATGTTTAGGATTGGACGACAACCTGGCACGGGTGGCTGAGGAAAACTTCTCAATGAACAACAAGAACAAGAGATCTGTAACATGGTGTTGGCAAATAATGCCATCACATTGAGACAGATCTGCACTGCAATCCTACAAGACAAAGCCATATTCCAAAATGTCACTCTATAAGCATCTCCACAATAGCCCGCATATTGAAGAAGCATCAGATGACAATGAAGCAAATTTACAGGGTACCATTTGAGAGGAAATCTGACAGAGTGAAAGAGCTGCGGTACCAGTATGTACATGGAAGTCAGTCACTGGTGGTCCATCAAGATAACCTTTTTACAATTACCATAAGCAGTGGTTCCCGAAATGTATTGGTTTCAGTACCCACTTTACCTGATTTCTGAATCTAGGTAATCCAGGTATGAAAGTATTTGATTTACGTATCTGATTTATAAACATTTTGTCTAAAAACTGCAGCTTACTGTATGATGCAATTATCATTATAATCCTTATTTTGAAGAATATAACATACAATACAGTAAGAAAAAGGGTCAAAGAGCTGCAATTACAGTAGTGCCTCCCATGTAAATCTATCTAATACTGTGGGTTTTACTGTAACATTTCAGTAAGTCTACTCATTGATAATTTTTCCCCTCCCCTTTCTGTCAAATACCCCCTGTAGTACCTCTGCATAGGGTACATGTACCCCAGGTTTGGAACCACTGGAATACTGGCCAGTAATATATTGAACTTGTTTAGAACATTCCTATGTAACTGTCTGTAACTGTAGTGTATGACTCTTCTGTATGACTGATTTGATGTTTTCTTTTTTTACTCTATTGTAGAGAATAATGGCTTTGGAAGGAAATGAGACCTCTCACATACTCGTGTATGTGGATGAGGCTGGCTTCAACCTGGCCAAGGGCCGAAGACGTGGCCGAAATTTTATTGGCCACCGGGCCACGGTGGATGTCCCAGGCCAGCGAGGGGGCAATATAACTATGTGTGCTGCCATTTCTGAGAATGGTGTGGCCACTCACATCCCCAGTCTTGGCCCATAGAATACACAGAAGCTCCTTATCTTCTTGGACCGCCTTCATTTGGATTTGATCCCTGAAAATAAGAGAGGTCTCATAGGGCCTTACCTACCACAATATATAATTGTATGGGACTATGTGAATTTCCACTGTGGCCTGCTTATTAGGGCCTGGTTCACTGCTCATCCAAGGATGGATATGGTGTTCCTACCACCTTACTCTCCTTTCCTCAACCCTATTGAGGAGTTTTTCTCCGCTTGGAGGTGGAGAGTCTATGAGCATCGAGCTCAAGATCAAAGGTCCCTGCTCCATGCAATGGATGCTGCCTGTGAGGATATTACAGGAGATCAGTGTAGGGGATGCTCTGATGAAAACCGATTGGCAGATGAAACGCGTCAGCATGATGCCATCACGCTACCCATAGCGTTCCCACAGACCTCCAGATCCACCCACCAGCCCAGGCATCACTGGCCTGTAATTACAGTAACATGGCCATTTGAAACTTCCCGGGAAACAGAACGAGCGGAGGACTGAACGCTTTAGAAAACCCTGCTTTATTCACCGCATCTCCCTGGGCGTACACCTTCTACTTACCCTCAGTACGCCATCAAAGGATATGCACAGCTGAGGACCCCGCGGAGGACGGGAGACAACTCAACTAGCCAGCTGGAGACGGCATGAGCCTGAACTCGGTCCGGTGATGTGTCCTGATGCACCACAGAGTCAACACTGGGTGAGATCTAATCTGTTTGTGTCCTGGACAGGGGACAGTTGTCTCAATCAGTGCATCCACCCAGTATGTATGATTCACTAAATGAGTTACACTGCTCAGCCTGATTCAATCCGCTACAGCTCACCATATCCTGCAAACAGGAACTCCCATTCCCTGTCATCAGCGCTGCGAAATATTGATGGCCCAGGGTGATCTTACAGTAACTGACCAGGACTGCAGTATCCAGTGACCACTCACTACAGGGTCTTCCCATTTCCGTTCCCCCCATCTTCCCCTCCTATCCCCCCGGTTCTTCTTGTTCCTACATCTATGAGGACCTGATATCTAGGGCTACTGCATTACCATCCACAACCCCACATATCCCTCCTTTCACTTACCATCTGCTGTTATCATTTGATTTACCAGGACTTTCAGTTATCCAGCAGATAAAAATTTAGTATCTAATCTGAATTCAGTCTTGTATATCTATCTTGAATGAATTCACATGAGGTGTGTGTGCAGGGGCGGACTGACCATTGAGCCACTCGGGCACTGCCCAAAGGCCCTGGGCCACTAGGGGGCCCCATCAGGGTTGCCAGCCTCAGTAAAACCAGGGACAGTATGTATAAATCTGTGTTTTTTTTACATCTGTCTGTGTATGCTGTGTGTACATGTATGTGTATACTGTGTGATTGTATACCGTGTGTGTGTATACTGTGTGGCCCCATAATCTCTGATTGCCTGGGGGCCCCATAATCTCCTATTGCCCGGGGGCCCCATGAGTTATCAGTCCGCCCCTGTGTGTGTGGTATATGTGAGTGGTGGCCATCTGTGTCTGTCAATGACAACGTTGTCATTTTTATATTGGTGATGGTACCTGTTTTTACAGTATATTATTGGATTGGTGTTTATAGTGTACTTTCAATAAAAAGCATTTCATATACGTTTTGACCATTGCATGTTCCTCCTTGATGAATTACCTTTCCCTTTGTTTTTTGTAGGGGATGGTTGCGACATGCACGCAGCTTCTTCCCTCGTTGCATTGCAAGGGAGGATATACGCTGCAATGTTGATGAGAATCTGTGGCCAGACAGACAGCAGCGTGTGGATGGGCAGGAGGGTGAGGACGGTGGCCAGTGAAGAGATGTTACAGTAGTTGTGAAACTCCAGCTTTATTTACAGCATTGTAGGCCAAAATGTAATTTTCCTTGTTTTTTGTTTGTGTGTTTATATTTCCGTATATTATGCTGTATACATTTTCTTTTTACTCTGATGTATGGAAGTTACTTTGTGTGTGAATGATAATGGTTACAATACTGTAAAGTAATTTTTCCTTGGCAGTATGAGTGCAATGTGTGATGTAAAACCTTGGAGGCTACTCTTACCCTAAAATCTTTTCTTTTTTTCAGTTTTATACACAATTGTATTCAGTTAGCTAGACAAAAACTGTACAGTAACCATTGTCAATGAAGGACTGGGCTAAGACTGAAAGGTGGACATGAGGGATATTTCAATGGTCCTCTGCCTTAGAGACAAAACATCTAAACATTTTGACTTGCAGTGCTTACACAATGCCAAAGGGATGAAGCATTTTGGGGGCACTGACTATTTGAATGAGAAAGAAATTTATTTTTTACACATGAGTGAACTGTTTTGGGAAAGATATGAGCTTTTGAAGGTGAACCATGGTGTTGTGCTGAACCATCCAGGTTATTTTGGCAAAAGCACCAAGAGAGTTGAGAACGTCTGGTCTGTTTCAAGAAATGAGCCAAAGCAATTGAGAAGAATCTTTGCCATTTTGGTAGCACTGACTCTTTATATGGGAAAGGAATATGGTTTTGAAGCATGAGTGAACAGTTTTGGGAGAGATATGAGCTTTTGCACGTGAGTTATAGAGTTGTGCTGAACTGTAAGACTGTTTTGCCAAATGAACTTAGAGTTTTGAGAATGTCATTTCTGTTTCAAGAAATGAGCCAAAACAATGGAGAAAAACTGTAATATCCCTTTTACGATGGGAAGGGGGGTAGAAAGTTGAAAAATAAATGCCACATTTAGCCAAAATAAATGCAACATTTGGCCAAAATAAGTGTCATATTGCCACATTTTTTAGTGCCACATTTTGTAAAAATAAATGCCACATTTTGAAGGTCTCTGGTGAGAACAGTTCGAAAAACCTATTTCCTTTATGGCTGTATTGTGGCTGTTTATTTAAAAACCACAGACAGATACACATCTTCTTTGTTTTGTGAAATGAGACCTTATTGTTCCCGCAATTCTGTTTCAACACAGTTTGTAGAGAACATTTGATCCATTGAAAACTTGAAAAACATCTGAACTCACAAAGGCCTTTTAGTTCATCAATCTTGTTTTAACTGGCTTCAAGAGAGCAATATCATAGTTTATCTATTTTTGAGGCCTAAGCAACTCTCAAATAAAACGGATTTCTTCATTTATATACATATATATATATATATATATATATATATATATATATATATATATATATATATATAATTTTGTTAAGCGCTGCGCAAACTGTTGGCACTATATAAAACCTTTATAATAATAATAATAATACATATATATATATATATATATATATATATATATATATATATATATATATATATATATATATATATATATGATATTTGGGGGTTCTGAGTAATGTTCTAGCAAAAATACAAATTTTTACAAATGTCAGAAAAAGGCCTGGTCTTAGGGTGGTTTAGGCTGGGTTCACACCAAAGCACACAGCGGCTCACAGCAGAGGGTCCGTTGCGTCCCTGTTCACTGTTTCAGGGCCGATTTCAGTCCAAATTTTGGGCTGTATTTGGACCTGAAATGGACCAGAAGACTCACAGTACTCCTGTGCAATTTGCACCGGAGCCGCGCCGCGGTCGCAATCTCCTGACATGCGAATTTGATGCGGTAAATCTACATTAAATTCGCACTAGTGTGAACCCAGCTTTAAAGTTTTCCTGTAGATTACAGGATACTCACTAGCAAAAAAGAAGATGTATATCAAAGTTTCTTTATGGTATTCTGGAGACACTAATGCAGACACAGTGCTGAACTTTATATAAAAAATAATGTAGATAACAAAAACAAGAAAAACTAGATAAAAGGATATAACAAAGACAATATTCAAATGTAGAACAAAATAGAGACCACAGAAAATTGGCCTTTTTAGGCACCCTATCGAACACACAAAATCGTATGTATATGCAAATATTGTCTTTTATTAGAAAATGGATTAAAAACAGATTTAAAACCATTACATAGTTGTAGCACTAACTCTCGGTGGAGCTGCTGATTTAAGCGGGCTTGTTACCTTCACTCTCGACACCCCTGCTTCACCGGCACCGGGTCTAGGGTTCCGTTGAGTTTACCTCTGGACGATGAAAGCACCAACACTTGAGTACGTTTTCAATGCTTTATTAAACCAAGTAACGAAGGAAGTAGCAGGAAAGAGGCAGGAGGGAAGCTGCAGGGAAGCTCAAATACCTTTCTTTAGGATTCTTGAGAATGTCCTTTAAAGTTGAATAATTGTAATCGGATGCAATCCCCTTGTGGGACACAATCTTTGCTCACCTGGATAGGCCTCTCTCACGTGCCTAGCAGCCAGTACGTAGCACGAACAAAAGTCTCTGCCACAGACTTGCTTGAAATAAACCCATACGATCCTCTGCCACAGGATGTATTAAATTTTACGGTGAATGTCAGACACAGTACTTGGACCTCTAAGCCAACCCGGCAGTACTATGCTGTAGAACTACTTACAGGATGCGTCCTCCAACCGAGTCAACAGGCCCCTCTCCAGACCAGCACTCTGCATGATCCTTCCATGATGGGTCCTCCCCTGGGATCTTCTCGGTTGTCCAGCTTCTTCACTCTGGATAGACAGCTCAGGACCATTCCTCGGCTGCTGTGGTAGGCCCCAGACATGCTTCTGGGCCCACCCTCACACCGCAGCGGTGCGTGCCTCTGGAACGGAGGACCACGAGGTAGCACTCTATTGCATACCTGTCGGCCAGGAGGGCCAGTAGGTGGCTGTAAAACGAACCCCAAAACATGGCGTCTGTCCCATAAATACCCTCTCCCAGAATGCAACTCGGAGGACCACCTCCACCGAGTTGTCTCCGGGACAGAGGAGCACCCATACGCTTTGACACGTTGCCCTTCCAACACCAGCCAATGGTAAGAGTGACACCCACCGGCTCAGTGTGGAACCATACGCAACGTCAGCCAGGCAAACCTAACTCCCCTAACGAGCAATTCACTAAATTTACCTATCAGATGGTAGATCATAAATCTACCAGCGCTACATAGTATTAACCCAAACTAGTGTGTGACCCGCTGGTCATCTCCAGTGGAGGTCTAGTAGCTAGTCAGTGAGGAGCAGAGCTGACCATACAGAGGAGGCCTTAGGGCAAGGCTACCTTGGTGGATCTGCCCTAATTATATTAGGAAGAGGCGGGGATACTGCATGGGAGATTGAGGCTAAACATGATCAGGGATATATAAATCTGATGCTTTTTCCTTGGACAATTCAATGGTTACACTTTGTACTATGGAGAGATGAAGTTGCTACCCCCAATAAACCCTTGATATCCATATATAATAACCATTTGATATGTATCCCCTTTTCTACTTGTAATCATATGGGGGGTCATGCCTGCCACTGACTTTGTTCCTCACTCTTTTGTGGTCCACGAATCTTGCTTGGTTTAACACTGGAATTAACTCTTTACGCTCCAGAAGAAGCATTGTTTGTCAACGCGAAACATGTTGAGCACAGCACTGTTCGCCTAGTGTGAGGCAACGCACCCCTCCACAGAGCTAGCCCCCCCTGCTATGTTTTTTGTCCTTGGTGATTGTGTTTGTTTCATTACATATGTGCCAGTGTCAATACTTTGGAGGCTCCCTACCTGTATATGGGGGGTGTGTATGCTCACACACTAGTTTGGGTTAATATTATCTAATGGTTTTAATCTGTTTTTAATCCATTTTCTAATAAAAGACAATATTTACATATACATACGAATACAATTTGTGTGTTCGATACGGTGCCTAAAAAGTCCTATTTTCTGTGGTCTCTTTTTTGTTCTGTATTATTTAGGGATGAGGCATAGTGTATTACTTTTTATGTCCATGATAGCAATGTCATGGTGACCATAATTTATTATTTGTTTTAATATTCTAATGTAGCCATCCCAAATGAACACAGAGCAATCAAATTCACAATCAATGTTACTTTCAGTTCCCTTGAACTCCGACTACCACTCTCTTTGACTCGCTTTGCCTACAGCTTTCTTGGAAACCACCACAAGGGAGGGCACTTGTACAATAAATATATTAGTCGCTCTAGGACAATGTGATTATGATTCTAGCTTCTCATGTATAAACTCATTTCCCTCAATCATACAAATAATAATTAATGACTGTTAACAGAACTTTCCAGTTTTGTTACATATTCTAGCCAAATATATGCCAAGCCCAAAGTAATTACAAAGAAAAATGATCTGTGTCTGTAAAATCCTTTCCCAACCTTCCCACCACAAAATTTGATCGCACTGAGACTGGATTTTAGTGGCCCCAGCAGTTTATGGAATACAATGGCAAATAACATAAAGCAACCAAATAAGCAACCTGAAAGTGTACTGAGGTCCTAGAAAGATATCTCAAAGTATATTTGCACTTTTACAGCCAAATTGGGAAAACACCTACTTTATAATTTTGACATGTTCCCAATGATACGGTGTAACAAAATAAAAAAGATTTAGAAGGGGAAGTATGGGGTAATATTCAATATAATTAATCCTCTCTGTACTGTGCTGGCACTTCTTCATTATCAGTCGTGAACTAGATTTGAGCACTGCAAACAGCCCAAACCTCATCGCCCAAGGCTCCCAACCCCTGCCCCACCAACCGATGGATACTGGCTCCAGGCGGTACATGGCCTGCATACAATCATGACGTTTAAACTCAATAAAAATAAGCTGTTTCCCTTTGTAAAAGATCAAAACAAGCCTTTACCAGACCAATGTAATTGTGCAAAAATATCCATACCTGGAATTCAGCTTTAAAGATCTCCCCAAGCTTCAGGGCTGAAGCTGATAAGTAATTAAGAGGATTCAAGGATGGTACAGTCACCAGGTTAATTGTTTGCTATGTGTCAAATGTTGAACATATCAAGGATTGGTCGGTCAGCAAAAGAGCGTAACCACTTGCCTACTGGGCACTTTTTCAGTGCTGTCGCACTTTGAATGACAATTGTGCAGTCAATCAACACTGTACCCAAGCAAAATTTTTAGAATTTGTTTTGAGACAAATAGAAGTTTCTTTTGGTGGTATTTAATCGCCACTGGAGTTTTTATTTTTTGCTAAACAAACGGAAAAAAAGACCAAAAGTTTTGAAAAAAAAAGTTTTCTTAGTTTCTGTCATAATATTTTGTAAATAAGTAATTTTTCTCCTTCACTGATATGCGCTAAAGAGGCTGCACTGATGGCCACTGATATGCTGCACTGATGGGCACTGTTAGGGTGCACTCATGGGCACTGATGAAGCTGCACTGATGAGGAGGCACTAATGGGCACTGATGAGGAGGCACTGATATGCGGCACTGATGGGCACTGATAGGCATCACTGATGGGCACTGATATGAGTCACTGATGGGCACTGATAGGAGGCACTGATGGGTACTGGTAGGCAGCACTGATGGGCACTGGTAGGCAGCAATGATATGTGGCACTGACAAACATCCCCGATGGGCACTGATTGGCAGAACTGGTGGGCACTGATTGGCAGCACTGGCTGGCACAGATTGGTAGCACTGGTGGGTACTGATTGGCAGCACTGGTGGGCACTGATGAGACTGCACTGATCATCAGGACACTGATGATCAGTGCCTTGATTATCAGTGTAGATGTCCCCTGTGTGGATTTGCCAGTTATTGGCTCTCCTCAAGCGCTGTCAGCGTGAGGAGAGGACTGCTGATAACCGGCAAATCCTGTTTACATTGTGATCAGCTGTGATTGTACACAGCTGATCATGTGGCAATGAGCCACTATGATTGCCTCTTTACCCCGATCTGTGATCAGCTGCATCTAAAGGATGCAGCGATCACAGATCACTGCCAATGTGTGCCGCAGGGGGCGCGCAGGCAGTGCGGGCATGAGAGGACATCATATGATGGCATCCCGGCAAAGTGCGACCGCACTGTATCTGTCATTTGACTATAGCAGGTTTATTAAATTGTTTAGAAAATATAAAAACTTCTGAAGGGGTGAATACTTATCATTAAGGATGAACCGAACACTCCCCGGTTCGGTTCACACCAGAACATGCGAACAGACAAAAGATTTGTGCGAACATGCGAACACCGTTGAAGTCTATGGGACATAAACGTGAAAAATGGAAAGTGTTCATTTTAAAAGCTTATATGCAAATTATTGCCCTAAAAAGTGTATGGGGACCCAGGTACTGCCCCAGGGGACATATATCAATGCAAAAAAAGTTTTTAAAGCAGCCGTTTTTTCAGGAGCAGTGATTTTAATAATGCTTAAAGTGAAACAATAAAAATGAAATATTCCTTTAAAAAATTAGTCCTTAGTCTCAGAGCCGGTACAAGGCAGGGGCGGAAGGGGCGGATGCCCTGGGCGATAGAATTTGCTGAAGGGAGGGGGGCGCAGATGAAGTGCTGGCAGTGTGCTTCATCATAGTAGTACATACACACCAGCCGGCGCTGCTAATAGCTGTACTGTAACTATGTGCCGAGTGCACTCCTGCACCCGGCACAAGCCTAAACAGACTGCACAAGCCCCTTCCCTGTCAGCGCTTCTCTCCCCCTATGAAGGCGATTCGTAGTCCCGTCCCGGCGGCGTGACATCACTGATGGCCAGAGGCGGGATGGGAGGAGATAGAGAGCTGCTGCAGAAGCTGCAACCTAGAGGAGCCACCGAGGAGGAACCAACAAAGCAGTGGCGGAATTTTCAGGGTCGCAACAGTCGCACTTGCGACTGGGCCCTGGAATTCTGCCAGTGTGGGGGGGCCCCAAGACGCCGCACCTCCCCTGGCTGGCATCTAACTATACAGGAGAGGGGGGCGTAAGGGGGCGATCGGCAGCTATGTGATGTCTGCGCTCTGCGGGATGTCCCTCCAGGCAGCACACAGTTCACTTCCCGAATATCAGTGAGTACAATGGAGAGGGGAGGGGCCTCTGACCAGCAGATTGAGTGCACAAGTTTCTCCCTCTGCTTGTACACTCTGAGTCTTGCTAATACACGCTCAGGTCAGAGGCCCCTCCCCTCTCCATTGGATACAATGATATTCGGGAAGTGAACTGTGTGCTGCCTGGAGGGACATCCTGCAGAGTGCAGACATGACAAGGAAGCATGCTGCTTCTCATGTAAGTAAAGCACAACACTGGCCACCCACCTCTCCCCTCTCACACTGTCCCCTCTCACACTGTCCCCTCTCACACTGTCCCCCCACACACTGTCCCCCCACACACTGTCCCCTCTCACACTGTCCCCTCTCACACTGTCCCCCCACACATTGTCCCCTCTCACACTGTCCCCTCTCACACTGTCCCCTCACACACTGTCCCCTCACACACTGTCCCCTCTCACACTGTCCCCCCACACACTGTCCCCCCACACACTGTCCCCCCTCACACTGTCCCCCCACACACTGTCCCCTCTCACACTGTCCCCTCTCACACTGTCCCCTCTCACACTGTCCCCTCTCACACTGTCCCCCCACACACTGTCCCCCCACACACTGTCCCCTCTCACACTGTCCCCTCTCACACTGTCCCCCCACACACTGTCCCCTCTCACACTGTCCCCCCACACACTGTCCCCTCTCACACTGTCCCCCCACACACTGTCCCCTCTCACACTGTCCCCCCACACACTGTCCCCTCTCACACTGTCCCCTCTCACACTGTCCCCCCACACACTGTCCCCTCTCACACTGTCCCCCCACACACTGCCCCCTCTCACACTGTCCCCTCTCACACTGTCCCCCCACACACTGTCCCCCCACACACTGTCCCCCCACACACTGTCCCCTCTCACACTGTCCCCCCACACACTGCCCCCTCTCACACTGTCCCCCCACACACTGTCCCCTCTCACACTGTCCCCCCACACACTGTCCCCCCACACACTGTCCCCTCTCACACTGTCCCCCCACACACTGTCCCCCCACACACTGTCCCCTCTCACACTGTCCCCTCTCACACTGTCCCCCCACACACTGTCCCCTCTCACACTGTCCCCCCACACACTGTCCCCCCACACACTGTCCCCTCTCACACTGTCCCCTCTCACACTGTCCCCCCACACACTGTCCCCCCACACACTGTCCCCTCTCACACTGTCCCCTCTCACACTGTCCCCCCACACACTGTCCCCTCTCACACTGTCCCCCCACACACTGTCCCCCCACACACTGTCCCCTCTCACACTGTCCCCTCTCACACTGTCCCCCCACACACTGTCCCCCCACACACTGTCCCCTCTCACACTGTCCCCCCACACACTGTCCCCCCACACACTGTCCCCCCACACACTGTCCCCTCTCACACTGTCCCCCCACACACTGTCCCCCCACACACTGTCCCCTCTCACACTGTCCCCTCTCACACTGTCCCCTCTCACACTGTCCCCCCACACACTGTCCCCCCACACACTGTCCCCTCTCACACTGTCCCCTCTCACACTGTCCCCTCTCACACTGTCCCCCCACACACTGTCCCCTCTCACACTGTCCCCCCACACACTGTCCCCTCTCACACACAGTGTGTGGGGGGCACACACTGTCCCCTCTCACACTGTCCCCCCACACACTGTCCCCTCTCACACTGCCCCCTCTCACACTGTCCCCCCACACACTGCCCCCCCCCCCACACACTGTCCGCTCTCACACTGTCCGCTCTCACACTGTCCCCTCTCACACTGTCCTCTCTCACACTGTCCCCCCACACACTGTCCCCCCACACACTGTCCCCCCACACACTGTCCCCCCACACACTGTCCCCTCTCTCACACTGTCCCCTCTCACACTGTCCCCTCTCACACTGTCCCCTCTCACACTGTCCCCTCTCACACTGTGCCCCCCACACACTGTCCCCCTTCTGTCATATCTACCCCCCTCTTGTTAAACAGTCCCCCTCCTTTCACAGTGCTCCCTCATTACACTGCCCCCCTCTTGTAATACTTCCCAGGTATCCTTTTCCTGTCACACTGCCCCCCTCTTGTCACAATATCCCCCTGTCATACTGCCCCCTCCTGTCACACTGCCCCTTCTTGTCACACTGCCCCCCTTCTTTCACAGTGCCCCCTCTTATCACACTCCCCCCTCTGGTCACACTTTCCAGATACCCTTCTTTGGTCACACTGCCCCCTCCTGTCAAAATACCCCGTCATACTGCCCCTCATTCTTTCACAATACCCCCCCCCCCCCTCCCCCATCATAGTGCGGGTCAGGGGCCCTTCATGGTTTCTTGCACTGGGGCCCTGAAGGTTATAGTTACGCCTCTGCAACAAAGTGTGTATATCACACAACGGACACAAGACAAGACACAAAAGTAAGCACTAAACAGATAATAACAAATGCAATGCCATCTGCAGATATTAAAATAAAGTGTCTGAATCCGATGAGGGGAGGGGAGGAGGCTGAGGAGAGGTTAATTACCAATGCTACCTATTTTTTAATTTCTGTAATATGCAGCATGGGAGGGGGGGGGGGTTAATGTACTGCCACTGGTCACTGATGCATCAGTGACCAATGGCAATACATTACCCCCCCCCCCCATGCTGCATATTACAGAAATTAAAAAATAGGTAGCATTGGTAATTAACATCCCCTCAGCCTCCCCCCCTCCCCCAATCGTATTCAGACAGTTCATTTATTAATCTGCAGCAGAATAATACATGAATGGGGGAGGGGGGGAGGCTGAGGGGAGGTTAATTAGCAATGCTAGTTTTAATTTCTGTAATATGCAGCATGGGGGGGGGGTTAATGTATTGCCATTGTTCACTGATGCATTTGTGACCAGTCACAGTTAATTAAGCCCTTTGTGCATTAGTTGCACCAGGCTCTACATTAAAAACCTTAAGCCCCCTTTCACACTGGGGCAGGGGCGGCATCGGTGGTAAAACTGAGCTATTTTTAGCGCTGCTTTACCATCATTACACACCACTCCTTCACTCCAAAGATGCTGCTAGCAGGACTTTTTTTACCGTCCTGCCAGCGCACCGCTCCAGTGTGAAAGTTCTCGGGGCTTTCACATTGGAGACACAGTAGCGGCTCTTTCAGGGCGTTTTGCAGGTGCTGTTTTTAGCGCAGTAGCGCCTGCAAAGTGCCCCAATGTGAAAGGGGTATAAGTGTAAACATCTAAGATAAAAGTTTTTGTCCTCCTATTTAATTCCTCCCCGTGCGCCGCCGCAGGTGCACATCGGGGAAAATCTGTGAAAAACAGGGGTCGGGGGGGGGGGCGCAGTTTGCCATCTCCGCCCTGGGCACCAAATGACCTTGTCCCAGCACTGCTTAGTCTGCCTGTAAAGTGGCGCATCTTTCTCATGTGTTTTACTGTGCCGCAGCAAAATGACATTTCTAAAGAAAAAAAAGTCATATAAAATTGCTCGCGGCTGTAATGTATTGCCGGATCCCAGCAATATAGATAAATGTCAATGAAAAAATCGGTGTGGGTTCTCTCCCAGTCCATACCAGGCCCTTTGGGTCTGGTATGGATATTAAGGGGAACTCCACGCCAAAATGTTTAAAAAAGCAGCGTGGGGTCCCCCCAATCCATACCAGACCCTTATCAGAGCAAGCAGCCATGGCAGGCCAGGAAAGGGGGGGCGAGTGAGCGCCCCCTCCTGAACCATACTAGGCTGCTTGCCCTCAACATGGGGAGGGTGCTTTGGGGTCCCCCCCAAAGCACCTTGTCCCCATGTCGTGGACATGGTCCACATCCCCACAACCCTTGCCCGGTGGTTGTGGGGGTCTGTGGGCAGGGGGGTTATTGGAATCTGGAAGCCCCTTTTAACAAGGGGGCCCCCAGATCCTGCCCCCCTATGTGAATGGGTGTCGGGTACATTGTATGCCTACCCATTCGCCAAAAAAAGTGTCAAAAAAGTAAAAACAACAGGAGACAATTTTTGAAAAATCCTTTATCAAAAAAAAGTGTCCAGTGATGTCCATCCATTTTTAATCACAGTCCCCGGTGGGGGGCGGGGTCACCCATTTATGTCACCGGGTGGCCCCTGCCCTTGCCTATATGACAGCTGTCATCACAAAAAGACAGCAGTCGGCGGGATGCCACCCATCAAGGCAGATCTTTTTTTTAATATATATTTTTTGGGTCCCGGCACCCTGATTGAAGATGGATGGAAATCGCGGGACACTTTTTAAATTTTCTTTTAATTAAGGAATTGTCAAAAACTGTCTCCTGTCGTTATTACTTTCTTTACACTTTTATTGGTGAATGGGTAGGGGTGTGTAATAGGGGTACCTATTCACATGGGGGGGTGGGATCTGGGGGCCCACTTATTAAGCCTCCCCCACCCACAGAACCCCACAACCACCAGCCAAGGTATATGTGGACGAGGTCCTTGTCCCCATCAACATGGGGACAAGGTGCTTTGGGGGGACCCCAAAGCACCCTCCCCATGTTGAGGACATGTGGCCTGGTATGGTTCAGGGGGGCGCTTGTTCGCCCCCCCTTTCCTGGCCTGCCATGGCTGCTTGCTCAGATAAGGGTCTGGTATGGATTTGGGGGGACCCTCACGCCATTTTTTTTAAATTTTGGCACGGGATCCCCTTTTAAACACATACTAGACCTAAAGGGCCTGGTATGGATTTTGGAGGGGACCCCAACGCCATTTTTAAAAAAAAAATTAGCACTGGGGTCCCCCTCAAAATCCATACCAGACCTGAAGGGCCTGGTATGGATTTTGGGAGGACCCCACGCCATTTTTTTTTACAATTTTGGTGCCAGGTTCCCCTTAACCACTTCAATACACTGTGTTATATATACTATATACTAGACTGCCTGCACTGACTGAATATAGAGTCTATGTTATATTCTTAATATCTAAATTTCAATTGGCTTTAGTGAAAAGAATATGCATTTTCCATATTTGTTTGAATGATAGGACTTTGAGCTAGTGATACCCAAATGGCCATTCATTGACTGAAAATGCAGGTCAAGACCCTGTCAGAATTTGATGGATTTTGTAAATAATATATGTATGAGTTGGGAATTTTCCTATGTAACCGATACTCTGTTTGATTTATGCGTTTATGTTTTAAGAGGTCTGGTGTTTAGTCTGAACGTCTATCTCACATATATCTGGTTTCATGTTTAAAAGGTTTGGTAAAGTGAAACAGATGTTAAAGAGGCTTGTATATCTACTCTAGCCCCCACTCTTAGAAAGGCGGAGAAAAGGGGAGTGTATGGGAGTGATTTGTGTTTGGGCGCGAATTTGAAAGACTGAGTTCATATAGACACAGGGGTTCCAGTCTTCTCTCTCTGTTACATTTCCTGCCTCCAAGCCAGACACATCTACTCTTTACACACATCTCTTCCTCCCAAGACACAAGAGGTTAATCGGCCATCTTAAAAACACCAAGACAAAGGAAGCACATGTCTAACGATTTAAGGACTTTTTCAGATCTTTGAAACAAATGAACTATATTTGAACATTTTTTGCATATATGAAACAACACTAATTCTGAATATGAATGTACTATTTTTGTAAGTATTTTCCAAGTTTATGTGTGTACAATAAAACACACGGTTTTGATTTAAGCTGACTCAAGCAGAAATAATTCCAAAATTCGTCTCACGAGAATCATCATTATTGAAGGCTTTTTATACAATATTAAGCCATTTATTTCATTGGCGGATGCCAGCCAGTTTCAATCGTCAGAAGTTTTTGCCACTTTTCCGTTGTTCAGAGGGGAAATGTGATGAACAGGAGAAAACTTTGCAATTATTGAAAGAACCTAGAAGAAACGCCAGATGTTTTTGATGTTTGATTGCGTGAAGACCAGAGTATTTTGGATCAGAAGTCTTGACAGACGGTTTAATTAGAGTCCAGCGGAAAACGGAAAAGTTTTATATTCGGTGAGTACCAAAATATGAAATTTATAAATGTTATAGCTGAAGGAAGTAAGTTAGAATTTGAAGGTTTAGCCAGCTATATTTCAGACACTAAGTTATGGCAATCAATGTATAATCAATGCCTACAGGCAAATAAAGAAATTGAGAAGAATAGATTTTCATTAGCTAAATCTAAGAAGAAATTAAGTAATATAATGAAATTAGTCTCAGTCTTCAATGCCATGGTTTTTGATATGCCAGGAAAACAAAGGCAAAGTTTAACAGAAATTGCACAAACACAGGAGAATTTACATATTGAACAATTAATGATTGAAAAAGATGCATTAGAACATAAAATAAATGCATTATTGGAATCAGTTAAAGAAAAAGAAAGTTGTATTGCTTTTTTAACTCAGAAAGAAATTGAACAAGACAATGTTATAAGTTTGCTTAAAACGCAATTATTGCAAGCTCAGTCTTCTGCACATGCTCAGTGTTTAGCTTATGAACACGTGACAAAGTCAGAGGCGAGGGATAATGATGCTGATTCTGGATTTGACTCAGTGGGGTCATTTGAGGAGGTTAATATTTCCTCAGACAATGAAAGCGTGAAGTCTGTTGATTTGAATAATAGTAATATTCAACAGAAATTTAAATTTTCATCGCCATATACTCAAAGAAAGGTATATGCAAAAAAAACAACTCTTAAATGTTTAGTTTGCAAAAGAGAGGGTCACATAGCTAGGTTTTGTGTGATGGCTAATAATAATGATATACAAAAGAGGTTGTATTATCCGAAAACGAGGCCAAGGCGTTATGAAGTGTTTTCTGTGCGCTGGTGTAGTAATTTGAGGTATAGAGGCCATAATAATCAAACTAATTTCCCTTTTAAGACCCAAATGCAAAGATTGCAAACTGCAAATAGTCCATTAAGACAGGAAAGGTATCACTATGTATCATATAACACTGTGAAAAACAATGTTAGCAGTCCTTAAATGAACTGCATGGATGGAAAGGATTTTCTGGTTATTGATTCTTTGCTATGGATAATAAGGTTATGATTTGAGGTTCAGAGATTTGGTTTTTATTTGATATATTTTTAGTATTTTCAAGGATAATCCTTTGGATTATTAATTTTTTATTAATTTTTCCCAGTTATGATTATTATAATTTTAATTTTTCATTTTTTGTTCAGATGGAACATTGAGAGGTTTAGTTCATCTGATAAGGGGGTAATTAACAGCTTTGTACTCAATTAGTAAAGGATGCAGATTTGTATGGAGAATTAGTGATTTTAACCTGAATATGGTCAAAATTATGTTGTGGAAAAAACAAATATAAGATTTTCTTTTGTTTTCAGAGGTTTAAAAGATTAATCAATTTTTTGAGTCCTCATCGGTTGTTATTAGATCTATATTTTTGTTAATGATAACTAGATCTAATATCATGACTTAGGTGGATTTTCTATATTTTAATGTACCACAACACCTACAGGTGGAATTCACTAAATTTAACTATGACAGTTTAGATCACATTGGTATGCAAAAATTGCTTGAAATTCTTAAAGAGAAATTCTATTGGGACAAAATTGGAAAAGACAGTAGACAGAGTAATTAAATATTGTCTAATCTGTGTACAAAGATATTTTAATTACTGACAGGATATGGATTAATCATGCTTTTCTAGTTTGGGGTATACTAGCAAATCTCAGTAGTGATAGAGGATTCCATTTATAGGTAAAATCATGCAGGTAATGTGTAAAATCTTGGGAATAGGACAGAGATTTCATGTATCATATCATTCACAGTTTGCAGGTACAGTTTTTTCAGTTACAGAGTATTCTTCATTTGATTTAATGACAGGAAGAATTATTTTGTCACTTGTGTTTCACAATGAACTATTGTTGGCAGTAGACAGCAAGGATTGATTGTGTCCCTTTGAAGTGTATTTTCCTGCAATGCTTGTGATTTGAGAAGGGATATTAGGATGTTATTTAAAGGTATTGAATGTCATTCAGAAAAAGATATTTCTTTTTGGTATTTTGTGCTCCTTTTGCACAACAGTGTTTTGGTTATAGATGATACAGGACAATTTGAACAGAATGGTGTTACATGCAGTTACTTGTATGAAAAATGGTCCTTCCACACATTTTTAAGTTTGAGTTAAAAGATCATAATTTCTTTACTTTACAATATTCCTTGTTTAGGAGATTATTAAAAGACAATTTGTATATATACTGATATGTAGTATTTGTTTTAGAAGTTTAAAGAAACTTGTATTGTATAAGTTAAATGGTTACTCACAGAGCACATAGCCCGACCCTTAGGAATTTGAGAGTGTAGTGACACCATCCTTTTTAAAAAAGAGGGGGGGATTACTCATTGTGAGTCTGCATCTGTGGGACTACAAGACAAAAAAGAACCTTTCTGAATAAGAAAGGAGGGGGTTTGTTTTTTTAGGAGTAGAATGCCTGTAACAGAGTTTTTTGGCAGACATGCACTCCAGCAGATGTAGCAAAAGACATTCACTCCAGTATACACAAGACATATACACAGCATGAAAACTGTTGTTATATCCACACACACATATCTGATTCTTGTAACATTTTGTTATTTTATTATTAAAACCAAAATTATCTTTTATTCAAGATAAACGGTTTATCAAGATTGATAATTAAGAATAGAAAGATTTATTTAAATCAAAAATTAGATGTTGTTAGCACAAGTTTATACAGAAAGAAAATGGTGATTAAAGAGTTGCCATGTGTAAGGTCACACCCAGAGATGGTGAGATACACGTCACAGGCGGAACTAAAGGTTCAGGAGAACTGGACCATGGCAAAGTAATTGGGAAGGTTCATTTGACATCTTGGATGTTCAATGGACAATGGTATTAGTTCAAGGATTTCTCAATCTAGTGAAAAAGCATGGATAAATAAAAATGTGGGTATAACAAATGTAATATTCTGAGATAAATGATGCTGCTTTTATTTTTCCTAGGAATGAATTATATTTCATTAACCTGGAGGAATCATGGATTCCAAAAAAAAAGAAGAAAGATGACAGTTCAACAAAAGAAAGTGTTAAAGAGAGAAGATTTATCATCATCACAGGATTCATCTTTTCCCTAGTGACAATTTTATCTGTGGTAAAATATATCACAAACTGTTCCAGCTATGCAGAGGTTAACAGGATTGAAGAATTACACAACAAAGTCATTACATTATTCAGAGACAAAAGAGATCTAGACACTGATATCAATATAGATGACAAAAGTGATAAAGACATTGATATTAATACAGAGGACAAGATTGATAAAGATATTGATCTTAATACAAATAACAGAATATAATTCTAGATATGTTGATATTAATACAGCTGAAGAATTGTATGGATATGTATTTGTAGGACAGGGATATGATTGCTGTATGGAATTATATTTAATTCATAGCAATAATATCGAAGTCAACGTTAAAATAGAATCCAAAACAAATTTTGTTAAAATACTGGGATCTTATAGGTTAAACAACAGAACCCGGAACTTTTGAATGTAATATTTTGGGAAGGAGTTTTTTGGTCAGTATTTGTAAAAGGTAACAATCTTTGAACATTTTTGAAGATAATGATAGTTTGCATTTGATATGTAAAACAAAAATATATGTACCTCAAGATTCATTGGTAACTTGGAAAAGGAATGATGAATTTTTGGGAAGTTTTCTTCACAGTTCTACTATGATAATTCATAAAGGAACTAATGGTAGTGTGAATTGGATCAATAATACATTTGTTTATCAACAAATGAGAGTATCTTTGAATGATACTGGTATATATGAATGTTGCATATCAATAGTAAATTATCCAATGAAATGTGTGAAGGCAAGTGTTGTTGTAAGGTCTCCTAGGAAAACTCCATGTGTTAGTAAGAAAAGTGTCTCAGCAAATCCATTTCAGAGTAACCATTTCCAATCCAGAACTCTTTTGAGAGAGGGAAATTTTGTCATTATATTGTGGAACTTTAATGTTTCAGAATGGAAAATTTCTACAAGGTTTCCACAATGTCAAGGACATTTGGTTAATATGGAATTGGGTATTGAAAGATGGTTTGGAATTAATAATAGAAATCATAACAGAAATAAGCGTGGTATCGTTGAAGGTATTTTAGGAGGGATTGGCACAATTGGGAGTATTACTAATAGTATGGACATTATTACTTTAAAGTCTGATCTTGAGACAGCTGGTTTGGTGGGTAGTAACGGGATTAAAATACAGAGAAATTTAAATGAAATTTTAGAAAATATGGTTATTAAAACAGCTAATATAATGGGTCCATCTATTTTACATCTTCAAAATATTACTCTTGATTTAATGTTAAGTGAACAACATTCTCATATTGCCAGAGCATGTTTAGAGATCCAGACTTAATATTCCACTAATTTTAAAATAATTGCTCAAGCATTTCAGAGTGGAATAACCCCTCTTGGCATTTTACAGAATTTACCCAGAGAATATGTATATGCTAAAAATCATACAGATTTATGGGTAAATAAATGGATAGGATGTAAACAGGATGTTTGTTATAGTTCTTCTATGATTCTGATAGCAGGACAAGAACAAATTTTGGTTCCAATCACTGTCCTGGGATTACCCGTCAGCAATACACAATTATTGTATTATAAATTACAGTATACAGATTTTGCATTTAACAATGAAAATTCTGAATTAGAACAATTAGATTTGTCATCATGTTTACAATTTCAGTCTAAAGTTATCTGTTTACCTAATCAAGATAAAAGTATTTTTCATTCTTGTTATCATAATCATACATTGTGTTCAGCAAGAATAGAAAAAGTTGAAACAATTTCTGAATTAGTTACTCGTGTAGATAAAAAGAAGGTTTGTTTTCAGATCATGTCAGATACAGAAAGGGTTAAAACTTTTTTCTCTTCTTGTACAAATACAGAAAACCTAAATCAAGGCTTGTATTGTATAGAAGGAGACATTGTAGCAATAAGTATTAATGGGTTTAGAACAAATTTAACAAACATGCTTATGAAAAATATAAGTGCTCTTCCCACACAATATAATATATCTCAGATAGATGAATTTCCTTGGGAAGAATGGGCAAATGTAATTCATAAGGATAAAGGTTTATTGATAGCTTTGGCTAAGGAACTTCAGAATGCAGAAATATTGTTTAAACATGAACAAGGTAATTTGCAAGAGATATCTCATCAATGGTCAGAATTTTCAGGAAGTAATTGGTGGAAAAAATTCAGTAATAGTGTATCAATTTGGGGAAAAACTTCAATAACCTCAGCAGCAGGAAATATTTTATCACATCCTATAGTTATTCTTTTTATTATTATTATGTTATTCATTATATTCCAGTTATGTTTGATGTTTAGAATGAAAAAATTATATTATTGAATTAGAAATGAAATCAAGAAAGGAGATGATTTATTGCAAAATAAGCTTAAGAGAAAGATGGGTTTTGGTATTGCAGACTCGGTTGGTGATGGAAATACATTTGGAGTTATTGGATCAAAGTCTGAATGAATGGGACATGGATGCTATGAATGAATTTTAAAACCTTGAAAATATGATTGTTATTCATATTTCAGAGGGGAATGTTATATTCTTAATATCTAAATTTTAATTGGCTTTATTGAAAAGAATATGCATTTTCCATATTTGTTTGAATGATAGGACTTTGAGCTAGTGATACCCAAATGGCCATTCATTGACTGAAAATGCAGGTCAAGACCCTGTCAGAATTTGATGGATTTTGTAAATAATATATGTATGAGTTGGGAATTTTTCTATGTAACGGATACTCTGTTTGATTTATGCGTTTATGTTTTAAGAGGTCTGGTGTTTAGTCTGAACGTCTATCTCACATATATCTGGTTTCATGTTTAAAAGGTTTGGTAAAGTGAAACAGATGTTAAAGAGGCTTGTATATCTACTCTAGCCCCCATTCTTAGAAAGGCGGAGAAAAGGGGAGTGTATGGGAGGGATTTGTGTTTGGGCGCGAATTTGAAAGACTGAGTTCATATAGACACAGGGGTTCCAGTCTTCTCTCTCTGTTACATTTCCTGCCTCCAAGCCAGACACATCTACTCTTTACACACATCTCTTCCTCCCAAGACACAAGAGGTTAATCGGCCATCTTAAAAACACCAAGACAAAGGAAGCACATGTCTAATGATTTAAGGACTTTTTCAGATCTTTGAAACAAATGAACTATATTTGAACATTTTTTGCATATATGAAACAACACTAATTCTGAATATGAATGTACTATTTTTGTAAGTATTTTCCAAGTTTATGTGTGTACAATAAAACACATGGTTTTGATTTAAGCTGACTCAAGCAGAAATAATTCCAAAATTCGTCTCACGAGAATCATCATTATTGAAGGCTTTTTATACAATATTAAGCCATTTATTTCAGTCTACACTGAATATCTAGTCTACACTAAATGCAGGGTATATATGTATGTATATATATATATATATATATATATACAGTATCTCACAAAGGTGAGTACACCCCTCACATTTTTGTAAATATTTTATTCTATCTTTTCATATGACAACACTGAAGAAATTACACTTTGCCACAATGTAAAGTAGTAAGTGTACAGCTTGTATAACAGTGTATAATAGTTTGTATAACAGTGTGAATTTGCTGTCCCCTCAAAATAACTCAACACACTGCCATTAATATCTAACCCGCTGGCAACAAAAGTGAGTACACCCCAAGTGAAAATGTCTAAATTGGGCCCAAAGTGTCAATATTTTGTGTGGCCACCATTATTTTCCAGCACTGCCTTAACCCTCTTAGACATGGACTTCACCAGAGCTTTACAGGTTGCCACTAAAGTCCTCTTCCACACGTTCATGAGGACATCACGGAGCTGGTGGATGTTAGAGACCTTGCGCTCCTACATCTTCCATTTGAGGATGCCCCACAGATGCTCAATAGGGTTTAGGTCTGGAGTCATGCTTGGCCAGTCCATCACCTTTACCCTCAGCTTCTTTAGCAAGGCAGTGGTCGTCTTGTAGGTGTGTTTGGGGTCATTATCATGTTGGAATACTGCTTTGCGGCCCAGTCTCCGAAGGGAGGGGATCATTCTCTGCTTCAGTATGTCACAGTACATGTTGGCATTCATGGTTCCCTCAATGAACTGTAGCTCCCCAGTTCCAGCAGCACTAATGCAGCCCCAGACCACGACACTCCCACCACCATGCTTGACTGTAACACACACTTATCTTTGTACTCCTCACCTGGTTGCCTCCACACACGCTTGACACCATCTGAACCAAATAAGTTTATCTTGGCCAGACCACATGGTTCCAGTAATCCATGTCCTTAGTCTGCTTGTCTTCAGAAAACTGTTTGCAGGCTTTCTTGTGCATCATTTTTAGAAGTGGCTTCCTTCTGGGATGACAGCCATGCAGACCAATTGAATGCAGTGTATGCAATACTGGCAGCGCTTAAAGGTCTATTTCCCAAAGACAACCTCTGGATATGACTCTGAGCACGTGCACTCAACTTCTTTGGTCGGCCAGTAGCGAAGCCTGTTCTGAGTGGAACATGTCCTGTTAAACCGCTGTATGGTCTTGGCCACCGTGCTGCAGCTCAGTTTCAGGGTCTTGGAAATCTTCTTATAGCCTAGGCAATCTTTATGTAGGGCAACAATTCTTTTTTCAGATCCTCAGAGAGTTCTTTGCCATGAGGTGCCATGTTGAACTTCCAGTGACCAATATGAGAGAGTGAGAGCGATCACACCAAATTTAACACACCTGCTCCCCATTCACACCTGAGACCTTGTAACACTAACGAGTCACATGACACCGAGGAGGGAAAATGGCTATTTGGTCCAAATTTGGACGTTTTCACTTAGGGGTGTACTCACTTTTGTTGCCAGCGGTTTAGACATTAATGACTGTGTGCTGAGTTATTTTCTGGGGACAGCAAATTTACACTGTTATACAAGCTGTACACTCACTACTTTACATTGTAGCAAAGTGTCATTTCTTCAGTGTTGTCACATGAAAAGATATAATAAAATATTTACAAAAATGTTAGGGGTGTACTCACTTTTGTGAGATACTGTATATATATATATATATATATATATATATATATATATATATATATATATGTGTGTGTGCAGCCTGTGGGGCCTGCCTAATCTAGCTCAATCTATCTCCATCCACAGTCACACACTATACACAGCCGTTATGTAAGCAGCCTTATATAGTGTGGGGCGTGGAATTAGTCCCCCTGAGCCATGATTGGCCAAAGGCACCCTGCCTTTGGCCAATTATGGCTCTTGCAACAGAGCGCGCTGTGATTGGCCAAAGCATTCAGGTCGGGTGCAAGCTTTGGCCAATCATTAGTCATCAATGCACTGCGATCTCGCAGTGCATTATGGCACGTTCTACGGCGCTCTAATTTCCCGTGAACGTCCCACCTACCATAGACAAGTTTTTTTTCTGTCACTCTAAGACAGTAATCATGCCAGAGTGTGACTGCATGTGAAAGCCATATAAAACCTGTCTGAAGTCTAATGAAGGCACAAACCAAAACCTTTAGGAGTTCAAAGTATTTTTTTTTTATTATCATTTTTATTGTAAAGAATCCCAGAGGGAGATACAGGGTAAAAAGCAATACGATATACATGTACCACAAATTACAAATAGGACCAAAAGAAAGTCATAGACATAAGCAACAGGTAATACATTTGTAATGACTAAATTACAGAGCATGATTAGGCATATGTGCTATGGTCATGTTGAAGGATAGGGTCATGATAGCAGGATAGGAAGATAAAACCTATGTGGTGGTACCTCTTGCCTACTGAGTATGGGCCCTGGCTTTTGAGGATGCTCTATTATTTGGGAGGTATGTGCCTGGGGGACCCATGTAGTAGTTTTGCTTTAGTTTCGGGTCCATGTCTTCCCAAAACACACAGCCTCTGGGAATCTAGGACCTGGAAACAGATGGGGGGCCTCTGTGCCCAAACCAGCAATGACTGTCACGAATTCACACGCCCACAGCTACTAACTAACCGCGACGTGCGTTTCGTGACCGGGGTATATGAGGAACTAAGGGAATAAGGGGGAACTTATACTGCGCATGTAAGACTGGCTGTAGTATTTTCACAGCCTGCACTACCTTTGGCCACCACTAGAGGGAGACTCCACTCCAATCCAGCTAGCTGACCACACACAGGCAGATACGAATCTTACATACAATCTGGTGCACTCTAAGGGTTGGGGAGCAGTCTAGCAATTACTATACACTTCTAGGGTTCCTCCAGCTATCCTGCAAGCTTGAACCCCGGTGTTAATCACTCTTCCCACTGTCCCCACACCCACACACCAGACACAATAAACGATAGCCTGCCACCACCCAACAGTTTGTCCGCAGACTGGTCTGCTGAGCCACCACACACACAGATCTCTGTCTGGAAGATCTGTTAGCTTACAATCTGCATGCAATCTGCCAACACACAGTGCAATTGCATACCGATTGGTATGTAACTTAAACCGAGTACTTAAGCACTAAAACACAACAACCTCTCCAGAGATATGAGTCCTAACTTAGTACACAGAAGTCACTTATTAATTTTATCATTTAATATCCCGAAAGTGGGCAGTGCATATAAGATATACAAAGAAAAAGGATTTACCAAAAAAAGATACAAAAAATGCAGAAAGACACACAATTGGCAATTAGCTATGAAAATAAAAAGGGTTAAAAACAGAAATAAACTTTACCAAGTAAGTCTATCCGTTAGTAGAAGCATACTGGAACATGTGGGAACTCCCCAGTTTCGAACTGGCTTCGTGGAAGAACCATGTCCATATCTCAGGCTACCCAATTTATTGAAATATGGATGCGGGCTGGACTTTAGCCCTTGGCCAATCAACCCTGGGGGGTGTTCCTGTCTCAGCCCACAAATGTTTTGTGTTCTGAAATGACCAGAGTCAAATTGGCCCAGAACGGGGGCGTGGCCTGGACATGGCTGAATGAGGACGTGTGGTGTCTGAGCTCCCGGCCGTTTCACCCCCACTCTAGCTAATCCAGCTGATATTCCGAGCTATGCACTCCTCAAGAAAGAGAGCGGTAAAACAGAGCAGTAGATCAGCTAAATCCGCTCCACAGCCGCCCTCATCTAGCGAACTCAGACGGCGATTCCAGCTCTCCCTCCTCGGCTCGCCGGAGCTCAAGATGGCGACGCCGCGTGGAGAGCACCAGGAGAGACAGACGGCGCGAGGCTCCCAGTCACCGCTAGAAGACACACTGATCACAGACACATACGCTGGCTTCCCTCCGGATCTCCGCGCTGGCTGCAGTGAGTTGTCACAACCCTTTCCCCAAGTGTCAGGAGGAGATGCAGAGCTACGCTCTATTCTATTGGCATTGCCCACTAAAGCGGACATTACTGCCCTCATAGCTACGGTGGAAGCCACCCACCGTAGGGAGATGAAGGCAGTCAGGGCAGATGTTAATGCACTGACCACTAGACTGGAAACAGGGGAGAGCTCCCTAGCAGCATTGGAACGCCGAATGTCGGCAGTAGAAGAGACCCAGGACACACAGGCAGAAGCACTACAAGAGCAGATACTGCGATTAGAGGAAATGGAAGACCGAAGTCGCAGGAATAATCTGCGACTCCGAGGACTCCCAGAAGCCACGGGGCCTGAAGACCTAGCAGACACGGCAGTGGCAATCTTTCGTAGCCTGCCAGGTATAGATTTGCCAGACCGCATTGTGATTGATAGAATCCACCGCGCCTTGGGCCCTAAACCCACCGACCCTCTGAGACCTAGAGACGTCGTTTGCAGAGTCCACCATTATATACATAAGGAGCAAATCCTGCGCAAAGCCTGGGAAGCAGACGACCCGGAATTAGATGGCGCCACGATCAAGATCCTTCCAGACCTTTCTCGTGCAACCCTACAGCGACGTGCGATTCTAAAGCCACTTCTTGATCTGGCTAGACGGAAAGGAGCCACATATCGCTGGGGTTACCCCTTGTCTGTTACATTTAGACGAGACCAAGGATCCTTCACCTTACGCAAGCCAGACGCCCTGCCAGCTCTTTTTACTTTTCTCGGAGCAGAGCCAATAGATGTCCCGACCTGGCTGGGCCCTCTCCCGAGACCGCCCATGCAGAGAATGGGAAATAGTCTGCCACCAAGACCACAAAGAAACCGCCGCCGGCCTGGAGCACCTTCACAGGAGGATGCACGTGAGTCTTGAGCTTCTGTAATGCCGCATTATTTTCAAGATCAGAGAACTGATGCACAAGTTTTAATGTTGCTAACTGATTACGTTCAATCGTTCTTTACCTACACTAATGGCTACTTGCCCACCTCAATAACATAAGAATCTGGAACTTACCTGATTCTTGCTGTAAGAAGCAGATCTTCAGGACAGCTACATCAAGTAGACGGAATTTTCAGTCCCACCCCTACAGGTACTATTTTTCAGAAACACACTTTAAGGGCCGGAAGCCCTGCACTTAAGGGGAGACGAGACACTACACAGAAGCCACAGCAATAAGAAACTGCTGTAATAGCCTGAGGAATAGATGAGCAGAAGGACAAAACAGTCACACCCTTCTCCCAAGATCTGTTGTACAGATATCTACAGAGTGTCCAATAACCTGCACAGATTACAAGATCAGCAGTAACATTGATAGGGTTATATAAATGTGTCATTTATGATCATTCACCCTTCACAGGCTTGGTTTCAGGAGAGGTCTGCAGAGCCTTATTTTAGTGGCTCCATGGGGACGCAAATTGACTCCTAAACAGTGGAGTGACAAAGTGCTTACCCCGCAGCCCTAATACTATGACTAAAGAAGCAGGTTCTCGTTTAGAGACATGCTACACAGTAACGCAAAGAAGGGGTTATTGTCTTATGTTGTCATGTATCCCTGGCCCCAATAATAGTAAAGATCCACTAAGTCATGATAACTAAAAATGGATCAATACACCAGACAAGAAAAGACAGGGCATTACCTTATCTCTTAGTTAGTAACATTGTAAGGAAATGATCATACTGTCTGTTCGGTTCACATTATAGAGTTTATATGTTATGTTGGTTATAGAGTCGCATAGTACTATCTATAGTTATGTTGATCAGATATGCTGGAGTGGGGGGACTGACGGGGGACTCTATTTTATGAGCCTTGTTCTTCCTCCCTCCCAATTAGGTTCATATAGACTCCTAGGGGGCAAAATTCTGCCACCTGAGAGATATATGCAAAATAAAATCCCCACTGTTTTAGGGGAACGTAGCAGACAAGACACTAGGCCTTGTCTGTATCTCACAACTCTTTACTAACTCTCTTTCTGTATTTCCTGCTTTTTCTTCTCTTTTTCTCCCCCCCCCCCTTTACCCTTCCTTTGACTCTTCCCTTTCCCCCTTTTCCCCCACCCCCCCTCCCTACAATATGGCGGCCAGTAAAATTAAGGTGATGTCCCTGAATGTAAAAGGACTTAACATACCAGAGAAGAGACGTATGCTAATAGATGACTTAAAGAGAAATCATACCGATATAGCTTTCATCCAAGAGACACATTTTAAGACTAATAAATTACCATACTTACAAAACAGACACTTCCCTGTAGCCTACCATTCCATGAACCCAGACTCCAAATCCAAAGGAGTCTCCATTCTAATTTCAAGTAAGATCCCCTGGCAACACCAGAGCTCCATAATAGACCAGACAGGAAGATACATCTTCCTGAAGGGCACAATTGGCACTGTCAAGGTAACGCTTGCAACTATATATGCCCCTAATGAGCAACAGGCCACGTTCCTACGAGAGACATTAGAGAGACTAAATGACTACAAAGAAGGACAACTGATTCTAGGAGGGGACTTCAACACTCCACTGATCCCCTCAACAGACACGTCATCAGGCAAAACATCGATCCCGCCAAACCAACTCAAGCGTATAGCTAAAACACTGTACAAACTACAATTAATAGACGTTTGGCGCTTACAGCACTCAGGAGAAAAAGACTTCACATTCTACTCCCACATGCATCAAATATTCACCAGAATTGACTATTTTATGATCCCCCACACACAACTGCATGCAGTAGAACAGACTTCGATTGGAATTAGGACTTGGTCAGACCATGCACCTATATTCCTGAGCTATCGCCTATCAGACACTTCCTCTCCCAGACATCGATTCTGGAGGCTTAACGAAAGCCTCTTACAAAACTCAGAAGTTCTGACAGAAGTGACTAAGGCACTAAACCTTTATTTCCAGGAAAATGACCTCCCAGACTGTGACCCGGGGACATTATGGGAAGCCCACAAGGTAGTTATGAGGGGGATCCTCATTTCTCATGGGGCCCGAATAAAGAGAGAGAGAAATAAAATGCTGACGCAGCTCTTAAAGGAGCTTACCACTACGGAAGCAAAACACAAACATGCCCCCACCCAATCATCGGAAACCCAACTGTCCACCCTTCGTCGCAAAATCACTGATCTTTTACATTACAGGGCAAAAGCGGCCCTACAATGTGGTCACAAAAAAACATATGAGTCAGGGGATAAGTGTGGGAAATTACTAGCTAACATAGTTAGAAAACACAAATCAGTGACCTATATCCCTCATATCATTGCGATGGGAGGCAAAAAAGTAACCCTGCCCACACATATAACTGAGGAATTTAGACAATTTTATGCAAAATTATACAATCTACCACGGGAAACTCCCCCCACTACTGTATTAGAAGATTATATTAAATCCTCCCAAATGCCAACTCTCGCCCAGGAGATCAGGGACGAGTTGGACTTACCTATAACTCTGACGGAAATACAAGGCGCCATAAAAACAATGAAACCAGACAAAGCCCCAGGCCCTGACGGCTATACATTACAATATTACAAAACTCTCCTACCAATACTGGGACCCCGCATGACCACGCTATTTAACAAGCTTGGAACAGTTACAGCTTTCGCTAGGGAAACATTAGGGGCCCATATCTCAGTAATTCCTAAAGAAGGGAAGGATCCGGCGGCATGTGGGAGTTACAGACCTATATCTTTGCTAAACCTAGACCTTAAGATATTCACTAAGGTTCTTGCTACTCGGCTGGCGCAGCACCTCCAACAACTTATCCACCTAGACCAAGTTGGATTTATTCCTTCTAGAGAAGCTAGAGATAGCACTACAAAAGTGCTAAATTTATTACATATCACTAGATCCAGGAAAACCCCATGTGTCTTTCTCAATACTGACGCGGAAAAGGCCTTTGACCGTGTCAGTTGGCCATTTATGACTGCGGTACTCAGACACATAGGCCTAGGGGAGGTGATGCTCAACCGAGTAGCTGGTATTTATTCCACTCCCACAGCGCAGGTAAAAGCGAATGGGGTATTGTCAGACCCCTTCCCAATCACAAATGGGACGAGACAGGGCTGCCCCCTGTCCCCTCTCCTATTTGCCCTCTCTCTCGAACCTTTTCTCTCCAAAGTCAGATTGAACCCTGATATACACGGAATATCAAACGGCCCCATGCAACATAAAATATCAGCATATGCAGATGACCTACTTTTTTCACTAACTAACCCGGTAGTGTCCTTACCCAACCTCCTAAAGGAATTTGAAGCATATGGGAAGCTGTCAAATCTAAAAATTAATTTTTCAAAATCGGAAGCGATGGGTATATCCATACCACCTAATGTCCTTACAAATTTGCAATCAAATTTCCGGTTTAGATGGACCACCTCTGCCTTAACATACCTGGGCACGAAGGTACCGCCGGACCCAACATTACTATATGACAGCAATTTTCCCCCCCTATTAACCAAAACCAAACTGATATTGGAGGATTGGAATAAGGGATTACACTCCTGGTTTGGGAGGTGTAACTTAATCAAAATGTGCATATTACCCAAATTCTTGTACCTCTTCCAAGCTCTACCAGTTAAAATACCACCCACATACTTTAAACAAGTGCAAACTCTTTTCACTCGCTTTGTATGGGCACATAAAAAACCTCGCATCCCCAGATCGCAACTATCCCTGCCCAAACAGTACGGTGGAGTGGCACTCCCAGACATACGGAGATATTACTACGCAGTACACCTGGGCAGGATGATAGATTGGAATCGACATAAAGAAACTAAATTATGGGCTCAATTAGAGCAACATCAAACGAATATACCTCTACAGTCTGCAATGTGGTGCTACGACTCCCTTCCATTAGAGCTAAAAACACACCCCTTCATAGGCAACACTATAAAGCAATGCCTTCAGGCTACTTCGCAAGCTTCATTAACGACCACGGAATCTCCTCTGACCCCAATTTTGGGAAATCCTAAATTTCCTCCTGGGATAAGTCCTGGACGGTTTCAGACATTGAAGAGTGTTGGATTTGACAGAGCCTTGCAATTTGTGAGGCAGGACAGATGGCCCTCCATTGAGGAACTAATGGACCCGGTAGGTCCGTTCGCACTAACATTCTGGAACGCAGCTCAAATCCACCACTTTCTATGGACGATTCCGAATCCTAAATCTTACACTAGACCCCTAACAGAGTTTGAGGAACTATGCTCAGACACAGAACCGTTGTCACAAGTACTGTCCAAAATGTACACACTGGTTAACACACCTACACAGCCACCCTGCCTGCCATGCATCACAAAGTGGGAAACAGACCTTCAACGTACTTTTACAGCAGTCCAGAAACAAAACATGATAGTTCTTTCCCAGAAATCCTCCATTTGTACTAAAATACAGGAGATGAATTTTAAAATCTTAACGAGGTGGTATTTAACACCTAGTCGCCTACATATTATGTTCCCTGAGGCATCTAAATATTGCTGGCGCTGTCAGAAAGAAGTGGGAACGCTTCTACACGTGTTTTGGTCATGCCCCGGCTTGACAAACTTCTGGACTGCGGTACGTTCCATCTCTCAGAAATTCACTGACTTTCAGATCCCCAACGACCCGGCATTTTTCCTACTTCATGTATCCTCCATGCCACTTAAAACCTATAAAAAATCCATCCTACGACACCTAACAAATGCAGCCAAGTCCTGTATACCCAAATTGTGGAAACAGCATTCCCCACCAACCATAGCAATGTGGTTGAGGAAGTAGAAGAAATAAACACAATGGAAGATCTAATAATGACAGCCCAAAATAGACAAGCAAAATATCAAAAGACCTGGTTAATCTGGAATATGTTCAAATACTCAGATGAAGGCAAAACTCTCTTTGAGACCTCAAATTAATAGACCTAGCAGATAGAAGATAACTCACAGAACCAATGACCTTATTTTACCCCCATTACTCCCCACCCATTTTTCCCCTCCCCCCTCTGTCCCTACCCCCACCTTTCCTTGACCACCCTCTCCTTTTCTTCTTTACTATTTATATTTTTATGTCTTTACTTCACCTGCTGATCACCGCCTCCTAAATGCAGGTACCTAAATCTTACATGTTTAGACAATGACATACGAATGGCGACTCAGATTGAAGATTGCTATATACAGTCATGGTAATTATAACTCTGAGCTGTAGTAACCTGGTTACAGGTACATATATGGACTCTAGTTACATAAAACGGAACTTGTATGTCAATATTCGAAATATGCTATGTATCAATACGATATAATGTTGGGAGGCTGCGACCCCCCCCCTTTTTTTTTTTCTTCTCTTTGTTTGTATTCTTTGGGCTTTGCCCCTTTTTTCTCAAAAAATAATAAAATATATATTTGAAAAAAAAAAAAAAATTGGCCCAGAACGGCGCTGATTGCTGGGTCATGGATAGGATTTCCGATACCAGCGCATCATGACGATCGCAACAGTACCAATCACTGCCTGCCTGCCGCAATCAGGCACCATATAGCGGTTTTGTGTGGTTCTCCAGGATTCTACACTTACTAAACATACAGAGTCACATGTACACGTAACCCATCAGGTGTACGATCAAAAGGAATTATTTTCATCTCTCTGCCGTTAATATTTTAGCTTTTATGAGAGATAAAATAGGTTCCTTAGATCTCTTGATATTAATCAAAGCTTGCAGACTGGCTGGGGCCTTATGAATGCCCCCTGCAGATCCGTGTAGCCAAGATGACTAGCAGTTTTCTTTGAGCCTCAGGAAGGTGGCAATCTATGTTTACTCTAATGGGAACTTTTATTGGCATCTAGGTGTCACTTCGATCCTAGAAAAAACTGTCTCTGTCCTTTTCAAATGCTAATGAAAGAACATATGTGCATGACTGACATAGAATACTATATTTTTAATAACTCAGAATTAAACTACATCTACAATTACACTACTTCTACAGATCACACCACACCTTGTTAAGGCAAAACTATCCTACGCTTATATTTTCGTCACATCTCCCCCTTCCAGATGACGCACAGCTGAGCCTAAACGGGTCAGCTAACGCGTCTGCATGGAAGGTTCCCTAGGTTGAGGGTGAAGGTTCCCCTAACTGAAGCTTGGCACCACTGACATTTCAGCCTGTCCCTTTGCAGATAGGAGAGGGCGACCGCACCCCTCTCTGACTGATCCTAACGGGTCCGGATCAGGATTGGCCAGTAGATTGCCCTGCGGATCCACTTCATCCACTGGCCACTGACTACCTACTGAAAGGGTACAGGCAAATTTGTCATTGTGTGTTGTCAGCATTCTCAGCCATTGGCCCTGGCCATCTGGTGGTACTCTATGAGCTACCACACCCAGATGTTTGAGCCTGGCATAAGGCCATCCCTGGGTGATCTGGGCCTGGTTCCATGACCTGGGTACCAGGGCCTCCACTCTTTGGCCTGTCTCCCACACTTTTTCTCGTTCTGCCCCAACAGAAGGCCTGCCAGCACAACCCCTGAATTCCTCTACGCTGACACCAAACGTGTCAGCCTGTAGGAACGCAGTGCAATCAGCTGCAGCCTCTGAGAGGGCAGATTCAGGTGGGGTCAGTTTTCCCCCATAATCCTGTGGTTCTTCCCCTGTAATACACAGCAACAAATACTCAATCATGATACTCATAGCTGTGGGGACAGAGGATAAAGCCACAAAACCCTTTATTCTGCCAGGGGTCATCCTTTGACCCGTGTCACACTCTCCTACTCTGTCCTCCTCAGCCGAAAGCCTGCTAGCACAACACCTCAGTTCCTCTGGGCCATCATCAGAGTTATCAGCCAGAAAGTACTCGGTGTTGTCAGCTGCAGCTGCTGAGGTGGTAGGCCCTGATGGGGCCAGATTTGCCCTGTCACCCTGTAATATTCCCTCTGTGACACACAGCAATGAATCCGCAGTGGCAGAACTCGCAACTATGGTGGCAGAGGAGAAGGTCACAGAAGACTGAATTCCACCGGGGGTTGTCCTCTGACCCACATCACATACTCCTACTCCGTCCTCAGCAGAGCATCTGTTGGCACAACACCTGAGTTCCTCTGGGCTGGCAACAAATGTATCAGCCCCTAAGAACTCAGTGCTGTCAGCCGCAACTGCCAAGGGAGTAGAGTCAGATTGGATCAGATTTGCCCCCTCACCCTGTGGTCTTTCCTCTGTGATGCACAGCCCAGAATCCACAATGGAAGTACTGGTAGCCATGATGGCAGACGAGCAGACCACAGAAGACTTTGCCTCACATAAGGTTACAAGCACACCTTGCTTGTCCTTACCAGGATCTACTGAAACACAATTTGCCTTTTCAGCAGGTACTTCAAAACATTCCTTTTCTTTACAAATGGTTACAGAGTCACAGTCCTGTTCCCTGTACACCCTCATCCCGCCATCCCCAACTGACCGTCTGTCAGCCAGACCTCTGTACTCCTCCAGGCTGATGTCAATTTTAACAGCCTCAGGGGACTCAGAGCAATCTGCCACAGACGCCAGGGAGACAACAGTGTGAGGGGACCTCAGGCCTGCTTGGCCAAGTTCACAAGGGTCCGACCCAGTTGGATTGGGCCCTTTCACAGACTGTCTCTCTGTAGCAGGGGGCAATGACCAGTTCGGGGCAGCCCGGTGGGCCCCGGGAGTCACCACTGCAGCAGAGGGAATGTCTGCACAGCACAGATCATGACTTTTTACATCACACAAAACATTATCAATTTCAGAGTTCATTCTGACTTTAGTTTCCTCTCTGGGCCTTGGCTCCAGAAACCCATTAGGGCCTGGACCTGGCACACAGTCACTAGTCCCCTGACCCTCCCCAGAGTTCCCAACGTGCACTGAGTCACCCAACAGTACTTTACGTGAATCCGGGGCTTCAGGTGGAGATGCAGGTTCCAGGGGGGCTGAATTTGGCTCATAGCGAGCTACCAACTGCACCCGGTCAGTACCCGATAGTACATTACTGGCATCTGCTATGCCTACTTCTCTCACTTTGCTTTTTGATCCTCTGAGCAAAGCAACACAAGCTGTTGGTAACACAGGGATGACTCCTCCAACCCCTGTGATAACTGTGGCTTTCTTTGGGACCACATCCTCATGGCTCCTCGATCCTGAAAGAGCTAGGACATCCGTGGATCCCGTATCTCGGAGTCCGACTGAAACATTATTACCTGCGGTAACCAGCTGCAGGGTATCCGCACAGCCTCTTACATTTGTGGGATCTGCTCTGCCCACTTCTTTCACCTGGCTTTCAGATTCCTGGTTCAACGAAACACAAGCCATAGGCATGGCAGGGATGGCTCCTCCACCTCCTGTGACAACCATGGCTTCCCCTGGGATCACATCCTCACAGCTCCTCAATCCTGGAAGAGCTAGGGCATCCTCTGATCCCATAGCTTGGAGTCCAACTGTAACACTGTTACCTGCGGTAACCAGCTGCAGGCTATCCGCATGGCCTCCTACATACGTGGGATCTGCTCTGCCCACTTCTTTCATTTGAATTTCAGAGTCCAGGTTCAACAAAACACAAGCCATAGGCACAGCAGAGATGGCTCCTCCACCTCCGGTGACAAACATGGCTTCCCCTGGGATCACATCCTCACAGCACCTCAATCCTGGAAGAGCTAGGACATCCTCTGATCCCATACCGTGGAGTCCAACTGTAACGCTGTTACTTGCGGTAACGGGCTGTAGGTTATCCGCTCGGTCTCCTACATTTTCCCCAACAAGCAACACAGTAGGGGGAGCACTTTTCACACTTGCTGGTGGGCTAGGCCTCCTCCTCTTTGGACAAAGGCTTGAGTAAGGTCCACCTTGGTTACAGACAAAACACTTCAAGGTTTCCACAGATGTAGGTCTGGCTCTTGTAGTTCTTGATGCAGATGGAGGTGATGTTGCATTTCCATGCTGGATTTGGGGACTGTTCAGTTTGTGCTCTCTCTCTCTTTGCTTTATTTCACTCTGGTGGTCATCTCTCTCTCTTTGTCTCATCTGCTGTAGTGGTTTCTTCCACTGAGAGGGTTTGAGAACAGAATCATGCTGTCTCGCACAGTACTCTGGAGTGGCACAGTCTCTGGGTTTAGATGCCATAGTGAACTGTTCATGGTCATCCTCTATCAACGCACATAAAAGCTGGGTCCTTGTCTTGCCAACTGTACTGATGCCTCTTAGGTCACAGAGCTCAATCGCGGTCTCTTCGGATTGCCTCTTGTACCAGCATATCATCTCATGGGTTACCATCTCCAAGTTTTTTTCCCAAATAAAAGATAGAAAAGAAAAACAAGAGGGGGTGGGGAGCAAATAGCCAAGTATGTCTTCTACAAAACAAAAATTATGCACTGAGTGAGCTTCTGTAGGTCAGTTGCTTCTACCAAGCTTCCAACCTTTAGTACACAGGTTAAATGAATAAACTATGTACTAATGTACTAAGCAAATCCCGCTCGCTGCCGCCAATCTGTCACGAATTCACACGCCCACAGCTACTAACTAACCGCGACGTGCGTTTCGTGACCGGGGTATATGAGGAACTAAGGGAATAAGGGGGAACTTATACTGCGCATGTAAGACTGGCTGTAGTATTTTCACAGCCTGCACTACCTTTGGCCACCACTAGAGGGAGACTCCATTCCAATCCAGCTAGCTGACCACACACAGGCAGATACGAATCTTACATACAATCTGGTGCACTCTAAGGGTTGGGGAGCAGTCTAGCAATTACTATACACTTCTAGGGTTCCTCCAGCTATCCTGCAAGCTTGAACCCCGGTGTTAATCACTCTTCCCACTGTCCCCACACCCACACACCAGACACAATAAACGATAGCCTGCCACCACCCAACAGTTTGTCCGCAGACTGGTCTGCTGAGCCACCACACACACAGATCTCTGTCTGGAAGATCTGTTAGCTTACAATCTGCATGCAATCTGCCAACACACAGTGCAATTGCATACCGATTGGTACGTAACTTAAACCGAGTACTTAAGCACTAAAACACAACAACCTCTCCAGAGATATGAGTCCTAACTTAGTACACAGAAGTCACTTATTAATTTTATCATTTAATATCCCGAAAGTGGGCAGTGCATATAAGATATACAAAGAAAAAGGATTTACCAAAAAAAGATACAAAAAATGCAGAAAGACACACAATTGGCAATTAGCTATGAAAATAAAAAGGGTTAAAAACAGAAATAAACTTTACCAAGTAAGTCTATCCGTTAGTAGAAGCATACTGGAACATGTGGGAACTCCTCAGTTTCGAACTGGCTTCGTGGAAGAACCATGTCCATATCTCAGGCTACCCAATTTATTGAAATATGGATGCGGGCTGGACTTTAGCCCTTGGCCAATCAACCCTGGGGGGTGTTCCTGTCTCAGCCCACAAATGTTTTGTGTTCTGAAATGACCAGAGTCAAATTGGCCCAGAACGGCGCTGATTGCTGGGTCATGGATAGGATTTCCGATACCAGCGCATCATGACGATCGCAACAGTACCAATCACTGCCTGCCTGCCGCAATCAGGCACCATATAGCGGTTTTGTGTGGTTCTCCAGGATTCTACACTTACTAAACATACAGAGTCACATGTACACGTAACCCATCAGGTGTACGATCAAAAGGAATTATTTTCATCTCTCTGCCGTTAATATTTTAGCTTTTATGAGAGATAAAATAGGTTCCTTAGATCTCTTGATATTAATCAAAGCTTGCAGACTGGCTGGGGCCTTATGAATGCCCCCTGCAGATCCGTGTAGCCAAGATGACTAGCAGTTTTCTTTGAGCCTCAGGAAGGTGGCAATCTATGTTTACTCTAATGGGAACTTTTATTGGCATCTAGGTGTCACTTCGATCCTAGAAAAAACTGTCTCTGTCCTTTTCAAATGCTAATGAAAGAACATATGTGCATGACTGACATAGAATACTATATTTTTAATAACTCAGAATTAAACTACATCTACAATTACACTACTTCTACAGATCACACCACATCTTGTTAAGGCAAAACTATCCTACGCTTATATTTTCGTCACAATGACTGCTTCACCCGCTCCTAGACTCAGAGACTCAGTATAGATGTTATTATAATCAGCTCAAAACAACCTATCGCTGAGGTCTCATGCTATATTCTGTTTATTAAGGATGAGCTCCCTCATTGTATAATTTCCTCATTGTGTGCCTCCTATGTCTGAATTCTCATTGTTAACCACTAGCCGACCAGCGCGCGATGATGTACGTCGGCACAATGGCACGGCTGGGCAAATGGGCGTACAAGTACATTCCCTTTAAATCGCGGCATTGTGGGCGCGCGCCAGCCATGCCCATGGGACCCGCAGACTCGATGTCCACCGGGGGCCCGCGATTGTGTCACAGATCGGAAGGATGGAGAGATGCCATTGTAAACAAGGCATTTCCCCGCTCTGCCTAGTGACATGACAGGGATCTACTGCTCCCTGTCATCGGGAGCAGTGATCGCTGTCATGTCAGTGGAAGCCCATCCCCCCACAGTTAGAACACCTCCCTAGGACACACTTAACCCCTTGATCGTCCCCTAGTGTGTAACCCCTTCCCTGCCATTGTCATTTACACAGTAATGAAGAAAAATGAATCCCCCTTCATTGGGACTTTGTAGGCAACAAACACACATGTAATTACAAAAAATATTATTTATTAAATGTACATAAAAATATTTGATCATGTGATGACCAATATTAAAAAGACATAGAGAAATGTTATACAAGTATGAAAAACAGCATAGACAAACACAAAAATAAACAAGTTACATGGTATGTATGACAAAAAAAAGTTGTTACTCTCCGGTATATAATGATCCCTGGTACCGATTTGTGGGATTGTGCCGCCTTGCCGCAGTATAATGATGGCGGCTGGTCAGCAAGTGGTAAAGTTTGCATTGTATAGGATAATGTGATCAAGCTCTGATTTGATTTTGGGTGGTTCAAATTCTAGGTGAGTTTACAATAAACTCAGTTCCAGTTTGCACCTAATCTAGTGTCATCTAGTACGTGGGTGCATTTCTCAGCTATAATAGTGGGTCCCTGGTTCCAGAGTGGAGGAGGCTATATTTTGGCAGAAGCAAGAAAGCAGATGCCGGGTGCCAGGCGGTCCATCACAGGTAGGTTATGGGAAGCCTACAGCAAAGAGATAATATGGAAAAGGATGGAACTAGAGTCAGTAAATGGTGATATCTTATGAAGACCAGGTAGGGTCAGAGAGACTCAATTAGACTGTGGTAGTAAAACAAAAGTCAAGCCAATAATACCAGGTTTTCCCAAATGTATCTTCTTGTTGGTGAATGGAAACTGTAAGGTCTCCCATTTGCATTCCTACGTTGATGTGGGCAAATCATTGTGATATATTGTGAGGCGTAATTTGCTTGCATAGAACTGGAATACAGGTTCTAGCAGCTTTTAATAGGTGATATAACAAAGAATTAGATTTTTTTTTGAGGGAGAGATGATTGATATGAAAAAAAAATGAGAGGCTAGTCCAAAGTCTTTAATATTGGCATTAATTCATACCATTAATAGCATAGGTGCTCCTGATGATGTCATCTTTGACAAAACTAGTAGGGCAGAAGCGGAACACACCCTGCTACACATATGTGATCCCGCCACGGCCATCTTGGATTCTGGAATTTGAGTTGCTTATATGATATGAAGTGCCTGGTTGTCCTCTCTTTTTTGTAAGTACATTTTACTACATTAAATTGGTGTTTTAATTGTGATTACACAATGGAGAACGTGTCTTTTTCTTTTTCATGATACTATGTCCAACTGAGTATATATGCACAGCAATCTATTACAATACGGGCAGTATCATCGTTTGACATTTAGTTTTGAGGAAAGCTGGATATCTTAGATTGATACACAAGCACTGGTTGACCACTCTTAATTGAGGGTCATATGATTATGGTAAGCCTCCCTCTGTTGCACACCAAGGTGCTGTGTGGTTTATCATTAAGAAATTCAGTGGCGGTTGGTATCCACATCTGTTATTTCCCTTATAATCAAAGAATCACTGAATTCACAGTTTTTGGCTTTATGTTTGGATTTCTTTGTTTTGTTTTTTATATATAATTTTTTTTTTTTTTAGCAGAGACCCTAGGGAATAAAATAGCGGTCATTGCAATTTTTTATGTCACACAGTATTTGCGCAGCAATTTATCAAACGCAAATGTTTTTTTTGAAAAATAAAACACTAAAGTTAGCCCAATTGTTTTGTATAATGTGAAAGATGATGTTACACAGAATAACTAGATACCTAACATGTCATGCTTTAAATTGTACGCTCTCATGGAATGGTGCCTAACTTCGGCACTTAAAAATCTCCATAGGCGATGATTTACATTTTTTTTTACAGATTTCTTGTTTAGAGTTACAGAAGAGGTCTTGTGCTAGAATTATTGCCCTCTAACGTCTGCAGCAATACCACACATGTGTGGTTTGAACACTGTTTACCTATGCGGGCGCGACCTACGTATGCGTTCGCTTCTGCATGCGAGCACAAGGAGACGGGGGAACACTTTAATTTTTTTTTTAGTTGTTTATTTTATTTAACTTTTTTTATTTTTACACTTTCCTTGAATTTTTTTTTTGATCACTTTTATTCCTATTACAAGGAATGCAAACATCCATTGTAATAGGAATAGGGCATGACAGGTCCTCTTTACAGCGAGATCTAGGGTCCCCAGATCTCGCCTCTAGGCTGGAAAGCCTGAAATTAAAAAAGAAAAAAAAATCTCAGCTTCCCAGCAAAAAAATCAACAGTGTTTACATCTGCCGGTGCCAGAAGTGACATCAAAACATTGTGCCCAGTCTTCGAAGGTCAATAAGATGGCCAGGGACTATCTGATCTATGATCAGCTCTATGGTAAGCAGCACCAGCTGATTCTTTCTCTGGCTTGCCAATCGCACGGGCGAGCCGGTAGAAGCATCAGAGGGCGGTGGGAGGAGGGGGACATCCCATCCTGCTGCCTGAGAAAAGAATCAAGTGGCTGTATAGCCTCTATGATTGTTTTCACATTGCAGGGAATCGCCAGCAGAAAAAAAGATATCATATGATGCCCTACGGTATGGAAGTAGTTAATTCATAAAACAACATGTTTCGGGGGCTCAAAGAGCTCCTTCTTCAAGGCTTAGGCTTCATAAGTAGCTAGGAGATCTCATAAATAAAAAAAATAATCAGAAGAGGGCACCAGCATCTAAGTGTAGAAGATTTATTAAAACATTTAAAAAAAAGGGGGTAAAAATGCACTCACTGAATGGAAAGGGTTAAGCAGCATGTTATCCAACTTGGAGTGAAGCCACTTGGGGAGCCATGGGCTATTGCAAAGGTCAGCAGGGTGAAAAATGCAGAGCTGCACCAGAAAGCTGCTTGCATATGGCAGCAGGGTGGTTCAGAGGCTTCCAGGATGTGCCCCTCAGCCGCTCCGGGCTCGGCACCACTTTGGATGTAGGTGGATGAGTTCTGCTGGGGCGTCATGTGTTATAGGCATGGTTACATGTTTCAGGGCTTCGCGGGCTGCTACATATTTAAAGGAAAAGGGGCGGGACCAATTAAAATATGGGTATAGCGCACCCCTGCTGTTGTTTCCTGCTTGGAACACTGAATGGAGATATCTAGTGGCGGATTACTATATTGCAAAAGCAATAAATGACGTAATAGGCAAGGGAAAATGAATATAAATGGAAAGGAACAGTAATAAACACATTATGAATTTTTGGATGAAGACTTTTTGGACTCATACAGTGCCTTGAAAAAGTATTCATACCCCTTGAATTTTCCCACATTTTGTCATGTTAAAACCAAAAACGTAAATGTATTTTATTGGGATTTTATGTGATACACAAATACAAAGTGGTACATAATTGTGAAGTGGAAGGAAAATGATTAATGGTTTTCAAATTTTTTTACAAATAAATATGTCGAAAGTGTGGCGTGCATTTGTATTTAGCCCAATACTTTGTAGAACCACCTTTCGCCATAGCTGCAAGTCTTTTTGGGGATGTCTCTACCAGCTTTGCACATCCAGAGAGTGACAATTTTGCTCATTCTTCTTTGTAAAATAGCTCAAGCTCTGTCAGATTGGATGGAGAACGTTTATGAACAGCAAATTTTAACTTCAATAATTTTTATTGGTATAAAAGTTGCACAATCAACAATTGACATCACAGAATATAATTTATATGGTTGTCATTACATGTGCAGCTTGGACTCATACAGAAGCAACTTCAAATGTTTGGGTACGATGGAATAAGCAGCTTCTGCATGTATTATACGACTTACAAAGAGTTATTCATACCTTGTATAACTTGGGCTAGGACTAAGAAAACACTAAAAAAAAAAAACAGAGATGTGCCGTAATCTGACACTGAGTCAAAAGTAAAGAATAACAATAAAGAAGAAGCACAGCTCGGTTCCAGCGTATATCGAAACAGTAAGAACATTTGTTAACAGTTATTTACCACTTGGCTCAACCTTTATGGTTGGCTGTGTACCATATAGACCAGCTGGACCACTTGGCTCTCATCTTTTGGTAATTACCTTGGGCTGCTGCAAACATTAGTTCGTAGGAAGCGTGGGTGTTAGTTGTCTCAACTACTTCCTTGAACGTGAGTGTATTTGTGTCCTTCCAGTGTCGCATTATTGCCAATCTAGTACTAAGGAGCATATGGATGACTATGGTTCTTGCTGCAGTTTGTATGTATTCTATACCTAGTGATAGAACCGCCACAGCTGCATCGCGGGGGACTCTGAAATCTTTGAGATTAAATGAAATACTTTGGACCATAGCACCTGTGGGCCTGGGCATTTCCACAAGACATGGTACAATGTGCCGATTTCTCTGCAATTTCTCCAACAAAGAGGTGAAGTTTGCAAGTCAAATTTAGGAATTCGGTATGGCGTTAAATACCATCTCAGCAATATTTTGTGGGATACCTCCCATAAATTAACGCTCTTTGTCGCAGTAAATGTATTGCGCAGAGCTTTTTGCCAATGTTCCTCGGTATACGTTGTACCCAGGTCTTCCCACGCTTAAATGTTGGTAGTTTTTGTAAATACGTTCTTGTTGTTCAGAAGGCTATAGAACATCAGGATTCCCTTGATAGTAGAGCAGGGATTTGTGAGAAAAAGTGTTGCTCGCCATGGCAATAAAATGGAGATTTTAGGATTTTTGTGAAGGAAGTGGACAATTTAAAGATACCTATACTGGTCATTGTCATCTAATCCATACTCTATTTGTAATGCCCTAAATGTTTTAGGTGTTGGACCCACCATTAGGTCTTCCACTACCTTGATGCCTTTGGCCATCCATTGTGTTATGTGTAAGTCTGGGATGATTAATGTAATGTCGGGTCCTGGCAATATGTATGAAAATCAGTCAGACTAACAGCATGGGTACACCCCCCCCCCCCCGTCCATTACCAGGCCCTTTGGGTCTTGTATGGATATTAAGGGGAACCCTACACCCAAGTTTAAAAAAGGAAAGGCGTGGGGCCTTTGCACATTCAGAGAGTGACATTTTTGCCCATTCTTCTTTGTAAAATAGCTCAAGCTCTGTCAGATTGGATGGAGAGCGTTTATGAACAGCAATTTTGAACTTCAATAATTTTTATTGGTATAAAAGTTGCACAATCAACAATTGACATCACAGAATATAACTTATATGGTTGTCATTACATGTGCAGCTTGGACTCATACAGAAGCAACTTCAAATGTTTGGGTACGATGGAATAAGCAGCTTCTGGATGTAATATACGACTTACAAAGAGTTATTCATACCTTGTATAACTTGGGCTAGGACTAAGAAAACACTAAAAAAAAACAAAAAAACAGAGATGTGTCGTAATCTGACACTGAGTCAAAAGTAAAGAATAACAATAAAGAAGAAGCACAGCTCGGTTCCAGCGTATATCGAAACAGTAAGAACATTTGTTAACAGTTATTTACCACTTGGCTCAACCTTTATGGTTGGCTGTGTACCATATAGACCAGCTGGACCACTTGGCTCTCATCTTTTGGTAATTACCTTGGGCTGCTGCAAACATTAGTTCGTAGGAAACGTGGGTGTTAGTTGTCTCAACTACTTCCTTGAACGTGGGTGGATTTGCGTCCTTCCAGTGTCGCATTATTGCCAATCTAGTACTAAGGAGGATATGGATGACTATGGTTCTTGCTTCAGTTCGTATGTATTCTATACCTAGTGATAGTACCGCCACAGCTGCATCGCGGGGGACTCTGAAATCTTTGAGATTAAATGAAATACTTTGGACCATAGCACCTGTGGGCCTGGGCATTTCCACAAGACATGGTACAATGTGCCGATTTCTCTGCAATTTCTCCAACAAAGAGGTGAAGTTTGCAAGTCAAATTTAGGAATTCGGTATGGCGTTAAATACCATCTCAGCAATATTTTGTGGGATACCTCCCATAAATTAACGCTCTTTGTCGCAGTAAATGTATTGCGCAGAGCTTTTTGCCAATGTTCCTCGGTATACGTTGTACCCAGGTCTTCCCACGCTTAAATGTTGGTAGTTTTTGTAAATACGTTCTTGTTGTTCAGAAGGCTATAGAACATCAGGATTCCCTTGATAGTAGAGCAGGGATTTGTGAGAAAAAGTGTTGCTCGCCATGGCAATAAAATGGAGATTTTAGGATTTTTGTGAAGGAAGTGGACAATTTAAAGATACCTATACTGGTCATTGTCATCTAATCCATACTCTATTTGTAATGCCCTAAATGTTTTAGGTGTTGGACCCACCATTAGGTCTTCCACTACCTTGATGCCTTTGGCCATCCATTGTGTTATGTGTAAGTCTGGGATGATTAATGTAATGTCGGGTCCTGGCAATATGTATGAAAATCAGTCAGACTAACAGCATGGGTACACCCCCCCCCCCCCCCCGTCCATTACCAGGCCCTTTGGGTCTTGTATGGATATTAAGGGGAACCCTACACCCAAGTTTAAAAAAGGAAAGGCGTGGGGCCTTTGCACATTCAGAGAGTGACATTTTTGCCCATTCTTCTTTGTAAAATAGCTCAAGCTCTGTCAGATTGGATGGAGAGCGTTTATGAACAGCAATTTTGAACTTCAATAATTTTTATTGGTATAAAAGTTGCACAATCAACAATTGACATCACAGAATATAACTTATATGGTTGTCATTACATGTGCAGCTTGGACTCATACAGAAGCAACTTCAAATGTTTGGGTACGATGGAATAAGCAGCTTCTGGATGTAATATACGACTTACAAAGAGTTATTCATACCTTGTATAACTTGGGCTAGGACTAAGAAAACACTAAAAAAAAACAAAAAAACAGAGATGTGTCGTAATCTGACACTGAGTCAAAAGTAAAGAATAACAATAAAGAAGAAGCACAGCTCGGTTCCAGCGTATATCGAAACAGTAAGAACATTTGTTAACAGTTATTTACCACTTGGCTCAACCTTTATGGTTGGCTGTGTACCATATAGACCAGCTGGACCACTTGGCTCTCATCTTTTGGTAATTACCTTGGGCTGCTGCAAACATTAGTTCGTAGGAAACGTGGGTGTTAGTTGTCTCAACTACTTCCTTGAACGTGGGTGGATTTGCGTCCTTCCAGTGTCGCATTATTGCCAATCTAGTACTAAGGAGGATATGGATGACTATGGTTCTTGCTTCAGTTCGCATGTATTCTATACCTAGTGATAGTACCGCCACAGCTGCATCGGGGGGACTCTGAAATCTTTGAGATTAAATGAAATACTTTGGACCATAGCACCTGTGGGCCTGGGCATTTCCACAAGACATGGTACAATGTGCCGATTTCTCTGCAATTTCTCCAACAAAGAAGTGAAGTTTGCGAGTCAAATTTAGAAATACTGTATGGCGTTAGATAACATCTCAGCAATATTTTGTGGGTTACCTCCCATAAATTAATGCTCTTTGTCACAGTAAATGTATTGTGCAGAGCTTTTTGCCAATGTTCCTTGGTGTACGTTGTACCCAGGTCTTCCCACGCTTAAATGTTGGTAGTTTTTGTAAATACGTTCTTGTAGTTCAGAAGGCTATAGAACATCAGGTATCCCTTGATAGCAGAGCAGGGATTTGTGAGAAAAAGTGTTGCTCGCCATGGCAATAAAATGGAGATCTTAGGATTTTTGTGAAGGAAGTGGGCAATTTGAAGATTTTTTTCTAAAAAGAATTGTGGAAGTTCCCCATGGGGTTTTTAAGCAGCAAGCAAAAAAGTTTTTGTAAAAAAATGTTTTTATTAGAAAAATGCTCCGAACATACTTTGAAGACTACAAAGATTTAAAATATGAGCTCCGGTTACACATAGAGTCAAGTATATAGGGTACATATACTGGTTATGCTAAAAATTTGTCACATAATCGCACACTAAATCGCAGGGAGTGTATGTGTATTACCACTCCAGGCAGTATCATTCATGGTTATAGTAATGCTTTCCAATAACGAAGACCCCGAGACCCCAATGCATTTCGACATTTACATGGTCATTGTCTTCCTCAGGGGGTCCTTTAGGTTCTGTAGAGGCATCAAAGAAAAAATATAATCATATATTCCTCATGTATCATTGAATATAGGTATTCCATAATAACTTGATATTTACCCTTGGTACCGTATACACTCTTAACCGGAGTTATCTTAAAAACTGAAAGGATCAGAGAAGTTCCCCTCTTCTGACGCTGGACTCCGTTACACCGCTGTCCCTACCCGTACCCCAAGGGGGAAACCGGACCAACCCGTGGGGCTTACGAACGATCACAGATGTGTAGCCCTCCTCCACACTTGGATGCAGGTGAAGAGCAGGACAACTATAGGTGCATCATAGTAGAAAAAAAGGGGGATTTCTTGCTGTCATATCTAACTTTCAAAAAACTATATATCACATATGTAAAATAGTTCATTTGGAAATAGAGAGGATTGAGCATACTGAGTATCTGTACTTTGTTGTTGCTCTGACGTGTAAAGCCCCATGACCTATATGTGTAGCTCAAGAAAGAGTAAATGAATACCTTAAACCCTACTATAATTACAATAAGTCTATTATATCATATGCTACCAGCATTCTGTACTATAATTGCATTAAATCTATCATATCACCATGTTACTGGTATATTATAGATTTCTATGTAAAAAGTGCAAGTGCTATAAAGAAAAAAAAAAAAAAGGGTGCATGTGAACTAGTCAGTGTGGATGAATATTATATTACCTAGTGAAAAAAAGCATGATGTTAAAAAAATAAGGACATCCTTATGTAGAGGGAATGAGTGGTTAATCAAGTGTGGGGCATAAAAAGAAAAAATCCCAGTGAAAAAATATGAAAACTATAAAAACTATGAAAAAAACCCCAATACCTACGATGAAGAAAATATGCAAAAATGTGAAAAGGTAATAATTAGTAGATGACAATATTGTGAAGTGAAAAAAGGAGAAATAATGACAAACATTTGAATGGTGTAAATGTTGTGTGTCTGTGTAAGTGGAATGTCAGTGAGTAAATGATCATGTGTGAGTGCAAATGGATGATTGAAGGAATGGCATTAAAACCTTCATCTCAATTGAAACTAATGCTCAGAAGTAAATAAAAAATAAAAAATACATGTGAAAATCACTAGTCTTAAGACTAAAGACCAAGAAGCTCACCTAATGGTTCCTAGTGGAAAAGTTAATGGTGTCCATGGCATACTATAGGCAAATGCACAGTGTCTGATAACCAAGTCTAGCAGACAAGTGCATAGGAGGCCTTTAAAAAAACAAAAAGAGGGTATTAAACATAGAGAGGATTGATAGACAAGCTCACAGCGGTACAGCATGACCCACTGTTTGCATGTGTGCTTACCTCATAAGATGGTTGCCGTCTTACTCTGTCAGGGATCAGCTGAGCTGTCCAAATCTAAGCTGTCACTAGTTATACTCACTCACTTATCTGTTATTACTATCAGCTGTTTACAGCCTGCAGTCCCAGCCTACCAAGGGGAGGGGTCGTGGGGAGGCAGTCCTGCGTCCCCTCTGTGGTCATCCCGGCGTTCTGACAAGCAAAACGCTCCGGAAACCTCCGACACCTCCGCTGTAAAAAACGAGACTGGGAACCAGGTAGGCGCACGCGCAACCCGCACATCCCCGATCATAGCCGAAGAGTCTTCGCGCGCATGCGCTCTGCCTGGATCCCAGTCCGGTGGTGTGTACGGAATGCCGCCGGCAGGGAAAGCAAGCTCCACCTAGTGGTTGTAGACAACCACTGGTGTTTGCTACGATGGGAGACGTGACATCTCCCTACCCTGCCGGGAAGCCGCCGAGTCGGTGATTGCAACCCCCAGAGGCCAGGAGAGAGAGCGGGACGGTGATCCAGCATCTAGGGGAAAAAAGAAAAATAGAGAAAAAGAAAAAAACATCAGAAATATATACATTGTGTACACAGAAAGGTATGCTTCAATGTTCAGGAGTTATACAGAGTTAGAAAGTATTTATTCACATTTATATGTCAACTGAGCGCAACATAAAGGGTATAAATTGCAACAACTGTACCCAAAAATAAAGGGATGGATCCCAACTCTATTTTTCTTTTTTATGGAAATCATTCCCAAGGGCTCCACTCCCAAAGAGGGGGAACAAACAGAGAGGACATTCTAGCAAGGATTCAAGAGGAATCCACAGGCGAACTATGTGTGTTTTTTTATTTTATTTTATATATATCACGTATTTTAGTTACACCAAATTCCTTTGCAAAAAGACATAAGAAAGCTATGTCTAAGTATGCCTGATTGTTGCTATAGAAGCAAACTAAGAAAGGATAACCTAACTTATAAATTATATATATCTCTTGATATATCCGCCAAGTGCTTGTCTGCATCTCTCTAGTTTGTCTTCCCTGAACTGAAGCCCTTGAGAAAGGGGGTATATGAAATATACTCATTTACACCAGGATATAAGGTTGCCCCCAATCTGTATATCCATTTTTGCTCAATTTGAAGGAGCCGTTTGTTCCAGTCTCCGCCCCGTGCCGGAATATGAATTTGGTCTAGGGCGGCGAATGTCACTTTAGGCATTATGTAATTGTGTTTGGTGACCACATGCCTCCCCAGAGGGAGGTAGATGTTCCCGATTTCCATACTATAAATGTGTTTAGATGTTCAACACCAAAATTTCTGCCGAGTCTTCCCCACATAAAATGCTCCACATTCACAGGACATTAGATATACCACTGCAGGAGTCTGGCAGTTAACAAAGTGTTTGGGTTTGAAGACCCGTCCATTTGGGAGTGTAAAGACTTTTTCTTTCCTTATCCACTGGCAGTGGGCACATTGTCCACAAGGAAAAGTGCCAAATGTTGAGCAGTGATTTTTAATGGATTTCCGATATTCGCTTTTGACCAGCTTGTCTTTAAGGGACATAGCGCGTTTAAAAGTAATAGAGGGAACAGGAGATACAAAGTGTCCCACCTTGTCATCATCTGTAAGGATGGACCAGTGTTTCGTGATAATGTTACGAATTTGTTGATGTTGTCGTGAATATCGTATAATTATACGTGAAGGGTTTGCTTCTTTCCTCCTTCTTGTTTGTGGTCTAAATAACAATGTTTCCCGGGACTGGGAAAGAGTACGGTTGTACGATTTTCTCAAACAGTTGCGACTATAACCTCGGTCGAGAAGTCGCTCTTGAAGCCTGCCGGCTTCAATTTTAAACAGTGTGTCATCTGAACAGTTTCTTCGCAGGCGAAGATACTGCCCGTATGGCATGGACCTTTTGAGGGGGATGGGATGGAAACTATCCGCATGCAAAACGGTGTTTCCAGCTGTGCTCTTTCTATACAGTGTACTGGTTAAGTTGCCCTCCATGTCGCATTCAATTTTTACATCTAGGAAAGTCACCGACTTAGCATTATGATTCATGGTGAATTTGAGATTCCAACTATTTATATTAAGTTGGTTGAAGAATTGTATTAGCATTTCCTCAGAACCTTCCCAAATGACGAAGATGTCATCGATGTACCTGAGCCACGTCGTCACGTGGCCCAGGTACATCGCGAGATCCTCGTCACTAAACAGAGAACGCTCCCACTCCCCCAGGTACAGATTGGCGTAGGATGGGGCACAACATGTCCCCATCGCTACGCCCTGCACCTGGAGGTAGTGGGAGCCGTCAAAACAAACGTAGTTATTATTAAGGATATGGTCCAGACCCTTTAAGATAAACTCATTTAAATCCTTGTTGTATCTTGATCCTTGCTGTAATACATTGTCAATAGCTTGAAGACCTTTCCCATGGGGGATAGAGCAATAAAGGGCCTCAACGTCAATGGTGACAAGGATTGAGTTCTCAGAAATTTTTTGCTCGTTAATCATTTGTAGGAAATGGATGGTGTCCTTCGTAAAGGAAGGTAACGCCACCACAAATGGCTGAAGGTACAAGTCAATGACCCGACTTAAATTCTCAGAGACTCCACCATTACCTGAGACAATTGGTCGTCCTGTAATGTTGGTAGTGCCTTTATGAACCTTTGGAAGGCTATAAAAGGTAGGGGTATGAGGATGTTTGACACGAATGAAGTCGTATAGATCTTTGTTAATCGTACCATTGCAATATGCGCAATCAACTAGATTGTAAAAGTCTTGGTTAGATCTAGTAATATACATCAAGTGTATTTTTTTATACCATTCTCTATTATCCAAAATATTCCGACACATGGTTCTATATGTCTTGTTGTCCATCAGGACAACATTCCCTCCTTTATCCGATGGTTTTATGACGATTGACGGATTTCTCCGTAAGGATGCTAAATTTGAAGATACCTATACTGGTCATTGTCATCTAATCCATACTCTATTTGTAATGCCCTAAATGTTTTAGGTGTTGGACCCACCATTAGGTCTTCCACTACCTTGATGACTTTGGCCATCCATTGTGTTATGTGTAAGTCTGGGATGATTAATGGTAGACTCGATATGGTAAGCGGCAGGGGTTTCATTACCTGATCTGTGAATTCTAAGGATGAAAACGTCTTCCATGCTTGTAGAGTGGCCTTCGTCGTAGGTGATATATGCAGATGAATATGTGAATGGATTCTGCAAGTCAGAAGTAGGTCAGCTAAGTTTTTGCCGGGGGTCTGCATTTTCTCTAGTTCTAACCATCTAGGGTTATGGAGCTGGGTAAACCAAGCTTTAGCCTGTGAAAGAATTGAAGCTGTGTGGTAATCTTTCAATAAGACATGTCCTACTCCTCCAGCACTAGTGATGAGCCTGGTTTGGTTCGCACCAGAACCTGCGAACGGACCGAAAGTTCACGCGAACTTTAGAACCCCATTAAAGTCTATGGGACTCGAACGTTTGAAATCAAAAGTGCTAATTTTAATTGCTAATATGCATGGTATTGTCCTAAAAAGGGTTTGGGGACCAGGGTCCTGCCCCAGGGGACATGGATCAATGCAAAAAAAAGTTTTAAAAACTGACGTTTTTTGGGGAGCAGTGATTTTAATGATGCTTAAAGTGAAAAAAAATGAAATATTCCTTTAAATATCATACCTGGGGGGGTGTCTACAGTATGCCTGTAAAGTGGCGTGTGTTTCCCGTGCTTAGAACAGTCCCTGCACAAAATGACATTTTTAAAGGAATAAAAGTCATTTAAAACTGCTTGCGGCTTTAATGTAATGTCGGGTCCTGGCAATATGTATGAAAATCAGTCAGACTAACGGCATGGGTACCCCCCCCCCAGTCCATTACCAGGCCCTTTGGGTCTTGTATGGATATTAAGGGGAACCCTGCACCCGAGTTTAAAAAAGGAAAGGCGTGGGGCCTTTGCACATTCAGAGAGTGACATTTTTGCCCATTCTTCTTTGTAAAATAGCTTAAGCTCTGTCAGATTGGATGGAGAGCGTTTATGAACAGCAATTTTTAACTTCAATAATTTTTATTGGTATAAAAGTTGCACAATCAACAATTGACATCACAGAATATAATTTATATGGCTGTCATTACATGTGCAGCTTGGACTCATATAGAAGCAACTTCAAATGTTTGGGTAGAATGGAATAAGCAGCTTCTGGATGTATTATACGACTTACAAAGAGTTATTCATACCTTGTATAACTTGAGCTAGGACTAAGAAAACACTAAAAATAAAAATAAAAACAGAGATGTGTCGTAATCTGACACTGAGTCAAAAGTAAAGAATAACAATAAAGAAGAAGCACAGCTCGGTTCCAGCGTATATCGAAACAATAAGAACATTTGTTAACAGTTATTTACCACTTGGCTCAACCTTTATGGTTGGCTGTGTACCATATAGACCAGCTGGACCACTTGGCTCTCATCTTTTGGTAATTACCTTGGGCTGCTGCAAACATTAGTTCGTAGGAAGCGTGGGTGTTAGTTGTCTCAACTACTTCCTTGAACGTGGGTTGATTTGCGTCCTTCCAGTGTTGCATTATTGCCAATCTAGTACTAAGGAGGATATGGATGACTATGGTTCTTGCTGCAGTTTGTATGTATTCTATAGCTAGTGATAGTACCGCCACAGCTGCATCGCGGGGGACTCTGAAATCTTTGAGATTAAATGAAATACTTTGGACCATAGCACCTGTGGGCCTGGGCATTTCCACAAGACATGGTACAATGTGCCGATTTCTCTGCAATTTCTCCAACAAAGAGGTGAAGTTTGCAAGTCAAATTTAGGAATTCGGTATGGCGTTAAATACCATCTCAGCAATATTTTGTGGGTTACCTCCCATAAGTTAACGCTCTTTGTCGCAGTAAATGTTTTGTGCAGAGCTTTTTGCTAATATTCCTCGGTGTACGTTGTACCCAGGTCTTCCCACGCTTAAATGTTGGTAGTTTTTGTAAATACGTTCTTGTTGTTCAGCAGGTTATAGAACATCAGGATTCTCTTGATAGTAGAGCAGGGATTTGTGAGAAAAAGTGTTGCTCGCCATGGCAATAAAATGGAGATCTTAGGATTTTTGTGAAGGAAGTGGACAATTTGAAGATACCTATACTGGCCAATGTCATCTAATCCATACTCTATTTGTAATGCCCTAAATGTTTTAGGTGTTGGACCCACCATTAGGTCTTCCACTACCTTGATGCCTTTGGCCATCCATTGTGTTATGTGTAAGTCTGGGATGATTAATGGTAGACTCGATATGGTAAGCGGCAGGGATTTCATTACCTGATCTGTGAATTCTAAGGATGAAAACGTCTTCCATGCTTGTAGAGTGGCCTTCGCCGTAGGTGATATATGCAGATGAATATGTGAATGGATTCTGCAAGTCAGAAGTAGGTCAGCTAAGTTTTTGCCGGGGGTCTGCATTTTCTCTAGTTCTAACCATCTAGGGTTATGGAGCTGGGTAAACCAAGCTTTAGCCTGCGAAAGAATTGAAGCTGTGTGGTAATCTTTCAATAAGACATGCCCTACTCCTCCAGCAGTAGTGATGAGCCTGGTTTGGTTCGCACCAGAACCTGCGAACGGACCGAAAGTTCACGCGAACTTTAGAACCCCATTAAAGTCTATGGGACTCGAACGTTTGAAATCAAAAGTGCTAATTTTAATTGCTAATATGCATGGTATTGTCCTAAAAAGGGTTTGGGGACCAGGGTCCTGCCCCAGGGGACATGGATCAATGCAAAAAAAAGTTTTAAAAACTGACGTTTTTTGGGGAGCAGTGATTTTAATGATGCTTAAAGTGAAAAAAAAGAAATATTCCTTTAAATATCATACCTGGGGGGTGTCTACAGTATGCCTGTAAAGTGGCGTGTGTTTCCCGTGCTTAGAACAGTCCCTGCACAAAATGACATTTTTAAAGGAATAAAAGTCATTTAAAACTGCTTGCGGCTTTAATGTAATGTCGGGTCCTGGCAATATGTATGAAAATCAGTCAGACTAACGGCATGGGTACCCCCCCCCCAGTCCATTACCAGGCCCTTTGGGTCTTGTATGGATATTAAGGGGAACCCTGCACCCAAGTTTAAAAAAGGAAAGGCGTGGGGCCTTTGCACATTCAGAGAGTGACATTTTTGCCCATTCTTCTTTGTAAAATAGCTTAAGCTCTGTCAGATTGGATGGAGAGCGTTTATGAACAGCAATTTTTAACTTCAATACTTTTTATTGGTATAAAAGTTGCACAATCAACAATTGACATCACAGAATATAATTTATATGGTTGTCATTACATGTGCAGCTTGGACTCATATAGAAGCAACTTCAAATGTTTGGGTAGAATGGAATAAGCAGCTTCTGGATGTATTATACGACTTACAAAGAGTTATTCATACCTTGTATAACTTGGGCTAGGACTAAGAAAACACTAAAAATAAAAATAAAAACAGAGATGTGTCGTAATCTGACACTGAGTCAAAAGTAAAGAATAACAATAAAGAAGAAGCACAGCTCGGTTCCAGCGTATATCGAAACAATAAGAACATTTATTAACAGTTATTTACCACTTGGCTCAACCTTTATGGTTGGCTGTGTACCATATAGACCAGCTGGACCACTTGGCTCTCATCTTTTGGTAATTACCTTGGGCTGCTGCAAACATTAGTTCGTAGGAAGCGTGGGTGTTAGTTGTCTCAACTACTTCCTTGAACGTGGGTTGATTTGCGTCCTTCCAGTGTTGCATTATTGCCAATCTAGTACTAAGGAGGATATGGATGACTATGGTTCTTGCTGCAGTTTGTATGTATTCTATAGCTAGTGATAGTACCGCCACAGCTGCATCGCGGGGGACTCTGAAATCTTTGAGATTAAATGAAATACTTTGGACCATAGCGCCTGTGGGCCTGGGCATTTCCACAAGACATGGTACAATGTGCCGATTTCTCTGCAATTTCTCCAACAAAGAGGTGAAGTTTGCAAGTCAAATTTAGGAATTTGGCATGGCGTTAAATACCATCTCAGCAATATTTTGTGGGTTACCTCCCATAAGTTAACGCTCTTTGTCGCAGTAAATGTTTTGTGCAGAGCTTTTTGCTAATATTCCTCGGTGTACGTTGTACCCAGGTCTTCCCACGCTTAAATGTTGGTAGTTTTTGTAAATACGTTCTTGTTGTTCAGCAGGTTATAGAACATCAGGATTCTCTTGATAGTAGAGCAGGGATTTGTGAGAAAAAGTGTTGCTCGCCATGGCAATAAAATGGAGATCTTAGGATTTTTGTGAAGGAAGTGGACAATTTGAAGATACCTATACTGGCCAATGTCATCTAATCCATACTCTATTTGTAATGCCCTAAATGTTTTAGGTGTTGGACCCACCATTAGGTCTTCCACTACCTTGATGCCTTTGGCCATCCATTGTGTTATGTGTAAGTCTGGGATGATTAATGGTAGACTCGATATGGTAAGCGGCAGGAGTTTCATTACCTGATCTGTGAATTCTAAGGATGAAAACGTCTTCCATGCTTGTAGAGTGGCCTTCGTCGTAGGTGATATATGCAGATGAATATGTGAATGGATTCTGCAAGTCAGAAGTAGGTCAGCTAAGTTTTTGCCGGGGGTCTGCATTTTCTCTAGTTCTAACCATCTAGGGTTATGGAGCTGGGTAAACCAAGCTTTAGCCTGCGAAAGAATTGAAGCTGTGTGGTAATCTTTCAATAAGACATGCCCTACTCCTCCAGCACTAGTGATGAGCCTGGTTTGGTTCGCACCAGAACCTGCGAACGGACCGAAAGTTCACGCGAACTTTAGAACCCCATTAAAGTCTATGGGCCTCGAACGTTTGAAATCAAAAGTGCTAATTTTAATTGCTAATATGCATGGTATTGTCCTAAAAAGGGTTTGGGGACCCGGGTCCTGCCCCAGGGGACATGGATCAATGCAAAAAAAAGTTTTAAAAACGGACGTTTTTTGGGGAGCAGTGATTTTAATGATGCTTAAAGTGAAAAAAAATGAAATATTCCTTTAAATATCATACCTGGGGGGTGTCTATAGTATGCCTGTAAAGTGGCGTGTGTTTCCCGTGCTTAGAACAGTCCCTGCACAAAATGACATTTTTAAAGGAATAAAAGTCATTTAAAACTGCTTGCGGCTTTAATGTAATGTCGGGTCCTTGCAATATGTATGAAAATAAGTCAGACTAACGGCATGGATACCCCCCCCCCAGTCCATTACCAGGCCCTTTGGGTCTTGTATGGATATTAAGGGGAACCCTGCACCCAAGTTTAAAAAAGGAAAGGCGTGGGGCCTTTGCACATTCAGAGAGTGACATTTTTGCCCATTCTTCTTTGTAAAATAGCTTAAGCTCTGTCAGATTGGATGGAGAGCGTTTATGAACAGCAATTTTTAACTTCAATAATTTTTATTGGTATAAAAGTTGCACAATCAACAATTGTCATCACAGAATATAATTTATATGGTTGTCATTACATGTGCAGCTTGGACTCATATAGAAGCAACTTCAAATGTTTGGGTAGAATGGAATAAGCAGCTTCTGGATGTATTATACGACTTACAAAGAGTTATTCATACCTTGTATAACTTGGGCTGGGACTAAGAAAACACTAAAAAAAAAAAATAAAAACAGAGATGTGTCGTAATCTGACACTGAGTCAAAAGTAAAGAATAACAATAAAGAAGAAGCACAGCTCGGTTCCAGCGTATATCGAAACAATAGGAACATTTGTTAACAGTTATTTACCACTTGGCTCAACCTTTATGGTTGGCTGTGTACCATATAGACCAGCTGGACCACTTGGCTCTCATCTTTTGGTAATTACCTTGGGCTGCTGCAAACATTAGTTCATAGGAAGCGTGGGTGTTAGTTGACTCAACTACTTCCTTGAACGTGGGTTGATTTGCGTCCTTCCAGTGTTGCATTATTGCCAATCTAGTACTAAAGAGGATATGGATGACTATGGTTCTTGCTGCAGTTTGTATGTATTCTATAGCTAGTGATAGTACCGCCACAGCTGCATCGCGGGGGACTCTGAAATCTTTGAGATTAAATGAAATACTTTGGACCATAGCACCTGTGGGCCTGGGCGTTTCCACAAGACATGGTACAATGTGCCGATTTCTCTGCAATTTCTCCAACAAAGAGATGAAGTTTGCAAGTCAAATTTAGGAATTCGGTATGGCGTTAAATACCATCTCAGCAATATTTTGTGGGCTACCTCCCATAAGTTAACGCTCTTTGTCGCAGTAAATGTTTTGTGCAGAGCTTTTTGCTAATATTCCACGGTGTACGTTGTACCCAGGTCTTCCCACGCTTAAATGTTGGTAGTTTTTGTAAATACGTTCTTGTTGTTCAGCAGGTTATAGAACATCAGGATTCCCTTGATAGTAGAGCAGGGATTTGTGAGAAAAAGTGTTGCTTGCCATGGCAATAAAATGGAGATCTTAGGATTTTTGTGAAGGAAGTGGACAATTTGAAGATACCTATACTGGCCAATGTCATCTAATCCATACTCTATTTGTAATGCCCTAAATGTTTTAGGTGTTGGACCCACCATTAGGTCTTCCACTACCTTGATGCCTTTGGCCATCCATTGTGTTATGTGTAAGTCTGGGATGATTAATGGTAGACTCGATATGGTAAGCGGCAGGGGTTTCATTACCTGATCTGTGAATTCTAAGGATGAAAACGTCTTCCATGCTTGTAGAGTGGCCTTCGTCGTAGGTGATATATGCAGATGAATATGTGAATGGATTCTGCAAGTCAGAAGTAGGTCAGCTAAGTTTTTGCCGGGGGTCTGCATTTTCTCTAGTTCTAACCATCTAGGGTTATGGAGCTGGGTAAACCAAGCTTTAGCCTGCGAAAGAATTGAAGCTGTGTGGTAATCTTTCAATAAGACATGCCCTACTCCTCCAGCACTAGTGATGAGCCTGGTTTGGTTCGCACCAGAACCTGCGAACGGACCGAAAGTTCACGCGAACTTTAGAACCCCATTAAAGTCTATGGGCCTCGAACGTTTGAAATCAAAAGTGCTAATTTTAATTGCTAATATGCATGGTATTGTCCTAAAAAGGGTTTGGGGACCCGGGTCCTGCCCCAGGGGACATGGATCAATGCAAAAAAAAGTTTTAAAAACGGACGTTTTTTGGGGAGCAGTGATTTTAATGATGCTTAAAGTGAAAAAAATGAAATATTCCTTTAAATATCATACCTGGGGGGTGTCTATAGTATGCCTGTAAAGTGGCATGTGTTTCCCGTGCTTAGAACAGTCCCTGCACAAAATGACATTTTTAAAGGAATAAAAGTCATTTAAAACTGCTTGCGGCTTTAATGTAATGTCGGGTCCTTGCAATATGTATGAAAATAAGTCAGACTAACGGCATGGATACCCCCCCCCCAGTCCATTACCAGGCCCTTTGGGTCTTGTATGGATATTAAGGGGAACCCTGCACCCAAGTTTAAAAAAGGAAAGGCGTGGGGCCTTTGCACATTCAGAGAGTGACATTTTTGCCCATTCTTCTTTGTAAAATAGCTTAAGCTCTGTCAGATTGGATGGAGAGCGTTTATGAACAGCAATTTTTAACTTCAATAATTTTTATTGGTATAAAAGTTGCACAATCAACAATTGTCATCACAGAATATAATTTATATGGTTGTCATTACATGTGCAGCTTGGACTCATATAGAAGCAACTTCAAATGTTTGGGTAGAATGGAATAAGCAGCTTCTGGATGTATTATACGACTTACAAAGAGTTATTCATACCTTGTATAACTTGGGCTGGGACTAAGAAAACACTAAAAAAAAAAAATAAAAACAGAGATGTGTCGTAATCTGACACTGAGTCAAAAGTAAAGAATAACAATAAAGAAGAAGCACAGCTCGGTTCCAGCGTATATCGAAACAATAGGAACATTTGTTAACAGTTATTTACCACTTGGCTCAACCTTTATGGTTGGCTGTGTACCATATAGACCAGCTGGACCACTTGGCTCTCATCTTTTGGTAATTACCTTGGGCTGCTGCAAACATTAGTTCATAGGAAGCGTGGGTGTTAGTTGACTCAACTACTTCCTTGAACGTGGGTTGATTTGCGTCCTTCCAGTGTTGCATTATTGCCAATCTAGTACTAAAGAGGATATGGATGACTATGGTTCTTGCTGCAGTTTGTATGTATTCTATAGCTAGTGATAGTACCGCCACAGCTGCATCGCGGGGGACTCTGAAATCTTTGAGATTAAATGAAATACTTTGGACCATAGCACCTGTGGGCCTGGGCGTTTCCACAAGACATGGTACAATGTGCCGATTTCTCTGCAATTTCTCCAACAAAGAGATGAAGTTTGCAAGTCAAATTTAGGAATTCGGTATGGCGTTAAATACCATCTCAGCAATATTTTGTGGGCTACCTCCCATAAGTTAACGCTCTTTGTCGCAGTAAATGTTTTGTGCAGAGCTTTTTGCTAATATTCCACGGTGTACGTTGTACCCAGGTCTTCCCACGCTTAAATGTTGGTAGTTTTTGTAAATACGTTCTTGTTGTTCAGCAGGTTATAGAACATCAGGATTCCCTTGATAGTAGAGCAGGGATTTGTGAGAAAAAGTGTTGCTTGCCATGGCAATAAAATGGAGATCTTAGGATTTTTGTGAAGGAAGTGGACAATTTGAAGATACCTATACTGGCCAATGTCATCTAATCCATACTCTATTTGTAATGCCCTAAATGTTTTAGGTGTTGGACCCACCATTAGGTCTTCCACTACCTTGATGCCTTTGGCCATCCATTGTGTTATGTGTAAGTCTGGGATGATTAATGGTAGACTCGATATGGTAAGCGGCAGGGGTTTCATTACCTGATCTGTGAATTCTAAGGATGAAAACGTCTTCCATGCTTGTAGAGTGGCCTTCGTCATAGGTGATATATGCAGATGAATATGTGAATGGATTCTGCAAGTCAGAAGTAGGTCAGCTAAGTTTTTGCCGGGGGTCTGCATTTTCTCTAGTTCTAACCATCTAGGGTTATGGAGCTGGGTAAACCAAGCTTTAGCCTGCGAAAGAATTGAAGCTGTGTGGTAATCTTTCAATAAGACATGCCCTACTCCTCCAGCACTAGTGATGAGCCTGGTTTGGTTCGCACCAGAACCTGCGAACGGACCGAAAGTTCACGCGAACTTTAGAACCCCATTAAAGTCTATGGGACTCGAACGTTTGAAATCAAAAGTGCTAATTTTAATTGCTAATATGCATGGTATTGTCCTAAAAAGGGTTTGGGGACCCGGGTCCTGCCCCAGGGGACATGGATCAATGCAAAAAAAAGTTTTAAAAACAGACGTTTTTTGGGGAGCAGTGATTTTAATGATGCTTAAAGTGAAAAAAAATGAAATATTCCTTTAAATATCATACCTGGGGGGTGTCTATAGTATGCCTGTAAAGTGGCGTGAGTTTCCCGTGCTTAGAACAGTCCCTGCACAAAATGACATTTTTAAAGGAATAAAAGTCATTTAAAACTGCTTGCGGCTTTAATGTAATGTCGGGTCCTGGCAATATGTATGAAAATCAGTCAGACTAACGGCATGGGTACCCCCCCCCCCCCAGTCCATTACCAGGCCCTTTGGGTCTTGTATGGATATTAAGGGGAACCCTGCACCCAAGTTTAAAAAAGGTAAGGCGTGGGGCCTTTGCACATTCAGAGAGTGACATTTTTGCCCATTCTTCTTTGTAAAATAGCTTAAGCTCTGTCAGATTGGATGGAGAGTGTTTATGAACAGCAATTTTTAACTTCAATAATTTTTATTGGTATAAAAGTTGCACAATCAACAATTGACATCACAGAATATAATTTATATGGTTGTCATTACATGTGCAGCTTGGACTCATATACAAGCAACTTCAAATGTTTGGGTAGAATGGAATAAGCAGCTTCTGGATGTATTATACGACTTACAAAGAGTTATTCATACCTTGTATAACTTGGGCTAGGACTAAGAAAACACTAAAAATAAAAATAAAAACAGAGATGTGTCGTAATCTGACACTGAGTCAAAAGTAAAGAATAACAATAAAGAAGAAGCACAGCTCGGTTCCAGCGTATATCGAAACAATAAGAACATTTGTTAACAGTTATTTACCACTTGGCTCAACCTTTATGGTTGGCTGTGTACCATATAGACCAGCTGGACCACTTGGCTCTCATCTTTTGGTAATTACCTTGGGCTGCTGCAAACATTAGTTCGTAGGAAGCGTGGGTGTTAGTTGTCTCAACTACTTCCTTGAACGTGGGTCGATTTGCGTCCTTCCAGTGTTGCATTATTGCCAATCTAGTACTAAGGAGGATATGGATGACTATGGTTCTTGCTGCAGTTTGTATGTATTCTATACCTAGTGATAGTACCACCACAGCTGCATCGCGGGGGACTCTGAAATCTTTGAGATTAAATGAAATACTTTGGACCATAGCACCTGTGGGCCTGGGCATTTCCACAAGACATGGTACAATGTGCCGATTTCTCTGCAATTTCTCCAACAAAGAGGTGAAGTTTGCAAGTCAAATTTAGGAATTCGGTATGGCGTTAAATACCATCTCAGGAATATTTTGTGGGTTACCTCCCATAAGTTAACACTCTTTGTCGCAGTAAATGTTTTGTGCAGAGCTTTTTGCTAATATTCCTCGGTGTACGTTGTACCCAGGTCTTCCCACGCTTAAATGTTGGTAGTTTTTGTTAATACGTTCTTGTTGTTCAGCAGGTTATAGAACATCAGGATTCTCTTGATAGTAGAGCAGGGATTTGTGAGAAAAAGTGTTGCTTGCCATGGCAATAAAATGGAGATCTTAGGATTTTTGTGAAGGAAGTGGACAATTTGAAGATACCTATACTGGCCAATGTCATCTAATCCATACTCTATTTGTAATGCCCTAAATGTTTTAGGTGTTGGACCCACCATTAGGTCTTCCACTACCTTGATGCCTTTGGCCATCCATTGTGTTATGTGTAAGTCTGGGATGATTAATGTTAGACTCGATATGGTAAGCGGCAGGGGTTTCATTACCTGATTTGTGAATTCTAAGGATGAAAACGTCTTCCATGCTTGTAGAGTGGCCTTCGTCATAGGTGATATATGCAGATGAATATGTGAATGGATTCTGCAAGTCAGAAGTAGGTCAGCTAAGTTTTTGCCGGGGGTCTGCATTTTCTCTAGTTCTAACCATCTAGGGTTATGGAGCTGGGTAAACCAAGCTTTAGCCTGCGAAAGAATTGAAGCTGTGTGGTAATCTTTCAATAAGACATGCCCTACTCCTGCAGCACTAGTGATGAGCCTGGTTTGGTTCGCACCAGAACCTGCGAACGGACCGAAAGTTCACGCGAACTTTAGAACCCCATTAAAATCTATGGGACTCGAACGTTTGAAATCAAAAGTGCTAATTTTAATTGCTAAAATGCATGGTATTGTCCTAAAAAGTATTTGGGGACCCGGGTCCTGCCCCAGGGGACATGGATCAATGCAAAAGAAAGTTTTAAAAACTGACGTTTTTTGGGGAGCAGTGATTTTAATGATGCTTAAAGTGAAAAAAAATGAAATATTCATTTAAATATCATACCTGGGGGGTGTCTACAGTATGCCTGTAAAGTGGCGTGTGTTTCCCGTGCTTAGAACAGTCCCTGCACAATATGACATTTTTAAAGGAATAAAAGTCATTTAAAACTGCTTGCGGCTTTAATGTAATGTCGGGTCCTGGCAATATGTATGAAAATCAGTCAGACTAACGGCATGGGTACCCCCCCCCCCCCCCAGTCCATTACCAGGCCCTTTGGGTCTTGTATGGATATTAAGGGGAACCCTGCACCCAAGTTTAAAAAAGGTAAGGCGTGGGGCCTTTGCACATTCAGAGAGTGACATTTTTGCCCATTCTTCTTTGTAAAATAGCTTAAGCTCTGTCAGATTGGATGGAGAGCGTTTATGAACAGCAATTTTTAACTTCAATAATTTTTATTGGTATAAAAGTTGCACAATCAACAATTGACATCACAGAATATAATTTATATGGTTGTCATTACATGTGCAGCCTGGACTCATATACAAGCAACTTCAAATGTTTGGGTAGAATGGAATAAGCAGCTTCTGGATGTATTATACGACTTACAAAGAGTTATTCATACCTTGTATAACTTGGGCTAGTATGGAAGAGCCCTGGGGCCATCATAAAAAAAAAAAATACAGAATAATGAGTTTGAAAAAAAAAATGTTTTTTTTCTTTCTTATAGAATTCTGAGTTTGAAAGTCAGAATTCTGAGTTTGAAAGTCAGAATTCTGAGATTCAAAGTCAGAATTCTGAGTTTGAAAGTCAGAATTCTGAGATTGCAAGTCAGAATCGTGAGTTTAAAAAAAAAAAAAATTCTAAAGAATTCTGAGATTAAAAGTCAGAATTCTGAGATTTAAAGTCAGAATTCTGAGTTTCAAAGTCAGAATTCTGAGTTTCAAAGTCAGAATTCTGAGATTAAAAGTCAGAATTCTGAGATTCAAAGTCAGAATTCTGAGATTCAAAGTCAGAATTCTGAGTTTCAAAGTCAGAATTCTGAGATTCAAAGTCAGAATTCTGAGATTCAAAGTCAGAATTCTGAGATTCAAAGTCAGAATTCTGAGTTTATAAATATAGTAGTCTCTATTAGGAAGATTTTAGGACCAATGAGCAATAATGTAGTAACACCCACAGACCATCATTCTGCAGACATACATGTCTTCTGCTCTGTATATGAATATGTAAATCTATCTTAGTTACAGCACACAGTACAGGGAAGCAGGCAGTGCTGGATTCTCTGGTGACTGTACTAATAGTTCCTCTGTTTGCTGTCTTATTCTTCTCTTTCATCTGCTCCAACATAAAGAGCCATGCTGAAAACGTGTGTATTGTGTGTGAGTGGGGGGGACACAGCTTCTATAGATAACAGAACACAGTGGCCATCACAGCACAGCTCTGCAGCCCAACTTGTAGGAAACATTGCACTTTTGCCCCTAAATTGGGGAATTGTGAATCGCTAGAAAGCAGCAGGACAATGTGTGTCTATGGTCATAACGGATTGATCACAGCAATTACTTGTGTGGATAAATAGAGGTGTTTCACACACAATTAACCTCATATTAAACATAAAAGCAAATTCAAACAACTAATGAGAGTTAGTGTAGTGGTTAGAGCAGCAGGCTTATATTGGTGAACTTGTGGGTTCTAATCTGGTTGAGGCTATGTTTTTTATATAAATATATTTTAAAATATGTGACAGTGAGGGCTTTAATTGTATTTTATCAATATATCCAAATTGATTTCAAGGTATATTAACAAAGACACACTGATATATTGAGCACACAAAGTTGTAGTATATGCTGGCTACTACAAATTAGAGAGTAGAGATTTCAAAGAAAAAAAACTGTGTATATGTGTATATATATATATATATATATATATATATATATATATATATATACAGTTTTTTATATATATATATATTATCAGGGTGATCAGATGGGATCATTAGGTGTCATCTTCAGTTTCCCGGGGGCAGTTCACAATTTCAGGAGACTGGTCATAATGGATCGATCATAGCAATTGTTTGTCTGGACTAATAATTATTTCACAGAGAATTAACCCCATATTAAACATAAAAAGCAATGGAATTGACCCCATATTAAACATAAAAAGCAATTTCAAGGAACCCTTAAGTGATAGTATAGTGGTTAAAGTAATAGGTTATAGTGTTGAAAGCTGTGGGTTCTAATCCAGTTCTGAGTAGGTATTTTAATTATATATATATATATTTTGAATATATTGATTTTATACTAAACATATTTTAAACTATGAGATAGTGAGGACTTAAATTGTATTTTATTTGTATATCCAAACTGATTTCAAGGCATATTAACAAAGACATAGTGATAAAATTGTTGTATAAGCTGACTACTATAAATTAGAGAGTAGGGATTTTTTTTTTTACAAATCTATGTATATATTGGGATGATTTTGGTGACATGGGGCCAGTTCTCAATTTCAGGAGATTGTCCCTGGAAGCTGCATGATAACCATCATGTCTCATAACTCAACAGCAACAACAGCCCTGAGCCCTGCACTTTAATGTAATCTGTGTGTACTACAATGTACACGCCCATATCTCCCCTTCACTGATTGGCTGCACTTTATCCCCACTGACACTAATGCAGCGCCATTTTCCTCTTACCTACACCGTTGACACCGAGAATTTTTTTTTTCCATCCAATGACACCACCGATGCAGGGTCATTTTTCCCATCCAATGACACAACCGATGCAGGGTCATTTTTCCCATCTAATGACACCGCCGATGCAGGGTCATTTTTCCCATCCAATGACACCACCGATGCAGGGTCATTTTTCCCCATCCAATGACACCACCGATGCAGGGTCATTTTTCCCATCCAATGACACCACCGATGCAGGGTCATTTTTCCCATTCAGTGACACAACCGATGCAGGGTCATTTTTCCCATCCAATGACACCACCGATGCAGGGTCATTTTTCCCCATCCAATAACACCACCGATGCAGGGTCATTTTTCCCATCCAATGACACCACCGATGCAGGGTCATTTTTCCCATCCAATGACACCACCGATGCAGGGTCATTTTTCCCATCCAATGACACCACCGATGCAGGGTCATTTTTCCCCATCCAATGACACCACCGATGCAGGGTCATTTTTCTTCTTCACTGTTGTTAGCCCCTTATGTGTGCACCAGTTTAAAACTCTTACATACTGCAAATATATATATATATATATATATATATATATATATATATATATATATATATATATATATACAGGTACAGTATTTTGCTCTGCATGCCACTATTTTCCCAGAATTCCCACCTGAGAGGGGGAGGGGCAAAGTTTGTAAACTTCACCCTGGGTACTGGCAGAGGGCGGGGCGCTCAGTGATTGGGGGAGCTGGAGCATTATAAGAGGAGGGCGGAGTAACAGTCTGGGACACATAGGAAGTCCTGTGCTGCACCTGCTTTCGTACAATCGATCCCCATAGCGATGCCACTTCTACCCCTGGCCTGGAGGAGGGGCGGCTCGGGCTGTTGTGTTTGACAGCCGGGAGATGGTGCCGCACTCGCGGGTGTCTGTGAGCCCCGCCATCAATTACGGGAGACTTGGGATGTCGGCTTTGCCATCATATACTGCTGATTAAACAGAACTACTATTATACACGGCTCACTGCCCTGACACTACATTGTGTTTATTCACAGCCCTGACATTGCCAGTACATACAGCTCATGGCCTGCACTGCCATTATATACACTGGTTACTGTGCCCCTCCCCCCTCTCAGGTGGGGATTCTGGGAAAATAGTGGCATGCAGAGCAAAATACTGTACCTGTGTATATATATATATATATATATATATATATATATATATATATATATATATATATATATATATATATATATATATATATATATATATATATATATATATATGCAGTATGTAAGAGTTTAAAACTGGTGCACACATAAGGGGCTAACAATAGTGAAGAAGAAATATGACCCTGCATCGGTGGTGTCACAGGATGGAAAAAATGACCCTGCATCGGTGGTGTCATTGGATGGGAAAAATGACCCTGCATCGGTGGTGTCATTGGATGGGAAAAATGACCCTGCTTCGGTGGTTTCTCTAGATGAAAACAAAATGACCCTGCATCGGTGGTTGAGTTATGAGATATGATGGTTATCATGCAGCTTCCAGGGACAATCTCCTGAAATTGAGAACTGGCCCCATGTCACCATACATAGATTTGTAAAAAAATCCCTACTCTCTAATTTATAGTAGTCAGCTTATACAACAATTTTATCAATATGTCTTTGTTAATATGCCTTGCAATCAATTTGGATATATAAATAAAATACAATTTAAGTCCTCACTAACTCATAGTTTAAAATATGATTAATATAAAATCAATATATTGAAAATATATATATAATTAAAAAACGTGCTCTGAACTGGATAAGAACCAGAACTTTCAACACTATAAGCCTGTTACTCCACCCACTATACTATCACTTAAGCATACTTAATGGTTGCTTTCTATGTGTAATAAGATGTTAATTCTTTATGGAACAACTGTAATAATCCAGACAAGTGATTTATGATCGATTCGTTATGACCAGTTTCTTGAAATTGTGAACTGCCCCTGGGGAAACTGAAGATGACACCCTAATGATCCCATCTGATCACCCTAATAGTATATACACACTTTTTTCTTTGAAATCTCCACTCTCTAATTTATAGTAGCCAGCATATACTACAACTTTGTGTGCTCAATATATCAGTGTGTCTTTGTTAATATACCTTGAAATCAATTTTGGATATATTGATAAAATACAATTTAAGCTCTCACTGTCACATATTTTAAAAAAAAATATATATATATATAAAAAATTCCCTCACTTGGATTAGAACCCACAACTTCACCAATGTAAGTCTGCTGCTTTAACCACTAGGCTATCTCTCAATAGTAGCTTGAGCTAGCTTTTATGTTTAATATGAGGTTAATTGTATGTGAAACACCTCTATTTATCCACACAAGTAATTGCTATGATCAATCCGTTATGACCATAGACACACATTGTCCTGCTGCTTTCTAGCGATTCACAATTCCCCAATTTAGGGGCAAAAGTGCAATGTTTCCTACAAGTTGGGCTGCAGAGCTGTGCTGTGATGGCCACTGTGTTCTGTTATCTATAGAAGCTGTGTCCCCCCCACTCACACACAATACACACGTTTTCAGCATGGCTCTTTATGTTGGAGCAGATGACAGAGAAGGATGGGACAGCAGAGCAACCAGAGAATCCAGCACTGCCTGCTTCCCTGTACTGTGTGCTGTAACTAAGATAGATTTACATATTCATATACAGAGCAGAAGACATGTATGTCTGCAGAATGATGGTCTGTGGGTGTTACTACATTATTGCTCATTGGTCCTAAAATCTTCCTAATAGAAATTACTATATTTATAAACTCAGAATTCTGACTTTGAATCTCAGAATTCTGACTTTGAATCTCAGAAATCTGTAGATTTTTTTTTTGTTTTAAACTTACATTTCTGAATTTCAATCTCAGAATTCTGAGTTTCAAAGTCAGAATTCAGTTTTTCTTTTTTATGATGGCCCCAGGGCTCATACTAACTTTAGAACCCCATTAAAGTCTATGGGACTCGAACGTTTGAAATCATAAGTGCTAATTTTAAAGGCTAATATGCATGGTATTGTCCTAAAAAGGGTTTGGGGACCCGGGTCCTGCGCAGGGGACATGGATCAATGCAAAAAAAAGTTTTAAAAACGTCCGTTTTTTCGGGAGCAGTGATTTTAATGATGCTTAAACTGAAAAAAATGAAATATTCCTTTAAATATCATACCTGGGGGATTTCTATAGTATGCCTTTAAAGTGGTGCGTGTTTCCTGTGCTTAGAACAGTCCCTGCACAAAATGACATTTTTAAAGGAATAAAAGTCATTTAAAACTGCTTGCGGCTTTAATGTAATGTCGGGTCCTGGTAATATGTATGAAAATCAGTCAGACTAATGGCATGGGTACCCCCCCCCCCAAGTCCATTACCAGGCCCTTTGGGTCTTGTATGGATATTAAGGGGAACCCTGCACCCAAATTAAAAAAAGGAAAGGTGTGGGGCCTTTTCACATTCAGAGAGTGATATTTTTGCCCATTCTTCTTTGTAAAATAGCTCAAGCTCTGTCAGATTGGATGGAGAGCGTTTATGAACAGCAATTTTTAACTTCAATAATTTTTATTGGTATAAAAGTTGCACAATCAACAATTGACATCACAGAATATAATTTATATGGTTGTCATTATATGTGCAGCTTGGACTCATACAGAAGCAGCTTCAAATGTTTGGGTACGATGGAATAAGCAGCTTCTGGATGTATTATACGACTTACAAAGAGTTATTCATACTTGTATAACTTGGGCTAGGACTAAGAAAACACTAAAAAAATTAAATAAAAACAGCGATGTGTCATAATCTGACACTGAGTCAAAAGTAAAGAATAACAATAAAGAAGAAGCACAGCTCGGTTCCAGCATATATAGAAACAGTAAGAACATTTGTTAACAGTTATTCACCACTTGGCTCAACCTTTATGGTTGGCTGTGTACCATATAGACCAGCTGGACCACTTGGCTCTCATTTTTTGGTAATTACCTTGGGCTGCTGCAAACATTAGTTCGTAGGAAGCGTGGGTGTTAGTTGTCTCAACTACTTCCTTGAACGTGGGTGGATCCTTCCAGTGTCGCAATATTGCCAATCTAGTACTAAGGAGGATATGGATGACTATGGTTCTTGCTGCAGTTCGTATGTATTCTATACCTAGTGATAGTACCGCCACAGCTGCATCGGGGGGGGGGACTCTGAAATCTTTGAGATTAAATGAAATACTTTGGACCATAGGTGAAGTTTGCGAGTCAAATTTAGAAATTCGGTATGGTGTTAAATACCATCTCAGCAATATTTTGTGGGTTACCTCCCATAAATTAATGCTCTTTGTTGCAGTAAATGTATTGCGCAGAGCTTTTTGATAATTTTCCTCAGTGTACGTTGTACCCAGGTCTTCCCACGCTTAAATGTTGGTAGTTTTTGTAAATACGCTCTTGTTGTTCAGAAGGCTATAGAGCATCAGGATTCCTTTGATAGTATAGTAAAATTGTCTGAACGCATCAGTCAGACGGCCACCTTCTCCACTGCTCCTTCTTTGACTGACAGAAGCCTCAGCAACACGTTGTCCAGGAACAGGAGTTTGTAACCTCCCAGTCTCTGGGAACGCGTTGCACAGACCTTTCTGCAAGGCCTCACGAAGATGTTTCATCCTCTGCTCCCTCTGCGATGGAAAGATAAGGTCTGCAACCTTACCCTTGTAATGTGGATCAAGGAGGATTGCCAGCCAGTATTAATCCCTCTCCTTGATACCACGAGTACGAGGATCCTCCTGCTGGCTTTGCAGGATCAGGGAGGCCATGCAGCATAGGTTTGCTGAGGCATTCGGTCCGGAGTCCTCTGGGTCACTAAGGACGACATGATCTGCAGCCACCCCCTCCCAGCCACGTACAAGTCCATAGGTTTCTTGGGATTGTAAATGATCCCTTGAAGACTGCTGCTGATGCTGAGTGCCAGGCTCCACCTCCATGCTGACACAATCCTCCTCCTCCTCCTCATCCTCTTCCTGTGTGATCGGCAGGATTGCAGGAACACTGTCTGGATAAAGGGGGCCTTGAGAGATAAGGAAGTCCTCCTATTCCTCCCTCTGTTCTGCCTCAAGTGCCCTGTCCATTATTCCACGCAGCATGTGCTCCAACAGGTGGGCAAGGGGGACAGTGTCACTGATGCATGCACTGTCACTGCTCACCATCCTTGTGGCCTCCTCAAATGGTGACAGGACAGTGCATGCATCCCTGATCATAGCCCACTGACATAGGGAAAAAAACAAGGTCCCCTGACCCTGTCCTGGTGCGATAGTTGCATAGGACTCATTGATGGCCCTCTGCTGCATGTGCAGCCACTGCAGCATGGCCAACGTTGAGTTCCACCTGGTGGGCATGTCACAGATTAGGCGGTTCTTGGGTAGGTTAAATTCCTTTTGGAGGTCAGCCAGCCGAGCACTGGCATTATATGACCTGCAGAAATGCACATGGACTTTCTTGGCCTGCCTTAGGACATTCGAAAGCCTGGGTACCTGCCCAAGAACCACTGCACCACCAAGTTAAGGACGTGAGCCAAACAGGGCACATGGGTCAGTTGTCCCTGTCAGAGGGCGGAGAGGAGGTTGGTGCCATTGTCGCAAACCACCATACCTGCCCTAAGCTGGCATGGCATCAACCACCTCTGAACCTGCTCCTGCAGAGCTGACAGAATCTCTGCCCCAGTGTGGCTCCTGTCCCCCAAGCACACCAGCTCAAGCACCGCATGGCATCTTTTTGCCTGCGTGCTTGCGTAGCCCCTTGAACGCCTATGGAGCACCGCTGGTTCCAAGGACAAATCAGCACAGGAAGAGGCCATTGAAGAAGAAGAAGAGGAGGGGGTGGAGGAGAGAGGTGTGGCAGAATCACCACTAGTAGAATTTTGGAGGTGTGGTGGCATAACAACCTCCAACACTACTGCACCCTGTCATGCATTCTTCCCAGCTGCCAGAAGAGTCACCCAGTGAGCGGTGAAAGATAGGTAACGTCCGTGTCCATGCTTGCTGGACCATGAGTCAGTGGTAATATGCACCTTACCACTGACCGCCCTGTCCAGCGAGGCAAAGGCATTGCCTTGCACATGCCAGTAGAGAGCCGGAATTGCCTTCCGTGAGAAACAGTGGCGTTTGGGAACCTGCCACTGAGGGACCACACATTCCACAAACTAACGGAAGGGGGCAGAGTCTACCAACTGAAAAGGCAGCAGTTGAAGTGCTAGCAATTTTGCCAAGCTAGCATTCAACTGCTGGGCATGTGGATGGCTGGGAGCAAACTTCTTTCGGCGGTGCAGCAGCTGGGGCAGGGAAATTTGCCTGGTACAATCTGACATCGGTGTACCGATAGCAGATTGCCCCCAAGTACTTGGCTGTGACACACCTAATTCTACACCTTCATTCCTCTCAGTACAGGTCTCAGAGAGGACTGAAGGTATAGTAGGGTTGGAGATCCCAGCTGATGAGGAGCAAGGAGAGGTTCTCTTTGTTCTTTGGTGTGGGTCTTTTAGGTACGCTTGCCAACGAACTGCATGGCAGGTCGACATATGTCTGGTCAAGCATGTTGTGCCCAAGCGGGTGATGTTTTGGCCACACGAGATACGCTTGAGACATATATTGAAAATAGCAGCGGTGGGATCTGATGCACTTGTCTCAAAAAGAACACCAAAGAACTTTTGGAATAACGCACAGAGACAGCAGCGCCCTGCACATGCGGAGCTCTGCGGTGTGATGCAGTCGATGTGCTGCCCTTAAGCTGGCCCATGGAGGGCATCCTGCCTCGTTGGTGATGTGCCTCTTCCTCCTTCTCTCTCCTATCAGGCACCCACGTGTAGTCAGTGACCTCATCATCCCCTCCCTCCTCATTACTGGAGCAAACCTGGCAGTATGCTGCAGCTGGGGGAACATGACTGCCATATTGCTGTCCTTCTTGGGCACCCCCACTCTCTGGGCTCACGTTACTGCCTTCCTCTAGCTGGGTACCATCATCGGAGCCTTCAAGATGCTGGGCATCCTCCTGGAGTATGTACCCAACACTGTGGTCAAACTCCTCAGGAGGACACGGTGGGGCTAGGGAAGGAGTGACTGATGCCATTGAGCCGAGGGAAGAGGCCGTGTTGGCAGCTGCTTTGCCAGACAAAGTACCCTGAGCCTGGGTGAGAAAAGATGAGGAGGATGAGGACGGCTTGGTCATCGACTCCACCAAGTCTTCCGCATGTTTAGGCTCAACACGGCCAGCTGCCACGTGCTGATGAGGTGGCACCGTCTCCACGACCAGCACTGTTGCCTCTTGACACAGAGCCTGCTTGCCCTCTTTTATTGGCTTGTGACTGTCTGCCTCTCCTTGTTGGCCTTCCAGTCATACTACCCTGTTTCCCCGAAAATAAGACAGTGTCTTATATTAATTTTTGCTCCCAAAGATGCACTAGGTCTTATTTTCAGGGGATGTCTTATTTTTCCATGAAGAAGAATACGGTACACATTTATTGTGCCATTTTTATTGACCCCCCCCTTCTGATCCTCCTGTGCCATTTTGATTTCCCCCTCAAATCCACCCTGTGTCATTTTAAGTGAGCCCCCCTCCCCCCATCCCTGTGCCAGTGGACAGTGGATTATTTAGTCTCTCCCCCCTCCCACCTTCACCAGACATCCCCCCCATTTACCAGACATCCCCTCACCCCTTTATCAGACATTCCCCCCCACCTCAGTCACCCCTGTGTGTCTGTGCCGGCCAGATTCCACACAATGGGCCCAACTCCTGCCCCACGTGACTCACTGTCTAATTGTCAGTCAGCCAGACTCCGTCAGGGCAGAGCGAGCAGAAGGCAGCAGCTTGTCCTGGTGGCGGCACGGGCTCTCTGATTTAAAGAGACCTTGCACCGCCTGAACAGCTCCGGCTGCGCTGCAGCCAATCAGTGAGCTGCTCGGCGGCGCCCGCCGCTACAGTCCAGAGGAGTCAGATGCTTTAGGGTGGCCTTATTATCCGGGAGGCCTTATTATCTGGGAGGCCTTATTATCAGGGAGGCCTTATTATCAGGTTGGCCTTATTATCGGGGAGGCCTTATTATCGGGGAGGCCTTATTATCGGGGGGATGCCTTATATTACAGCGAGAAGCAAAACTGGAAGTAGGTCTTATTTTCAGGGGATGTCTTACTTTCGGGGAAACACGGTAATGGCCTGCAGTGAGATGTAGCTGCACAAAGCTGGGATGTTTATATATACTGATACTGCAGCTAGCAGAATCAACTGCCTGCCTGTAGTATTATTAGTATGAGAACACCAGCAATTGTCTTCAGGTAGCTTTAGGTGCACACGGTGCAGAGGACACAGTACACTAACTGTAAATACTGTAGCTACCTGCCTGTGGTACTAATAGGATCAGAAGAACACCACCAATTTCTTCAGGTAGCTTTAGGTGCACACTGTGTAGAGGACATAGTACACTAACTGTAAATACTGTAGCTGCCCGCCTGTGGTACTAATAGGATCAGAAGAACACCATGAATTTTCTTCAGGTAGTTTTAGGTGCACACAGTGCAGAGAACACAGTACACTAACTGTAAATACTGTAGCTGCCTGCCTGTGGTACTAATAGGATCAGAAGAACACCACCAATTTTCTTCAGGTTGCTTTAGGTGCACACTGTGCCAAGGACACAGTACACTAACTGTAAATACTGTAGCTGCCTGCCTGTGGTACTAATAGGATCAGAAAAACACCACCAATTTTCTTCAGGTAGCTTTAGGTGCACACTGTGCAGAGGACGCACTACACTAACTGTAAATACTGTAGCTGCCTGCCTGTGGTATTACAGTTTTTCTCCATTGTTTTGGCTCATTTCTTGAAACAGAAATGACATTCTCAAAACTCTAAGTTCATTTGGCAAAACAGTCTTACAGTTCAGCACAACTCTATAACTCACGTGCAAAAGCTCATATCTCTCCCAAAACTGTTCACTCATGCTTCAAAACCATATTCCTTTCCCATATAAAGAGTCAGTGCTACCAAAATGGCAAAGATTCTTCTCAATTGCTTTGGCTCATTTCTTGAAACAGACCAGACGTTCTCAACTCTCTTGGTGCTTTTGCCAAAATAACCTGGATGGTTCAGCACAACACCATGGTTCACCTTCAAAAGCTCATATCTTTCCCAAAACAGTTCACTCATGTGTCAAAAATAAATTTCTTTCTCATTCAAATAGTCAGTGCCCCCAAAATGCTTCATCCCTTTGGCATTGTGTAAGCACTGCAAGTCAAAATGTTTAGATGTTTTGTCTCTAAGGCAGAGGACCATTGAAATATCCCTCATGTCCACCTTTCAGTCTTAGCCCAGTCCTTCATTGACAATGGTTACTGTACAGTTTTTGTCTAGCTAACTGAATACAATTGTGTATAAAACTGAAAAAAAGAAAAGATTTTAGGGTAAGAGTAGCCTCCAAGGTTTTACATCACACATTGCACTCATACTGCACAAGGAAAAATTACTTTACAGTATTGTAACCATTATCATTCACACACAAAGTAACTTCCATACATCAGAGTAAAAAGAAAATGTATACAGCATAATATATGGAAATATAAACACACAAACATAAAACAAGGAAAATTACATTTAGCCTACAATGCTGTAAATAAAGCTGGAGTTTCACAACTACTGTAACATCTCTTCACTGGCCACCGTCCTCACCCTCCTGCCCATCCACACGCTGCTGTCTGTCTGGCCACAGATTCTCATCAACATCGCAGCGTATATCCTCCCTTGCGATGCAACGAGGGAAGAAGCTGCGTGCATGTCGCAACCATCCCCTACAAAAAACAAAGGGAAAGGTAATTCATCAAGGAGGAACATGCAATGGTCAAAACGTATATGAAATGCTTTTTATTGAAAGTACACTATAAACACCAATCCAATAATATATTGTAAAAACAGGTACCATCACCAATATAAAAATGACAACGTTGTCATTGACAGACACAGATGGCCACCACTCACATATACCACACACCTCATGTGAATTCATTCAAGATAGATATACAAGAATGAATTCAGATTAGATACTAAATTTTCATCTGCTGGATAACTGAAAGTCCTGGTAAATCAAATGATAACAGCAGATGGTAAGTGAAAGGAGAGATATGTGGGGTTGTGGATGGTAATGCAGTAGCCCTAGATATCAGGTCCTCATAGATGTAGAAACAAGAAGAACCGGGGGGATAGGAGGGGAAGATGGGGGGAACGGAAATGGGAAAACCCTGTACTGACTCAACAGTAGCGTGGTCACTGGATACTGCAGTCCTGGTCAGTTACTGTAAGATCACCCTGGGCCATCAATATTTCGCAGCGCTGATGACAGGGAATGGGAGTTCCTGTTTGCAGGATATGGTGAGCCGTAGCGGATTGAATCAGGCTGAGCAGTGTAACTCATTTAGTTAATCATACATACTGGGTGGATGCACTGATTGAGACAACTGTCCCCTGTCCAGGACACAAACAGATTAGATCTCACCCAGTGTTGACTCTGTGGTGCATCAGGACACATCACCGGACCGAGTTCAGGCTCATGCCGTCTCCAGCTGGCTAGTTGAGTTGTCTCCCGTCCTTCGCCGGGTCCTCAGCTGTGCATATCCTTTGATGGCGTACTGAGGGTAAGTAGAAGGTGTACGCCCAGGGAGATGCGGTGAATAAAGCAGGGTTTTCTAAAGCGTTCAGTCCTCCGCTCGTTCCGTTTCCCGGGAAGTTTCAAACGACCATGTTACTGTAATTACAGGCCAGTGATGCCTGGACTGGTGGGTGGATCTGGAGGTCTGTGGGAACGCTATGGGTAGCGTGATGGCATCATGCTGACGCGTTTCATCCGCCAATCGGATTTCATCAGAGCATCCCCTACACTGATCTCCTGTAATATCCTCACAGGCAGCATCCATTGCATGGAGCAGGGACCTCTGATCTTGAGCTCGATGCTCATACACTCTCCACCTCCAAGCCGAGAAAAACTCCTCAATAGGGTTGAGGAAAGGAGAGTAAGGTGGTAGGAACACCATATCCATCCTTGGATGAGCAGTGAACCAGGCCCTCATAAGCAGGCCACGGTGGAAATTCACATTGTACCATACAATTATATATTGTGGTAGGTGAGGCCCTATGAGACCTCTCTTATTTTCAGGGATCAAATCCAAATGAAGGCGGTCCAAGAAGATAAGGAGCTTCTGTGTATTCTATGGGCCAAGACTGGGGATGTGAGTGGCCACACCATTCTCAGAAATGGCAGCACACATAGTTATATTGCCCCCTCGCTGGCCTGGGACATCCACCGTGGCCCGGTGGCCAATAAAATTTTGGCCACGTCTTCGGCCTTTGGCCAGGTTGAAGCCAGCCTCATCCACATACACGAGTATGTGAGAGGTCTCATTTCCTTCCAATGCCATTATTCTCTACAATAGAGTAAAAAAAGAAAACATCAAATCAGTCATACAGAAGAGTCATACACTACAGTTACAGACAGTTACATAGGAATGTTCTATGTTCTACACAAGTTCAATATATTACTGGCCAGTATTCCAGTGGTTCCAAACCTGGGGTACATGTACCCTATGCAGAGGTACTACAAGGGGTATTTGACAGAAAGGGGAGGGGAAAAATTATCAATGAGTAGACTTACTGAAATGTTACAGTAAAACCCACAGTATTAGATAGATTTACATGGGAGGCACTACTGTAATTGCAGCTCTTTGACCCTTTTTCTTACTGTATTGTATGTTATATTCTTCAAAATAAGGATTATAATGATAATTGCATCATACAGTAAGCTGCAGTTTTTAGACAAAATGTTTATAAATCAGATACGTAAATCAAATACTTTCATACCTGGATTACCTAGATTCAGAAATCAGGTAAAGTGGGTACTGAAACCAATACATTTTGGGAACCACTGCTTATGGTAGTTGTAAAAAGGTTATCTTGATGGACAACCAGTGACTGACTTACATGTACATACTGGTACCGCAGCTCTTTCACTCTGTCAGATTTCCTCTCAAATGGTACCCTGTAAATTTGCTTCATTGTCATCTGATGCTTCTTCAATATGCGGGCTATTGTGAAGATGCTTATAGAGTGACATTTTGGAATATGGCTTTGTCTTGTAGGATTGCAGTGCAGATCTGTCTCAATGTGATGGCATTATTTGCCAACACCATGTTACAGATCTCTTGTTCTTGTTGTTCATTGAGAAGTTTTCCTCAGCCACCCGTGCCAGGTTGTCGTCCCATCCTAAACATAGAATTCAAAGGACAACACTCCATTCGTAATTTATACCTTATGTATTCCGTACAGAATGAGTTACCAATGTAATCGTATTGTTGTTTTACTTACAGTAACTTTACCACAATTCCAATGCATCACTGCACAGTGACTGGAATACTACTGTAAACTGTATCATCAATATTGTAGAAAATAAACTATTCCATACTATTCCATAGTTTATTTTCTACAATATTTTTCTTGTCATTGTTAGTATCATACGTAACATCCCACTGAGGTAAGATACTGTAATACTGTAGGCCTATCACACACACATACACACTAAATGAATACGTAAATGAGTAAATAAACATATTTGTTGCTCTATGCACAGTGTCCTGTCCTATACATTATATAATTCCATCATTGACTGACTACATACCTGTTTTCCCTGCGAAAGGTTTGGATGATAGAGAAGACTGTAGAGCGAGGCACATTAGGTTGCACTATGCGACCTTCCTCCGCCATTGTGAGGCCATGGTTGATGACATGATCTATAATTGTGGCCCGAATTTCATCAGGGACAGCATAGTGTCTTCGTGCTCCTCTTCCTCTTCCCCCTATTCCACCACCACGCACCCTTACTCCTCTTCCTCTTCTTCTTCCTCTTCCTCGAGCAGGCAGTTTCCCTTGTTCATTTACTTGGCCAGGTGCCTCCATTATCAGAAATTGTACTGCTCCTGCATGGTCAAGCTCTATATATACATGTTTGGCAGCATTTACAATCATGGACAGCACCTGTCAGGTAACTAAACATACTGTTTGATTGGTCATCTGAGACCAACTCCGACTCCTCCTTTGTTAGGCTCCTTTCACACTGGGGCGGGGGCGTTGTCGGCGGTAAAGCGCCGCTATTGTAAGCGGCGATTTACCGTCGGTATGCGGCCGCTAGCGGGGCGGTTTTACCCCCCTGCTAGCGGCCGAGAAAGGGTTAAAACCACCGCAAAGCGCCTCTGCAGAGGCGCTTTGCCGGCGGTATAGTCGCGCCGTCCCATTGATTTCAATGGGCAGGAGCGGTAAAGGAGCGGTATACACACCGCTCCTTCACCGCTCCGAAGATGCTGCTGGCAGGACTTTTTTTACTGTCCTGCCAGCGCATCGCTCCAGTGTGAAAGCCCTCGGGGCTTTCACACTGGAATGAAAGCAGCGGCACTTTTGGGTCGGTTTGCAGGCGCTATTATTAGTGCAATAGCGCCTGCAAACCGCCCCAGTGTGAAAGGACCCTTAATCAAGTTCTAGTTGCACCTGACTGTCAATTGCTGTAATCATTTTATCAAATGTTCCAAGAGATTCATATATGGTATTCATGGTATTATGTTCCTGAATAATTTTGACAATTGAACAGACTATTGTGCATGTGATGACTTAAACAATGAAATGACGCTGACACGTTTTGGAGAGAACAACCATTAGACTGAGAATTGACAATCAGTTTAGATCAACAAGATCTATTCACTTGGAAATTGTGCTAAATGTAGGCTACTTGTACTTAATCATTTGAAAGATGTACTGAGACATTGAGACATGTACTGAGACATTTGCAATTTTGATGAAATGAGTGAGAAATTCAATTCAGTTGTGAACAATTGCCAAGTGGTTTGCAGATTTGTCCACGTTGTTTTGAGAATGTAATTTCTGTTTCAAGAAATGAGCCAAAACAATGGAGAAAAACTGAAATAGGATCAGAACTACAGCAATTGTCTTCAGGTATCTTTAGGTGCACACTGTGCAGAGGACACAGTACACATACTGTAAATACTGTAGCTGCCTGCCTGTGGTACTAATAGGATCAGAAGAACAGCACCAATTTTCTTCAGGTATCTTTAGGTGCACACCGTGCAGAGGACACAGTACACTAACTGTAAATACTGTAGCTGCCTGCCTGTGGTATTAATAGGATCAGAACAACAGCAATTGTCTTCAGGTAGCTTAAGGTGCACACTGTGCAGAGGACGCAGTACACTAACTGTAAATACTGCAGCTGCTTGCCTGTGGTACTAATAGGATCAGAAGAACACCACCAATTTTCTTCAGGTAGCTTTAGGTGCACACTGTGCAGAGGACACAGTACACTAACTGTAAATACTGCAGCTGCCTGCCTGTGGTATTAATAGGATCAGAACAACAGAAATTTCCTTCAGGTAGCTTTAGGTGCACACTGTGCAGAGGACACAGTACACTAACTGTAAATACTGTAGCTGCCTGCCTGTGATACTAATAGGATCAGAAGAACACCACCAATTTCTTCAGGTAGCTTTAGGTGCACACTGTGTAGAGGACATAGTACACTAACTGTAAATACTGTAGCTGCCTGCCTGTGGTACTAATAGGATCAGAAGTACACCATGAATTTTCTTCAGGTAGTTTTAGGTGCACACTGTGCAGAGGACACAGTACACTAACTGTAAATACTGTAGCTGCCTGCCTGTGGTACTAATAGGATCAGAAGAACACCACCAATTGTCTTCAGTTAGCTTTAGGTGCACACCGTGCCGAGGACACAGTACACTAACTGTAAATACTGTAGCTGCCTGCCTGTGGTACTAATAGGATCAGAAGAACACCACCAATTTTCTTCAGGTAGCTTTAGGTGCACACTGTGCAGAGGACGCACTACACTAACTGTAAATACTGTAGCTGCCTGCCTGTGGTATTAATAGGATCAGAACTACAGCAATTGTCTTCAGGTAGCTTTAGGTGCACACTGTGCAGAGGACACAGTACACTTACTGTAAATACTGTAGCTGCCTGCCTGTGGTACTAATAGAATCAGAAGAACACCACCAATTTTCTTCAGGTAGCTTTAGGTGCACACTGTGCAGAGGACGCACTACACTAACTGTAAATACTGTAGCTGCCTGCCTGTGGTATTAATAGGATCAGAACTACAGCAATTGTCTTCGGGTAGCTTTAGGTGCACACTGTGCAGAGGACACAGTACACTAACTGTAAATACTGTAGCTGCCTGCCTGTGGTATTAATAGGATCAGAACAACAGCAATTGTCTTCAGGTAGCTTTAGGTGCACACTGTGCAGAGGACGCAGTACACTAACTGTAAATACTGCAGCTGCCTGCCTGTGGTACTAATAGGATCAGAAGAACACCACCAATTTTCTTCAGGTATCTTTAGGTGCACACTGTGCAGAGGACACAGTACACTAACTGTAAATACTGTAGCTGCCTGCCTGTGGTAGTAATAGGATCAGAAGAACAACATCAATTTTTTTCAGGTAGCTTTAGGTGCACACTGTGCAGAGGACACAGTACACTAACTGTAAATACTGTAGATGCCTGCGGTATTAATAGGATCAGAACAACAGCAATTGTCTTCAGGTAGCTTTAGGTGCACACTGTGCAGAGGACACAGTACACTAACTGTAAATACTGCAGCTGCCTGCCTGTGGTACTAATAGGATCAGAAGAACACCACCAATTTTCTTCAGGTAGCTTTAGGTGCACACTGTGCAGAGGACACAGTACACTAACTGTAAATACTGTAGCTGCCTGCCTGTGGTACTAATAGGATCAGAAGAATACCACCAATTTTCTTCAGGTAGTTTTAGGTGCACACTGTGCAGAGGACACACTACACTAACTGTAAATACTGCAGCTGCCTGCGGTACTAATAGGATCAGAATAACACCACCGATTTTCTTCAATTAGCTTTAGGTGCACACTGTGCAGAGGACGCACTACACTAACTGTAAATACTGCAGCTGCCTGCCTGTGGTATTAAAAGGATAAGAACAACAGCAATTCTCTTCAGGTAGCTTTAGGTGCACACTGTGCAGAGGACGCACTACACTAACTGTAAATACTGCAGCTGCCTGCGGTACTAGTAGGATCAGAAGAACACAACCAATTTTCTTCAATTAGCTTTAGGTGCACACTGTTCAGAGGACGCACTACACTAGCTGCCTGTGGTAGTAATAGGATCAGAAGAATACCAGAATTTTTCAGGTAGCTGTAAATACTGTAAAAACACCTGCCTGCCTGTCAGTAGGAAGAGAATAACAGGAACGGATCTAGCTAAACTGAATACAGTGTGTGTATATATATATATATATATATATATATATATATATATATATATATATACACACAACACCTAGGATGCATATATATACACAATACACTGTAAGTGCAGCTAACTGACTCACCTGCCTACTCTATCTAACTTAAATCAAATGACACTGTCTCTGTCTATCTCTCTCCGCCACACAACACACTACACAAGGCTGCCACGAAGGTTGCCTTATATAGTGTGGGGCGTGTACTATACCCCCTAAACCATAATTGGCCAATTACGGCTCTCTGTGCAGACGGCGCTGTGATTGGCCAAGCATGTGGGTCATGGTGCATGCTTGGCCAATTATCAGCCAGCAATGCAAAGTTGCTAAAAGTGCACTTGTAGTCCAAAGTGGACTTGCCTTTAGTAAACACCCCCCATTGTCACTGTAACCACACCAAAAAAAAAAACTTGTATTGAGCATTGAAAGAAGAAGCCACACATTATTGAGTATAACACATTTTATTCCAAGCACATTCACATGTGTGTTATAAAAGGGTTTTTTAACAAACCAACATCTTAGTGTATAACATGTTTGACAGTATATAGCCTTTTTTGTGGCTAAACAGGCATGTTTAAAACCAAATTTTCATTTCCCTCATGATCCCATGCCTAAAATGTGTGTCTTTTCCCTACATCCATTTTTCTAAAGCCACAAAACACACAGTGTGTCAACATGTGCTATCTGCCATCATGGAATATCAATGTACGCGTTTTCTGGGTGCAATCCCTTCCTCAAAACTAAAGTAGGTAAGAGGAAGGGGTCGCACAGCTGAAACACATCCATTGATCCCCCCATGATGGGAGCTAGCTGTCAGAGCTGGGCTCAGCCCTTCCTTCTCTAAACTGCCCTCTCAGCTGTTGGCTAATTGCCAGCTCCCATCTCTCTCCACAGTTACTCAGCTGTTGATGATCCTGCTCATCAGTCCTGCCTACTTAAGCCGTCCAGTCCAGAGGAGCTCTGCCTTTGCCTTGGTCACATCACAAGAAACTATTTCCTGTGTTCCTGTTTAAAGACTGGCTTTGCTGATATTTCTGGCTCCAGATCCTGCTTGCTGTTCCACTACTTCGATCCCTGACTTCTGGCTTGTCTGACTTTGGCTATGTTTTGACTGTTTATTCTTTTTAATTTTATTATTAAACAAATGTGATTTAACCGGTTCCCGACCAACGCACGCCAATGTACGTCGGCAGAATGGCACGGCTGGGCAAATGGGCATACCTGTACGTCCATTTGAATTCCCCGCCTTGCCATTGCGTGCACGCTGGCCGGGAGCTCCATGAGTCGGGTTGCGGGTCCCGTGGATTTGATCGCCGCGGGGATACCCGCGATCGGCTCACGGAGAGGACAAATGGGGAGATGCTGATGTAAACAGCATCTCCCTGTTCTGCCTAGTGACAAGTGTCACTGATCACAGCTCCCTGTCATCGGAGCTGTGATCAGAGTAATGACACTGCTAGCCCATCCCCCCTACAGTTAGTAATTACTCCCTAGTACTGACTTAACCCCTCCCCGCCCCTAGTGGTTAACCCCTTCACTGCCAGTGTCATTTACACAGTAATCAGTGCATTTTTAATCGCACTGATTGCTGTATAAATGACAATGGTCCCAAAAATGTGTCAAAATTGTCCGACGTGTCCGCCATAATGTCGCAGTCACAATAAAAATTGCTGATCGCCACCATTACTAGTAAAAAAAAAATTATTAATAAAAATGCCATAAAACTATGTTTGTAAACGCTATAACTTTTGCGTTTTTTTTACCAAAAATATGTAGAAGAATACGCATCGGTCTAAACTGAGGAAAAAAAATTTTTTTTATATATTTTTGGGGGATATTTATTATAGCAAAATCTAAAAAATAATGCATTTTTTTCAAAATTGTCGCTCTTATTTTGTTTATAGCGCAAAAAATAAAAATCACAGAGGTGATCAAATACCACCAAAAGAAAGCTCTATTTGTGGGAAAAAAAGGATGTCAATTTTGTTTGAGAGCCACGTCGCACGACCGTGCAATTGTCAGTTAAATCGACGCAGTGCAGAATCGTAAAAAGTGCTCTGGTCAGAAGGGGGTAAATTCTTCCGGGGCTGAAGTTGTTAACTGTACTTCTGTCTTGGTCTGATTTCATGGTTTCTGACACTAGCACATGTTGACACACTGGGACTTAATACAGAAAGGACAATCCACTTTGCCTTACAAGTGCACTTGCATTGCACTTGTAGGGCAAAGTGGTTTTTCTTTTTTTAAATAAGCCACAGCGTGTCAACATGTGCTAGCTCCCATCATGGGGGATCAATGGACGTGTTTCTGGGGTGCAACCCCTTCCTCTCACCTACTTTAGTTTTGAGGAAGGGGTTGCACCCACAAAACACGTACATTGATATCCCATGGTGGCAGATAGCACATGTTGACACACTATGTGCATCTTCAAAATTTGGCTTTGCGATTACTTTAAAACTTTTAAAAAACATACAAAAATAACGAAAAAATTAACATTTTTTGGGGGTTTTAGATTTTGCCTAAAACATCAATGATGTTGGTCAGTCTTTTTTGAACCTCATTGATATTTTGCTTGACCTTTTCTAAATCCCGATTGCACACCATGATCTCACTGATGAGTAGTTGTGCACTTGCACTGTTGAAGTGAGTTTCTTCTTCCACAACATCCACATCACCTAAAAATAAAAAAAACACACCATGTATTAAAAATATGCAGGCATCCATCTATTACATAAAGCTGTGGTCTGAGACACTGACCTGATGTGGACACCATTTAAACCACTTCCTGAACCTCTGCATCCTCAGGTTCTGCATTCACATCCTCAGGTTCTGCATTCACATCCTCAGGTTGTGTGCTGAGTTCCCCTTCTTCAGGAGAGTGGGGTTCCTGGTGTCCTCAGATGTCATGATTCTTTTTTCCCCTATGTGAATACAAAAATGGTATACTTAGCAGACAGATATTTGAGGATAGAAATAGTAATATGAAACATTGCTTGGAAGTGTCGTCCAATTGTCTGTTTTGGCAGAGTTCCAAGCTGAAGACATGATTTTTTCCCTTTCAAAAGCTGGAATACTTACCTGTTCTGTGCAAGTTTGACACATGGAGAGACCCCTAGTATCCACTGGAGCACCTGCGTGGGACACCATAAAAAGGTTGTTATGGTGTCCCACACTAGTGCTCCTGTGTCCAGATGTGTAAACAGCTGCTGAGTGTCCTCTCCTTACATTGAATTAAGTTGTCATTTCATTCTAGATCCAAACACATCTAAACAACAATGTAATAAATTTCTTTTAATTAAAATAGGCATGAACAAATGTAGTTAACCTGCATCTGCCAAAAACTTTGTTAGTGGTCGAATGAGCGATGTTTAATACTAACGATTATACTGTGCCCACGAACCTCAAACTTGGCATTTTAAACTGTACAACAGTAAAGAAAAGCACATGTACCAACACGAAAATAATAATAATAATAATAGGAACACAGGACAAATACTTTTTGCAGCACTTTCTTAATCCTTTTATACTGATCCTGCTCCCTCAATTTGAGGTCTGACCAGCGTTTCCTAAATTGCTCCTTGGAGTCATAGTTACATAGTTACATAGTAGGTGAGATTGAAAAAAGACACAAGTCCATCAAGTCCAACCTATGTGTGTGATTATGTATCAGTATTACATTGTATATCCCTGTATGTTGCAGTCATTCAGGTGATTATCTAATAGTTTCTTGAAGCTATCAATGCTCCCCGCTGAGACCACCGCCTGTGGAAGGGAATTCCACATCCTTGCCGCTCTTACAGTAAAGAACCCTCTACGTAGTTTAAGGTTAAATCTCTTTTCTTCTAATTGTAATGAGTGGCCACGAGTCTTATTAAACTCTCTTCTGCGAAAAAGTTTTATCGCTATTGTGGGGTCACCAGTACAGTATTTGTAAATTGAAATCATATCCCCTCTCAAGCGTCTCCTGTGCAGACTTCTCACAACTTTAGTCACGATCTTGGCCTTTCTCACATTTGGGTTTCTGTACGGTCCATGATTCCCATCATAGTCTGTCCTCTTCAAGATATCCACCATCTCCTCTTCAAAGGACATATTTGAGGGCTTATATCTGCTCCTGGATCTGGAACTGCCTTGCTCCGGGCTTTCCTCGTTGTTGCTTAGAACAGCATACATCTGCTGTGTCTCCGCCATGTGCTTTCCCATTGCCCTGAAAGAGAAGAGGCAGGGAATACACTAGAAAGAAGGACAGGGGCTGAGTTTCACACATGCGCAGTGTATATAAAACATAACACGCAGGTGACGTATGTACAATCTGTGAGTGGAGGATGGAGGATAGTTAGCGCCAATCATTCAAACGAAGGTACAATTGTAACTTGGGGCATCAGTGGTTAGTGGCCTATACTGCTTAGAGATTGAGGCCTATATTGGGACAAGATTAGGAGAGTTTATCCTGACATTAGGGTTTGTCTTCTGTTGTGTCTTGCAGATAAAATTGTGGATAAATTGACAGACCCTGACTTCCTGCCCAACTTTATAGACAATTACAGGGAGCTGCAATGTCTCTGGCAAGTCCAATGCAGGGACTATTCGAACAAGCAAAAGAGGAAGGCAGCACTGGATAAACTGTTGGAATGGGTGAAGCCTGTGTATCCCACGGCAGACATCAACTATTTGAAGGCCAAAATTGGTAACCTGAGGAGCACATATAATAGGTAGTGCAAGAAGGCCCAGGATTCCATGAGATCCAGAGCAGCAGCCCAGGCTGTGGTCCTACGACAGACTGCATTTTTGGCAGACCGGACAGAACCCAGGCCATCACTATCAACACTTCATTCAACACTTCCTTCCACAGCTGAGGCTCCTGAAGTCCAACCTGGGCCTTCCACCCAGGAAGAAGATGTGGAGGAGCCCAGCTTGACCCAGGTATAGCATTGTTAAACATATTTCTTGTCACAAATTGAATGATGTTAACTAGATGTTATTGATCACTAATTTCTGATTTAACAAAGTGGTTTACATGTCAATAGACAGTAGTAGCCAAAAATGATTGGGACAAGAATGAAAAATGCTGGGGTCAGAATGATAGTCTTTTCTATTTGTTAACATTCAGTTTGCAACAGTCATGAGCTTAAAATTGTGTGTGATTTATGACCAAAAACCTAAAACTATGTACCATTTTCATACACAGGAAAGTCTCAGCCAGGAGGAGGCCATGGCAAGCAGCCTGACGGAATCCCAGGTTCCTTCCCTTCGCCCACCAACCAAAAGGACCAGGAAGGCAAGGAATCTTGAGGAGTCATAGTTACATAGTTACATAGTAGGTGAGGTTGAAAAAAGACACAAGTCCATCAAGTCCAACCTATGTGTGTGATTATGTGTCAGTATTACATTGTATATCCCTGTATGTTGTGGTCATTCAGGTGATTATCTAAAAGTTTCTTGAAGCTATCAATGCTCCCCGCTGAGACCACCGCCTGTGGAAGGGAAAGTCCATGGCTGCTTTCTTAAAACAGGCTAATGCGGCACTTAACACGACCCCTGGTGGCCACGAGGCATTTGTACTTGTCACTGCAAGCAAACTAGAAGACATGGAGGAGGGCCAACGCAAAATCTGTGAAGAAATAATTTTGAAGGCCCTAAACAAGGGGACGACGGGTGAACTCACAACTCAAACCCACCTGTGTGAGTTGGACCATACTCCTCCACCACCTCCAGCAACACCACAGCCACCCAACACACCACAGCAGCATGGAAGGAAGCGTGGAAGGAAGTGTTGAGAGTGATGGCCTGGGTTTGGTGTGGTCTGGCAAAAAACGCAGGCTGTTGTAAAACCACAGCCTCGGGACATATATGTCATCTGCTGCTACTCCCGATCTCTCAGAGTCTTGGACCATATTGTGCTCTCTATTAAATGGACTCCTCAGGTTACCAATTTTGACAGTCAAATAACTGATGTCTGCCCTGGGGTAAAAAGGCTTCACCAATCCCAACTGTTTCTCCAGTGTTGCCTTCCTCTTTATTTTGTTATGACCTTGTGCACCCTATTAAATTTAAAATTTTTGTTTGGACAAATACTTGGCTATGTGTTTTACTTCAAAAATGACAGTTTGTTTGTGAGTAGGCAGGTACATTTCAAAAATACAATGACAAATTAATAAGGGACACCAACATAGCTGTATCTTTGAGGTTAAAAAATACAACATAATAATGGTGTTGTGGTAACTTTGACACAAAAAACGAAAAAAAGATTATTTTGGAGATCACGAGAAAAAGAAAAATATGGAGACCACTAGAAAAAAAAAAAAAGATTATTCTGGAGATCACGAGTAAAAAAAACAACAAAAACAAATATTATTCAGGAGATCACTATAAAGAATAAAAAATCAGTTTGCCAGAACTCTGTGAATATCAGCAGCAAAGCAACTTCATTATTATAGCATTATAAAGAAGAAGAGAATGCGCTGCATTGAGAGATTTTATAATTTGCCGCGTGACGAATGGGATATCTCCATTACGAACGCCAGTTTTACAAGACCGAGCGCTTCCGGCTCGTACTTGATTCCGAGCATGCATGAACTTTTGTGCGCGGACTTGCGTACACACGATCGGGCTTTCTGACAACAAAATTTTATATAACGTTACGCAACTTGATACTCATGTACATTAAAAATATTTATCTTTACTCTCAAATTTGTGTTTGAACCTGCCTCATTTAAAGTCCCATACTCTTTTATTATTTTTTGAATTTATAATTAGGGATGGAGGCGCACTACCCCCCTTACCTTGTGCGCTTCATTTAAAGTCTCAGTATATGGAGATATACATTCCCCCCTCTGTTGTATGTTGAAACCGGAATGGAGGCAGAGTTCCTACACAATGGGTAGCATGTAGCTACCCCTTTTATACTCATATATCTACCCGAGGGTTTGATGGGACCTTATAATCCCCAACCTCTGGATGTTATGTACTATTTTTTATGCACTTGCGATACGTGGGGTTTTAGATATTTTCCCCCCCTTTTTTGTACCAACTTATGCTCCACAGTCTTTTCATCCCTAGTGGATATTGTTCATCGTGCCTGCTTTGCTTTGGTTGCCTTTGTCTTCCATTTCCCAGGAGCTGCGATTCGCATCAGGCGCCGCCCCTTGCCGCCCTTGCTATTCACGGGTGTCATGGGGACGGCTAGCCTCGTGCGTATCGACGCCACGCATTCCGCACCAGTGACGTCCTTAGTTGGCGCCGTCTGGTTTCGCGGTTTCTCCATCTGGCTGATACATTGGCGGGATTAGGTCTGGCGCCATTGGCGGGCAGACGCTTCCCGCCCGTCATCACGCTTGCGTGACGTTGGTATTGTCTGCCCTATTTGACCGGCCCACCTGGGAGTCCCCATTTACAACTGACCAGATGACCGGCTTGCACTGCTTGATTTACTGCACATGGTACAACCTATACCTGGTACTACAGGGTAATTCTATATGTTACGGCTTGTCTATATTCTACTTTTTCACCTTTTTTTCACTCTACACTTGTATCGTTGTCTCATGAACATCACCTACTAGGTTTCTTCTCTGTAAGCACGCTTCCAGTGTTTGCTTACTTACTCTTTCAGAATTCTCACTGGTCCCTTTTACATCCCACCTTTATCTCTGCTTTGCACACTATCCAGCAGGTATATCACTACCTACACCCCACCCTGCACTTTTTGTCACCCTATTTTCACCTTTTTTCCTCCATGTATCCCTATTTTCTCTGTACTTGACAGTGCTGCCGGGTGTATCATATACAATACTTTTAATTATCTTACAGATTTACTGGCCACTATTGGCACAATACCCAATATACTACATTTGTTCCCTGGTTGGGGACGTTTTCGGTGTGGGCCTGTTACTTATGGGTGGACTTCTATACCTCAGCTCCTGGGGAGGCTTGATATGGTGAACCCTGCACACCGGGATTATTCGGAGTTCAGTGTTCCAATGGGATGTAAGTCTGCGGATTTGACCATCTCTATGCTCTATATGTATCTTTTTACATATAATACTTTCCATATCATGGGCCCCATTTTTTGATTTAAAACATCTCCATTATTTACAGATATTCAATATCCGCTCCTGATGAGTCGGCTTACCGACGAAACGCGTCAAGCTTTTGAGGATGTAACCCCTCACATTTCCACCAAGATTTTTATGAATTTTACTGTATATTACAAGTTATACTCATGAAATATGTATTATTGTCCCCTTGTTATGGCAATTATGTTCTACACTCTGTTTATATGTATGTAATTTACTTCCCAAGATGTCTGCATATGCACTGAGCAATTTTTTGTTATATATAACGTTACGCAACTTGATACTCATGTACATTAAAAATATTTATCTTTACTCTCAAATTTGTGTTTGAACCTGCCTCATTTAAAGTCCCATACTCTTTTATTATTTTTTGAATACACACGGTCAGACTTTCAGCCAACAAGCTCACATCCAACATTTCCCATCAGAAAATCTGACCGTGTATACTCGGCATTACACTCAGTACTTTCTTATCAAGAGTTAGACTTCTGACTAGATAACAAGAAATAGCTGATGACTTGCTGACACATGATGTTACTCCAAGAATCGGCTTAACCACAGTAACTTATATGGTGTGGTTCTATGCAAACTATTCAGTTAAGCTGATTGTGGCAAAACTCATACATATAAAAAACTCAATTTCTACTTTATGTAAAATGGAGGGGAATCTAAGCTGGAGTCACTGTTGTTTATACATTCTATTACAATCCCCTCTTAAGTCATGACAATGACTTACTTTCTCTCCACAGTAACATAATTAGCTTTCTTATAGTACAAGCTAAGGTAGGCTTTATTAGCAGGGTCAGGGGCTGGGTAGCTCTAGCAATGATACACATTACAAGTTTGAAACATGCATATAAAAATAATAGAAAAAACAAAATCATTATAATAGTCATAGCAATGTCTTTCAGCCATGAAAATATTCCTCCAAAACTAAATCTTCCTAGTCCTTTGAAAGGATCTCAATTCTTTGCCATGTCTCGTGCTTCTGTTTTGTAATTTATCTACTTCTTTTCTGTGTTGTGAGATTTTGTCATAGTAATCAGGTATTTCTATACTGGTATTATGTATCCAAGTACAATATTTATAGTCTTCAGTCATCTCACATAACCCTGTAAGAGCTGCACTCATACTCTCTATAGCCATGTCATGAAATTCTAGTTGTTTTCTGATTGCTTTTGTTTCCAAATTTAACCTTGTCTGAATTTCTATCCAGTATTTCATCTAATATCTTAGAATAATTATTTAATTTCTTCATCATATCAATCCCCCATCCTGTCCATGAGGGAAACCAAGCCCATGCCATGTCCTTTCCAAGAAACAATTCTCGCTTCATTCTATGCTTAAGTGGGTATCTTGGATGCATGCTGGCCTCAAGTAGGTGATCTCCCTTATTGTTACCCATCACTCCCATAATCGGGACTAAAGAGGCCAAATAACACCATCCCTGGACACGGAGGGGAACCCAAGGATAGCATACCTTCCCACAACACATATAGACACTTTGTCCTAGAGCAAATGGTTTCTTAGCAATAAGCCTATGAGTGTCCTTGTTCTGTGCTGCAGTTATGAATTGGTGTAGTATATCACTTACATTATCAGGGAGGGAAGAAAATTTATATGTGGAACAGTTAACAGGAGTTTCCCCTAGGTTTACTGCATGTGGAGAGGTTAGTCTGTGTCTCATTCCCTAAATTAAAACACCAGTCAGGGGAATGACTTATACCCATTGTTGGAAAATTAACAATGTTGTTTACATATAAGCTTGACATGTTGGTTAAAACAATGGGAGGAGTTAAATTTAAAAAAGGGTGATATTTAAAGGTACAGCCATAAGGGGAATATGGGCTATACGAGGATGCAGTTTACTACATATCCAACATTTCTCATACCCTGATTTCTGGGCATAATTACATTTGAATTTCAATAGCAACATTTTGTCTGTAAAACTATCGGTTTTAACCCCTTCATTATCTGATTGTGTATCTCTCTTGTGTCTGGTATGTGTATTAGCAATGGTGTTATTGGGTGACCCACATATGGCTTTAAGGGCTCCCAAGTCCTCAGGATGATAAATACAATTAGTTATGATCCATGTAGGTAGGAACACTATCAGAGAAATTAGGAACAGGAGGCAAATGCCTTCCCAGAAGTCTGTGGTGCAATAAGCGAGGACATCTTGTTCAGAGACTTTTTCACCTTCCTCACTCTCTTTTCGAGGATTTATTTCACCTGTTTCACCTCCTTTATCCTTGGCTTGCTTCTTAGGTGTTTGGTTCACCTTCTTCACACGACTGGCATGAATCCAGGACTGCTGTCCCGCGGTAAAGATTGCGGTACATGTGACTGCGATCACAGTGGTTGGGGGTCCGAACGGGTATTCTTGCTTCTTAGTACGATTCAGCTGTTGGACCACCACTATGTGTCCTACCTGGAAAGAGTGTGTGGGTTCCTGTGAAGAGAAAGGAGAGGTGCAAGCAACAATTCTTTCAACTCTGTCCAGAGTTTCAATGAGTTCTATCCTAATATACTCTCCCTGTATTACTTCTAGGTCCCCTCTTTCTAACATAAGTGGTTGTCTTGCCCACAGGGTGGGAAATGGCCTACCCATAAGGACCTCAAATGGAGAGTATCCTGTTTTCTTAGAGGGGGTCATTCTTATTTTGGCCAAAACTACTGGTAGGACTTTCTGCCACTTATTATATGTGCCTCCTGTTTCTTTTCTTATTTTATCTTTAATGGTTCTATTCATTCTTTCAACAATACCTGAACTCTGCGGGTGGTAAGGTATATGAAATTTCCAATCAATTTTAAGTATATATAACAGAAATCTGCGCTTAAGATATATATATATATATAGCTACAGCCTCCCCAAAAAAGGACACCACCAAGTGTTGTCCCAAAAAATGTGCGTAATGAGAGCAGGGAAATGGCGCTGCTGAGAAATGATATAATAACGCCTCTACTCCAAGAGGGATAACATACAAAAGTGGGTAAATAAAAATATGAATTCCAAAACACATGTGAAGTGTAATACGCTAAGCGGTGTAAAAAGGCTTCTAATAAGTGAGATAGCTTTTCTCAATGAAAAAACATAAATCAAACAAATTATTAAAAATCATCAAATAAAAAGGGAATCCTTAATTACAATATAGACTGTCCAAGATAGTTGTTTGATAAAAAATCTGTGAATAACCGATTAAAGGGTTATATATAAAACATATACGACACTATAGAGAAACAAGTTCATACAGTATAGCAGTGAAAAATTTCCTTTCAATGTCCCATGTTGTCAGGAAAGAAGCAAGTACCAGTCGCTGCCTTCCTTCGCACATGCGCGGTAGAGCGGCACTCCGGCGCATCCCTGGGCACAATTCAGCGAAACGGCGAACAGCGAACGTGCGTACGCAATAACACGCACAACATGAGCCTCCCACTGGCCTATAAAGCCACTCTATGCCATGACCAGATTGCTGGTTTGTCTTTCAGCTCCCCGTGTGTTTCCTGCTTGTATCCTGATTCTTGATTACCAGTTGTGACCCGGATTGATCTTGACATACTCTGATCTCTTCCTGCATCTGACCTTGCCTCTCGGACCTCTCTACTTACTTCCTGTGTTTGACCCTTGGCTTGTCTACGGATATTGCTTCCTGTCTCCAGTGATTGACCCTCAGCCTGCTCCTGGACTTTGCTATTTTCTTCAGTGCTCGACCCCTGGCTTGCTCACAGACTTTGCCTCCAGTTATCTGTGTTTGACCCTCCGCCTATTTTATGGACTTTGCTATCAGTCTTCAGAACTAAATCATCAGCCTGCTGACAGACCTGCTAACAATCTTTTGCACTAGACTGTTTTGCCTATCTAAGAGACTCTTGCCAGTCACCGGTGTTTGACCCCTGGCCTGTTGTTGGATAAGCTGTTCATCTTCCTTCTTGAGCTTCAGTATCTTCCAGTCCTGCACAGCTGTCTCCCTGCCGGTGACCTTCACGCAAGACCTGCCCTGCCTGCTGGTGACTCATGCCTCTTTGTGCGCTTCACCCCTGTACCATCTCCAGGAGTGGAATGCGCTTAGTCACAAGAGGTTACCGCTATCAGCATCTCGGTCTAGGTGAGTACCCTTATCTGACACATGTGCATATTACCATAAAAGTGCTGTTGTACTAGTATCCAAAAGATGGCAACTTTATATCCTCTTCCGTGCAAAAAAAAGTGACTTCTTGTGCAAAAAATATAGTGACCAAGTGCATCCAAGTAAAAGTGACTTCTTGTGCTCCCCCTCAAGTATGTACACTCATCAGAAGCCCTCACCCCTTCAGGAGCAAAGAGCATGTAGTAAGATGCTTGACCAATCTGGGTGTTCCCAGAGCGTGATGAACTCTCCAGAAGCCCTCACCCCTGCAGGGGCAAAAGAGCGTGTAGTAAGATGCTTAACGAATCAGGGTGTTCCCGTGATGAACTCCCTAATGCGAGCCAAAGTATGTGCAAACCAGCATCCACAAGCAAACAAAAATGGGCATCCATAGCATAAATCCGATATAAAATGTATTTATTAATACATTGGATGATAAAAAGTACTATGGTTTAAAAAGCGGGGCTAAAAACACAACAAAAATGGCTGTAATGTGACCAGTTCCTCGGTCTGAATGGCTTGCGTTCCACAGACCGTATCAGGCAAACCGGAAGTACCTGGAAGTGACATTGACTTCGATGTGTACCAAGTCCCGATTCACGCGTTTCGTCACCGGACGTCGTCTGAGGCGTAGCCATCTTGGTATACCTCAAGTCAAAATATAGTAACAAGTGGACGCGTCAACACAAGCTAGAACCAATTATGCTAATAGCAAGCACAAAGGCTCGCAATTAAGAGACCGCTCTGCGAGCATGTAAAACGGCCGTAAACATGTAATAAGAACGGTATATATAACAATACCAAATGGGCTAGATGAAGGTGTCAGAGCCCCCTAGCGGTCAGGAATTTATATACCATGGTAACCTCCACTTGCTATAACAAGCCAGATATTAACAAGTAAAAGTGTATTACATACATATAAACATTTTAAACAGAAAATAAATAAAACCAAATTAAAAAGGAAAACAATATCATTAGATATAATAATCATAAAGACCAGACATGTTTGTAAGAAATTAAAACGATAGGTGGAATAATTATAATCATCCAAAGATGATAAAAAAGTAATAAACAAGGCTAAAACCCTCTATGTAGCCATAATGGCTAGGAAACAAGGGAAATAACAAATATAATGAAAATGTTATGTATTTAGATGAGTCTAAAATAATTTATTTATTTATTTTTTTATATATAATAGAAAAGGCCAGAAAACAAACATTATGTATAAACAATAATATGTAATATTATACCCAACATATGGGTATACAGTTGGAAGTACATAACATGTTTAACCACTTGACCACTGGGCACTTAAACCCCCTTCCTAACCAGACCAATTTTCAGCTTTCGGTGCTCTCACACTTTCAATGACAATTACTCATTCATGCAACACTGTACCCTTATGAAATTTTCGTCCTTTTTTTCACGCAAATAGAGCTTTCTTTTGGGGGTATTTGATCACCTCTGGGTTTTTTATCTTCTGTGCTATAAATGAAAAAAGACCGAACATTTTGTAAAAAAATGCATTTTTCTTCATTTGTATTATAAAATTTTGCAAATAAGTAATTTTTTTTTCATAAATTTGGGCCAAAATTTATACTGCTACATATCTTTGGTAAAAATAACCCAAATTAGTGGATATTATTTAGTTTGTGTGAAAGTTATAGCGTCTACAAGCTATGGTGCCAATCACTGAAAATTGATCACATTTGATCACACCTGATGTACTGAGACCCTTACAAGCCAGGAAAGTACAAATACCCACAAAATTACCCCTTTTTGGAAAGTAGACATTCCAAGGTATTTAGTAAGAGGCATGGTGAGTTTTTTGAAGTTGTCATTTTTTCCCACAATTCTTTGCAAAATGAAGATTTTTTTAATCTTAATTTTTTTTCACACCAAATTGTCATTATAACAGGTTATTTCTCTCACATGACACGTACATTCCACAAATGACACCCCAAAATATATTCTGCTACTCCTCCTGAGCATGGCGATACCACATGTGTGAGACTTCTACACACCCTGGCCACATGCAGAGGCCCAACATTAAAGTAGCACATTCAGGCGTTGTAGGAGCATAAATTGCATATCTAATCTCTCAACCACCTATTGCACTTTTGAATAAAAGAGAAAATACCATCCAACTAGATCTTAAAGGTTGCCACCATCCCTGAGACTGAAGAGTAAAAATACCCCCACAAGAGGTCAATGGGACTTTAACGGCAACGAAGTAGTAAAAAACTATTTTATTTAGTACAAGAATAAAGAATACAAAAAAAAAACAAAATAGATATGTACATAAAGTGATATATATATAACAGTGGAAAGCTAAAAAGATATACTGGTATGCTAAAGCAATTGCTCTAATTTATGTAACAATGTATTTACTTACCTTTTCTTAAATCTGGATTCTATTATGCAGTGTGACTCTTCCCACAAGTTGCCCCTGATGAAGGGACGTTTTGCTCAGTCCCGAAACGCATAGGCCCACGTGGAAGACCTCACAAGCATCTCTACTATAGCATACCAGTATATCTTTTTAGCTTTCCACTGTTATATATATCACTTTATGTATATATCTATTTTGTTATTTTGTATTCTTTATTCTTGTACTAAAAAAATAGTTTTTTACTACTCAGTTGCCATTAAAGTCCCATCAACCTCTTGTGGGGGTATTTTTACTCTTATTACACTTTTGAAGGCCCTGGAGCACCAGGACAATGGAAACGCTCACAAAGTGACCCCATTTTGGAAAGGAAACACCCCAACGTATAATCTATGAGGCATAATAAATCTTTTGAACGGTTCATTTTTTTCCAGATGTTTTTGGAAAATGTGGGAAAAAAATAAAAACGCATTTTTTTTTACACAAAGTTGTCCATTTCTAAGATATTTCCAACACATAGCATGTACATAGCAAAAATTACACCCCAAAATATATTCTGCTACTCCTCCTGAGTATGGCGATACCACATGTGTGAGACTTTTACACAGCCTGGCCACATAAAGAGGCCGAACATTGAAGTAGCACATTCAGGCATTCTAGGAGCATACATTGCATATCTAATCTCTCAACCACCTATTACACTTTTGAAGGCCCTGGAGCACCAGGACAATGGAAACGCCCACAAAGTGACCCCATTTTGGAAAGCAAACACCCCAATGTATAATCTATGAGGCATAATGAGTCTTTTGAAAGGTTCATTTTTTTCCAGAAGTTTTTGGAAAATGTGGAAAAAAAATGAAAACGCATTTTTTTTACACAAAGTTGTCAATTTCTAAGATATTTCCAACACATAGCATGTACATAGCAAAAATGACACCCCAAAATATATTCTGCTACTCCTCCTGAGCATGACAATACCACATGTGTGAGACTTTTACACAGCCTGGCCACATACAGAGGCCCAACATTAAAGTAGCACATTCAGACATTCTAGGAGCATAAATTACACATCTAATTTCCTTACAATCTATCACATTTTGAAGGCCCTTCATATTTCTAACACATAGCATGAACCAAGAATTACACCCTAAAATACATTCTGCTGAGCAAAGGGTAAACATAAGATTACCTGTGGTTTGAGTAGTGCAGTTGTCCACAGGAGGAGAGCCCTGATCCAGGCAGGGACGTGGTCAGCGACAGTGAATGGAATTATCCAGGCAGCAGGCAGGAATATTGTCCATAGTCAGTACAGGCAGGGATACTGTCCATATACAGTCCAGGGTCAGTGCAAGTAGAGACATTGCTAGCAGTGCCAAAATATTGGTCCTGGTAGTAAGCAGGAACATGGTCCAAGTAGCAGTCCAGGAAAGAATGGGGACAGGGGTAGAGGCTTCTCCCACCCAAATCTCTTTGAAGCCTCTGAGTCTCCAGACCCTAATCTGAGAATGAGGAAACTAAAAAATTAGTTTTCTTCATCCAGAAAAACAGTTCTGGAGACCTCACATATGTGAGACCCCTGTGTTATGAAGCCCACTACTCCAGTAGCAGAGTAAAAGACCAGTCCAAAAGGCAGGCAAAAAACATGGTCAAACAGTCCAGGGTCAGTTCCAGAGCAGGCAGAGGTAGGTACAGTTTAGCATTAGGCAGAAGCGTGGTCGTATATCAGGCCAGGGTCAGTTCCAGAGCAGGCAGAGGCAGGTACAGTTTAGCGTTAGGCAGAAGCGTGGTCGTTTAGCAAGCCAGGGTCAGTTCCGGAGAAGGCAGAGGTAGGTACAGTTTAGCATTAGGCAGAAGCGTGGTTGTTTAGCAAGCCAGGGTCAGTTCCAGAGAAGGCAGAGGTAGGTACAGTTTAGCATTAGGCAGAAGCGTGGTCGTTTAGCAGGCCAGGGTCAGTTTCGGAGAAGGCAGCAGTATGTACAGTGGCATAAAGGGGTGTGGCGGTAAATGACAATTACGTTTACCATACTTCCCTAATAATGTAGAGAAGTATGGTAACGGCGGAAACATTCATCAATACAAGGGCCTGGTTGGGAAGGACAATCAGGACAATAATACACGGTGTCTTTTCTAGCTCCTCCTCTGGAGCACACCCGGCATCTCTTCTGACGTTTCCGGCCTGTTTCATGGTGAGGGAGTTTTTCAGGAAAGTGGCGTTCGTGGAGTCTGCTCACTGAATCTGAGCGAATGCTTTCTGGTGCGCCTTCAGGGTACAAAAGGGTGGAGATAATTTCTTCTTGGTACTTAAGATAAGATACGGGGCTCTCTGTAGATTTACGGTAAATAACAAAACTATTGTATGTGGCCAAACTGAAAAGATATATGGAGACTTTTTTATACCAAAAGCATCTTTTTCTTGTGGGAAGGTAGGGTTCGATCATCTGATCATTGAAATCGACTCCCCCATGAACAAATAATAATCACGGACACATTTCGGTTTCTGGATTGGGCCGTTTCTTCTGGGGATTTCCACATAGGTGTCGTTGTGGATCGTTGTGAGCATGTGGACATTTCGTCTGTCCCTCCACCTGAGAGCCAATATCTCTTCATTTCGCAAAGACGCTGTCTCCTCTTGTCAGAGTCTTTCAGTAACGAGCCTTTGTGGGAAGCCATTCCTATTGGCTCACACTGTACCACACGCTGGAGTGTCCTTGTGGTAAAGATTGCGGAAGAGGGTAAGCTTGTATAGTAATTATCCACATAAAGGTGGTAACCCTTTCGAAGGAGTGGATATACAAGCTCCCAAACAACCTTTCCGCTGGCTCCGATGTACTCTGGACATTCAGGGGGATGCAGTTGGGTGTCCTTCCCTTCGTACACCTGGAAGGCGTAGATGTACCCCGTCTCTCGGTCACATAGCTTGTAGAGCTTAACCCCATATCGAGCCCTTTTACTGGGGATAAACTGATTGAAGCCAAGCCTGCCTGTGAAGTGGACCCATGACTCATTCACAGAGATATTTTGGTCGGGGATAAATAACTGGGGGAATTTCTCAGAGAAAAAATTTAGAAGTGGCCGAATTTTAAATAATTTGTCATGTGATGGGTCATTTCGGGGAGGGCACTAGGTGTTGTCATTGTAATGGAGGAAACGCATTATCATGAGGTATCTTGATCTTTTCATAATGGATGAATAGATTGGCTTATGGTGGATGGGGTTGGTGGACCAATAGGAGTATAATTTCTTTTTTTGTGAGTCCCATATTGAATGTTAGCCCTAAAAAGAATTTAAATTCCTCCACTGTCAATGCTCTCCACTCATAGGGACGGGCATAACTTGAACCAGGGTTGCTTGTTATAAATTGTTGTGCATAGAGGTTGCACTGGGCCACGATAGAGAATAATAGGTCTTGGGTAGGGATGAGCCGAAAACCCCCCTGTTCGGTTCGCACCAGAATATGTGAACAGGCAAAAAATTCATTCGAACACGCGAACACCGTTAAAGTCTATGGGACACGAACATGAATAATCAAAAGTGCTAATTTTAAAGGCTTATATGCAAGTTATTATCATGCAAAGTGTTTGGGGACCTGGGTCCTGCCCCAGGGGACATAGATCAATGCAAAAAAAAGTTTTAAAATCGGCGTTTTTTTTAGGAGCAGTGATTTTAATAATGCTTCAAGTGAAACAATAAAAGTGTAATATTCCTTTAAATTTCGTACCTGGGGGGTGTCTATAGTGTGCCTGTAAAGGGGCGCATGTTTTCCGTGTTTAGAATGGTCTGACAGCAAAATGATATTTCAAAGGAAAAAAGTAATTTAAAACTACTTGCGGCTATGAATTGCCGGTCAGAAAATACACATAAAAGTTCATTGATAAAAAGGGCATGGGAATTCCCCACAGGGGAACCCCGAACCAAAATTTAAAAAAAAAATGACGTGGGGGTCCCCCTAAATTCCATACCAGGCCCTTCAGGTCTGGTATGGATATTAAGGGGAACCCCGGCCAAAATTAAAAAAACAAAATGGCGTGGGGTCCCCCTCAAAATCTATACCAGACCCTGGTATGGATTTTAAGGGGAACCCCACACCAACATTTTTTAAAAAATGGCGTGGGGTCCCCCCAAAAATCCATACCAGACCCTTATACGAGCAAACAACCTGGCAGGCCGCAGGAAAAGAGGGGGGATGAGAGAGCGCCCCCCCTCCTGAACCGTATCAGGCCACATGCACTCAACATTGGGAGGGTGCTTTGGGGTAGCCCCCAAAACACCTTGTCCCCATGTTGATGGGGACAAGGGCCTCATCCCCACAACTCTTGCCCAGTGGTTGTGGGGGTCTGCGGGCGGGGGGCTTATCGGAATCTGGAAGCCCCCTTTAACAAGGGGACCCCTAGATCCCGGCCCTCCCCCCTGTGGGAAATGGTAAGGGGGTACAAAAGTACCCCTACCATTTCATAAAAAAGTGTCAAAAATGTTAAAAATGACAAGAGACAGTTTTAGACAATTCCTCTAGTTAAATGCTTCTTCTTTCTTCTATCTTCTTTCTTCTATCTTCTATCTTCCTTCGGTTTCTTCCTCCTTCTTCTGGTTCTTCTGATTCTTCTGGTTCTTCCTCCGGTGTTCTCATCCGGCATCTTCTTCCCTTCGTCTTCTGGGCTGCTCTGCATCCGACCATAATGGGAGGCTCCCGCTGTGTGACGCTTCTCCTCTTCTGACGGTTCTTAAATAACGGAGGGCGGGGCCACCCGGTGACCCCGTCCCCCTCTGACGCTCGGGGACTTCCCTGTCCGCCCCCTCTGATGTCACGGGGAATGCCACAGGGAAGTCCTCGTCAAGTCCCCGTGCGTCAGAGGGGGCGGGGTCACCGGGTGGCCCCACCCTCCATTATTTAAGAACCGTCAGAAGAGGAGAAGCGTCACACAGCGGAAGCCTCCCATCATGGTCGGATGCGGAGCGGCCCAGAAAACGAAGGGAAGAAGACACCGGCGCCGCGGAGGAAGATGCCGTACGAGAACACCGGAGGAAGAACTAGAAGAACCAGAAGAACCAGAAGAAGAAGAAGAAGATGGAGGAAGAAACCGAAGAAAGATAGACGATAGAAGAAAGAAGATAGAAGAAAGAAGAAGCATTTAAATAAAGAAATTGTCAAAAACTGTTTCTTGTCATTTTTAACATTTTTGACAGTTTTTTTGTGAAATGGTAGGGGTACAAACCCTTACCATTTCACACAGGGGGGAGGGCCGGGATCTGTGGGTCCCCTTGTTAAAGGGGGCTTCCAGATTCCGATAAGCCCCCCGCCCGCAGACTCCCACAACCACCGGGCAAGGGTTGTGGGGATGAGGCCCTTGTCCCCATCAACATGGGGACAATGTGTTTTGCGGGGCTACCCCAAAGCACCCTCCCAATGTTGAGGGTATGTGGCCTGGTACGGTTCAAGAGGGGGGACGCTCTCTCGTCCCCCTCTTTTCCTGCAGCCTGCCAGGTTGCGTGCTCAGATAAGGGTCTGGTATGGATTTTAAACGGTGTTCCGCGGCTTTCGAATTTGCCGCGAACACCCCAAATAGTTTGCTGTTCAGCGAACTGGCGAACAGCCGATGTTCGAGTCGAACATGAGTTCGACTCAAACTCATCCCTAGTCTTGGGTAAAAATTAAATTAAAAAAATCAATAGGGGCAAAATTCTCTGTGTTCACCTGAACACCTGGCTGGGCAGTGAAAGGGGGGATGTTTGCTACTCCTGAATTAGGGGGAAGCCACAGAGGGTTTTCAAGGGAATAGGGAAGGCCAGCATGGGTCCTAACACTTTGGGGCTGAGATGACACCCCGCTAGTTCTTGGCCTTTGCTGCAGTGGTACTTCATTTCTTCTGGATGGCACTGTGCTGCTGGTTGATGCCACAGCACTACTTGTGGTAGCCTGTTGCTCCATGCCAGAGCACCTTCATTTCATAGGCACACTTTGCTCTTCCTCTGATTCTGTATCAGACCCACTGCTTACAACGGGTTCATATTCTGAACCAGAATCAGATGCAGACTCAGAGAGCTCCCCGCTGCTCTCGTCAGTCAAGCTAAGCTGTTGGTGTGACAGACTCACCCGGGATAGAGGCTTTTGGAGGGGACTGAATGTGAGCCTTTTGCCTACAGATTATGGGCCCTGGCATTTAGGGTACCCTTGAGGTGTTGTTACTTTGGCTTCAGGTCCTTGTCCCCCAGGACACACAGACTCTGGGGACCCTGTATTTGCCATAGTAGCAATAGTGACTGAGTCATACTGTTGGGACTCATACTGTGAGAAGATGCTAATGTCATCAACTCCACTCACCTGCCTGATGTCAGCTATAATGTGTTTAATGTAAATGAGTTTAGTCTGGCTTACCACAGGTTCTAAGGGTATTCAACTCATTGTTGTTTGTTCTAATTAACCCTGTGTTGATGTTTATGGGAATGTGTGTTGAATAGTCAATGAGCTAGGAGACGTAGTCACTTAGTCTGGGTAAAAGGATTAGTTAATTAGCTCATGTTAATTAGGTTAGGTTTTAGTCATTCTGCTGTGTATATATTTGTGTGAGATCTCAAATAAAGAGTTAGTCCATGTTAGCAACAAGCAAGTGTCGCCTTGTTTTGTGCTCAGAGAGGTTGGAATATCTGATATCTGTATACAGACTGGGAGGAAGTGGTATATGACGGAAGCACTAAAGCAGAGTGAGGGACGTTCCGTGACAGTTGGTATGCCTCCTCAGTGGAAATTTTTTTTTCGCCATACTGGAGACTGTGGGCTGTGGTGACAAACTGCTGTGGTAGGGACACTTGGACAGATATGGCTGCACTGATGGGTGCTGATGAGGCTGGTCTAATGAGACTGCACTGCTGGGTGCTGAAAAGGCTGCACTGCTGGGTTATGATGAGGGTGCACTGCTGGGTTCTGATGAGGGTGCACTGCTGGGTACTGATGAGGGTGTACTGCTGGGTACTGATGAGGGTGCACTGCTGGGTGCTGATGAGGGTGCACTGCTGGGTACTGATGAGGGTGCACTGATGGGTACTGATATGGTTGCACTGATGTACACTAATGCACCACACTGAGAATGCACTGATTATCTGGCACTGATGTGCACTAAGGTAGCACTAATGGGCACTGATGAGGATCCACTGATATGGTGGCACTGATGTGCACTATTGGGTACTGTAGTGGCACTGATGAGCGATGTAGTGGCGCAGATGAGCGTTGTAGTGGTGCAGATGAGCACTCTAGTAACGCTGATGTGTTACTGATGGCACAAATGAGCACTGTATTGGCACTAATGTGGCACTGATGAGCACTGTAGTGGCACTAGTGTGGCACTGATGGAGCACTGACGTGGCACTAGTGGCACCGATGGGCACTGTAGTGGCACAGGTGGCACTGATGGCACCGATGTGGTACTGGTGGAACAGATAAGCACTGTAGTGGCACTGGGCACTGGTGTGGCACTGACGGAGCACTGATGTGGCACTGGCAGCACAGATGGGCACTGAAGTGGCAGAGGTGGCACTCTAGTGGCACAGGTGGCACTGATGGCATCGATGTGGTACTGGTGGAAAAGATGAGCACTGTAGTGGCACTGGGCACTGGTGTGGCACTGACAGAGCACTGACGTGGCACTGGCGGCACAGATGGGCACTGTAGTGGCAAAGGTGGAACTGATGGGCACTGGTGGCACTGATGTGGCACTGATGAGCACTATAGTGGCACTGATGGCACATATGAGCACTGTAGTGGCACTGATGGACACTTTAGTGGCACTGATGGGTACTGTAGTGGCACTAGTGGCACAGATAGGTACTGTGGTGGCACTGATGGGTAGTGTAGTGGCACTGGTGGCACAGATGGGTACTGTAGTGGCACTGATGGAAAGTGTAGTGGCACTGGTGGCACTGTATGGCACAATTTAGCACTGTAGTGGCACTTGTGTGGCACTGTATGGCACTGCTGGGCACTGTAGTACTTTCACTCACTAATTCTGTCGTTTTGTCACTCAATCTCTCTTCTTTCCTCTCACTCTGTATCGGTGTGAGGAGAGAAGAGAGCTGGGACCTTTGCATGACCCCAGTTTGTTGATATTATGATCGCTTCCTCATTGGAGTGAACCCGGCGAGCATGGACACTATCGTGCACACGCCCCACCGGGCGCACGGGGAGCGAGAGTTTCGGATGACGTCCGACGGACGTCCACCCAGAACAAGCCGACGGCGCTGCAGCCGTCTTGCGGCTATGGCCCGGTCGGCATGCGGTTAAAGTACCCCAGGCATATGTAAGGGGTTAGAGCCCCAGGCATATATAAAGGGTTAGAGCCCCACATGAACACCATAAGGTGCTCATTAAAATACCAAAACATGCATGTATAAAGAATTAGAGCTCCCCAAGAGTAATATAAATTGGAGCTTCTCATTTAACTACCACAGTCATATAAACAAAGGTTAAAACCACAGGCTATATACTCTCAGAAGAAACATAGCACAGATGGTGAAAATTATAAAGGGCAATTAAGAATATATTCTACCCACACAGTAATAATCAGGATTAAAAATGTATTCTAAGCAACTGGCACGAATTATTTTTAAAAATGAGATAAAAAGCAATTTAGATCAATGTCGCTGTTTAACCCCCTGGGTACCATTGACCCTAAACGATAAATCCAATTTGTCTCGTTCTGTGAAACCTTGATCTTCTTATTATTACCCCTCCAGTGATCTTTAATTATGTTAATTAACCACTTCAATACCCGGTGCATAGCTCGGGACCCGGTGCGTGTGCCCAGCGGCCACGATGTCCGCCGGGCACCCGCGATTGCCTGTTAACCAAGCAGGACCGTGGATCTGTGTGTGTAAACACACAGATCCACATCCTGTCAGGTGAGAGGAGACCGATCTGTGTTCCCAGTACAGAGGAACACCGATCGGTCTCCTCCCCTTGTGAGTCCCCACCCCCTACAGTTAGAATCACTCCCCTAGGAAACACATTTAACCCCTCGTGTCCCCCTAGTGGTTAACCCCTTCCCTGCCTGCGACATTTATACAGTAATCAATGCAATTTTATAGCATTGATCGCTGTATAAATGTGAATGGTCCCAAAAATGTGTCAAAAGTGTCCGATGTGTCCGCCATAATGTCACAGTCATGAAAAAAAATAACAGATAGCCGCCATTACTAGTAAAAAAATTTTTTTTAAATGCCATAAATCTATCCCGCATTTTGTAGATGCTATAACTTTTGCGCAAACCAATCAACATACGCTTATTGCGATTTTTTTTACCAAACATATGTAGAAGTATACGTATCGGCCCAAACTGAGGAAATTTTTTTTATTTTTTTTAAATTTGATATTTATTATAGCAAAAAGTATAAAATATTGTGTTTTTTCAAAATTTCGCTCTTCTTTTGTTTATAGCGCAAAAAATAAAAACCGCAGAGGTGATCAAATACCACCAAAAGAAAGCTCTATCTGTGGGGAAAAAAGGACATCAATTTTGTTTGGGTACAGCGTCGCACGACCGCGCAATTGTCGTTTAAAGTGTGACAGCGCTGAAAACTAAAAATTGGTCTGGGAAGGAAGGGGGTGAAAATGCCCTGTATTGAACCGGTTAAGTAACTATTTTTGGTATAATAAAAGCTACTTCGTCCAAACCAAGGGGTGGGCCATGTGGGCACGTTATGCCCCCAGTGTGGGGAACCTATTCATGAACATGTGGGAAGAGAAGTATATCTACAAGAAAATACATCCGTAGATGAAAGTTTATCGAAGATATATTGATGATGTGATTATAGTGTGGGAAGGGACCAGTGCCATCTTAAGAGCATTATAGACCCCCGGGCAATACAGTGCACTGGGGCCCTGTCTACACAATCACACACGATTGCCCATCAAATGCAGCTTTACTGTGCCTGTGAATGCAGCCTCACTGTGCCCGTGAATGCAGCCTCACTGTGCCAACCATTGCAGCCTTACTGTGCCCATGAATGCAGCCTCACTGTGCCCACCATTGCAGCCTCACTGTGACCATGAATGCAGCCTCACTGTGCCCATGAATGCAGCCTCACTGTGCCTGTGAATGCAGGCTCACTGTGCCCAGGAATGCAGCTTCACTGTGCCCACCATTGCAGCTTCACTGTGCCCACCATTGCACCCTCACTGTGCCCGTGAATGCAGCCTCACTGTACCCACAATTGCACCCTCATTGTGCCCATGAATGCAGCATCACTGTTCCAATTATTACAGACTCACCATCGCCTGGTAACACACACACACAGCGGACATCTCCTCCTGTGTATCACAGAGCTGGCTGGGTCTGTGTTCGGTGACCATGTAACAAGGTCCGGCTCCCTAAGGGGCATTGCTAGGTGTGAAAAAGACCAGGGGCTTCAGCCTGAAGTCCAAGGCCGGCGGCGGGGGGGGGGGCTGTTAGGCCCACTTGCTGGTTGCTGCCTGTTTTACCAGTGCCCATCCATGCTGACCACTAAACTGACCTACCAGACTCCTACACTCCTGGTCCCCCCTGACACCTACATTGACCCCCCTGACACCTACACTGATCCTTCTCCTGACATCTACACTGATCCCTCTCCTGACACCTACACTGATCCCTCTCCTGACACCTACACTGATCCCTCTCCTGACACATAAACTGATCCCTCTCCTGACACCTACACTGATCCCTCTCCTGACACATACACTGATCCCTCTCCTCACACCTACACTGATCCCTCTCCTGAAACATACACTGATCCCTCTCCTGACACATACACTGATCCCTCTCCTGACACATACACTGATCCCTCTCCTGTCACATGCACTGATCCCTCTCCTGTCACATACAGCGATCCCTCTCCTGACACCTACACTGATCCCTCTCACCGATCCCCTTGACACCTACACTGATCCCTCTCCTGACACATACACTGATCCCTCTCCTGACACCTACACTGATCCCTCTCCTGAAACATACACTGATCCCTCTCCTGACACATACACTGATCCCTCTCGTGACACATACACGGATCCCTCTCCTGTCACATGCACCAATCCCTCTCCTGTCACATACACCGATCCCTCTCCTGATACCTACACCAATCAATCTCCTGACACCTACACCAATCCCCCTGACACCTACACTGATCCCTCTCCTGACACATACACTGATCCCTCTCCTGACACATACACCGATCCCTCTCCTGACACCTACACCGATCCCTCTCCTGACACATACACTGATGCCCCCCCTGACACCTACACTGACCCCTCTCCTGACACCTACACTGATCCCTCTCCTGACACGTACACTGATCCCTCTCCTGACACGTACATTGATCCCTCTCCTGACACATACACCGATCCCTCTCCTGACACCTACACCGTTCCCTCTCCTGACACCTACACCGATCCCTCTCCTGACACCTACACTGATCCCTCTCCTGACACATACACTGATCCCTCTCCTGACACATACACTGATCCCTCTCCTGACACCTACACTGATCCCTCTCCTGACACATACACTGATCCCCCCCTTACACATACACTGATCCCTCCCCTGACACATACACTGATACCTCTCCTGTCACATACACTGATCCCTCTCCTGACACCTACACTGTTCCCTCTCCTGACACATACACTGATCCCTCTCCTGTCACATAAATCAAAGAAAAGCACCCAGAGCACCAACTGCAAGAAGAGAAATTAATAATGGCATGCCTACGTATACTTCAATAGATAGTCACTGTACCTACCTAAATATATGCAGCCTAGGAATGCAAACATAGATTAGACTTATGGCAGAAGCAGGAAGTAAATCAAAAGGCTTCATTGTGGGGCACAAAACATCATATACACACTCACACACAATTACACTCACATGCAGACACATACAAATCCATACACACTCATACACACATGCAGCACAGTAAACTGACCTGCTGAACTTCTGTGTAGACCCCTCGCCCCTGGCATTCTCTGCAACACATGGGGGAGGGGGTGTGGCTGAGCCGAGACTGAGGGGGCGGATTTCTTTCTTTAGTGAATGCAGCCAGCAGGAGCCAGGAGGAGAGCTCAGTGAGTGAAATCCCAGGGCAGCCCTAAAGGGTTCTGCATAGGGATGAGCATCGCGTTCAAGTAAAACCCATGTTCGACTCGAACATCGTCTGTTCGCCCGTTCGCCGAATTGTGAACGATATGGGCCGTTTGCGCCAAATTCGTGTGGCGTGTCACGGCCCCATCGCAGTGCATTGCTGGCTGATGATTGGCCAAGCATGCACTTTGACCCGCATGCTTGGCCAAGCACAGCGCCGTCTGAACAGAGAGCCGTAATTGGCCAAAGCCAAGGAGGCTTTGGCTAATTATGGCTCAGGGGATTTAGTACACGCCCCACACTATATAAGGCCGCCTGCACGGCGGCCCTGTGTAGTGTGTGTTCCGGCGTTGAGAGAGATAGACAGAGAGACAGTGTCATTTGATTTAAGTTAGATAGATTAGGCAGGACAGTCAGTGAGTTAGCTGCACTTACAGTGTATTGTGTATATATATGCATCCCAGGTGTTGTATATATATATATATATATATATATATATATATATATATATATATATATATATATTCAGTTTAGCAAGATCAGTTCCTGTTATCTTGCTACTGACAGGCAGGCTTGTCTTGTTACAGTATTTACAGCTACCTGAAGAAAATTGTTGGTGTTCTTTTGATCCTATTAGTACCACAGTCAGGCAGCTAGACTATTTACAGTTAGTGTAGTGCGTCCTCCTCACAGTGTTAAGTTAAAGCTACAAGTTAATTTAGTGTGACCTCTGCACAGTGTTCAGCTAAAACTACAAGTTAGTGTAGTGCACAGTGTTCAGCTAAAGCTACAAGTTAGGGTAGTGCGTCCTCCTCACAGTGTTCAGCTAAAGCTACAAGTTAGCGTAGTGTGTCCTCTTCACAGTGTTCAGTTAAAACTACAAGTTAGTGTAGTGCGACCTCTGCACAGTGTTCAGCTAAATCTACAAGTTAGTGTAGTGCGTGCTCTGAACAGCGTTCAGCTAAAGCTACAAGTTAGTTTAGTGCGTCCTCCTCACAGTGTTCAGCTAAAACTACAAGTTAGTGTAAGCTACCTGTAGAAGGTTGGTGGTGATTTCCTGATCCTATCACTTCCGCAGAAAGCTAAATAAGCTACAAGTTAGTTTTTTGCGAGCTCTGCACAGTGTTCAGCTAAAGCTACCTGTAGAAGGTTGGTGGTGTTTTCCTGATCCTATCACTACCGCAGGCAGCTAAATAAGCTACATGTTAGTGTAGTGCGTCCTCCTCACAGTGTTCAGCTAAAACTACAAATTAGTGTAGTGCGACCTCTGCACAGTGTTCAGCTAAAGTTACCTGTAGAATGTTGGTGGTGTTTTCTTGATCCTATCACTACTGCAGGCAGCTAAATAAGCTACAAGTTAGTGTAGTGCGTCCTCCTCACAGTGTTCAGCTAAAACTACAAGTTAGTGTAGTGCGACCTCTGCACAGTGTTCAGCTAAAGCTACCTGTAGAAGGTTGGTAGTGTTTTCTTGACCTATCACTACTGCAGGCAGCTAAATAAGCTACAAGTTAGTGTAGTGCGTCCTCCTCACAGTGTTCAGCTAAAACTACAAGTTAGTGTAGTGCGAGCTCTGCAAAGTGTTCAGCTAAAGCTACCTGTAGAAGGTTGGTTGTGTTTTCCTGATCCTACCACTACCGCAGGCAGCTAAATAAGCTACAAGTTATTTTTTTGCGAGCTCTGCACAGTGTTCACCTAAAGCTACCTGTAGAAGGTTGGTGGTGTTTTCCTGATCCTATCACTACCGCAGGCAGCTAAATAAGCTACAAGTTAGTGTAGTGCGTCCTCCTCACAATGTTCAGCTAAAACTACAAGTTAGTGTAGTGCGACCTCTGCACAGTGTTCAGCTAAAGCTACCTGTAGAAGGTTGGTGGTGTTTTCCTGATCCTATCACTACCGCAGGCAGCTAAATAAGCTACAAGTTAGTTTTTTGCGAGCTCTGCACAGTGTTCAGCTAAAGCCACCTGTAGAAGGTTGGTGGTGTTCTCATACTACAGGCAGGCAGTTGATTTTGCTAGCTGCAGTATCAGTATATACATATATATATATATATATATATATATATATATATATATATATATATATATATATATATATATATATATGCAGCTACAGGCCATTAGTATGTCTGGAAGGCCAACAAGGAGAGGCAGACAGTCACAAGCCAATAAAAGAGGGCAAGCAGGCTCTGTGTCTAGAGGCAACAGTGCTGGTCGTGAAGATGGTGCATCCTCATCAGCACGTGGCTGGGAGACACGCTTGACCTTTTTTTCGGCAGCTGGCCATGTTGAGCCACAACATGCGGAAGACTTGGTCGAGTGGATGACCAAGCCGTCCTCATCCTCCTCACTCTCTCTCACCCATGCTCAGGGTACTTTGTCTGGCAAAGCAGCTGCCAACGCGGCCTCTTCCCTGAGCTCAATGGCATCAGTGACTCCTTCCCTAGCCCCACCATGTCCTCCTGAGGAGTCCCTCGAACTGTTTGACCACAGTGTTTAGTACATGCTCCAGGAGGATGCCCAGCATTTAGAAGGCTCTGATGATGATACTGATCTAGATGAAGGCAGTAACGTGAGCATGGACTGCAACTCCCCCTGCTGCAGCATACTGCCAGGTTTGCTCCAGTGATGAGGAGGGAGGGGATGAGGAGGTCACTGACTCAAAGTGGGTGCCTGATAGGAGAGAGGAGGAGGAGGCACATCACCAACGAGGCAGGATGCCCTCCAGGGGCCAGCCTAAGGGCAGCACACTGATTGCATCACACCCCAAAGCTCCGCATGTGCAGGGCGCTGCTGTCTCTGCGTGTTATACCAAAAGTTCTATGGTGTGGGCCTTTTTTGAGACGAGTGCATCAGATCGCACCGCTGCTATTTGCAACATATGTCTCAAGCGTATCTCGCGTGGACAAAACATCTCCCACTTGGGCACCACATGTTTGACCAGACATATGTTGACCTGCCATGCAGTTCATTGGTAAGCGTATCTAAAAGACCCACACCAAAGAACAAAGAGGACCTCTCCTTGCTCCTCATCAGCTGAGATCTCCAACCCCACTATACCTTCAGTCCTCTCTGAGACCTGCACTGAGAGGAATGAAGGTGTAGAATTAGGTGTGTCACAGCCAAGTACTTGTGGGCAATCTGCTTTCGGTACACCGACGTCAGATTGTACCAGGCAAATTTCCCTGCCCCAGCTGCTGCACCGCCGAAAGAAGTTCGCTCCCAGCCATCCACATGCCCAGCAGTTGAATGCTAGCTTGGCAAAATTGCTAGCACTTCAACTGCTGCCTTTTCAGTTGGTAGACTCTGCCCCCTTCCGTTAGTTTGTGGAATGTGCGGTTCCTCAGTGGCAGGTACCCAAACGCCACTTTTTCTCACGAAAGGCGATTCCGGTTCTCTACCGGCATGTGGAAGGCAATGTCCATGCCTCGCTGGACAGGGCGGTCAGCGGTAAGGTGCATATTACCGCTGACTCATGGTCCAGCAGGCATGGACAGGGGCGTTACCTAAGTTTCACCACACATTGAGTGACTCTGCTGGCAGCTGGGAAGGATGCAGGACAAGGTGCAGTAGTGTTGCAGGTTGTTCCGCCCCCATGCCTCCAAAATGCCACTACTAATGATTGTGACACACCTCTCTCCTCCACCCCCTCCTTTTCTTCTTCCTCCATGGCCTCTTCCTGTGCTTTGTCCTCGGAACCAGCGGTGCTCCGTAGGCGTTCAAAGGGCTACGCAAGTACGCAGGCCAAAAGATGCCATGCAGTGTTTGAGCTGGTGTGCTTAGGGGACAGGAGCCACACTGGGGCAGAGGTTCTGTCAGCTCTGCAGGGGCAGGTTCAGGGGTGGTTGACGCCACGCCAACTTAAGGCAGGAATGGTGGTTTGCGACAATGGCACCAACCTCCTCTCTGCCCTCCGTCAGGGACAACTGACCCATGTGCCCTGTTTGGCTCACATCTTTAACTTGGTGGTGCAACAGTTCTTGGGCAGGTACCCGGGCTTACAGAATGTCCTGAGGCAGGCCAGGAAAGTCTGTGTACATTTCCGCCGGTCATATAATGCCAGTGCTCGGCTGGCAGACCTCCAAAAGGAATTTAACCTGCCCAAGAACCGCCTAATCTGTGACATGCCCACCAGGTGGAACTCAACATTGGCCATGCTGCAGCGGCTGCACATGCAGCAGAGGGCCATCAATGAGTACCTGTGCGACTATGGCACCAGGACAGGGTCAGGGGAGCTTGTTTTTTTCCCCACGCCAGTGGGTCATGATCAGGGATGCATGCACTGTCCTGTCACCATTTGAGGAGGCCACGAGGATGGTGAGCAGTGACAGTGCATGCATCAGTGACAATGTCCCCCTTGTCCACCTGTTGGAGCACATGCTGCGTGGAATAATAGACAGGGCACTTGAGGCAGAACAGAGGGAGGAAGAGGAGGACTTCCTTAGCTCTCAAGGCCCCCTTTATCCAGACAGTGTTCCTGCGTGCCCGCCGATCACACAGGAAGAGGAGGAGGAGGAGGAGGAAGATTGTGTCAGTATGGAGGTGGAGCCTGGCACTCAGCATCAGCAGCAGTCTTTAAGGGATCAGTCCCAAGAAACACATGGACTTGTACGTGGCTGGGAGGAGGTGGCTGCGGACCATGTCGTCCTTAGTGACCCAGAGGACTCCGGACCGAATGCCTCAGCAAACCTACGCTGCATGGCCTCCCTGATCCTGCAAAGCCTGCGGAAGGATCCTCGTATTCGTGGTATCAAGGAGAAGGACCAATACTGGCTGGCAACCCTCCTTGATCCACGTTACAAGGGTAAGGTTGCGGACCTTATCTTGCCATCGCAGAGGGAGCAGAGGATGAAACATTTTCGGGAGGCCTTGCAGAAAGGTCTGTGCAACGCGTTCCCAAAGACTGGGAGGTTACAAACTCCTGCTTCTGGACAACGTGTTGCTGAGGCTTTGGTCAGTCAAAGAGGGAGCGGTGGAGAAGGTGGCTGTCTGACCGATGCGTTCAGACAATTTTTTAGTCCGCAGCCCCAAGGTATAATCAGTTCCAGCAACCATTGGCAGCGTCTGTTTTACATAGTGCAGGAATACCTAGGGGCAAGATCTGACTTGGACACCTTTCCCACCGAAAATCCTCTGGGTTACTGGGTCTTGAGGATGGATCACTGGCCAGAGCTTGCACAGTATGCAATTGAGCTACTGGCCTGTCCTGCATCCAGCGTTCTTTCGGAACGCACATTCAGTGCTGCTGGAGGCTTTGTAACCGATCACAGGGTGCGTCTGTCCACCAACTCGGTCGATCGACTGACCTTCATAAAAATGAATACGTCTTGGATCACCACCAGCTACCAAGCACCTGATGCTGATGTAACCGAATATTTTTTTTTGAAATCTCAGATCCCTTCAATGACTGCCTATGCTGATACTGAGTGACTATCTTGAGTAATTATCCTCTTCCCCCTCAATGATCATGCTGATAGCTTGTAAGAACATTTTTGGTTCTGGGCGCCGCCACCAGTGCCTAAGGCCCAATTTTTCAGCCCCTGTTTAACATGGGCGTGTAATTACAATTTTTGATGCAATACTTTGCAGCAGGGCTCGTTCCTGCATTCCAACTAGAGTATCTGTGAGGGGTTGCAGTGTTGTGGCACCAGCACCAGTGCCTAAGGCCCAATTTTTCAACCCCTGTTTAACAGGGGCATGTAATTACAATTTTTGATGCAATACTTTGCAGCAGGGCTTGTTCCTGCGTTCCAACTAGAGTATCTGTGAGGGGGTTGCAGTGTTGTGGCACCAGCACCAGTGCCTAAGGCCCAAATTTTCAGTCCCTGTTTAACAGGGGCGTGTAATTAAAATTTTTGATGCAATACTTTGCAGCAGGGCTCGATCCTGCGTTCCAACTAGAGTATCCGTGAGGGGTTGCAGTGTTGTGGCACCAGCACCAGTGCCTAAGGCCCAATTTTTCAGCCCCTGTTTAACAGGGGCGTGTAATTACAATTTTTGATGCAATACTTTGCAGCAGGGCTTGTTCCTGCATTCCAACTAGAGTATCTGTGAGGGGTTGCAGTGTTGTGGCACCAGCACCACCACCAAAGGCCCAATTTTTCAGCCCCTGTTCAACAGGGGCATGTAATTAGAATTCTTGATCTAATATTTCACAGCAGGGCCCGTTTCTGCGCCCACCAAGATTAACTGTGAGGACTTACAGTGTTGTGCCATCAGCACCACCAGCACCAAAGGCTCAATTTTTCAGCCCCTGTTCAACAGGGGCATGTAATTAGGATTCTTGATCTAATATTTCACAGCAGGGCCCGTTTCTGCGCCCACCAAGATTAACTGTGAGGACTTACAGTGTTGTGCCACCAGCACCACCACGACCACCAAAGGCCCAATTTTTCAGCCCCTGTTCAACAGGGGCATGTAATTAGAATTCTTGATCTAATATTTCACAGCAGGGCCCGCTTCTGCACCCACCAAGGTTAACTGTGAGGACTTACAGTGTTGTGCCACCAGCACCACCACCACCACCAAAGGCCCAATTTTTCAGCCCCTGTTCAACAGGGGTATGTAATTAGAATTCTTGATCTAATATTTCACAGCAGGGCCCGTTCCAGCGCCCACCAAGAGTAACTGTGAGGACTTACAGTGTTGTGGCACCAGCACCACCATCACCAAAGGCCCAATTTTCTGGCCCTGTTCAACAAGGGCATGTAATTACAATTCTTGATCGAATATTTCACAGCAGGGCCCTGTGAGGGCTTACAGTGTTGAGGCCACAACAACACCTAAGGCCCAAATTTCTGCTGAGTATATAGGGCAGGCCCCTACTTTCAAACATCCAACTTACAAACGACTCCTACTTGCAAATGGAAGGAGACAACAGGAAGTGAGATGAAGTCTACCCCATAGGAAGGGAAGTTCTCTCCTGTAAGAGTTAATATGGGAAAAACTTTTCTCCTTTCCACTGATGCTTTATCACCAATCCTTGTTTCACTAAAAACCCCAAATTTTCAAAAAACATTTGTCATTGGGACAAAAAGTGAGGTGAAAGAGGAGCACAGACAGTCAAACAAATGTCACAGGGGTGATAACTCTTCCCTATGTTTTCCAAAAAGCTTAAAAACAGATTTTTTTGGCTGGAGCTACACTTTAAAAATGTACCAGTTCAAAATTACAAACAGATTCTACTTAACAAAAAACCTACAGTCCCTATCTTGTTTGCACCGCCTGTATACTGCTGTTCAGAGTATATAGGGCCTGGGGGCCCCACGCCTTTCCTTGTTTTAATTTGGGTGCGGGGTTCCCCTTAATATCCATACAGAACCCAAAGTTCCTGGTAATGGACTGGAGGGTACCCATGCCGTTTGTCTCAATGATTTTCATCCATACAGCCGGGACCCGACATTACATTAAAGCCGCAAGCAGTTTTTAAATGACTTTTTTTCCCTTAAAAATTTCATTTTGTGCAGGGACTGTTCTAAACATGGGAAACACATGCCACTTTACAGGCATACTATAGACACCCCCAGGTATGATATTTAAAGGAATATTTCACTTTTTTTTTTTTTTTTACTTTAAGCATCATTAAAATCACTGCTCCCGAAAAAACAGCCATTTTTAAAAGTTTTTTTTGCATTGATACATGTCCCCTGGGGCAGGATCCGGGTCCCCAAACCCTTTTTAGGACAATACCATGCAAATTAGTCTTTAAAATGAGCAATTTTGATTTTGAACGTTCGAGTCCCATAGACGTCAATGGGGTTCTAAAGTTTGTGCAAATTTTCGGTCCGTTCGCAGGTTCTGGTGCAAACCGAACCGGGGGGTGTTCGGCTCATCCCTAGTTCTGCAATCACTTGTGCTGCTGAAGGGACGGGAGGTGTTATAGGAAGCACAGCCCAATGTGCTCTAGACTGGCTACCATGTGACCCCTCCCCCTTCTTCTCACATGTAAACTCTGCCTCCACGGAACCTGTCTAGCCTTTGTCCAAGCCCTGCTCTTACCTTACATTTGCAACTTGTAGCCAGGAGTCGGGGGCAGAGCTGGGAGAGAGAGCCACTCTGATCAGAGGTATCTTCCTCCACAGTGTGTCTGGACAGAAGTTTGGAGCTGTCAAATCTAAGCACTGATGTCGGGAATGGGCAGGGCTAGGGCCCCGCCCATCTCCGACATCAGTGCTTAGATTTGACAGCTCCAGTCACACTGCAGCCACAAGCCCCGGCTTGCCCACCAATCTCTGGCTGTTTACACTCGGGGCATGAGAAATACAAGACCCGGGGCTTTTTGGGGACGCTGGGCAGGTGAGGGCCCTCCAGGCAAGTGGGGCCCCCGGGCAACTACCCAGCGTGCCCATGCGAAAAGATGGCCCTGGAAGGGACTGTAGAATCCTTCCAGAGTTTCCTGAGCGACATGAATCAGAATAGGCATGGAATCTCTTTTACTGGCAAAATTGATAAACAACAGATTGATTTTCTGGATTTACAGGTCTTCAAGAAGAATGATGAGTTCCAAACTAGGACATTCTTTAAACCGACGGACCGCAACAGCTGTATACCTATCACCAGCTGCCACCATCCAAGATGGAAAGATAATGTGCCCAAAGGACAGCTGATAGGTTGTGGAGGAATTGTCACACTATAGAAGACTATGATGTACAAGCCAACATACTAATAAAAATATTTGAAAACAAGGGGTAGATGTACTGTTGACTCTTAAAGCTGAAGTAAAAGAGATGAATAGAAATAACCTGTTAATAATGAAAACCAAGAGAGAAAATTCCCATGCTAATGTAGCTTTTGTTACTGGTTTCAATAGCCAATATCAATCAATTGAATATATCTTTAGAAAATATTGGCCCATTTTAAAATCTGATAAAGTTTTCACAAAAATCCTGCCAAAAAAACCCCAAAGTTTGTATATAGAAGAGCTCCAACCCTCAGGGACAAACTTGTCCACAATGTTATAGACCCACCAAAAACAGTGAAGTTGTTCTCTGAAATGAAAGGGTTCTATAAACTCATCACTTGTAGTAGTACGCATGTGACCTATGTTATTGAGTGCCCCTGTCATTTACAATATGTGGGTAGGACCACTAGGCCACTCAATGTACGCATAAGAGAACATATTAACATCAGGAATGGGTTCCCCAAACACACCTTATCTAGGTACTTTAAGGAGGCACATAATAGTGACCCTAGTGGTCTGATCTCCTATGGGATTGACATAACGAGACAGGTTGGATTTATCATTTAGGGTCCCTGGTACCCAGGGGGTTAAATGTCGACATTGATCTAAATTGCTTTTTATCTCATTTTTAAAAATAATTCTTGCCAGTTGCTTAGAATACATTTTTTAATTCTGATTATTACTGTGTGGGTAGAATATATTCTTAATGGTCCTTTACAGTTTCACCATCTGTGCCATGTTTCTTTTGAGAGTATATACCCTGTGGTTTTAACCTTTGTTTATATGACTGTGGTAGTTAAATGAGCACCTCCAATTTATATTACTCTTGGGGGGCTCTAATTCTTTATACATGCATGGGGCTCTAACCCCTTACATATGCCTGTGATACTTTAAACACGTTGTGTACTTCCAAATGTATACCCATATGTTAGGTATAATATTACATATTATTCTTTATACATAAATTTTGTTTTCTGGCCTATTCTATTATATATTAAAACACAAATAAAAACTTTTTTTAGACTCATCTAAATATCTTAATTTTTAATTATATTTGTTATTTCCCTTGTTTTCTAGCCATTATGGCTATATAGAGGGTTTTAGCCTTGTTTATTGCTTTTTTATGATCTTTGGGCGATCATAATTATTCCACCTATCGTATTAATTTCTTACAAACATGTCTGGTCTTTATGATTATTATATCCAATGTTATCTTCTTCCCTTTTAATTTGGTTTTATTTATTGTCTGTTTAAAATGTTTATATGTATGTATTACACTTTTACCTGTTAATATCTGGCTTGTTATAGCAAGTGGAGGTTACCATGGTATATAAATTCCAGACTGCTAGGGGACTTTGACATTTAGCCCGTCTGGTATTGTTATATTGTTCATATTACATGTTTACGGCCGTTTTACATGCTTGCCGAGTTGTCTGTTAGTTGTGGGTAGGGATGAGCTTCGAGTTCGAGTCGAACTCATGTTCGACTCGAACATTGGCTGTTCGCAAGTTCGCCGAACAGCGAACAATTTGGGGTGTTCGCGGCAAATTCGAATGCCGCGGAACACCCTTTAAAAGTCTATTGGAGAAATCAAAAGTGCTAATTTTAAAGGCTAATATGCAAGTTATTGTCATAAAAAGTGTTTGGGAACCTGGGTCCTGCCCCAGGGGACATGGATCAATGCAAAAAAAAGTTTTAAAAACGGCAGTTTTTTCAGGAGCAGTGATTTTAATAATGCTTAAAGTCAAACAATAAAAGTATAATATCCCTTTAAATTTCGTACCTGGGGGGTGTCTATAGTATGCCTGTAAAGGGGCGCATGTTTCCCGTGTTTAGAACAGTCTGACAGCAAAATGACATTTTGAAGGAAAAAACTCATTTAAAACTACCCGCGGCTATTGCATTGCCGACAATACACATAGAAGTTCATTGATAAAAACGGCATGGGAATTCCCCAAAGGGGAACCCCGAACCAAAATTAAAAAAAAAAATGATGTGGGAGTCCCCCTAAATTCCATACCAGGCCCTTCAGGTCTGGTATGAATATTAAGGGGAACCCCGGGCAAAATGTAAAAAAAAAATGACGTGGGGTTCCCCCTAAATTCCATACCAGACCCTTCAGGTCTGGTATGGATTTTAAGGGGAACCCCGCGCCAAAAAATAAAAAAAAACGGCCCCCCCCCTGAACCGTACCAGGCCACATGCCCTCAACATTGGGAGGGTGCATTGGGGTAGCCCCGAAAAACACCTTGTCCCCATGTTGATGAGGACAAGGGCCTCATCCCCACAACCCTGGCCGGTGGTTGTGGGGGTCTGCGGGCGGGGGGCTTATCGGAATCTGGAAGCCCCCTTTAACAAGGGGACCCCCAGATCCCGGCCCCCCCTGTGTGAAATGGTAAGGGGGTACTTACCCCTACCATTTCACTAAAAAACTGTCAAAAATGTTAAAAATGACAAGAGACAGTTTTTGACAATTCCTTTATTTAAATGCTTCTTCTTTCTTCTATCTTCCTTCATCTTCTGGTTCTTCCTCCGGCGTTCTCATCCAGCATCTCCTCCGCGGCGTCTTCTATCTTCTTCTCCTTGGGCTGCTCTGCACCTATGGCATGAGGGGAGGCTCCCGCTCTTCTCTTGTTCTTTTCTTCTTCTCTTCTTCTCGTCTTCATTTTCTTCTCCGGGCCGCTCCGCACCCATGCTGGCATGGAGGGAGGCTCCCGCTGTGTGACGGCGTCTCTTCGTCTGACGGTTCTTAAATAACGGGGGGCGGGGCCACCCGGTGATCCCGCCCCCTCTAACGCACGGGACATGACGGGACTTCCCTGTGGCATTCCCCGTGACGTCACAGGGAAGTCCCCTCAAGTCACCGTGCGTCAGAGGGGGCGGGGTCACCGGGTGGCCCCGCCCCCCGTTATTTAAGAACCGTCAGACGAGGAGCGCCGTCACACAGCGGGAGCCTCCCTCCATGCCAGCATGGGTGTGGAGCGGCCCGGAGAAGAAAATGAAGAAGAGAAGAAAAGAAGAGAAGAGCGGGAGCCTCCCCCCATGCCATGGGTGCGGAGCGGCCCGAGAAGAAGAAGATAGAAGACGCCGCGGAGGAGATGCTGGACGAGAACGCCGGAGGAAGAGCCAGAAGAGCCAGAAGAACCAGAAGAACCAGAAGATGAAGGAAGATAGAAGAAAGAAGAAGCATTTAAATAAAGGAATTGTCAAAAAGTGTCTCTTGTCATTTTTAAAATTTTTGACAGTTTTTTTGTGAAATGGTAGGGGTAAGTACCCCCTTACCATTTCACACAGGGGGGCTGGGATCTGGGGGTCCCCTTGTTAAAGGGGGCTTCCAGATGTCGATAAGCCCCCCGCCCGCAGACCCCCACAACCACCGGCCAGGGTTGTGGGGATGAGGCCCTTGTCCTCATCAACATGGGGACAAGGTGTTTTGGGGGGCTACCCCAAAGCACCCTCCCAATGTTGAGGGCATGTGGCCTGGTACGGTTCAGGAGGGGGGGGCGCACTCTCGTCCCCCTCCCTTTTCCTGTGGCCTGCCAGTTTGCGTGCTCGGATAAGGGTCTGATATGGATTTTTGGGGGGACCCCACGCCTTTTATTTTTTTTTTTGGCGCGGGGTTCCCCTAAAAATCCATACCAGACCTGAAGGGTCTGGTATGGAATTTAGGGGGAACCCCACGTCATTTTTTTAAAAAATTTTGGCCGGGGTTCCCCTTAATATCCATACCAGACCTGAAGGGCCTGGTATGGAATTTAGGGGGACTCCCACGTCATTTTTTTTTAAATTTTGGTTCGGGGTTCCCCTTTGGGGAATTCCCATGCAGTTTTTATCAATGAACTTCTATGTGTATTGTCGGCAATGCAATAGCCGCGGGTAGTTTTAAATGAGTTTTTTCCTTCAAAATGTCATTTTGCTGTCAGACTGTTCTAAACACGGGAAACATGCGCTCCTTTACAGGCATACTATAGACACCCCCCAGGTACGAAATTTAAAGGGATATTACACTTTTATTGTTTGACTTTAAGCATTATTAAAATCACTGCTCCTGAAAAAATGGCCGTTTTTAAAACTTTTTTTTGCATTGATCCATGTCCCCTGGGGCAGGACCCAGGTCCCCAAACACTTTTTATGACAATAACTTGCCTATAAGCCTTTAAAATTAGCACTTTTGATTATTCATGTTCGTGTCCCATAGACTTTAACGGTGTTCGCGTGTTCGAACAAACTTTTTTCCTGTTCGCATGTTCTGGTGCGAACCGAACAGGGGGGTGTTCGGCTCATCCCTAGTTGTGGGCCTTTGTGCTTGCTATTAGCATAATTGGCTCTAGCCTGTGTTGACGCCTCCATTTGCTACTATATATTGACTTGAGGTGTACCAAGATGGCTACGCCTCAGATGACGTCCGGTGACAAAACGCATAAGTCGGGACTTGGTACACATCGACGTCAACGTCACTTCCAGTTACTTTCACTACACGCTCTTTGTCCCTGCAGGGGTGAGGGCTTCTGGTGATTTCATCACGCTATGGGAACACCCGGATTGGTCAAGCATCTTACTACACACTCTTTGCCCCTGCAGGGGTGAGGGCTTCTGGTGAGTGTACATACTTGAGGGGAGCACAAGAAGTCACCTTTATTTGGATGCACTTGGTCACTTTATATTTTTTGCACAAGAAGTCACTTTATTTTTGCACAGAAGAGGATATAAAGTTGCCATCTTTTGGATACTAGCTATATGGACTTGTTTCTCTATAGTGTCGTATATGTTTCATATATAACCCCTAATAATCAGTTATTTACAGATTTTTTTATCAAACAACTATCTTGGACACTCTATATTGTAATTAAGGAATCACTTATTATCTGATGATTTTTAATAATTTGTTTTATTTATGTTTTTTCGTTGAGAAAGGCTATCTATAGAGTACAGGTGTCCCGAATATGTAACATACAGAGTACAGGTGTCCCGAGTATGTAACATACAGAGTACAGGTGCCCCGAGTATGTAACATACAGAGAGCATATATCCCGAGTATGTAACATACAGAGTGCAAAGAGTGCAGGTGCCCCGAGTATGTAACATACAGAGTAGAGGTGCCCCAAGTATGTAACATACAGACTTCAGGTGTCCCGAGTATGTAACAGACAGAGTGCAGGTGTCCCGAGTATGTAACATACAGAGTACAGGTGTCCCGAGTATGTAACATACAGAGTACAGGTGTCCCGAGTATATAACATACAGAATACAGTTGTCCCGAGCATATAACATACAGAGTACAGGTGTCCCGAGTATATAACATTCAGAGTGCAGTTGTCCCGAGTATATAACATACAGAGTGCAGGTGTCCCGAGTATATAACATACAGAGTGCAGGTGTCCCGAGTATATAACATACAAAGTGCAGGTGTCCCGAGTATATAACATACAGAGTGCAGGTGCCCCCTGAGTATATAACATACAGAGTGCAGGTGTCCTGCACTCTGCGGACGGATTACAGGAGATAATCTGAGACTGCGGACAGATCACATGAGATAATCAGAGACAGTGGACGGATTACAGGAGATAATCAGAGACTGCGGATGGATTACATGAGATAATCAGAGACAGTGGACAGATTACAGGAGATAATCAGAGACTGCGGATGGATTACAGGAGATAATCAGAGACTGCGGACAAATTACATGAGATAATCAGAGACTGCAGACAGATTACAGGAGATAATCAGAGACTGCGGACAGATTACAGGAGATAATCAGAGACTGCGGACAGATTACAGGAGATAATCAGAGACTGCGAACAGATTACAGGAGATAATCAGAGACTGCGGACATATTACAGGAGATAATCAGAGACTGCGGACAGATTACAGGAGATAATCAGAGACTGCGGACAGATTACAGGAGATAATCAGAGACTGCGGACAGATTACAGGAGATAATCAGAGACTGCGGACGGTTTACCCTTATCTTAGGGTCCCTACTACCCTCTTACATCAGTGACCCCCTGCAGATTCTTTTCAGCAGATGGCAGGGCAGTCTGACTGTGGCGTGGAGCTTTTTTACACATACCTTCATTTTTCTGATACCAGTCCAGGGCACTGAGTCCAGGAATTGGCCCTCTTCTCCTCTCCCACTTCCCCTCCTTGCAGTACATCTGAAATTTGTGAAAAAGCCACGCATTGTGCACTGGGTCACTGGACCGCTACCCCCTACCAGAGCCGAGCCACGCTAAGCCAAGCTGTCAAAGGAGCTCCCCGCCCGAGTAAAGCTGAGATGTCAGCGGAGCGCCCCGCCCCCCACCCGACCCAAGATGTCAGTGGAGCGCCTCCCCCCATTCGACCTGAGATGTCAGCGGAGCACCTCACTCCCCACCCGGCCTGAGATTTCAGCGGAGCGCCTCGCCCCCCACCCGACCCGAGATGTCAGCGCCAGTGGAACGCCTTGCCCCCACCTGACCTGAAATGTCGGCGGAGCGCCTCATCCCCCACCCGACCTGAGATGTCAGAGGAGCGCCTTGCCCCCACCCGACCCGAGATGTCAGCGGAGCGCCTTGCCCCCACCCGACCCAAGATGTCAGCACCAGCAGAACGCCTTGCCCCCTCCTGACCTGAGATGTCGGCGGAGCGCCTCGTCCCCCACCCAACCTGAGATGTCAGAGGAGCGCCTTGCCCCACCCGACCCGAGATGTCGGCGGAGCGCCTCGCCCCCCACCCGACCCAAGATGTCAGCGGAGCGCCCCACCCCTCACCTGAGCCAAGATCTAAAGTGGCCTGCAGAGAGGAGAGAGAGGGAGGAGGGGGAGGATGACAGCGGCATTGGCTGGATCAACACAGGAGCTTGCCTTGTTCCCATACATTGAAAATTATGGACCAGATGGGGAGTGCAAAGCTCCCCTTTTTTCCACAAACATAACTCTGCTCTTGGGGGGTTCAGACACCCCTAACCCCCCCCTTATCTACGTCCATAGACGTTCATAAAAAGGTGAAAAGAAAACAGCGTGGGTGTCCCCCCCAATCCATACCGGTGCCCTTCGGGTCTGGTATGGATTTTAAGGGGAACCCCATGCCAAAATTTAGAATTATCGATCACCTGCTGCACTTGCAGGGCTCTGATGAGGAACATGGCAGGGTCTGCATCCCTTTTGTCGGGATTTACCTTACTTGGTAGTATCTCAGCAAAAATTACATTTTTGTTCAGGGTATGCCCAAAATCTGACTTGTATTTTAGTGCAGTTCTGGGTGAATCAGTGAGCCAATCATACAAGCAGGAAATGACATATTGTATCTGGGTTCTATATACCATCTGTGTACAGAAAGTCTCTAGGCTGCCATATTGCATTTTACAGAGGACTGCAGTGTTGCAGATTGATAAGGAATGGCCATTGTTAAACTCTTGATGACCTGCTGACAGTAGATGTACTTGAGCGGAATTCCGTTGGAGTTCCGTCGGAGAAACCTTCGAAGTTTATTCCGACGGCAAAACCGATCGTGTGTACGCGGCATAACTCAGTGTACAGAGAACAATGATCTGTCTGTTTCTTCTCCCTTAAAAGCAGGGAGAAAAAACAGCCAGATCAGTACATAAAAGCAGCACACATTACACATTGTTAGGCACAAAATTAACCCCTTAAATGCCCCCTTGTAGTTAACCCCTTCCTAGCCAGTGTCATTAGTACAGTGTCAGTGTACAGTATTATCACTGATCACTGTATTAGTGTAGCAGTAATTTTTTTTTTGTTCAACATTTTCGTTTTTCGTTTTTGCGTTTTATATAATTAAAAAATAAATGTAAAAAAACAGCAGTGATCAAATACCACCAAAAACAAGCTCTATTTGTGTGAAAAAAAGGATATAAATTTAATTTGCGTACAGTGTTTCAGGACCATGCAAATAAGTAGCACAAAATGGTCTGCCCATGAAGGGGTTAAAACCTTGCAGTGGTCACGTGGTTGTTAATAATAACATTCCGTGACAATATGACTTAAGTGGCAATTGTTTATGCTATATATTTATGCTATATATATATTGTTTATGCTATATATATATATATATATATTTATTTGCTTTTTTATTTTTTCCTCATGAAAGTGAACTTATCCTTTAACAGGGGAGGATCATAAAACGCAGCAGAGTATTTATACGTTTCTTTTTGCATGTACCGACTCATTCTTTAACAAAATATTTAAGACAAAATGTGTTGAGTGAAGTTGAGGCACGCATCAGATATTCTTCGGTTCCAGGGAGGTCATAGCAGAGATGTCAGTTTCAGTTGTCAGGCTGAGATCAGCCCATAGCAGAGAGTGCAGGAAGCAGAAAGTGGACCTTTGTCATTGAGCGATATAAATTAGAGGAAAGCAGCACAGAGAGATGTGAGTCCAATGCTTTTTCAGTTTTTCCATAAAAGAAAAAAATGGTTTTAACAATATTTAACTATCTGGAACCTTTTATACTTATAGAATTTTTTTTTCTACTGCACAACAAATTAGACTTTTTGGAGGAGAAGAAGTGGATCGGAGAACGACTACGAAAAAAAGACACAAACGTCATTTACTTCTGGTGAGTCACCCATGAGGACACTGCAAATTCGTTCTTGGAGTGATCTTCATGTCACGGTGTGTTGAAGAAAAAAAAAAAAGTCATATGTTTAAGGCATTGAAAGAGACTTGTTTGCTTTCACTCACCTTTTATTTGTTACTTGTTGCAAAAATTGTTGTAGAGTCTTGAAAGGTTGTGTATAATTATATCCATTTGTGAAACAAAGCATAGACGTTTATTCATTCCTAGACATGTGCATTTCGTTTAGTTCCGAATCGAAATTCGGACGAAATTTTCATTATTCAGACATTCGGATGCATCCGAAATACCGAATTACAATACTAACGAATTTAAACGAATCCGAAATGTTTCGAATCAAAAACCCACGGACGAAATTAGAATCGAATTCGAAAACAAATTCGAAATCTATTCGATTCGAAAACAAATTCGAAATCTATTCGATTCGAAAACAAATTCAAAATCTATTCGATTCGAAAACAAATTCGAAGTCTATTCGATTCGAAAACAAATTCGAAATCTTTTCGACTCGAATTCGAAAACAAATTTGAATCGAATTAGAAAAAAATATAAATTGATTTCTAAAAAAGAATACAATAAAATAGAATATAAAATAATAAAACAATAGAATAAAAATAAAAGAATAGTAAAGAATAGAATAGAATTTAATAGAATGTAATAAAATACAACAGAATATGACCATCTTCTGAAATTCGAATTTCGAATAGTATAAATTCGAATTCGAAAATAGATTGGAAAAGAACAAATATCAAAACAATGGAAACGAAAATAATATATATTATATATTATTCTATGCAGTTCTGTTGTTTTTCTAATTTTTTTTATTATTTTACATTCTATTCTAATATGAAATCATTCTATACTAAATTTCAATTTCGGAAGATGGTTATATATATATATATATATATATAATTCTATTCTTTTCTACTCTATTCTAATCTTATCTAATGGAATTTGAATTCATTCTATATGAATTTCGAATTTCAGAAGATGGTTATATATATAAATGTAAAACCATTTTCCGAAATTCAAATTTCATATAGAATGAAATAGAATTTGAATAGAAAAGATTAGAAGATTAGAATAGAAATAGAAAATATACAAGAAAAACAATAGAACAGAATAGAATAAAATATAATATATATATTTTATTCTATTCTGTTCTATTGTTTTTCTATTCTATTCTATTCAATTCTAAACTTTTCTATTCTAATTTTAATATATTCTATATGAATTTAAAATTTTGGAAGATGGCTATATATATATATATATATATATATATATATATATATATATATAGCCCTCTTCTGAAATTTGAAATTCATATAGAATTCATATAGAATTCAATTCTATATAGAATTTCAATTCAAATTTTAATAGAAAAAAATAGAATAGAATAGAATAGAGTAACAATAGAACAGAATCGAATAAAATATAATATATTATTCTATTCTGTGCTATTGTTTTTCTTGTCTATATATATATATATATATTTATTTCTGATCTGATCTATTGTTTTTCTAAGATATTATTTTCTATTCTATCCAAATTCAATTTCATTCTATAATAAAACCATTTTCGCATTTGAATATAAAAGATTAGAATAGATTAGAAAATAATAGAAAAGAATATCATAGAAAAACAAAAGAACAGATCAGGAAAAAAAAATTATATACACACACATATATATATATATATATATATATAACCATTTTCCGAAATTCGAATTTTATATAGAATGAATTCGAATTAGAACAGAATAGAATAAAATATAATATATATATATTAGATTATTTTCTGTTCTATTGTTTTTCTATTCTAATCTTTTCTATTCGAATTTGAATTCATTCTATATGAATTTCGAATTTCAAAAGATGGTTTTATATATATATTAACCATTTTCCGAAATTTGAATTTCATATAGAATGAATTCGAATAGAAAAGATTAGAGTAGAAATAGAAAATAGACTAGAAAAACAATAGAACAGAATTGAGTAAAATATAATGTGTATATATATTATATTTTATTCTATACTGTTCTATTTTTTTTCTATTCTAGGTTACCCTGCTCTTGAGTTTGATGCTGAATAAAAAAACTCATCCACGTTAGCATAATTTCGAATTCTCCACCTGACCGAGTCCCACGTCTCCCCTAAGGTCCTCATTCCATGCCAGAAATCATCAGATATCCCATCCTGACCATTTATGTGAGGGCTTACATATGGTAGTTAGTTAGTTACTCCATGTCTGACCCTATACCATCCTATCAAATATAATGAACAACTGAGATGGTCAGGTTGAAAACAAAGTTCCATTTGGTTTGTGATGATTTGGCATGGAATGATCCCCTACTAAGTCCCACCTCATACCTCCTGCCCTGCCCTGCCATTTTCCTGTCCAAGGTTAGCTACTGATCTGGTAGTCTAACTTAAATAGTTGTCCTTTTGAGACAACTGTGTCATTTAGTATCATTAAAAATAAATGGGACAGCTGTATCTTTTGTACATATAAATTAAAACTTTAAAACATTCAGTTCGTGAAACTTACCTGCTAAAAGTCCTCCTAACTCCTGTTGTTTCCACTCCCTCTGCCTTCTTCTCAAATCTCCAATACTTAGGACACTGAAACACAAACGCATTCCCTTTAAGTTTGGGATAAGCAAGCAACACCATGAAGGGGAAAGGCAAACCGTTTGGCAGTGCGACTGCGCACATGGTCATGCAATATGTCAGGAAAGCACAGACCATGCATGAGTGCAAACAGCACCTTGGAGGATTGCCTTCTGTCGGGGTTTCACTACCTTGACAGGTGTCAAAACTGGCTTAAGCTGCTGGATTTGTATTTATTAAGTTAATAAAAATGTTGTAGTTTTGGTTGTTGTGTTATGCAGCTTGCCAACCTGGCTGTTGCTTGCTTACTCCTATACTTGTAGTACTGGTGGTGGAAATAGTGGTGATACTGAGTCTGCTGCTATGCTAATATACATACAGACACATGAAAATGAAGGCCTACAATGGTACTACGATTCTCCTATACCCCCACCACCAAAATGTTTTTTCGTTCAACCCTCTAATGGCACCTACATCGTGGCAAAAAGTTTTTTGCTGCTAATATATCCAGTTCACCAAGATATTCATGCAATTTCCAGGCCACATTGTTGGCAACATGGCACTTGTAAGTTGGCACTCTGGAAAGTCATCATCCACAACAAGGAAGGAAAGACTGTTATCGCGTTGCCGTGAGTCAGAAATAGGTGAGTTGCTCAACTGCCCACATACTCCCCCATCCATCATTGATTTCCATTCATTTATGTAACTCTTGTTTTATTTGCCAATGTAGTGTAAGTACCACTGGAATGAGTGGATGAGACTTCATCATGACAGACACATACAAGTTGAAGACTTCACAGGTACGCATTAACCATACACATCTTTGAGGATGTAAAAATAACGGCAAACATGTATGTAGGGATGCACAATAGCAGTATTGGATACTAGTAATTATTTCTCTGTACTCGTCTTCAATACCAAAGACCATTCAGGTGCATCCAGGTACTGTTATGCCGCGTACACACGGTCGGACTTTTCGTCTACAAAAGTCCAACGGACGCTGACAGACTAAAGCTGGCTGGTAATCCGATCGTGTGTGGGCTTCTCCGGACTTTCAACGTACTTTTTTAGCCTCAAATCAACTTTCGACGTACTTTAGATTTGAAACATGCTTTAAAACTTTACGACGGACTCGAGTCTGGTCGAAAAATCCGCTCGTCTGTATGCTAGTCCGACGGACAAAAACCCACGCTAGGGCAGCTATTGGCTACTGGCTATGAACTTCCTTATTTTAGTCCGGTGTACGTCATCACGTAAGAATTCGACGGACTTTTGTGTGATCGTGTGTAGGCAAGTCTGTTCGTTAGAAAGTCCGCCGCAAGTCCGTCGAAAGTCTGTCGGAAGTCTGTCGGAAGTCTGTCGAACAGGCTGTCTGACTTTTGTAGACGAAAAGTACGACCGTGTGTACGCGGCATTAGAGAGCGTGACGCCAGCTTCACAGTTTATCAGGAAGCCAGGCCTCCCAGATTCTTGATTGTCAGTCATTTGGTATTGACGAATACAGATCAAAAATTGCTCGTATCCAATATCGGTATCAGTGGATCTCTACATAGAGGGAATCTCAAGTGATGCATGCATGTTCATTTCAAACCTAAAATCAAGAAAGCTGTATACTGAACACTTATACACTTTTCCAGATCATTATATGTTGTAGTCCAAAGTTTCTGTAACAGAAATGGAAATAGTATTAGTATTCATTACTAATACTTTTTCCATTTCTGTTACTGCAACTTTGAACTAGAACATATAATGATGCGGAAATAAAAAGAGGATAGTAAGGTCAGCGAGCCAGTATAATACCTAGCTAAATCTAAATGAAGTTGTTGGTGACAACTGGCAAAGATGTTCTTTTTAAGTTGATGATTACCATGTGTGATAGCATGTGTGTTATTATCAAGCAATAAGCAACCAGATATGTAATAAACTCTAAAATATCACATAATAATCAAAATAAAGGCACTAAAGTATGCTTTTATTTGGCGAAAATTATTTGCATTTATTTGCACAAACAAACGTAGAAAAATAACATGTATGTTAACACGTATACATATATATATATATATATCTACAACTCTAAACAAAACGGTGAACTGAGCTGCTTTGGGTCCTGGGGCAGAGGAAGAACTAACCCTCAGTTTTCAGAAGGAGAGGGTTCTCTGCTGCTTTCTGTACTAACAGACAAGCTCCCAGGCAATGGAGCATTGTGCCTGGAAATTGCTTCCATCAATGAGAGTCTCAAATGCTCCATTGCCTGGTTGTGCTGTTGGTTTACCCGGCTCAACAACAATTCAAAATGGTCCATTTGCTGTCTGCCTATGAGATGTATGGTCCGGGTAAGCCTTCTGATGTCCCGTGACTGCCTTCGATTTTCAGTTGTCAATCTCCTCACTTCACTAAGGAGCCTCTCAATTTGTGCAGTTAAGCCCGGTGCAGTTGGCACCCGGACAGGAGGTGGCGACTGCAGTACATGCACACTGGGAGCAGCAGTACATGGTGGCAGCAGCATGCCTGAACTTTGGCCCCTGACCTCCTCCTCTGGCCATGGGGAGAAGGCAGGAGTCTGTGACATAGCAGGTTTCAGCTCTATACCCTCCAAAATAAGGACAGGCGAGTGCGGGCTGCACTGCGCTCTCCCCTCTGGCTGGTCTTGTTGATCTAAAATAGAAGAGATAGCAAATGTTGACGATAGCATTCATAAACAATTCTAGGTTACACATACAAACATTAGGGTTGATTTACTAAGGCCTCTTTCACACGGATGATCCGTATGTCCGTTTTTCATCCATCCATTTTCGGATGAAAAACGGACATACAGTCATCCCTATGGAGCGTCGGATGTCAGCGGTGACATGTCCGCTGACATCCGACCCGCTTCGATCCGAAAAGTGTAACGGAGGAAAAACCTACTTTTCCCTCCGTTTTCGGATCGGATCGGATGACGACGGACACTACGGACCATCATCATCCGATCCCCCCATAGGGGAGAGCGGCGCTCTGACAGGTCCGTCGCTGCACAGTGTGCAGCGATGCACCTGTCATCTTCCTGCTCAGCGGGGATCGGCGGAGCTATCCCCGCTGAGCAAGCGGATGTTCACGGGGCGGATCATGACTGATCTGCCCCGTGTGAAAGAGGCCTAACACTGGACACAGTGCTAACTCTGGTGAAGCTATGCAGAAACCAATCAGCTTCTAACTTTAGCTTGTTTAATTAGGCTTTCCCAAAAAAATCTGGAAGCTGATTGATTTCTCTGCAGAACTGCACCACATTTTACACTGTAATTTTGTGTAAATCCACTTCATTGTTTACTACTTTAAAACACAACACTTCACTGTATGATTTCATGGAGAAGTGATTGAAGTATGAGTTGTGTGTATGAAAATGGATGGTAATATCTTTTATATGTTAACCCTTTCATGACTAAGCCTATTTTTGACATTTGGTGTTTAAGTAAGTTAAAATCCGTATTTTTTTGCTATAAAATTACTTAGAGCCCCCAAACATTATATATATTTTTTTGCAGAGAATCTAGAGGATAAAATGGTGATTGTTGCAATATTTTTTATCACACCGTATTTGTGCAGCGGTGTTTTAAACACAACATTTTTTTGGTAAAAGGGACACTTTCATGAATTTAAAAAAGAAAAAAACAGTAAAGTTAGCCCAATTTTTTGGTATAATGTGAAAGATGATGTTATGCCGAGTAAATAAATACCAAACATGTCACGCTTTTTAATTGCACGCACTCGTGGAATGGTGACAAAGTACGGTACCTAAGAATTTCCATATGCGACGCTTTAAATTTTTTTTACGGTTACCAGGTTAGAGTTACAGAGGAGGCCTAATGCTAGAGTTATTTATCTCGCTGTGACGATCGCGGCGATACCTCACATGTGCCATTTAACCACCATTAACATCTGCGGGCGCAACTTCCGTATGCGTTTTTTAGTGAGCGAGCTCGCGGGGACAGGGGCGCTTTAAATTTTTGGATGACTTTTATTGCTGTCACAAGGGATGTAAACATCCCTTGTGACAGTCATAGGTGGTGACAGGTACTCTTTATGGAGGAATCGGGGAACTAAAAGACCCCCGATCCCTCCTTTGCACTTCACAGTATTCAGATCGCCATTTTGGGCAATTCTGAATACTGTATATTTTTTTTTAAAACAGGCGCCACTGGCAACCGAGTAGACGGGAAGTGAGGTCATGACGTCGCTTCCGCATTTACAATTAGAAGACTGGAACGAAGCCGCTCTCAGCTTCGTTCCAGACTGTCAGCAGCCGGCAGTAGCCGAGGTGGCAGATTGGTGATCAGGCCTCCCGATGGATCGGGAGGCCTGGTAAGAGCAGCAGGAGGCGGCGGAAGGGGGGGGGTATGGGGGGGAGTCCCCTCTCGCTCCTCCGGTATAACAGCCGAGCAGCTTTTAGCCTCATCGGTTGTTATACTTGGAAAGCCGATCGCCCGCTCTACAAAACAGTAACGGGATGATGCCTGCAGCTGCGGGCATCTTCCCGGTATAACCCCTGAAAGTCTATGCTGCACATCTGCGTACGCTCGGCGGGAAGGGGATAATAATGACTGTGTGTAATGTGTAGATGATTATGGTGTGTCCTGTTTCTTTATATTGGCAGCTTGTGTACTTACCCTGAGGAGTATTGGGCCGCTGTTTTCTGCCAGATGACGCTGGAGGGATACGGCTGGGGCTTTCTGTTAAAGATGGAAGAAAAGAGTCAAGGTAATGTTCCAGATAAAGTTAAGTCAACAGCGCTATTTATTTTTGCCTGTTATAAGTTGTACTACAACATCAAAGCATTATAAATAAAAGTTACCCCAGATGTATCCTGACTCCTTGTGTCATAAATTACTGTATTCCTAACTTATTGGCCAAACTGTAATTGCCCAAAAATATACTGACACAAAGATCGAAGTAAAATGTCTGTTTTCTTTTGGTTGACGATCCTTTGGAGGCAAAGTATCAAAAATGTTTCCCTTGTATCTGTGTAAACTACTTCCATGGTCCCTCCCTACCGCTCGGCACCGACTCGGAGACTAACCACATTCTGCAGATACACCATTGTAACTACCAGTTAATCCACCATAACTGGCATTCCACCGGGGACCCATACCTTAGATGGGTCCCAATCATCTGAGCACAGCAAGTTATTTTAAAATACCTCCAAAGACCCAACCGAACGTACCCTGTAAAATAAACAAAAACAACCAATACAACAAAAAAGTAAGCATAGAAGGAACCAAGCCGATGTAGGGAGGGAGGGCGGGCAGGAATGCTTCTCCTCCTCGTGTACTCCTAGGATGTCTGATTTCACCTTGTCTCCCCCACACTCCTGGCTTTTTGCAGTCCCTCCTCCACGCTGTCTGCCCAATCCCCTGCAGCCCCATGTTGTCTGACAACATGTTTTTATCCCGACTTGCCCGGCTTCCCTATGCTCCTAATCATGCTAGCACTACGTTGTTTTTTTTATGTTTGGGCTTCGAGCTAATACTCTGTCTGTACTCACAAAAAAGTGCACTGAGGTGAAATAAAGTGGATTGTGTACCCTACTTTGTCATTTTAACACTACAGGTGATAAGGCTTACCGGTACGTAAAATGAATATTATTTAGGAGATATCCTCCTCAGATGCAGCCGCTGAGGCCAGCGGTGGTGCATGCGCTCTGAAGGTCCGCTGGACCCTGCAGAAAAATCAAACCTCTTCACCAGTAAAAGGACTCCCACGCACATGCGTGGGAGAGACCTCATTGCAGCTCCGGCCACTCAGAAGCGCCGGAGCCCGCGACCGCGGAAGAGACGGTGAGGCAACGTGTCAGCCCGCTCAGCGCTGACCGGGTCGGCCTGCAGGGGCCTCATTCTAAAGTATTTCATAGAAATTCATAATGTGCAATGCATACTAGCACATTATGCCATTGTCTTGCAGGTTTCTTTTTTTTTTCTTCTGTGGTTTAAAGCCGCTTTAATTTGCACTGGAACTGTAAAATCAAATCTAAAGTTGCTAATGTGTTAAAACAGATGTTATATTTTTTGGCAAATTGAACAATGAACACTTTTGTGAATATCCTTTTACATATACTATACCCCCCTCGTTTATTACACAATCCCATGCTTACTTCAGTATCCTCAGTTCCCCCCCTTCACTTCACAGTTTCCCCTTCACAGTCGTGTTCTGAAGGTATGAGGTGTCATGTGTGTATGAATTTGAAAATGGACCTTAATAATAATAATAATGTGTATTAGATGATAATGCCTGTGTGTATATAATATCAGACATGGACATCGATAAATGATGATGATGGTGTGTCCTGTTTCTTTCCAGATTCCACTACTTACCCTGAGGCGTAATGGTCCGCTGCTTCCTGCCACTTGATGCTTCTGGAGAGTCCGGGATACGGATCGCGCTTTCTGTTAAAGACGGAAGAAAAGACAAGAGTCAAGGTAATGTTCAAGATAAAGTCAACAGCTTTATTTATTATTTTTGCCTGGTATATGTTGGAAGACAACAACATATTTTTATAATCAAAGCGTAAAAAAGTGCACTGAGGTGAATTAAAGTGGATTGCATACCCCACTTTGTCATTTTTTTACCTACAGGTAATCCTATAATAAAGCTTACCTGTAGGTAATATGAATATCCCCTAAACCTGTACGGTTTAGGAAATATCCACCTCGGATGCAGCCGCTGATGTCAGTGGCGGTGCATGCGCTCTGAAGGGCCGGTGGACGCCGGACGGTTCAGAAAAATCAAAGCACCTCGCTGGAAACTGGACTCCCACACACATGCGTGGGAGAGACCCCATAGCGCCTCCAGCCACACACAGCGTCGACGCCCGGAAGAGAAGGCGAGGCAACGTGTCATAGCGCTGGCCAGGTTGGGCTGCTGGGGCCTCGTTTATTTTATAATGTGCTAGTATGCGATGCATACTAGCACATTATGCTATTGTCTTGCAGGTGTTTTTTTTTCTTCTGTGGTTTACTACCGATTTAATTTGCACTGGAAATGTTAAAATCTAAATCTAATCTGAAGTTGATGATGTGTTAAAACAGATGAGATGATATATTTCTTGGCAAATTGACCAATTAACATTTTGGTGAATAGCCTGCCCTTTTATAGTACACCACCCTCGTTTATTACACAATCCCATGATTGTTTTAGTTTCCCCATGACAGTAGTGTTCTGATCTGAACACCCTTCACAATGGTATCTTCTCCCCCACCTTCATAGCACCTGAGTACACCTGTGTCCTCTGCCCTCCCCCTTTGCATCCTAACCCCCCTGCAACTCGACCCTCCTTCACATCACACCCTCGGCACCTCTGGCCCCCTTCACATTACACAGCCCCCTGCATATTTGGCCCTCATCACATTACACAGCCTCTGCACCTTTGACACTTTCACATCCCCCCTGCAGCGCTGCCCCATCCTACCTTATTTGGACACACAGAGCCGGAGACACAGCAGCATTGAATAATGGGTGGGAGCAGGAGGTGCTGCTGAAGTTAACCAGCAGTTGATTGGTTGCTAGGGCCGCATAGCAACCAATGCCCTGCTATTTAACTTGTGAAGTTATTTTCAGCAGCTCTGCGATAGTGACAGCGGCAGAGGGAGGCAGACAGAACCGTCACCTAAATGGCTGGATTGTGGCGTTCCAGGTGGCACAGTGACTTGGTCCACATCTGGCCCACAGTCCGCCATTTAGTGATGCCTGCTTTAAATGTTAAAGAGGAGGGCCAGTCAAAAAAAAAATTAAAAGTCAGCACCTACAAATACTGCAACTGCTGACTTTTAATTGGACACTTACCTGTCCCTGTGTCCAGCGATGCGGGGGATCGAAGCCCCGCTCGTCTCCCCCTCCGTTCAGTGGCGCCGGCATTGCAACTGTGGGCGCCGGGCTGTGGCTTCACTGCCTGGCACCCACTGCGCATGCGCGAGCGGCGCCGCGCACCGTGATTGGCTGCTCAGTCACCTGGGACCTGTAATGGGTCCCAGATCATTGACAGGAGGGAGGGAGCAGAGCTGAGCCCTTCCTGTGCCGAGGGGGAAGTGATGTCACTAGCGCAGGCACTGGAAGAGGCAGACTACGAGGGACCCCCTAGCAACAGGCATTTAGAGGTAAGTAAAAAAAAAATATCCAAATTTTTTTTTTTTTTTTGGCACAATCATGACTTTTTTTTTTTAGGGTGGAACACCACTTTAAATAGAAGTTTATCATTAATTTTACATCTTTTGTTTTTGTGTTAGGTACTCACCATAATGTCGATGGGATGTACTTGGAGCTGATCGCTCTACAGATGATGTTTCTCGATCTGGAAAACATGTATGTAAAGAAAAAAGTAAGTTTCACATGCATAGTCATAAAAAATAATAATGAGCTTGAAACAACCATATAACAGCAATATATAATGATATATTTCATTTTACTCACCAACAGCTCTTTGATGTGGACCCCTGCTGCTGACTCCAGGGACATCCTCTGCCAGAAGGCCAAGGCCATCTTTCAGCTTTACCTCCCACTCACGTAACTCAACAGGCTTTCCCCTAATATGTTCTCCCCGTAGACGCTTCTTCAGCTTTTTGATGACTGCCGCCCGACAATCATAGAATCTGCACATGAAAAATAAACATTATTAGTTACATAAAATAGAAACCAAACATTTATTTTTTTGAAAAGCAACCTGTCGTTTCACACAGTGATGGTTTTTTGTTACAATATTTCCATGTATGTTAATGTTCTCTTCTGTATGTGGCTGTGCTAAATAAATAGTTTTGTAAAGTAGAACTGTTAATTTTTATTGACTATTACACTGTGTATTTTTTACAAATGTGTGTTCTAAGAGCCCTTTCACACTGGGCCGGTTTGCAGGCGTTATTGCGCTAAAAATACCGCCTGCAAACCGACCCGAAACAGCCGCTGCTGTCGGGCTTTCACACTGAAGCGGTGCGCTGGCAGGAGAAGAAAAAAACTCCTGCAAGCCGCAACTTTGGAGCGGTAAAGGAGCGGTGTATTCACCGCTCCTTCACCGCTCCTGCCCATTGAAATCAATGGGACAGCGCGGCTATACTGCGCCAATACCGCGGCAATACCGCGTCTATAGCCGCGCTATACGAGCGGTTTTAACACTTTTTCGGTTAAAACCGCAACGCTGGCGGCCGAATACCGCTGCAATAACGACGGTAAAGCAGCGCTAAAAATAGCGCTGTTTTACCGCCGACGTCCCCACCGCCCCAGTGTGAAATAATATTGGAATAATTACCTGTGTCTGACGCCAGTGGTGGGCCTGCGAAACTTGGAGACCACATTCACGGAGTCCCGGACTCGTCCCCAGCCTGCTGCTTTCTCGGATGTTGGCACGGTTTGGCAGAAGAGTGTGATTTTTTCTCTTAGGACTGCAGCAACCAATGCAGCATTCTCCTCTTGAGTAAATACAGGCCCCCTTGATCTTTGTCGCTTGCTTTGGTGGGGTTGCTGCATGTCTGAGTCCGCACTCTCTGATGTAGTGGGGGACACATGTCTCCGTTTTTGGCCATGCTTCCGCTCCACTCCACCTCCACACTCTCTTCCAGGCCTTGGCTCCACTACAGGCCTCCGTTCACCTCCACTCCTCTCCCCTCCACTCCTCCTCTCCCCAACAATACTCTCCCCTCCATGCCTCTCCTCCCCTCCACTCCTCCTCTCCTCAACAATACTCTCCCCTATACGCCTCTCCTCCCCTCTACGCCTCTCCCCTCCATGCCTCTTCTCCCCTCCACGCCTCCTTTTCCCTCTACGCCTCCCGTCCCCTCCTCTTCTCTCCTCCCCTCCACACCTCTCTTCCCCGCCTCGCCCCTCCCCTCCACGCCTCCCCTCCCATCCACGCCTCCCCTCCCCTCCACGCCTCTCCTCCCCTACATGCCTCCTCTCCCCTCCACGCCTCCTCTCCCATGAGTCCCCTCCTCCACTCCTACGTTCCCCTCCACTCCTCCGCTCCCCTCCACTCCTCTGCTCCCCTCCACTCCTCTCCCCTGAGTCCCCTCCTCCACTCCTCCGCTCCCCTCCACTCCTCTCCCCTGAGTCCCCTCCTCCACTCCTCCGCTCCCCTCCACTCCTCTCCCCTGAGTCCCCTACTCCACTCCTCCGCTCCCCTCCACTCGCAGTCACGGCAAAAACTCTCATACCAACACACTCACTAACACCAACATTCTCACTCACTAGACGACTCACACGTCCATTATCACTCCCAGACATTCTAATAGTAATTGCAACAACAACTACCAAACCACACAAAAACAACTACCAAAACAACTATCTCACTCTCTGCTCTCTGCTCCTCCCAGCTCCCACCCACACCTCACCCTACCAATGCACAGTACACCCTCTCAAAATGGTGCACAGGGGCGGAGACTAATTAGCTGGCTAGCCGCGTGTTGAAAATGAAAACGAAACTAAAATACGAGATTACTAATGACCGCGATGTATTTACGAATGTACGAATCCATTCGAAGCACGCTAGTAGACTCGAATCAACAAAAACAAAACAATGTTACGAAACTACGAATCAACGGGAAAGAAAGCATAAGCCAATCCCACAAAAGTAATAATTACTAAATTACGAGAAGCGTAACGAATAGAATAAACAAAAATGACAAACAAAATTACGAATTTCGAATCAAATAAAATTAGACAGAATTACGAATCATTCAGTAACAACGAAAATACGAACGACTCCGAATCGAATTTTTTTTTTTTTCTGAAATTCGAATTTCATATAGAATGAAATCGAATTTGAATATAAAAGATAAGAATAGATTAGAAAGTAATAGAAAAGAATATCATAGAAAAACAATAGAACAGATCAGGAAAAAAAAATTATATACACACACACACATATATATATATATATATATATATATATATATATATATATATAAAACCATGTCCCGACATTCGAATTTCATATAGAATGAATTTTTAAAAGAAAAGAAAATAGACTAGAAAAACAATAGAACAGAATAGAATAAAATATAATATATATATTAGATTCTTTACTGTTCTATTGTTTTTCAATTTTAATCTTTTCTATTCGAATTTGAATTCATTCTATATGAATTTCGAATTTCAAAAGATGGTTATATATATAAATATCTTATATATATATATATATATATATATATATATATATATATATATATATATATATATATATATATATATATATATATATATATATATATATATATATATATATATATATATAACCATTTTCTGAAATTCGAATTTCATATAGAATGAATTTGAATTCGAATAGAAAAGATTAGACTAGAAATAAAAAATAGACAAGAAAAACAATAGAACAGAATTGAGTAAAATAGATATAGATGGATAGATAGATAGATGGATAGATAGATAGATAGATAGATAGATAGATAGATAGATAGATAGATAGATAGATAGATAGATAGATAGATAGATAGATAGATAGATAGATAGATAGATAGATAGATAGATAGATAGATAGATAGATAGATAGATAGATAGATAGATAGATTTTCCGAAATTCGAATTTCATATACAATGTATTGTAGAATTTGAATAGAAAAGATTAGAATAAAATAGAATATTATAAAAAAGAATTGCATAGAAAAACAGTAGAACAGAACAGAAAACATATTATATATAATAGAACCATTTTTCAAAATTCGAATTTCATATAGAATGAATTCGAATTCGAATAGAAAAGAAAATAGACTAGAAAAACAATAGAACAGAATAGAATAAAATATAATATATATTATATTTTATTCTATTCTTTTCTATTGTTTTTTTAGTCTATTCATTTCTATTATTTTCTATTCCAATCTTTCCTATTCAAATTAATTCCTTATGACATTCGAATTTCCGAATATTTTATATATAATAAATGTAAATTCGAATTTATTCTATTCAAAATTCGAATGTCAGAATATGGTTGTATATTCTTTCTATTTTATTCTATTAAATTCTATTGTTTTTCTATTATATTTTAATCTTTTCTATTCGAATTTGAATTTTTGGAAGATGGTTATTTACATCTGTCTGTCACATCTACTTCTCAGACTTGCAGTGTACCAGTGCAAAAACCAGTGCAAAAACACACACATCTTATTTAATTTATAGTTATCGCAACAAGGAAGTTGTCAGCATGCCTGATTGAAGAATTCATAATTGTATGAATTGCTTAATTGCATGAATATATCAGAAATTTGCTTCAAATTTGATTCGAATCGATTTCGAATCGTATTCGAATCTAATTCGAATCGAATTCGAAACGAAACATATTCGAAACAAAACGTCCAATCGGAATTGTCCAATCAGCTTTTTTCATTTCTCATTAGGGGTGGGGCTATGATCTATATAAAAGCTAATCCTCCTGGCAGGGTTTACCACAGATAGAGAGAGTGTCTTGTGGTGTGGAGAGGTGCACCTTTCTATTTGCCTTGAAGAGACTCTTTGTCTTAATCAAGTAGTCAACAATACTAGTTTTCAATTATTATTATTATTGATGTTTTGGAGGGAGATAGTGGGAGGATTATTTTTTTCCATTACATCTTTGTCTTGTAATAGTATACACTTATTGCAGTCATAAAGGTAGTAGGGTGGGGCTAGGTAGTCAGTCAAGCACTTCAAGTTCACCTATCATCAGACAGCTGTGTGTGAAGTGGATTAACTTTTTCAGAGTGTCACAGTTGTTTGATTGAGGAGGACAGGCTCTGGCTGTGTTTTTATGATGGAGCCTTCTCAGAGTCAAACTGCTCACACATTGAGCAAAAGCAGCACCACCACCAGTCCAGCAGTAGATATGACACGTATTGCTATTTCTTCTGACCATGGACAGATGTCCAGCAGAGCTGTTAACAGGAGGAGAGAAAGCAGTGCGAGTAGTCAGTTGAGCAGCCCACCTATTAAACTAAAAAGAACAAGCAGTGTAATTGGAGAAGCTGCTAATACTGCCAGTGTGCAGAATAAGAAGAGTAAGCCACCTACTAAGCGCCGGCTGTTTAGCAACCCCATACCCATAAACACAACCACCAGTGTTCCAACTACTTCCACCATAACTGTAACAACATCTAAGTTCTACAGCAAAGGCCGTGCAATGACTGCACAGGGTTTTTGTGGTTTTAATGCACACAAACAGCCAAAAATGGAGGTGTTAGATTTGGAGAATTATGCTGACATTGCCACAACAAGCAACACTAATACTTCCACTTCTATTGCCACCAACACGACATTTGCTATGAGCGCTGCTTTTTCTGAGGGTAGATTTCATAATGTGGGAACTCTGCATGTGCCCCCAACATCAGGGGAAGTAGACATTCAGCAGCCTGACTACGGACATGAGTGTAATAGACGTCCACTTGCAGATTTCACCAGTAAATCACCCCTACGGTATTCATCACCGCCACCACAAATGTCACCTCTAATGGACTCTCCATCCTCTACGCTTTCAATATTGGAGTCTCCTGCCCTTGTAAGTAAAAGTTCTGCCACCAGTGCCACCATTCAGGGTAGGCCTCCAAAGCCTGACATTGCCACCATTCCCTCTATCTTTAGGCCCCCTTCTGTCAAGACCACAGCAGGGAACATAGGGGTGGATATTATGAAGCAACCAGTTGTCCCAGCACAGCAGGCTGCTGAAACCTCAGCAGAGAAATCTTCAGCACCTGCGTCCAGTGGCTCTTCTAGTCGCCGTTCTAAGATATGGAACTACTTTCTAGCAATTGGTGATGGTCGCATAGCCAAATGTAAACTATGCTGTCGGGAGGTGAGCCGCAGGCAAGTGATAGGACATCTTACAAATGCAGGCATGAACCAGCATATGCGCACTCACCACAAACCTGTGCTACTAAGGGAGGAACATGGGGTGGCTTCTCCTCCATGCACCACTAGGGGAAGTTCAGCTTTGACTATTGCTATTAGTAATACCCAGGCAAAGGCACAGATTTATCATACCACTTCTGTCACAGCATCATCAAGTCAAATGTCACATACCCGCCATTCCACATACACACAGTCGACCCTTGAACAAGTTGGTGCCTTTCATGCAAAAGTCATGTCCCGCCAGCAGTCCCGTAAAGTAACACGGTTAATAGCGCAGCTCATAGCAGTTGGAGGGGCTCCTTTTAATTTAGTTGAAGGGGAGCCCTTTAAACAACTCATGGAAGCTCTGGCCCCCGGGTACAAAGTACCTTCTCGTACAACTTTTAGCCGCACTATAGTGCCATCCCTTTACAGCTCATGTGTTGGAGTGTTGAAGGAGGAGCTGGCAAAGGCTGCTGGGCAGTCAGTGCACTTCACTACAGATTTATGGAGTGCTCCAAGTGGCCAGCATGCCTTTTTGTCCCTGACAGCACATTGGTGGCAACCTAAGGTGCCGCAAGACATAGTATGTTCTGGGGCAAGAGGCTCAGCCACCTTAGTAAAGCAAGGGCACCGTTCCTTCCTTCTCCATGCTGAGGTCATGGATGAGCAACACACTGCCCACAACATTCTGCAATCACTGAAGAGGATGGTGGCACAGTGGTTGGGAGAGCAGGAAGGTACTCAGGCAGAGATGGGCTTTGTCGTTACAGATGGAGGTGCAAATATGCTTAAAGCTGTGCGGGATGGTAAATATGTGGGTGTACGCTGTTCAGCCCATTTGCTTAACCTCATTGTGAAAGATGCGCTTTCTGAGGAAAACACAACTGGAAAGCTGGCCACACTACTTGACTCGTGTCGCAAGATTGCGGCACACTTTCATCGTAGTGTAAAAGATAGCCATATCCTCAGAAGGGAGCAAAAAAAAGCAGGGCTGAACGAGCACCGCCTCAAAATTGATGTTGTCACAAGATGGAATTCAACTTTGGATATGTTGGAACGCATACTAGAACAGCAGAAGGCCCTTCATGCCATGTCAAATGAACATTACATTGGTATTAGCAGACCACTTGCTAGGGAGGATTGGGCAATGATTGCTCAGCTTGTGGCAGTACTCAAGCCTTTTAAGGCTGTCACGGAAAAACAGAGCCAAGAAAGTGCCAGCTTATCTGAAGTAGTACCACTCATGTCATATCTGGTTAATAACATAGATGCTTTTCTGTCATATAAGGAGGTGTTGCCTGGGGGACATGTACCAGAAGTAATGGCCCTGCTCAGGAGGTGTAAGGTAGAACTAAGTAGGCGGCTGAAAGAGCTTACAGACTCATGCCCCGAAGTAATGTTGGCCACTCTTTGTGACCCACGGATAAAGGGCAAGATGGCCCTGAGATCCAATTCCCTGACCTTCTGGCGAGATAAACTGTTAGACAGGGTCAGAGAGAAACATCACAAAATCTCAAGGCTTCGACGCAGGGAAGAGGATGAAGAAGAAGAGCTGGAGGAAAGTGAATCTGTGTCTCTGTCCAGCACAAGTAGCAATAGTGCAACCACTCCTCAGTCCACCATAGCAACCTCTGTTTTGGTTCAGGCAATAGACAGCTTAGTGGGACCCAGCAGACTTCCCGCCCGAAAAAAAAGTGTGCAGGACATGGTAAATACATACCTTGCAGAGCCCAATTTGCCCCCCACCGCAAATCCTTTAGAATTCTGGGATGACAAAAGAGATATTTGGCCAGCTCTCTCCCAAGTAGCCCAGGAACTCCTGTCATGCCCACCTACCACTGTTCAAAGTGAAAGGGTTTTTTCTGTGACTGGGAACATATTGTGCCCCCAACGTTCACAACTGGCCCCCCAGCTAATGGAAAAACTTGCGTTCCTAAAAGTCAATTTGCCCAAGCTGGAATACCCAGTTCTCAGCTATGATACTGAATGAAAGTCCAAAAAAAGTTTTTGTTATTTTTGTTCCATGTGTTATGTTATATTTTTCCTATTATGTTTCCTTACATGTTTTTGAACGATTAATATAAAGCGTTATAACACATCTACTGTCTGAACAATGCAGTGTTGAGACACAAAAAAAAAAAAAAATTTAGTTTTAAATAGTTACATAGTAGGCTGAATAAAGACAATAGTCCATCTAGTTCTACCTTTGTAGGTGTACGTTTGTTTATAATTATTTCCCATATCCCTGTATGTTGTGTTCTTTAAGATATATAACCAAGAGTCTTTTAAAAGTATCCATCCCAACTGCAACCACCACTGTTTTTGGAAGTGTTCCACATCCTTACTGCCCTGATAGTGAAAAAAACCCTGCGCAGATTAAGGTTAAACCGCTTCTCCTCGAGTCTCATTGTATGACCCCGTGTCCTCTTAGTCTCTGAGACTTTTTTTTTCCTATGCTGGGATCCCCATTGAGGTATTTGTAGATCGTTATCATGTCCCCTCTCAAGCATTGCTTCTCCAATGGGAATAAATCTAGCGTTTGCAGTCGTTCTGTGTAGTTGAGGTCCTCCAGTCCCCTTATTAGTTTCTTTGCCCTTCTTTGGACTTTCTCAAGCTCCAGCACAACTCTTCCATATATACTGTTTATGATGCTGAGGATTTGTTAAGGATTGAAGTTCATTGGACAGCAAAGTGGTTCCCATAGGGTAAAAGTTCATTGCAGTTTGGTTATTCAGGGGTCTCACTCATGTAGTGTCAGAAGGTTCCAGGATAGTGAATGATAAAAAGGAGAAGACTGATGTACAGTTTTCTCTGATTTAACAGTTGTCTATTTGGGACCTGGAATTTTGGAGGTTCGGAGAGATTTTAGGGTGGGAAAGAACCTCCACCCCTGAATACGGGGACTCTGGACCTAAAACACAAACTCCAGGAAGCAGCACTGAAGGCAATTAATAGGAGCTGTAGGAGACACCTGTCTGTGTGCTGCATGCCTGCAGGACAATGTGGAATACTTACCAAAATTTAATTAAAGCCCTGTGAATTGAACCTATTTGTTATGCTTCTATTGTACTGAATCAAAGTGTGCTTTTGATCAGTATTTCAGAGTTGAAAGCATTTGCCATTGTAAGCTTATTTTCATATGCATGAAAATGTAAAGGTGTACTTCTGTTTGTTAGTTATGTGTTCCGTATGTGATTCCAAACAATAATTAACCAATGCGGCTACACCCCTGAACTTTACAGTAGACACAAATGGTTTATATTTTAGTTCAAGTTTAAACTGAATGGGTTGATGAAGAAGTTGAGGGTTCTCACATATGCTATTAAACCTGCAGTACTATTACTCTGGTGCACCTGCACAGATATTGTTTTAAGAGGTGTGGGGTCTCACTTATAATTTTAGAATAGCATGACAATTTTGCGGTGGTGGTGCTGCTGCTCAATAATTATTTTTTAAACATAAATTTAAAATAACACGGACATAAGAAGTCCAGGCATGGGCTGTTAAATCCTGTCTCCCACTGCTCCCACTACATCATCAAAAAAATTCTTTGTGTCGCCTTCAACTGGACCTATGGCGTTGTGATGACAGCATGCTGCTACGTGCTGCCATAATGTCGAAACCAACCATATTACATTAGCTGGCCACAGATTCGGGCACTCCTGAAGACCACACTACATGGCAAGACTCGAAATGCTTACCCCTGGGGATTCCCCTAAAAAAAGTGATTGTCTTTTTAATTGCCCATTTACTGTCTTGTCAATCATTGATATATATATATATATATATATATATATATATATATATATATATATATATGTATATATATAAAACACTTTTTGTTTCTTACCATTTTCTTATTTTATCTCTTTCTGTATACCATTTCCTCTTGTGTATCCAGCTCTTTCCCTCTCTATACACCGTGTCCACCATGTATGTAACACTCTCTTTTCTTATTCTCGCTTTCTCTCAACCATATCCCTTGATGTAGCTAACAAACTACCGCTCTCTCTTTCCCAATATAGTGAAAGTAATGCTACAGTTTGAACTTGAAGAGGATATAGAAGAAGAAGAATAACTCATATAGGAGGATTTCTATACTTTGGTAAGTATTAAATGAATACACATTTTATCATATATCTAATGAGAAACTGCGTGAATTTTTTTTTTCTTCTGGGGAATTTCTGTTAAATTTATTTTTAAATCCATTTTTGAGCATAGAATAGACAAAGATTGATAGAAAGTAATACAAGCAATAGCAAAAAATAGTGGGTGTTGTCAAACTTTAATAACAGTGGAAGGGTCTTAAAGGTCATAAAGGGCCAGAGGCAGAGGTGGTGGAAATGAGTTCCACCAAGTTCCATTTAAAAAAAAAGTTTATTTTCTTTAACTATTTGCTGCCCACGTTATAGCCGAAAGATGGCTACAGTGCGGGCTTACAGTGCCGGGAGGGAAAACATGGACATCCTCCCACACTCGCGCTGCCCACACACCACATGAACAGCTGTGTCCAATGACAACTGATCATGGATGTAAGCACAAGCCAGTTATTGTGAGAAGAAGAGAACCGATAACCACCATGTGTTAAAGGGACATTGGCACTGATAAAGCACTGATTATCAGTGTCTTGATTATCAGTGCAGTCCCAACAGTGCTGCTATTCAGTGCCCATCAGTTTCTCCTCATCAGTGTCACTTATCAGTGCTGCTTATCAGTGCCCATCTGTGCCTTCTATCAGTGCTCATCAATGCCGCCTATTATTGCAGCCTTATGAGTGCTGCCCATCAGTGTTGCCTACCAGTACCTATCAGTGCTGTCTCATGAGTGCTCACCAGTGCCACTTATCAGTGCTGTCTCATCAGTGCCACCAATCAGTGGCAATCAGTGCTACCTCATCAGTGCAGCCTATAAGCACCCATCCCATCAGTGAAGAAGAAAAATTACTTGTTTTCAAAATTTCAACAAACTATGAAAAATGTTCTTTTCACAATTTTCTGTCTTTTTTCATTTGATTGCCAAAAAATACCACCAAAAGGAAGCTTTGTGTGAACAAAATGATAAAAATCTCATATGTGTACAGTGTAGAATGACCGCGCAATTGTCATTCAAAGTATAAGAGCGCTGAAAGCTGAAAATGGGCCTGGTTCAGGTAGGGGGTGAAAGTTCGCTGGTAGTTAATAAGCAAAAGTTTATCCAGTTTGCATTTCCATTTTTTTTTAATAAAGTTTTTACAATACAAATGTAAAAAAATTACAAAAATACAAAAAATACAAAAAATGTATAAAGAGTAAAAGCAACATGCTTAAAAACTTCAAAAGTTTAACATTATAAACAATAAACTATAAATTAGGATGTGCATAATTTTTTCAATGGCCACTTTATTAGGTACTCTTGTTCACCTGTGTGGGTGTGGCAACTCAATGCATTTAGGCATCTAGATGTGGTGAAGATGACTTTTTGCTGCAACATTCAGATGGTAGGGTCAGAATTTGGTGCACTTTCCTGCATACCTGGAGATTCTTCTGTGGTTTCATAAGGTGCATTATGACGCGAGATTGCCTGCAGCAAATCAAAGCGCATTTTGGCCAGTTCCCGGTGCCAGTCTTGCTCCAATCTCACGAACAACATTTGAAAGAAATCTGCCTGCTGACGGAGTAGGCCTTGCATATTTCTATTTAGTTGTCTTACTTCACCCAGTACAGTCTGCAGCAAATATTCTGTTGGTGCTACATCCACACCCTGACTTGATGCAGACTGTGCTGGGGAAGATGGTGGCATGCAAGCCTGGGGACAGGCATCTGGTGAACTTGCAATTCTAGTATGCCCTTGCCCTTCATCACCTCCCAATACATTCTCTTCCCCAGGGGAAAAACCAGCTGCTGGACTGGGTACCAGCAATGCCTGCAGCAGTACATCTTCTCCCTCACAACCACTGCCTTCCGAGGATTGGAATAGGGGGGGTGTAAAGCCAGGAGCATTGGGCCTGTTTTCATCATCTGAAAGAGAGGAATTAGGCATTGTAAATACATATACATAAATATAAATAAAATTGAATATATACTAAAAGCATTACATTTTATTCTTATGGTAACATACACTTATCAAATACTTAAACATTAAAAGCTTGATTAGTTTTATGTTTAACAGTATTCATACATATCTTTTGTGTTCATGTCAGTTACTCACCGCCAGAATGCTCATCTTCTCCTATTTGAAGGGGTATTTCTTGTGTGGATGCAACTGATGGATCTGGAAAACATGAATCGAAATAAAAAAGTAAGTATAATTAGAACAATGACATTTGATGCTTTTTCAACTTATTGAAATACCTCAGAAAATCTTTAAAAGAGAAGTATATTTTGTTTTTTCAGATTTATACTTACCTAGGTGGATGCTGCATCTCTGCCCCAGTGCCTCCAACACTGAGAACCAAGCGATTGAACACTGCCGATCGCTCGGTTTTCACAGCTCCCTGAGCAAAGAGCTGGTGACTGGCAGTCAGTGGCTCTCTGTTGTGCCCGCCCCCCCTGCGCTCATCCACCCATTAATACTTACATGAGATCCATTATGGTCCAGCGCTGTACCAGAAAGCAGTGGCTCTACACTATGTCCCTCTTCACAGGGATGTTCAATAGCTGGCTCCCGCTGCTATCAAACTATATAACAACAGAAGGTGAGGTGAAAACGTGCACCGCTGTCTGCTTGTATGATTGCAGGCAGCGTGGCTCTGGACCAAGACCACACAGGCACCAACATAAGAGATAGCTTCCTATGGGGCACTCTCTAAAGTGTGTTACATGATTCATTTCCCCAGAATAAATAAATGTAAGATCTTTAGTCTCCATTTCATATTGTAAGCATATATTCCCCAAAGAGTGAATTTTAGATGCCTCTGCAAGGAAAAAGAAAAATCTAGACCAGGGTGGCTTTTGACTACTGTGTTAAAAGTTGGAGTTGCAGAAATGAATGAAGATGTTAACATTTCCTTGCAAACATATAACCAAAGCACTTTTTTGTGAGTAGGCTGTGGAACATAGCAAGACACTTCCAGACTAAATCTGGATACTACAAACTATACAACTTTTGTTGTTTGTTTTCCTTTGGATTTATGCCGCGTACACACGGTCGTACTTTTCGTCTACAAAAGTCAGACAGCCTGTCCGACAGACTTCCGGCAGACTTTCGGCGGACTTGCGGCGGACTTGCGGCATACTTTCTAACGAACGGACTTGCCTACACACGATCACACAAAAGTCCGTCGAATTCTTACGTGATGACGTACACCGGACTAAAATAAGGAAGTTCCTAGCCAGTAGCCAATAGGTGCCCTAGCGTGGCTTTTTGTCCGTCGGACTAGCACACAGACGAGCGGATTTCGGGGTCCGTCGTAGTTACGAAGTAAAGATTTGAAGCATGTTTCAAATCTAAAGTACGTCGGATTTGAGGCTAAAAAAGTACGTTGAAAGTCCGGAGAAGCCCACACACGATCGGATTACCAGCCAGCTTTAGTCCGTCAGCGTCCGTTGGACTTTTGTAGACGAAAAGTACGACCGTGTGTACGCGGCATTACTTTTAACTATGTAGTGCTAGTGCCTGCCAGATTGCATACACATTGAAAGTGTTTAGGTTGGACCTCATATTATATGGTTTCTAAAACTAAAGGAAAAAAATCTAAAGAATATTGTATAGTGTGTATCCAGCTTTAGTTGACCTTTGCAAAATCTGAACTACTTTCCATGCACAGTGAGCCATTCATTGTCTGAGAAGAGTCTGCATTGCTGACACTTTCAAGCACTGAATTGAGGGCAGGATAGTCATCAGGCGCCTAAAATGCAGATGAAGGCAGATGTAGGAATTCTACCTTCTGAGCAAGACAATAGCCTAGTGAGTTCAAGGTAAAGGGAACATTTGTTTCAAAACTTTTTTTCATATTACATTGCAAAAAGGGTCTTCAGACTTTCATCATTCAGAATACTAATAAAACTGTTATTGTGGATTACATGTTGATTGAATGCTATCTATCATTTATACTTTTTCATAGGTACCAGAATAGGCTTCTGATGTCTTTGCCGGAGAGATTTTCTCTGCCGCTGACGCTGCTGTAGCATCTGAAAACCATTAACAAACAACAAGATGTAAGTGTACTGTGCATGGATAGTGACTTCAGATAATTTTCAATATGTTTTTGAAAAAAAATCACACAACATTCCTTAGACAAGTGATTGATAGGTATATGAGTGATGTGTGCATTCGAATAATGGAAGGGGTTGTGTTTTTTTTTTTTGTTTTTTTAGGTAAATCCAGTGTGGAATGATGGAATGATAATGGCATTTCCTGCTAGTTTTTATTGCTAGCTGGAGTACTAACATTCCAAAATAGTGGCCCGCTCTTTATCTGTGCTATCAAAATGAGGCATCCGGCTTTCTGTTAAAGACAGAACAATGGAGTCAAGGTAAGCTTGAAGAATACAGTGACACATTTTAATATCACATTAACATTTACATCTTGCTGTAATATTTTCTATAATTGCATTAATAGTGGTTCTGCAGCCTACATTTTTTGTTCACTGAATGCATCCTATGTATAGGGGCAAAAAACAATGTTAAAGTAGTGATAAAGGCAGAAGGTGCATTCTTTGCATTAAGATAAAAAATCTTCTGTGTGTAGCAACCCCCCTAATACTTATCTGAGCCCCATCTCTGTCCAGCAATGTCCACGTGTCCCTAGGCCATCCGGGACTCTCCCTACTGATTGGCTGAGACACAGCAACAGCGCCATTGGCTCCAGTGGCTGTCAAAATCAGTTAGACAATCAGGTGAGAGAGTTGGCAGGGCCAAATGGCAGCTCCATGTCTGAATGGATACAGGGAGCCACAGCTCGGCTCGGGTGCCCCCATAGCAAGTTGCTTACTTTGGGGGCACTCAACAGGAGGGAGGGATCAGGAGCACAGTAGAGGGACCTGAGAAGAAGAGGATTCAGACTGCCCTGTGCATATCCACTGCAATAGAGCAGGTAAGTATAACATGTTTGTTTTTGTTTTTTTTTTAACAGACTTTAGAATCACTTTAATGAAATCCCCCCCTTAACCACCACCCTGGTACTTTACTGATAGGACTTCACATACGCAATCCTGCGCTGGAACAGAGAGCAGTGGCACAGGCTCTCTCTGCTCAGTCCCTCTTCATGTAGAAGATTGATAGCACAAATAGTGAGCCATTGACTCACTCAACTGTCATTCCAACTCTGTGAGGGGGAAGCTTTGGGGCAGAACCATGACACACTGTCTGCGTGTATGGATCCTTCTGACATTGCCTATGTGGAATGTGTAGAGGATGATGTGTGTGTCCTCTCTCTTTTTATCAGATTCAAATGGTTGTTTACTTACGCTGGGGAATGATGGTCTGCCTCTTTTCTGCACAGCCTTCTGAACTACCAATATGGCTTTCTGTTAAAGAAGGATGAAAAGAGTCAAGGTAATGTTGGACACTAGATTTAAAGTCTTCTTCTTATGATAGTAATGTCATTTTTTTTTTTTCAATAACATATTTTAGAAAACTATTTACAAGGGGTTATCCATTAAAAATGAATAATGAAACATGGGTATGGACGCAAGCAGCTAGGCCCACATCGATGTAGAAAATCTGCCTTCCCAAGTTCCCAGCAAAACAGGAGCCCGCTGAGTCCCAGGGGAAGGGGTAAATCCTTTCAACATGGGTTGGTCTTTTACTAGGGAACAGTGTCTACACACTATCAGCATTCAGCATACTAGAGCAGGAAAATTATGTAAATGTGTAATCCATGTTCTCTATTGCATACATTTTTTCTTTGTAGTAGGTACTCACTAGAAGATGCTTGTGAGGTTCTTTGGGCCAGGAATGATGCAGATGTTCTTGCTGCAGATGTTTTTTTTATAGCTGGAAAATAGACATACATTGCAACATAGCAAAGTTTAAGTATCATTTGGCTGGATGCTAATAACATCAGATGATTTAAAAAGTGTTACAGATATATAACAGATAATTCTCAATTTCACAAAAAACAAAAAGAGTTCATAAGGACTTTTTATTCAATTGTGAAGTGAGGTATATGCATTAGGTGTGTCCAAATTTTGATAGTTGTTTATGGCCTTTGTTAATGTTTATTCTAGCGTAGAAGGTGTAGATGTTGATGATATGCAAATCCACAGCTTTATTACTTACTCTGAGGAGGAATGAGCCACTGCTTTATCCCTGCCAATGAATTCAAACGATAAAGGCTCTCTGTTAAGAAAAAATGAAAAGCTAATATTGTAGCTAGAGTAAACTTTTTGGGATATACACCTAAAAATGTACTTTTTTGGTTTAATATTAATGAAGAAAAAAAAGAAACTGTACAGTGTTTTTTAAAGCTTAGCTTTCTTTTTTTTTATCTTACTTCATTCTACCTATCAAGTTTAACCCTTAAAATAAATAGGTTAATGAGATTACTCCCTCTGCATACTCCAGTTTTAATTTCTTGAGCCCCATTGCAATCCAAGCAACCACCTAGTGATTGGGGGACAATCACTGAGAAGGATGACTTGGGAGCAACAGTGGTGGAAACCAGAGAGGAGGATTGGGGCCACTCCATGCACTTTTTTTCCATATCAGTTGAAGATTTATTCCATCCATTCACAAAAGACATGCTTAGTATTTTTTTAAAGGAGAACAGTCTACTGACACTTTCAGCCACTAAATAGACAGCAGTATCATCAGGGTTGCAAACTTCAGAAGAACCCAAATGTAGTATATCTGCCTTCAAAGCTAACCAGCAGACTGTAGAGTACCAGGTAAGGGGGATAATAGTTCCTATTCTGAGTGGTTTGTCATTTCAGCATAGAACTGGCCCTGCTGAGTCCCAGGGGAAGGGGTAAATCCTTTCAACATGGGTTGGTCTTTTACTAGGGAACAGTGTCTACACACTATCAGCATTCAGCATACTAGAGCAGGAAAATTATGTAAATGTGTAATCCATGTTCTCTATTGCATACATTTTTTCTTTGTAGTAGGTACTCACTAGAAGATGCTTGTGAGGTTCTTTGGGCCAGGAATGATGCAGATGTTCTTGCTGCAGATGTTTTTTTTATAGCTGGAAAATAGACATACATTGCAACATAGCAAAGTTTAAGTATCATTTGGCTGGATGCTAATAACATCAGATGATTTAAAAAGTGTTACAGATATATAACAGATAATTCTCAATTTCACAAAAAACAAAAAGAGTTCATAAGGACTTTTTATTCAATTGTGAAGTGAGGTATATGCATTAGGTGTGTCCAAATTTTGATAGTTGTTTATGGCCTTTGTTAATGTTTATTCTAGCGTAGAAGGTGTAGATGTTGATGATATGCAAATCCACAGCTTTATTACTTACTCTGAGGAGGAATGAGCCACTGCTTTATCCCTGCCAATGAATTCAAACGATAAAGGCTCTCTGTTAAGAAAAAATGAAAAGCTAATATTGTAGCTAGAGTAAACTTTTTGGGATATACACCTAAAAATGTACTTTTTTGGTTTAATATTAATGAAGAAAAAAAAGAAACTGTACAGTGTTTTTTAAAGCTTAGCTTTCTTTTTTTTTATCTTACTTCATTCTACCTATCAAGTTTAACCCTTAAAATAAATAGGTTAATGAGATTACTCCCTCTGCATACTCCAGTTTTAATTTCTTGAGCCCCATTGCAATCCAAGCAACCACCTAGTGATTGGGGGACAATCACTGAGAAGGATGACTTGGGAGCAACAGTGGTGGAAACCAGAGAGGAGGATTGGGGCCACTCCATGCACTTTTTTTCCATATCAGTTGAAGATTTATTCCATCCATTCACAAAAGACATGCTTAGTATTTTTTTAAAGGAGAACAGTCTACTGACACTTTCAGCCACTAAATAGACAGCAGTATCATCAGGGTTGCAAACTTCAGAAGAACCCAAATGTAGTATATCTGCCTTCAAAGCTAACCAGCAGACTGTAGAGTACCAGGTAAGGGGGATAATAGTTCCTATTCTGAGTGGTTTGTCATTTCAGCATAGAACTGGCCCTGAATACTATCAGCATAGTAGCATACCACGTTTTGTTGTACAACAAAAATTGTTAAATAAATATTCAACAGTGCAAAACATTTCTATTGGTTTTAGGTACTTACCAGAATGGGCAGGTGCTCGACTTGGGCCCGGGAGAGAGGAACCTTGGCATGCAGATGATGGACCTGGGCAACAGGAAAACAAAGCAAAAAGTGAGGCTTATGTACAAGACCTACTGTCTGCTAGTATGGCAGCTGCAATCAACAGAAATTCCACATGAGCATCCCTGTAAGAACCACCTAGTTATTGAGGGCAATCACTGAAAATGATGAATTAGAAGCAACAGTTGTGGACACCAGAGGAGGATTGGGGCCACTCCATTCATTTTTTTTCATATTAGTTGAAGGTTGAATTAATCTACAGTGGAACCTCGGATTGCGAGTAACACGGTTAACAAGCGTTTCGCAATACGAGCACTGTATTTTGAAAAATCCGAACTCAGTTTGCGAGTGTTGTCTCGCAAAACCAGCAGGATTCAGGCCAAAGCAGTGTGCAGTACCACGTTTGGCCTGAGGTGGGGGGGCGCCGGAGCCAAACGGAGCCAAATGGCGCCGTTCGGAAATGCTCGGAAAGACTATGTTCCTGAGCCTGAGGTTTGCCGAGGTCAGACGAGCTGTCCTCGGGCCTTTCCGGCTGTTTCCGAGGCTCTCCGGCACCCCCCGCCTCTGGCCACATGCGGTATTGCATGCCATTGAAGTCAATGCGGAACAAATTATTTTCGTTTCCATTAACTTCTATGGGGAAACTCACTTTGATATGCGAGTACTTTGGATTACGAGCATTCTCCTGGAACAGATTATGCTCGTAATCCAAGGTTCCACTGTATTTGCAAATGACTGCCTTAGTATATTTAAAGGAGAACAATCTACTGACACTCTCAGCCACTAAATAGACAGCAGTATCATCAGGGTTGCAAACTTCAGAAGAACCCAAATGTAGTATATCTGCCTTCAAAGCTAACCAGCAGACTGTAGAGTACCAGGTAAGGGGGATAATAGTTCCTATTCTGAGTGGTTTGTCATTTCAGCAGAGAACTGGCCCTGAATACTATCAGCATAGTAGCATACCACGTTTTGTTGTACAACAAAAATTGTTAAATAAATATTCAACAGTGCAAAACATTTCTATTGGTTTTAGGTACTTACCAGAATGGGCAGGTGCTCGACTTGGGCCCGGGAGAGAGGAACCTTGACATGCAGACGATGGACCTGGGCAACAGGAAAACAAAGCAAAAAGTGAGACTTATGGACAAGACCTACTGTCTGCTAGTATGGCAGCTGCAATCAACAGAAATTCCACATGAGCATCCCTGTAAGAACAACCTAGTTATTGGGGGCAATCATAGAAGATGATGACTTAGAAGCAACAGCTACTTAAAAGACAGCAGTATTTTTATAAGGGTTGTAAACTGCAGAAGAACCAAAATGTAGTATATCTGCCTAAACAGCAGACTGTAGAGTCCCAGGTAATGGAGATAATAGTTCTTATTCTGAGCAATTTGTCATTTAAGCAGAGAACTGGGCCTGAATACTATCAGCATCGTAGCATACTACTGTTGTAAAACAAAAACTGTTAAATAAATGTTTAACGGTGGTTATTTTTCGGTTTAAGGTACTCACCAGAAAGAGCAAGTGCCCGACTTGGGCCCAGGGGTGAGGGAACTTGCCATGCGGATGATGGACCTGAACAACAGGGAAATAAAGCAAAATGTGAGTCTCTCACGTATAGTCATTATTTGAATAATGAGCTTGAGAAATAGAAATGTTAATGATATAATGAATATGATATCTTTCATTTTACTCACCAGCTTTCAGCCGCTTGCTGGGCCTGTGCACCTCAGTCTCCTGCTGAGCATCAGATGCCGTCTCTGACATGAGCTTCAAGTAAAAGATCTCTTGCCAGTTATTTAATTGCAGCTTACATCCAGTGCCCTGCTTCTCTATTTGCTTAATAACTGCAGCTTTGCAATCATAATATCTGTAAACAAAATAATGCAGCATTACTACTTTAGCATCACCCAATTACATTTTGACTAGACTTTTACAACAATAAAAACTTTTTTTTCAAATTATCAAGTTATCTTATTGGTACATGTACACAGGATCCCTCATCTCTCCTCTATGTTATCTTATCGGTACATGTACACAGGGTTGTCTATAGTCGTTTCTAGGCAGTTGAGTTTAGAAATTTTTTGGGGGGGAAAACAAAAAAAATGCATTCTGGATGGATGTTCAGAGGCATTTGAAATGCAAAACACCTGTAACAGCTTATAAATGCAATAACTAGTGTTTAGCCACGTTTCGTTTACAGGTGTTTTTGATGGAGATACAATTTTGACCATTTGAATAAAACGTTCCTAAGCAAAAACGAGGCTAAATGCGACTAAACGCAGTATGTAAATGCGGCAAAATGTACGTTTTTAAATGTTGGTTACTATCTGTCAAGTTAAATAGTTCAGGAGAGGTTTCAAAATGTCCTGTGTACATTAAGCATTAGCTGGTACAAACACACAAGGTGACGCACACAAGTTACAGTGGCAACTAAAGGTCCATTTCCCATATCTGTGGATTTAAAATTGCAATTAGTGTCTGTGTATAAATAGTCAATGAGTTCGTAGCTCTCACATGGATACACTGAGCAGGCTAGATACCAAGCCACGGGGAGCAGAAAATAACTGTGTAACAATGTGATGTAACTTTAGAAGAATGGAAAAAGGATATAAAATGATATCCAAAGCCTTGAATACGCCAGTCAGTACTATTCGATCACTTATTAAGAAGTGTAAAATTTGGGGATCTCTTGATTGTTATCAGAAAATACTAGCAGCCATTTTTCATTCTTCTACACAAAAGCTGCGCATCTTGGACTTTCCAGGAAGACAATGACCCAGCTGACCCTCCAATGATTACAGCAGAAAAAAGCAAAGGTTCTGGAGTGGCCATCACAGTCTCCTGACCTTAAAGCGGTTGTATACCTGCACATGTAAAAAAAAAAAAAAAAGACCCTGTAAGGCAAAGGCATAATGAGCTACTAGCTCATTATGAAATACTTACCTTAGAACGAGGCCCCTGTATCGCAGCCCAGTCCACGCCTAGGGAGCTGATTTTGCCCTGTGCGTTTCTTTCGGGTTAGTGGCTCTGGTGTTGTTAGTGGCCGGAGCCGCGATGACATCACACCCGCATATGCGTGCGGGAGTCTTCTTCCCGGCAAGGTCCGGCAGCGTCTGCTGGACCTTCAGCCGGGCATTCAGAGTTCATGCGCCGCTGATGTTAGCGGCTGCATGCAAAGTGAATATCTCTTAAGCCGTGCAGGTTTAGGAGATATTCATTTTACCTACAGGTAAGCCTTATTATAGGCTTACCTGTAGGCACAAATTAAAAATAAGGGTATAGACATTCACCCTGCATTCAGTCGCTGACATCAGAAGCACATGCACTCTGAAGGTCCGGCGTACCGTGACGGAACTTCAGCGCTCCTTGCTGGAAAAGAGGGCTCGGGAGTACTTACAGCGCTGGAGCCTGCGAACAGGGATAAAAACCTAAGGGAATATCTCAGCCCCTGCAGCAGCACCCGGTCACCATTCTAAGGTAAGCATTTCATAATGTGCTAGTATGCGATGCTACTATAGGTCAAGGGTATGGAAACTTTTGAGTACACAACTGTGGATTGATAGATGGGGAGAGAGAGAGAAAGAGAGAGAGAGAGAGAAAAAGAGAGAGAGAGAGAGAGAGAGAGAGAGAGAGCTGTGGCATATATAAGTTATGGCAGCCATAGCAAGGGGGGGCGGCAAAAAAGCTACCCCCCGCATGAAAAAACCCCCACCCTTCCTCCCGGACTAATATAACTCCCCGCACCGCAGTCAGCCTGCTGGAGCGCTGCACCAGTGTTCTATCAGATAGCCACTCCCCGGTCCGGGCTGTTGGACTTGGCTTAGGGAGGCTCTGTCAGCAGGGAGGGGTGGGGCAGGGAGCTTGACTTACACTCTGACCCTGCCCCGCCTCGTCCCATGTAGTCTGTATGTACTCGGAGCGCTGAGATCACCTCTCCTGGACTTCTGAGAGCCCTGCCCTGGACCACGAAAATCCCCGCCCATACCACCAAAAGCCCCGCCCCCTACTGCTGAAAGCTCCGCCCCATACCGCCAAAAGCGGGAGGTGAGCCCGGCTGGCGAGGCAGGTCTTTCTGCCTATATTTACACTGCCTATAGACTCACTGTTTCGCTAAAACCTCCCTGACAATGGTGTTAACCCCCCCCTGTATAGCTGTGCATTGCTGAAAGTTTCAATTTTAAAACTGGCTACTTGATCATCTCCTGTAGTAGGTCGCATTCTCAGTCTCTGGTCATCTCCTGTAGTCGCATCCGCAGTCTACTTAAAAGTAGTACCTGCTGTTGCACTGCACAAATCACTTAATTACACTTTATTTATGATATCCATTTATTTATTCCATATTGAGCACTATATTTGTTTGGCTGCTTCTGTTTAGGCCTGGCACACACGCACAATCGCACATGATGAGGACTTAAAAGTCCTCATCATGTGCGATTGTGCGTGTGTGCCAGGCAGAAGCACCCAATCAAATATAGTGCTCAATATGGATTAAATAAATAGATATCATAAATAAAGTGTAATAAAGTGATTTGTGCAACAAGCTCATTAAACATTCTACATTCAGTGAAAGTTCATGCAATGCAAACTTTGCAGAACATGAACTTTTACTGAATGTAGAATGTTTAATGAGCAGGGGCGCACTGACCCATCGGGCACTTGGGCACTTTATGTAGTGCAAATCCATAATTTGTTAATTGAAAGATTAACCACTTCCCGCCCTGGCCTATAGCAGAATGAGGGCTGGGCGGTTGTTCAGTTATCCTGACTGGGCATCATATGACGTCCAGCAGGATAACAGCCGCCGTGTGCCCAGTCTGACACACCGCTACACCCATCTTAGTAAAGAGCCTCCTGCAGAGGCTCTTTACCGCGCGATCAGCCGTGTCCATTCACGGCTGATCACGATGTAAACAGGAAGTGCCGTTGATCTTTTTTTCCTCACTCGCATCTGACAGACGCGAGTAGAGAAGAGCCATTCAGCGGCTCTCCTGACAGGGGGGGTGTGCTGATTGTTTAACAGCAAAGCCCCCCCTTGGATGCCCACACTGGACCACCAGGGAAGCCGCCAGGACCACCAGGGAAGTACCTAACATGTGGATGGCCAGGTACATCCATATGTGCAAATGGGCACTGACTGGCACCAATATGGCACAAATAAAATCAGTGATGCCCAGCAATGCCACCCATCAGTGTCATCAGTGCCACCCATCAGTGTCCATCTGTGCCACCTATCAGTGCTACCCATAAGTACCCATCAGTGCCACCCATAAGTACCCATCAGTGCCGCCTACGAGTGCCCATCAGTGCCGCCTATGTGTGCCCACCAGTGCCACCTATGAGTACCCACCAGTGCCACATACCAGTGCCACCTATCAGTGCTGTCTATCAGTGCCGCCTTATCAGTGCCCGTCAGCGCAGCCATATCAGTTCCCGTCATTGAAAAAGGAAACATACTTATTTACAAAAAATTTTAACAGAAACAAAGAAAAACATTTTTTTTCAAAATTTTCGGTCTTTTTTTATTTGTTGCGCAAAAAATAAAAATCGCAGAGGTGATCAAATACCACCAAAAGAAAGCACTATTTGTGGGAACAAAATGATAAAAAAATTGTTTGGGTACAGTGTTGTATGACCGCGCAATTGTCATGCCTGGTATTGAAGTGGTTAACCGGTTTCCGACCTGCGCGCGCTGATGTACGTCGGCAGAATGGCATGGCTGGGCAAATGGGCGTACCTGTACATCTATTTGAATTCCCCGCCATGCCATTGCATGCACGCCAGCGGCGGCGCGCGCCGGCCGGGAGCTCCGTGAGCCGGGTCACGGGTCCCGCGGACTCGATCGCCGCGGGGATACCCGCGATCAGCTCACGGAGAGGATGAACGGGGAGATGCTAATGTAAACAGCATCTCCCCGTTCTGCCTAGTGACAAGTGCCACTGATCACAGCTCCCTGTCATCGGGAGCTGTGATCAGAGTAATGACACTGCTAGCCCATCCTCCCTACAGTTAGTAATCACTCCCCTAGTACTGACTTAACCCCTACCCGCCCCTAGTGGTTAACCCCTTCACTGCCAGTGTCATTTACACAGTAATCAGTGCATTTTTAATCGCACTGATCGCTGTATAAATGACAATGGTCCCAAAAATGTGTCAAAAATGTCCGACGTGTCCGCCATAATGTCGCAGTCACAAAAAAAAATCGCTGATCGCCGCCATTACTGGTAAAAAAAAAATTATTAATAAAAATGCCATAAAACTATCCCCTATTTTGTAAACGCTATAACTTTTGCGCAAAGCAATCAATAAACGCTTATTGCGATTTTTTTTTACCAAAAATATGTAAAAGAATACGTATCAGCCTAAACTGAGGAAAAAAAATGTTTTTTTATATATTTTTGGGGGATATTTATTATAGCAAAATCTAAAAAATAATGCGTTTTTTTCAAAATTGTCGCTCTTATTTTGTTTATAGAGCAAAAAAAAAAAAATGCAGGGGTAATCAAATACCACCAAAAGAAAGCTCTATTTGTGGGAAAAAAAGGACTTCAATTTTGTTTGGGAGCCACGTCGCATGACCGCGCAATTGTCAGTTAAAGCGACGCAGTGCCGAATCGCAAAAAGTGCTCTGGTCAGGAAGGGGGTAAATTCTTCCAGGGTTGAAGTGGTTAAAGACTTGTAGTTTTATTAGCTGTTTTATTTTTTTTTGACAGGGGTGCAGTTTCAGTGCTTGCCATTTGTGCCATTTTCACTAGATACGCCTCTGGGAGACACAGAGAGAGAGAGAGAGAGAGAATGTGTAATCATTTTTATTTACCGATGACGGATGCAGTCTGGGGTGCGCTCAATCCCTCTCACAGCTTTTACTGCCATGGTGACGCGAAACCATGCAGCGTTCTTCTGATTTGCTGAAGAGGATGTAGAAAACAGGATGACCCGTTCTTTGGCCACCGTGTTTGCAAGGGCTGCATTCTCTGCGTCATTAAAGCGAGGGCTCCTTTTGCTGGACTCCTTGGGGGCGGCACCAATTCTGGCATCAGCCGTAAATGATGGTTTTGAGGTCACAGCCACTGGAGGAATCATTTTCCTCTTTTTTCCTCCTTCATTCCTCCTTGGCTTCCTCTTAGTTGAGGTAGAACGCTGTTTCGCCTCCTCCCCTATCTTATGCCTCTCCCCCCCACGCCTCCTCTTTCTCCCATTTCTACTCACACCACCCTCCAATGCACCCACACCACTTTCACACTCAGCACCACCACTCTCAACAACACGTTCAGACTCACCACCACCACACACATTCACTCTCCCAAAATCCCACACAAGCTCCTGCAGATGTAAAGACACACCATCAGCTGCATTTCCATCTGCATGATCCACATTCTCACCCTCACACACACCTACCCTCTCCACATCAGACATCCTGCACACCAAACACACACAATCACACAGATAAAGCTCACTCACTGCAAATCCAAAACAAAACAGTCAGCAGACAGTAATGCCGCGTACACACGGTCGTACTTTTCGTCTACAAAAGTCCAACGGACGCTGACGGACTAAAGCTGGCTGGTAATCCGATCGTGTGTGGGCTTCTCCGGACTTTCAACGTACTTTTTTAGCCTCAAATCCGACGTACTTTAGATTTGAAACATGCTTCAAATCTTTACTTCGTAACTACGACGGACCCCGAAATCCGCTCGTCTGTGTGCTAGTCCGACGGACAAAAAGCCACGCTAGGGCACCTATTGGCTACTGGCTAGGAACTTCCTTATTTTAGTCCGGTGTACGTCATCACGTAAGAATTCGACGGACTTTTGTGTGATCGTGTGTAGGCAAGTCCGTTCGTTAGAAAGTATGCCGCAAGTCCGCCGCAAGTCCGCCGAAAGTCTGCCGGAAGTCTGTCGGACAGGCTGTCTGACTTTTGTAGACGAAAAGTACGACCGTGTGTACGCGGCATAAGTGACCAGCACCTAGTTAGATCTCCCCTCTCTCTCACACAAAATGGCCACAGGTGCATCCTGGTAGTGGTACAGTGCTGCCAAAAAAGTGCTTCTGAAATAAAGATAAATTAAGTAAATTTTTTATTTAAAATCATTTTTGAATTGTCAGATTGTCTAATTCAATTCTTATATGTGTAAAATTCGGCAGACACACTTAAATAGGAAAATAGCTGAATTTGGTTGAATTATTATCGAATCCTGTTGAAATATTATCGAATTTGGTTGAAATATTTTCGAATGCGGTTGAAATATTATCAAATTCGGTAGAAATATTTTCGAATGCGATTGAAATATTAAAATATCAAATTCAGTAGAAATATTATCGAATATGATTGAAATAATTTCTAATACAGTTGAAATAATTTCGAATGCTGTTGAAATATTATCAAATTCGGTAGAAATATTTTCGAATGCGATTGAAATAATATCAAATTCAGTAGAAATATTATCGAATGCGATTGAAATAATTTTGAATACAGTTGAAATAATTTCGAATGCGGTTGAAATATTATCAAATTCGGTAGAAATATTTTCGAATGCGATTGAAATATTATCGAATACGATTGAAATAATTTCTAATACAGTTGAAATAATTTCGAATGCTGTTGAAATATTTTCGAATGCGGTTGAAATAATATCGAATCCGGTTGAAATATTTTCGAATTCGAACGATTTTCGAATTCGGTCGAAAACTAAACTGATTCGAAAAACGAATTTAATGAATTTAACGAATCTAACTAAACTAAATTAATTAAATAACGAATTAATACGAAACGAAACGAAACAAATTTTTTCATTGTGCACATGCCTATTCATTCCCGTATTTGTATTTGATTTTACACAGGTTAATTGTTTGCTTTGCCACTGTTTTAGGTGTTTGTTGCAGTTTACTGTATTTGAGTAGCATCTGTTGGTACATGTGTTTTTTGTTTTATTTTATATATTTACTTTGTATATTCTATTGGCTATGTAGATGGTAGGACAAGAAATCTTTTTCTCCTGGCAAGGGATGAGTTGAATTGCCCCGATCTTGGTTCGAATAGAGTTCAGTTCAATTCAAATGAGGTTCAGATTCTGAACCCAAACCCTATTGAAATCAATGGGAGATTAATTTTTCAAATCAAAAATTCCCATTTTCTGAACTATAGGTAAAGGGCTGTAAAAAAAAAAAAAAAAAAAAATATATATATATATATATATATATATATATATATATATATATATATATATATATATATATATATATATATATATATATATATATATATATATTTATGGTCGGAGCCCTATGTCCGATATGGACATAGATAACATTTGTAGTTAACATAAAACTTACCATCGGAAATAGACCTGGAAGTGTGGACTTACCATATGAAATGGACCTGAAAGTGTGCCTTGGTCTAATGGCCGGTATGCCAAAATAAGGGGGCATACCCTGGTTTTAAGAAATGATTATTCTGTAGAGAGAAATGAAATGAAATGAATGAATGAAATGAATGCCTTGAAATGGTGATGGGAGGGTGGGTATCGCGCACAGGAAACCGACAAGCACCACAGGTGAGCGGGCTGCTTAAATACCCCCCGGGCTCCTCCCATAAATTCAGGCCACCATACTGGCCTTCCTACTTATGGTCGGAGCCCTATGTCCGATATGGACATAGATAACATTTGTAGTTAACATAAAACTTACCATCGGAAATAGACCTGGAAGTGTGGACTTACCATATGAAATGGACCTGAAAGTGTGCCTTGGTCTAATGGCCGGTATGCCAAAATAAGGGGGCAAAAACATTCAGGTAGGGGTATAATATTTTTGGTTTTCAGGTATTCATTGAGCCAGTTTGGAGAATGCCTGTGCCATCTCTACTTGAGGATTGGGTATATACCGGGCGAAGCAGGCTGATTTCCACCTGCCTAGTCTTTTGATGACGTGGTCTGGAACCCCATGGCGGGATGCTGCGGAGGCTGCTCCGATGCGAAAGGAGTGTCCGGAGTACTGACTGGGGTTAAGGTGAAGATTGCGGAGAAGTATCCTTATGTGTTTTACAAACTGACATGCGTTTAAGGGTTTAACTGGGAATGGTAGAAGAGGACTGGTGTCCGGTTGTTCAGGCAGGAGTGAGAGGAGACGGTTAAGTACGGTGACTGGACACCAGCTGTTATTGGTTCTGTAGAGGTGAATGTCCACTCCAGAGCCTGTTTGCTGGGTTTTAGAAACCTCAAGGTGCAGGATGAAATGGCCTTGGTGGCGAAGCAAGTGCCGTCTGCATAATACTTGGTCTGTGGGGTTGTTATAGGTGAATTCGCCAGGTCGCAAGAACCCATAGTAAGCCAACTATATGGCTGCTTGTAGTACCGTGCTGGGCAGCAGACCGAATGGCGAAGTAGCCAGAATAGTCGACATATCCCTGAAGATGGGCCCCGTAATGGGTAAGCGCTTAGTGCTGATCTCTGGTTGTTGTTTCCTGGATGCCCCTTAGGATGGCTCGTATAGCGTGTGATGAGAACAGTAAAGATTTTGTGGGGTCTTCCGGGGTCACGAAATGTTGTATGCCGGCTAGGTATAGCCGAATAGTATTGTACGATAAGGCCAGCTGAGTGTGGCAGTATGAAATGAAGGCCAGTACCTGTTTGACATCTATTGGTCCTTTACGGCAGGATGTGAGAAATTGTGTTATGAGAGAGTGAGTGATTGATGAGCTGCGTTGCTCCTTGTAATTGTTGAACTAGTCCAGGGTCAGTTGTGACCAGGCAGGGATAGGGGCCGACGCTGGATTGGCTCCGGGAATCTGTCTGAAAAGGAGGTGTAGTTAAAACGTGACAGTACGTCAGCAGCTAAATTGTATCTGCCTGGAATAATGCACAGTGTATGTTAAACTGATGCTGTAAGGACAGTTGTACCAATCTGCGCAGGAAGGACATGACTGCTAGGGACTTGGACCTGCCTTTGTCGATGATGTCTGCCGTGGCCTGATTGTCGGTGGTGAAGATTACTGTTTGCCCTGTCCAATGGTGACCCCAGAGTTGTGCCGCTGCCACTATGGGATAGAGTTCGAAGAGGGAAGATGTTTGAATAAAGCCGGGTATCAACAGTATCTGTTGAGGCCAGGGTCCTGAAAACCAATGATGGCCAAAAATTGCCGCGAAACCTGTGGTGGCTGCAGCATCTGTCACCACCTGGGGTGACAGGGCTGAAACCATGGGTATAATTAGGGATATACCATTCCAGGACGGGAATTCGTCCCACATAGATAGGTCCGCTATTGCTGCGGAGTCTAGATTTAAGATCTGATCGGGGTCTTGTGTTTCTGGCAGGAATCTCAGCAGGCGTGGCACGAAGGTGCGGCCTTGTGGAATAATTCGCATGGCGAAATTCAGCATTCCCAGGAGAGATTGCAACTGCTTCTTGGTACACCCCTTGGTGTGGGTGAATTTGTGAAGGACCGCCTTAATGCGGGTTAGTTTGTCGAGGGGGAGACTGGCTTGCATAGCGCAGGTGTCTAAGCTGACCCCGAGAAAGGTGATGTTATGTGTTGGGCCTTCTACTTTGTGCTCGGCGATGGGAACATTGAGTTTTTCCGAATATCGCTCTGAGTTTGTCGAGGTCTCCTGGGGGCTTGCTGGGAGGTTCTATTAGTAGGAAGTCGTCAGGGTAATGGATGACTTCTTGTCACTGAGCCTTGTGTAACAGTATCCAAGCAAGAGACTGAGCGAATGTGTCGAAGAGCCAAGGGCTACTCTTCGAACCGAACGTCAGTTTTGTGGCCTAAATAATATGCCTCCTTCCACTTGATGCCATGCCAGCACCAAAGGGATGGGTGGATAGGCAGGAGCTTAAAGGCATCCGAGATGTCGGCTTTGGAAAGCACCTGTAGCTGCTTTGATGACCGCTTGTATCGCCATGTCTACGGAGGAATATTTTATGGAGAATTCTTCGGAGGGAATCAGGGAATTGAGACTGGGGATGTGGGAAGAATGAGGTGCAGACAGGTCGTACACCAAACGTAATTTATTTGTGAATTTGCCCTTGACAAGCCCCAACAGGGCTGACTCTCCAAGTGCTGAGAGGGGGCTGAGTGAAAGGGCCTATAACGTACTCTCGGTCTAGTTCTGTTTGTAAGAGCCGATCTATGGTTTGTTCGTCGATGGCTGCTGAACGAAGATTCCCACATTCGTACGTACTGTGGGGTAGTGAAATGAGGCCGGTGTGAAAGCCTACTGTGAAGCCCTGAATAAGGTAGGTGGCCAGAGAGGGGGTGGGATGTGAGGTGAGGTAGAGTCTTAGCCATAAGACGTTGCTTCGGTTTAGTCATGCCCTCTTCTGTTGTTTGACTTCGCACAAGTTCCTTGGGTGCGCTCTTTAGCATAAGGTGCAGATGTGGAGTAGGCGGCACTGACTGACGTTGCAGGACCCATAATTTGTAATTATTGCAGATGGCTGCCCCTCCCACGGTTCGGACTGGGCGTCCGAATTTGTCCACCTGAGGCGTTTGTTCAGGGGCCGACTGACCCTGAAGTGCACCGGAGGTAGAGGGAAATTCGAAAGGACGTTTGAAAGTCGCATTGGCGCACCAGGTGGCAGTGTGGGTGGAGGTCTGGTAAATCGCACCTAGGGGTGAGCGTAAGCCGGAAAAATGGCGGCAGAAGAGCTCTGTGTCCATGAGACTCCAATTTGTTGTTGTTTGGAACTGTGTGAGTCTGGCGGCAGCCTTTGCGGAAAAGGAACGGTGGTACTCGTAAAAGGAAAATCCTCCATACTTGTGGCCCAAGTCTACTACCGTATGGAGATACAATCCAGCTCTTCCCTTCTGCTGGGGGCGGCTGAGCATAGAACGTCTCTCAGCATGCCAAAGGCCAAGGTGGTGACAATTCGTGAAGGGATTGCTAACTAACTTGAAGCAATGATCTGTATGGTGCTTGCAATCTTGTGACAATGAAATGATTCGAAATGTTTGCCTTGATTATGAAATGAATGAACTGCATGACAGAGGCCCGGCCTGGTCGTGTCATGATTTGTTCGACCGTGAACCGGGCTCTGGAGCATGTATTGAAATGAGGCAACTGAAAATATTGGTGCTCCTGGGACGAGTCGGTGCCTGTTAGATGCATCTGGATTCGAATCGGAGTGCAGTATGAAATGAAATGAGAGAAATGATTATTTTGACCGAGGCTCGAATTGGTTGTGCCGTGTTAGCGACTGGCAACCAACCGAGCTCTGGTATAGATATGAAATGCGATCGGAACCAGTGATGCATGCCGTGACGAATCGGTGCACCTCAGATGCGACTGGTTTCGAAACGGTGATGTGTTGTGGGAATGAAATGGTAGAAATTGCATGACAGCGATATGGATCAATCCCCCGATGTCTGTGACTAGCTATGATCCGGACTCTGGAGCATGTATCAGAAATGAGGCCGAGCCCTGGGGCACGCCGTAATGAATCGGTGCATCGGAGATGCGACTGGATTCGAAACGGAGCGCGGTAAGTGAGGGTGTAACATATCGTTTGCCATGACGGAGGCTCGAATCGGTCGTGCTATTGTAGCGACTGACTGTGAATCGGACTCCGGAGCATGTACTGAAATGTGGCCAATCCTGGGCACGCCGAGACGAATCGGTGCATTTTCATGCGACTGAATTCATGTCGGAACGTGATACGTGGAAATGAAATGATAACCATGACAGAGGTACAATGACTGATAAAACGTAACTCTGGAGCATGTATAGAAATGAGGCCAATCCTGGGGCACGCCGAGATGAATCGGTGCATTTTTCATGCGACTGAATTCATGTCGGAACGTGATACATGGAAATGAAATGATAACCATGACAGAGGTACAAATGACTGAGGAAACGTAACTCTGGAGCATGTATAGAAATGAGGCCAATCCTGGGGCACGCCGAGACGAATCGGTGCATTTTTCATGCGACTGAATTCATGTCGGAACGTGATACATGGAAATGAAATGATAACCATGACAGAGGTACAATTGACTGACAATAACGTAACTCTGGAGCATGTATAGAAATGAGGCCGTAATAACTGGGGCACACCGGAACGAATCGGCGCATTTTTGGTGCGACTGGATTCGAATCGGAGCGCGGTAGGTGACTGAAATGAGAAATGATTTGAAATGTCAGAATTGAGTTTAGAAATGTTTCAGAAATGAGAAATGATTTGAAATGTCAGAAATGAGTTTAGAAATGTTTCAGAAATGATTTGAAATGTCAGAAATGAGTTTAGAATGTTTCAGAAATGAGAAATGATTGGTATCGAACTAACTTGCTTTGATAATTTACCACTTGCGACTGGCTATGGCTGTCTATCGATACCGACATGCTAGAAATGAAGCGACGTCAGCGTCGCTGTGCTGTCGAATTTGTAACATATCGAAAGTACGAGCGATATACATTGCAGTTTGTGAGATGCGGGTGAAACGAAATTTGAACTCACGGTTTTGTGACATGATATGAAAACGAAAAGTCCGACGGGACCTTACCTGCGACAGCCAAGCCAGACGCGTGGTACAAACTAGGAACGAAAAAACGCGGACTTCGAAAGTTTTGAGTACGGAGTATCGAATACGGGAACTTGCGAGGCAAGAACTTGCGGACGCTGGTATATCGAATAGTCGGCCTAGTGACGTATATCGCGCACAGGAAACCGACAAGCACCACAGGTGAGCGGGCTGCTTAAATACCCCCCGGGCTCCTCCCATAAATTCAGGCCACCATACTGGCCTTCCTACATATATATATATATATATATATATATATATATATATATATATATATATATATATACATATATATACGTATATACATATACACTACCGTTCAAAAGTTTGGGGTCACATTGAAATGTCCTTATTTTTGAAGGAAAAGCACTGTACTTTTAAATGAAGCTAACTTTAAACTAGTCCTAACTTTAAACAAATATACTCTATACATTGCTAATGTGGTAAATGACTATTCTAACTGCAAATGTCTAGTTTTTGGTGCAATATCTACATAGGTGTATAGAGGCCCATTTCCAGCAACTATCACTCCAGTGTTCTAATGGTACAATGTGTTTGCTCATTGGCTCAGAAGGCTAATTGATGATTAGCAAACCCTTGTGCAATCATGTTCACACATCTAAAAACAGTCTAGCTCCTTCCAGAAGCTACAAAATTGACCTTCCTGTGAGCAGATTGAGTTTCTGGAGCATCACATTTGTGGGGTCAATTAAACGCTCAAAATGGCCAGAAAAAGAGAACTTTCATCTGAAACTCGACAGTCTATTCTTGTTCTTAGAAATGAAGGCTATTCCATGCGAGAAATTGCAAAGAAATTGAAGATTTCCTACAACGGTGTGTACTACTCCCTTCAGAGGACAGCACAAACAGGCTCTAACCAGAGTAGAAAAAGAAGTGGGAGGCCGCGTTGCACAACTAAGCAAGAAGATAAGCACATTAGAGTCTCTAGTTTGAGAAACAGACGCCTCACAGGTCCCCAACTGGCATCTTCATTAAATAGTACCCGCAAAACACCAGTGTCAACATCTACAGTGAAGAGGCGGCTGCGGGATTTTGGGCTTCAGGGCAGAGTGGCAAAGAAAAAGCCATATCTGAGACTGGCCAATAAAAGAAAAAGATTAAGATGGGCAAAAGAACACAGACATTGGACAGAGGAAGACTGGAAAAAAGTGTTGTGGACAGATGAATCCAAGTTTGAGGTGTTTGGATCACAAAGAAGAATGTTTGTGAGACGCAGAACAAATGAAAAGATGCTGGAAGAATGCCTGACGCCATCTGTTAAGCATGGTGGAGGTAATGTGATGGTCTGGGGTTGCTTTGGTGCTGGTAAGGTGGGAGCTTTGTACAGGGTAAAAGGGATTCTGAATAAGGAAGGCTATCACTCCATTTTGCAACGCCATGCCATACCCAGTGGACAGCGCTTGATTGGAGCCAATTTCATCCTACAACAGGACAATGACCCTAAACACACCTCCAAATTGTGCAAGAACTATTTACAGCAGAAGCAGGCAGCTGGTATTCTATCGGTAATGGAGTGGCCAGCACAGTCACCAGATCTGAACCCCATTGAGCTGTTGTGGGAGCAGCTTGACCGTATGGTACGCCAGAAGTGCCCATCCAACCATTCCAACTTGTGGGAGCTGCTTCTAGAAGCGTGGGGTGCAATTTCTCCAGCTTACCTCAATAAATTAACAGCTAGAATGCCAAAGGTGTGCAATGCTGTAATTGCTGCAAAAGGAGGATTCTTTGATGAAAGCAAAGTTTGATGTAAAAACAATGTTATTTCAAATACAAATCATTATTTCTAACCTTGTCAATGTCTTGACTCTATTTTCTATTCATTTCACAACGTATGGTGGTGAATAAGTGTGACTTTTCATGGAAAACACAAAATTGTTTGGGTGACCCCAAACTTTTGAACGGTAGTGTATATATACATATAATAGCATTGCCCCAGGAAACATTTTACCAATGTAAATATTTTTTCCCATTATGGCATTTGTGTGGGTAATTTTTTTTATTATAATTTTTTTCACATATTCTATTGTAGATGGTGGGACAAGAAATCTTCCCGGCAAGGGATGAGTTGAATTGCCCCGACTTCGGTTAGAATAGCATTCAGCTCAATTCAAATGAGGTTCAGATTCTGAACCCAAACCCTATTGAAATCAATAGGACATTAATTTATCAAATCAAAAATGTCCATTTTCTGGACTATAGGCAAAGGGTTGTTAAAAAAAAAGCATGGCGTTGCCCTAGGGAACATTTACCAATGTCAATATAGTATTTTTTAATCCCATTTGGCATTTGTGTGGGTAAATTTTTTTTTTTTGGTCTAGTTTTATATATTTTTCATATATTCTATTCATATATTCTATTGGCTCTGTAGATGGTGGGACTAGAAATCTTTTGCCCCAGAGCTGAATTGCCCCAACTTTGGTTCGAATAGGGTTCAGCTCAGTTCAAATGAGATTCAGATTCTGAACCCAAACCCTACTAAAATCAATGGGAAATAATTTTTCAAATAAAAAATGCCTATTTTTTTGACTATAGGCAAAGAAAAAAAAAGATTAGCAAGGTACTACCCTAGGGAACATGTACCATGTATGTTTTTTTTTTTATTTTTTGATGGCTGGCATCGATTTAAAAAAAAAAAAAAAATAACACCGGATTTACAGTATCTGACAAACGTGAGTACATCCCATACATTTTTGTAAATATTGCATTATATCTTTTCATGTGACAACACTGAAGAAATGACACTTTACTACAATGTAAAGTAGTGAGTGTACAGCTTGTATAATGCCCCGTACACACGGTCGGACATTCCGACAACTAAATCCTAGGATTTTTTCCGACGGATGTTGGCTCAAACTTGTCTTGCATACACACGGTCACACAAAGTTGTCAGAAAATCCGATCATTCTGAATGCGGTGACGCAAAGCACGTACGTTGGGACTATAAACGGGGCAGTAGCCAATAGCTTTCATCTCTTTATTTATTCTGAGCATGCGTGGCACTTTGTGCTTTGGATTTGTGTACACACAATCGGAAATTCCGACAAAGGATTTAGTTGTCGGAAAATTTTATAGCCTGCTCTCAAACTTTGTGTGTCGGAAAATCCGATGGAAAATGTGTGATGGAGCCTACACACGGTCGGAATTTCCGACAACAAGGTCCTATCACACATTTTCCGTCGGAAAATCCGACCGTGTGTACGGGGCATAACAGTGCAAATTTGCTGTCCCCCCAAAATAACTCAACACACAGCCAATAATGTCTAAAAAGCTGGCAACAAAAGTTAGTCACATGAAAAGATATAATAAAATACTTAGAAAAATGTGAGATGCTGTACTTCATGGGACTTTTTGTTTATTAGTAAATGACTTGTAAAAACTGCATCTTTTTATTTACACTATTTTGGGTATTTGTTACAGTTTATTTGAGTAGCATCTGTGGGTACACGTGTGGGGTTTTTTTCTACATATTTTTCTATATTATTTTCATATATTCGATTGCCTATGGAGATGGTGGGAATAGGAATCTTTTGCTCCCTACTATGGATGAGCTGAATTGCCTCGTGTTCGGTTCAAACAGGGTTCTAAAAAAATAAATAAAAATAGCATGGCTCTGCCCTAGGGAGCATGTACCAATGCTAATTATTTTTAATAGCATTTGGCTGGCAGCCATGGTTTTTTTAAAAGCACTGGATATACATCATGGAACATTTTCATTAGTAAAGGACTTTATTTATACTGTTTTGTTTGCTGCAGTTTATTTGAGTAGTGTGAGTGGAGGGCCCGTGGAACCAAGAATCCCTTGGAAAGGTTGGGAAATGCATGTTTCAGCTCCCCATGCACCTCTTATGTCTAAGTCACCCTGTGCCATCCCGGCACAGGATGACTGAGAAAATATATCTTGGATTACTTAAAGTGGGACAGTAATATTTATCCACTGCATCTCCCAGGATATACAGTCTGTAAAGACTATTCTTGGTTTGTTTGATTCTGAACTCAACATGTTAGTTGAGAGAGCTGATCACATTGGCCTCTGTACAATGTAGGAGACAGGCTGACTCCTGCTTTAGCTCCTGCTATTGTGAGAAGGTGTCCTGTGTTTATAGTTATGATAATGTATAATCTACTGTGTGAAGCTCGGTGACAACAAGTCTGACCTGTAGTGAAATCCTGATTAATCATAACAATGCCCTGGAGGGCACTGAGTCACATCGGCTGCTTTAAGGGATTAGTTAATTAGCTCATGTTAATTCTGTTTCTGGTTACAGGTGTATTGTTAGAGTAATATGAGCAGGAGGGGGGGCTCCTCTTCTATTGTATATAAGACTTGTATTTTGGTTCTAATAAACAGTCCATATCTGATTCTGATATATTCAGACTGGGAGGAAGTGGTATATGACGAAAGCACCCAAGCGGAGTGTAGAATGTTTCATTACAAGTAGCATCTGTGTATTTGATGCCCTAAGGAACATGTACCAATGTCAATTTTGTTTATTATTTACTCTATATCTATACTTATTTTTTCTTAACAAAAACAAACAAACAAACAAAAAAACTAAAACATGTATAAAAAAAAGGGGGCAGACTTGATGGATCACTTGGTCTTTTTTCTGCTGTTACATTTCTATGTGTCTATGTATCTATTTGGCTGGCAACAGTATTTTTTTTAAGCATTGGCATTTACAAAGGAAAAAAAGTGCTGGCAATTTACATATCCCTGCTGGCTTTCTTTAAAATAAAAAAAGACACCCAGCCCCTCCAAAGGTCCTCACAAATACGAGGGTTCTTCAAAAAGTTTCTGCACTTTTTTTAAACTCTATTATGGTGTTTATATAAAAGTGTGGAAACATTTTGAAGAACCCTTGTATATACAGTAACAGACACTTTAAGTTTGCTATGGATTTTAAGGGGCAATACTCAAAAAAGAAAGTGTGGGGTTCCCCCTAAAAATCAATTTCAGCCCCTAATCTGATCATGCAGTCTGTCTGGACAGGAAAGGGGTGGGACATGCGTGTGCCCCCTCTCCCTCCTGAATCATAATGGGCCACATGCCCTCAAAAAGGACCCCCTGGCAAAGAAGCCTCTTCCCAACAACCCCAGCCTAGCAGTTATGGTTGTAGGGGTCTGCAGGTGGAAGGCTTTTTTGAATCTGGAAGCCTCTTTTACCAGACATGGATCTACATACTGTATTTGTATGATGTGATTGACAGTGGATATACATTGGACTTTTTTTTAATTAGTACATTTAATTAGTAAATGACTTGTCAAAGACTGTGTCTTTGTTTTTATTTGCTCTTTAAATGTTTTGTGTGAATAGGTGGGGTGCTATGTTCCCATTACTTCACATAGGATTCAGGATGGTATATGGGTGCCCTCTTATTGTTAAAGGAGAAGTCCAGTCAGAGCTTTTTTGGCTGGGCTTCTCCTAAGGGTCACAGGAGTGCAATTTATTTTGCACTCCTGTGACCCGTTTTCAGCGGAGAGTGGTTTGAAGTTCGCTCTCTGCTGATGTCACCAGGATCAGTCCAGGCAGCGTGTCATCCTAACTTAGGAAGTCAACTTAGGATCCGCCAGCTGCCTGGACTGATGGCAGTCTCAGCCTCTCAGCGAGCCGATGAGAAGCTGAGATGGCCACTCCATACCCCTTCACAGCTCAGCACTCCAGTGAGCGGGGAGGAGCAGAGCAGGAGAGATGCTGACTGACAGGCAGCAGCTCTCCTCTTGGGGAGGTGAGAGAACCAAGCCATTGGCAATGTTCAGTGGCTCAAGGCTCAGTGAAGAGGCTGCGGGGGATAGATGCAGCATCGGTCTGATGCTGCATCCACCTAGGTAAGTATGATTAGGCAAAAAAAAAACAAACATACTTCTCTTTTGAAAAGGGATTCCAGATTCTGATAAGCAATGATGTGTTTTATGTGATAGACCAACACAAAGTGGCACATAATTGTGAAGTAGAAGGAAAATTATAAATTGTTTTCAATTTTTTTTCACAAATAAACATGTGAAGTGTGGCGTGCATTTGTATTCAGCCCCTATTCTGATACCCCTAATTACAATCTAGTGGAACCAATTGCCTTCAGAAGTCACCTAATTAGTAAATAGGGTAAGCAATTTAATCTCATTATTAATACAGCTGTTCTGTGAAGCCCTCAGAGGTTTAATATAGAATCTTAGTGAACAAACGGCATCATGAAGGCCAAGGAACACACCAGACAGGTCAGAGATAAAGTTGTGGAGAAGTTTAAAGTGGGGTTAGGTTATAGAAAAATATGTCAAGCTTTGAACATGTCTGTATGTGTTAGAATGGCCCAGTCAAAGTCCAGACCTAAATCCAATTGAGAATCTGTGGCAAGACTTGAAAATTGCTGTTCACAGACATTCTCTATCCAATCTGAAAGAGCTTGAGCTATTTTGCAAAGAAGAATGGGCAAAAATGTCCCTTTCTAGATGTGCAAAGCTGATGTAGACATATCCAAAAAGACTTGCAGCTGTAATTTCAGTGAAAGGTGGTTCTACAAAGTAGGGATGGGCCGAACAGACCCCTGTTCGGTTCGGATCAGAACTTCCGTACACTGTGAACATTCGGATCCGAACACCGAACCCCATTAAAGTCAATGGGACCCGAACGTTAAATATCAAAAGTGCCCATTTTGAAGGCTTAAATGCAAGTAATTAGGCATTCAATGGTTATAGGGGACCGGGTCCTGACCTGGGGGATATGGATCAATAACAAAAAAGTTTTTGAAAAACGTCATTTTTAAATGAGCAGTGATTTTTTGATTTTTAAAGTGAAAGCCTAAAAATGAAAAAATCCTTCCAATATAGTGCCAGGGGGGTCCCCTTAGTCTAACTGTAAAGTGGTAGATCTGTACCATGTCTAGAATCTGCTGCAGCAATAATTTAATTTATAAAGCCAAAAAAAAAAAGACATTTTTCCTGCAAGCTGCCTTTATTTTGCTCAGCAACAGCCGGGGAGCCAGTGTGTATGATGAGGCCACAATGTAGTGCACTGGGAACAAGATTAGAGATTTTTTGCATACATTCTGGTGTCACTTTGACTTTGGATAGAAGTAACGGGTGCGTTAAAACTGGTCTTTGGGTGTTGATGGCGCCTTCCCACCGTAACCCTATAGAGATAGTCTTAATGAAAGCAAGAATTTGCCTTGCTGTAAAAAAGTGAAATGATATGCACCTGTCAAGCAGGTGCAGAAAAATTGGACTTTGGGTGTCGGTGGTGCCTTCCCACCGTAACCCTATAGAGGTACTCTTGATGTAAGCAAGAATTTGCCTTGCTGTAAAAAATTGCAATGATATGCACATGTCAGACAGGTGCAGAAAAATTGGTCTTTGGGTGTCGGTGGTGCCTTCCCACCGTAACCCTTTAGAGGTACTCTTGATGAAAGTAAGAAATTTCCTTGCTGTAAAAAATTGCAATGATATGCACCTGTCAAACGGGTGTGTTAAAATTGGTCTTTGGGTGTTGGTGGCGCCTTCCCACCGTAACCCTATAGAGATAATCTTGATGAAAGCAAGAATTTGCCTTGCTGTAAAAAAATTACAATGATATGCACCTGTCAAACAGGTGCAGAAAAATTGGTCTTTGGGTTTCAGTGGTGCCTTCCCACCGTAACCCTATAGAGGTACTCTTGATGAAAGCAAGAATTTGCCTTGCTGTAAAAAATTGCAATGATATGCACCTGTCAAACAGGTGCAGAAAAAATGGTCTTTGGGTGTTAATTGTGCCCTATGAAACCTATACCAAAAACATTCTTCCAGATTAAATGATTGAACACCCTCAAAGCTAGGCAGCCTCGAAGTCCTGCAGAGATTCCACATCCCAAAAAGACTTAATCAGTGATATCGGCATCAGGGGCTTCATAGCTGGTAATCCAGGACTGAACAGACGCGTTCTATGATGAGTAACAAAACCTCCTGCAGCACTGAATGCCCATTCTGAAAGCACACTGGATGCAGGGCAGCCCAACAACTCAATAGCATACTAGGCAAGTTCTGGCCAATGGTATATTCTCAAGACCCAGTAAGCTAGTGGATCGTCAGCTGGAAAGCTCTCCATCTCTGTTTTGGCCCCAAGGTAATCATCCACCATGTGATGCAGACGCTGCCGATGGGATGTGGAAGCTGACAGCCGTGGGCGGCGAGGACTAAAAAAATTCCAAAATGCCTCACTTAGGCAGATACCTTCTCCAACGCTCCTTTCTTGACCAACGGAAGACTCAACAGGACATTTTCCACCACACTATAACCTACTAGAGTCAGGAAAAACATTCAATAAAATTCTCTTTAATGTGTCCTCAAAAGATTTTTTTTTTTTTTACATCAAAAGTTTTATTGGAAACAAATGCAGTTTAACAATCAAAGCATCATTTCAGTGTTCATCTGGCATGGATGTACATAACATCAAGTAAACATCAAGCGTACTAGCTATCTACCAGAATGATTTGCAGTAGTTAGTCTATGTGTTATAATGTTACACTTCCCAAGCTGGAGGTATGCAGGAATGAGATCACGTTTAGGGTTTTAGTTTGCATCATCCAGCTGGGAGTCTGGAGTTAACTAAATTTGGATAACATAAAACATAACAAGTTGTTAGCTCTGAGTATTCTGAGAAAGTTCAGTATACTTGGATAGAGAAGAACTAGTAGAAGAGAGAAAAGAAAGTGGTTATGGAGAAAAGAGAAGAATTACCTGCGAGTTGGTAAAAGTTCTCTCCCCGGTTGTCGCGCTACGCTAGAGCGTGGTTAGGAGAGAGCAAGAAGCACCCCCACCCATTAGGGCATTAATCTTTCATCAAATGATCGTAATCTGTTGAAACCTTAAAATGAAGCCATGGTGACCATGTCTTGTGGTATCTTTCTATGTCGTCGGAAGTCTGAGCTAGGGTGTCTTCCAGGTGACAGACCTCAGAGACTTTCTGAAGCCACTCTCTTACTGATGGAGCCTGAGTACTCTTCCAACGAAGCGGTATCAGGGCCTTGGCGGCATTCAGTAAATGCTTTGTTAAGGATTTTTTGTATCGTTTGTACGGGAAGTTGGAAATGTGAAGCAGACAACAGGCTGCATCAAGCGTGATTCTGGTCTCTGTGATCTGTCGTATGGTGTCCCTCACCGCGGTCCAGTAGGCCCCAATGACCGGGCATTGCCACCATATGTGCAGGAGAGTACCAGTCTCCCCTCCATATCTCCAGCATCTGTCCAACACCTCTGGGAACCAAGCTTTGAGTTTGTGGGGTGTGGCATACCAGTGCATCAGGAGCTTGTACGCCGTTTCCTGCATTTTGGTGCTAATAGAGCATTTATGAGCAAGCGTACAAGCCGTTAGCCACTGGTTATCTGTGATGTCCCTCTGCAGAGCTCTAGACCACTCTCCCCTGAATCTGTTCTCAGTTGTTGTTTTAGAATATTGCAGACAGGTGTATGTGACAGAAGTCGCTTTGATAAAGTCGTCGCCCTTTTGACAGACTGTTTCCAGTTGAGTCGGCAGCCTTTGGAAATAGGGTTGTTTGGCCCTATCGGTGACATAGCTACGGATTTGGAAGTATGACCAGCGAGGCAAGTGAGGTAGTTTGTTGTCGTCTTTCAGCACAGAATAGTCTTTAATTCTGTCGTTTTAAGAGGCAATCCCCTGCAGTAAGTCGTTTCTGTGGATCTTGAGACTGAAAGGCCCTGCTATCTAACCCTGGGGCAAATTCTGGGTTATTTTGTAGTGGGGTTAATGGGCTAAGTTGTGACGTCAAGTCAAACTTCTTGATCACCCTCTGGAAGACGTTCATAGTGGTCCCCGTCAGTGGGTGTCTTTTAACAGAGTGATGCTGGCTTTTCCAAGGAATCCATTGGGGAAAAATAAGGGATCCCTGAGTTAGCGGCTCTTGCAGCGTGACCCAATCTTTGGACTCACTGTGGCAATGCCAGTCGATCACTCTTGTGAGGTGGGAGGCCATGTAGTAATTTTGGTAGTGTGGTAATCCCATGCCGCCCCGCTCCTTGGGCCTAGTCAGGAGTGCAAATTTGATTCTAGATCATTTGTGACCCCAGAGGAATTGTAGAAGAAGGGACTGTAGTTGTTTGAAAAAGTTCTGTGGGATTCTGACAGGTAGTGACCTTAAAAGGTACAGTAGACAGGGGAGGATAGTCATTTTTAGGATGGCGGCTCTGCCGAACCAAGAGAAGTATTTGGAATTCCAATTCTGTAAGTCAGTGGCAATGTTTCGCAACATGTGTGGGAAATTTTTTTCGTAGGTCGTTGCCAGTCTCGGGGACAGCAAAACTCCAAGATACTTGAGAGTGCTTGCTACCCAACGAAATGGGCAATTCTCCTGAGTTCTGGTAAGTGTCTGCTGTCAGTGTGACATTCATTGCCTCAGATTTCGTGTAGTTGATTTTGAGGTTAGAGATGTAACCATAGTGTGTGAATTCTTTCATTAGGTTTGGGATTGTGGTATGTGGTTTGGTTAAGAAAAACAAGAGGTCATCTGCATATGCTGCCGTCTTGTACATTCTATTAGCCACTTCCAAGCCTGCAATGGATTGGTCTTTGTTAACTTGTCTGATGAATGGCTCCAGCGACAGGATGAACAATAGTGGTGACAAAGGGCATCCCTGCCTGGTTCCGTTAGAGATCGGGACCTTGTTTGACAGGATGCCATTTATTTTTATTTTGGCGGATGGGTTTTGGGACAGGGCTGTAATCCAGGTCATCATATGCGTGCCTAGTCCAACATGACGGCAAACTGCCAGCATGTAGTCCCAGGAGACCCTATCGAAGGCCTTCTCCGCATCCGTGGACAGGAGAAGGCCCTCGAAGCCCCGAGAGTATGCCGCATGTGTCAGTAGTAAGGCCTTGATGATGTCATCTCTTGCCTCTCTGCCCGGCATAAACCCCACCTGGTCTGGGCCAATTAAGGATGGGAGGAGAGGTTTTAGCCTGTTCGCTATGATTTTGGCTAGTAGCTTGAGGTCTAGATTTAGTAGCGAGATAGGTCTGTAAGTTGAGCGCTCCTAAGGGTCTTTGTCCGCTTTAGGTATCAGGTGGGACCAGTCCGGGCAGAGAGAGGGAGTTCAAGGCCTTGGTCAGGGGGGCTGACAAAATGTTGCTAAACGTTTTATAGTATGCGGATGTATAACCATCCGGGCCTGGGCTCTTTCCGGACTTAAGTCCCTTAATTGCCCCCTGAATCTCCGTGAGTGATATCTGATCTTCCAACAGGATCATCTCGGCGTCCCCCAATTGTGGGAGGCCGCTGTCAGTCAGGTAGTTCTGTATGGCCTGCATTCTATCGGCTGGTAATGTGGAGGGCCTATGTTGGTGTGGTAGATTGTAGAGTTTTGAGTAATACTGGTGGAACTGGGCCGCAATTGCTTCTGAGGTAACCTCTAACGTCCCATCTTGTGTCCTGATACCTGAGATGACGTTGGTGGAATTAGCTTCCCTTAGGGCCCTGGCCAAGAACCTACCCGTCTTGTCACCTGACTCATAGTAGACTCTTTTTTTTAAAAATAGCAATCTCTTAGTTTTGGTTTCAAACAGTTGTTGTAGAGTTTTCCTGGTGTCTAACAATTCCTTAGCAGATTGATTAGCCAAGGATTGTTTGTGTAAGTTTTCTAGTCTACGTATTTTGTCTGTCAAGTTATGAATTTCTGTTTCTTGCATCTTTTTGCGTTGGGCGCCCATCTTACTTAGTTCCCCCCGTATTGTGCATTTATGTGCTTCCCAGATCATCATCGGGTCCATGTCAGGGTGTTGTTGGTAAAGAAAAAGTCAGAGATGGCTGTTTGAATGCGGGGGAGTAATTCAGGGTCTGTCAGCAGGGAAGTATTCAGCCTGGCCTGGGCAGGGAGGAGCATAAATCCACCTCCAGAGAAATGGGCGCGTGGTCTGAAAGCGACTGAATGCCTATGTGTGCCTCTGTCTCCTCAAGAGATTTTATCCTCTGCACTCTCTGTGGGGACGGGATGAGTTCAGAGACCTTCCCCTTATAATGGTGGTCAAGGAGGGTTGCCAATGAGTAATCATCCTTCTCCTTTATGCCACGTATTCTTCGGTCCTTTTGCAGGCTTTGAAGCATGAGGTTGCCCATGCACCTCAAATTTGCAAAGGCTTGAAAAGCAGACTCCTCGGGGTCACTCAGGATGACAGCATCTGGAACTTCCTCCTCCAAGCCACGTACTACTGCCAAGGGTCCTGGGGTTGGAAAGCCACCGCCAACAGATTGACGCATGTCTTCCTCTTCTTCAAAGCCTATGAAAGTGCCAGAATCCTCCTCCTCATCCTCCTCCCCTCTCTCCTCCCGTGTGTTCTGTGACATAGGAATGACGGTGTTTGCATAAAGTGGGCCTTGAGAGGAAAGGAAGTCCTCCTCTTCCTCCTGCTGCTCTGCCTCCAGTGCCCTGTCCATAATGCCACGCAGAGTCTGCTCCAGCAGGAACACAACAGGGATTGTGTCACTGATGCATGCACTGTCACTGCTCACCATCCTTGTGGCCTCCTCAAATGGTGACAATACAGTGCATGCATCCTTAATGATCAGCCATTGACGTGGGGAATCAGGCGGTTTACGGGCAGGTGGAATTCCAGCTGAATTTCAGCCAACCGAGCACTGGCTGTGTATGACCGCCTGAAATGGCTAAATACTCTTCTGGCCTGCTTTAGTACATCTTGCAACCCTGGGTACGTACTTAGGAAACGCTGCACCACCAAACTGAGGACATGTGCCAGGCATGGCACATGTGTCAACTTTTCCTGTCTAAAGACGGAAAAGAGGTTTGAGCCATTATCGGACACCACCATTCCTGGCTCCAGCTAGCATGGTGTGAACCACCTCTGGGCCTGACCTTGCAGAGCTGCAAAAATCTCTGTTCTGGTGTGGTTCCTGTCCCCTAAACACACCAGCTGAAGCACTGTATGGCACCTTTTAGCCTGACTCTGGGAAAAGCTCTTTGAACACTTAGCGGGTACCTGACATTCATAGGACAATTCTGCAGAGGAGGGCATGGAGGTGGCGGAGGAGGAGGAGGGGGTAGAGCTCATAGGTCTGGCATCATCACCACCAGCTGTATGGAGACATGGGGGCACAACAAGCTGCAGCACTGAGCCCTGTCCTGCATCCTTTCGAGTTACAAGCAGTGTTACCCAGTGTGCGATGAATGTCATCTCTGCCCATGCTTGCTGGACCAGCAGTAAGGTGGATTTTACGGCTGACTGCCTTGCCCAATGATGCCAGAACATTCCCTTCCATGTGATGGTGATGGTATAGACATGGAACGGCCTTACGTGAAAAGTGGTATCGACTGGGAACCTGCCATTGTGGTAAAGCACATTGTGCGAATTCAAGAAAGGGGGCAGAATCCATCAGGCTGAAAGGCAGAAGTTGGAGAGCCAACAGCTTTGACAAGCTTGCATTCAGGCGCTGGGCATGTGGGTGGCAGGGACTGTATTTTTTTTTTCGCTGCAGAAGATTGGGCAGAGAAATTTGCTGGCTACAGTCTACAGCTGGTGGTGTGCTGCTGGTAGATGAGCTGCTAGGACCTTGGACACCCTGTGCTATACCATCATCCCTGTCAGTGGAGGCTGCTGAAAGGTAATGACTCGGTATTGCAGGGGCAAACTGAAGTGGGTAAGGAGGAGGAGGAGGGACAGATTTGTGCCCCTTTTGTGTGGCTTTTAGGTGCTCTTGCCAACGGGCTGAGTGGTTGGATGTTAAATGCCTTGTTAGGCATGTGGTACCCAAATGGTTGGTGTTTTTGCCACGTGTGATGTGCCTGTAACACAGTTTGCATATAGCAACAGTACTATCTGCTGCAGATGTGCTGAAAAAAGCCCAGACAGCTGAGCTGTGGGGGTGAGCTGGGAGATAATAGCTGCAGAATGTGATGGAATAGGGTGGCTGCTCTCTACTCTTTCTTGATGCCGACCTCCTTGGGGTTGTGCCGCCTCACCTTCAGTTTCCTCCTCTGCTCTATCTGGCACCCAAGTCACATCAGTGACATCATCATCATCATCTACATCTCCTCCACCTTCATCATTACCACTGGAGACAACTTGGCAATACGCTGCGGCTTGGGGAACATGAATGCCAATTTGTCTACCAGTGCTCCTCCTTCTCTCTAGGCTCATGTTCCTGTCATCCTCAACCTCAGAACCAGCATCTGAATCCAGTAATGGCTGGGCATCATCAAGGAGCAAGTGGCTGAAGCTGTGGTCAATTAACTCAGCTGACTCCTCAATGGCTGATGTTAGGGCTATGGCAGGAATAGATGTGGACAAGGAGGCAAGTTTATCCACTCTGGCAACTGCAGGGGACTGCACACTTGTCTCTATTTGTGTGACAGAGGATGAGGAGGATGAGTAAGGTTTAGTAAGCCAGTCCACCATCTCCTCTGCATGCTGTGGCTGGATAGCACGGGCAAACTCACTAAACAGAGGAAATGTGTCAGGGTACTCACCAGGGCCGAGATGCTGAGAGCGGCTCCCCTTGCAGCTGAGTGCGCTATACCCCTGGAGGTGGCACAGAGGGTATTGGGCACAGAGAGGCACGGGTCGCCAGGCACTAGTAGGAGCCTGCGTGTTGAACTTCTGTCTGGTAGTAGTCCGTGCAGGGTACACCCGGGCGGTGATCAGCAGAGGAATCAGACTGGGGCTCCAACACCTTGGTCCTGAAGTAGATAACTGGAACAAAGTATGTAGAGAAGCCAGGGGGTCAAACACAGCAAGCCGGTAGGAAGGAAGTCCGTTTAAACAAGCCAAGGTCATACACAAGAATCAATCAATAGGAGAGTCCAAGACAGGCCGGGGGTCAAACACTGGAGCAGGCAGTAGCGAAGTCTTTAAAGAGAAGCCGGGGGTCAGACACTGGAGCAGACTGAAGAGGAATCCGTTAAGCAAGCCGAGGTCAAGGTGCAGGAGAAGTTCAAGGATGGTCAAGGAAATCCGGGTCACAACAGGCAGGAGTCAATAGCAGAACAAGGAACAGGAACACAGAAGCTGAAATGACAAACCAGCAATAAGCCAGAGAGCTGGGCCGCCTTTTATAGGGCTAATAGGGGAACCCACGTGTGCGGCTAAGATGCGTACGTGCGTACGTGCTTACGCCGTTTCGCCGTCCGCGGACTTGCACGTCTATGTGTGCCATTACGCCGTGACGTGGTCTGCTAAATCGCGTACCCGCATACGCCTATTAGCCATTCTGCCACGCAGGCGTACAGGGAAATGCCGGTACTGGCAAACAAAGTTTCTGCTATTCCTCTGACAAAATGATGCCCTGCCTGAGGATTGACCACCACGTCCACCTTTGCCTGTGGACACATTTGTTGCTGGCCCCCTTACAGTGCCAAGGGAACATCTGCCTCTCCTTGTTGTTCTCCCAGACATTATTGGGAGAGAGGGGGTGGTGCTTATAAGAAAATGTTAAGGAGAAGTTGAAATCTGTACGTAGATGCACTTTAATAAATGTAAAGAGGTGTTTGGTGCCCTTTAATTTGAGTACTCACACTACACAGACACACTACACGAATACAATATAATATACTGCAATATAATGTGCCAAACATACAGTGACACACAGAACTACAGTCATGGCCGAAATTGTTGGCACCCCAGAAATTTTTCCAGAAAATCAAGTATTTTTCACAGAAAAGTATTGCAGTAACACATGTTTTGCTATACATATGTTTATTTCCTTTGTGTGTATTGGAACAAAACAAAAAAAGGGAGGAAAAAAAGCAAATTGGACATAATGTCACACAAAATTCCAAAAACGGTTGGTCAAAATTCTTGGCACCCTTTCAAAATTGTGGATAAATAAGATTGTTTCAAGCATGTGATGCTCCTTTAAACTCACCTGGGGCAACAGGTGTGGGCAATATAAAAATCACACCTGAAAGCAGATAAGAAGGAGAGAAGTTCACTTAGTCTTTGCATTGTGTGTCTGTGTGTGCCACACTAAGCATGGACAACAGAAAGAGGAGAAGAGGACTGTCTGAGGACTTGAGAACCAAAATTGTGGAAAAATATCAACAATCTCAAGGTTACAAGTCCTTCTCCAGAGATCTAGATTTTCTTTGTCCACAGTGTGCAACATTATCAAGAAGTTTGCAACCCATGGCACTGTAGCTAATCTCTCTGGGCGTGGACGGAAGAGAAAAATTGAGGAAAGGTTGCAACGCAGGATAGTCTGGATGGTGGATAAGCAGTCCCAAACAAATTCCAAAGAAATTCAAGCTGTCCTGCAGGCTCACGGAGCATCAGTGTCAGCGCGAACTATCCGTCGACATTTAAATGAAATGAAACGCTATGGCAGGAGACCCAGGGGGACCCCACTGCTGACACAGAGACATAAAAAAGCAAGACTACAGTTTGCCAAAATGTACTTGAGTAAGCCAAAATCCTTCTGGGAAAACATCTTGTGGACAGATGAGACCAAGATAGAGCTTTTTGGTAAAGCACTTCATTCTACTGTTTTTTTCCCAAAACGGAATGAGGCCTACAAAGAAAAGAACACAGTATCTACAGTGAAATATGGTGGAGGTTCAATGATGTTTTGGGGTTGTTTTGCTGCCTCTGGCACTGGGTGCCTTGAATGTGTGCAAGGCATCATGAAATCTGAGGATTACCAAAGGATTTTGGGTCGCACTGTAGAGCCCAGTGTCAGAAAGCTGGGTTTGCATCCGAGATCTTGGGTCTTCCAGCAGGACAATGACCCCAAACATACGTCAAAAAGCACCCAGAAATGTATGGCAACAAAGCGCTGGAGAGTTCTAAAGTGGCCAGCAATGAGTCCAGATCTAAATCCCATTGAACACCTGTGGAGAGATCTTAAAATTGCTGTTGGGAAAAGGCGCCCTTCCAATAAAAGAGACCTGTAACAGTTTGCAAAGGAAGAGTGGTCCAAAATTCCGGGTGAGAGGTGTAAGAAGCTTATTGATGGTTATAGGAAGCGACTGATTTCAGTTATTTTTTCCAAAGGGTGTTTTACCAAATATTGAGTTAAGGGTGCCAAGAATTTTGACCAGCCCATTTTTGGAGTTTTGTGTGACATTATGTCAAATTTGCTTTCTTTCCTCCCTTTTTTTGTTTTGTTCCAATACACACAAAGGGAATAAACACGTGTATGGCAAAACATGTGTTACTGCAATACTTTTCTGTGAGAAATACTTGATTTTCTGGAAAAATGGGGTGCCAACAATTTCGACCATGACTGTATATGGCGTTAAACTGGCAGTAACACACGCAGAAGTAAATGGCATTAAACTTGTAGTAGCGCACACAGAACTATATGGCGTTAAACTGGCAGTAATGCACGCAAAACTATATGGCGTTAAACTTTTAGTAACGCACACAGAATTATATGGCGTTAAACTTGTAGTAACGCACAGAACTATATGGCGTTAAACTGGCAGTAATGCACGCAAAACTATATGGCGTTAAACTGGCAGTAACGCACACAAAACTATATGGCGTTAAACTAGCAGTAATGCACGCAATACAATTTGGTGTTAAACTGCCAGTAATACACGCAAAACGATATGGCGTTAAAATGGCAGTAATGCACGCAAAACGATATGCCGTTAAACTGGCAGTAACGCACGCAAAACTATATGGCATTAAACTGGCAGTAACGCACAAAACTATATGGCGTTAAACTGGCAGTAATGCACACAGAAGTAAATGGCGTTAAACTGGCAGGATAAAGTCATGATGACAGTGTCCAATCACGACGCTGACAGTGCTCTGTGCCCTGATTGGCTGAAGCTTTCACTGCTTCAGCCAATCACGGCTTGCAATGCACTGTTCATTGCCGCAATGCCTTTGCATCGGTTCGGGGGGGCGAACAAACGGTCCAAACTTATGCTCGGGCCGAACCGTTCGCCCATCCCTGCTACAAAGTATTGACTGAATACAAATGCACGCCACAATTTTCACATATTTATTTGTAAAAAATGTTGAAAACCATGTATCATTTTCCTTCCTCTTCACAATTATGTGTCGCTTTGTGTTGGTCTATTACATAAAATCCCAATAAAATACATTTACGTTTTTGCTTGTAACATGGCAAAATGTGAAAAATGTCAAGGGGTATGAATACTTTTTCAAGGCACTGTAAAATACATTCTTCCCACTGACCACCAATGTAAAGAGCATTCTTTCCACTGATCACCAATGTAAGGATCATTCTTCCCATTGACCACCAATGTAAGGGACCTTCTTCCCAGTGACCACCAATGTAAGGAGTATTCTTTTCCATTCCTTCATAATATTAAAGTCTGCACTAGAGCAAGAGGTGAGTGGAGTTAAAATACCTGTTTGACCATTCTTCCAGAAGCGCATTTGTGAGGTCAGGCACTGATGTTGGACAAGAAGGCCTGGCTCACAGTCTCTGCTCTAATTCATCCCAAATGTGTTCTATCAGGTTGAGGTCAGGACTCTGTGCAAACCAGTCAAGTTCCGCTCATCCATGTCTTTATAGACCTTGCTTTGTGGACTGGTGCACATTCATGTTGGAACAGGAAGGGACCATCCCCAAACTGTTCCCACAAAGTTGGAAGCATGAAATTGTCCAAAATGTCTTGGTATGCTGTCGCCTTAAGAGTTCCCTTCACTGGAACAAAGGGGCCAAGCATAACGCCTGAAGACAACCCCACACCATAATCCCCCCTCCACCACAAAGTGCACAACGACACAACGTACACACGAGCAGAATTTCCGACAGAAAGAGTCCGATGGGAGCTTTTCATCGTATATTCCGATCATGTGTATGCCCCATCGGACTTCTCCTGTCGAAAATTCCGATGGACTTAGATATAGAACATGTTTTAAATTTTTCAGACGGAAAAATGGTGCACCAGTCGGTGGCGTGGGAGTGCATCAGGGTAAGGAGGGATCCAGAAGGGCAGTATGTTTTTGTCTTTGCCCTGGTGCACTCACTTTCAATGGTTATTATGGGGATATATAATCCACCCCCAGCTACACTGGGAGTACTGAAGGAAGCAATGTTATTTATGTCAGAATATCCAGAGACATATGTTATATGCATGGGAGACTTCAATATGTGGCTGGATCCAAAGATGGATAGATTTGGAAAAAAAAGTCTTGGGAGAGGTGAAGGGTCTAAAATGTTGGACTGCTTCCTAAAGGAGGTGGGGTGGCTTGATATTTGGAGGACTAGAAATCCAGGAGTCAGGGCCTATTCATGGCATGCTCCGGGTAGGGGGAGCATGTCTAGGATAGACCTGGCTCTAGGAAATGGGAAAATACTCCCAATGGTGCACTCAGCCGCATACATGATTAAAGGGGTGTCTGACCACTCTGGGCTTATTTTTGAGCTAAGGATGGGTCCCAGAGGAAGGCGGCCGGGATATAGAATACAGCCCTATTGGCTAGCCCAGATTGGGTCAAATGAACATATACCGGAGCAAATGGAAATGTTTCTGGAAGCCCATGGGGACAGTATAAAGGAGGGAGTAACATGGGATACCTTCAAGGCGTATATAAGAGGGATAGTAAGATAGACAATATCATATATTAAACGCACCAATAGGCAAGAGGAAGAGGAAATGGAAGAAGAATGTAAGAAGACCGAAACAGAGTTTATTAAGAACCCCTCTACCATGAATCAAATAAAATGGGTAGGAGCGGTGCGCCAATATAAGAACCAGTTAATAATTAAAATTAAACGTAAGAAGCTCCAGTTAAAACAAAAAAATTATGACCAAGGACACTATGCCAATAAAATAGTAAATTATCTGATAAAACAACAAGTATCCACACTGGCTATAACAGAAGTGAGGAATGAGAAGGGGGAGACGGTTAAGACAGTGGAGGACATTGGGGAAACCTTTTATAGATACTATGAGAAAATGTATACATCGACGCTGACATGTACAGGAGAGCAGATAGGAAAATATCTAGGGGATTTGGAGTTCCTGAAATTATCAGAAGAGCAAAAAGAGGAGTTGGAGAAAGATATTGAAGTGGAGGAAGTAAAAGAAGCCAAAGAGTCTCTGGGAAAGGCTAAATCACCAGGACCCGACGGCATCCCATTGGAAATGTATCAGAGGTACGTGGAGATTATTGCGCCGACACTGACCAAGATGTATAGGGGGACATTTGATCGAGGGGAGATGCCTGCATCCATGTATGAGGCAACAGTAATACTGATACCCAAACCAGAGAAAGACAGGAAGGAATGTGCATCCTATAGACCAATATCTTTGTTAAATATCGACTATAAGGTACTGGCAAAGGTATTGGCTAAGAGGCTTAATGGGGTTATTCTATCTATTGTATCAGAGGATCAAACAGGATTTATGCCGGTGAAGTCCACAACAAATAATATTAGAAGAACTCAGCTGATGGTTCAGCTGAAAGATTATTTTCCAGAGACGAGTGCCTTGGCATTGTTGGATACGGCCAAGGCATTCGACTCTATAGAATGGGAATTCCTGCAGGCAGTGTTGGAAAAAAGTGGATTTGGGGAAGGATTCAGAAAATGGGTTAGAATATTGTAAAAACAGCCATGCTCTAACCTTTTGATAAATGGAATTCTGCCCCCCACAGTGAAACTGCACAGGGGTGCCCGCTGTCCCCCCAATTGTTCTCACTTGCTATAGAGGTACTAGCTAATAGATTTAGACAATCTAAAATATATAAAGGGATTAGAGTGGGGGATAGGACTGAACACATAGGACTATATGCATATGCATATGCATGCAATGAAGATAATAGAAACATATGGGATACTATCGGGACTCAAAATAAATTGGCAAAAATCTGCATTGATGTTATTAAGACCAGGAAAGGAGAGGAATTTTCAGACCCCATTAAAAATAGTGGACACTTTTAAATATTTAGGAATAAATATTACATTGGAAGCAGAAGAAGCCCTTAAAGCAAATATAGACCCCTTGGTAGAATATGTAAAGAATAAAGTGGGAGTATGGAAAAAACTACCGTTATCAATGGCAGGGAGAGTACAGTTGATTAAATCTATTATACTACCGAAGTGTCTCTATGTGATGACGCATTCGGAGGTAAAAATACCAAAATATATATTCAAAAAATTAAACTCCCTGTTAACTAGATTCATCTGGGAAAATGGGCGTTGTAAATTAAAGCTCTCCACGCTACAAAGACCTAATACGGCAGCAGGACTGGCAATACCAGATCTATATTTATATTATTTGGCGGGGCAATTAAAACACTTAAGGACCTGGGTAGTTCAGGAACAAGAAATGAGGGTGGATAAATATTTACTAAATAAAATGCAGGTAGGAGATCTTCTGGTAGGATTAGAAATAGCAGAATTAAGAAGGATTGGAATAAAAATTCCTCTTCTAAAGTTGGCCAGGTCGGTATGGAAGGAGGTAAAAAAAATAACGGGATATAGGGTCATTCCACCAGAAATATCATTATGGAACAACCCAATGTTTGAAAAATTAGAAAGATTTGAAGATAGTAGTTATTTGAAACAGAACAAAATAAAAACTATTGGCCAGATGTATAATAACAATATAACCTCCAGAGTAAACAATTTTATAGATATCTACAGCTAAGACATTTACTACGAGAACAGTTTGAAAGGAAAGAACCAAAAATCTCTAGATATCCCCTCATAGGAATATTAAAATCTCAAGGACCAAAGGGACTGATATCTAAGCTGTATTCACACTTGCTACAGAGTAAAATAAAGGGGGACCCGGTGGGCGTGAGGGAAAAATGGCAGGGAGTTATCCCGGGAATGAGTGAACAGGACTGGGATGAAATCTGCTCCTCACACCTGAAAGTATCGCCGGCAATAAATAATAGAATAATTCAATTAAATATAATACATCAGACATATTTGGCACCAAATAGACTATATAGGATGGGGAGGATGCAGGCGTCAGATTGTACAAGATGTGGAGAGGGTGGAGCGGATTTCATCCATGTCATGTGGCAGTGTGGATGTATAGGAAGGTATTGGCAACAGGTAGTTAAGAAACTAGGAAAATTTATAAATAAACCTATGATGGCTACGGTGGAGTTATGTGTGCTGGGGGTGGTAAAAGATAAGGTGTGTGGTTACACTAGGATATTTTTGCAAAAAGTATTATTCCTGGCCCGAAAACAAATAGTGGAAAATTGATCCAGCCAAGCCCACCTACAATAAATCAGTGGGTGAGGGTGGTAAACCAGGTGGTCCCATGTGAGAAAATAATGTATGAACAAAGAGGAAATATGCAGAAATATGATAAGGTTTGGGCAAAATGGAATAAATCACATTTGACGACAGATATAGGAAGACCAGAAATTACAGTATAAAATGAGTAAAAGGAGAAAAGAATAAGTGACCCTAAGATGAATGAGAGGGAAGAGTGAGTGTAAGAGTGGAAATGATAATGATATTTATGTAAAATTTGTGGAAGAAAAAGTATAGAAACGATAATGTAAGTTGTGTCAAATAACTTGTAAAGTAAAATTCTGCAATAAAGAGTTATAAAAAAAAAAAAGGGGCAGCTGTGGCCAGGCGGGTTGGCAGTGCCTGAAGAGGTAGTGCTGGGATAGACAATGGATTTTTGCTACACATTTGAGGGGGCTTGGGTTCCTGCCTATAACAGGCTTTTGCTTTAATCTTACTGAGTGCCTTGTCAGATCTTTTAACAGTGTGCCAGTTGGAGTTCTGCAAGAGAGTGCTGGAGGAAGCAGAGGAGTGTATATATACTATATAGGAAGAGTTGTCCCTGATGTTGTTCTGAGGTCAAGTGAGCCTCCCATAATTTTTCCAATCCCTATCCAAGTTCTAATCCCTCAATAAAACAAAAAAAAAAATAAAGTACTGGACTGCTCTCTGACTCTGGAGTGACTGTGAAGATTTGGTGTGCCTGGCTGTGCAGGGTGGACAATCCCAGTTACTTGCAGTCCTTAAGGGGGTGCACTAAACATACAATGCACAAGACAAAGTCATAGGAATTTCCATTGTGTCTTCTACTCTGTGACATCAGAAACCAGAAGCAACAAGATTTTTGTCACATCTGTTTTGGTTTTCTTATTTACAAGTCGTTGTAAAGGAGCTGATCAAACTGTTTTTTTTTCACATTTTTGTCATTTGTATCCTCATAATCAATGTGAGCTAGGTATTTATTAAATACACCTTTAAGTGTGGCTCTAAACATACTGACTTTAGTAAAGGTATTCATAATATTTTATGAACTTTTGTCTGTTCTTCTTACAGCCCAGCAATTGTACTCTTCAGCCATGCTGAAAGAAATAAGAATATTTTTAATTTTTTTGATGATCACAGTATTGGTCTATATCAGTAAGACTACTATCAAAGGTAAAGGCTATTATATCTTAGAGTTCTTAATTTCTAACAACTCGGCATTATTAACCATGGACAATACTAATGGTATGTCAAGTCTTTTTAGTGCAAACACAATTCTAAGAGAAGGAAATGGAATCTTATTTATGGAGACCACAGACAGAATGGATCCACCATCTCTGGTACTGTGTGCTATTGAATCAGCTGCACGAGTCTACCCTGACCGACCAGTGGCCTTCTTCATGAAAGGACTGGAGGACATTACCACAGAAGAAGATGAGAAGAGAGCAAGACAACAATTTCCAACCCTGTCATCTTATAACAATGTTTACCTCTTCCCTCTTAGAATGGATAAATTATTTAATAACACACCTCTTAAGCCATGGTTTGATAAGGTAAATTATAAGCTAAGTTGGGTACCTTTGGGAAAGAACAGGTTTGGGTGCTTTTAGATAAAAAACTAGTCACTATCACTCTGTAGGCACCTGCTGTGAGGGCTAATAAAGCTCTTAAATGTATTAAAGTAAACTTGTCTTGAGACAAAAACAGTGGTTACAAGGAATGACAGAAATGGAGAATGTTTTAATTTATGAAACTCTGGCAAATATCTGGAAATTTTCATAAAATTTAATCATTCTGATAAAAATGCATTTGAGTCAATTGAGAAGGGGAAATTAGGATGCTTTTTAAGGGTACAATAGTCTTGAACTAGCTCTTGAGGGCTACAGAAGCTCCTTTCAACTACCCTTGTACTTTTTTTCCTGCTGAAAAAGAAACAACCCCTCATTAGTCTTATATTTTTAAAAGATAAAAAAGCAGAAAATAAAAAATTTAAAATTCGCAAATAAATACCAAATATATTTGGAAGAAGAAAAAACACACACACAAAGATCACTACCTGAAATAAATTAGACTACCTAAAATACACACAAAAGAGCCTCTAAATAAAAAAAAAATAGTAGACTAAAAAGCTCAATGAGTGGAACTGAGAGTTTCCACTTCCACAAATAATTGTCGATCATTAATTGTGCTGTAAATTAGCAATTTTTGGGGGCCAAAGTTCCCCATGCCTAGTGGCTACTGACATCTCTCTAAAAATAATATTATATAATGGATGTGCTTTAAGAGCATATTAACAGCTTTCCAACCATCCGCCGCAGTTATAATGCGTCAGAATGGCACAGGCAGGTGAATCGCCGTCATGGTACATCGGTACCATAGACGGCCCCCTGCTCGCCCACGGAGCCGATGCGAGTACCCGGCAGTCTCAATCACCACTGGGCTCCCCCGATCGCTCGGGGCAAAAAGTGCTCTGGTCTTTGGCCAGCCAAATGGCCTGGGGCTGAAGCTGTTAAATAAGGGTAATAGCCAGTCCATCCCAATGGGAAATAAATTTAAGACAGCTAATAAAAGTCCTGGGTGACTTAACTGCAAATGCATATAAAAGCAAAAGAGAAAGCCTTCAAAAAATACAAGGCTAAGGGATCATCATCAGAATTCCAACTTTACAAGGAACGCAACAATAAATGTAAGGGTGCAATCAGGGTAGCTAAGATAGAACACGAAAGGCACATAGCAGAGGAGAGTAATAAAAATCCCAAGAAATTCTTTTAGTATATAAATAGTAAGAAAGGGAGGTCAGAACATATTGGCCCCATAAAGAATGATGAAGGGAATCTGGTTACTAAGGATGGATAGTTGGCAAAGTAGTTGAATTTATTCTTCTCCTCAGTCTTCATGAGGGAAACGGGAGGCTTCAGTAACCAAAACTGCAATGTTTATCCTCATGACACATCACAGGAATCACCCTCATGGCTAACAGAGGATAGAATTAGGAATAGACTTGAAAACCTTAACATTAATAAGTCACCGGGACCAGATGACTTGCACCCGAGGGTCCTTAACCACTTCCTGCCCGGCCCATAGCAGATGACGGTGGTTCAGTTATCCTGACTGGGCGTCACATGACGTCCAGCAGGATAACATGCCGCCGCGCGACCGCGGGGGCACGCATCGCTGCGATCGGTGGAGCGGTGTGTCAGTCTGACACACTGCTACACTGATCTTGGTAAAGAGCCTCCGGCGGAGGCTCTTTACCACGTGATCAGCCGTGTCCAATCACGGCTGATCACGATGTCAATAGGATGAGCTGCTGATCGGCTTTTCCTAACTCGCGTCTGACAGATGCGAGTAAAGGAGAGCCGATCGGTGGCTCTCCTGACAGGGTGGTCTATGCTGATTGTTTATCAGCGCAGCCCCCCTCAGATGACCACACTGGACCTCCAAGGATTGCCACTAGGACCACCAGGGAAGGGGGCAACATGTGAATGGCCAGGTATGTACCCAATGGCCATCCACATGTGCCCAATGTACCCAGTCAGTGCCCAATCTGTGCCAAACAGTGCCCACACATGGGCACTGATTGGCACCATTATATTGCAGTGATGCCCAGCAATGACACCCTTAGGGGCATCAGTGCCACCAATCAGTGTCATCAGTACCACCCATCAGTGTCCATCGGTGCCACCTGTCAGTGCCCATCCATGCCCATCAGTGCCCACCTATCAGTGCCCATCAGTGCCCATCCGTGCCACCTATCAGTGCCACCCATAAGTACCCATCAATGCCACCTATAAGTGCCCATCAGTGCCGCCTATGAGTACCCATTGGTGCCACCTATGAGTGCCCATCAGTGCCGCATACCAGTGCCACCTATCAGTGCCCATCAGTGCCACCTATCAGTGCCCATCAGTGCCACCTATCAGTGCCCATCATCAGTGCCCGTCAGTGCCACCTCATTAGTGCCACCTCATCGGTGCCCATTAGTGCCGCCGTATCAGTGCCCGTTAGTGCAGCCATATAAGCGCCCATCATTGAAGAAGGAAAAAATAAAAAACGCAGAGGTGATCAAATACCACCAAAATAAAGCTCTATTTGTGGGAACAAAATTATAAAAAAATTGTTTGAGTACAGTGTAGCATGACTGTGCAATTATCATTCAAATTGCGACAGCGCTGAAAGCTGAAAATTGGCCTGGGCGGGAAGGTGTCTAAGTGCCTGGTATTGAAGTGGTTAAGGAACTCAAGTAATTGCCAGACCATTGTTCCTAATTTTTAGGAACAGTCTACTGCCTGGTATGGTACCAGCAGATTGGAGAAAAGCCAATGTAGCACCAATATTTAAAATATTTAAAAAAGGACCAATATACAGTGGATATAAAAAGTCTACACACCCCGGGTAAAATGTCAGGTTTCTGTGATGTACAATAATGAGACAAAGATAAATCATTTCAGAACTTTTTCCACCTTTAATGTGACCTATAAACTGTACAACTCAGTTGAACAACAAACTGAAATCTTTTAAGTGGAGGGAAGTAAAAATGAAAAACTAAAATAATATGGTTGCATAAGTGTGTACACTCTTAAACTAATACTTTGTTGAAGCACCTTTTGATTTTCCTTGTCAAAAAAGGTTTTTATTAGTTGAGCATAAAAGTTTAATAAGATTAGGTACAATAAGTACTAATAATATAATATAACAGAAATTATAAATGGTACAACTCATTGGCTTATTAATTCATTACAACCAGGTAATCCGTACAATATCTTCCATTTAACATTTGGTTACTGTCTGACCAAGGGAATGAAGGAGATTTTATGTTAAAATAAATTGTCTTATTTGTTGGACCAGAGCTTTGGAGATATTGTTTTATTAAATCATTACATAGGTAAAATATAGTAGAAAATGAGTTTAAGATGTAAGAAAGAGGAAAGGAAAGAATAGTAGGGAAGATAGAAATAGATGAGAAAGAGTCCACAGGATTGATCCAGGTAACATGGCGTGATTTTGTTGATATTAACCACTTCAGCCCGGACCATTTGGCTGCCTAAGGACCAAAGGACTTTTTCCAATTTGGCACTGCGTCGCTTTAACTGCTAATTGCGCGGTCATGCAATGCTGTACCCAAACAAAATTTGCGTCCTTTTCTTCCCACAAATAGAGCTTTCTTTTGATGGTATTTGATCACCTCTGCCGTTTTTATTTTTTGCGCTATAAACGGAAAAAGACCGAAAATTTTGAAAAAAAATAATATTTTCTACTGTTTGTTATAAAAAAAATCCAATAAACTCAATTTTAGTCATACATTTAGGCCAAAGTGTATTCGGCCACATGTCTTTGGTAAAAAAAATGTCAATAAGCGTATATTTATTGGTTTGCACAAAAGTTATAGCGTCTACAAACTAGGGTACATTTTCTGGAATTTACACAGCTTTTAGTTTATGACTGCCTATGTCATTTCTTGAGGTGCTAAAATGGCAGGGCAGTACAAAACCCCCCCCAAATGACCCCATTTTGGAAAGTAGACACCCCAAGGAAATTGCTGAGAGGCATGTTGAACCCATTGAATATTTATTTTTTTGTCCCAAGTGATTGAATAATGACAAAAAAAAAAAAAATTACAAAAAGTTGTCACTAAATGATATATTGCTCACACAGGCCATGGGCATATGTGGAATTGCACCCCAAAATACATTTAGCTGCTTCTCCTGAGTATGGGGATACCACATGTGTGGGACTTTTTGGGAGCCTAGCTGCGTACGGGGCCCCGAAAACCAATCACCGCGTTCAGGATTTCTAAGGGTGTAAATTTTTGATTTCACTCTTCACTGCCTATCACAGTTTTGGAGGCCATGGAATGCCCAGGTAGCACAAACCCACCCCCACATGACCCCATTTTGGAAAGTAGACACCCCAAGCTATTTGCTGAGAGGCATGGTGAGTATTTTGCAGCTCTCATTTGTTTTTGAAAATGAAGAAAGACAAGAAAAAACATTTTTTTTTTCTTTTTTTAATTTTCAAAACTTTGTGACAAAAAGTGAGGTCTGCAAAATACTCAATATACCTCTCAGCAAATAGCTTGGTGTCTACTTTCCAAAATTGGGTCATTTGGGGGGGGGGGGGGGTTGTGCCACCTGGGCATTCCATGGCCTCCGAAACTGTGATAGGCAGTGAAGAGTGAAATCAAAAATTTACGCCCTTAGAAAGCCTGAAGGCGGTGCTTGGTTTTCGGGGTCCCGTACGCGGCTAGGCTCCCAAAAAGTCTCACACATGTGGTATCCCCGTACTCAGGAGAAGCAACAGAATGTATTTTGGGGTGTAATTTCACATATTCCCATGGCATGTTTGAGCAATATATCATTTAGTGACAACTTTGTGCAAAAAAAAAAAAATGTGTCTCTTTCCCGCAACTTGTGTCACAATATAAAATATTCCATGGACTCGACATGACTCTCGCAAATAGCTTGGGGTGTCTACTTTCCAAAATGGGGTCATTTGGGGGGGTTTGAACTGTCCTGGCATTTTATGCACAACATTTAGAAGCTTATGTCACACATCACCCACTCTTCTAACCACTTGAAGACAAAGCCCTTTCTGACACTTTTTATTTACATGAACATTTTTTTTTTTTTTTTTGCAAGAAAATTACTTTGAAACCCCCAAACATTATATATATTTTTTAAAGCAAATGCCCTACAGATTAAAATGGTGGGTGTTTCATTTTTTTTTTTTCACACTGTATTTGCACAGCGATTTTTCAAATGCATTTTTTTGGGAAAAAACACACTTTTTTAAATTTTAATGCACTAAAACACACTATATTGCCCAAATGTTTGATGAAATAAAAAAGATGATCTTAGGCCGAGTACATGGATATCAAACATGACATGCTTTAAAATTGCGCACAAACGTGCAGTGGCGACAAACTAAATACATTTTTAAAAGCCTTTAAAAGCCTTTACAGGTTACCACTTTAGATTTACAGAGGAGGTCTACTGCTAAAATTACTGCCCTCGATCTGACATTCGCGGTGACACCTCACATGCATGGTGCAATTGTTGTTTACATTTGACGCCAGACCGACGCTTGCGTTCGCCTTTGCGCGAGAGCAGGGGGGGACAGGGGTGCTTTTTTTTTTTAATTTATTATATAAACTGTTCCTTTCATTTTTTTTTAAATCATTTTTATTGTTATCTCAGGGAATGTAAATATCCCCTATGATAGCAATTGGTAGTGACAGGTACTCTTTTTTGAAAAAATTGGGGTCTATTAGACCCTAGATCTCTCCTCTGCCCTCAAAGCATCTGACCACACCAAGATCGGTGTGATAAAATGCTTTCCCAATTTCCCAATGGCGCTGTTTACATCCGGCGAAATCTAAGTCATGAAATGCTCAAAGCTTCCGGTTTCTTAGGCCATAGAGATGTTTGGAGCCACTCTGGTCTCTGATCAGCTCTATGGTCAGCTGGCTGAATCACCGGCTGCATTCTCAGGTTCCCTGTTGAGACAGGAGAGCCAGAGAAACGGAACACGGAAGACGGTGGGGGGGCATTCCCTCCCACTGCTTGTAAAAGCAGTCTAGAGGCTAATTAGCCACTAGGATCGCTTTTACATGAAAGCTGACCGCTGGCTGAAAAGAATGATACCAAGATGATACCTAAACCTGCAGGCATCATTCTGGTATAACCACTCAAAGTCGTGAATGGCGTACCTGAAGACAAAAAAATGGTTAACAATAAAACACAGTAAAGGGTAAAGTATAAAAAATTGCATACCTGAAAAGCAAACATGATAAAACATAATAACAATAAAACATTGCACAATAGAATACAGTAAAAAAGAGCAGAACAATAGAGAGAGAATAGAGAGAGAGAGAACAATAAAACGACAACTATTTTTTTTTATTTTATATATTTTTTTTTTACACTTTTTTTTGTAACTAACTTTTATAACTGTAACCGTTTCCAGGTTCAGGTCTCTCAAAATGCGATGGCATCTTGGGAGACCCTGTGAAAGTGTGCCTAGTCTGTGCAATGTTGTACCCTATGCTAATACTCAACTAGTGAATGGTAGCGTTCAAAACATTCACCAATGCAAAGACCAGGATTGTCAGGACAGGAGGGACAATAATAGCGGGTGTCACGCCTATATCCATGCTTGCTGCAGACACGACATCTTTTTTGGGGAAGTTCGTTGGGTAGGGGTACTCGGGAGGACATAAAAATGCCTCTCATGCAGCCGACTGCATTTGGTTTGGGATGTGAATGGGGGAAGTACGGGTGCTGCAGAAGTGGTGGGTTCCCAATTAGGATTGGCGAATGCAGCAGGAAGGGCATTATGGGCACGACGGGCCTGTGTTTGTCTTCTTCTTGGTGGCAGCGGGACACTACTTGTGCTTGCCACCTCACCAGCTTGAACTGCACTTATGGGACTCGCCACGTCACCAAGTGTTACTGGAGTGCTGGTTTGACTATGACCGGGGTGTACTAGGCCGCTGGTGCTTGCCAGTTCACCAAAACGCTACCAAAAAAACTGTTAGTGATCGCAGGGATCAGGCTTGACTCTGCGAACGCTGCAGTTATGCGTTTAGTGTTTTGTAAGGGACAGTGATCGATTGATACTGCACTTGGGTGGGCTGGGCTGGGCCGGGCGGAGGGGCAAAATGCAGGTGCTAGCAGGTATCTGGGATGATCCCACTAACACTGCGTTTTTGGGAACCCTAAACTGCTGGGGATGCTAGTATAGATCTGATCGGATCAGATATTGATCCGTTCAGATACTATACCACTAAGGGAGGCGTAAGCTGCGTGCGTGGGTGTTAGCGGTACTGGCGCTAACCTGACGCTGCTTGGGGCTGGTGCTTGCTAGTTCACCAAAACGCTACAAAAAAAACTGTTAGCGATCGCAGGGATCAGGCCTGACTCTACGAACGCTGCAGTTATGTCTTTAGTGTTTTGTAAGTGACAGTGATCGATCGATACTGCACTTGGGTGGGCTGGGCTGGGCCGGGCGGAGGGGCAAAACGCAGGTGCTAGCAGGTATCTGGGCTGATCCCGCTAACACTGCGTTTTTGGGAACCCTAAACTGCTGGGGACGCTAGTATAGATCTGATCGGATCAGATATTGATCCGTACAGATACTATACCACTAAGGGAGGCGTATGCTGCGTGCGTGGGTGTTAGCGGTACTGGCGCTAATCTGACATGGCCTGGGGCGACGCATATCACCGCCGGGCGATCAGGGGGCTAAACCTTTATTCAGTAATAAATGGCGGGTGCCCTGGCACTATAAAAAATAAACAAACTAACCAGCGTCACCCGTAACAGTTATACGGTGATCAGTTGTGAAAGGGTTAACTAGGGGGCAATCAAGGGGTTAAAACATTTATTAGGTAGTATATGGGGGTCCCTGACGCTATAAAAAGCTGACGGCGAACCTAAATATTTACCTCCCTAACTAGCGTAATCAGTGACACTAAAACAGCGATCAGAAAAATGATCGCTTAGCGACACTGGCGAGGGGGGGTGATCAAGGGGTTAAAACTTTATTAGGGGGTGTTAGGGGGGTACCCTAGACATAAAGGGGGCTAACCCTAACTGCCCCACCACACTAACTGTCACAAACTGACACCATGCAGTAATCAGAAAAAAAAAAAAACTGCTTGGTGTCAGTGTGACAGGGGGGGAGGGGTGATTGGGGGGTGATCGGGGGGGATCGGGGGGTAGAGGGGGGTGTTTTGTGTGCCTGGCATGTTCTACTGTGTGTGTAGTGTGTTTTCACTCACATTACAGTCTTCTCTCCTCGGCGCCGGAACGGAAAATACAGAGCCGAGGAGAGATGACATAATTTCCTTTGCTGCTGTTTAGCATACAGCAGCAGAGGAATGATCTGATTGGCCGGCGGCGATCGCGAGGGGGGGGGCCACGAATGGATGGTCTCCCCCTCACCTCCGATCGCCGCTGGACAAAAGCGGACCGCCTCGCGGGAAGGCAATCATGTACCAGGTACGTGATTTTGCCTGCCCGTGCCATTCTGCCGACGTACATCGGCGTGAGGCGGTCCTTAAGTGGTTAAGAATGCTATATTATCATAACAATGGGGTAAAGAGTAAAGATAAATGATACTTAATCCAAGGGTTCCAAGTTTTTCCAAATATAGGAATTTGGTCTCTTTCTATTGCCAGCATTTTGGCATGTGACATGAAAGTGTTTAGTCTGTATTTGGTCTCGGGTATTTCTAAGTTGGCAGACCTCCATGCCTTTGCAATCGTCTGTTTTGCAGCAGTGAGTAGATGAGTAAAGAGTTTATTATGTGTGAAACAATCTGGTTTTAAGTTGAGTAAGGCTATGACAGGATCTGGTTGCAATTTTAGTTCAAACATTCTGGAGGCAATTTCAAATATTTTTCCGCAAAACGTTTGTACCGTCGGACAGGACCACCATACATGCATATGAGTGCCTGGATCTGAACAGCCCCAAAAGCATTGAGCTGCTTGGGTTGGCGCAAATTTGGCCAACCTGGAGGGTACAAGGTACCAATGAGTTAGAACCTTATAGTTAGTTTCTACCGCCAGAATGTTTGGTGAAGAAGATTTAGTTGCAGTCCAGATTTTAGACCAATCAGCCATATCCAACGATTTTTCCAAGTCCTCCTCCCATTTCCGGGAATAAGGTGGTTTTTCGAGGCCAGGATTCGTTGAAATTTGTGAATATATGGAAGAAATCATACCTCTTGAGTGGGGGTCTTTTAGGCATACTGATTCAAAATTAGTGATTTGGAACATGGAGGTATTTGTGCTTACCAAAGCTGAATAGAAATTTTTAATTTGAAGTTATCTAAACAGTTTGGAGTGTGGTAGCTTATAGGTACCCAAATGAAAAAAGAAAAAAGTGTAGTGCTGTATTATACTTGTAAACATCAGTGTAAACCTTTGTGTGAAACACCGTGTGTATATATTTATACTCGGTCCTGCTAATCCAGCAGGAGAAAATCTTGTAATAACACCATATATGCAGAAATCTGATGGTATAAAGAATTAATTGTACCACCCTACTACATAATAAATGTTGATAAGAACTGTGTGATCACAGTGAAATCATTCCAAAAGCCTCAAACAAAACACAAACATGTGCAATAAAACTTAGGGTGGGATAGATAGCAAGTCTCTGGGATATTGAACAGTTCATCCAGTCAGACGGATGTTTCCTGGAGCATAGATATGAATCTCACAGTGGTATCTATTCGTATCCCCGGTAGACTTTTCAAATAATCAGTAAGGCAGGAAGTAATGTAAAATGCCCTTACCAGATGTGGTGGACTCACAGGCCGTTGGCGGTGAGTCCTGCACTGAGAGGAATGAAGGTGTAGAATTAGGTGTGTCACAGCCAAGTACTTGTGGGCAATCTGCTTTTGGTACACCGACGTCAGATTGTACCAGGCAAATTTCCCTGCCCCAGCTGCTGCACCGCCGAAAGAAGTTTGCTCCCAGCCATCCACATGCCCAGCGGTTGAATGCTAGCTTGGCAAAATTGCTAGCACTTCAACTGTTGCCTTTTCAGTTGGTAGACTCTGCCCCCTTCCGTGAGTTTGTGGAATGTGCGGTTCCTCAGACGCCACTTTTTCTCACGGAAGGAGATTCCGGCTCTCTACCAGCATTTGGAAGGCAATGTCCATGCCTCGCTGGACAGGGCGGTCAGCGGTAAGGTGCATATTACCGCTGACTCATGGTCCAGCAGGCATGGACAGGGACGTTACCTAAGTTTCACGGCGCATTGGGTGACTCTGCTGGCAGCTGGGAAGGATGCAGAACAAGGTGCAGTAGGGTTGGAGGTTGTTCCGCCACCACGCCTCCAAAATGCTAATGATTGTGACACACCTCTCTCCTCCACCCCTCCTCTTCTTCTTCCTCCATGGCCTCTTCCTGTGCTTTGTCCTCGGAACCAGCGGTGCTCTGTAGCCGTTCAAGGGGCTACGCAAGTACGCAGGCCAAAAGATGCCATGCGGTGCTTGAGCTGGTGTGCTTGGGGGACAGGAGCCACACTGGGGCAGAGGATCTGTCAGCTCTGCAGGGGCAGGTTCAGAGGTTGTTGAGGCCACGCCAACTTAAGGCAGCAATGGTGGTTTGCGACAATGGCACCAACCTCTTCTCTGCCCTCCGACAGGGACAAATGACCCATGTGCCCTGTTTGGCTCACGTCCTTAACTTTGTGGTGCAGCGGTTCTTGGGCAGGTACCCGTGCGTACAGGATGTCCTGAGGCAGGCCAGGAAAGTCTTTCCGCCGGTCATATAATGCCAGTGCTCAGTTGACGGACCTCCAAAAGGAGTTTAACCTGCCCAAGAACCGCCTAATCTGTGACATGCCCACCAGGTGGAACTTAATGTTGGCCATGCTGCAGCGGCTGCACACGCAGCAGAGGGTCATCAATGAGTCCCTGTGCGACTATGGCACCAGGACAGGGTCAGGGGAGCTTGTTTTTTTTCCCCACGCCAGTGGGCCATGATCAGGGATGCATGCACTGTTCTGTCACCATTTGAGGAGGCCACGAGGATGGTGAGCAGTGACAGTGCATGCATCAGTGACACTGTCCCCCTTGTCCACCTGTTGGAGCACCCGCTGCGTGGAATAATGGACAGGGCACTTGAGGCAGAACAGAGGCAGGAAGAGGAGGACTTCCTTAGCTCTCAAGGCCCCCTTTATCCAGACAGTGTTCCTGCGTGCCCGCCGATAACACAGGAAGAGGACGAGGAGGAGGAGGAGGAGGAGGAGGAAGATTGTGTCAGTATGGAGGTGGAGCCTGGCACTCAGCATCAGCAGCAGTCTTTAAGGGATCAGTCCCAAGAAACACATGGACTTGTACGTGGCTGGGAGGAGGTGGCTGCGGACCATGTCATCCTTAGTGACCCAGAGGACTCCGGACCGAATGCCTCAGCAAACCTACGCTGCATGGCCTCCCTGATCCTGCAAACCCTGCGTAAGGATCCTCGTATTCGTGGTATCAAGGAGAAGGACCAATACTGGCTGGCAACCCTCCTTGATCCACGTTACAAGGGTAAGGTTGCGGACCTTATCTTGCCATCGCAGAGGGAGCAGAGGATGAAACATCTTCGGGAGGCCTTGCAGAAAGGTCTGTGCAACGCGTTCCCAGAGACTGGGAGGTTACAAACTCCTGTTTCTGGACAACGTGTTGCTGAGGCTTCGGTCAGTCAAAGAAGGAGCGGTGGAAAAGGTGGCCGTCTGACCGATGCGTTCAGACAATTTTTTGGTCCGCAGCCCCAAGGTATGATCGGTTCCAGCAACCATCGCCAGCGTCTGTTTTACATGGTGCAGGAATACCTAGGGGCAAGATCAGATTTGGACACCAAAGTTTCCCACCGAAAATCCTCTGGGTTACTGGGTCTTGAGGATGGATCACTGGCCAGAGCTTGCACAGTATGCAATTGAGCTACTGGCCTGTCCTGCATCCAGCATTCTTTCGGAACGCACATTCAGTGCTGATGGAGGCGTGGTAACCGATCACAGGGTGCGTCTGTCCACCGACTCGGTCGATCAACTGACCTTCATAAAAATGAATCAGTCTTGGATCACCACCAGCTACCAAGCACCTGATGCTGATGTAACCGAATATTTTTTTTTTGAAATCTCAGATCCCTTCAAAGACTGCCTATGCTGATGCTGAGTGACTATCCCTGAGTAATTATCCTCTTCCTCCTCAATGATCACGCTGATAGCTTGTAAGAACATTTTTGGTTCCGGGCGCCACCACCAGTGCCTAAGGCACAATTTTTCAGCCCCTGTTTAACAGGGGCGTGTAATTACAATTTTTGATGCAATACTTTGCAGCAGGGCTCGTTCCTGCGTTCCAACTAGAGTGTCTGTGAGGGGTTGCAGTGTTGTGGCACCAGCACCAGTGCCTAAGGCCCAATTTTTCTGCCCCTGTTTAACAGGGGCGTGTAATTACAATTTTTGATGCAATACTTTGCAGCAGGGCTTGTTCCTGCGTTCCAACTAGAGTGTCTGTGAGGGGTTGCAGTGTTGTGGCACCAGCACCAGTGCCTAAGGCCCAATTTTTCTGCCCCTGTTTAACAGGGGCGTGTAATTACAATTTTTGATGCAATACTTTGCAGCAGGGCTCGTTCCTGCGTTCCAACTAGAGTGTCTGTGAGGGGTTGCAGTGTTGTGGCACCAGCACCAGTGCCTAAGGCCCAATTTTTCAGCCCTTGTTTAACAGGGGCGTGTAATTACAATTTTTGATGTAATACTTTGCAGCAGGGCTCGTTCCTGCATTCCAACTAGAGTGTCTGTGAGGGGTTGCAGTGTTGTGGCACCAGCACCAGTGCCTAAGGCCTAATTTTTCAGCTCCTGTTCAACAGGGGCATGTAATTACAATTCTTGATCTAATATTTCACAGCAGGGCCCTGTGAGGGCTTACAGTGTTGTGGCCACAACAACACCTAAGGCCCAAATTTCTGCTGAGTAAATAGGGCAGGCCCCTACTTTCAAACATCTAACTTACAAACGACTCCTACTTGCAAACGGAAGGAGACAACAGGAAGTGAGATGAAATCTACCCCTAGGAAGGGAAATTCTCTCCTGTAAGAGTTAAAATGGGAAAAACATTTCTCCTTTCCACTGATGCTTTCCAATCCTTGTTCCACAAAAAACCCCAAATTTTCAAAAAACATTTGTCATTGGGACAAAAAGTGAGGTGAAATCTTCTGAAGAGGAGGAAAGACAGCAAAACAAATGTCACAGGGGTGATAACCCTTCCCTATGTTTTCCAAAAAGCTTAAAAAAGTTTTTTTGGCTGGAGCTAAACACGTTAAAAATGTACCCGTTCAAAATTACAAACAGATTCTACTTAACAATAAACCTACAGTCCCTGTCTTGTTTGCACCGCCTGTATACTGCTGTTCAGAGTATATAGGGCCTGGTGGCCCCACACCTTTCCTTATTTTAATTTGGGTGCGGGGTTCCCCTTAATATCCATACAAGACCCAAAGGGCCTGGTAATGGACTGGGGGGTACCCATGCCGTTTGTCTCACTGATTTTCATCCATATTGCCAGGACCCGACATTACATTAAACCCGCAAGCAGTTTTAAATGAGATTTTTTCCTTTAAAAATTACATTTTGTGCAGGGACTGTTCTAAACACGGGAAACATGCGCCACTTTACAGGCATACTATAGACACCCCCCAGGTACGATATTTAAAGGAATATTTCACTTTTTTTTTTTTTTACTTTAAGCATCATTAAAATCACTGCTCCCGAAAAAACGGCCGTTTTTAAAAGGTTTTTTTGCATTGATACATGTCCCCTGGGGTAGGACCCGGGTCCCCAAACCCTTTTTAGGACAATACCATGCAAATTAGCCTTAAAAATGAGCACTTTTGATTTTGAACGTTCGAGTCCCATAGACGTCAATGGGGTTCTAACGTTCGTGTGAATTTTCAGTCCGTTCGCAGGTTCTGGAGCGAACCGAACCGGGGGGGGGTGTTCGGCTCATCCCTAGTTGGCAGCTTGATATATATTGAGTTGGCGCAGCAGTTTTTTTCTATTTCAGCTTATAGGTACCGCAGAGGGTAGGAAAGGTGAGGAAGGATGTGGAGGAAATCAGTTTATTTAGCCGAATACTGTCTAAAGAGGTCCAGGCTTTGAATAATTTAGGGGAGACCCATGCTGGATAAAAAGCAGGGTTTTCGAGGAAGGATAAAAGAGGGTCATGAGGAGATTGTAATTGATGTTTAAATTTGAGCTTATCCCAAAAGGATAGAAAGTATTTGGTGATAGGATTACGTAGATTCTTCCGATCTTTGGAGTGGAGCCATAATAGATTTGAAATAGAGAGTGGGTCGCATTCTGAAGCTTCTATTATTACCCATGAGGGTATTTCTTGTGTTGCATGGTATTTAGAGAGGCTGGCAATGTGTGCTGCTTTGTAATAGTTTGCAAAGTTCGGAAAGCCAAGGCCTCCCTTGAGTTTTGGCAGGTGTAATGTGTGTAAAGATATGCAGGGTTTGATGGAGCCCCAGATAAAAGTTGTTGATCTTTTTTGTATTATTCTTAAATAGTGAGGAGGGATTGAGATTGGCAAAACTCTAAATAAGTAAAGCAGTTTTGGCAGAATTGTCATTCTTACTGCGTTAATTTTGCCTATCCATGATAATGGAAGATGTGTCCATTGCTGTAGGAGTTTTGTAATCTGTTTCAGGATTGGGGGGTAGTTTGCTGAGAAGAGGTCATGGTGAGAGGCTGTTAAGTGAATTCCTAGATAGGGAATTGACCTTTCAGCCCAAATAAATGGAAGTGCATGTTTCACCGAGTCCAATTCCACTTTGGAGAGAGATATATCCAGGGCTATGGATTTTTTCGGATTTATTGAGAGACCTGAAATTATCGCAAAATTGTTGAGAATGGGCAGGAGATTGGGCCCAGAAATTTGTGGAGATGACAGAAATGGTAAAATGTCATCTGCAAATAGACATAATTTGTGATGGTATCCAGCGGTTTCTATACCAGTGATAGTCGGGTCTGATCGAATTTGTTGGGCTAAAGGGTTATTAGGAAAGCAAATAAGAGAGGGGAAAGTGGACATCCTTGGTGTGTTCCCCTCTCTATATTAAAATAATTCGATTTGTAACCTGCATATTTGATATATGCTTTGGGTTTGTTGTAAAGTGCTTCAATCCATGTCAAAAAGTGGGGTCCAAAAGCCCATTTTTGTAATGTGTAGCGTAGATAAGGCCATTAAACAGAATCAAAGGCCTTTTTTTATATCGAGTGAAATGAAACAAGAAGGAATATGGCGTGCTTTAGCTATTTGCGCTAATAAAACTGCTCAACGTACATTGTCGCCAGCTTGGCGTGTTGGCATGAAGCCTACTTGGTCCCTGTGGATTAGATTGTTTAGTCTTTTTGCTAAAATTTTTGCTAGAATTTTGATATCTAGATTCAAAAGGGATATTGGACGGTAATTTGTGCAAGAGGTGTCATCAGTGAGAGGTTTTGGGATCATGCAAACTATGGCAGTTAGTGACTCTTGTCTAAAAGATTTTCCCTCTAGTAACACATTAAAAGCATCAGCTAACATAGGTGATAGGGTATATGTAAAAGTTCTATAATATAAGGCAGAGTAACCATCCGGGCCTGGTCTCTTATTTATCTTTAGTTCTTTAATGGTATTAGAGACATCTTCTGCAGAGATGCTTTTTTCTAGTAGATTATTTTGATTTAAGAAAAGCTCTGGTAATTTTATGCTAGAAAAGAAAGCATCTGCTGAGTTTGAGTCAAAATTGTTAGAAGATGAATATAATGAGGTTAAGTGTGAGTGGAATTTCTGGACAATTTTGATATGGTTACTTGTGTATATGTCTTTCGCTAATTTTAAGCAAATTGGTTTAAAGGCTTTGTTTATTGCATTAAGTGTACGTGCTAAGTAAGTACCCGGTTTATTGGATTTCATAAAATAGTTGTATTTAGAGCGTTTAAAACATTTTTGGACTGACTCAGTTAAAAATAAGTCAAATGCAGTACAGATTTTATCTAATTGAGATTTTGTGATGGGCGATGGATTGTCTTGATGGGCTATAAAGGCATTATTAAACTCAGATTCTAATTTACGAGCAAGGGTTTTTCGTTCACGTTTGAAAAATTATATTGTTTCTGAATTATATTACGTAACACAGGTTTATGTGCTTCCCAAAGGGTTAATGTAGTTATTTCTGGGCTTGTATTAAATGATATATATTCTTTTAGGGTTTGTTCGATGATTTGACGGTGGTTTGAGTGTTTGAGCATAATATCTGGGGGATACCATGTGGGGTCATGGCCTTTGGGTATAGTAGAATTAATTGAAGTGAGTGCTACCTTGAAAATGTAGGTCTTTTTTATCTCTGGCTGATGATAAGAGCTGTTCCTTTGTGCGATAATAGTGAAATTTCACTATTATATCACGTGGCGGACCGTCTAATTTTTTTGCTGTAAGGGCTCTGTGTATTCTGTCAAACTCCAATCTTTCAATTGGGATATCTGGTTGCAGTTCATGACATAGAGCCGTTATGGTGGATTGTAGGTCAATGATTGATTCAGGAATTCCCCTTAAGCGTGGATTGGACCTTCTGGCTCTATTCTCCTGGTCTTCCAATTTAGTTTGGAGCATTAGGTTTTCCTCTCTGAGATTTTCCATAGCAGTGTTATGTTCTTGTGTGACATTTTCCAAATCATCCATTTTAAGTTCTAATGCAGCTGTGTGGTTGCCTAATTCTCTTATTTCTCTAGTAAGGTTGGTTGTAATTTGCTCAGAGGTTTGTTTTAGGGCTTTATGCAACATACGTTCAAATTGTTTAACCAGTTGCCGACCGCCGCACGACGATGTACGTCCACAGAGCGGCACGGGCAGGCAAAAGGGCTTACAGGTAGGTCCTTGCCTGCCCGCGGGTGGGGGGTCCGATCGGACCCCCCCCGGTGCCTGCGGCGGTCGGCAAATCCTCCCCGGCCATCGGTGGTGAGGGGGAGGCCATCCATTAGTGCCCCCCCCCCTCGCGATCACTCCTGGCCAATCAAATCATTTCCCTGCCTCTGTATTGTACACAGAGGCAGAGGAAATGATGTCATCTCTCCTCGGCTCGGCATTTTCCGTTCCGGCGCCGAGGAGAGAAGACTGTAATGTGAGTGCACAACACACACACACACAGTAGAACATGCCAGGCACACATTACACCCCCGATCCCCTCCGATTACCCCCCGATCCCCCCCAATCACCCCTCCCTGTCACACTGACACCAAGCAGGTTTTTTGTTTTTGTTTTTTTTTCTGATTACTGCATGGTGTCAGTTTGTGACAGTTAGAAGTGTTAGGGCAGTTAGGGTTAGCCCCCTTTAGGTCTAGGGTACCCCCCTAACCCCCCCTAATAAAGTTTTAACCCCTTGATCACCCCCTGTCGCCAGTGTCACTAAGCGATCATTTTTCTGATCGCTGTATTAGTGTCACTGGTGACGCTAGTTAGGGACGTAAATATTTAGGTTCGTTGTCAGCGTTTTATAGCGACAGGGACCCCCATATACTATCTAATAAATGTTTTAACCCCTTGATTGCCCCCTAGTTAACCCTTTCACCACTGATCACTGTATAACTGTTACGGGTGACGCTGGTTAGTTCGTTTATTTTTTATAGTGTCAGGGCACCCGCCATTTATTACCGAATAAAGGTTTAGCCCCCTGATCGCCCGGCGGTGATATGCGTCGCCCCAGGCAGCGTCAGATTAGCGCCAGTACTGCTAACACCCACGCACGCAACCCACATGTCTGTGATTTGTTTGTTCTTGATCAATCCAGGTATTGATCAATTTTATTAGGGCAGGGTTACTCATTGGTAATGCTCTTGTACATATCTCCATGTTTTTCTATTTTGTACCAATAAATATTCATTCGCATTCAACATAATCATTGAGATTGCCTCTTCTTTGAGCCCCGCTTTTCTTCTTGGTCCCCCTTTGTTTGGAACAATTTTGGGTTACATGTGTATGGGGGTTGGAGGGCAACTATAGTTCCATGGTACGGAATTCATATACATGGTAAAACAAGCCTCATTATACCTCATTTGTTTCACCCACGCACGCAGCATACGCCTCCCTTAGTTGTATAGTATCTGAACGGATCAATATCTGATCCGATCAGATCTATACTAGAGTCACCAGCAGTTTAGGGTTCCCAAAAATGCAGTGTTAGCGGGATCAGCCCAGATACCTGCTAGCACCTGCGTTTTGCCCCTCCGCCCATCCCAGCCCAGCCCACCCAAGTGCAGTATCGATCGATCACTGTCACTTACAAAACACTAAACGCATAACTGCAGCGTTCGCAGAATCAAGCCTGATCCCTGCGATCGCTAACAGTTTTTTTGGTAGCATTTTGGTGAACTGGCAAGCACCAGCCCCAAGCAGCATCAGGTTAGCGCCAGTACCGCTAACACCCACCGTACACCTCCCTTAGTGGTGTAGTATCTGAACGGATCAATATCTGATCCGATCAGATCTATACTAGCGTCCCCAGCAGTTTAGGGTTCCCAAAAACGCAGTGTTAGCGGGATCAGCCCAGATACCTGCTAGCACCTGCTTTTTGCCCCTCCGCCCGGCCCAGCCCAGCCCACCCAAGTGCAGTATTGATCGATCACTGTCACTTACAAAACACTAAACACATAACTGCAGCATTCACAGAGTCAGGCCTGATCCCTGCGATCGCTAATGCCCCGTACACACGGTCAGATTTTCCGATGGAAAATGTCCGATCAGAGCGTGTTGTCGGAAATTCCGACCGTGTGTGGGCTCCATCGGACATTTTCCATCGGATTTTCCGACACACAAAGTTGGAGAGCAGGAGATAAAATTTTCCGACAACAAAATCCGTTGTCGGAAATTCCGATCGTGTGTACACAAATCCGACGGACAAAGTGCCACGCATGCTCAGAATAAATAAAGAGATGAAAGCTATTGGCCACTGCCCCGTTTATAGTCCCGACATACGTGTTTTACGTCACCGCGTTTAGAACGATTGGATTTTCCGACAACTTTGTGCGACCGTGTGTAGACAAAACAAGTTTGAGCCAACATCCGTCAGAAAAAATCCTAGGATTTTGTTGTCGGAATGTCCGAACAAAGTCCGACCGTGTGTACGCCCTATAACAGTTTTTTTGGTAGCTTTTTATTGAACTGTCAAGCACCAGTGGCCTAGTACACCCCGGTCATAGTCAAACCCGCACTGCAGTAACACTTGGTGACATGGCGAGTCCCATAAGTGCAGTTCAAGCTGGTAAGGTGGCAAGCACAAGTAGTCTCCCGCTGCCACCAAGAAGACAAACACAGGCCCGTCGTGCCCATAATGCCCTTCCTGCTGCATTCGCCAATCCTAATTGGGAACCCACCGTTTCTGCAGTACCCGTACTTCCCCCATTCACATCCCCAACCAAATGCAGTCGGCTGCATGAGAGGCATTTTCTTTATGTCTTCCCGAGTACCCCTACTAGGGATGAGCCGAACACCCCCCCCGGTTCGGTTCGCACCAGAACCTGCGAACGGACCGAAAATTTGCACGAACGTTAGAACCCCATTGACGTCTATGGGACTCGAACGTTCGAAATCAAAAGTTCTCATTTTAAAGGCTAATTTGCATGGTATTGTCCTAAAAAGGGTTTGGGGACCCGGGTCCTACCCCAGGGGACATGTATCAATGCAAAAAAAAACTTTTAAAAACAGACGTTTTTTCGGGAGCAGTGATTTTAATGATGCTTAAAGTAAAAAAAAAAGTGAAATATTCCTTTAAATATCGTACCTGGAGGGTGTCTATAGTATGCCTGTAAAGTGGCGCGTGTTTCCCGTGTTTAGAACAGTCCCTGCACCAAATGTCATTTTTAAAGGAAAAAATCTCATTTAAAACTGCTTGCGTGTTTAATGTAATTTCGGGTCCTGGCAATATGGATGAAAATCAGTGAGACAAACGGCATGGGTACCCCCCAGTCCATTACCAGGCCCTTTGGGTCTTGTATGGATATTAAGGGGAACCCCGCACCCAAATTAAAATAAGGAAAGGTGTGGGGACACCAGGCCCTATATACTCTGAACAGCAGTATATAGGCGGTGCAAACAAGACAGGGACTGTAGGTTTGTTGTTAAGTAGAATCTGTTTGTAATTTTGAACGGGTACATTTTTAATGTGTTTAGCTCCAGCCAAAAAATCTTTTTTAAGCTTTTTGGAAAACATAGGGAAGGGTTATCACCCCTGTGACATTTGTTTTGCTGTCTTTCCTCCTCTTCAGAAGATTTCACCTCACTTTTTGTCCCAATGACAAATGTTTTTGTGGAACAAGGATTGGAAAGCATCAGTGGAAAGGAGAAATGTTTTTCCCATATTAACTCTTACAGGAGAGAATTTCCCTTCCTAGGGGTAGATTTCATCTCACTTCCTGTTGTCTCCTTCTGTTTGCAAGTAGGAGTCATTTGTAAGTTAGATGTTTGAAAGTAGGGGCCTGCCCTATATACTCAGCAGAAATTTGGGCCTTAGGTGTTGTTGTGGCCATAACACTGTAAGCCCTCACAGGGCCCTGCTGTGAAATATTAGATCAAGAATTGTAATTACATGCCCCTTTTGAACAGGGGCAGAAAAACTAGGCCTTTGGTGGTGGTGGTGCTGGTGCCACAACACTGTAAGTCCTCACTCGCTCTTGGTGGGTGCAGAAATGGGCCCTGCTGTGAAATATTAGATCAAGAATTGTAATTACATGCCCCTGTTGAACAGGGGCTGAAAAATTAGGCCTTAGGCACTGGTACCACAACACAGCAACCCCTCACAGACACTCTAGTTGGAATGCAGGAACGAGCCCTGCTGCAAAATATTGCATCAAAAATTGTAATTACACGCCCCTGTTAAACAGGGGCTGAAAAATTGTGCCTTAGGCACTGGTGGTGGCGCCCAGAACCAAAAATGTTCTTACAAGCTATCAGCGTGATCATTGAGGAGGAAGAGGATAATTACTCAGGGATAGTCACTCAGCATCAGCATAGGCAGTCTTTGAAGGGATCTGAGATTTCAAAAAAAAATATTCGATTACATCAGCATCAGGTGCTTGGTAGCTGGTGGTGATCCAAGACTGATTCATTTTTATGAAGGTCAGTCGATCGACCGAGTCGGTGGACAGATGCACCCTGTGATCGGTTACCATGCCTCCAGCAGCACTGAATGTGCGTTCCGAAAGAACGCTGGATGCAGGACAGGCCAGTAGCTCAATTGCATACTGTGTAAGCTCTGGCCAGTGATCCATCCTCAAGACCCAGTAACCCAGAGGATTTTCGGTGGGAAAGGTGTCCAAGTCTGATCTTGCCCCTAGGTGTTCCTGCACCATGTAAAACAGACGCTGGCGATGGTTGCTGGAACCGATCATACCTTGGGGCTGCGGACCAAAAAATTGTCTGAACGCATCGGTCAGACGGCCACCTTCTCCACCGCTCCTTCTTTGACTGACCGAAGCCTCAGCAAAACGTTGTCCAGAAACAGGAGTTTGTAACCTCCCAGTCTCTGGGAACGCGTTGCACAGACCTTTCTGCAAGGCCTCCTGAAGATGTTTCATCCTCTGCTCCCTCTGCGATGGCAAGATAAGGTCCGTAACCTTACCCTTGTAACGTGGATCAAGGAGGCTTGCCAGCCAGTATTGGTCCTTCTCCTTGATACCATGAATACGAGGATCCTTACGCAGGGTTTGCAGGATCAGGGAGGCCATGCAGCGTAGGTTTGCTGAGGCATTCGGTCCGGAGTCCTCTGGGTCACTAAGGACGACATGGTCCGCAACCTCCTCCCAGCCACGTACAAGTCCATGTGTTTCTTGGGACTGATCCCTTAAAGACTGCTGCTGATGCTGAGTGACAGGCTCTACCTCCATACTGACACAATCTTCCTCCTCCTCCTCCTCCTCCTCGTCCTCTTCCTGTGTGATCGGCGGGCACGCAGGAACACTGTCTGGATAAAGGGGGCCTTGAGAGCTAAGGAAGTCCTCCTCTTCCTGCCTCTGTTCTGCCTCAAGTGCCCTGTCCATTATTCCACGCAGCGTGTGCTCCAACAGGTGGACAAGGGGGACAGTGTCACTTATGCATGCACTGTCACTGCTCACCATCCTCGTGGCCTCCTCAAATGGTGACAGGACAGTGAATGCATCCCTGATCATGGCCCACTGGCGTGGGGAAAAAAAAAAAAAGCTCCCCTGACCCTGTCCTGGTGCCATAGTCGCACAGGTACTCATTGATGGCCCTCTGCTGCGTGTGCAGCCGCTGCAGCATGGCCAACGTTGAGTTCCACCTGGTGGGCATGTCACAGATTAGGCGGTTCTTGGGCAGGTTAAACTCCTTTTGGAGGTCCGTCAGCCGAGCACTGGCATTATATGACCGGCGGAAATGCACACAGACTTTCCTGGCCTGCCTCAGGACATCCTGTAAGCCCGGGTACATGCCCAAGAACCGCTGCACCACCAAGTTAAGGACGTGAGCCAAACAGGGCACATGGGTCATTTGTCCCTGTCGGAGGGCAGAGAGGAGGTTGGTGCCATTGTCGCAAACCACCATTCCTGCCTTAAGTTGGCATGGCGTCAACCACCTCTGAACCTGCCCCCGCAGAGCTGGCAGAACCTCTGCCCCAGTGTGGCTCCTGTCCTTCAAGCACACCAGCTCAAGCACCGCATGGCATCTTTTGGCCTGCGCACTTGCGTAGCCCCTTGAACGGCTACGGAACACCGCTGGTTCCGAGGACAAAGCACAGGAAGAGGCCATGGAGGAAGAAGAAGAGGAGGGGGTGGAGGAGAGAGGTGTGTCACAATCATTAGCATTTTGGAGGCGTGGTGGCGGAACAACCTCCAACACTACTGCACCTTGTCCTGCATCCTTCCCAGCTGCCAGCAGAGTCACCCAATGTGCCGTGAAACTTAGGTAACGTCCCTGTCCATGCCTGCTGGACCATGAGTCAGCGGTAATATGCACCTTACCGCTGACCGCCCTGTCCAGCGAGGCATGGACATTGCCTTCCACATGCCTGTAGAGAGCCGGAATCGCCTTCCCTGAGAAAAAGCGGCGTTTGGGTACCTGCCACTGAGGAACCGCACATTCAACAAACTCATGGAAGGGGGCAGAGTCTACCAACTGAAAAGGCAGCAGTTGAAGTGCTAGCAATTTTGCCAAGCTAGCATTCAACCGCTGGGCATGTGGATGGCTGGGAGCAAACTTCTTTCGGCGGTGCAGCAGCTGGGGCAGGGAAATTTGCCTAGTACAATCTGACGTCGGTGTACCAAAAGCAGAATGCCCACAAGTACTTGGCTGTGACACACCTAATTCTACACCTTCATTCCTCTCAGTGCAGGTCTTAGAGAGGACTGAAGGTATAGTGGGGTTGGAAATCTCAGCTGATGAGGAGCAAGGAGAGGTCCTCTTTGTTCTTTGGTGTGGGTCTTTTAGATACGCTTGCCAACGAACTGCATGGCAGGTCAACATATGTCTGGTCAAGCATGTGGTACCCAAGCGGGAGATGTTTTGGCCACGCGAGATACGCTTGAGACATATGTTGCAAATAGCAGCAGTGCGATCTGATGCACTCGTCTCAAAAAAGGCCCACACCAAAGAACTTTTTGAATAACGTGCAGAGACTGCAGCGCCCTGCACATGTGGAGCTTTGGGGTGTGATGCAATGTGCTACCCTTAGGCTGGCCCCTGGAGGGCATCCTGCTTCGTTGGTGATGTGCCGCCTCCTCCTCCTCATCCTCTCTCCTATCAGGCACCCACGTTGAGTCAGTGACCTCATCATCCCCTCCCTCCTCATCACTGGAGCAAACCTGGCAGTATGCTGCAGCAGGGGTAGCATGACTGCCAGATTGCTGTCCTTCTTGGGCACCCCCTCTGTCCGTGCTCATGTTACTGTCTTCATCGAGCTCAGTATCATCATCAGAGCCTTCCAAATGCTGGGCATCCTCCTGGAGCATGTACCCAACACTGTGGTCAAACAGTTCGAGGGACTCCTCAGGAGGACATGGTGGGGCTAGGGAAGGAGTCACTGATGACATTGAGCCGAGGGAAGAGGCCGCTGCTTTGCCAGACAAAGTACCCTGGGCATGGGTGAGAGAGGATGAGGAGGATGAGGACGGCTTGGTCATCCACTCGACCAAGTCTTCCGCATTTGCGGCTCAACACGGCCAGCTGCCCAAAAAAAGGCCAAGCGTGTCCCACGGCCACGTGCTGATGAGGATGCACCGTCTCCACGACCAGCACTAGACACAGAGCCTGCTTGCCCTCTCTTATTGGCTTGTGACTGTCTGCCTCTCCTTCTTGGCCTTCCAGACATACTAATGGCCTGTAGCTGCACTAAGCTGGGATATATATATATATATATATATATATATATGTACTGATACTGCAGCTAGCAAAATCAACTGCCTGCCTGTAGTATGAGAACACCACCAACCTTGTACAGGTAGCTTTAGCTGAACACTGTGAGGTGGACGCACCCCACTAACTTGTAGGTTTAGCTGAACACTGTGAGCAGGACGCACTGCACTAACTGTAAATAGTCTAGCTGCCTGACTGTGGTACTAATAGGATCAAAATAACACCAGCAATTTTCTTCAGGTAGCTGTATATACTGTAACAAGACAAGCCTGCCTGTCAGTAAGAAGATAACAGGAACGGATCTAGCTGAACACTGAGAGCAGGACGCACCCCACTAACTTGTAGGTTTAGCTGAACACTGTGAGGTGGACGCACCCCACTAACTTGTAGGTTTAGCTGAACACTGTGAGCAGGACGCACCCCACTAACTTGTAGGTTTAGCTGAACACTGTGAGGTGGATGCACCACACTAACGTGTAGGTTTAGCTGAACACTGTGAGCAGGACGCACCCCACCAGCTTGTAGGTTTAGCTGAACACTGTGAGCAGGACGCACCCCACTAACTTGTAGGTTTAGCTGAACACTGTGAGCAGGACGCACTGCACTAACTGTAAATAGTCTAGCTGCCTGACTGTGGTACTAATAGGATCAAAAGAACACCAGTAATTTTCTTCAGGTAGCTGTATATACTGTAACAAGACAAGAATGCCTGTCAATAAGAAGATAACAGGAACGGATCTAGCTGAACACTGTGAGCAGGACGCACCCCACTAACTTGTAGGTTTAGCTGAACACTGTGAGGTGGACGCACCCCACTAACTTGTAGGTTTAGCTGAACACTGTGAGGTGGACGCACCCCACTAACTTGTAGGTTTAGCTGAGCACTGTGAGGTGGATGCACCACACTAACGTGTAGGTTTAGCTGAACACTGTGAGCAGGACGCACCCCACCAGCTTGCAGGTTTAGCTGAACACTGTGAGCAGGACGCACCCCACTAACTTATAGGTTTAGCTGAACACTGTGAGCAGGACGCACCCCACTAACTTGTAGGTTTAGCTGAACACTGTGAGCAGGACGCACTGCACTAACTGTAAATAGTCTAGCTGCCTGACTGTGGTACTAATAGGATCAAAAGAACACCAGTAATTTTCTTTAGGTAGCTGTATATACTGTAACAAGACAAGCCTACCTGTAAGTAAGAAGATAACAGGAACGGATCTAGCTGAACACTGTGAGCAGGACGCACTGCACTAACTGTAAATAGTCTAGCTGCCTGACTGTGGTACTAATAGGATCAAAAGAACACCAGTAATTTTCTTCAGGTAGCTGTAAATACTGTAACAAGACAAGCCTGCCTGTCAGTAGGAAGATAACAGGAACGGATCTAGCTGAACACTGTGAGCAGAACGCACTGCACTAACTGTAAATAGTCTAGCTGCCTGACTGTGGTACTAATAGGATCAAACGAACACCAGTAATTTTCTTCAGGTAGTTGTAAATACTGTAACAAAACAAGCCTGCCTGTCAGTAGGAAGATAACAGGAACAGATCTAGCTGAACACTGTGAGCAGGACGCACTGCACTAACTGTAAATAGTCTTGCTGCCTGACTGTGGTACTAATAGGATCAAAAGAACACCAGTAATTTTCTTCAGGTAGCTGTATATACTGTAACAAGACAAGCCTGCCTGTCAGTAAGAAGATAACAGGAACGGATCTAGCTGAACACTGTGAGCAGGACGCACCCCACTAACTTGTAGGTTTAGCTGAACACTGTTAGCAGGACGCACTGCACTAACTGTAAATAGTCTAGCTGCCTGACTGTGGTACTAATAGGATCAAAAGAACACCAGTAATTTTCTTCAGGTAGCTGTATATACTGTAACAAGACAAGCCTGCCTGTCAGTAAGAAGATAACAGGAACGGATCTAGCTGAACACTGTGAGCAGGACGCACCCCACTAACTTGTAGGTTTAGCTGAACACTGTGAGGTGGACGCACCCCACTAACTTGTAGGTTTAGCTGAACACTGTGAGCAGGACGCACCCCACTAACTTGTAGGTTTAGCTGAACACTGTGAGGTGGATGCACCACACTAACTTGTAGGTTTAGCTGAACACTGTGAACAGGACGCACCCCACTAACTTGTAGGTTTAGCTGAACACTGTGAGCAGGACGCACCCCACTAACTTGTAGGTTTAGCTGAACACTGTGAGGTGGACGCACCGCACTAACTTGTAGGTTTAGCTGAACACTGTGAGCAGGACGCACCCCACTAACTTGTAGGTTTAGCTGAACACTGTGAGGTGGACGCACCCCACTAACTTGTAGGTTTAGCTGAACACTGTGAGCAGGACGCACCCCACTAACTTGTAGGTTTAGCTGAACACTGTGAGGTGGACGCACCCCACTAACTTGTAGGTTTAGCTGAACACTGTGAGCAGGACGCACCCCACTAACTTGTAGGTTTAGCTGAACACTGTGAGCAGGATGCACCCCACTAACTTGTAGGTTTAGCTGAACACTGTGAGCAGGACGCACCCCACTAACTTGTAGGTTTAGCTGAACACTGTGAGGTGGATGCACCACACTAACGTGTAGGTTTAGCTGAACACTGTGAGCAGGACGCACCCCACCAGCTTGTAGGTTTAGCTGAACACTGTGAGCAGGACGCACCCCACTAACTTGTAGGTTTAGCTGAACACTGTGAGCAGGACGCACTGCACTAACTGTAAATAGTCTAGCTGCCTGACTGTGGTACTAATAGGATCAAAAGAACACCAGTAATTTTCTTCAGGTAGCTGTATATACTGTAACAAGACAAGAATGCCTGTCAATAAGAAGATAACAGGAACGGATCTAGCTGAACACTGTGAGCAGGACGCACCCCACTAACTTGTAGGTTTAGCTGAACACTGTGAGGTGGACGCACCCCACTAACTTGTAGGTTTAGCTGAACACTGTGAGGTGGACGCACCCCACTAACTTGTAGGTTTAGCTGAGCACTGTGAGGTGGATGCACCACACTAACGTGTAGGTTTAGCTGAACACTGTGAGCAGGACGCACCCCACCAGCTTGCAGGTTTAGCTGAACACTGTGAGCAGGACGCACCCCACTAACTTATAGGTTTAGCTGAACACTGTGAGCAGGACGCACCCCACTAACTTGTAGGTTTAGCTGAACACTGTGAGCAGGACGCACTGCACTAACTGTAAATAGTCTAGCTGCCTGACTGTGGTACTAATAGGATCAAAAGAACACCAGTAATTTTCTTTAGGTAGCTGTATATACTGTAACAAGACAAGCCTACCTGTAAGTAAGAAGATAACAGGAACGGATCTAGCTGAACACTGTGAGCAGGACGCACTGCACTAACTGTAAATAGTCTAGCTGCCTGACTGTGGTACTAATAGGATCAAAAGAACACCAGTAATTTTCTTCAGGTAGCTGTAAATACTGTAACAAGACAAGCCTGCCTGTCAGTAGGAAGATAACAGGAACGGATCTAGCTGAACACTGTGAGCAGAACGCACTGCACTAACTGTAAATAGTCTAGCTGCCTGACTGTGGTACTAATAGGATCAAACGAACACCAGTAATTTTCTTCAGGTAGTTGTAAATACTGTAACAAAACAAGCCTGCCTGTCAGTAGGAAGATAACAGGAACAGATCTAGCTGAACACTGTGAGCAGGACGCACTGCACTAACTGTAAATAGTCTTGCTGCCTGACTGTGGTACTAATAGGATCAAAAGAACACCAGTAATTTTCTTCAGGTAGCTGTATATACTGTAACAAGACAAGCCTGCCTGTCAGTAAGAAGATAACAGGAACGGATCTAGCTGAACACTGTGAGCAGGACGCACCCCACTAACTTGTAGGTTTAGCTGAACACTGTTAGCAGGACGCACTGCACTAACTGTAAATAGTCTAGCTGCCTGACTGTGGTACTAATAGGATCAAAAGAACACCAGTAATTTTCTTCAGGTAGCTGTATATACTGTAACAAGACAAGCCTGCCTGTCAGTAAGAAGATAACAGGAACGGATCTAGCTGAACACTGTGAGCAGGACGCACCCCACTAACTTGTAGGTTTAGCTGAACACTGTGAGGTGGACGCACCCCACTAACTTGTAGGTTTAGCTGAACACTGTGAGCAGGACGCACCCCACTAACTTGTAGGTTTAGCTGAACACTGTGAGGTGGATGCACCACACTAACTTGTAGGTTTAGCTGAACACTGTGAACAGGACGCACCCCACTAACTTGTAGGTTTAGCTGAACACTGTGAGCAGGACGCACCCCACTAACTTGTAGGTTTAGCTGAACACTGTGAGGTGGACGCACCGCACTAACTTGTAGGTTTAGCTGAACACTGTGAGCAGGACGCACCCCACTAACTTGTAGGTTTAGCTGAACACTGTGAGGTGGACGCACCCCACTAACTTGTAGGTTTAGCTGAACACTGTGAGCAGGACGCACCCCACTAACTTGTAGGTTTAGCTGAACACTGTGAGGTGGACGCACCCCACTAACTTGTAGGTTTAGCTGAACACTGTGAGCAGGACGCACCCCACTAACTTGTAGGTTTAGCTGAACACTGTGAGCAGGATGCACCCCACTAACTTGTAGGTTTAGCTGAACACTGTGAGCAGGACGCACTGCACTAACTGTAAATAGTCTAGCTGCCTGACTGTGGTACTAATAGGATCAAAAGAATACCAGTAATTTTCTTCAGGTAGCTGTATATACTGTAACAAGACAAGCCTGCCTGTCAATAAGAAGATAACAGGAACGGATCTAGCTGAACACTGTGAGCAGGACGCACCCCACTAACTTGTAGGTTTAGCTGAACACTGTGAGGTGGACGCACCCCACTAACTTGTAGGTTTAGCTGAACACTGTGAGCAGGACGCACCCCACTAACTTGTAGATTTAGCTGAACACTGTGAGGTGGACGCACCACACTAACGTGTAGGTTTAGCTGAACACTGTGAGCAGGACGCACCCCACCAGCTTGTAGGTTTAGCTGAACACTGTGAGCAGGACGCACCCCACTAACTTGTAGGTTTAGCTGAACACTGTGAGCAAGACGCACCCCACTAACTTGTAGGTTTAGCTGAACACTGTGAGCAGGACGCACTGCACTAACTGTAAATAGTCTAGCTGCCTGACTGTGGTACTAATAGGATCAAAAGAACACCAGTAATTTTATTCAGGTAGCTGTATATACTGTAACAAGACAAGCCTACCTGTCAGTAAGAAGATAACAGGAACGGATCTAGCTGAACACTGTGAGCAGGACGCACTGCACTAACTGTAAATAGTCTAGCTGCCTGACTGTGGTACTAATAGGATCAAAAGAACACCAGTAATTTTCTTCAGGGAGCTGTAAATACTGTAACAAGACAAGCCTGCCTGTCAGTAGGAAGATAACAGGAACGGATTTAGCTGAACACTGTGAGCAGAACGCACTGCACTAACTGTAAATAGTCTAGCTGCCTGACTGTGGTACTAATAGGATCAAAAGAACACCAGTAATTTTCTTCAGATAGCTGTAAATACTGTAACAAGACAAGCCTGCCTGTCAGTAAGAAGATAACAGGAACGGATCTAGCTGAACACTGTGAGCAGGACGCACTGCACTAACTGTAAATAGTCTAGCTGCCTGACTGTGGTACTAATAGGATCAAAAGAACACCAGTAATTTTCTTCAGGTAGTTGTAAATACTGTAACAAGACAAGCCTGCCTGTCAGTACGAAGATAACAGGAACAGATCTAGCTGAACACTGTGAGCAGGACGCACTGCACTAACTGTAAATAGTCTAGCTGCCTGACTGTGGTACTAATAGGATCAAAAGAACACCAGTAATTTTCTTCAGGTAGCTGTATATACTGTAACAAGACAAGCCTGCCTGTCAGTAAGAAGATAACAGGAACGGATCTAGCTGAACACTGTGAGCAGGACGCACCCCACTAACTTGTAGGTTTAGCTGAACACTGTTAGCAGGACGCACTGCACTAACTGTAAATAGTCTAGCTGCCTGACTGTGGTACTAATAGGATCAAAAGAACACCAGTAATTTTCTTCAGGTAGCTGTATATACTGTAACAAGACAAGCCTGCCTATCAGTAAGAAGATAACAGGAACGGATCTAGCTGAACACTGTGAGCAGGACGCACCCCACTAACTTGTAGGTTTAGCTGAACACTGTGAGGTGGACGCACCCCACTAACTTGTAGGTTTAGCTGAACACTGTGAGCAGGACGCACCCCACTAACTTGTAGATTTAGCTGAACACTGTGAGGTGGATGCACCACACTAACTTGTAGGTTTAGCTGAACACTGTGAACAGGACGCACCCCACTAACTTGTAGGTTTACCTGAACACTGTGAGGTGGACGCACCCCACTAACTTGTAGGTTTAGCTGAACACTGTGAGCAGGACGCACCCCACTAACTTGTAGGTTTAGCTGAACACTGTGAGGTGGACGCACCCCACTAACTTGTAGGTTTAGCTGAACACTGTGAGGTGGACGCACCCCACTAACTTGTAGGTTTAGCTGAACACTGTGAGCAGGATGCACCCCACTAACTTGTAGGTTTAGCTGAACACTGTGAGCAGGACGCAGACCACTAACTTGTAGGTTTAGCTGAACACTGTGAGCAGGACGCACTGCACTAACTGTAAATAGTCTAGCTGCCTGACTGTGGTACTAATAGGATCAAAAGAACACCAGTAATTTTCTTCAGGTAGCTGTATATACTGTAACAAGACAAGCCTGCCTGTCAATAAGAAGATAACAGGAACGGATCTAGCTGAACACTGTGAGCAGGACGCACCCCACTAACTTGTAGGTTTAGCTGAACACTGTGAGGTGGACGCACCGCACTAACTTGTAGGTTTAGCTGAACACTGTGAGCAGGACGCACCCCACTAACTTGTAGGTTTAACTGAACACTGTGAGGTGGACGCACCACACTAACGTGTAGGTTTAGCTGAACACTGTGAGCAGGACGCACCCCACCAGCTTGTAGGTTTAGCTGAACACTGTGAGCAGGACGCACCCCACTAACTTGTAGGTTTAGCTGAACACTGTGAGCAGGAAGCACCCCACTAACTTGTAGGTTTAGCTGAACACTGTGAGCAGGACGCACTTCACTAACTGTAAATAGTCTAGCTGCCTGACTGTGGTACTAATAGGATCAAAAGAACACCAGTAATTTTCTTCAGGTAGCTGTATATACTGTAACAAGACAAGCCTACCTGTCAGTAAGAAGATAACAGGAACGGATCTAGCTGAACACTGTGAGCAGGACGCACTGCACTAACTGTAAATAGTCTAGCTGCCTGACTGTGGTACTAATAGGATCAAAAGAACACCAGTAATTTTCTTCAGGTAGCTGTAAATACTGTAACAAGACAAGCCTGCCTGTCAGTAGGAAGATAACAGGAACGAATCTAGCTGAACACTGTGAGCAGAACACACTGCACTAACTGTAAATAGTCTAGCTGCCTGACTGTGGTACTAATAGGATCAAAAGAACACCAGTAATTTTCTTCAGATAGCTGTATATACTGTAACAAGACAAGCCTGCCTGTCAGTAAGAAGATAACAGGAACGGATCTAGCTGAACACTGTGAGCAGGACACACTGCACTAACTGTAAATAGTCTAGCTGCCTGACTGTGGTACTAATAGGATCAAAAGAACACCAGTAATTTTCTTCAGGTAGCTGTATATACTGTAACAAGACAAGCCTGCCTGTCAGTAAGAAGATAACAGGAACGGATCTAGCTGAACACTGTGAGCAGGACGCACCCCACTAACTTGTAGGTTTAGCTGAACGCTGTGAGGTGGACGCACCCCACTAACTTGTAGGTTTAGCTGAACACTGTGAGCAGGACGCACCCCACTAACTTGTAGCTTTAGCTGAACACTGTGAGGTGGATGCACCACACTAACTTGTAGGTTTAGCTGAACACTGTAAACAGGACGCACCCCACTAACTTGTAGGTTTAGCTGAACACTGTGAGCAGGACGCACCCCACTAACTTGTAGGTTTAGCTGAACACTGTGAGGTGGACGCACCCCACTAACTTGTAGGTTTAGCTGAACACTGTGAGCAGGACGCACCCCACTAACTTGTAGGTTTAGCTGAACACTGTGAGGTGGACGCACCCCACTAACTTGTAGGTTTAGCTGAAAACTGTGAGCAGGACGCACCCCACTAACTTGTAGGTTTAGCTGAACACTGTGAGGTGGACTCACCCCACTAACTTGTAGGTTTAGCTGAACACTGTGAGCAGGACGCACCCCACTAACTTGTAGGTTTAGCTGAACACTGTGAGGTGGACGCACCCCACTAACTTGTAGGTTTAGCTGAAAACTGTGAGCAGGACGCACCCCACTAACTTGTAGGTTTAGCTGAACACTGTGAGGTGGACTCACCCCACTAACTTGTAGGTTTAGCTGAACACTGTGAGCAGGACGCACCCCACTAACTTGTAGGTTTAGCTGAACACTGTGAGCAGGACGCACGCCACTAAATTGTAGTTTTAGTGGAACACTGTGAGGTGGACGCACCCCACTAACTTGTAGGTTTAGCTAAACACTGTGAGCAGGACGCACCCCACTAACTTGTAGGTTTAGCGGAACACTGTGAGGTGGACGCACCACACTAACTTGTAGGTTTAGCTGAACACTGTGAGGTGGACGCACCCCACTAACTTGTAGGTTTAGCTGAACACTGTGAGCAGGACGCACCCCACTAACTTGTAGTTTTAGCTGAACACTGTGAGCAGGACGCACTGCACTAACTGTAAATAGTCTAGCTGTCTGACTGTGGTACTAATAGGATCAAAAGAACACCAGCAATTTTCTTCAGGTAGCTGTATATACTGTAACAAGACAAGCCTGCCTGTCAGTAAGAAGATAATAGGAATGGATCTAGCTGAACACTGTGAGCAGGACGCACTGCACTAACTGCAAATAGTCTAGCTGCCTGACTGTGGTACTAATAGGATCAAAAGAACACCAGTAATTTTCTTCAGGTAGCTGTAAATACTGTAACAAGACAAGCCTGCCTGTCAGTAGGAAGATAACAGGAACGGATCTAGCTAAACTGAATACAGTGTATATATATATATATATATATATATATATATATGCAACACCTGGGATGCATATATATACACAATACACTGTAAGTGCAGCTAACTGACTAACTGTTCTGCCTAATCTATCTAACTCAAATCAAATGTCACTGTCTGTCTCTCTCTCTCTCTCTCAATGAACGCTGGAACACACACTACACAGGGCCACCATGCAGGCGGCCTTATATAGTGTGGGGCGTGTACTAAATCCCCTGAGCCATAATTGGCCAAAGCCTCCTTGACTTTGGCCAATTACGGCTCTCTGTTCAGGCGGCGCTGTGATTGGCCAAGCATGCGGGTCATAGTGCATGCTTGGCCAATCATCAGCCAACAATGCACTGCGATGCCGCAGTGAATTATGGGCCGTGACGTGCCACACGAATTTGGCGCGAACGGCCCATATTGTTCGCAATTCGGCGAACGACCGAACAGCCGATGTTCGAGTCGAACATGGGTTCGACTCGAACACGAAGCTCATCCCTAACCCCTACCCAACGAACCCCCCCAAAAAAGATGTTGTGTCTGCAGCAAGCGCGGATATAGACGTGACACCCACTATTATTGACCCTCCTGTCCTGACAATCCTGGTCTTTGCATTGGTGAATGTTTTGAACGCTACCATACACTAGTTGAGTATTAGCGTAGGGTACGGCATTGCACAGACTAGGCACACTTTCACAGGGTCTCCCAAGATGCCATCGCATTTTGAAAGACCCGAACCTGGAACCGGTTACAGTTATAAAAGTTACAGTTACAAAAAAAAGTGTAAAAAAAAAAAAACACAAACAAAAATATAAAATAAAAAAAAAAATAGTTGTCGTTTTATTGTTCTCTCTCTCTCTATTCTCTCTATTGTTCTGCTCTTTTTTACTGTATTCTATTCTGCAATGTTTTATTGTTATTATGTTTTATCATGTTTGCTGTTCAGGTATGCAATTTTTTATACTTTACCGTTTACTGTGCTTTATTGTTAACCATTTTTTTGTCTTCAGGTACGCCATTCACGACTTTGAGTGGTTATACCAGAATGATGCCTGCAGGTTTAGGTATCATCTTGATTTCATTCTTTTCAGCCAGCGGTCGGCTTTCATGTAAAAGCAATCCTAGCGGCTAATTAGCCTCTAGACTGCTTTTTACAAGCAGTGGGAGGGAATGCACCCCCACCGTCTTCCGTTATTTTCTCTGGCTCTCCTGTCTCAACAGGGAACCTGACAATGCAGCCGGGGATTCAGCCAGCTGACCATAGAGCTGATCAGAGACCAGAGTGGCTCCAAACATCTCTATGGCCTAAGAAACCGAAAGCTACGAGCATTTTATGACTTAGATTTCGCCGGATGTAAATAGCGCCATTGGGAAATTGGGGAAGCATTTTATCACACCGATCTTGGTGTGGTCAGATGCTTTGAGGGCAGAGGAGAAATCTAGGGTCTAATAGACCCCAATTTTTTCAAAAAAGAGTACCTGTCACTACCTATTGCTATCATAGGGGATATTTACATTCCCTGAGATAACAATAAAAATGATTTAAAAAAAAATTAAAGGAACAGTTTAGAAATAAGATAAAAAAGCAAAAAAATAATAAAGAAAAAAAAAAAAAAGCACCCCTGCCCCCCCTGCTCTCGCGCTGAGGCGAACGCAAGCTTCGGTCTGGCGTCAAATGTAAACAGCAATTGCACCATGCATGTGAGGTATCACCGCGAAGGTCAGATCGAGGGCAGTAATTTTAGCAGTAGACCTCCTCTGTAAATCTAACGTGGTAACCTGTAAAGGCTTTTAAAGGCTTTTAAAAATGTATTTATTTTGTTGCCACTACACGTTTGTGCGCAATTTTAAAGCATGTCATGTTTGGTATCCATGTACTCGGCCTAAGATCATCTTTTTTATTTCATCAAACATTTGGGCAATATAGTGTGTTTTAGTGCATTAAAATTTAAAAAAGTGTGTTTTTTCCCCAAAAAATGTATTTGAAAAACCGCTGCGCAAATACTGTGTGGAAAAAAAAAATGAAACACCCACCATTTTAATCTGTAGGGCATTTGCTTTAAAAATATATAATGTTTGGGGGTTCAAAGTAATTTTCTTGCAAAAAAAAATTTTTTTTTCATGTAATCAAAAAGTGTCAGAAAGGGCTTTGTCTTCAAGTGGTTTAGAAGAGTGGGTGATGTGTGACATAAGCTTCTAAATGTTGTGCATAAAATGCCAGGACAGTTCAAACCCCCCCCAAATGACCCCATTTTGGAAAGTAGACACCCCAAGCTATTTGCTGAGAGGCATGTCGAGTCCATGGAATATTTTATATTGTGACACAAGTTGCGGGAAAGAGACAATTTTTTTTTTTTTTTTTTACACAAAGTTGTCACTAAATGACATATTGCTCAAACATGCCATTGGAATATGTGAAATTACACCCCAAAATACATTCTGTTGCTTCTCCTGAGTATGAGGATACCACATGTGTGGGACTTTTTGGGAGCCTAGCTGCGCACGGGACCCCGAAAACCAAGCACCGCCTTCAGGCTTTCTAAGAGCGTAAATTTTTGATTTCACTCTTCACTGCCTATCACAGTTTCGGAGGCCATGGAATGCCCAGGTGGCAACCCCCCCCCAAATGACCCCATTTTGGAAAGTAGACACCCCAAGCTATTTGCTGAGAGGTATAGTGAGTATTTTGCAGACCTCACTTTTTGTCACAAAGTTTTGAAAATTTAAAAAAGAAAAAAAAATTTTTCTTGTCTTTCTTCATTTTCAAAAACAAATGAGAGCTGCAAAATACTCACCATGCCTCTCAGCAAATAGCTTGGGATGTCTACCTTCCAAAATGGGGTCATTTGGGGGGGTTTGTGCCACCTGGGCATTCCATGGCCTCCGAAACTGTGATAGGCAGTGAAGAGTGAAATCAAAAATTTACACCCTTAGAAATCCTGAAGGCGGTGATTGGTTTTCGGGGCCCCGTACGTGGTTAGGCTCCTAAAAAGTCCCACACATGTGGTATCTCCATACTCAGGATAAGCAGCTAAATGTATTTTGGGGTGCAATTCCACATATGCCCATGGCCTGTGTGAGCAATATATCATTTAGTGACAACTTTTTGTATTTTTTTTTTTTGTCATTATTCAATCACTTGGGACAAAAAAAATGAATATTCAATGGGCTCAACATGCCTCTCAGTAATTTCCTTGGGGTGTCAATTTTCCAAAATGGGGTCATTTGTGGGGGTTTTGTACTGCCCTGCCATTTTAGCACCTCAAGAAACGACATAGGCAGTCATAAATTAAAGGCTGTGTAAATTCCAGAAAATGTACCCTAGTTTGTAGGCGCTATAACTTTTGCGTAAACCAATAAATATACACTTATTGACATTTTTTTTACCAAAGACATGTGGCCGAATACATTTTGGCCTAAATGTATGACTAAAATTGAGTTTATTGGATTTTTTTAAGAACAAAAAGTAGAAAATATCATTTTTTTTCCAAATTTTCGGTCTTTTTCCGTGTATAGCGCAAAAAATAAAAATGGCAGAGGTGATCAATTACCATCAAAAGAAAACTCAATTTGTGGGAAGAAAAGGACACAAATTTCGTTTGGGTACAGCATTGCATGACCGCGCAATTAGCAGTTAAAGCGACGCAGTGCCAAATTGTAAAAAGTGCTCTGGTCAGGAAGGGGGTAAATCCTTCCGGGGCTGAAGTGGTTAAGTATAGCTGGAGCTATTTGTAAATTTTGTAAGGTATCTTGTGAGGTGACAAGTTCACTTTCTGAATCAGCTGGGGAGTCAGGCTGTGTCATTTTGTGCCTGTCAGGCTGTGTCATTTTGTGCCTGTGGGAGCGCACTGAGGCAGAGTATGAAGAGGGGGGCGGCGCCATTTTAACAGCTGCTTTCCCCTGTGAGGTGAGGGGATTCTTTAACTTAGAACGGCCGCCTCCCAGAACCATATTTTCCCCCAAAAAGGGACCCCCGAGTTCCCGGGTAGATACTGAAGCCCGTGGATATTTCAAATACTTGCGGGTTTTAGTTTGACAGCTGCTCTTCTCCCGTACGGTACGGAGCTCTAACTGTGCATGTCCGCACCGCTAGACTCTGCGCATGCGCCCGCCACCTTTTGATTTTATTTCAGCACCCAGCATTTTTGGACATGAGTCTATCAGCATTGCACATCTTGACTTGCAAGAATTTGCTCACTCTTCTTTGCAAAAACACTCCAAATCTGTCAGATTGCGAGGGCATCTCCCGTGCACAGCCCTCTTCGGATCACCCCACAGATTTTTAATCTGATTCAGGTCTGAACCATTCCAAAACTTTAATCTCCTTCTGGTGAAGCCATTCCTTTGTTTGTTGATTTGCATTTCTGCTTTGGGTCATTGTAATGCTGAAACATGAAGTCCCTCTTCATGTTAAAAGCCTGAAGGTTTTGGACTGGTATTTGGAACTGATCATAATTCCCTCTACCTTGACTAAGGCCCCTATTCCAGACGAATAAAAACAGCCCCAAAGCATGATGCTGCCATGCTTTATGGTGGGTATGGTGTTCTTTTGGTGATGTGCAGTGTTTTTGCTCCAAAAATATCTTTTGTAATTATGGCCAAAAAGTTCAACCTAGGTTTCATCAGACCATAACACATTTTTCCACATGCTTTTAGGAGACTTCAGATGTGTTTTTGCAAAATATAGGCAGGCTGGGATGTTTTTCTTCGTAAGAAAAGGCTTCCTTCTTGCCACTCTACCCCATAGCCCAGGCATATGAAGAATACGGCAGATTGTTGTCACATGTAGCACACAGCCAGTACTTGCCAGATATTCCTGCAGCTCCTTTAATGTTGCTGTAGGCCTCTTGGCAGCCTCCCTGACCAGTTTTCTTCTCATCTATTCATTAATTTTGGAGGGACGTCCAGTTCTTGGTAATGTCACTGTTGTGCCATATTTTCTGCACTTGATGATGACTGTCTTCACTGTGTTCCATGATATATCTAATGCCTTGGAAATTTTTTGTACCCTTCTCCTGACTGATACCTTTTAACAATGAGATCCCCCTGATGTGTTGGAAGCTCTCTGTGGACCATAGCTTTTGCTGTAGTATGCGACTAAGAAAATGTCAGGAAAGACCTTCTAGAACATCTGAACTTTATTTGGGGTTAATCAGAGGCACTTTAAATGATGACAGGTGTGTACTACTTAACATGAGTTTGAGGCTGGGTTCACACTGGTCCGACAAACGCTCCGACATTGGGAGCTCATGTCGCATGACGTGTGAAATCCAATGTTTCCCTATGGGAGCCGTCCTAACTGGTCCGACACAAGTCGTTCCGACTTTAGAAATGCTCCCTGTACAACTTTAATCCGACTTTGATCCTACTTCAGCCTATTGACTATCATTGAAGTCAGATCAAAGTCGGATCGCCGTCTTGCATGATCCGACTTCGGCACGCGACTTGTGCTCAGATGATCTTGAGGGGGAACTCCGCGCCAAATTTTAAATAAAATACCGGCATGGGTTCCCCGCCAAGAGCATACCAGGCCCTTAGGTCTGGTATGGACCTTGAGGGGAACCCCCTACGCCGAAAAAACGGCATGGGGGTCCCCCCCAATCCATACCAGACCCTTATCCGAGCACGCAGCCCGGCCGGACAGGAATGGGGGTGGGGACGAGCGAGCGCCCCCCCTCCTGAACCGTACCAGGCCGCATGCCCTCAACATGGGGGGTTGGTGCCTTGGGGGAGGGGGGCGCACTGCGGGCCCCCCCACCCCAAAGCACCTTGTCCCCATGTTGATGAGGACAAGGGCCTCTTCCCGACAACCCTGGCCGTTGGTTGTCGGGGTCTGCGGACGGGGGGCTTATCGGAATCCGGGAGCCCCCTTTAATAAGGGGGCCCCCAGATCCCGCCCCCCACCCTATGTGAATGAGTATGGGGTACATCGTACCCCTACCCATTCACCTAGGGAAAGTGTCAAATAAAAAAAAAACACTACACAGATTTTTAAAGTAATTTATTAGACAGCTCCGGGGGTCTTCTTCCGACTTCGGGGGTCTCTCCGGTTCTTCTCCACGCTCTCCGGATCTTCTGCCGGGCTCCCCCGCTCTCTTTTGCTCTTTTGCCGCTCTTTTGCTATAGCGGAGGAGCCCGGTCTTCAGTCTTCAGTCTTCTGCCTTCTGCCCTCTTCTCTTCTTCTGATGTTGACACAACGCTCTCTCCGGCTGGAATGCTCTCTGTGCGCTCTGCTATGGCTTATATAGGCGGTGACCCCGCCCCCTTATGCCATCACAGTCCCTGGGCATGCTGGGATTGTGACGGCATAAGGGGGCGTGGTCATCGGGTGATGACGACGCCCCCTAAAACGTCACAGTCCCAGCATGCCCAGGGACTGTGACGGCATAAGGGGGCGGGGTCACCGCCTATATAAGCCATAGCAGAGCGCACAGAGAGCATTCCAGCCGGAGAGAGCGTCGTGTCAACATCAGAAGAAGAGAAGAGGGCAGAAGGCAGAAGACTGAAGACTGAAGACCGGGCTCCTCCGCTATAGCAAAAGAGCGGCAAAAGAGCAGAAGAGAGCGGAGGAGCCCGGCAGAAGATCCGGAGAGCGTGGAGAAGAACCGGAGAGACCCCCGAAGTCGGAAGAAGACCCCCGGAGCTGTCTAATAAATGACTTTAAAAATCTGTGTAGTGTTTTTTTTTTATTTGACACTTTCCCTAAGTGAATGGGTAGGGGTACGATGTACCCCATACTCATTCACATAGGGTGGGGGGCCGGGATCTGGGGGCCCCCTTATTAAAGGGGGCTCCCGGATTCCGATAAGCCCCCCGCCCGCAGACCCCGACAACCAACGGCCAGGGTTGTCGGGAAGAGGCCCTTGTCCTCATCAACATGGGGACAAGGTGCTTTGGGGTGGGGGGGCCGTAGTGCGCCCCCCTCCCCCGAGGCACCAACCCCCCCATGTTGAGGGCATGCGACCTGGTACGGTTCAGGAGGGGGGGGGCGCTCGCTCGTCCCCACCCCCATTCCTGTCCGGCCGGGCTGTGTGCTCGGATAAGGGTCTGGTATGGATTTGGGGGGACCCCCACGCCGTTTTTTCGGCGTAGGGGGTTCCCCTTAAGGTCCATACCAGACCCAAGGGCCCGGTATGCTCTTGGAGGGGGAACCCATGCCGTTTTTTTATTTAAAATTTGGCGCGGAGTTCCCCCTAAAGATTCATACCAAACACAGTGGCGGGGATCCAAGTCGGATCCCCGTTCATTGAAAGTCGGACATATGCCGGCTTCATGTCGCAGGGCAAAGTCGGATCCAAAGTAGGACGGCTGTCGTGACGCACCAGTGTGAACCCAGCCTGAAGGTGATTGCTTAATTCTGAACACAGCTACATCCCCAGTTATGAGAGGGTGTGCACATTTATGCAACCACATTATTTTATTTTTTTTTATTTTTACTTCCCTCCCCTTAAAAGATTTCAGTTTGTTTTTCAATTGAGTTGTACAGTTTATAGGTCACATTAAAATTTATTTTTGTCTCATTTTTTTACATCACAGAAACCTGACATTTTACCCGGGGTGTGTAGACTTTTTATATCCACTGTATATTTCTGGGAATTACAGACCAGTTAGCCTAACATCCATAGTTTGCAAGTTATTGGAGGGGATGATAAGGGACTATATACAAGATTTTAGCAATGAAAACGGTATCATTAGCAGTAATCAGCATGGATTCATGAAGAGTCGTTCTTGTCAAACCAACCTATTAACCTTCTATAAGGAGGTGAGTTGCCATCTAGATAAAGGAAGGCCCGTAGATGTGGTGTATCTGGATTTTGCAAAGGCATTTGATACAGTTCCCCATAAAGGTTTACTGTACAAACTAAGGTCGGTCAGCATGGACTAAAAGATGAGTACATGGATTGAAAACTTGCTACAGGGGCGAGTTCAGATTGTAGTGATAAATGGGGAGTACTTGGAATGGTCCAGTGTGGAAAGTGGGGTCCCCCAGGGTTGGAGGAGGATAGGTCAGGAGGGCACAGGAGAGCACAGTATGAGGGATTAGGAGTGCACATTGTAGAGGTGCACAGTACAGGTTTCAAATAGGCAAAGTACCAGGGGTGCAGGAGGGCATAGCATGGGGGGGTAGGTAGGAGGACACAGTACAGGGGTCAGGAGGACACAGTACAGAGGGGAGCAGAAGGGAACAGTACAGGGGGCAGGGGGCATAGTACAGAGGGGGGCAGAAGGTCACAGAATAGGGTGCAGTAATGTATAATAGAGATATGCTCCCCTCAAGCAGAGAAGTGCAGGAAAGCTGCTGTCACAGATCTTATCTGTTCTGGAAGGCTGTCACTGGGCTAGATCTACAATCAGAATGGAATTTCTCCCCCTCTACCCCCCCCCCCCCAATTTTCCAGTGCTTTGCAGAGATTAAGGAAGAACCCCCAAGGCGGACCATCTTATTGCTTGACTTGACTTACCTCCTCTGTGCAGTTGGTTTTGCACAGAGCAGCCTTGATCCTCCTCTTCTTGGGTCCCTCTTTCCTGCTCCTAGCCCCTCCCTCCTTTGAGTGCCCCTCAGCCAGCAGCTTGCTACAGGGGGCACCCAAGCCAAGTCACAGTTCTGTGTATCCATTCAGACACAGAGCCCCGACCTGGCCCCCTCCCCTCTCTCCCCTGATTGGCTGACTGATTTTGATTGACAGCCGTGGGAGATAATGGCGCTGCTGCTCTGTCTCAGCCAATCAGGAGGAGTGTACTGGATGGCTGAGGGGATCATGGACATCGCTGGAGAGAGAAGGAGCTCAGGTAGGTAATTGGGGGGTGCTGGGGGGGCTGCTACACACAGAAGGTTTTTTATCTTAATGCACATAATGCATTAAGATAAAAAACCTTCTGCCTTTACAACTCCTTTAATAGCATCTTCTCAATACATTGAATTTAGTTGTTTTTCCTAGGCTATATGGGTAGAGATCAGTATTTATAAACATTTTTTATGTATGTACCATCATCCCTGAAGTAGTAAACCAAAAAATATGTAGAAAATGGGATTTTAAAGGTACCCCTAATATAGGAAAAGACATTATCTACTAAAAATATATCAAATATTTATTAAAGCAGTTTTACAAAAATATACAATAAAATGTGAGAACAGTTTTACATTGACAGTCAAAGGTATACATCCTCAACCTAATATTGACAATGAAAAAAACTGTTGTCACCAAGAGTTCAAAGCATAACCACGTCCACATAATTTCAACATGTTTCGCCCAGAAGGCTTCATCAGGAAAATGGACGAGGCTTTTCAATTCAACAACAATATTCACGATAAAAACAACCTTGAAAAGATATCACATCGTTATGTAAGAAGCTACGTCACATTTCTATTGGCGCTGCTGAAGGGGCACCCTAAAGTAGTGGGCCACAAAAAATAGTCACTTCCTGGTGCCGGCGTCCATGTTTAGCATGAGCTCCCTGGCTCCCCAGGGAGCTCATGCTAAACATGGACGCCGCCACCAGGAAGTGACTATTTTTTGTGGCCCACTACTTTAGGGTGCCCCTTCAGCAGCGCCAATAGAAATGTGACGTAGCTTCTTACATAACGATGTGATATCTTTTCAAGGTTGTTTTTATTGTGAATATTGTTGTTGAATTGAAAAGCCTCGTCCATTTTCCTGATGAAGCCTTCTGGGTGAAACATGTTGAAATTATGTGGACGTGGTTATGCTTTGAACTCTTGGTGACGACAGTTTTTTTCATTGTCAATATTAGGTTGAGGATGTATACCTTTGACTGTGAATGTAAAACTGTTCTCACATTTTATTGTATATTTTTGTAAAACTGCTTTAATAAATATTTGATATATTTTTAGTAGATAATGTCTTTTCCTATATCAGGGGTACCTTTAAAATCCCATTTTCTACATATTTTTTGGTTTAGTTGTTTTTCCCTTCATTCTCCATGCCCCTTATCAATTCTTGCCACTCTTTCCAGTTCCACAAAATCCTTTTTTTTTTGTGAAATGACGCCTAATGGTTTATTCAACATAAGGTCTTATTTATGCTATGAACTGGGAAGGATTATTATGCCTCTGCCTTTTTCTGGAGTCAATAGATCTGTTTATACAAGAAAGTATCTAGTATACAAGCTTACACATAGTGCTTAAAATAGTTTTTTGGCAATGCTACAGCTACCTATAAAAAAAAGTTTAACATGGCATTTTATATGTGAAGAAATATATTTGCTATAATCTCAAAAAATGCATTTTTTCTGGATTGCCAGGTGAACCCTAAAAGAGAAGTCTACTGGACCCATGTTAGCTCCGATGCCTGTAGGTTTGCCATAATGTGGAAATACGGTGGAATTTACATGGATGCTGATGTCATCTCACTTTGTCCAATACCCCAGGACCATTTTGTAGCAGCCGAAACTTTCACAACTACTAGCAGTAGTGTTTTTGGCCTCTCCCCACATTACCAGTTGGCATGGCAGTTTATGGAGAACTTTGTTGAGAACTACAGGGGAGAGATATGGGGACACCAAGGGCCGGGGGTTTTCACTCGTGTTGTTAAGAAATTGTGTGGCATGCCAGTATTTAATTCTACGAATGATGTCATGTGTACAAACATCAGTTATTTTCATCCTCAACGTTTCTACCCCATCTTGTATCCATCATGGAGAAGGTACTTTAAAGTATGGCAGAATTTGCCAACTTTTAATTACTCCTATGGCTTACATCTTTGGAATTTCATGAATACAGAAGGTAAATCCATGGTACCTGGAAGCAACACATTGGTGGAACATCTCTACCAAAAACAATGCCCTACTACCTATGGATATATCTTGAGAAATGAGAAAACTCACATTTAAAGAGGATTAAGAGTAGATTATGGGATTAATTTCAAGAGGACATATAGGGAAAATGTGAGGCATCTCAAAGGCAACACACAAATGTTGCATTTTAAGTTACACAGCGGATACAGCTTAAAAGCTGAGTTTAATCCCAGTCCTAATTTTCTATTCCTGATGTGGCCCTTTGCTTGCTTTTATCTGGCCCTTGGGGCACTATTTCATCCACTGACACCAAAGCTGGGGCATAATTCCTCCCACTTATACCAACGGTGGGGCACAATTCCTTAAAATGACACCAACAATGGGACACCAGTTTCTCTCAATGACACTAACAATGAGGCCAATGACACCAGTGATGGAGCACAATTCCTCTCAATGACACCAATGATGGGCACAATTCCTCTCAATGACACCCACGATGGGGGTCAATTCCTTACAATGACACCAACAATGGGGGATAAGTCCTCACAATGACACCAACAATGGGGCATGGTTTCTCTTACTGACACCAATAATTGGGCCCAAGGACAGCAGTGGATGGGCACAATTCCTCCCAATGACACCAACGATGGGACATAATTCCTCCCACTGACACCAATGATGGGGCACAGTTCCTCACAATGACGCCAACAATGGGGCACAGTTTCTCTCAATGACACCAACAATTTGGCCCAATGACATCAGTGGTGGGGCACAATTCCTCCCAATGACACCAACGATGGGCCATAATTCCTCCCACTGACACCAATGATGGGGCACAGTTCCTCACAATGACACCAACAGTGGGGCACAGTTTCTCTCAATGACACCAACAATTTGGCCCAATGACATCAGTGGTGGGGCACAATTCCTCCCAATGACACCAACGATGGGCCATAATTCCTCCCACTGACACCAATGATGGGGCACAGTTCCTCACAATGACACCAACAGTGGGGCACAGTTTCTCTCAATGACACCAACAATTTGGCCCAATGACATCAGTGGTGGGGCACAATTCCTGCCAATGACATCAACAATGGGGCACAATCCCTCACAATGACACCAACGACAGGGCACGATTTATCTCCATGATACCAACAATGGGTTCCAATGACACCAATGATGGGGACCAATGACACCAACAATGGGGCCCAATTCCTCTCAATGACACCAATGATGGGACCCAATTCCTCCCAATGACACCAACAAAGTGGCACAATTTCTCTCAATAACACAAACAATAGCGCCCAATGACACCAATGATGGGGCCCAATTGCACCAAAAATGGGGCAGAATTTCTCTCAATGAACCAACAATGGGGCCCAATGACACCAATGATGGGGCACAATTACTCCCACTGAAAACAGCAACAGGGCATTATTTTTTCCTACTGATGTCAGGACCTTTTTGACTCCCACTGACCACTGAAAAAAAAAGTTAATTATGCTTTCATTCAATGACTGCTATGTCTCTGAGCCCACTGCAGCACTTCCCCTCTCAGAATGTAACATGAAAATTAGGTTTCACATAAGGTCATGTGAAAAACCTACTAAAAAGGGGTGTAAGGGATGGTGTAAATTCAGGATGAACATCTTCCCACCCGCACTATAGCTGAAAGAAGGCTACTGCGCAGGCCTTAATTGCCAGGAGGGCATCTATAGATGTCCTCCCGAGCATGTGCAGGGCGCGCACGGCGGGCTTTGTGATCGCCGAGTCTATGGGACTCGGCTGATCACAGATCGATCCCGAACCCTTACCACATGATCAGCCAATGACAGCTGATCACAGGATGTAAACAGAAGATCGGTAATCAGTATCTTTTTTCCCCTCGTGCTGACATTGGCCCCTCACACAGAGAGAACCTCATCTGTGCCCACCAGTGCCACCTGCCAGTGCTCACCAGTGCCACCTATCAGTACCCACCAGTGCCCACAGTGCCACCTACCTTTGCCCACCAGTTCCACCTATCAATGCCCACCAGTGCTGCAAATCAATGCCCATCAGTGCCACCGATGGATGTTGCTTATCAGTGCCACTTATCAATGCACTTCAGTGCCACCTATCAGTGTCCTTCAGTGTCATCCATCAGTGCTAGGGATGAGCTTCAAGTTCGAGTCGAACTCATGTTCGACTCGAACATTGGCTGTTCGCAAGATCGCCGAACAGCGAACAATTTGGGGTGTTCGCGGCAAATTCGAATGCCGCGGAACACCCTTTAAAAGTCTATGGGAGAAATCAAAAGTGCTAATTTTAAAGGCTTATATGCATGGTATTGTCATAAAAAGTGTTTGGGGACCTGGGTCCTGCCCCAGGGGACATGGATCAATGCAAAAAAAGTTTTAAAAACTGACGTTTTTTCAGGAGCAGTGATTTTAATAATGCTCAAAGTCAAACAATAAAAGTGTAATATCCCTTTAAATTTCGTACCTGGGGGGTGTCTATAGTATGCCTGTAAAGGGGCGCATGTTTCCCGTGTTTAGAACAGTCTGACAGCAAAATGACATTTCGAAGGAAAAAAGCCATTTAAAACTACTCGCGGCTATTAATGCATTGCCAGTCCGACAATACACATAGAAGTTCATTGATATAAACGGCATGGGAATCCCCCACAGGGGAACCCCGAACCCAAATTTTCAAAAAAAATGACGTGGGGGGTCCCCCTAAATTCCATACCAGGCCCTTCAGGTCTGGTATGGATATTAAGGGGAACCCCTGCCAAAATTGAAAAAAAAAATGATGTGGATGTCCCCCTAAATTCCATACCAGACCCTTCAGGTCTGGTATGGATTTTAAGGGGAACCCGCGCCAAAAAACAAAACAAAAACGGCGCGGGGTCCCCCCAAAAATCCATACCAGACCCTTATCCGAGCATGCAACCTGGCAGGCCGCAGGAAAAGAGGGGGGGATGAGAGAGCGCCCCCCCTCCTGAACCGTACCAGGCCACATGCCCTCAACATTGGGAGGGTGCTTTGGGGTAGCCCCCCAAAACACCTTGTCCCCATGTTGATGAGGACAAGGGCCTCATCCCCACAACCCTGGCAGGTGGTTGTGGGGGTCTGCGGGCGGGGGGCTTATCGGAATCTGGAAGCCCCCTTTAACAAGGGGACCCCCAGATCCCGCCCCCCCCTGTGTGAAATGGTAAGGGGGTACTTTTACCCCTACCATTTCACTAAAAATCTGTCAAAAATGTTAAAAATGACAAGAGACAGTTTTTGACAATTCCTTTATTTAAATGCTTCTTCTTTCTTCTATCTTCCTTCATCTTCTTCTTCTTCTTCTGGTTCTTCTGGCTCTTCTGGTTCATCCTCCGGTGTTCTCGTCCAGCATCTCCTCTGCGGCGTCTTCTATCATCTTCTCCTCGGGCCGCTCCGCACCCGTGGCATGGGGGGAGGCTCCCGCTCTTCTCTTCATCTTCTTCATCTTCTTCTTCATCTTCTTCTTTTCTTCTCTTCTTCTCTTCTTCTCTTCTTCATTTTCTTCTCCGGGCCGCTCCGCATCCATGCTGGCATGGAGGGAGGCTCCCGCTGTGTGACGGCGTCTCCTCGTCTGACGGTTCTTAAATAACGGGGGGCACATCACAGGGAAGTCCCATCAAGTCACCGCGCGTCAGAGGGGGGCGGGTCACCGGTTGGCCCTGCACCCCGTTATTTAAGAACCGTCAGACGAGGAGACGCCGTCACACAGCGGGAGCCTCCCTCCATGCCAGCATGGATGCGGAGCGGCCCGGAGAAGAAAATGAAGAAGAGAAGAAGAGAAGAAAAGAAGAAAAGAAGAAGAAGATGAAGAAGATGAAGAGAAGAGCGGGAGCCTCCCCCCATGCCATGGGTGCGGAGCGGCCGGAGGAGAAGAAGATAGAAGATGCCGCGGAGGAGATGCTGGACGAGAACGCCGGAAGAAGAACCAGAAGAGTCAGAAGAAGAAGAAGAAGATGAAGGAAGATAGAAGAAAGAAGAAGCATTTAAATAAAGGAATTGTCAAAAACTGTCTCTTGTCATTTTTAACATTTTTGACAGTTTTTTAGTGAAATGGTAGGGGTAAAAGTACCCCCTTACCATTTCACACAGGGGGGGGGGGCGGGATCTGGGGGTCCCCTTGTTAAAGGGGGCTTCCAGATTCCGATAAGCCCCCCGCCCGCAGACCCCCACAACCACCGGCCAGGGTTGTGGGGATGAGGCCCTTGTCCTCATCAACATGAGGACAAGGTGTTTTGGGGGGCTACCCCAAAGCATCCTCCCAATGTTGAGAGCATGTGGCCTGGTACGGTTCAGGAGGGGGGGGCGCTCTCTCGTCCCCCCTTTTTTCCTGCTGCCTGCCAGGTTGTGTGCTCGGATAAGGGTCTGGTATGGATTTTGGGGGGGACCCCACGCCGTTTTTTTTTGGGGCGCGGGGTTCCCCTTAAAATCCGTGCCAGACCTGAAGGGTCTGGTATGGAATTTAGGGGGACCCCCATGTCATTTTTTTTTAAATTTTGGCCGGGGTTCCCCTTAATATCCATACCAGACCTGAAGGGCCTGGTATGGAATTTAGGGGGGCCCCCGTGTCATTTTTTTTTTTAAATTTTGGTTCGGGGTTCCCCTGTGGGGAATTCCCATGCTGTTTTTATCAATGAACTCCTATGTGTATTGTCGGACCGGCAATGCAATAGCCGCGAGTAGTTTTAAATGGCTTTTTTCCTTCGAAATGTCATTTTGCTGCCAGACTGTTCTAAACACGGGAAACATGCGCCCCTTTACAGGCATACTATAGACACCCCCCAGCTACGAAATTTAAAGGGATATTATACTTTTATTGTTTGACTTTAAGCATTATTAAAATCACTGCTCCTGAAAAAACGGCCGTTTTTAAACGTTTTTTTTGCATTGATCCATGTCCCCTGGGGCAGGACCCGGGCCCCCAAACACTTTTTATGACAATAACTTGCATATAAGCCTTTAAAATGAGCACTTTTGATTATTCATGTTCGTGTCCCATAGACTTTAACGGTGTTTGCGTGTTCGAACGAACCTTTTTCCTGTTCGCATGTTCTGGTGCGAACCGAACAGGGGGGTGTTCGGCTCATCCCTAATCAGTGCCCATCAGTGCCACCCATCAGTGCCACCCACCAGTGCCACCTATCAGTGCCACCTCACCAGTGCCTATCAGTGCCACCTATCAGTGCCCATTAGTGCCACCTTATCAGTGCAGTCTATCAGTGCCCATCAGTACCTATCAGCGCAGCCTATTAGTGCCCATCAGTGCAGCCTCATCAGCACATATCAGTGAAGGAGAAAAATGACCTGTTTTCAAAATTTTATAACAAACTTTTTTTTGTTTTGTTTTTAATTTTGGTCTTTTCGTTGTTTTAGAAAAAAAGATTAAAAGCCCCGCTGTGATTAAATATCACATAAAGAAAACTCTATTTGTGTGAAAAAAATGATAAAAAATTAATGTGGGTACAGTGTTGCATGGCCGCGCAATTGTCATTCAAAGAGTGACAGTGCTGAAAGCTGAAAATTAGTCTGGGCAGGAAGGGGGTTTAAGTGCCCAATAAGCAAGTGTTTAAAGTCCAAATTTTATAGTCCATTCTTTTTATTTTGTTAACCACCTACCAGTGCCCAAAGTGCCACCTACCTTTGCCCACCAGTGCCACCTATCAATGCCCACCAGTGCTGCAAATGAATGCCCATCAGTGCCACTGATCAATGCTGCTTATCAGTGCCACATATCAATGCACTTCAGTGCCACCTATCAGTGTCCTTCAGTGTCATCCATCAGTACATATCAGTGCCACCCATCAGTGCCACCCACCAGTGCCACCTATTAGTGCCACCTCACCAGTGCCTTTCAGTGCCACCTATCAGTGCCCATTAGTGCCACCTTATCAGTGCCTATCAGTGCCCATCAGTACCCATCAGTGCAGCCTATCAGTGCCCATCAATGCTGCCTCATCAGCACATATCAGTGAAGGAGAAAAATTACCTGTTTTCAAAATTTTATAACAAACTATGAAACTGTTAGTTTTTTTTTATTTTTGGTCTTTTTCGTTGTTTTAGAAAAAATATAAAAAACCCAGCTGTGATTAAATACCACATAAAGAAAGCTCTATTTGTGTGAATACAATGATAAAAAATTAATGTGGGTACAGTGTTGCATGGTCACGCAATTGTCATTCAAAGAGTGACAGCGCTGAAAGCTGAAAATTAGTCTGGGCAGGAAGGGGATTTAAGTACCTAATAAGCAAGTGGTTAAAGTCCAATTTTTAAAGTCCATTCTTTTTATTTTGTTTTTATTTTGAAAAAGTTGGGAAAGCATAGAACCTCTATTAAGGTATCCCATTTCTAACATGTTTTGGTTCTGGTTTAGGGGTTGTCTTTGTTACTTCTTAATGCCATTACAAGGTACATTATATAATATGACCGGTCATACAGTACCCCACAAAAGTAAGTACACCCCTCACATTTTTGTAAATATTTTATTACATCTTTTCATGTGACAACACTGAAGAAGTGACACTTTACTACAATGTAAAGTAGTGAGTGCACAGCTTGTAGAACAGTGTAAATGTTCTATTCCCTCAAAATAAATCAACACACAGCCATTAATGTCTAAACCACCAACAACAAAAGTGAGTACACCCCTAAGTGAAAATGTCCAAATTGGGCCCATTAGTAATTTTCCCTTCCTGGTGTCATGTGACTCGTTAGTGTTACAAGGTCTTGGGTGTGAATAGGGAGCAGGTGTGTTAAATTTGGTGTTATCACTCTCTCTCATACTGGTCACTGGAAGTTCAACATGGCACCTCATAGCAAAGAACTCTCTGAGGATCTGAAAAAAAGAATTGCTGCTCTACATAAAGATGGCCTAAGCTATAAGAAGATTGCCAAGACCCTGAAACTGAGCTGTAGCACGGTGGCCAAGACCATACAGCGGTTTAACAGGACAGGTTCCACTCAAAACAGGCCTCGCCATGGTCAACCAAAGAAGTTTTATATATATATATATTAAAATTCTTAGTGGACAAAGCTCTGATCGGCCAGCACACGAGTTCCTCATTTCACAATTACTTAGCGTGTCTCCTCCTTTTTGTTTGCTGACATTTTTATATGTGAATCTCTGGAGCTTATCTGCAATACAACCCCCCTTTTGGACATTTACACGCATCAATACTGTATAGTGGTAAGATGCTCCCTACCAATCTTTATGTATATTGCTGTATTGTATAAGTTATATTCAAAATTTATTGTTTTGGAATTTTAATACTGTCATGACCTTGCAGTAATACATTCATGACCTGTCTGTCTCTTACCTGGTCTGTGTATCAGCCTTGAGGCTTGTACTCTCACACCTGCATGCTTAAGTAATCTTCCCTCTATGTGGCTCCACCCTAGCCTCAAGAGGAACCACTGTTTAACACTGTATTCTCCAAGCCTGCCTTGCTGTGCAATATTGTGTGTTTGGCTTCCTGTTTGCCGTGTGCTCTAAGTTTGTCTCTGTCTCTGTTACCGATCTTGGCGTGTTCCCGACTATCCCTGTCTGCTTGTGACCCTGACCTTTGGCGCGTTCTCGACTATCCCTGTTTGCCTGTGACCCTGACTTTTGGCGTGTTCTCTGTTATTCTTGTCTGCTAGTCGCCCCAACATTTGGCTACCTCCTTACTATCCCTTGCTGTCCTGGGCTTCTGTTTCCTCTCCATCCTCTTGTAGCCTACCATGAGCGTGAGCTGGGAGACCCTGGGGGCCGCGACCTGGAGCCAGTTGCAGCCCAGTCCATCCTCACCACTAGAGGCTCTGGTGAACACCTGCTGGCTCTTAGACTCCGCACCCTGGGGAATCTATGCTCTAACTCACTGTGGGATCCGTGTTGGTGCTCCAGGGGACCTGCCTTCCTGAACCACCCCAAGTTCCATCCGCAGAAGCCAGCCTTAGGGTCCACTATCATAGTGGTGCACTCCTGACCCCAACAGGGTGCACCTGTCACCTGGATACAGGTGACCTGACAAATACTGTATGTTTCATACAGCACAGTCAAGATTATTTCAAATTAACGCATATATTTTTGTATACATTGATGATTATATTTAATTAATTTATTTACTTGATAATAAATATCCCCTGAGGAAGTCAAATCTTTTGGCAAAACATGTCAGGATTATCACTCCATATTTACCATCTACTGTTGATCATGTCTGCTAACATCCAAAATGAAGTGATCCATTCATTTTAAACGTGGTTCTGTCTATATATATGTTTTGCTATGTTCATGCTTTTTAACTATCATAAAAGAAAATATGAATTTTAATATCTGTCTATGAAATTTAGTTATTTTCACCTTAAAAATCCCAGCTACTGATTCAAGCATTTTTTTCATGTGTCCAACCTCTATCAATGTTTTATTACCACCTGCACACCTGTTAGAGATTTCTCCATTGTTTCTGGTCCACTGTTACTGGAATGGAGAGTGAGGGAAAATCTACTCAACCAAGATTGAAAAAAAAACTCTTGTACAGTGAGTTAAGTTAAGAGCTGACAAACCATTTATGCAGACAATGCAGCTTGACTCAAACATCGGGTGTTCGCCTGTTCGCCGAATAGCGAACAATTTGGGGTGTTCGCTGCAAATTCGAAAGCCGCGGAACACCCTTTAAAAGTCTATGGGAGAAATCAAAAGTGCTAATTTTAAAGGCTTATATGCAAGTTATTGTCATAAAAAGTGTTTGTGGACCTGGGTCCTGCCCCAGGGAACATGTATCAATGCAAAAAAAAGTTTTAAAAACGGCCGTTTTTTCGGGAGCAGTGATTTTAATAATACTTAAAGTGAAACATTAAAAGTAAATTATTCCTTTAAATTTTGTACCTGGGGGTGTCTATAGTATGCCTGTAAAGTGGCGCATGTTTCCCGTGTTTAGAACAGTCCGAGAGCAAAATGACATTTCTAAAGGAAAAAAAGTCATTTAAAAGTACTCGCGGCTATAATGAACTGTCGGTCCCAGCAATACACATAAAAGTCATTGATCAAAATGGCATGGGATTCCCCACAGTCCATTACTAGGCCCTTTGGGTCTGGTATGAATATTAAGGGAAACCCCGAACCAAAATTAAAAAAAAAAAATTGCGTGGGGGTCCCTCCAAATTCTATACCAGGCCCTTCAGGTCTGGTATGGATATTAAGGGGAACCCCATGCCAAAATAAAAAAAATGGCGTAGCTGTCCCCCTCAAAATCCATACCAGACCCTTCAGGTCTGGTATGGATTTTAAGGGGAACCCTGCACCAAATTTTTTTTAAAAAATGGAGTGGGGGCCCCCCCAAAAATCCATAACAGACCCTTATAAGAGCACGCAACCTGGCAGGCCGCAGGAAAAGAGGGGGGACGAGAGAGCACGCCCCTTCCTAAACCATACCAGGCCACATGCCCTCAACATGGGGAGGGTGCTTTTGGGTAGCCCCCCAAAGCACTGTGTCCCCATGTTGATGGGGACAAGGGCCTCATCCCCACAACACTTGCCCGGTGGTTGTGGGGGTCTGCGGGAGGGGGCTTATCGGAATCTGGAAGCCCCCTTTAACAAGGGGACCCCCAGATCCCGGCCTCCCCCTGTGTGAAATGGTAACGGGGTACAAATGTACCCCTACCATTTCACAAAAAAAGTGTGAAAATGGTAAAAATGACAAGACACGGCTTGGGGACAAGTCCTTTATTAAAAAATAAAAAAATAAAAATGTCCCACGTAGTCTTCTTCTTCTTCTCTTGCTCCGCCGATGGACCGAAAAAGAAAAAAAAAACCTGCACGCCGACACCGATCCGCCTCCATGGGAGAGACCCGCCATAATGACCATCCTCTCAGGTGACAGTTCTTTTATAACTGAGGGCGGGGCCACACAGTGATGTCGTCAGGTGACCCCACCCCCTCTGATGCACAGGGACATCCCTTTGGCTTCCCCGTAGCCTCAGAGGGGGGCGGGGTCACCCGGTTAAGTGTACAATTGAGGACTGCCACTGACATAAATTGAGAAACTAAAAAAATGTATATAATAAAAAAGGGGGAAACACCAGCATTGCAGTGAGATAAACTGCAGCTGAAAATTTAAAAAAGAGGGCAGGGAAACAGAAAAAAAAGAACAAAAAAAAGTGTGTATACAGCACTGTATACAGCACTAAATGTAATGCTGTTAAACACTGCGCTATACTGACACTACACTGACACTACACTATACTTACACTACACTAACACTACACTCACACTCTACACTCACACTAACTAGCTTGCTAAAAATGTTTTGTCGCTGAGCCCTACTCTATCTAACTTCACGCTACAAAAGATTCCATGGAAAGAAACCTTTTTAGTGTGGGGCTGGGACTATCAGCACTGAGCCATGAATGGGCAAAGTCATCATGACTTTGTCCAATCAGGGATCTCACAGTGCTCTGTGCCTTGATTGGGCAAAGCCTGGCACCTGATCAGCCAATCAGGGCTGTTACAATGCACTTTGCAGTGCGCAGTAAATTGTGGGGTACTCAGCAAATTCAGGTATTCTATGAACACTCGAATGGGGCTTGGCCCGGACAGCTCGACCATCACAATTAGGCAAATTTAGTTCTGTGGTCCTCCTGTAATCAGGAGAGGAGCATGTGATTACTTTGGACTGCTCTGGGCTCTGCAGGCTACAAATTTGAATGCCCGGTGTCTTCTGGAGGCTTCCAAATTCTCCCAAAGTGGGTCAATCTCTGGAGAGATGTGCCCAGATGGTGGTTGGGGAGTACATAAATACTTTGGAGCCTCAGAGAGCAGTGTTCTTCCAAAAGAAGAGAGGTCCTTCCTGGCAGTCCAATCTTGCCTGTCTCATCGAGGTCCCAGGTGTGCATAGGTGGGGGGGCCTATTCTCCTGATTATTCTATGGGAGTTGGAAGAGGGGTTACATTGAGGATCTGATCTGTAGTCACCATTGAGGAAACTGCCTGAGTCTGGAGAGAGACATCAAAGTCCCAGGGACACTGTAAGTACAGACTTAAAGCGGAGTTTCATACTTTTTTTAAATTCCTCTCTTCACAATGGCCCCTGGTGTATAGTGCTAAATTGCAATTTTTTTGGGTTTGTAGATACTTTTTTTGTTGTTTTTGGGGTGCACTTCCTGTCCCAGCCATCTAAGCAATGACATCATTAGGCCAGTCCCATTCACTCCTGGGATATTAGGAGCCCATGACAAAGCTTCGAGGGGCGGATCGGAACACGTTGGGGTGTGGCCTGGCTGGAGTTCAGGCTGAGGTTGCCACTTGCATGCTCATCTTTGGGACAGCATCGATGTGCAGCTACAGGGACTCCTTTCTTAATCTATCCCAGGAGTCTTTGGGAAGCCTAATAAACTAATTGTGTGGTATTTGCAGCCAGGAAATGATGCGATCAGGAAGAACTAGGCACTATTTGATTGACAGGTTGCCATAACAATGGGGTGGGAACTTCAGCCAATGCCACCATTGCTATGGCAACCTGTCATGAACAAACTGTGCATGCAGGGTCATTACTGCACAGGCTTGAGATCGGGAGGTGCATGCTGGGTAATCAGCTGCACCTAATCCCAGAAATAAACATAAGTGGCTTAAGATGCCCACAACCTTCGATGACCGCTGCATGCTTCCAAGATCAGGTAATATATTATTGATTTAAAAGAAATAAGCCTGTAGAGAGTCCTAACAGTATGAAAATATTAAAGTAGACATTATTACAATCACGGGGGAGCTTTTAAACAAAAAATTATTATGGGGACTAGAAGTCCACTTTAAGAGAGGGATCCCTGTGACTGTTGCTGCTGTTAACCCCTGGTACCCTATGTTTAAGGCTTTCCTGGCCTGGAACATTGCTAATGGTGCTAATGGTGTCCCGGTGCTGTCCATTTTATGTCCTGCTGCTCAAAGGACTGTGTTAAGAAGTAGATGCAAAGGTAAGACTGTCTTCACATTCCTGTTTAAAGTTCTGGAGTATCCCACAGCTTCCCTAAGCCCCATCCAAGTTAACCTGCAATGAACTTTAAAAAAGGCAACCCCTAGGCTGTTCAATGAGCCAGAGGTGTGTATGTTACTATTTGCCTGGCTGACGTTTAACCTGTTGTACCTGTTGCGTACAAAATTGCGTACAAAAATCCTCAGAGGAGGAGATAATAGGAGATACATCAACTAATTAATCCAAGAACACCCAAGAATAGCTAGTTTTTAATAGAAGTACTATTTGGGAGATTTAAATATATAATATGTGCTACTTAATGCTTAATAATGGTTAGCTACCTAAGCACTATCATGAGCCAGTAAAAAGATCTGAAAAAAAAAATAGAAAAGTAACAAATCATAATTTTAATTTTCTACACATACAGTATGGTAATAAAAAATATACCTAAATATTCAAGTTCATTATTGAAACAAGCTTCTAAATGACCTAATGACAACAAGAATCTAGAAGGAAACTACAGCAACTCACATTTTACTGCAGGTTCTAAAAGCTTACTTTTGTGCAGTAAATTGTAAGTTGCTATGCTAAAACCTCATTTGTCAGGTGTTCTTGCATTGCCTTGATTACATATACTTACTGATCTTCCCTTCTGGAGACTTTTTTGGAGATTTTTCACCCAGCATCTACAGCATTTCTCTTTTTAGACATCTTTTCTATGTAGCTGAACTCAAATTGAGTGGCATGTTACTCATATGCACATTTTAAAATAGCTAATACCCTGTTTTATCTTTTCCTAGTACTTTTGATACCCTTTCCCATATCTCACATGGAGATAGACCTCTTCCTGGGCCAGGATTGTGGGGGTCTGCAGGAGGGGGGCTTAGCTGAATCTAGAAGACCCCTTTAACAGTAAGGGACACCTACTAAGCGACATATCAGTATGGATGTCACACCATTTCCTCAAACTCAATCTGTCTAAAACTGAGCTTGTAATATTTCCTCCTCCCCGATCACCCCTTCATGATTTTACCATTTTATAGCGTCAGGGTACCCTGACGCTATAAAAAACGAACTAACGTCACCTGTGACACTAATACGGTGATCACTGGTGACAGGGGGTGAAAGGGTTAACTAAGGGGTGATCAGGGGGTTAAAACCTTTATTAGACAATATATGGGGGTACCTGACGCTATAAAAGACCGACGATGAAACTAACCAACTAACGTCACCAATGACACTAATACAGCGATCAGAAAATAGATCTGTACACTATACTAGTGAAAGGGTTAACTGGGGGGTGATCAAGGGGTTAAACCTTTATTAGGGGGTTAATAGGGAGTACCCTAGACCTACCTGGGCCTACTACTAACTGCCCTAATGCTGTTTACACCAGTACAGTGATCAGTGAAAAATCTGAAAACTGTACTTGGTAACACAGTGACAGGGAGTGAAGGAGTTAACTCTAGTGACTCTAGCGAGTGCAGGTACGTCGATTCGCGCAGCGCTGCCACAGGAAATGTACCTGAGTTGGTCGGTAAGTGGTTAACATGTTAGCGCTCCACTTGTAATATTTTGATACTGATTTATATATATATATATATATATATATATATATATATATATATATATATATATATATATATATATATATATATATATATATATATATATATATATGTAGAAAGGCCAGTATGGTGGCCTGAATTTATGGGAGGAGCCCGGGGGGGGGTATTTAAGCAGCCCGCTCACCTGTGGTGCTTGTCGGTTTCCTGTGCGCGATATACGTCACTAGGCCGACTATTCGAATACCAGCGTCCGCAAGTTCATGTCTCGCAAGTTCCCGCATTCGCAATTTCCATGCTCGAGACTTTCGAAGTCCATGTTACCGATTCGCAGTTCGTACCACGCGTCTGGCTTGGCTGTCGCAGGTAGGGTCCCGTCGGACTTTTGTTTTCACGCATTGTTAGATATCATGTCACTAAACCGTGATATCAAACTTACGAATCACTCGCAAATTTCACAAATGTAACCGCAATGCATATCACTCGCACTATCGTTATGTTACCATTTTGCGTTATCTGAGAAAACCACCGTGACGCAGACGTCGCTTCATTTCAGGCATGTCTAAATTGTTACCATGCGTCAGTAGACAACCATAAGCGATTCGCAATTCGCAAATCTTATCGAATCACATCAGTTCGATACCAATCATTTCTCATTTCTGAACATTTCTAAATACATTTCTAACATTTCAAACCATTTCGAATCATTTCTCATTTCAGTCACGTACCGCGCTCCGATTCGAATCCAGACGCACCTAAAGATGCACCGATTCGCTCCGGTGTGCCCCAGTAGTCACGGCCTCATTTCAGTACATGCTCCAGAGTCACGTCATTATCAGTCGCTTTCGACTCACCAATTCGTACCTCTGTCATGGTTATCATTTCACTGCCACGTATCACGCTCCTATACGTATTCAGTCGCATGGAAATGCACCGATTCGTCTCGGCGTGCCCCAGGTATTTGCCACATTTCAGTACATGCTCCAGAGTCCGATTCACAGTCAGTCGCTACAGCGGCATGACCGATTCGTGCCTCTGTCATGGCAACAAAATGTTACACCTGCACTTACCGCGCTCCGCTTCGAATCCAGTCGCATCCTCGATGCACCAATTCGTTACGGCGTGCCCCAGGGCTCGGCCTCATTTCTGAAACATGCTCCAGAGTCTGGATCGTAGCTAGTCGCAGACATCGGGCGACCGATCCGCATCTCTGTCATGGGAATTGCTACCATTCATTTCACTCCCACAGGACATCACCGTTTCGAAACCAGTCGCATCTGAGATGCACCGATTCGTCACGGAATGCCTCAGTTGTTTCGGCCGTATCCATACCTATACCAGAGCTCGGTTCGTTGCCAGTCGCAAAATGCGGTACAACCAATTCGAGCCTCGGTCAAGGTAAAACATTTCTCTCATTTCGTTTCATACTGCGCTCAGATTCAAATCCAGATGCATCAAACATGCACTGATTCGTCCCGGTGTGCACCAATGTTTTTCAGTTGCCTCATTTCAGTACATGCTCCAGAGCCCGGTTCACGGTCGGCACAGTCACAGCACGACCGAGCCGGACCTCTGTCATGGCAAGAGAGTTCACTCATTTCATAATCAAGGCAAACATTTCAAATCATTTCATTGTCACAAGATTGCAAGCACCATACAAGTCATTGCTTCAAGTTAGCCAGCAAACCCTTCACGAAATTATCACCTTTCATTTTCCTCCAGGTCAGTCAAAGTTCAGTAGGTCCACCCTGTACCAGGTTGGAGGATATCCCCCCAGGTAAAAAAAAAAAAGGGAGAAAATAACTTGGATAAGTATGACTCAGGGAAACAAAGCAAAAACTTGAAATTCATGTCACCCCCCAATAGGTTACAGTCAACCAAAAAACACGAGCTCAAAGACAGGATATCCTCACCAGATCAACCATGTCTCAGGCCGGCAGCGAAAACTTCATGGCTCCTCTGTCACCTTCCCCGGTCTCAGAGAGCGGCAGTGTGCAGTCCCTCAGGGGATGGACTATCCCCAAACTGACGGCAGAGCTAAGACGCAGAGGCGTGCCCTTCCCCGCCACAGCGAGGAAAGGCGAGCTGTTCAAGCTCCTCTTCCCCCCACCAGCAGCAGGACCCAGTACCCAACAGGCATCCCTCCAGTCGATATCGTCAGCCATCTCACAACTTCACACGATGGTGTCGTCCCTGTCTACCTCGGTCACAGACGTACAAACCAGGGTGGCACTCCTGGAGGCTCGACCGGCCGCGGCTATCCCCGACCCAACCGCAACCCAAACTTTAACACCCCTTCCTGCAGGTACCACAGGCTGGAGCCCCATTGTCTACCCCTCCCATTCGCTTCCAACCAGCATCAGGAAGGACATTTTGGACGGCAGGGACGTCAACCTGGCCTCTCTCCTTATTTCTGTGCACGATCTGGCAGAAAATAAGGCCTACACCTGGGGTGACATATTGGTGGTCCTTAAAGCCAAAGACCCCAGACTGAACCGGAAGTTATCTGTCCCAGAGTTCACCTTGGCCTTTGGCATGCTGAGAGACGTCCTATGCTCAGCCGCCCCCAGCAGAAGGGAAGAGCTGGACTTGTACCTCCATACGGTAGTAGACCTGGGCTACAAGTATGGAGGATTTTTTTTTTACGACTACCACCGTTCCTTTTCCGCAAAGGCGGCAGCCAGACTCACACAGTTCCAAACGACGACAAATTGGAGTCTCATGGCCACAGAGCTGTTCTCCCGCCATTTTGCCGGCTTACGCTCCCCCCTGTGTGCGATTTGCCAGTCCTCCACCCACACTGCCACCTGGTGCGCCAATGCGACAATCAGACGTCCCTTTGAATTTCCCTCTACCTTCAGTGCCCTTCAGGGTCAGTCGGTCCCTGAACAAACTGAACAAATTCGGACGCCCAGTCCGAACCGTGGGAGGGGCAGCCATCTGCAATAATTACAATTATGGGTCCTGCAACTTCAGTCAGTGCCGCCTACTCCACATCTGCACCTTATGCCAAAGAGCGCACCCAAGAATCTTGTGCGAAGTCAAACAACAGAAGAGGGCATGACTAAGCCGGATCAACGTCGTGTGGCTAGGACTCTACCTCACCTCACACCCCACCCCCTCCCTGGCCACCTACCTTATCCAGGGGTTCACAGTAGGGTTTCACACCGGCCTCATTTCACTACCCCACAGTACTTACGAATGTGGGAATCTTCGTTCAGTGGCCATTGACGAACAAGCCATAGATCGGTTCTTACAGGCAGAAGTAGACCGAGAGTACGTTATAGGCCCCTTCACTCAGCCCCCTGTCAACACTTGGAGAGTTAGCCCTATTGGGCTTGTCAAGGGCAAATTCACAAATAAATTACGTTTGGTGTACGACCTGTGTGCGCCTCCTTCTTGCCACATCCCCAGTCTCAATTCCCTGATCACCTCCGAAGAATTCTCCCTAAAATATTCCTCCGTGGACATGGCAATCCAAGCAGTCATCAAAGCAGGTACAGGTGCCTGGCTTTCCAAAGCCGACATCTCCTGCCTATCCACCCATCCCTTTGGTGCTGGCATGGCATCAAGTGGAAGGAGGCTTATTATTTTGCCACAAAACTGACGTTTGGTTCAAAGAGTAGCCCTTGGCTCTTCGACACATTCGCTCAGTCCCTCGCTTTGATACTGTTACACAAGGCTCAGTGCCAATAAGTCATCCATTACCTGGACGGCTTCCTACTAATAGAACCTCCCAGCAAGCCCCCAGGAGACCTCGACAAACTCAGAGTGGTATTCGGAAATCTCAATGTTCCCATCGCCGAGCACAAAGTCGACGGCCCAGCACACAACATCACCTTTCTCGGGATCAACTTAGACACCTGCACTATGCAAGCCAGTCTCCCCCTCGACAAACTAACCAGCATTAGGGCGGTCCTTCACAAATTCACCCACACCAAGGGGTGTACCAAAAAGCAGTTGCAATCTCTCCTGGGAATGCCTAATTTCGCCATGATAATTATTCCACAAGGCTGCACCTTCCTGTCACGTCTGCTGAGATTCCTGTCAGAAACACAAGACCCTGATCAGATCCTAAATCTAGACTCCGCAGCAATAGCGGACCTATCTATGTGGGAGGAATTCCTGTCCGCCTGGAATATCCCTATTTATACCCATGGTTTCGGCCCTTTCACCCCAGGTGGTGACAGACGCTGCAGCTTCCACAGGTTTCGCGGCAATTTTTGGCCACCAATGGTTTTCAGGACCCTGGCCTCAACAGATACTGTTGATACCCGGCTTTACCCGAACATCTTCCCTCTTCGAACTCTATCCCATAGTGGCAGCTGCACAACTCTGGGGACACCATTGGAGAGGGCAAACCGTGGTCTTCACCACCGACAATCAGGCCACGGCAGACATCATCAACAAAGGCAGGTCCAAGTCCCTAGCAGTCATGTCCTTTCTGCGCAGATTGGTACAACTGTCTTTACAGCATCAGTTTAACATCCACTGTGCATTCATTCCAGGCAGATACAATTTAGCTGCTGACGCATTGTCAAGTTTTAACTACACCTCCTTTTTCAAACAGGTTCCCGGAGCTGATCCAGTGTCGGCCCCTATCCCTGCCTGGTCACAGCTGACCCTGGACTAGTTCAACATTTACAAGGAGCAACGCAGCTCATCAATAACTCACTCTCTCATAACACACTCAAAGCCTACCAGACAGCTTGGAAGGCCTTCAATAAATTCCTCACATCCTGCTGTAAAGGACCAACAGATGTCAAACAGGTACTGGCCTTCACTTCACACTGCCACACTCAGCTGGCCTTATCTTACAATACCATTCGGCTATACCTAGCCGGCATACAACATTTCTTGACTCTTGAAGATCCCACAAAATCTTCACTGTTCTCATCACACACTATACGAGCCATCCTAAGGGGCATTTAGAAACAACAACCAGTGATCAGCACCAAGCGCTTACCCATTACGGGGCCCATCTTCAGGGATATGTGGACCATTCTGGCTACTTCTCCATTCGGTCTGCTCCCCAGCACGGTCCTACAAGCAGCCATATATTTGGTTCTTGCGACCTGGCGAGTTCACCTGTAACAACCCCACAGACCAAGTACTATGCAGACGGCACTTGCTTCGCTACCAAGACCATTTCATCCTTCACCTCGAGGTTTCTAAAACCCAGCAAACAGGCTCTGGAGTGGACATTCACCTCTACAAAACCAATAACAGCTGGTGTCCAGTCACCGTACTCAACCGTCTTCTGTCACTCCTGCCTGAACAACCGGACACCAGTCCTCTTCTACCATTCCCAGTTAAACCCTTAAGCGCCTGTCAGTTCGTGAAACACATAAGGATACTTCTCCGCAATCTTCACCTTAACCCTAGTCTGTACTCCGGACACTCCTTTCGTATCGGAGCAGCCTCCTCAGCATCCCGCCATGGGGTCCCAGACCACGTCATCAAAAGACTAGGCAGGTGGAAATCAGCCTGCTTTGCCAGGTATATCCCCAATCCTCAAGTAGAGATGGCACAGGCATTTTCCAAATTGGCTCAATGAATAACTGAAAACCAATAAAATATTATACCCCTACCTGAATGTTTTTGCCCCCTTATTTTGTCATACCGGCCATTAGACCAAGGCACACTTTCAGGTCCATTTCATATGGTAAGTCCACACTTCCAGGTCTATTTCCGATGGTAAGTCTTATGTTAACTATAAATGTTATCTATGTCCATATCGGACATAGGGCTCCAACCATAAGTAGGAAGGCCAGTATGGTGGCCTGAATTAATGGGAGGAGCCCGAGGGGTATTTAAGCAGCCCGCTCACCTATGGTGCTTGTCAGTTTCCTGTGCGCGATACCCACCCTCCCATCCCCATTTCACAACATTTCTCAACTATTCATTTCTCTTTACAGAATAATCATTTCTTAAACCAGGGTATGCCCCCTTATTTGTATATGTAAAGTAGTGAGTGTACAGCTTGTATAACAGTGTAAATTTGCTGTCCCCTCAAAATAACTCAAACACACATTTAATGTCTAAACCACTGGCAACAAAAGTGAGTATACCCCTAAGTTAAAATGTCCAAATTGGGCCCAATTAGCCATTTTCCCCCGGCATCATGTGACTCATTAGTGTCTCAGTTGTGAATGGGGAGCAGGTGTGTTAAATTTGGTATTATCGCTCTCACGCTCTCATACTGGTCACTGGAAGTTCAACATGGCATCTCATGGCAAGGAACTCTCTGAGGATCTGAAAAAAAGAATTGTTGCTCTACATAAAGATGGCCTAGGCTATAAGAAGATTACCAAGACCCTGAAACTGAGCTGCATCACGGTGGCCAAGACCATACAGTGGTTTTTACAGGACAGGTTCCACTCAGAATGGGCCTCGCCATGGTTGACCAAAGAAGTTGATTGCACGTGCTTTGCGTCATATCCAAAGGTTGTCTTTGGGAAATAGACAGATGAGTGCTACCAACATTCCTGCAGAGGTTGAAGGGGTGGGCCAGCCTATCAGTGCTCAGACCATACGCCACACACAGCATCAAATTGGTCTGCATGGCTGTTATCCCAGAAGGAAGCCTCTTCTAAAGATGATGCACAAGAAAGGCCACAAACAGTTTGCTGAAGACAAGCAGACTAAGGACATGGATTACTGGAACCATGTCCTGTGGTCTGATGAGACCAAGATAAACTTATTTGGTTCAGATGGTGTCAAGCGTGTGTGGCGGCAACCAGGTGAGGAGTACAAAGACAAGTGTGTCTTGCCTACAGTCAAGCATGGTGGTGGGAGTGTCATGGTCTGGGGCTGCATGAGTGCTGTTGGCACTGGGGGAACCATGAATGCCAACATGTACTGTAACATACTAAAGCAGAGCATGATCCCCTCTCTTCGGAGACTGGGCCGCAGGGCAGTATAAACACAACTCCAAGACGACCACTGCCTTGCTAAAGAAGCTGAGGGTAAAGGTGATGGACTGGCAAGCATGTCTCCAGACCCAAACCCTATTGAGCATCTATGTAGCACCCTCAAATGGAAGGTGGAGGAGGGCAAGGTCTCCAACATCCACCAGCTCCGTGATATCATCATGGAGGTGTGAAGGAGGACTCCAGTGGCAACATGTGAAGCTCTGGTGAACTCCATGCCCAAGAGGGTTAAGGCAGTGCTGGAAAATAATGGTGGCCACACAACATATTGACACTTAGGGGTGTACTCACTTTTGTTGCCAGTGGTTTAGACATTAATGGCTGTGTGTTGCGTTATTTTGAGGGGACAGCAAATTTACACTGTTATGCCCCGTACACACGGTCGGACATTGATCGGACATTCCGACAACAAAATCCTCTGATTTTTTCCGATGGATGTTGGCTCAAACTTGCTTTGCGTACACACGGTCGCACAAAGTTGTCGGAATTTCCGATCGCCAACCACGCGGTCACGTACACCACGTACGACGAGACTAGAAAAGGCCAGCTCAGAACCAAGCGTGGCACCCTTTGGGCTCCTTTTTCGTGTTAGTAAAAGTTTGGTGAGAGACGATTCGCGCTTTTTCAGACTCGTGGCTTTCAGATCGTTTTCTGCGGTTCAGTTTGTACTTGTGGGTTTGTATCTGCTCTTCAGTGCGTGCAAGCAAGCTCCTCGTGACTTTGTCATTGTGTTCTTGTTCGTTCGTTACTGTTTTTCAGATCGCTCTTCACAGGCCTTGCTGTTCTTCAGTGCGTTCTGTTACTACGTTCTGAGCAGCCAATTGTTTTCTAGCCATGTTGCGTATACGTACTCCTCATAGAGTTCGTGCTGTGCGGGGGCTTGGTGTTGGGGTCCTGACCTTGCCACAAGTCCAGTCCATGAACACGGTGGGGGGGAGTTCATGGACCAAGAACTGAGAGACCAGTTCTCTCATATGCCTTTGCTCCGTGAGATCCGTGAGAATAATCCTGATGATTTCAGGAACTTTCTGAGGATGACGGACCCCGTATTTCACCTTTTGTTGGCTTCGCTGACCCCCTATATCAGCAGGCAGGATACCTGCATGAGGCAAGCCATCACTCCGGAGCAGTGGCTCGTCACTACCCTGCGGTACTTGGCGACAGGGAGAAGCCTGCAGGACTTGAAGTTCTCGACAGGCATCTCCCCCCAGGCTCTGGGAATCATTATCCCAGAGACCTGTTCTGCCATCATCCAGGTCCTGCAGAAGGAGTATATGAAGGTAAGATTTTTATCCTTTTATATCACATTTTACTGTATTGAATGTTTGATAATATATTGTATTTCTTTCCTCATTCCCTAATGACCATGATTGGAATATGCTGTGAACGTCCCCTTTGTTCTCATGCATGCTGGATTTTTATGTAATGATTTTTTTAGTCCTTCATACATATTTGCCTTCACTAACCTCCCCAGCATGTTCTCCTGGCCCTATATTCACCTCATGTAGTCAGTTAACAATGTATTTTATCAGCTCCATAGTAGTGCTTTACCCCAAACACCCCCTAAAATGTTTAGAAATCTGATTTGTGCTTTAAATTCAGGCAGAGTGCCAGAGGCTTTTTTTGTAGTGTCCCCAAATCATTTTTATTAACCCTCCCTCCCCCCAACTGCCAAGTCAGCTGATGCCAATTCTCTATCTATCCTCAATCATTTTTCTGCTGACTTTGCCAAACCCATACACACTATACCCATCTCTTTAGTGGTCAGATGTATGGATGAATTCCCCAAAGCATGTAGTGCAAGGGCCTGCCTGTATACTTTCAAATGGTACTGTTTAAAGTTTTTGTATCCTATTATTATCTTGATAGGTAATAGCAGAATGTCCAAATGTGCTCAAATGTGTACAGTGTGTATTTATATCTTTGTATTCTGACACTTCTTACCTGTCCAGTGGGCTGCCAATAGTGTAACTAAGGAGGGGCTGTTCCAAGTAATACCCATTATTTAGGCATTCATCTCTCAATGAAGTGAAGAGGGTTACCTGTCCAAGATCCCCCCTATAATGTTAGAAATGGCCCATGAAGGGGGGGGGGGGAATATGATAGGTGTACCTTATACTTTGGTGTTGTAAAATTCCCCTTAATAAATGTTATCTGGATGTTGGCCAAGAATGTTTGTGTCTAATCTGCTTTCCATGTTTATGTGCAAAAATACTAAGTTTTTTTTGTTTTCCTCAACAGTTTCCTTCCACGCCACAGGAATGGCAGACTGTGGTCTCCCACTTTGCCCAGCGGTGGGACTTTCCTAACTGCGGAGGGGCGATTGATGGGAAACACGTCCACATCATCCCACCACCCAACTCGGGGTCGTACTATTATAATTACAAGGGGTTCAATAGTATTGTGATGTTGGCGGTGGTGTCGGCTAATTACGACTTCCTGTATGTGGACGTGGGGAAGAATGGCCGGATGTCCAATGGTGGAGTCATCGCCCAGACGGAGTTTTACAGACGTCTCCAGAATGGCAGCTTGGACTTGCCACCTCCAGAAGAGAATGTGGAAGGACTCCCATTCGTCTTCGTTGCGGATGAAGCATTTGCGCTGGGGGACCATCTTATGCGGCCATTCCCGATGAAGACCCTCACCCCAGAACAGAGGGTTTTTAATTACTGGCTGGCCAGAGCCAGAAGAGTGGTGGAGAACACATTTGGAATCATGGCCAGCCGGTTCCGCCTATTTCTGGCACCCATCCATATGGCAGAGTATAAACTTAATCATATAATCCTGGCATGCTGTGTTCTACATAACTTTTTACGCCAACATTCTGCCAAATATGTTGGCTCAGTTGGGCCTGAGGCCGGAATTCTAAATGAAACAACCCTGACGGCGCTTGAAAGTGGCCGTCCTGGCTTGCCCTCCCTGAGTGCCCGTGATGTCCGGTTAAGATACCTTGAGTTCTTTGCGGGTAGGGGGGCCATCAATATGCCAGACAATTTGTGAAGCCTTTATCAAATAAAAACAAAAAAAAATCAAATCTTTGGTGACATTTACTGCTTGTGTTTGTTTTAGCTGACCCTGACAGAAATTTGGGGAGTCCTGAAAATTGCGTGATTGTGTAACCTTATACAAAGCACTGTTGGGTGTTATTTACTAAAGGCAAAGACACTTTGCACTACAAGTGCACTTGAAACTGCACTGAAACTGCACTTGTAGTGCAAAGAGGATTTGCCCTTAGGAAATAACCCCCATTTTCACAGAAAGCAGCAATTACATCACCACAAAAGTGTTGTAGCGTTGAGACAATAATCCACACATTCTTGATTAACAATCTTTTTAATACCTTCACAATCACATGTGCATTTACAAAAGGTTTTTAAAACAAACCAACATGTTTGTTGTATAACAATTTTTGGGGTGGCATTATAAAAAATAGAAATGTCCATTTAGGATAAAACAGGCATGTGTAAAACCAACAAGAAAGACACAAATCTTGAACTTACAAAGTTCACATTTGGTAGAACTTGAAGGCAATATCAGACATGAGTATTTACAAATTGTGTTTGATATTGCGTTCAGATGGGGTGATGTCACCCCAGGAAAAGACAAATTTGGAAGATGCCCACAAATTTGCCAATGTCAACATGTGCTAGCTGACATCACGGGGGATCAAGGGACGTGTTTGGGGGAGAAACCCCTTCCTCTCAGCTACTTTATTATTGAGGAAGGGGTTGCACCCCCAAAACACGTCCATAGATCTCCCGTGATGGCAGATAGCACATGTTGGCACACTGTGTGCATCCTCCAAATTTGGCTTTTCTAAAAATCGCTAAAACATTTTTAACATTGTAGCACACAAAAAAACAAAGGGATTTGGAGGGGTTTTAAACTCGCCCCAAAACATCAATGATGTTTTTATTTTTTTAAATAACATCATTGATTTTTTTCTTGAGGTTTTCCAATTCTAAATTACACCCCATGATCTCCCCAATCAGGATCTGGGCACTTTCTGATGTGAAAGGATCTGGATCCACAACATCACGATCACCTAAAAAGAGAGAAACCAAACAAAAACAGGTATCAAAAATATGCCGGCATCCATCTCTTACCTAAGCCTGTGGTCGCAGACACTCAACTGTTGTGGTGACAATTTCCACCATGTCTTCCTCCTCCTGCTCTTCTTAGGTTGGGGGGGATTTCCCCTTCTTCCAGAGGTGGGGGGTCTGTGGTCTCCTCGGATGAGGGGTGTCCCCCGAGTCTTTTCTCCCCTATGTAAAACCAAAATGGTATACTTAGCACACAGATATTTGATGGCAGAACTATAATGAGGAAACATTGCTTGGAAGTGGGGTACAATTGTCTATTTTGGCAGAGTTCCAAAATGTAGTATTTTCAGTGTCCTTTGTCAAGCTGCAATACTTTTTTTTAACAGAAAAAGTTTTTATTAAGCAATAAGACAATACAGATTGAACAGAAGTCTTTCATTAGATCCTGTGACAGATAAACAGTTATGCCGCGTACACACGAGCGGACTTTACGGCAGACTTTGCCCGGCGGACTTTTCGTCGGACTTTGTTGGCTCCTTGCGCCGGACTTAAAAACGGACGGACTTGGCCACACACGCTTACTGCAAAAGTCCGCTGGTTTGGAACGCGGTGACGTATAGCACGTACGACGGGACTAGAAAAAGGAAGTTCAAGCCCCACTACGGCACCCTTTGGGCTCCTTCTGCTAATCTCGTGTTTATCTCGTGTTAGTAGAAGTTTGGTTAGAGACGATTCGCGCTTTTCACACTTCAGCTTATTTCGTTCGTTTTCTGCGGTTCAGTTTGTGCTTGTGAGGTTTGTATCTGCTTTTCAGTGCGTGTTGGTCAGTTCGTAACCTGCCTTGCAGGCCGTTCTGCTCCGCTCGTTCCTGATTTTCAGGTCGTTCTTCATAGGCCTTGCTGTTCTTCAGTGCGTTTGTTATAAGTTTGTTTGTTTGAGCAGCCGACCGTTTTGAAGCCATGTCGCGTGGACGTTCTCGTTCTCGAGTTCGTGCTGCGTGGGGACTTGGTGTTGGGGTTAATACTTTGACCCGAGTCCAGTCCATGAACAGGGTGGGGAGGAGTTCATGGACCAAGAATTGGTTGCGCCAGCGTGACCAGTTCTCTCATATGCCTTTGCTCCGTGAGCTCCGTGAGAATAATCCTGAGGATTTCAGGAATTTTCTCAGGATGACGGACCTCGTCTTTGAGCGTCTGCTGGCTATGCTGACCCCCTATATCAGCAGGCAGGATACCTGCATGAGGCAAGCCATCAGTGCGGAGCAGAGGCTTGTTGCCACGTTACGTTACTTGGCGACAGGGAGAAGTCTTCAGGACTTGAAGTTCTCAACAGGCATCTCCCCCCAGGCTCTGGGGATCATAATCCCAGAGACCTGTTCTGCTATTATTCAGGTCCTGCAGAAGGAATATATGAAGGTAAGTTTGATCCTTTAACCTTACATGATATGTATTAAATGTTTTTTGATGTATTGTCCTCCTTACCTAATTACCATGCTTTCAATATTCTGTGAATGTCCCCTTTATCTTCATGCATGTCTGTTTTAATCATTTATTGCCCTACATGCATCTTTTCTTTCATTAATCTCCCCACCATGCAATCCTGGGTCCATTTATATCTCTAGCCTATAGTCCCTTGAACAATGTATATTGTCTGCTCCATTGTCTTGTTTGACCCTCCCCCACCCCACAAATGTTTCAACCAGTCAGGTGTGTTTGTTAACCTAATTAGAACCCCTCCCCCACCCCACAAATGTTTCAACCAGTCAGGTGTGTTTGTTAACCTAATTAGAACCCCTCCCCCACCCCACAAATGTTTCAATCAGTCAGGTGTGTTTGTTAACCTAATTAGAACCCCTCCCCCACCCCACAAATGTTTCAATCAGTCAGGTGTGTCTGTTAACCTAATTAGAACCCCTCCCCCCACATTCAAATGTATCAATGGGCCATCAGAGGGGGTGATTAATCTTATAAGTGTGCCTTATGTTTTTCAACATTTCAATTACAAACACACATATTAATAATATTTGACTGCTGTTGTTTACTAATGTTTAGGTGTAATCTGATATACAATTTATGTTTTAAAGTCCTTATCTTATTTTTTTTGCACTCCACAGTTTCCTTCAAGTACACAGGAATGGCAGACTGTGGCCTCCCAGTTCGCTGACCGTTGGGACTTTCCCAACTGTGTAGGGGCGATTGACGGGAAGCATGTCCGGATTGTGCCACCACCGCATTCGGGGTCTTATTTCTATAACTACAAGGGGTTCCATAGTGTAGTTTTGATGGCGGTGGTCTCGGCACATTTGGACTTTATGTTTGTGGATGTGGGGAAGAACGGCCGGATGTCTGATGGAGGAGTCTTTGCACAGACCGAGCTGTGCCATCGTCTCCAGACTGGTGACCTGGAATTGCCACCTGATGACGAGAACGTGGATGGACTCCTCTCAGTTTTTATTGCTGATGAAGCATTTGCTCTCGGTGAGAACTTGATGAGGCCGTTCCCCCAAAGGACACTCACCCCTGAGAGGAGGGTATTTAATTATCGGCTGGCCAGAGCAAGAAGAGTTGTGGAGCATGCCTTTGGGATTCTGGTCAGCCGGTTCCGTTTATTTCTTTCTTCAATTAATTTGGCGGACTATAAACTAAACTACGTCATCCTTGCTTGCTGCATCTTGCATAACTTTTTAAGGAGACATTCAGCAACATATATATCCTCTGTTGGGCCTGAGGCCAGACTGGAACAGGATAGCACTTTGACAGGCCTAGAAATTGGCCGTATTGGCTTGGCCCCCCGAACCGCACGTCAAGTGCGTGACCGTTATGTCACTTATTTTAATGGTCGGGGGGCCATTGCTATTCAGCAACAGCTGTAATTTTCTTCAAAAAATTAAAAATAAAATAGTTTTCTCAAAATATCTTGTTGTTATTTTTGTTTACATTTAGTTATGTCTGTCTCCTAGTGCACTTGTAGTAGTGTCAAGTGCATTTAGCTTTAGTTAATCCGGCCCACAAAAACAAACCACAAAATTTGACTTAAAGAATCAGCCACACACATTGTATTCCGTAAAAATATTTACTTTGTGCACATTGAAAGGTGCATTTTTGATATTTTTTTTTATTATTTTTTTTTTATTTTTTTTTTTAGAAAGTTATTTTACGTTGTTTAATAATTTTTTTTTTTTACAAAATTATTCAAGGCATATTTTCACAAATATATAGACCTTTATATAAAAAGATTTACAAACACAACAGTGTTTTGCAAAACCAACCAAAAAAAAATAGAACTTACAAAGTTCAACATTTAGAGAACGGTGCATGTGATGTCACCAGTGGAAATCGTTCATTTTGAATATGCTCAAACTTGAGCTTTACAAAAGGGTCAAGTCAAAATGTGCTATCTCCTATCATGGGTGAGCAATGTACGTGTTTTGTGTGTGCAATCCCTTTTTTGGTTCCTCTCACCACCAAAGAATTTTCAGGATGAAGTGGTTGCAAACACAAAACAAGTACATTGCTAACCCATGATGGAAGATAGCACATGATGACACACCGTGTGCATCAGAATGTAAATTTGGGTAGACCCCAAAAATTAAACTAACAATTTGTGCAAAAACCAAAATTCACAAGGAAATGAAGAACATGATTGATGTTTTTAGGCCAAACGTGATTAGATTCGGCCCAAAACATCAATCATGTTCTTCATTTCCTGTTGCATGGAGTCCAGGCGAAGTTGCATGCTGTGAATTAGGTCACGCATTTTATCGATGTGGCCATTCCACAGCATTATCTGGCCAATCAGTCTTTGCGCACTGTCTGTGGTGAAGGGCTCTGCTGCTTGGCCTTCCACAACCAGAAACTCACCTAAAATGAGTGAATAAAAACAAGGTTTACAATATGCACGCCAAAATACAGTAACTCAAGCTGGGGTGTCAGTCACTCACTTGGTGGGCTTGAAACCTCACACACTTCCTCCACCTCTCCTTCCTCAAGGTCGTCGGGTGGGCGTGGTCTTGGGCTGGGGCTTGGGGTATCTTCTGCCTGACTGGTGACTTGGGGGGGTCCTGAGATCCTTGGACTGTTGTCTGAGTCTTTTCTCCCCTATGAGAATTGAACAAAAGGTATAGTTAAAACACAGTTATATTTTATCTTTTAATAAATAAACTTAAACGTTGGTTATGAGTTGTGTCCAATTTTTCATCATAATAAATTTTGAAGACAGGATGAACATTACCTCTGAACAACAATTATAAACACTGCTCATTTTCTGGCAAGTTTCACAGATGCAGACACCTCAATGATCTCCTATGTGTATTACCCCTCTAAAATTTATTTATGGTCACATAGTACACTATAGTGCTCGTGAGTCCAGATGTGGAAACAGCTGCTGTGTCCTGTCCCTACATTACACTGAATCATTTTTGAAGAAGCATTATATTTTCAAACACATCTACACCACATCAACTAATTGTGTTAATTTGGCAAATTAGCAAGACATAAATGTATGTCCAACCCTGTCCCATCGTATTTGGCGAAAAAATAACGTCACTTTCTAAAGTATCATATATATTCTAAAGAACGGTCTTTACGAACGATGCTGAATAAAGTCCAAAAATAAGGATCAGCACTTACATTTTTTAAGCAGCTTCTTTATTCGCCAATATTGTTCTGGCTCCCGACTTTTGATGTCAGACCACCGCTTCCTCAATTGTTCTTTCGAACGTTTTGTACCAAATTTAGCTTCAAGAGCGGTGACAACTGAGGACATTATTTTGTCCTTCCTCATATTCGGTCGTGTGTACGGTCCTTTTTTGCCATCGTAGTCCTCCCTTCTCAATATGGACACCATCTCCACCATCTCTTCAAAAGCCATGTTGGTGGCCTTATATCTCCTCCGGGATGTGGATGTTTGGGGCTCCGGGCTTTCCTCCGCGCTACTTCCACTGATTCTCTCCGCCATCTTTTGCTATCTACTCCCACTGCGCAACGAAGAGTGAAGGGGCGGGGCCAGATCGTACTTACGAACGTCAGGGGCGGGCGACGCAGGCGGAGCATGACACATGCGCAGTGTATATAAAGCTATTACGATGGCCTACGTATGTCCGTGCGGAAGTAGTGAGCGTCACAAACGAAGGTAAGATTAAAGTGTGTGTGTGTGTGTGTGTGTGTGTGTGTGTGTATGTGTCCCCTAGATTACAACCAAAACGAATCCTGTGATTTGCGAATGACATTTAAGTTTGGATCTTGTGTCTTGTCTTGCAGAAAAAATGAATCCCTTTAAAGAGGAAGAATTTTTGTGCCAATTTATTGAGCTCTATGAGGACAAGAAAAACCTGTGGGAGGTCAAACACCCCCTATATTATAATAGGGATGTTAGGAAGGCAACACTGGGCACACTTTTAGAGTTTGTGAAGACTCGACTCCCCCAGGCAGACCTCAAGTTTGTGGACAAGAAGATTGGTATCTTGCGAAACATGTATAAGCGGGAACACAAAAAAATCCAGGAGTCGCTCAGATCCGGTGCAGCAGCTGACCAAGTATATGTACCCAAGTTGTGGTACTACAACAAAATGCGATTCCTGGATGACCAGACCGAAGCCAGGCAATCACTTTCCACCCTTCCGCCCACCCTTCCCTCCAGCCTTCCGTCCACTCTTCCCTCCAGCCTTCCATCCACCTCCACCCCAGCTGAGGAGTCCCAGGATGAACTGGGCCTTTTCAGCATTGATGAAGTTGATGCGCCCAGCTTCAGCCAGGTATCCTTTTTTTTTAAATTTGGGATTGTGTAAATGTTATTAATGATGTTCACGTGTTAATTTTGAAAGTGCTTCCTAAAAAATGACTTCTGCACAAAGATTAATATGTAGACATATCACTAGACAGTAGTGTCCAAAAATATACTTAACTTCAGATCTTGATGATCATCTGAAATAATGGTGGTGTCAAATAGATAGCCTTTACTATTTTGTGTAATTATATTTGAAAGTCATGAGCTGAAAATTGTGTGTGATTGCATAACACCAAATTACAACTATGTCCCTTTTTTTTTACACAGGATGGCCTCAGCCAGGAGGAGGCCTTGCCCAGTGGGAGAGAGAAGGAGGCCTTGCCCAGTGGGAGAGAAAAGGAGGCCTTGCCCAGTGGGAGAGAGGAGGAGGCTGTGGCTGGGCCAAGTCGAAGCTGCACAGAGTGTCAGGTGCCTCCCCTCCGCATTCTCCACAAAAGGCCCAGGAGAATGACACCAACTGAGCAGGAATCCCTAGCCCTCATACGGGAAGCAAGCCTCATCCTCAGCAAACCACCCAATGCCGAGGAGGCGTATGGCACCTATATAGCCAGCAGATTGCTGGAGTTGGAAAAGGGCCAACGCCTTCTCTGTGAGGGACTAATTTTTAAGGCATTTGAGAAGGGCTTGAGAGGGGAGCTTACTGCTACCACATATCTGGCAGATGAAGCCACTCCTCCTCCTCCTCCTGCCCCAAGTACACCACCAGAGGCACAACCTCCAAGGAAGGCTGCAGAGAAGCGTGGAGGGAAGGCTCCACGGAAGAGTCGAAAGTGATTGCCTGGCTTCTGTCTGCTCTGACTGTGCTCCCTGTGCTCCCTATAGTCGCAAGATACCAATTTTCATGTCCTCAAACTTGATGTGTGTCCTGGGGGACGAAAGGCTTCCCAGATTCTAAAAGTGTCTCCAGTGTTGCCTTCCTAATTTTTTAAAAAAATAAATAAATACATTTTTGGTTACCTTACATTCTTACCTATGTGTTTTGATTAAAAAACGCCATTTTCTTTGGGAGTAGGCAGGTACAGGTCCAAAAGACTATGGGGTTGATTTGAGAAAAGCAAATAGTCTGTGCACTTTGCAGAGGGCAGTTGCCCTCTGCAAGTGCAATTGCTCCAGAGCATCCGAAATTAGTTAAAAGCTTGACTTTGCAAAGAGTACCCAATCCTGTGCCAGTAAAATTATAAAAAAAGCATTTTTGCTTGCACATGATTGGATGATGGAAGTCAGCAGAGCTGCTTCACATTTAATAAAGCTTGGGAGCAACTGCTCTTGCAGAGGGCAACTGCACTTTACAAAGTGCACAGTCTTTTTCCCTTTAGTAAATCAACCCCTATGTGTGTTTTTGACAAAAGGCTAAATCATTTAAGAATATCAAGTGAAAAGTACTAGTGAAAAGTTCACTTGAGAAATTGCACAGCAAGTGCACTTGTTGGAAGTGCAGTCGCTGTAAATCTGAGGGGAAGAGCTGAAATTCGGGGAAGCTCTGCTGATTTATTCTGAAAATCATGTTAACTAAAAATTATTTTCATTTTTTTGGGCTTCCTTGCATGTGCCCCTCGGATCCACAGCGAAGGCACTTCAAAATGCTCTTTCTGTGGAATTCAATGTAGAATTAGCACTTGTAGTGAAAAATGATTTTGCCTTTGTTAAATACACCCCCCTATGTCTAATGAACAAGGGACAAAAACATCATTAAGGTTCATTAAAAAAACACAAAATATGAATGTTAATTGTGGTAACTTGAAAATACACACAAAAAATGTGGTTAACATTTAACACACATTGTAAAATAGATAAGTGTTGAAATAAAAAAAAAAAAAAAAAAAAGAGTCAAAAATCGATTTTAATTTTTATAATTTAGGTAGATCTGGCTTTTACAAAATATTATATTAGTCATGGCAGGAGGATAAATCATGAAGAAAGTAGTTTGTGAGAACTCTGTGTGAATATAAAGCAGAAAAACAACTTCATTCCTCTCGCATTATCAATCCTAAAAAAAAGCTGTATTAAAAGACCACAGAAGAGGAATGTGCTAGCTTCAAGACGAAGGCTAGTTTTACCAGACCGAGCGCTTCCGTCTTGTAATTGCTTCAGAGCATGCGTCAGTTTGAGTTCGTCGGACTAGCACACAGACGATCGGTTTGTCCGCTAATAAGAAGAGTCCGTCGTATAAATTTTAAACAAGTTTCAAATCTAAATCCGTCCAACTTTTGAGCAAACAAAGTCCGCTGGAGCCCACACACAATCGAATTGTCCAACGAAATCCAGTCCGCCGGGCAAAGTCCGCCGTAAAGTCCGCTCGTGTGTACGCGGCATTAGAGTTCTGCAGCGGTATATACATATATATTTACATGTCATCTTCTAACAATGTTTAGTGTATCCACAGTTCTCATTTTGTTTTTTGTTTTTTTTTGTTTCATTTTTTCCCCTTTAGTAGATGGGTTATGATATCATATACATTCATGTATCGAGTAAAGTTAAAGAAGGGTGCGTAAATCTACTCTGTTCGATAGAGGCTAGTCCTTGTCCCCCTAGCCAGAAGCAAAGGAGGGGGGCGGGGGGAAGGGAAAATGTAGGGAGCAAGATGGGAGGGGGGGAAGAAGGAAAGAAGAAGAGGGGGGGGAGAAAGGAAGAAGAAGAGGGGGGGAGAAAAAGGGGGAGGGGGGGGGCTAGGGGGGAAGGGGGGCCAGCAACGATCCCAACTCGGCCTACAAATGACCAGAATTAATAGCTCAAGGGTCGGAGGTCCAACACTTGTTCAGTTCTGTCTCACCACCCCAGACGAATATGGGCTCTAGTTATCACTCCGGTTCAGCAGTCCTTGACTTTTACTCATCCGCATGCATCTACCCAGTTCGACCAAATTTTATCATATTTTTGTGGGCAGTTTCTACTTTCATAAGTAAGTCTGTACAAGGGTAACACACTATTAATCGATTCCCGCCATGTCTCTATGGATGGAAGTTCTTTTTGCTTCCACCTGAGAAGAATCTCCCTCCTAGCATAGAATAGTGAATAGGTTAGACAGAGTTTAACATAACGATCCCCCTCTATATCATCTAAGTGGCTCAGTAGTAGGGTTAGGGGATCAAGCGGTATTTGGACTCCACATATTGTCCCTAGAGTATCTGCTACCGAGGTCCAGTATGAGCGCAACCTAGAACAGGACCAGACAACATGGAAGAAGGAGCCCACTTCCACGCCACATCTGCTGCAATTGGGACTAAGTCCAGGATAGATATTTGCTAACCTCCGTGGCGTGTAGTAGGCTCTGTGTAAGAATTTTAACTGGATAAACCTGTCTCTAGCCGCAATCATAGACGAAATGAAGGCGGTTAAACACTCCTCCCACTCCTCCTCCCCTAGGGAGGGGATATCAGCCTGCCACTTGGCCATGGTCCTGTCAGTTTTTGCATCGTGTGCCACTGTGAGGTGGAGGTACAGGGATGAAAGAGGTTTCTCCAGTACACCTGAAATCAGGAGACGCTCAATTGGGTCTGGTTCGAGTGTCACCTGGGAGGGAAACTGGGCCTTAAGAGCATGGTGTAGCTGCCGATATCTAAATAGGAAGGACCTTGGCACCACATGGGACGTCTGTAGCTCCCGAAATGGGACCACAGTCCCCCTTTTGATGACGTGTTTCAATGTAACAATACCTTTCTTGGCCCAGCTCGCAGGATCAGGGATAGTGAGTAGGTGAGGGACCATAGGATTAGCCCAAAGTGGGGTATGTGGAGAGATACAGGTTTGCCTCAGGAGAGCAGCTCTAGAGGATTTCCACACTTGGATGGTAGCTCTCATAGGGCCCGTAATCGCATTGCTAGCCCTCACTCCCCTATACGGCAGATTAGAGAGGGCTGCATATGACCCCAGGAGGGCTGCCTCCAGGGTAATTGCTGGGTTAAATCGGGATTGGGAGAACCACCACCGCACCGTTACTAAGACTGCTGCCCAATAATAAACCAGAAAATTGGGCAATGCCAGACCACCACTAGATAATGGAAGATATAGTATGCGTTTCGCTACTCTCGACGATTTGCCTGCCCAAATAAATGAGACCACTATACTTTCCAACCGCTGAAAGAAAGATTTGGGAATTGGTATTGGGGTTTGTCTAAAATAATATAAAAATTTTGGTAGGAAGATCATTTTTAAGAGATTTCCCCTTCCTACTGGGGTCAAAGGGAGAGTCTTCCAGGTGGAGCACTTCTGCTGAAGCTGAGAAAGTACCGGACTTATGTTCTTTTCTACATAACCAGAAAGATCATTCCCCACTCTCACCCCCAAGTAAGTGAATTCCTGCGTCCATTGTAAGGGAGTTCCAGTATCTATCAGGGGCATTGTCGGGTTAAGGGGAAAAAGGACCGATTTGTTCCAATTAATTTTAATACCAGAGAAGTGACCAAATTTGTTAATGATTGCTAGGGCTGCTTTTAGAGAGGCAGAGGCGTCCGCTAAGTAAAGGAGGGAGTCATCGGCATATAGGGAGAGTTTTTCTACTAAAGGACCCACTCTGAGCCCCTTGACTGAGTCATCCGCCCTCAAAAGGGTGGCCAAAGGCTCCAGCGCTAGGGCGAACAGCGCTGGGGACAACGGACACCCCTGCCTCGTTCCCCTCCCTAATGTGAACGCCTCAGATAGGGACCCGTTGGTGCGGACCCTGGCTGTTGGATGAGAATACAGCAATCGGATCCAAGCCAGAAATCTGGGACCAAACCCAAACCTGCCAAGGACCCCCCATAGGTAGCCCCACTCTACCGAGTCGAAGGCCTTCTCGGCATCGAGTGAGGCCACCACGCCCCGCCCCTCCAAGGAGGCGATTGCTATGTGTGTGTGTAAGCGACGAATGTTTATATCCGTACCCCTCCCGGGCATAAACCCCATCTGGTCTGGGTGTATTAAGGCCGTGATTACTGTGTTCAGTCTATTTGCTAGGACCTTGGAGAGAATTTGTGTCTACATTGAGTAGAGATATGGGTCTATATGAGGAGCAGAGGGTTGGGTCCTTCCCTGGCTTGGGGATAACGACTATTACGGCCTCGTGCATGGAATCTGGAAGGTGGCCCTCCTCCAAAGATTTGGAAAATAAATTTTGGAGCTTAGGGGCTAATTGTTCTGCATAAAGTTTGTAAAACTCTACCGGGAAACCGTCTGGTCCCAGTGTCTTGCCTGTTTGCATCATTTTTAGCGCTTTTTGAATTTCCTCAATTTTTATAGGGGCATCTAGTTTACTAACATAAAATCGTTAGGGAAAGGGAAAAGGGATGTAGGGAATGGGAAGTACTGGGAGGCGTGAGTGTCACCTGTACTGAGCAATGAGAATCTAATTACCCGTACACTCTATGACCCTTTAGGGCATTGTTGCAGTAACCATACTTATAACTGAAAAAAAGGGGGGGAAAAACATGGGGTAAAGGGTGAACCCAATAGTACTGGGTTTCAAAAAAGAGGGTTACTTCATGCAACAAAAATAGTCAATGATCATAAATCAAATAAAACCATGTATTTATTGATATTGCCTTAAAACATTCACATTGGTTAAGAATTTGTGCAAATAAGCATATCTTAAAGATTCGGTGCGGCCGCTCATGACAATACAAACAGGACAGACATGACAACAAGAAACATAAAGAGCTACCCGGTCAGGGCGTATTGCACTGTGCCTCGGAGACCTTGATGGACCATCAAATTAAACAAATTGTGGAGTTAATAACCCCATTGGTCTTCGTATCCTTTATTTGGTGACATACGGTCAAACGTGGCAGAGTGCAGATGGGGGTGGAGAGTGCTGTGGAGGAAAGCCTATTAGAAACCTAAGTGGTATATATCATATTCACTTCCACTAGCTCAAAGTTCACACATCATAAATAAATGAATGATTTGGAAGTCCTGTTCAAAAAAATGATATATACCACTTAGGTTTCTAAGTTCTAAGCTCTTTATGTTTCTTGTTGTCATGTCTGTCCTGTTTGTATTGTCATGAGCGGCCGCACCGAATCTTTAAGATATGCTTATTTGCACAAATTCTTAACCAATGTGAATGTTTTAAGGCAATATCAATAAATACATGGTTTTATTTGATTTATGATCATTGACTATTTTTGTTGCATGAAGTAACCCTCTTTTTTGAAACCCAGTACTATTGGGTTCACCCTTTACCCCATGTTTTTCCCCCCCTTTGCATCTAGTTTACTAGCATATGTTGGGGTGAGCACAGGGATGTCTACACTCCCTAGGTAGGCCTCAAGTTCGTCAGGTACATAGGACACCCTGGATGTATATAGTGTTTGGTAAAAGGAAAGAAATTTGCGGTTAATTTCGGCTGGAGTGGAGAGGAGTGAATTATCCACTGCCCGAATCTGCCCTATGGACATTCCCATGGTTTGTTCCTTGGAGAGCCAAGCCAACAAGTGGCCTGTCCTCTCTCCTTGCTCAAATATCCTATGAGTTTGATGTAGGATTTTCTTTTGTGTCAAAGCTGTCCTTAATAGGAGAGTCTCTCGCAAAAGGGACTGTAACCGGGCGTAGGATTGTGGGTCCGGCGATCTAATATATAATGCCTCCTGCCTTGAAGCTTCCGCCTCCAGGTTGGTAAGCTCCCTTCTACGTTCCCTACGGACCTTTGAGATTATATGCGGATATTGTCCCCTAGAAAATGCTTTAAAGGCATCCCATAGAGAAGAGGCCGATGCTGTATCTGTGTTTATCATCCAATATGAGTCCAGCTCCTCCCTGTATTTCGGCTCCACCTCCATGTCTGAGACCCAGTATCTGGACAATCGCCAGATTTTATCTGATGGATCCATCGAGAGATCTAGTTCTAATAAGAGCGGAGTGTGGTCCGAAATACCTCTTGGGAGGATCCTAACGTCACAAACTTTAGGGAGAACCGGTCCCCCCGCATAGACAAGGTCAATGCGGGAGAAGGTTCTATGAGATGAAGAGTGGCATGTGTACTCTCTAGCGTGAGGGAATTTCCAGCGCCACAAATCAAAGAGACCATAGGTGTCGGCCCAATCAGCCAGTCCTCCACGGGACGTACCTGAAGGGATCATCCTGTCAATCCCTGCATCCGGAACTAGATTAAAGTCTCCTAAGATAACTACATTCTCAGTGGAGAATTCGGCAATTTTTGCCGTTATTTGGTTTAAGACCTGGAGAGAAGCTGGAGGTGGAAGGTATAGACCGACTATTACCCAAGGGACATGATGTATTAATGCGTGAATCACCACAAACCTGCCATTAGGGTCTAGTGCCAGATCGAGGAGTCTGAAAGGGAGAGTCTTGAGGATCAAAATGCTCACTCCTCTAGAAAAAGTGGAATAGGTTGAATGGTAATGATATCCCACCCACGGTTTTTTAAGGCTCAAAGTCTTCTTTCCCACTAAATGCGTCTCCTGGAACACACAGATATGAGGATGATATGACTTGACAAATTGAAACACAAGGGATCGTTTAATAGGTGAATTGAGACCCCTGGTGTTCCAGGAGATTATCCTAAGGGAGGACATTTATAGAATTAATCAATAATGGGGGATGACAAATATGGAGCCGACTTCCCCCGATCAGGCAACTAGACCCACAGAAGCATTGATGCGACAATGAGAACCATAGTGTATCACTGTAAACCAGCGCCAATGATATTGTCTTATACCATACAGAGAAAAATAAAAGTAAAAAAAACAATAAGAACATAAGGCCCACAACGGTAGACCAAACCAACCAACTGACCCCCCCCCCACCCCGCCCATCCCCCATCTCAGTAGGAGGGCATCCCTCCCCAAAAAGAATTGAGCTAACCAGCTCAACATGAGGGCAGTGTGCAAGAGGTACTCAGCCTCTCTACTAAATGTTCATAGAACCATCCGGCAAGGATATTGTGTGTAAATCTCCCGGTTCCCCGGGGGTACATGCTTCAGACTCGGGGGGATTCAACTAAAAAGTAAGGCAAATCCAAACCCCTGTTACTCATAAATGATAAAACAAAGAAATAAGAAAAAAGAACAGACCCCTGACACGCTATAACTATGCACCCAGAGCACAATGCCCCTACAGCCCCTCCAGATGTGCATGAAATAGGCAAATCCATGTTATTTAAGAAGTGACTTCCCATGTAAATCCTCCCAATTCTGGAGGTCTCTGCAGGACATAAGTGGTAAATAAGTTTTAAGCTAGGGGGGAAAGGTGTACTAATAGCACCTACCTCCCCCCGGCATCTCCTCAGCCTTCTCCGAAGTGGGAGTTCTTTATGGAGGTCGATTCTTGTGGAAATGTTCAAGGACATTGTGACTGCATTCATTCAAAAGTTGAAGGTGAGTTGTCCCGCCCGCTCAAGTAGGGGTATCCACTGCTACTTGCAGTTCGACTCCTGGCTTCCGAAGCAGTTCCTGTCAAGGAGAGAAGGGATAGGCCTCAGAAATCCCTGTTCTCTGGACTCCTTGTTTGCGTCGTCTCCCACATCGGCATCTAGCTTCAGTAATGTAGTTGTCCAGCAAAAGAGGAGTGCATGGCAGATATCCTCTGGGTGCGCACTTCTTCCTTTCACAGTCCCAACGAATCCTCCGTAGGCAATGGGAGCGTTATCTTAGTGCAGGAATGCAAATAGGTAGTGTCAAACAAATAGCAAGCCAGGGTACAGAGTTCACAGCATGGCATTCAAGGGATCAAATAGTGAGTGATTCAACCCAGGCCGCGGCATCTCTTGGTGAAGTAAAGAACTGGGCACGTTCCCCATCCTGGACCCGTAGCTTGGCCGGGAAAAGCATGCTATATTTTAGTCCCTTCTGACGTAGCATTCCCCTAACATGGTCAAATGCCTTCCTTTGGCGCTGGGTCTCCACGGTGTAATCTGGAAATATGAGGATTTTCGTGTTTTCAAATTTAAGCTCTCCTTGCATTCGGGCCGCCCGCAGGACTGTATCCCGATCCTGGTAATGTAACAACTTGAATATAAAAGGTGTGTGGCGGAGCTCCCTGGGGGCCTCTAGTTGCTGGGATACGGTGGGCTCTCTCTATGGAGAAGTGTTGGGAGAATTTAGCCCTGGGGAGTAATGCTGGTAGCAGGCCCTCCATGAAGCCTACCGGGTCTTCCCCCTCCGCTCCCTCCGGGAGGCCAAGGACCCGCAGGTTGTTACGCCTGTTACGGTTCTCGGCGTCCTCGGCTCTGGTCTCTAGGGTTTTTACTTTTACCTGTAGGCCTCGGATGTCTGTATGGTGTTCCCTCAGGGTGTCTTCCGTGTCTGAAACCCTTCTCTCCACCTCCGTCACTCGCTCACGGAACTTGTCCATGTCTCTGCGGATCAGTGCTGTTTCGGTTTGTACGTGTTCAATTTTTGTAGTCAGCGCGGCCTGGCATGTAGAGATCGCCATCATAAGGGCCTCAAATGCCGCCCAGTCCTCTTCTATGGCTCCATTAGGCAGCGGATCCGTCTGGGTCTCCATGCTTAGGGCCTCGTGGGGAGTAGGCCGCGGCGTTTGTCTGGTGCTCACCGGGGTCGCAGTGTTCGATTTGATCCCACCTTTTCTGCCCGCGGGCATCGCCCGAGCTTCCCTGCACGTCCCCGCTGGAGGGTGGATATGGATGGGGTCTTTTACACCAGGATTTAGGCAGGATAGAGAGCCGGTGAGAGGAGCGCAGTTAACAAGCGACTGCACTCATCGCCATCTTGGACACGCCCCCCAAGCTGCAATACTTTACCTGTTTGGTACAAGCTTCACAGATGGAGTCACCCCTATAGTATACACTGGAGCACCTGTGTGCCCCGCTAATAAAAATGGTGTTCTGGGGTCCCACACTAGTGCTCCAGTGTCCAGATGTGAAAAAAGCTGCTCAGTGTCCTCTCCTTACACAGAATCTAGTTTGCATTTCATTCTAGTAACAAAGCCATCTACACAACCAAATTAGATTCATACAAGTAGGGCGTAAAAAATGTGGCCAAATGCATATGGCCAAAACAATGGTGTTTTATAGGCCGAAAGAAAAGTGTTTGATACGAACAAATAATGTGCCCATGAACATGAAAGTTGCCATTTTAAAATGTACACTTTTAAGAAAAGCACATTGAGCAGCACGAACGTAATAAACATAAAGAATAGGAACACAGCACAACTACTTACTTTTTTGCAGCACTCTCCGGATCTTTCTGTACTGCTCATGTTCTCGTAATTTCAGGTCCGACCACCGTTTCCTGAGCTGATCTTTCGATCGACGTACCCTGAAATTCCGGTGCAGACTCCTGACCACTTTCACCATGATCTTGGCCTTTCTGACATTGGGGTTGGGGTAAGGTCCATACTTTCCATCATAGTCGGCCTTCTTCAGGATGTCCACCATCTCCAACATCTCCCCAAAGGACATATTTGAGGCCTTAAATCTCCTTCTGGATCGGGACGTGTCCGGATCGGGGCTTTCCTCCTCCTCCTCCTCGTTCCTGTAATTAGCACGCACCTGCTGTGTATCCACCATGTGCTCTTCCCCCACTGCGCAGAATGAAAAGGGGCGGGGAATAGACTAGAAAGAACGTCAGGGGCGGGCGGAGTTACACGCATGCGCAGTGTGTATAAAGTATAACACGCGTGCGTATTACGTACGATCTGTGAGCGGAGGAAGGAGCATCGGAGGCGCCGATCGTGATAACGAAGGTAAGATCTAAACTTGGGCCTATACAGCTTCGAAATTGAAGCCTATATTGTAACAAGATTAGGAGAGTTTGGCCTGACCTTAGGGTTTGTCTTGTGTTGTGTCTTGCAGAGAAAATGGATGGCTTCAATGACCACAACTTCCTCCCCCTGTTCATAGACAAATGCAGGGAGCTGCCCTGTCTGTGGCAGGTCAAACACCCACATTATAATCATAAACAAAAGAGGCAGGCAGCGCTGGACAAACTGCTGGAGTTGGTGAAGCCGGTGGTCCCCACAGCAACCATCCCCTATTTAAAAGCCAAAATTGGTGGCCTGAGGAGCACGTATCTTAGGGAGCACAAGAAGGTCACGGATTCCCAGAGGTCCGGAGCTGCAGCAGATGACATTTATGTCCCAAGGCTGTGGTACTATGAGAGACTGCGATTTCTGTCAGACCAGACTGAAGTCAGGGAATCCCTCTCCACTCTTCCTTCCACTCTTCCTTCCACCCCAGCTGAGGCTTCCGATGTCCAACCTGGGCCTTCCAGCCAGGAAGAAGTGGAGGAGCCCAGCTGGAGTCAGGTATAGCATTCTTCTACACTAATTCACTAATTGCTGATTGAAAAAAGTGTTTTACATATCAATAGACAGTAGTGGGCACCCAAAATTGGGACAAGAATGAAAAATGCTGGGCTCAGAAGGATAGTAGGTTATATTTGTTAACATTCAATTTGCAACAGTCAGGAGGTGACAATTGTGTGTGAATGATGACTAAAAAACTAAAACTATGTCCCTTTTTCATACACAGGAAGACCTCAGCCAGGAGGAGGCTGTGGAATGTGGCAGCCAGGAGGAGGCGGGGATTAGTGGCAGCCAGGAGGAGGCGGGGCTAAGTGTCAGCCAGGAGAAGCCTGGGACAAGTCGCAGCCTGACAGAATTGCAGGTTCCTCCCCTCCGCCTTCCATACAAAAGAGCGAGGAAGGCGACTCACATGCAGGATTCAGCGCTCAGGCTCATTCAGGAGGCTTCTGCGTCCCTCCGAGCCTTACCCACTCCTGAAGAGGCCTTTGCCTGCATGGCTGCCACAAAACTGCAGGGCATGCAGGAGGGTCAACGCCTCATGTGTGAGCAACTTATTTATAAAGTCCTAACTAAGGGGGTGAGTGGCAAAATCACACCCAAGACCGACATGATTGAGTTGGACCATCCTCCTCCTGCTGCCACAACTCCACCACCACAGCCACAGCATGGAAGGAAGCGTGGAAAGAAGACCAGAGAGTGATGGCCTTGGGTTCAGTCTGGTCTGACAAAAGCTGCAGTCTCTTGTATGACCACAGCCTGGGTACACAGATGTCATCTGCTGCTTTCCAGATCTCTGGGACTTCTGGACCAGACTGTACTCTGTTAGATAAGGACTCCTCAGGCCACCAATTTTGCTTGAAAATAGTTGATGGGTGCCCTGGGGGTCCAAGGCTTCACCCATTGCTGCTGTTTCTCCAGCGTTGCCTCCCTCTTTGTTTAGTTGTGAGCCCTTAATAAATTATTTTTTGGGGAAAATTATACTCTCCTATGTGTGTTTTCATCCAAAAAGGACAGTTTGTTGGTGAGGATTCAGGTACATTTCGAAAGTACAATGTGAAATTAACAAGAGACAACAACACCAAACAATCTCCTACAGATTAAATAGAACAATATATCAATGGTGTTGTGGTAACTTGACACACAAAACACACACAAAAATATTCTGGAGTAAAACTAAAAATACAATAAAACAAAGATCAGCCTTGAAAAAAAGACAAACCAAAAAAAAAATAATAATCTGCCTTAAAACCAAAAAAAAAATTCCAACACAAAAAAAATGTTGTCAGATGTAACAAATCTAAATATATTAAGGGAATCCCGATAAATAATAAAGAAAGAAGTTTGTGAGAAGTCTGTGTGAATATGAGCAGCAAAACTACTTCATTCTTCTCACATTATAAAGAAGAAGAGAGTGCGCTGTATTAAACCATTTTTAACATTGCACCGTGACGAAAGTGTTGTATCCATTGCGAACGCTAAGTTTACCAGACCGAGCTGTTCCGTCTCGGAATTTCTTCTGAGCATGCGTGGCACTTTGTGCGTCGGAACAGGCCACACACGTTCGGAATTGACGCGATCGGATTTTGTTGTCGGAAAATTTTATAGCCTGCTCTCAAACTTTGTGTGTCGGAAAATCCGATGGAAAATGTCCGATGCAGCCCACACACGGTCGGAATGTCCGACAACACGCTCCGATCGATCATTTTCCATCGGAGAATCCGACCGTGTGTACGGGGCATTATACAAGCTGTACTCTCACTACTTTACATTGTAGCAAAGTGTCATTTCTTCAGTGTTGTCACGTGAAAAGATAAAATAAAATATTTACAAAAATGTGAGGGGTGTACTCACTTTTGTGAGATACTGTATATACATTTACACATATCTATATATACTACTATACCAAAAGTATTGGGATGCCTGCCTTTAAACGCACATGAACTTTAATGGCATCCCAGTCTTAGTCCGTTGGATTAAATATTGAGTTGCCCCCCCGAAGCTATAACAGCATAAACTCTTCTGGGAAGGTTGTCCACAAGGTTTAGAAGTGTCTATGGGAAAGTTTGAAAATTCTTCCGCTCATTTTTAAAGGTCAGGCACTAATTTGGATGAGGAGGCCTGGCTCGCAGTCTCTCTGGCTCGCAGGACTCTGTGCAGGCCAGTCAAGTTTCTCCACCCCAAACTCGCTCATCCAGGTTTTTATGGACCTTGTTTGTGCACTGGTGCGCAGTCATATTGGAACAGGAAGGGGCCATGCCCAAACTGTTCCCACAAAGTTGGGAGCATGAAATTCTCCAAAATGTCTTGGTATGCTGATGCCTTAAGAGTTGCCTTAAGAGTTCTCTTCACTGGAACTGGCCAAGCCCAACCCCTGAAAAAAAAAAAAACCTACACCATAATCCCCCCTCCACCAAATAATTTGGACCAGTACACAAAGCCATAAAGACATGGAGACATGGACAAGCGAGTTTGGGGTGGAGGAAATGTAATGGCCAGCACAAAGTCCTGACCTCAACCCCATAGAACATCTTTGGGATCAATTAGAGAGAAGACTGTGAGGCAGGCCTTCTCGTCCACATTAGTGCCAGACCTCACAAATGCGCTTCTGGAAGAATGGTCAAACATTCCCATAGACACACTCCTAAACCTTGTGGACAGCCTTTGCAGAAGAGTTGAAGCTGTTACAGATGCAAAAGGTTGGCCAACCCAATATTGAACCCTACGGACTTATGCCCCGTACACACGGTCGGATTTTCCGCTGGAAAATGTCCGATCGGAGCGTGTTGTCAGAAATTCCGACCGTGTGGGCTCCATCGGACATTTTCCATCGGATTTTCTGACACACAAAGTTGGAGAGCCAGAGATAAAATTTTCCGACAACAAAATCCGTTGTCGGAAATTCCGATCGTGTGTACACAAATCCGACGGACAAAGTGCCACGCATGCTCAGAATAAATAAAGAGATGAAAGCTATTGGCCACTGCCCTGTTTATAGTCCCGACGTACGTGTTTTACGTCACCGCGTTTAGAACGATCGGATTTTCCGACAACTTTGTGCGACTGTGTGTAGACAAAACAAGTTTGAGCCAACATCCGTCGGAAAAAATCCTAGGATTTTGTTGTCGGAATGTCCGAACAAAGTCCGACCGTGTGTACGCCCTATTAGGCTGGAATGCCATTAAAGTTCATGTGCTTGATGGTGTGACTGGGGTGACAGCTATTGGCCAATAAAAGGGAATTCCCTGCACAGGGCTTTCTAAAAGTTCTGTAAGTCACTGTGTTGCTATCTAGATGCCTCATCAAGGTCAAATCCAAATAGTCTATTTGGGTCGGGTGGTGTACACAGGTGAACTTCAGGTTTAGGGAGTTGGTATTAATATATTTCATAAAGTCATCTATGTCACCACTCGATCCATGCCATACTACAATCAGGTCATCAATGAAACGACCATACCAGTCGTTGTTGGTTTTAAATGGGTTACCATGGGCAAATAAAGTAGATTCTTGCCACCAGCCCATGTAAAGATTTGCCAAAGAGGGGGGAAATTTTGCCCCCCATGGATGCACCTTGGCTTTGAATGTAGTATTGTTCATCAAACATGAAGAAATTGTGTGTCAGGAGGAACTCTACTGCTCTACAAATAAACTCACGTACATTAGAACTGTAAAAACTGTAGTATGAAATATGGTGTTTAATGGCTAATAGTGCTAGAGAGTGAGGAATGCAGGAATACAGAGATCTAACATCTATGGTGATCCAAATGCATTCTGTGGACCAAAAAATTTCCTGCATGTGGGCTAACAAATGTCCAGTGTCCTTTATAATCCCTTCTCGCCGAGCGTACGCAGATGTGCGTGCTCGGCTTTCGGGGGTTATACCGGGATGATGCCCACAGCTGCAGGCATCATCCTGGTACTGACGTCATGACGTCACTTCCTGTTTACTCAGCTGCCAATGGCGCCGGTTTTAAAAAAATATACAGTATTCAGAATCGCCGAAAATGGCGATCTGAATACTTTGAAGTGCAAAGGAGGGATCGCTCCGATCCCTCCATAAAGAGTACCTGTCACCACCTATTACTGTCACAAGGGTTGTTTACATTCCTTGTGACAGCAATAAAAGTGATCAACATTTTTTTTTCTTTAAACACAAATTAATAAAATAAATAAGAAAAAAAATTTAAAGCGAACTCGCGCAGCAAAGAAAACACATACGGAAGTCGCGCCCGCATATGTAAACGGTGTTCAAATCACACATGTGAGGTATCACCACGATCGTCAGAGCGAGAGCAATAATTCTAGCACTAGACCTCCTCTGTAACTCTAACCTGGTAACCATAAAATAAATTTAAAGCGTCACCTATGGAGATTTTTAGGTACCGTAGTTTGTCGCCACTACAAGTGCGTGCAAATATAAAGCGTGACATGTTTGGTATCTATTTACTCGGCGTAACATCATCTTTCACATTATACAAAAAAATTGGGCTAACTTTACTGTTTGTTTTTCTTAAAATTCATGAAAGTGTCCCTTTTCCCAAAAAGTTGTCTTTAAAACACCGCTGCACAAATACCGTGTGACATAAAATATTGCAACAATCTCCATTTTATTCTCTAGATTCTCTGCTAAAAAAATATATATAATGTTTGGGGGCTCTAAATAATTTTCTAGCAAAAAATATGGATTTTAACTTAGTCATGAAAGTGATAAACCCAGGCAGACGGATAACGGACGTATGCCCCGTACACACGGTCGGATTTTCCGATGGAAAATGTCCGATCGGAGCTTGTTGTCGGAAATTCCGACCGTGTGTGGGCTCCATCGGACATTTTCCATCGGATTTTCCGACACACAAAGTTGGAGAGCAGGAGATAAAATTTTCCGACAACAAAATCCGTTGTCGGAAATTCCGATCGTGTGTACACAAATCCGACGGACAAAGTGCCACGCATGCTCAGAATAAATAAAGAGATGAAAGCTATTGGCCACTGCCCCGTTTATAGTCCCGACGTACGTGTTTTACGTCACCGCGTTCAGAATGACCGGATTTTCCGACAACTTTGTGCGACCGTGTGTAGACAAAACAAGTTTGAGCCAACATTCGTCGGAAAAAATCCTAGGATTTTGTTGTCGGACTGTCCGAACAAAGTCCGACCGTGTGTACGGGGCATAAGACTGGGGTGCCATTAAAGTTCATGTGCGTGTAAAGTCAGGTGTCCCAATGCTTTTGGTAATATATATTATTATTTTTTTTTTTAATTGAGCAGGAAATAATTGCAATCCATATCGTAGTATTTAACCTCTTAAGTACCAGCCGCCGCAGTTTTACTGATATGTGGCTGGTTCTTGCAAATCTCTGTCATTGTATGTCGGCTCATACACAGCAATTTGTGGGCCACCCGCGATCTTTCCCCACAGTGACAGAACGGGGATCTACCTGTGTAGACAAGGCAGATCTCCATTCTGCTAAGCAGGAAGATGGATCTGTGTATTTCCCCATTCACACAGTCCTCCATACAGTTAGAAAACACACTGAGGGAACACATTAACCCTTTGATCGCCCCTAGTGTTAACCCCTTCCCTGCCAGTGTTATTAGTACAATAACAGTGCATATTTTTTTAGCACTGATCACTGTAATAATGTCACTGGTTCTCAAAAAAGTTTCAAAAATGTCAGTTAGGTGTCCGAACTGTCCGCCGCAATGTCGCAATCCCGCTAAATATCGCAGATCACCGCCATTACTAGTAAAAAAAAAAAATAATAATAAAAATGCCCTATTTTGTATAACTTTTGTGCAAACCCCAAAAAAATCAATATACACTTATTGCGATTTTTTTTTACCAAAGATATGTAGAAGAATATCAATCAGCCTAAATTGAGGAAGAAATGTGTTTTTTAATATTTTTTTTCAAACTGTCGCTCTTTTTTGTTTCTAGCGCAAAAAAAAAAAAAACGCGGAGGTGATCAAATACCACCAAAAGAAAGCTCTATTTGTGGGGAAAAAAGGACATCAATTTTGTTTGGGTACATCATTGCACGACCGCACAATTGTCAGTTAAAGCGACGCAGTGCCATATTGCAAAAAATGGCCTGGTCATTAAAACGGAGTTCCACCCAGAAATGGAACTTCCACTGATCCACTTCCTCCCCCCTCCGGTGTCACATTTGGCACCTTTCAACAGGGGGGAGGGGGAGCAGATACCTGTCTAATCCAGATATTTGCTCCCACTTCCAGCAAAAGATCGCCACAGTATCCGCGGTGATCTACGCCATGTCTGGCCCCTCCTCTGCCCCCCCCCCGTTGTCTTCTGGGAGACACACAGGTCCCAGAAGACAGCAAGGAACCCTCAGAAAACACAGCACGACTCACACATTTGCAGTAGGGAACCAGGCTGTGAAGCCGCAAGGCTTCTCTTCCTGATTCCCTTACTGAAAATGCCGGCACCTCCACCCGGAGCTGAGGGATGGGTCGAATTTGGGTGAGGAAATTGCGGGCGCCCTGGACAGGCAAGTGTCCTTATTTTAAAATTCAGCAGCTACAGTATTTGTAGCTGCTGACTTTTATTTTTTTTTCCTCTGTTTTAAGGGGGAAAATCTTCCAGTCCTTAAAGTGGAGTTCCACCCACTTTTACAACTCTTCAGCATCCCTCACTAAACTGTGCAATGTAAACGAATTGGATATATTAAAAAAAAAAATCTCAGCACCTACTGTATATCTGCTGTATTCATTTTTCACTTCCTCCTCCCTGGCCGTGGCCCATCGCATCATTTCCTGTTTGCAATGCCTTCTGGGAAGGGGCGGCAACTTCAACTTCCTCTGACACTGCCGTTGCTATGGAAACCTGACCTGAAACCTATTACACTGCTTGTGCTGCACTGAGCATGTGCAAGATCTGCAAGGATGAGATCCAGGAAGCAATACAGTCTGGCTTCAGATGCCCACACTTAGGATAGCCACGGCCTGCTGTGAGTTTATAAAATAACAAACTACTGCTATAAACTAACAAAACAGACTAACTTTACTAGAATGCATTAAGCTTGTGTATTATAGGGGTATTTTTATTTAAAAAGTATAATTTCGTGCGGAACACCACTTTAAATAGTTAATACATAGAGGTATACAGTAATCATCATTAGTTCAGTAAGCCTGGCAATCAGGAGCACATATGAAGCTAAAACAACAAACTCTAGAGAAAGCGTTCATGAAGAATCTGCTGCTTTTTGCATGATTTTACTAAATAACCCCATTTGAGTACATAAAATGTTCATATAAAAAACACTTTACCATTTAAATAAATGACATTTAAATCACATTTGATTAACAGCTGCAAGCGGTGTGAATTTGAACATTTTGATCTCATCTTTATTTGTATAAGTATAAATATCTAAAATGTTTTGCATTGTCATTTGCATCATGCACTGAAGTACAATTTGTGATGTAGGCAACATTTCCCATTCTGCCTTTCAAGAGAACGAATTACAAATCATTCATGGCTTTTTCAATGGAAGACAATGCAGTTGAAGCTATGACCTTCATTGTTTCAGTTACAGTTGTCTTTTTAGTTGGAATAATTGTACATGTATTTGTCATAGTTGGGAACATTGTTGCCTGGATGAAAGGAAGACCACTAGCTTCTACTGACCAGATTATCACCTCCCTTGAGATATCAAGAGTCATCTTCCTGTTGACCTGCATGTTTGATGGTGCTTCAAGGCTTTTATTAAAAAAAGCAGTAGTTATTACCATTCTTTTTCATTTTGTCCGGATCACTTCCAATTACTCCTGCGTATGGTTTTTGGCTCTTCTCTCTGTAGTCTTCTGCTTGAAGATCTCCAACTTTCACAGTGTTTTTTTTCAATGTCTGAGGAGCATCATATCTACAAGAGTCATCCATTTGATTGTTGGTTCCGTGTTGATATCTGCCAGTCAAGCCTCATTGAATGTCTGGATGACTCATTTAGAATTTTCAAACAATTATACTTTGGATTTTACTCTTGATATCACCCGTCCAAAAGTTCAATGGTTCTTGCTGTGGAATACCATGCCATTCCTAATCTACCTCTTGGCGGCTGTTCCTCTCATTGCCTATCTCAGTTTCCATGCCAGAAGAATGAAACGTGAAGCAAAAATGACTCACCTGGATTCCTACTACAAGGCCATAGGGTTTACAACCATCTCTTTCTTCAGCTGTGCAATCCACATTTCTATCAATGTTAATCCATCCTATTATTCTTCTTCTTTTATTTATGTTGTACTAAATTTTCTTCCAATTCTTCACTCTATTTTCCTGATCCTTGCAATGAACAAACTTAAAAATCAGTTGTCCTGGATTCTTCAACAAGTAACCAAATGTTGCTCTGTTAATAGAGCTTCTGGAACCAGTTTTTGAGATCTGTTTGTGACTGTCATTCAAGATTTATAGGCTACTAGGGCGCAGCCTTAGATTAGAGCTTAGATTTAAAAAGTGTTAGTTCATACTACTGTAAGTGATTGTTGTTGTTTTTTAGTGTGCAGCAACAAATGTTTCTTAAAACCACACATCAATATAGTAAGTCACAAAACAAATGAACACTAAATTGATTCAGCTTGCTCTCTACCCACCTAGAAAGCCCCCTCTAACATGTTTCCCCCGTGCTGGGCTTAATCAGTGTGCAGTCATACAAGATAAATCAGGTAAAAGACATACTTAAATTATATCTGCTGTCAAACTTTTTAGATTTGTATAGTGTGTGGAAGGGATGTACCTTTTATACAAGCAACAAGGACAAGGAGTAAATTCAGCATTTAACCTATCACCTGCCAAAATAATGACATGAGTGTCATTCTGTCTGAAGAGGGCTGGCAGCAATGGACCAAGGAGAAACCCAGGGGTGACAGTGAAGCTTGGAAAAGGGAAAGTAGAAACTGGATTTTTTTTTGGTACAGGAGGAGTGGATTTACCAAAAAATTAAATAAAATAGTTGTTCCACTTTAAAGAGAAATGTATGATTTATTTTATTGAAAATATATTTTAGGTTAAAGCAGAGTTCTGCTAAAAAAAAAATTAAAAGTCAGCAGCTACAAATACTGCAGCTGCTGACATTTAATAATCAGACACTCATCTGTCGCAGGGTCCAGCGATGCGGGTGAGCGAAGCCCCACTCGTCTCCCCCTCCTCTCTCCGGTGCCGGCATTGTAAGTGTGAGCGCCCGGCTGTGGCTTCACAACCGGGCACTCATTGCGCATGCACGAGCCGCGTCATGCGGCGTGACTGGCCGGGCAATCATCTGGGACCTGTGACATGTCCCAGATGATTGCTGAGAGGGAGGGGGAGCGGTGCGCTGGGAGGAAGTGAGAGCTGGGACCCTCTGAAAAGAGGGGACCCGGCTCCCCCCTCAAAAAAATTACATGCCAAATGTGGCATGTCAGGGGGTGACCTCCCTTAACCACTTAAGCCCCGCTCACTGTATATATACGTCATTTTTTGGAGATGGATATCTCGGTAACGGCAGCAGCTGCTGCCACAACCGAGATATCCATCTTTACAGTGAGCGATTCTGTACACGATAATGGTGGTCTCTGCGGCGGGTTCGCCGCGAGATCACCGTTATCGGCGGCGGGAGAGGTGCCACCCCCCCTCCCGCCGCTCTCCCGCGCCTTCCGCCGCTTACCGGAGCCGTCGGTAGCGGCGGAGGCGATCGGGTCATTTCCCTGCTGAGGTATGGAGACAAGTGAGGCCAAGATGGCCCCCACCCGTCTCCATACCATGTGACGGCCGGAGCGACGTCATTCGACGGCTCCGCCCACTCTCTTAAAGGCACAAATTTTTTTAGTGTCATTTTTTTTTTTTTTTTTTTTTTTTTTTGCATTTTAGTCTAAATATGAGATCTGAGGACTTTTTGACCCCAGATCTCATATTTAAGAGGACCTGTCATGCTTTTTTCTATTACAAGGGATGTTTACATTCCTTGTAATAGGAATAAAAGTGATCCAATTTTTTTTTTTTTAAAAACAGTGAAAAAATAAATAAAATAAAATAAAATAAATAATAAAAAAAAAAAAAAAAATTTTTTAAAGCGCCCTGTCCCGACGAGCTCGCACGCAGAAGCGAATGCATACGTGAGTAGCGCCCGCATATGAAAACGGTTGTCAAACCACACATGTGAGGTATCGCCGCGACCGGTAGAGTGAGAGCAATAATTCTAGCCCTAGACCTCCTCTGTAACACAAAACATGCAATCTGTAGAATTTTTTAAACGTCGCCTATGGAGATTTTTAAGGGTAAAAGTTTGACGCTATTCCACGAGCGGTCGCAATTTTGAAGCGTGACATGTTGGGTATCAATTTACTTGGCGTAACATTATATTTCACAATATAAAAAAAAATTGGGCTAACTTTACTGTTGTCTTATTTTTTTTTTCAAAAAAGTGAATTTTTTCCAAAAAAAGTGCGCTTAGAAGACCGCTGCGCAAATACGGTGCAAAAAAAAGTATTGCAATGACCGCTATTGTATTCTCTAGGATGTTAGAAAAAAAACAATATATAATGTTTGGGGGTTCTAAGTAATTTTCTAGCAAAAAAACCTGTTTTAAACTTGTAAACACCTAAAATCCAAAACGAGGCTGGTCTTTAAGTGGTTAAAGCGGAAGTTCCATTTTTGGGTGGAACTCCGCTTTAACATTTACCTTATATCTAAAACCAAAATCTTTGAATGACGTTTCATCCCACTCACTGTGTAATCAGTACAGAAAGATAAAGGGAATCTCCCCAAAGGGACAGATTCAAAAAAATAATTCTAACAGGGATACTAACTTTTTCCCACCCTATTCCAAAATACAACAAAAAAGATTTAGTTGAAGATACACTGTATATTAGACAGACATTGGATGGCAGAAGAAGCAATGTAACCACTTGAACACAATTTTTCCATCAACATGTCTGCTACGATCATTCAAGCTTAGCCATTTCTATCTTACTATCTAGACATTAGGATCATCACTGATCTGAAGAAAATATGATTGATTGAGGAGACACTTATCTCATATTTATGCATAATTTTAAAGGAGGAATAATCAACCTGCAATTTTTGAAAGTGCAATTTTTATCATTATCCCTTTCTAGTCTTTTGGAGGGAATCATACATTTGACTATCTGCCACATTATTATTATTATCATCACTATTAATAGCAGTAGTATGCTGTAGTAATTGTATTATTATTATTATTTGTTGTTCTTTTTATTATTATTTTTTTATTTATTTTTTTATTTGTATTTAATTATTACTTAGTGGGCCTAACATTTTGCACTGGAGGTATAGATGCATTATAGACCGACATCTGTATGTTTTATGTAGCCTTTTAGTTGTTCCGGCTATGGGTATAAGGCCTCATGCATACAAGGGGATTGATTTACTAAAAGCAAAAAGACTGTGCAAAGTGCAGTTACTCCAGAGATTAGTAAATGAGAAGAAGCTCTGCTGACTTCCATCATCCAATCACGTGCAAGCAAAAAAGCTGTTTTTTTTCTTTTTTACTTACATTTGCAAAGTGAAGTCTTACCCCTGGATCAACTGTGGGTATATGATTGTGTATATGGGATTATATGATATTAGATTTTATTTTTATTTTTTTAGGGTTGAACTAGATGGACTTGTGTCTTTTTTCAACCTAACTGTGTAACTATGTAACTATGTACCTCATTTACTAAGCTCTGGAGCAACTGCAGTCTATAGTAAATCCACCCCTAGGAGTAAAAAAATTCCACTTTTAAGGGTGTTTGACTTTTTTTCGTCTAAAAATGCTGATGTGCTAGGCACATTTGGTGCTTGCATTCATTCATTTCACTGGCCAGAATGAATTAATATTGTGGCCAATGCAATGAATGAATGCCAAAATGCTTGACACTCCTGAACGTGTCTAAATGTGCCCAAACTCACTTTAGGAAACGTGGCTTTAGTCATATTTTAGTGCTGCTTTCTCCTACTGGGAGAAGGATGTTTAGAGTAGTTGCAGTGCACATAAGGCCAAAAAGTTGTAAGTATGACCCAGAGTACAACTCTTCCCCCATCTCTTAATAGTTTTATGTGATTCTTGACAAGAGATTAGTGAATTTGGCCCTCATGAAAAAAGATCTATGATGGGTGCCCATGTACTGTCTTGTATATCTTTCCATATGAGACCGAGAGTTTACTTTTAAGGAAAAAAATTAGCAGTTATCCCATATTATCCACTTTTTATGTGACCTGTTTGCACTTATTTTTTACTAAAATAAAGGTGCTTTTTTCTTCACGGAAGTGCGGCCGTCCAGATTCTTCTTCCTTGCTTTCCAAGAGAGTTTACTTTTGTCGTTGACTGTGAAGTGTAATTGTTGTTCTATTTAATAGGTCTTATTAGGGTTAAAATAACATGAAAAATGCAAAAACAGCTTCATAGGTCACTCCGGAGTTACTAGCCGTTTCTACTACAATGATTTCCAGCTTCTAGATGAATCCCACAGTCATGGTATAAGCAAGCTTACATTGGTCCAAGCTGGACACCTGTAACTATGTACAGATATCCATACCTGGAATTATTTTTTAACCACTTGCCGACCAGCTGCCACAGTTGTACTGCGGCAGAATGGCACAGCTGGGCGAAACAACGTTATGTAACGTCGCTTCACCCTGTGGCCACTATGGGGCATGCACGCGCCCCCAGTTCGCCCCCCCAGCCGATGCGAGTGCCCGGCGGTCATGATCACTGCCGGGCTCCCGCGATCGCCGCTGACACACAGAGAACCGGGATCTGTGTGTGTAAACAGAGTATGAGCAGCAATCTGTTATCTCCCCTGCACAGTACCCTCCCTTTTTCAGTTAGAACACAAACTAGGAAACACATTAACCCCTTGATCGCCCCCTGGTGTTAAACCCCTTCACTGCCAGTGACATTTTTCCAGTAATCAATGCATTTTTATAGCATTGATCCCTGTATTAATGCCAATGTTCCCAAAAATGTGTCAAAATTGTCCGATGTGTCCGCCATAATGTCGCAGTCCCGATAAAAATCGCAGATCACCGCCATTACTAGTAAAAAATAATAATAAAAATGCCATAAAGCTATCCCCTATTTTGTAGACACTATAACTTTTGCAGAAACCAATCAATATATACGCTTATTGCAATTTTTTTTACCAAAAATATGTAGAAGAATATGTATCGGCCTAAACTGAGGGAAAAAAAATTTTTTTTTATATATTTTGTGGGATATTTATTATAGCAAAAAGTAAAAAATAATGCATTTTTTTTTAAATTGTCACTCTTTTTTTGTTTATAGCGCAAAAAATAAACACCACAGAGGTGATCAAATACCACCAAAAGAAAGCTCTATTTGTGGGGAAAAAAAGGACATCTATTTTGTTTGGGTGCTACGTCGCATGACCGCGCAATTGTCAGTTAAAGCGACGCAGTGCAGAATCGCAAAAAGTGCTCTGGTCAGGAAGGGGGTAAAATCTTCCGGGGCTGAAGCAGTTAAAGTATTCTAATTAATTGCAATAACATAATTTTTTAAATACAATTGTAGTAGATTAATGTTTAGAATTGGTTTAGGTTGCATGATGTTTATTGGAGAAAAATAGGGAAGGGGTGTGGTGTTAAGCTTGGAAGGGAGATAGAGAAAACACAAGAGGAGCCCAAAGGAAATAGAATGTGTTATGAACAGTAATGGCATAAATATAATTTATCCTAATTCTATGCAATAAAGTTTTGTTTTTTTTAAATATAATTGTTGTGGATTAATCTTAGGAATTGGTATTGGTTGAATGATGTTTATTGGAGAAAAAAAGGGGGCTGGAAAGGGTGATAGAGAAAAATAAAAGGGGTCAGATTCATTCAATTGCTTAAATTCATCTTTGCTCTAAAATGTCAATTATTGTTTGTGTCAAATGAATAGAGATGTGCATTACTGAAAAATATGTTCCGTTTTGTTTTCGTTTTCAATTGATGATTTAATTTTGTCATATTCGATGTGTTATGCCCTGTACACACAATAGGATTTTCCGACAACAAAATCGTGGATTTTTTTCCGAAGGATGTTGGCTCAAACTTGTCTTGCATACACACGGTCACACAAATGTTGTTGGAAATTCCGAACGTCAAGAACGCGGTGACGTGCAACACGTACGACGAGCCGAGAAAAATTAAGTTCAATAGCCACTGCTTGATTCCGAGTATGCGTGGACTTTTGTGCGTCAGAATTGTGTACACATGCTCGGAATTTCTGACAACAAGTTTTGTTGTCGGAAAATTTGAGTACCTGCTCTCAAACATTTGTTGGCGGAAATTCCGACAACAATTGTTCTATGGAGCATACACATGGTCGGACTTTCCGACAACAAGCTCACATCCAACATTTGTTGCGTAAAATCCTATCGTGTGTACAGGGCATTAGAATGTATCATTTTTCGGAATTAATTTTGTATATTCGTATTCATTTTGTATATTCTTTTTTTTTCAAATCAACTTCAGATTCAAAGTGAATTTGAATTTGAAATGAAAACATATTGCAATAATTACAGTAAAGGTGAAATAAGATGATGATTCCTACTTAGGCTGCTTTATAGAATAGAAAATAATACAATAGAATAAAACAGATTAGAATAAAAAAATTAAAGAATAAAATAAAATAGAATATACAAGAATAGAATAAAACAGAATATAATAGAATAGAATATAAGAGAATAGAATTGAATAAAACAGAATGGAATAGAATAAAACAGAATAGAATAGAAAAAAATAATAATAGAATACAATAGAAAACATAGAAAAGATTTGAATAGAAAATATTATTGTGATTCAGAAATCCAGAGAGATCCGAATTATGAAAATTTTGTCTGAATTTCAATATGTATTGAAACAAAACGCACATGTCTACAAATGAACCTATCCATCATAGGACAATTGCACTTAAGGGGCCTTACTCTCTGCTCCTCTATATTTTAGATTTATATTTGCTGTGTTGCCGAAGCTTTGATACCACTACCACAGACTGACTACCTCTGTTACTCAGCCATCTGTTGCAAGCAGTACCCAAATACAATTGCTAATCAAAAGAAAGGGCAATAAAAGACATGGGTCCCCAGGCTGCACATTTTAACACACTAATAATATATAAATAATAAAACACAGCAAAGATTTTCTTGGAAGAAATAATGGCCGTGGCACCTTTATTAGTTGTATGCTATAACCATATATCAAACTCTGTATAAATATTATCATCAAATGTGCAAACTAATGTCCTCTCAATGTGTACACAAATAAATATACTAGATAAAAATCTCAATATCAACAATATCCAGTTTCTTTGATATGATTTACAAACAATACAAGTCTCTTATCTCCTTTATTGTGCTCCATAAATCACCCAACATGCTTGAATAAATGTGAAACAAGTTGTGCTCTCACCTGTTTTAATGACCTTACAAGCTTTTGTCCATTAGAACGGACTGTTTTAAGTATTTCCTGTTTTCAGTCCCGATATTCCCTGTGATGGCACTTTCTCCTTAAAATGGGCTTTGGGCTGCTCTGTGCAAAGCCACTGTAAAGACCAGGTAAGTATAACATGTTTGTCATTTTTAAATGATAAAAAAATGAGACTTTAGTATCACTTTAAGTGCTGACTGGTCTTTCAGCTATTCCCTGCATCCTGCTAATACTCTGCTTGTTCCCTTGTTGCTGACCCGGCTTGCCTCTGACCTGAACTTGGATCTTGTTTCTGCCCTTGTTGCCAGTTCCTGACCCTGGCTCTGTTCCTTACCATGTCTCTGCCTTATGATTCTGCACCTGCTGACCTCAACTATTCCTGTGACCACGCTTCTGTTCCTGGTTCGGTTCCCTCACGGCTTGCCTCTGACCTAAACTTTGATCTTGCTTCTATCCTTATCGCCAGTTCCTGAGCCCGCCTCTGTTCCTTACCATGTCTCTGCCCTATGATTCTGCACCTGCTGACTTCAACTATTCCTGTGACCATGCTTCTGTTCCTGGTTCAGTTCCCTCACGGCTTGCCTCTGACCTAAACTTGGATCCTGTTCCTGCCCTTGTTGCCAGTTCCTGACCCCGGCTCTGTTCCTTACCACGTCTCTGCCTTATGATTCTGCACCTGCTGACCTCAAATATTCTTGTGACCACGCTTCTGTTCCTGGTTCAGTTCCCTCACGGCTTGCCTCTGGTCTAAACTTGGATTCTGCTTCTGTCCTTGTCACGAGTTCCTGCACCCGGCTCTGTTCCTTACCATGTCTCTGCCTTATGATTCTGCACCTGCTGACCTCAACTATGCCTGTGACCACGCTTCTGTTCCAGGTTCGGTTCCCTCATCTTGTTCAAGTGCCAGCTGATCAAATGCCTGCACAATGGTGCTGTACTTTTATGTTTATTGTTAATACTCTCCAGAAGATGTAAACTTTGTTCATAAATTGTGCTGAGAGGCAATCATTTTGGGTTTAAGAAATATTGGTATTATAGAAGATATTAAAATATTGTTGATAGATGTCATTAATTAGACCTAGAACAAAATGTATAGAATTATACATTATACATACATGTATAGAATTACCAGCCAACATATGACATTTTAGATTTTTTTTTTTTTTTGTACTAATAGTTTTATTGTTTTAAGCAATATAAAAAGGCATACACAGATCACAGCCGCAGCCACTTAGAAGAGTGAATTGAAACAAGAAGAAGGGCATAACATGTACAAGTTGGATGAGGGAATGGTGATAATAGTTGAAGAAAGCAGCACAAGGCACTCTTAAGAGAACATCATCAACAGAAAGGGAACAATGATATGAAAGCAGTATCCTGTACAATAGTGCAAAGTGATACAAGGTAATAAAGGTACAACAATGGCAGTGGAAGTGAAGAATTACATTGACAAATTGTAAATATTCAATCTAGAATCCTAGTATATGCTAGGATCTAGGCACCATACCAGGAAGTTCATGGTTTCCAAATGGACTCAAAGATTTGGAAGGATTTTAGTTGTAAAGCGATTTCTTTTTCATTTTAGATTTTGTTGTATTGTACACAGTGGCGGCCGGTCCATATGCTGCCCTCCTAATCCATGTGCCTGGCCCCTAATCTACATGCAGGGCACCGGACGCATGGATTCAAATTTTTCTTTTTTTTCTTTCTTTTAGAAACACATGATTAGAGCCTGAGGCTCTAATTGGCTTCAAATAAGGGTGGGCTCGGGACACAGTGCTCTATGGACTAAGATTGGGATGCCATTAAAGTTTATGTCCATAAAGAGATGGATGAGTGAGTGTGGGGTGGAGGAACTTGACTGGCCTGCACAGAGACCTGACTTCAACCCAATAGAACACCTTTGGGATGAATTAGAGCAGAAACTATAAACCAGGCCTTCTAGTCCACATCAGTGCCTGACCTCACAAATGGGCTTCTGGAAGAATGGTCAAACATTCCCATAGACACACTCCTAAATCTTGTGGACAGACTTCCCTGAAGAGTTGAAGCTGTTATAGCTGCAAAGGGTGGGCCAACTCAATATTGAACCCTACAGACTAAGACTGGGATGCTATTAAAGTTCATGTGCGCATAAAGCCAGGCGTCCCATTATTTTTGGTAATATTGTGTATTTCTATAGTAAACCCTCCCATAACATTAATAGTAACATCCATTTTATCCCTCCATGTAACTTTAATTATCTCTCTGTAATAGCAGGAGGGAGGACAAAACAGGTGGGACTTTGAATGAAGCATGCAGTTAATTCAGAAAGTCAAGGTTTATTGTGTATGGGGGCAGGCAGATGCCTACACGCTGCGCATCGACGCCATGCCCCCCTGCGCCGGGTGGGCGACGTAGTGATTCATGGCGCTGTCCCACCGACGTCTTTTACACCTGCGGTCACGTGGGAGGTTCTCATTGGCGCCAACGCCAGGTGGTTTACCCACCCAGATGAGGAAGCCTCTCCCCTACGTTATACCCTTACGTGGCGTTAGGAGTGTACCTCCGGGTGGGTCCATGCGGGCCTCACTCCCGGATCCTTGCACCTTTCAACAGCCCCTATATGTTCCTTCTCGGCTCTATGCACCACCCTGGACCTTAGTCCTTCTTGGACCAGCAACAGGTAGTACTTGAGCACATGGTTACCACAATGCGCCCCTTAATAAGTTTAATACTATCAACACAACCTTACAAATTACAATGGTGGTATAGCTTCCTCTATTCTTTTTTGAGCACATGGCTACCACCATGTGCCCCCTGATATGTTTAATACTATCAACACAAGCTTACAAATGGTATAATGGTGGTATAGTTTCTTCTATCCTTTTTCTGCATAGGTTCACCTCTTCCTTCCTGTAATTGGTTTTACAGGTTATCACCACTTCCCCTTCGTGCTCTATTTCACCCTTCCACATTAGATTTACACTTTTACTAATGTTTGCATTCATATAATTTGTACAGAAGCCCCTTTTATGTCGGCCCCGTCCACACTCACGGGCCTTACTGGACCCTCTATCCTTGGAAGCATTTTGCACTCCAACAGTTCCCAAAGATGGTCCCCAGTTCTGGGGGTATCTGGGCCATAGTGTCCCTCTCTAAATACACAGTTGGTTTTGTAAGTATCAAGTTAGTTTATATCTCCAACATTTACCGAACTGCTTAGGACACCTGCTAGGCCTTATAGCAAGTTATTTATATCATTACAGATTTATTTTATATGCCTTCTCCTGAAGAGCGAATTAATTCACTAACCGCCCAAGCTTTCCTCCTGCTGTGTTTCCATTTTTTATTACATGTGTATCAGCATTTTACGGTCACCTTATTTCCCTTATCACATGGTTTAAGATCCCATTCTATTCCAAAAATGTACCTTATTATCACTGTCCTTTCTCCAACACCGATATTCCCCCTCACTCCCTCATGCCACCTTGGTCCCATGCCCGGCCTGGTTGAGGCCCCTGGGGCGCCCCCGCTGAATTGCCCGCCGTGGCTCCCAGTGGGGATAACTGTTGGATGGCTCGTTTGGCTCGGCACCACGCCACCATCATATGAACTCGAGTAAGTCTATTTGCATTCGATATGAGGGTTTTACCTCTACCCGTTCGCATTTGCAATTACTATATCATCTAAACCTATACCAATATTTTTATTTCTAGATATATCAAGTGCTGGCTCCTGGCGAGTGGCCCTCTAGCCATGAAACGCGTTGAGCTGCCATACATATTGTTACCCATTAATACCTATATTGCTTTATTAGCCAACGGCAAATTCTCATTCTATGAGGCCTTGCAGGCATTACTATGTATTATGCTTTTACCCAAACTTATCATGGTGCATTTTGGAAGACTGTTTGCTATTTTTTATGATATTCATGCTGTAACCAAGATGAATTGTATCAACCTGCATTATCTTATTGTGTTTCTACATTTTATGTCCTGTTTGTATTTTATGGCAATCATTAAATTCCCATCATGTTCACCAATTACCCTTTTGCTACCCTGTTTCCCCGAAAATAAGACCTAGCGTGATTGTCGGTGATGGCTGCAATATAAGCCCTACCCCCCAAATAAGCCCTAGTTAAAGTCCTTGTAGGTCTTCTTTTCAGGGTAGGGCTTATTTTCGGGGAAACAGGGTAGGGCTTATTTGGGGGGTAGGGCTTATATTGCAGCCATCACCAACAATCACGCTAGGTCTTATTTTTGGGGAAACAGGGTACCACATGATTCATTTAAAGTCCCACCTCCTTGCTCTCCTCCTTCTTTTGATTATTACAGGGTTGGAAATGTATGACCTTACCGGGCCACAATTTCAATTAAAGTTCAGAGGGATGGAAGAACTGACCTTACCAAGTCATACCTTCATTTGAAGTCCTTAAAACTAGTCCCATTACTAATATTATTATTATGTGTATTGATTCTGATGTCCTACAGAGAGGGTGGTGGGTTACCTACACACCTCTCCCTCTATTGTTCTCTAGCACCAAGGTTTCATATGACTGTATATTAACTGTATTGGGATTTTAACCATTGCTATCACTAACATGCTTTAATTATATTTTTTTATAAAAAATTGTTACACAATAAACCTTGACTTTCTGAACTAACTGCATGCATTCAAAGTCCCACCTGTTTTGTCCTCCCTCCTTCTATTATAGACATGGATGGAAGCATATGACCTTACCAGGTCACCACTTCATTTAAAGTCCCAAACTCCAAATCCCCCCCTTCCTCATATCTCTCTGTAATTCCAACACTTCCCCCATTCCCCCATAACCCTAGCACCAGCCTTCACACTAACCCACTAACTAACCTCCACACTAACCCTCACACTAACCTCCACACAAACAATATAATGTATCTAGAAAGCATCTTAAAGGCACAGTACTGAAATAATTATGAGGAGGAGGAAAGAGATCAAATATAATTGGTCACATTCTGGGAATTAATAGTGGAGCATTTGAAGTCCATTAGTGAACAAAAGTCTTATCTAACCATACACGTGTGTAAGGCCACAAAGTCCAGGTGAGGGCACATCTAGTGGTGGTGGTGGCACAGTTTTAACGTATGATAATATATGATTGATAGCACATTATAACATCTTAACCACTTCCTGCCCAGCCTAAAGCAAAATGACAGCAGGGTGGGCCTCTCGTCAATCCGGGTGGATGTCATATGCCGGCCTCCCAAATTGCACTCTGTGCACCGGCACGGGGCCACGCAGTGGCACGATCTGGCACCAGTTGCATCTACCGGGCACAGCAGATAACTGATCAGTGTACCGGCTTGCTGCCAGTACCATGTGACCACTGTGACTAATCACAACAGGTCACATGACACATGACAGTTGTAAACAATGGATGGCTTCCTTTCATGCCATACATTGTGTACAATTGTGTTGCTAGCTGTGATTGGTCAGTGTTATCACTTGGTACAGACAGGGCCAATCACAGCCAATCTGTACCATGTGATTAGTTATGGCCAATCACAGTTAATCAAAACAAAACAAGCTGAATGGAATCAGTTTCATTCAGTAAAATTCTTGATTATAGCAATGTAATGTACTAATATAAGCAATCATAATGTGTAAAAAAATCAAATAAAATCCTGATCACTTCCCCAGAGTAGTACAATGTTACTATAGAAACATTATTTTGCTCTGGTCACAGTATGCCACCAGTCACTATAAAAAATATATTCTACATATATATACTCCCGCTAATGGTGTACAAAATAACATAAAATGGAAAAATAAAGTGACAAGTGCACCTACTGTAAACAAGGTGCTAATCACTTGAACAGATACAAATCTATAAAATACAGCGCTAGCAAACACATTATAGTGAAATTGCAACCAATACATTGATAATAAATGTGAAAGTCCAAATAAAGTGACTGATGTGCTCCATTTCCTCTATCTTCCTCTGATTCTTCCTCCAGTCTTCTCCGTCTTCCTCCGGCTTCGGTCTTTCGCCTCCGCCGCTCCCGCCACCGACCTGCTATGGAAACGAACCTCTTCCAACAGTGTGGCCAGCCTATCTGTCCGCTTCCATATCGCCCATTTCAAATATAACTATGGGGCGTGGCCGCCGGATGTCATCATCAGGAGACCCCGCCTGTTGTGGGGGCGGGGTCCCAGAGTCACATCATCCGCCCCATTGCAGCATCGGAGGAGGTTCGTTTTTTGAATGTTCAGCGGGAGCGGAGGAGGAGAAAGACCGGAGGACGGACCGGGGGAAGAAGAAGCCGGAGGAAGATGGAGGAGACCGGAGGGAGAAGCTGGGAAAGAAGAAGAGCTATTTTATAATAAAGGAATTGTCAAAAACTGGATATTGTCTTTTGTTACATTTTAATGCTTTTTTTGGTGAATGTGTAGGGGTACCCGATACCCATTCACAGAGGGGGGGAGAGATCTGGGGGTCCCCTTATTAAAGGGGGCTTCCAGATTCCGATAAGCCCCCCGCCCGCAGACCCCCACAACCACCGGGCAAGGGTTGTGGGGATGAGGCCCTTATCCCCATTAACATGGAGACAAGGTGTTTTGGAGGACCCCAAAGCACCCTCCCCATGTTGAGGGCACGTGGCCTGGTACGGTTCAGGAGGAGGGGGCGGCTCTCTCGTCCCCCCCTCTTTTCCTGCAGCCTGCCAGGTTGCGTGCTCAGATTTTTTTTTTTTGAATTTGGTGTGGCGTTCCCCTTAATATCCATACCAAACTCAAAGGGCCTGGTATGGACTAGTGGGGGGAACCTACACTGTTTTTTTCTTTGATTTTAATTCTATATTACCGGGAATTGGCAATACATTACAGCCGCGAGCAATTTTACATTAAATTTTTCCTTTAGAAATGTCATTTTGCTGCGGTACTGTTCTAAACATGGGAAAACTGCGCCACTTTACAGGCAAACTATAGACACCCCCCAGGCACAATATTTAAAGGAATTTTTAATTTTTATTGTTTCACTTTAAGCATTATTAAAATCACTGCTCCCGCTTTAAAAACATTTTTTTCAATAGATACATGTCCAATGGGGCAGGACCCAGGTCCCTATACACTTTTTATGGAAAAGAACTTGCATATAAACCTTCAGTGAGAACTTTGGATTTTGCAGGTTCGAGTCCCATTGACTTCCACTATTCCCGCATATGTGATCTGACAGGCATTTTTGCCCGCAAAAGCGCTGCTTTCCATTTGCATTAGCACTCAGTTTCTGAGAGTTGAAGTCTTACTTGGCCTATTTTCTGGGACTGCAGAATAATTTTTCAGCGCTATAGTAAATGACCCCCATACAGTACACTGTAATCTGTAAGATTACATTACTGTATCAAATCATTTCACCTCCCTTTTGTCCCTAATGCTTTGCCCAATGCCCTGCATGCAGTTTTATATTATTTATACTGTTCTATCTGCCTGGAAACTTGAGATTGTCCATAGCAACCAAAAAATGTCCCTTTACATCAAAAGTGGTTTTAGACCAGATAAAAAACAGCGATTATAAATTAGAATCACTTGCAGAATTGAGCGATAGTGAATCGTGGGCAAATGCGCCATCAAACACTGAAAGTAATGACGGCAAAAATTCTGCAACTGAGCAAATTTCAGTGTTTTTGATTTTATTACATTATTGAATACATTTTATTATTATTATATTATTATTTGTTATAATTATTTATAGTTATTTATTATATTATAATTTATGATTTCGTGTTTCAAACTTTATCATATCCGGGATGTCTACTAGACTCTTGTTTGGACACATTTAAGTGAGTTATTCCTAAGAATTACAGGCCTACAATATAAAACGCCAAACTTCCATGCAAAACAATGTAGCGCTTTGAGCATTGAAAATCTGACATAATCATACCACCAGGGAGGTTAAAGTTCATGTATGTGTAAAGGCAGGCATCCCAATACTTTTGGTAATATAGTGTATATTTAAATATTTATGCAAATATGTAAATGGTAATCGTATCACATATGTGAGGTTTTGCCGCAAGCGGCAGAGTGAGAGCAATAATTCAAGTGCAAGACCTCATGTGTAACACTAAACTGGTAACCTGTAAAGGCTTTTAAAGTGTTGTCAATGGATAATTTAATATACCATAGTTTGCTGCCATTCCACAGGTGTGTGCAATTTTAAAGCATCTATTTATTCGGCTTAACATTATCTTTTATGTTTTATGAAAAAGTTGGGTATTACAGTACTGTATCTTGTGACTGTGTTCACTAAAATTCATTAAAGGTTTTTTCCATAAAAAATTGACGCACAAATGTTGAGTGACATAAAAAGAAAATTGCAACACCTTCCATTTTATTCTCCAGGGCCTCTGATTAAAAAAAAAAAAAAATGTTTGGATGGTTTGAAGTAATTTTCTAGCAAAAATAAATGCAGATTTAACATGTATAAGAGAAGTGACTGGGAGGCGCATGCGCGGCAGCACCTAACATGGACGCTTAGTCCGGGAGCTCCGTTATGCCCCAGCAGCATCGGCCGCATTACGGACAGACCGAACGGTCAAGATCGCCTGGATCCCCTCCCCACGAGCTGCGGAACCCCCGGAGACCCCCCGATGTACTCCGAGGCCGTGAGACGTAATCTCCGGCCTGAATTCGAAGCGACACAGACCCGGCCCGGAACAGCCAAGATGGCGACTGCACCACACTGTGCTACCTCAGCAAGTCTCACAGACATGCAAGACGCGGCCTCCCCCTCTCTACTGCCACAAGACATGGATGTACAGCACCAGATTATTGACCCCTTATCACCTGCATCCACTGTGTCCCTCATAGGATGCTCACTGGCTGGCCTGGACTTCTCCCCCATGGTGGCAGGCCCTCCCCAGACGCTCCAGCTACTACAGACCGGGGATTCGGGCCCACTCCAGCCGGTGGCTGTAGCAGATTTGTTTAACAAGTTTGCGTTGCTACTAGACAGGGGCCTAATTAACACAGCCAACAAGATAACGAACGATATAAAAGCAGATCTTCAAAACATTGGAACTCGCATGGAAATTATAGAATCTCACCTAGAAGCCACCACATCCAGAACTAATCAAAATACTGCCTGCATACAGATTTTACAAGATCAGCTGGAGACAGCGCACGCTAAGATCGACGACCTTGAGAACAGAAACCGCAGGTACAATTTCAGGCTAAGGGGGCTACCCGAATCTTACAAAGACATACCTGAAACCGTTAAAGCTTTCATCAAGGACATACTTCCTGACACTCCACAACACAGATTGGAGCTAGATCGGGCCCATAGAGCTCTCAAACCACCTAGAGCTGACGGCCTTCCCCGCGACATTGTGGTCAAACCACATTTCTACTCCGTCAAAGAGGAGGTGATGCGGAAATCTAGATCACTACCCAAAATTGTGTTTCAAGGTCACCAGCTGCAAATTTTTGCGGACCTGTCCCCCTCCACCATCCAAAAGAGGAGAGCTTTAAAACCATTGCTCCAAATACTAATGGACAAAGAAATTAAATACTGGTGGCTCTTCCCGTTCCAGCTCAAATTCCTTTGGAAAGGCAAATCGTTCACCTTTGGCTCGCTTCAAGAGGGAGAGAAACTTTTGCTCCAACTAGGCCTTATCAGCTTGGACTCAAACCTTCAATCGTCTGGATGTCCTCCAAACTCCGCTAAAAGACACCTCCCAACCAGCCCTCTGACTCCAGTGTGGGAATCAGCAAGATTCAAGAAACCTAAGGAAGCAGTTCCGCCATGAACATTATGTCGCTACCGACACTAACATTTTCACTTTCCCCCCGGGACTTATTGTCTCTCACCAGTGTCAAATTGGGAGAATACCGCCATGTGTTGCCTTCTCATGAGATAAGACACCTTCAGCATCACACTACGCTTCTCATGAGGAGGCCTCACATGTGCCCGCACCCAGGAATGAGAATACCTCAGGACAAAGCACTCATCATGCACTGAGGTCGCACACGCCCCCTCTCCCTCACCTTCCATTGTGGTGGGTTGAGAGGTGGACATGGAGAGTGGACCTTGTACCACCCCGGCGGCCTATCTTAAAGGCCTTCTCTCTCCCTACACCTCCCCTGACACTGGGGCCCTCCCTTTTTCTAGTGAAGTAAATATTACATTTACCTCAGCCCCTCCCCACTGGTTTAAATTCCTCTTATGGATCCAGTTTTCCTAATTTTTTATATCTTTGTTCTAAGATTGTTCGCCGCCTAGCCTTAATAAGTATTTAGGTTATGTGTACCTTCACCTCCTAACCTTAGCTATCTGACCCTTTTTTTTTTTTTAAGATGCCTGAGGTGATCCGTCTGTTTTTAGTTTCTAGCTCTAGGACTTATTTTTCTTATATGTACCAACGGGCCCAGAGCCCATAACAGGCGAAAGTTTTTATTTCTTATTTTTTCAATGTCTTGATTGGCATAGTTTAAGCGGCCTTCCTGTTGGGGTGGTGTTCGTGCACCCCCTCTTGTCTGGTGGATCGGGTTTCACCATCCTCTAGACAAGTTTAGTCCCTGTCAGTTAGAGGGACTCTAAAATTCACTTTGCCCCTAGATGGAGGCTTCTGTCACCTCCACCCTACGGAAGACTCCCTTGTCTTTCGTCTTTTTTTTCTCCTCTAATCTTCTTTCTCTCTCTCAAGGCATCTACTACAGTCTCTTCTCGGAAGTCGATTGGGGGGAAGTCCATCGATACTACCTGAAGCCCTCTGAAATTCCACATTGGCATATGATCCGTCTTGGTCATCGAGGAAACTTGATGGTAAGTGCTGCTGGGTTCCCTGATCGCCACCCTCCTCTGCTCAATGGCTGATAATCTTGCAGTAAAAACACCCCTCAAGGTAGTGACCCACAATGTACAGGGTCTAAATTCCCCAATCAAAAGGCGCAAAGTCTTTCAATATATGCACACCCAAAAGGTTGACATTTTACTATTACAGGAGACTCACTTCCCAATAAGTTACCGCCCATCTTTCATACACCCCAACTTCCCCTCTTTTTTTTTAGCTAACGCTGAAAACAAAACTAAGGGAGTTGGCATCCTCTTTTCTAAGAGATGCAAATTCACCTTAAAATCAGAACATAAAGACCCAGAAGGCAGGTACTTACTTCTAGTAGGAGACTTAGATGGACTATTGTACACATTTATATCTTACTATGCCCCTAATAGGGGTCAATTAGCCTTTTTTCAACACATGTTAACAAAACTGACTCCACTCTTAGAAGGTACGGTGATATTTGGAGGGGACTCCAATACTGCTTTTGACCAGGGGATGGACAAGTCCAGACCTCCCGGAAAACGTCAAACTAGACCCACCAAACAAAGCCTACGAATAGCCAAACTGCTTTTTCAACACGGCCTCATTGATATTTGGAGGGAAGTAAATCCTACTGCTCAGGATTTCACTCACTTCTCCAACCCCCACAGGTCGTTCGCGAGGATAGATCATATTCTCCTTTCATCGATCTCTGTTCATTTAACGAACAAGGCACTTATCAGGGACGTGGTCTGGTCAGATCACTCCTTGGTAATTCTAGCTCTCCGTCGCCTAGAGGGAAGGAACCCAGATAGACGATGGAGACTCAATGAGTCCATCCTAAGCGACCCACTCAGAGCAACGGAAATCGAAAGGCATTTACAAAACTATTTCCTTACCAACGACACACCCGATGTTGGTCCCTCTTGTTTATGGGCTGCTCACAAGGCAGTGCTCAGAGGTCATCTAATCCAAATAGCTTCCCAGATCAACAAGTCAAATAAAGCGGAAATCGAAAAGCTTGATAGGGAGTTTTCAACTTTAGCTAAAAAACATAAGACGGATCCAAGATCAGTCCCCATTACTAAATTAGATGCTGCCCGGATGGCACTAAATCTGGCTCTCACGACTAGGGCCAAAAAATGGATTCGGTGGAATAGAAATAGATTCTATTGTCAAGGCGATAAGATAGGCTCAATGTTAGCTAGTAGGCTCTCCCCGCAATTTAGATCCCCTGCCCTCTCTAAAATTAGAATCCAAGGTGGTACCCTATCACAAAATCCCCATCGTATTATGGGAGAATTTCAAAATTTCTACAAATCTTTATATAGCAGTGACCAAAGTCCATCTCAGCAGGCAATAGATAATTTTCTAAACAATATTCAAATACCTACATTAAAAGATAATCACTGCCAAAAACTGGATGCCCCTATATCTGCGGAAGAAGTTTGCATGGTCATAAAGAATTTGAAATCACATTCGGCTCCTGGCCCTAATGGCTTCTCGGTCCCCTATTATAAATCGTTTTCTAGCACGTTAGCTCCCTATATGGCCCGCTTTTTTAACGCCCTTAGACAGGGGGGACAATTAGACTCCTCATTCAACATGGCCCACATCACAGTCATTCCCAAACCCAATAAAGACACCAGCTTGGTTAGTAATTATAGGCCAATTTCCCTTATTAATAATGACCTAAAGATACTGACCAAAATCCTTGCAGACCACCTGGCTTCCTTTATTAGTCTATACATTCATAAGGACCAAGTGGGTTTTATCCCCGGGAGACAAGGCCCTGATCAAACACGACGCGCAATAGATCTAATTTCCCTCCTTAACTCTAATTGGGATAAGAGCTCTCCCATACAAGGTTGCCTGTTATCCCTAGATCTCCAAAAGGCCTTTGATTCTGTTCACTGGACGTATTTATTCAATATCCTACAACGTTGGGGCTCTGGAGACTCATTCCTAAATGTTATGCATGCTTTATACTCTTACCCTTCGGCTCAGGTGCGTCTGCAAGGATTTTACCCTGAGTCTTTCCCCATTTCCAGAGGCACGAGACAGGGGTGTCCCCTCTCCCCACTGATCTTCGCCATAGCAATTGAATCACTTGCAATAGCCATAAGATCCAACCCAAATATCCAGGGCATCCAATGTGGCCCCCGTCACCACAAATGTGCTTTATTTGCGGATGACATCCTACTGTTTATCTCTTCCCCTCTAACCTCACTTCCCAATATTTGTCGTCTCCTAGACGACTTTGGAATGATTACAGGCCTAAAAGTGAACTACAACAAATCACACGCTCTCAATATTAACATTCCTGATCCACTCCTTGCCAGGCTCAGGGAGAGCTTTCGGTTCACTTGGAATGACTCATATATTACCTACCTGAGGATTAAATTAACCCCCAAGATCGAGCTCCTCTACCAAGCGAACTACCCATAGCTATACAAAAAATTAGAGGAAGACTTGACAAGATGGTCCGGGCTCTCTCTCTCCTGGCTTGGCAAAATTAACTCAATTAAAATGACCCTCCTACCACGCATATTATATTATTTTCGAGCCCTCCCAATCCCCATTGATAAAACACGTTTAAAACAATTCCAAGCTAAAATCATCCGTTTTGTCTGGGGTAAAGGAGGACATAGATTCTCTAAATTAATCCTGTTCAGATCTAGGACGGAAGGGGGGCTGGGCCTCCCCAACCTATTCTGGTACTTCCAAGCAGCCCAACTAGCACAGATCTCGGCGGTTTACTCACATTGGAAACATCCGGACTGGATAAATATTGAGAGACAGGCAGTCCCCCTCCATACTGTAGACTATCTTATGTGGTGCCCCAAAAATCTGAGACCTCCAATCATGGCCCCTACGCTTTCACATTCATTAGCTCTTTGGGATAACTTAAGAAAAAACCCTCAGCTCTCCTCCCCCATAGAACCTCTTAAACACATCTTCCAAAACCCTGAATTCCCACCGGGTCTTAATATCAGGTCCTTTAAATGGTGGCTTGACAAAGGCCTCTACAGAATCGGACACTTCCTTCGACCTCTGGGCCCTATCACTAAAGCTTACTGTATAAGTAATTTAGAAATGCCTGCCTCAGAACTCTTTCGATTCGCTCAACTCTCCAGCTTCTTACAGAAAAAGTGTAAAACACTCCCGAATGGCCCCCTAATCACTGCATACGAATCATGGTGCGGCCAGGCCGGTGAGAAGAGGGGGGGTATATCGGTGGTTTATAATGCAATCTCATTAGCACGAGCTAAGACATCATATATGCTTCAATGGGAAGAGGACCTAACTCACCACTGGAAACTTGACACCTGGCACCGAAAAATTTTTCGCTCCTTTAAAGGTATTCTTAATTTCAACATTATGGAAGCTAGTGTAAAAGTTTTAACCAGATGGTATTTAGTTCCCTCAAAAAACTGGCAGCGATTTTCCCCTAAACGTCTCCTCTTTGCTTCCGAGGCTGCGATATACGAGGGGATATGCTCCATACCTGGTGGACTTGCCCCAGAATACGACAGTTTTGGCACAAGATATTTAGTTGGATCAACAAAATTACCTCACTATCTATTCAAATGTCACCTCTCATTGGGCTCCTAAACTTCCCGGTACAGGGGGCGCCCAAGAGTTCCCAGCCCCTCATCTATTTCATTCTACTGGGCGCAAAACTCACACTGGCCAGGGCTTGGAAACAACCTTCCGTTTCCACCCTCTTGGCCAAAAGAAAGATATCCTGGATCATGAATCAAGAAAAGATGGCTAGTGTCATCCTAGATTGCTCGGACAAATTCAAACTCACATGGGAACCTTGGGCAACCTTTGTGGGCGTTACTCTCATTTGATATCCTCTTGGTATATAGGGGTGTTGCCAGTGGTGTATTTAGGTTTTGTGCTGCCCTAGTCCTGACTAAACTCGTGCACTCCCTAATTAAATGATGACCCACCCCTTCCTGTCAAGGCCACACCTTTCCTGTTTAAGACCCACCCTGTCATCTGTAAACCCCACCCTTCCTCTTTAGGCTCCACCTTTTCCTCTCAGAGCTCCACCTCTTCCTCTCTATTGGTACCAAGTGCCTACTTGTATATTTTGTTGTTCTGTATACCATTTCAAATGTTGTATCTATTATTTTCAGTGCCCATCAGTACAGTGCCATCAGTGCAGTCCCACCAGTGCCCATCAGTGCAGCCTTATCAGTGCCCATCAGTACAATCCAATCAGTGCAGCCTTATCAGTGCAGTTTATCAGTGCCCATCAATACAGTCCCATCAGTGCAGCTCATTGACCAGAAAAAAAAGTGCCCAAGAGGTATAAGAATCGTACCTGGCTGTCCTGGTGGTTCCCCTCTTCCTCCTCTCTCCAATCATAAACACACAGAGCCCGGGCAGGAGGCAGGAGGAAGTTGCGATAGATGCCACAGAGGAGAGTAGGCGGAGCCTCCGTCAGTTGCTTCCCTCCCCGGTCAAGTCACCACCATCAAACAGCGCAGCTACAGTAAGCCACCCACTGCCAGTTGGGGGCTATAGGTGGGGACAGTTTGTCTGCAGGAGCCAGAACTTGGGAGGGGGGGGCTTTTTTCGTGCTGGGACGCCCCCCCCCCCGATAAGTGCTGGCCTGTGCATTAGCCAAGAAACAGCACTGACTGCACCCCCAACCACTACTTGCTTCAGCACCCCCGTCCAAAATTGTTTGGAGCTCACTTCTGCCCCCCGTCCAAAACTCACCTCTGCACCCCCATCTACAACTCACTTCTGAACTCTGCACCCTCTTTCTGCGACTCACCTCTGCACCCTCTTTCTGCGACACACACCTGCGCCCTCTTTCTGCGACTCACCTCTGCGCCCTCTTTCTGCGACTCACCTCTGTGCCCTCTTTCTGCAACTCACCTCTTCACCCTCTTTCTGCGACTCACCTCTGTGCCCTCTTTCTGCGACTCACCTCTGCACCCTCTTTCTGCGACTCACCTCTGTGCCCTCTTTCTGCGACTCACCTCTGCACCCTCTTTCTGCGACTCACCTCTGTGCCCTCTTTCTGCAACTCACCTCTGCACCCTCTTTCTGCGACTCACCTCTGTGCCCTCTTTCTGCAACTCACCTCTGCACCCTCTTTCTGCAACTCACCTCTGTGCCCTCTTTATGCGTACTCCTGCCCCATCCATCCTCTCAGAGCTCCACCTCTTCCTCTCTATTGGTACCAAGTGCCTACTTGTATATTTTGTTGTTTTGTATACCATTTCAAATGTTGTATCTATTATTTTTAGTGCCCATCAGTACAGTGCCATCAGTGCAGCCTTATCAGTGCCCATCAGTACAATCCAATCAGTGCAGCCTTATCAGTGCAGTTTATCAGTGTCCACCAATACAGTCCCATCAGTGCAGCTCATCGACCAGAAAAAAATAGTGCCCAAGAGGTATAAGAATCGTACCTGGCTGTCCTGGTGGTTCCCCTCTTCCTCCTCTCTCCAATCGTAAACACACAGAGCCCGGGCAGGAGGCAGGAGGAAGTTGCGATAGATGCCACAGAGGAGGGTAGGCGGAGCCTCCGTCAGTTGCTTTAAGTGCTCCCTCCCCGGTCAAGTCACCACCATCAAACAGCGCAGCTACAGGTTACAGTAAGCCACCCACTGCCAGTTGGGGGCTATAGGTGGGGACAGTTTGTCTGCAGGAGCCAGAACTTGGGAGGGGGGGGCTTTTTTCGTGCTGGGACACCGCCCCCCCCCAATAAGTGCTGGCCTGAGCCTTAGCCAAGAAACAGCACTGACTGCACCCCCAACCACTACTTGCTTCGCACCCCCGTCCAAAATTGTTTGGAGCTCACTTCTGCCCCCCGTCCAAAACTCACCTCTGCACCCCCATCTACAACTCACTTCTGAACTCTGCACCCTCTTTCTACGACTCACCTCTGCGCCCTCTTTCTGCGACTCACACCTGCACCCTCTTTCTGCGACTCACCTCTGCGCCCTCTTTCTGCGACTCACCTCTGCGCCCTCTTACTGCGACTCACCTCTGCGCCCTCTTTCTGCGACTCACCTCTGCGCCCTCTTTCTGTGACTCACCTCTGTGCCCTCTTTCTGCGACTCACCTTTGCACTCTCTTTCTGCGACTCACCTCTGCGCCCTCTTTATGCGACTCACCTCTGCGCCCTCTTTCTGCAACTCACCTTTGCACTCTCTTTCTGCGACTCACCTCTGCGCCCTCTTTATGCGACTCACCTCTGCGCCCTCTTTCTGCGACTCACCTCTGCACCCTCTTTCTGCGACTCACCTCTGCACCCTCTTTCTGCGACTCACCTCTGCACCCTCTTTCTGCGACTCACCTCTGCACCCTCTTTCTGCGACTCACCTCTGCGCCCTCTTTCTGCGACTCACCTCTGCGCCCTCTTTATGCGACTCACCTCTGCGCCCTCTTTCTGGAACTCACCTCTTCACCCTCTTTCTGCGACTCACCTCTGCACCCTCTTTCTGCGACTCACCTCTGTGCCCTCTTTCTGCGACTCACCTCTGTGCCCTCTTTCTGCGACTCACCTCTGCACCCTCTTTCTGCGACTCACCTCTGCAGCATCTTTCTGCGACTCACACCTGCACCCTCTTTCTGCGACTCACCTCTGCACCCTCTTTCTGCGACTCCCCTCTGCACCCTTTTTTCTGCGACTCACCTCTGCACCCTTTTTTCTGCCACTCACCTCTGTGCCCTCTTTCTGCCACTCACCTCTGCGCCCTCTTTCTGTCACTCACCTCTGCACCCTCTTTCTGCGACTCACCTCTGTGCCCTCTTTCTGCGACTCACACCTTCACCCTCTTCCTGCGACTCACCTCTGCACCCTCTTTCTGCGACTCACCTCTGCGCCCTCTTTCTGCGACTCACCTCTGCGCCCTCTTTCTGCGACTCACCTCTGCGCCCTCTTTCTGCGACTCACCTCTGCGCCCTCTTTCTGTGACTCACCTCTGCGCCCTTTTTATGTGACTCACATCTGCGCCCTCTTTCTGTGACTCACCTCTGCGCCCTCTTTCTGTGACTCACCTCCGTGCCCTCTTTCTGCCACTCACCTATGCACCCTCTTTCTGCGACTCACACCTGCACCCTCTTTCTGCAACTCACCTCTGTGCCCTCTTTCTGCGACTCACCTCTGCGCCCTCTTTCTGTGACTCACCTCTGCGCCCTCTTTCTGCGACTCACCTCTTCACCCCATGTCTTTTCACTTCTGCACTCGCAGCTCACTTCTTCACACTTACCCCCTTTTACAGCTAACCTCTGCACCCCTGGCCACAACTCACCTTTGCACCTTTTCCTACAGCGTATCTCTGCAACCCCCCAACAGCTAAGCTTTGCATCTCTTTAACTCTGCTCCCTCTGTATCTCCTCAGCTTTGCATAAGATACCCCCCTCTTCTTTCTAGCTTTACCCACGCAGTGTGGCTGCAACTCTTTTCACTTGCCAGTGGCAGCCGTGGGATCATCAGGCATGGGGGTCGCCATCCGGACGTCTGAAGTAATGCCCCGCCCCGTACTCCTGCCCATGATCACACAGCACCAGGCAAGTGTCTCTACGTTGTTTTGGTGCAGCATTGGGAGATTCTGTGGAAGCCAGCGGGAGAGATGTGCTCAGGGCTGTCACTAATAAGCACAGAACTGAGGCTTCTGTGTTTACTAGTAACAGTAGACAGCGGGGTGAGCACACTTGCGCTGAGCCTAGATGTCACGGAGAAGGTTAGGCGGAGCCTCCGTCAGTTGCTTAGAGTGTTGCCAATCACTGGCCGCTTATGGGGCGCTAGTCACCTCCCTCCCCGGCCAAGTCACGCCGCTAGTCCCCGCCCTCCCTCCCCGGCCAAGTCACGCTGCTAGTCCCCGCCCTCCCTCCCCGGCCAAGTCACGCTGCTGTTTCGTCACTACAGGCTGCAGTAAGCCGCCTGCCTGGGGGTCTGTAGCTGGGGACGGTTTGTGTGCGGGAGCGGGACTCGGCAGAGGGAGGCTTTTTTGTGCGTGGATGCCACCCCCTGCAAAGTGCTGCCCTAGGCCTGGGCCTTGTCGGCCTAGGCCAAGAAACAGCGCTGGGACACAGTACACTAACTGTAAATACTGCAGCTGCCTGCCTGTGGTATTAATAGGATCAGAACACCAGCAATTGTCTTCAGGTAGCTTTAGGTGCACACTGTGCAGAGGACACAGTACACTAACTGTAAATACTGCAGCTGCCTGCCTGTGGTATTAATAGGATCAGAACACCAGCAATTGTCTTCAGGTAGCTTTAGGTGCACACTGTGCAGAGGACACAGTACACTAACTGTAAATACTGCAGCTGCCTGCCTGTGGTACTAATGGGATCAGAAGAACACCAGCAATTTTCTTCAGGTAGCTTTAGGTGCACACTGTGCAGAGGACACAGTACACTAACTGTAAATACTGCAGCTGCCTGCCTGTGGTACTAATGGGATCAGAAGAACACCAGCAATTTTCTTCAGGTAGCTTTAGGTGCACACCGTGCAAAGGACACAGTACACTAACTGTAAATACTGTAAAAACACCTGCCTGCCTGTCTGTATTTTCAGAAGAGAATAACAGGAAAGGATCTAGCTAAACTGAATACAGTGTATATATATATATATATATATATATATATATATATATATATATATATATATATATATATATATATATATATATATATACACACACACACACACACACACACAACACCTAGGATGCATATATATACACAATACACTGTAAGTGCAGCTAACTGACTCGCCTGCCTACTCTATCTAACTTAAATCAAATGACACTCTCTCTCTGTCTATCTCTCTCCGCCGCTGCAACACACTACACAAGGCCGCCACGCAGGCGGGCTTATATAGTGTGGGGCATGTACTAAACCCCCTGAGCCATAATTGGCCAAAGCCACTTGCTGCCAAAGCCGGCTCTCTGTACAGACGGCGCTGTGATTGGCCAAACATGGGGGTCATAGTGCATGCTTGGCCAATCATCAGCCAGCCATGCACTGCAATGCCGCAGTGAATTATGGGCCGTGACGCGCCACTCGAATTTGGCGTGAACGGCCCATAACATTCGCAATTCGATGAACAGGCGATGTTCGACTCAAACTCGAAGCTCATCCTTAGTGCCCACCAGTGTTTGGTTATCTGCTTTGGAGGGCAGGGGAGATTTTGGGGTCTAACACCCCCAATGTCAGAACCTGTCACTTGCCCACAAATGGAAACACAAGCACAGAGTGTGCACATGTTTTCAAAACAAAATTGAACCACACCTGTTAAAGTTTGCTACAAAAGTTGGAGTTTGAGCAATAATTCTAGCATCATAGTTTGCAATTAACTCTAAACTGATGAGTAAGGTATGGGTATCATAATTTTTTGTGATAGCACACAATTTTAGGAAATGTTATCTATTTACTCAACACAACCCCATCTTTTATATTTTACCAAAAATGTGGTATTATATTGTATGTGTTTGCGCCAGGGCTTTTTTTCTGCGTTCCGGCACCTCTGCCAGGGAGCAGAACCTTTTTTTTTATAGTTTGTTCTATGCAACTCTCTGCCCGCGGAGTAAGCTGACAGCCGCATAAGCCGACACAGCTCCTATAGTGCTGGCTGCAGCCTTAAGAGATGGGAGGGCGGAGTGATATCAGCTGCACTCTGCCTCTCCCTGTAGCAGAGCGGAAGTTCCTGTGAGGAAGAGTTGCCGTGTGGTGTCCTGTGACTCCTTCTCACTGCCTGAGGTACATTGATTTTGGTAATTTTTTAAACAGTGTTTCTGTTGGATGAATGGGCTGTCTGGCTGTTTAATAATTCTGCATGGATAGTGGACTGTCTCTTGCTGTATATGTGGGACTGTCTCTTGCTGGATTTGGGGACCGTCTCTTGCTGGATTTGGGGACCGTCTCTTGCTGGATTTGGGGACCGTCTCTTGCTGGATTTGGGGACCGTCTCTTGCTGGATATGTGGGACCGTCTCTTGCTGGATATGGGGTACTGTCTCTTGCAGTATATGGGTACCGTCTCTTGCAGTATATGGGTACCGTCTCTTGCAGTATATGGGGGACCGTCTCTTGCTGTATATGGGGGACCGTCTCTTGCTGTATATGGGGGACCGTCTCTTGCTGTATATGGGGGACCGTCTCTTGCTGTATATGGGGGACCGTCTCTTGCTGTATATGGGGGACCGTCTCTTGCTGTATATGGGGGACCGTCTCTTGCTGTATATGGGGGACCGTCTCTTGCTGTATATGGGGGACCGTCTCTTGCTGTATATGGGGGACCGTCTCTTGCTGTATATGGGGGACCGTCTCTTGCTGTATATGGGGGACCGTCTCTTGCTGTATATGGGGGACCGTCTCTTGCAGTATATGGGGGACCGTCTCTTGCAGTATATGGGGGACCGTCTCTTGCAGTATATGGGGGACCGTCTCTTGCAGTATATGGGGGACCGTCTCTTGCAGTATATGGGGGACCGTCTCTTGCTGTATATGGGGGACCGTCTCTTGCAGTATATGGGGGACCGTCTCTTGCAGTATATGGGGGACCGTCTCTTGCTGTATATGGGGGACCGTCTCTTGCTGTATATGGGGGACCGTCTCTTGCTGTATATGGGGGACCGTCTCTTGCAGTATATGGGGGACCGTCTCTTGCTGTATATGGGGGACCGTCTCTTGCTGTATATGGGGGACCGTCTCTTGCTGTATATGGGGGACCGTCTCTTGCTGTATATGGGGGACCGTCTCTTGCTGTATATGGGGGACCGTCTCTTGCTGTATATGGGGGACCGTCTCTTGCTGTATATGGGGGACCGTCTCTTGCAGTATATGGGGGACTGCCTCAAAATTTTCGGTCTTTTTCTTTTTATATCGCAAATATAAAAAACACAGAGGCAATCAAATACCATCAAAAGAAAGTTCTATTTGTGGGGAAAAAAGGACGCAAATTTCATTTGGGTACAACATTGTAAAAAGTGCTTCGGTCATTGAGCAGACAAATCCTCCGGGGCTGAAGTGGTTAATCACTTTCTGCCCACGCTATGGCCAAAAGACGCTGGATTCCAGTGCCGGGAGGGCGTCAATAGACATCCTTCCGTGATCGCACAGCTCGCGTGTCGCACTCTGTGATTGTTTCGTTCTTCGAAACTCAGCTGATCACAGAACGGGGTAAAAGGCTAAACACAGCGGTCCCTTACCACGTGATCAGCTGTCGGACAATGAGTGCCTCATCATCAGTGTTGCCCTTCAGTGCCACCTATTAGTGCAGCCTCATCGGTGCCCACCAGTGTTTGGTTATCTGCTTTGGAGGGCAAGGGAGACTTTGGGGTCTAACACCCCCAATGTCAGAACCTGTCACTTGCCCACAAATGGAAGCACAAGCACAGAATGTGCACATGTATTCAAACCAAAATTGAACCACACCTGTTAAAGTTTGCTACAAAAGTTGGAGTTTGAGCAATAATTCTAGCATCATAGTTTGCAATTAACTCTAAACTGATGAGTAAGGTATGGGTATCATAATTTTTTGTGATAGCACACAATTTTAGGAAATGTTATCTATTTACTCAACACAACCCCATCTTTTATATTTTACCAAAAATGTGGTATTATATTGTATGTGTTTGCGCCAGGGCTTTTTTTCTGCGTTCCGGCACCTCTGCCAGGGAGCAGAACCTTTTTTTTATAGCTTGTTCTATGCAACTCTCTGCCCGCGGAGTAAGCTGACAGCCGCATAAGCCGACACAGCTCCTATAGTGCTGGCTGCAGCCTTTAAGAGATGGGAGGGCGGAGTGATATCAGCTGCACTCTGCCTCTCCCTGTAGCAGAGCGAAAGTTCCTGTGAGGAAGAGTTGCCGTGTGGTGTCCTGTGACTCCTTCTCACTGCCTGAGGTACATTGATTTTGGTAATTTTTTACAGTGTTGCTGTTGGATGAATATAGGAGCTGCCTGGCTGTTTAATAATTCTGCATGGATAGTGGACTGTCTCTTGCTGTATATGGGGGGACTGTCTCTTGCTGTATATGGGGGGACTGTCTCTTGCTGTATATGGGGGGACTGTCTCTTGCTGTATATGGGGGGGGGGGACTGTCTCTTGCTGTATATGGGGGGGGGGGACTGTCTCTTGCTGTATATGGGGGGGGGGACTGTCTCTTGCTGTATATGGGGGGGGGGGACTGTCTCTTGCTGTATATGGGGGGGGGGACTGTCTCTTGCTGTATATGGGGGGGGACTGTCTCTTGCTGTATATGGGGGGGACTGTCTCTTGCTGTATATGGGGGAGGGACTGTCTCTTGCTGTATATGGGGCGGGACTGTCTCTTGCTGTATATGGGGCGGGACTGTCTCTTGCTGTATATGGGGCGGGACTGTCTCTTGCTGTATATGGGGGGGGGGGCCGTCTCTTGCTGTATATGGGGGGGGCCGTCTCTTGCTGTATATGGAGGGGGGACTGTCTCTTGCTGTATATGGGGGGGGGACTGTCTCTTGCTGTATATGGGGGGGGGACTGTCTCTTGCTGTATATGGGGGGGGGCCTGTCTCTTGCTGTATATGGGGGGGGCGTCTCTTGCTGTATATGGGGGGGGACCATCTCCTGCTGTATATGGGGGACCGTCTCCTGCCTTATATGGGGGACCGTCTCCTGCTGTATATGGGGGACCGTCTCCTGCTGTATATGGGGGGACCGTCTCTTGCTGTATATGGGGGACCGTCTCTTGCTGTATATGGGGGACCGTCTCTTGCTGTATATGGGGGACCGTCTCTTGCTGTATATGGGGGACCGTCTCTTGCTGTATATGGGGGACCGTCTCTTGCTGTATATGGGGGACCGTCTCTTGCTGTATATGGGGGACCGTCTCTTGCAGTATATGGGGGACTGCCTCAAAATTTTCGGTCTTTTTCTTTTTATATCGCAAATATAAAAAACACAGAGGCAATCAAATACCATCAAAAGAAAGTTCTATTTGTGGGGAAAAAAGGACGCAAATTTCATTTGGGTACAACATTGTAAAAAGTGCTTCGGTCATTGAGCAGACAAATCCTCCGGGGCTGAAGTGGTTAATCACTTTCTGCCCACGCTATGGCCAAAAGACGCTGGATTCCAGTGCCGGGAGGGCGTCAATAGACATCCTTCCGTGATCGCACAGCTCGCGTGTCGCACTCTGTGATTGTTTCGTTCTTCGAAACTCAGCTGATCACAGAACGGGGTAAAAGGCTAAACACAGCGGTCCCTTACCACGTGATCAGCTGTCGGACAATGAGTGCCTCATCATCAGTGTTGCCCTTCAGTGCCACCTATTAGTGCAGCCTCATCGGTGCCCACCAGTGTTTGGTTATCTGCTTTGGAGGGCAAGGGAGACTTTGGGGTCTAACACCCCCAATGTCAGAACCTGTCACTTGCCCACAAATGGAAGCACAAGCACAGAATGTGCACATGTATTCAAACCAAAATTGAACCACACCTGTTAAAGTTTGCTACAAAAGTTGGAGTTTGAGCAATAATTCTAGCATCATAGTTTGCAATTAACTCTAAACTGATGAGTAAGGTATGGGTATCATAATTTTTTGTGATAGCACACAATTTTAGGAAATGTTATCTATTTACTCAACACAACCCCATCTTTTATATTTTACCAAAAATGTGGTATTATATTGTATGTGTTTGCGCCAGGGCTTTTTTTCTGCGTTCCGGCACCTCTGCCAGGGAGCAGAACCTTTTTTTTATAGCTTGTTCTATGCAACTCTCTGCCCGCGGAGTAAGCTGACAGCCGCATAAGCCGACACAGCTCCTATAGTGCTGGCTGCAGCCTTTAAGAGATGGGAGGGCGGAGTGATATCAGCTGCACTCTGCCTCTCCCTGTAGCAGAGCGAAAGTTCCTGTGAGGAAGAGTTGCCGTGTGGTGTCCTGTGACTCCTTCTCACTGCCTGAGGTACATTGATTTTGGTAATTTTTTACAGTGTTGCTGTTGGATGAATATAGGAGCTGCCTGGCTGTTTAATAATTCTGCATGGATAGTGGACTGTCTCTTGCTGTATATGGGGGGACTGTCTCTTGCTGTATATGGGGGGACTGTCTCTTGCTGTATATGGGGGGACTGTCTCTTGCTGTATATGGGGGGGGGGGACTGTCTCTTGCTGTATATGGGGGGGGGGGACTGTCTCTTGCTGTATATGGGGGGGGGACTGTCTCTTGCTGTATATGGGGGGGGGGACTGTCTCTTGCTGTATATGGGGGGGGGGACTGTCTCTTGCTGTATATGGGGGGGGACTGTCTCTTGCTGTATATGGGGGGGACTGTCTCTTGCTGTATATGGGGGAGGGGACTGTCTCTTGCTGTATATGGGGCGGGACTGTCTCTTGCTGTATATGGGGCGGGACTGTCTCTTGCTGTATATGGGGCGGGACTGTCTCTTGC